>CM056049.1:288637036-289918531 GCA_029574335.1 Rana kukunoris
ATATGCTGCAACTTGTGTGGTGAGATGGGGCACCCGTTTAGCAGGTGTCCCAAAGCATACTCGGGGTTCTTCCTCAGGGGGGGACCTCCCGGGCCGGGAGCGCCGAAGCCCCCCCCGGCGAGTGATGGCCGGGGGGGTGGGGATCCTGGAGCCCCTAGTACTACTCCGGAGGGACCAACAGGCCCATTGCTCATAAAAGAAGGCGGAGCAGGCGTGGGCGTGGGGCTCCCCCCCGGGGGACACGGGCTCGGTTGGCCAGGAGGCTCCCGATCCTCGGTAGGGCGGAGCCGGTGGGGAGGAGTCGGGGAGGCCTGGGGGTCCCGGGCCTTGAGGGTCCGGGGCCAGGGCCTTCCCCTCCTAATGTTTGCAGGGGCGCGATCCCCATCCCCCTTCCTTTCCCACTCCTCACCATTGCCCTCCCCTCCACCTGGCCCTCCATCTGTTTCCCCATGCCCTCCTCCCTCATCTTCCCCC
The DNA here is from genome assembly GCA_029574335.1 of Rana kukunoris. Classification (NCBI taxonomy): domain Eukaryota; kingdom Metazoa; phylum Chordata; class Amphibia; order Anura; family Ranidae; genus Rana; species Rana kukunoris. The sequence goes on from CM056049.1 coordinate 288,637,511, forward strand.
CCTCGTACCCTCCCCCCTCCCCGTCCCCCACCCTCCCCAAGTCCCGTTCCCCCCCTCCCCCTTCTTCTTCCTGTCCAGCTAAGTCTGGTCCCCCCCTGTCCTCTCCCCTGTCTCTGGCCCCCCTCCCGGCCTCTTCCATTCCCCCCCCTTCTGTACCCAGAGTCTCCTCTGGCCCTGTGGCCATGGAGATGGAAGCTGCTCGAGCCTCATCCAAGAGGGAAATCTCGAGCAGCGGGTCCGAGGAGGGGGGTGGGGGTAGTCATCTCGGAGAGGTGGCAGGAGTGGGAGCAGGTGAGACGCCAAAAAGAAGAAGGGGAAGGCTGCCAGATCTGGGGGCGGGAAGTCCCCAGTGAAGGGTGGGGTTCCCCAGGGGCACGAAGTGGGGTGTCCCTGGGGAACCCGTTTGGTATCTTCTCCTCCTCTCGGGCTCAGAGGAGGAGGAAGTGTAGATATGTAAATATGTTTTTTGTGTTTGTAGTATGAAGGAGAACATGACCACTTTCAATCATTCTGATGGCGGTTACCCTCTCCCAATACGGCTTGCGACACATTAATGCGCAAGTATTCGTTCTGCGGGAGCTCGTTTTATGGCCCTTCGATTTTCTCAGCCGTGTTGAAGCTGACATTTTGTTTTTGCAGGGAGACCTGGCTGGCATCTGTGGCAGAGATGATCTAGCAAAGAGGGAGTGGAGATGTGGGCCCTCCCTCTGGTCTCTTGCGGCCGAGCCCTGCAGTGGGGTTGCGGTCCTTTTTAAGACTGGTCCGGTGGCTTGCCGGCGAGTGATTGAAGTGGAGATCGGTAGAATGTCTGGTGGTGGACGCATGTCCGTGAGGGGGCAATTCCTCCGGCTCATAATTTTTATGGGCCTCAAACTAGGAGGGAGAGGAGGAGCCTCCTTACGGCGGTTAAGCCTTATCTTTTTACGTCCCAGCAGGTGATTTTTGGTGGCGATTTCAATATGATCACTAGGCCCAAAGACCGGGCAGGTGCCGTGCCAACCCTCTGGGATATGATAGTATTTTTTTTGAATAACGTAGTGAGGGAGGCCAGGTTGGTGGATGTGCACGTTCGTCACCTCCCCAACCTCACTGGTTTTCACATTTCCCCGAAGGTAGTAGTAAGAGTAGAACTAGATAGGTTTTTTTAAAGGAGGACTCTGTCTGCTCGGCTCCTGAGCTGCAGTCGGTAGAGTTCTCCGATCACTGTATGGTATCTGTAGCCCTGAATGTCGCTGACACTCCTCAGAAAGGGAGGGGTTTGTGGCGCCTGAATGGGTCGCTACTGGAGGATCCTGAGGTTAGGGAAGCCTATGAGGTTTTCTTCCTGGGCCAGACCTCGCTCCTTGAGGGGCAACTGCTCCCGCCTTGAGTGGTGTGGAAGTAGTTAAAAAGAGGTCTGGCGACTTTTTCCGGGAAATCTCTGGGTACAGGGCAGCTTCCAAGTACCAGGCTTACCAGAGACTACGCAGGCAGCTTGACCGCCTGGTGTCCTCTGGGGGCTCTCAGGAACAGATATCCGGTCTGAAGGCGCAGATGAAGGAGTGTCAGTACGACCGTCTCGCCTCCCTGGTTTTTGAGAGGGATTATGGGAAGTTTATCTCTCCTGATCCCTACAGGAGCTGATGTGGTGAGGTGGCGAGGTTGAAGGTCGTACATGGCCTGAAGGATGCCTCAGGATCTCTGGTCCGGTCCAGATCGGGGATCCTGGGTGTTCGTCAGAGACCACTTTTTCGGACCTCCTGAAGAAGCGGCCTCTAGACATGGAGAAAGTCAGGAATTCCTTGATGAGACCCCGCTGGAAGTGGGGTCTGACCTTCCTGACTCTCTGACAGAAGAGATCTCGGTAGCTGAAGTTGAGCAGGCTATTAGCTCTTTAGCTTCTAAAAAGTCACCTGGGCCCGATGGGCTCACGGCCCCGAGTTCTACAAAACCTTTAAGAGCCTCTTGGCTCCTCATCTGAGGGACGTGTTTAGTGAATGTTTGGCCTATGGCCTGCTGCCTCCCTCAATGAGAAGGTCAGCTCTGATCCTACTGTCAAAGGGGAAAGATCCGTCTGTGGTGGAGAATTGGCGTCCGATCGCCCTTCTTACCACAGATAGGAAGATACTGGCAAAGATCTTGTTTACACGTCTGTCTGCTTTGGCGGGCAGGATGCTGTCTCCCTCTCAGCACTGCACAATTCCTGGCCGGGGCACTTTTAGTGCCGTCCTGAGCGTCCGGGAGGCTGTGGAAAGGTGCAGGGCTGATGGCAGCGAGCGGTATCTGCTTGCATTGGATCAGGCTAAGGCGTTTGATCGGGTGAACCACGAGTACCTTTGGCTGCTTCTGAGGAGATACGGTCTGCCTGATCAATTCGTTGATTGGCTGCAGGTATTGTATAGGGGAGCTGAGAGCTTCCCTCTTGTCAACGGTTGGGTGGGCCGGGCCTTTGCCGTGGACTCTGGCGTCCGGCAGGGGTGCCCGCTGAGCCCCCTCCTGTACATCTTTGCGGTCGACCCCTTCGTAAGGAGGCTAGACTGCGGGCGTCTGGGGGGGTTTCCGGTGGGACCTGTCGGGGGTCCGGTTTCGGCGGTGAGGGTTGTGGCCTATGCGGACGACGTCTCGGTGGTGGTATCTGGTCGTGAGGAGGCCCATTATGTGGAGTCCCAGATCGGGTGCTACTCTGAGGCGTCAGGCTCGCTGGTCAATTGGGACAAGAGTGAAGTTTTCTGGTTGGGGAAGGAGGGGGAGCAGTTCCCCCTTCCGGACGTGTTCCCCACGCCCGTACCAGAGATTCGAGTTCTTGGCATTCATTTCGGCCCGGGTGATTATCCCAAGCTAAACTGGGAGCGCAGGCTGGTGAGTGCCACTCGGAAGGTGAAGGCCTGGAAAAGGTTGGAAACTTTCCCTGAGGGAAAGGGTAAGCTTGGTCAAGACGTACTTATTGCCTGAGTTTCTCTTTGTAAGCTATGTGTGTCTTTTGCCAGCATCTCTCTATGCTCGGGTCTATGGTCTGTTCTTCCTGCTGTTGTGGGGAAGCAGACTGAACCTGATCAAGAGGGAGGTCACATACCGCCAGCGACGGCAAGGTGGGTTGGACATGGTCAACCCGGTGGTGTTCTTTGTCACCATCTTTGTTAAATACAATTTGCAGTCCATATTTGTGGACGAGCCTTCCTGGTGGGAGTGTTCATGCAAGGACTGGCTCTTGCTGTTCTTGAGGCAGTGGGGGGAGGGGGGAGGCCCGGCGATCTGAGGAGATCGCATGGGTATCTCCCTTCCTATGTCCCCCTGGCATTAAAGGTACTGAGGCAGTGGCGGATAACTGCCCTGGAGGTGGGCTCTTTGGGTCGGCGGGAGCTGTACTTGAGGGTCATGGCCTCGGACATTTTGAAGCCCCTGTCTTTGAGGGACTGCCCTGAGAGGGTCCTCACGGAGGGGCTAGCCCTCTTGAATTCTTCTAGAATTCCAAGTAAGTTTTGGGATCTCGCATGGAGGTCGTTCCATGGACGACTCTATGTCCGTGCGAATCTCAAATACAGGAACCTGGGGGACAGGGACTGCCCCCGTCAGGAATGTGGTGGGACATTGGAGACCATGGACCATTTTCTGGTCCAATGTCCCTTCAACATGGAGGTTCTTACGAAGGTAGGGGGTGCCATTGGCTACCCCCGCCTTCCGGCCCTGACCTATGCTGAGCGAGTGTATGGTGATTTTGGGGTCCGCAGGGGATTTGAGTTATCGTCACTTTATTTAGTCAGCCTAGTTGTGCTTTATTACACTTGGCACGCTCGGTGTTTGGTGTCCACTAGGGACAAAATCCTGCCTGTGCATGAGGTGGTGGGCGGTATCTTTCGGGAGTTGGTGAAGGTGCGGGATCTGGAAAGGAGCAGGGTCGGGCCTGAGAGGTGTGCCCATTTATGGAGGGGGTTCCTCTTCCAGCCCCCTTAGGTCACGGCTCTGCCCCTCTCCATGGGTAGGGGCATCTATCCTTTTTCACCCCCTTAGATTTTGTTTATGGTATTTTTTTTGAAATAAGGCTACAGACATGTCTGACTATCATGTTCTTGCTCATACGTGGGTTGTAGGTATTTGTTGTTGTGATGGTGGGGTGTGTTGTGGGTTGGCGATGATCTGGACAGTAGTGGTTTCTATGGACTTTAATATCTCCCTACTGTACCAGTGAGCCGTTTTAAGTGTTTTTTTTTTGGCAATGATCTGGGCAAGCTTTTCTGATGGACTATAAAGACTTTCTCTTGTACCAGTGAGCCTGTTGTAAATACCTGTTCTGGTGCTATTTTTTTTTTTTTTCTTTATAGTTATTTCTTGGTGGGTGGAGGTCGGTGATTTGATGGTTTGTGTTTTGTTGTTTGTTTTTGTGTTATTTGGTTTATTTAGTTATTTTGTTTATTTTATATATTTGTTAACCTTTTGGTCGTAGTTTTATAAATAAAAAATTACCCCTCCTCGGTCTTCGCCTTCCGCCGGGGGGGTACACCTACCCCCCCCCCGGTCTTCGCCGCCGCCTTCCGCCGGGGAGAGAGACACCCACCGATGCTCTCCGCCATGTTCGGCCAGGCCCCCTACCCCAAATCAAGCTCTTTTACATCCGGGGGGGGCCGGCGGAAATGGCGGAGAACAACGGGGGCGTCGCCACTCCTCGGTCTTGAGGGCGTGTGTGTGAGGCTCTCTGGACTTCCAGAGAGCCATGGAAGCTATCAGCCCAGGGGGAGGCTCTACTTCCCGGGCTGTGAGAGAAGCTATGCCTGTGGAGGGATCGGATACCATTTCAAGGACAGTGGAGAGTTTGAGACCATCAGATGAGGATCTCAGGTATCTGGAGTCCCAGATTGCTCTCTCTGCATGGCAGGAGCAGCAGCCAGGTGAAAGTGATTTTGAAGCTATAGGCCGTCGGATGGAAGTCTATGCAGTCTTGGGAAGGCTTATGGACTTTTTGGTGGTAGTGCATGAAGACCTGGCACGCTTAAGAACAGCCAGAGATCGGGTGGGCAAAAAGAAGCGGAAGGGCTATCGCCTGAGTGTTCAGACATTGAAAACGACCCTGAGTGAGTATGTCATTTATTGGAGCCGGCTGTTGGATCAGTCTACTATGGACACTGATGAGATGGATGAGTTGGAGGAACGCCTGATGGAGGTTTGTGATAAGGGAAGCCAGGCTGCTCGCCGTAGCTCCCAGGCTGAGGTGCCAATTTCCCCTTTGCCATCAGGGGGCGCCCAGCCTGGAGGCCTGGTCGGATCCCCCGCGATCACCCCGCGGGACCGGAAGTGGCGGGTCCCGGGGCTGCTGCGGACGAGGAGGAAGTCATGGAGGTTGGAGGAACGCAGGACGAAGTCGCGGCGGGTATTGCCGTGAATGTGTGTGCCGCGAGTCGCGAGGCTACTGCTGCGGTGGATGCCGCGGGTCGCGGGGACTGCCGCTGCGGGTGTGGAGCCGGAGGGTATGGCCGCGAAAGTGAATACCGCGGGTTGCGGGGTTACCGCTGAAGGTGTGGAGCCGGAAGTAGCGGATCCCGGGACAGCTGCGGGTGAGGAGATGGGACTTGTGGAGGCTGTTGCTGAGAAGGATGGAGCAATGAAGGACGGTTTCGCGGGTGTGAGTGCCATGGATCGTGGGATTTCTGCCGAGGACACTGTGAGGGGTGAGATACCTACTATTGTCTCATCCCGGGTTTTGGGGGTGGCCACTGTTGCGGAGACTGTTGGGTCATCTTTTCCTGTGGACCTGCTGCCGGGTGGTGGGGTGCCTCTTGTGGTTTCCCCCTCCGGCCCTTCAGTTTCTGAGTCCGTGGCGATGACCCCCCCAGCGCATGGAGTGGGGGTGATTGCGAACAGGGTAGTATAACTAGCCCATGTCTTGCGATGGACCACATACGGCTGCTGGAGGGTGAGCCAACTAAAGCGGACCAGAGTACTGGTTTTCATGACATTGGGGTACCCTCTGGGGTTTTGGAGCATACGGGTCAGCCCCAAGTGGGTCCTCTAGGCGGTGCGGGGACCCCTCCGGCAGCAATTATTTCTGCTGGGGGTGTTTCCGGTGCTTGTGCACCTGCTGTGCCCGGGGCCCCTGGGAAAGACTTAAGTATAGCTGTTGATAATGTTGATTCTAGCAATGTTGTTGTTTCTGATCTCCCCCGCCTCCTCCCCAAATCAGTGGGTCCCAGGAGGCCGGGGTTATGTCGGCCCTAAAAGTGGGGTTGTCTTTTGCTGATGTCACTGGTGGCAGGGTACAGCTTGGGCGTTTTTATAGTGCCCACGGTACGATGGCTTTTAGGGGCTCAGTGCCAGCTGCCACTAGGGTGGGGGGGAGTGGAGCGTAAGCGCCATAATGTTGTGCAGCTGCGCTGGTTGGAAGAGTTTGGTCGTCCTCCGGGGAGAGACGAGGTGGTGGATATGGTGTTGGCCCTTGGGTTTAAGGCATCAGACATCTTTGCTGTTATCCACCCCTCGGGCTCCCTGGAGTATGATGTAAGTTTTGGTACCCCCGTCTTAATGGAGAGTTTTATCTCCAGACGGGAGGTGGTGAAGAATCAGTCCTCGTGGAAATCCTTTAGAGCAGTCCCCCTGTCTAGACAGGAAGAAATAAAAAGGGTGTCAGTCCTGGTTAGAAATGAATCTATTCCCGCAGAAGATATCACAACATGGTTGGGGCGGTACGGCCAGGTGATGGCCCCGCCAGGGAAAGTTTTGGATGCCAAGGGGATCTGGACTGGTGCCTGGTCTGTCTCAGTAAGGCTTAGACGCATCGGGTTATCAGTGACACATGTGCCTGCGTCAGGTTATATTGGGAGGGATAGGATCCTTGCATTCTATCCAGGGCAACCCAAGCTCTGTTTTAGATGCAACAGTCCTTTGCATTTCAGTAGGGACTGTAGGGAACCCTTTTGCACAAAGTGTAATGAAGCTGGGCACTTGGCCAGCGGGTGCAATAAATTTCAATGCAATCTGTGCGGTGTTATGGGGCACGTTTTTAGCCAGTGCCCCTCGGCCTTTCGGGCACCTGTTGGGGGGGTGTCTCCCCCTGCGGGGTCTGGGGGGTCTAGGGAGTCTGTGCTTCCGGTTGTTTCGTCGGCCGGGCCTCCTGCCCCGCTCCAGCTGGCTGGCGCAGTGACTCTTGAGGGTCAGTCTTTTGTGATGGGTTCCGGGAGTCCGGGGCCATCGTCAGGAAGATTGGGTCATAAGTCGGGAGGCTCGAGAGTTTCCCCTTTAAAATCTGGGGGGAGGGGTAAGGCCCCTTTGGTGCAATCTGTGGTATCTCGTGGCAAGGCTAAGATGCCTAGGGTGGTGTTGCATCCCCCTTCTCGGGATTCGCAGCCATTCCTACTTGGTCTGGGTCCTCTGTCCCTGTGTCTGGTGGTGGGGGGGGATCAAGAGGCGGGTCGTTTCTCTGATTCTGATACCCCTAGTACGAGACCTGTTCGTAAGGGCAGAAGGGGTAAGGTTCCTAGAGATCCCCAGCCAGTTGTAGACTTGCCTTCTCAGCCAGGTAAGGAGAGTAAAAGCAATGTTTGGGTGGCGGTGGGAAAGGGGCGGTGTGAAAGCAGTCCTGGGGTGATCCCCAGTTCTGGGTCAGGTCCTGGTCCGGGTGTTTCCTCTCCAGAAGGTGGAGTTGGGGCGACAAGTAGTGCCCAGACTCCCCCTGGTATAGCCCTGCAGAACAGGTTTTCCACCTTGGATCCTGTGGAGGATTCTGGTGGGGGTATGGTTGCAGGGGATTGTGCTGATGGAAGTAAATGAGTAATTTTATTATAAAAAAAAAAAAAAATGCAGTAATGTGGTAACATGTGAATGAGCAATGTTGGGTGGCGGTGGGAAAGGGGCGGTGTAAAAGCAGTCCTGGGGTGAGTAATTTTACTAAAAAAAAAAAAAAAAAAAAAAAAGCAGTAATGTGGTAGCATGTGTATGTACAATTGCGTGGTTGCGTAGATTTTAAAGTTTTGGGGAAGGTTGGGGTTATGATTTTGTTTTATTTGTTTATACATAATAGAAGTATGTATGTTTTAGGGGTTGGGGTTACTTGGGAAGTGGAAATGATTAAAGAGTATAATAATGCAAGTTATTGGAGCAGGTATTGGTGCGATTTTAGTGATGTGCAGATGGTATATGTATAGTATGGTGGGATAGTGTTTGTACGTAAAGAAAATGTTTAGTGGTAGAGGGTTGCTTTGGTACTTGGGAAGTGGTAATGACTAAAGAGTATAAAAATGCAAGTGAGTGGGGCAGGTATTGGTGTTAATTTTTAGTGATGTATAGATGGTATATGTATAGCATGGTGGGATAATATTTGTATGTAAAGAAAATGTATTGGGGCAGAGGGTCGTTTTGGTTTAATTGTTTTTGTCTTTTCTGTATACATTTTTGGTCGTAGAATTTTCAATAAAAAATTGCCACTCCTCGGTCTTCTAGCCGTCTTCTGCCGGGGGGGGGAAACACCCACCCATGCTCTCCGCCATGCTCGACTGTGCCCCCACCCCAAAATGAAGCTCTTTTACATCCGGGGGGGGCCGGCCGAACACAGCGGAGAACAACGGGGGTGTCGCCCCACCTCGGGCTCCTCCGCTTCTGCCTGGCTCCTCCCAGGGCTTCTTTCGCCGTCTTCCGCCGGAGGGCGCCACTCTCCGGGCTTCTCGACGTTGTCTTCCGCCGCGGGGGCCAGGCCTTCTTCTTTGCCGCCCCCTTCGAATTTTTCGGCCTGGACGGGGGTCGCACATCCCATCCAGGACTTGGACGTGGCGGGCTTCTCGTCGCCGTCTTCTGCCGCTGCCCCCTTCACCACGAAGCTCCGTGCTTGTTTGATGAGGGCAGCGGGCTTCCGTCGTCTTCTCCGGGGCGAGGGTCGTACATCCCACCCCGGATTTCGTCGCCGTCTTCTGCCGCTGCCCCCTTCACCACGAAGCTCCGTGCTTGTTTGATGAGGGCAGCGGGCTTCCGTCGCAGTCTTCCGCCGCGGGGTGACACTCGCGGGCTTCTTCTTCCATTCGATGTTGACACGGCGAGGTCCGGCGCTGAAATGCCTTCTGAGCGGCGGGCAAGGACTTATATTGGCATTGGGCGTGGGCGTGGTTATGCCAACATGTGACCTTAACCCATGTGACAGTGATGTCACGTCACATCACTGTCACATGGGTTAAGGTCACATGTTGGCATAACCACGCCCACGCCCAATGCCAATATAAGTCCTTGCCCGCCGCTCAGAAGGCATTTCAGCGCCGGACCTCGCCGTGTCAACATCGAATGGAAGAAGAAGCCCGCGAGTGTCACCCCGCGGCGGAAGACTGCGACGGAAGCCCGCTGCCCTCATCAAACAAGCACGGAGCTTCGTGGTGAAGGGGGCAGCGGCAGAAGACGGCGACGAAATCCGGGGTGGGATGTACGACCCTCGCCCCGGAGAAGACGACGGAAGCCCGCTGCCCTCATCAAACAAGCACGGAGCTTCGTGGTGAAGGGGGCAGCGGCAGAAGACGGCGACGAGAAGCCCGCCACGTCCAAGTCCTGGATGGGATGTGCGACCCCCGTCCAGGCCGAAAAAATCGAGGGGGGCGGCAAAGAAGAAGGCCTGGCCCCCGCGGCGGAAGACAACGTCGAGAAGCCCGGAGAGTGGCGCCCTCCGGCGGAAGACGGCAAAAGAAGCCCTGGCCCCTAGTAGGAGCCAGGCAGAACCCGGCGACGAAATCCGGGGTGGGATGTACGACCCTCGCCCCGGAGAAGACGACGGAAGCCCGCTGCCCTCATCAAACAAGCACGGAGCTTCGTGGTGAAGGGGGCAGCGGCAGAAGACAGCGACGAGAAGCCCGCCACGTCCAAGTCCTGGATGGGATGTACGACCCCCGTCCAGGCAGAAGAATTTGAAGGGGGCGGCGGAAGACCCTCAAAAGTGAAAACGTTCACCAGGTGAATGGGTAGGGGTACGATGTACCCCATACTCATTCGCATAGGGTGGGGGCCCGAAATCTGGGGGCCACCTTATTAAACGGGGCTCCCAGATTCTGATTGGCTCCCGCCCGCATACCCCGACAACCAATGGCTAGGGTTGTCGGGAAGAGGCTCTTGTCCCGATCGACATGGGGACAAGAGTGCTTTGGGGTGGGGGGGCAGCGCCCCCCTCCCCCAAAGCACACACTCCCCCATGTCGAGGGCATGTGGTCTGGTACGGCTCAGGAGGGGGGGGGCCGCTAGCTCGTCCCCACCCCCATTCCTGTCCGGCCAGACTGCATGCCTGGGATGAGGGCTTGGTACGGATCTGGGGGGGAACCCCACGCCGATTTTGGCGTGGGTTAACCCCTCACGTTCCGGACCAAGCCGGAGAGCCTATTGTACCCCTGGGGGGGAAGCCGCGCCGGTTTCACATTTGAAATTTGGCGCGGAGTTCCCCTTCAGTGTCAGCGCAGCCCGAGAACAGCTCGGAGCTTGCCGTGCGCCGCTCCAGGCAGTGCAAACACTGCTACGCCGCCTGGTATTTACCAAGGATTTCCCGGCGTACTGAAGAGGCGCGCGGTGAGCTCCGATTTTTCCCTCTGCGCATGCCCAGTATGCAAGTGAACCTTCCGAGGTTCTAGCGTACTTTGCAAGGGCACGGGGATCGGGTCCCAAAAGTCACTTTCCCTTTCAAATCGGCCCGCCACACAAGTTTAAACACATGTCACTACACTTCCCCTGCATCACCCCCCTCCCTCCCCTCATAAACTCCCGCCCGAATCCCCGATGTTTACATTACTAAATGCCGCACGCCAGCTCTGTACTGGCGTGCTGTGCGCCCTCTTCTGGGCGCATTAGGCACTTTAGTAAATGAGGAAACACGCTGCACTGGCAGCGTGTTTCTTTGGTAAATGTCAAAAACAGGTTTACTCCTGCTTGTGCACCATGAGTCTTGGCGCACAGGCTTGGTAAATCAGCCCATATGAGGCAAAGATAGTTGAACAACTAGCCATAAACATAATTTCAAAAGTGATTGTATCTGCTAGACAAGAAATGTTGTCTAGCTCAGTTAATGATGTGTATGATAGCAGTTGTCAAGTTCTTGGTGAGAATAGGGATGTGCGAACAAGTGATGCACAGAGTAAGCAGTTGCTTCAAGAAAGTGACGAGGATTCAGTTTCTGAAAACCTTACATTGGGTTTGGTAGATTTTCACCATACTTGTGAGTCTGAACTATCACAAAGTAAGAAACTTGGAAATGTAGATTTGACAAGTAATGATTTCCGTCTAGCGCACCAAAGGGAAGAAAAACCGACTAGTACATCGGTTTATCAGAGGTCTACTGCGTCAGACTTTAGTCCAGTTCATAGAAGAACAGATTTTTTTGGGTGTCATCTTGCTTTGGAGGATTCCAGTCTTAGTTTGTTTGCATCTGAAGAAGGCATCCACATTGATGATCTATTGCAGAGCACAGTGTTATCAGCTCTTGGTGTTGATTATGACTCGCTGAGTTCTTCAGGGATTGAGCTATCGAGGGAAACCTTTGTGTCCATTGAAAAACCAATTAAGGTTTTGCATGGTTTACAACTGAAAATTAGTATATTACAGAGCAAGGAACACCCTCTTACAGTGCCTGCCGCCGAGAATGTGTTTTTAGCACGACAGCATCGCGCTGAATCTCGGCGACAGGCTGCCGATATCTCGCACTCGCTGGAATAGTAAAAGCACATTCCAGCGAGTGCGTCATAGAAGCGACGGGGATCCAACGCGGATTCCCGCCAATTCTACACGTGGGCGGAGTTTTGTTATGAATCCTGAAGGAGAAATCCCCGCCGGATTTTTAAAAAAAATCCGGCATGGGTTCCCCCCTCAGGAGCATAACGGGCACTTGGGTCTGTTATGGGTTGTAAGGAGACCCCCTACGCCGAAAAACGGCGTGGGGGTCCCCCCACAATCCATAACAGACCTGTATCCAAAGCACGCCGGCCGGCCGGTCAGGAAGGGAGTGGGGGTGAGCGAGCGCCCCCCCCCCCCCCCTCCTGAGCCGTACCGGGCAGCATGCCCTCAACATGGGGGGGTCAGGTGCTCTGGGGCAGGGGGCGCACTGCGGCCCCCCACCCCAGAGCACCCTGTCCCCATGTTGATGAGGACAGGGCCCCTTCCCGACAACCCTGGCCGTTGGTTGTCGGGGTATGCGGGCGGGAGGCTTATCGGAATCTGGAAGCCCCCTTTAATAAGGGGGCCCCCAGATACCGGCCCCCCACCCTAAGTGAATGAGTATGGGGTACATTGTACCCCTACCCATTCACCTGCAAATAAAAAGTGTAAACACAAATAAACCACACAGGTTATTGAAATATTTTATTAGTTGGCCGCCGGGGGGGGGGTGTGTATGATCGCTTTTATAAAAGCGCCCCCCTCCGGCGGGCTTCTGTGGGGGGTGGGTGCCGCCGTCTGGTTCTCTTCCGCCGCCGGGGGGGGCGCTTTGATAAAAGCGCCCACCACCCGGCGGGCTTCTTTCGACGTCTTCGGCGGCTGGGGGGTCTTCTCCCACTCTCCGGGGTCTTCTCCTGCTCTCCGAGGGTCTTCTCCGCTCTCCGGGGGTCTTCTCCGCTCTCCGGGGTCTTCTTCTTCTTCTTCAGGACTCGCCGCCGCTAACTTTGTGTGTTAGCTCAATTACTAGCGGCGGCGAGCCCCCTCTTCTGTGACGTCGTCGTCTTCTTCTTCTTCCTCTTCTGTTCTCCAGATGTTGACGCGACGCTTCCTTCCGCTGTTATGCCGGGCGCGTGGCTCGCAGCGAATTATATAGGCCTGTCTTGTGACGTCGCAGTCCCATCATGCTCCGGTAGGTACCACGTGGTAGGTAGCACGTGGTACCTACCGGAGCATGATGGGACTGCGACGTCACAAGACAGGCCTATATAATTCGCTGCGAGCCGCGCGCCCGGCATAACAGCGGAAGGAAGCGTCGCGTCAACATCTGGAGAACAGAAGAGGAAGAAGAAGAAGAAGACGACGACGTCACAGAAGAGGGGGCTCGCCGCCGCTAGTAATTGAGCTAACACACAAAGTTAGCGGCGGCGAGTCCTGAAGAAGAAGAAGACCCCCGGAGAGCGGAGAAGACCCCCGGAGAGCAGGAGAAGACCCCGGAGAGTGGGAGAAGACCCCCCAGCCGCCGAAGACGTCGAAAGAAGCCCGCTGGGTTGTGGGCGCTTTTATCAAAGCGCCCCCCCGGCGGCGGAAGAGAACCAGACGGCGGCACCCACCCCCCACAGAAGCCCGCCGGAGGGGGGCGCTTTTATAAAACCGATCATACACACCCCCCCCCCCGGCGGCCAACTAATAAAATATTTCAATACCCTGTGTGGTTTATTTGTGTTTACACTTTTTATTTGCAGGTGAATGGGTAGGGGTACAATGTACCCCATACTCATTCACTTAGGGTGGGGGGCCGGTATCTGGGGGCCCCCTTATTAAAGGGGGCTTCCAGATTCCGATAAGCCGCCCGCATACCCCGACAACCAACGGCCAGGGTTGTCGGGAAGGGGCCCTGTCCTCATCAACATGGGGACAGGGTGCTCTGGGGTGGGGGGCCGCAGTGCGCCCCCTGCCCCAGAGCACCTGACCCCCCCATGTTGAGGGCATGCTGCCCGGTATGGCTCAGGAGGGGGGGGGGGGGGCGCTCGCTCGCCCCCACTCCCTTCCTGACCGGCCGGCCGGCGTGCTTTGGATACGGGTCTGTTATGGATTGTGGGGGGACCCCCACGCCGTTTTTTCGGCGTAGGGGGTCTCCTTACAACCCATAACAGACCTAAGGGCCCGTTATGCTCCTGAGGGGGGAACCCATGCCGGATTTTTTTTTTAAATCCGGCGGGGATTTCTCCTTCAGGATTCATAACAAACTCCGCCCACGTGTAGAATTGGCGGGAATCCGCGTCGGATCCCCGTCGCTTCTATGACGGCTTTGTCTCCATCGCGGCAAGCCAGCTCGGCGCTGGCTCTCGCGATGGGGCTCGCAAGTGCTCAATCTCGCCGAGAAAGGGAGCGAGATTGACACAATATCCCAGTCACCTACTGTATGTACCTCAGCCGAAATTTGAAGACCAATAGGAGAATAAACAGGTGGTTCCTGGCCCTTCAGGAATTTAGTTTTGTCGTAACGCATCGCCCCTGTGTTAAAATGGGGAATGCAGATGGTTTGTCCCAAGTGCATGCGTGCCTGGCAACCTGTGTCCCAACCCTAGGGTTGAAACAAGAGGGGGGGGGGGTATGTGACAGGAAGTCAGGTAAATCTGTGTGTGTTGTCCCAGATGGAAGATACTTTCCTGCCTTGTGTAGACAATAAATCAATTACTATTGGGCGTCGGCTGTAGAAATGACCAGAGAGGTTTGGGGAGTTAGAAGCCTTCAGCTGTTCAAAATGAAGAAATTAAAGCCCCCTATAAATAAAGCCTAAGGATAATGTCTGATTGCTGGTTCCTGGGGCTTTGTGAAGTGAAAGCACTTCTGAAGAGGTGAGGTGCTGATGGATATTTCTGTGTGAGAAATATCAAAGAGACTTTTTTGTTGTTTTCTGCTGTAGGACCAGCAGTGTGTCCCAGCAGTAGGCTGTGCCAGACTCCATAGGTAGGTTCCTGTGTTGGGAAGGTAGACGCCCCAAGTGGCAAGAGTTTATTTTGTCTTTTGTTTTGTTTATACTGTTTTGATGCTTGCACGTGTATCCCGCAAGATGGAAAAATAAACCATATCATTTGTTTTCAGTCATCCTCAAGTGCCTTTTTGTACAGTTCAGCGTTCCATTCATAGACAAAAGTGGGACTGAATTTATATACAAAGGTGGGGCTGTGTTCATATGCACAGTGAGGCTGCAATGATGGGCACTGATGAGGCTGCATTGATCTCTTGTACCATGCCTGCAGTCTCTGACCATCTCTTGTACCATGTCTGCAGTCTTTGACCATCCCTTGTACCATGCCTGCAGTCTTTGACCATCTCTTGTATCACGTCTGCAGTCTCTTACCATCCCTTTTACCATGCCTGCAATCTCTGACCATCTCTTGTACCACGTCTGCAGTCTCTGACCATCTCTTGTACCACGTCTGCAGACTCTGACCATCTCTTGTACCACGTCTGCAGTCTCTGACCATCTCTTGTACCACGTCTGCAGTCTCTGACCATCTCTTGTACCACGTCTGCAGTCTCTGACCATCTCTTGTACCACGTCTGCAGTCTCTGACCATCCCTTGTACCACGTCTGCAGTCTCTGACCATGCCTTGTACCACGTCTGCAGTCTCTGACCATCTCTTGTACCATGTCTGCAGTCTCTGACCATCCCTTGTACCACGTCTGCAGTCTCTAACCATCTCCTGTACCATGTCTGCATTCTCTGACCATCTCTTGTACCATGTCTGCAGTCTCTGACCATCTCTTGTACCATGTCTGCAGTCTCTAATCATCTCTTGTACCATGTCTGCAGTCCCTGACAATCGTCTACAAACTATGGGATAGATTTATGGCATTTATATTTAAATATTTTTTATTAGTAATGGGGGCGATCATTGAGTTTTTAGCGGTACTGCAACATTGCAGCGGACACATCGGACACCTAATTGAGTTCTGTAAGCAACACCTTATTTTATGGCAGTGCCCCTCCCAAGACTAGACTCTGGATCCGCCCTTGGATGGCACTAGGCCTCTTGATACCAAATGTTAATGTCACTTAGGGATGAGCTTTGCGTTCGATACGAACGTATGTTCGACTCGAACATTGCCTGTTCGATCGTTCGTCGATAATCGAACAAAACGGGTCGTTCACGCCAAATTCGAGTGACGCGCGTTGCACGCTGATGATTGGCCAAGCATGCACCATGACCCCGCATGCTTGGCCAATCACAGCGCCCAAAAAACAAAGAGCCATAATTGGCCAAAGCCTGGGTGCTTTGGCCAATTATGGCTCAGGGCTTTAGCACACGCCCCACACTATAAAAGGCTGCCTTCTGGGCGGCCTCGTGTAGTGTGTTCTGGCTTTGTTAAAGAGAGCAGTCAGAGAGACATAGAGATTATCTTTTTAGCTAGCTAGATAGAACAGGCTAGTCAGTTTAGCTTTATTACAGTGTGTAGAGAATATATATACATCCTTAGGAGTTGTACATATATTTATAGACTGTATAGCTTAGCTATATCTGCTATTAGTATTTGTCAGGCAGGAGATTGTGCAGGCAGGAGATTGTGCATAGCTGCAGTGCTCGAACGTGTTGTATTGCCTGTGGCTGTGTGCTGTGTTAAGTTTACACCTAAACGTACTGGGTGTTACTACAATTGTCCTGCTTATTTGCACCTAAGCGCATTTGCTTTAAGTGCAAGTTTGCTGTGTAATCGCACGTAAGCGTATTTACTGTAAGTGCACGTTTGCTGTGTAATCGCACGTAAGCGCATTTACCGTAAGTGTAAGTTTGCTGTGTAATCGCACGTAAGCGCATTTACTGTAAGTGCACGTTTGCTGTGTAATCGCACGTAAGCGCATTTACTGTAAGTGCACGTTTGCTGTGTAATCGCACGTAAGCACATTTAGTGTAAGTGCACATTTTCTGTGTAATTGCACGTAAGCGCATTTACTGTAAGTGCAAGTTTGCTGTGTAATCGCACGTAAGCGCATTTAGTGTAAATGCACGTTTGCTGTGTAATCGCACATAAGCGCATTTACTGTAAGTGCAAGTTTGCTGTTTCGATCACACGTAAGCGCATTTACTGTAAATGCACGTTTGCTGTTTAATCGCACGTAAGCGCATTTACTGTAAGTGCACGTTTGCTGTGTAATCGCACGTAAGCGCATTTACTGTAAGTGCGCGTTTGCTGTGTAATCGCATGTAAGCGCATTTACTGTAAGTGCAAGTTTGCTGTGTAATCGCACGTAAGAGCATTTACTGTAAGTGCAAGTTTGCTGTGTAATCGCACGTAAGCGCATTTACTGTAAGTGCATGTTTGCTGTTTAATCGCACGTAAACACATTTACTGTAAGTGCAAGTTTGCTCTTTAATAGCATGTAAGCGCATTAACTGTAAGTGCACGTTTGCTATTTATTTGCACATAAACGCATTTACTGTTAATGCACGTGGGCTATTTAATTGCACATAAACGCAGTCGCTCTTACTGCGCGTGTGCTGTTTAATAGCAACTAAACGCATTTGCTGTAACTGCGCGTGTGCTGTTTAATAGCACCTAAACGCATTAGCTGTCACATGTCACATGTCACAGAGGTGGAAGGCTGGGCTAAGTGATGGCAGGATATTGGGAGGTGGGATGGCAGGGTGCTGGGAGTGAGGATTGCTGTGAGCAGGAATGGCAGGGTGCTGGAAGTGGGGATTGCTGGGAGCAGGAATGGCAGGGTGCTGGAAGTGAGGATTGCTGGGAGCAGGAATGGCAGGGTGCTGGAAGTGAGGATTGCTGGGAGCAGGAATGGCAGGGTGCTGGAAGTGAGGATTGGTGTCAGCAGGAATGGCAGGGTGCTGGAAGTGAGGATTGCTGGGAGCAGGAATGGCAGGGTGCTGGAAGTGAGGATTGCTGGGAGCAGGATGGCAGGGTGCTGGAAGTGAGGATTGCTGGGAGCAGGAATGGCAGGGTGCTGGAAGTGAGGATTGCTGGGAGCAGGAATGGCAGGGTGCTGAGAGTGAGGATTGCTGGGAGCAGGAATGGCAGGGTGCTGGAAGTGAGGATTGGTGTCAGCAGGAATGGCAGGGTGCTGGAAGTGAGGATTGCTGGGAGCAGGAATGGCAGGGTGCTGGAAGTGAGGATTGCTGTGAGCAGGAATGGCAGGGTGCTGGAAGTGAGGATTGCTGGGAGCAGGATGGCAGGGTCCTGGGAGTGAGGATTGCAGGAGAAGTTTGGTTTGTAGAGAAAGCAGCAACTTTGAAGGTATTTTTATTTTGTTTTTGAACAGCCCTTAAAAAGTTCAGGGCAAGCACAAAGGGGGTGGGGTCAGGGGAGGAGGAGCAAAGGGGGCGGCAAAATAAGGTTTCGCCTAGGGTGTCAAAAATCCTTGCACCAGCCCTGAACACGTGCCACTACTATAGAAACCCAGCAGGTGTGATATTTAAAGGGACTTTTCATTTTTTTTCACTTTAAGCATCATTAAAATCGCTGCTCCAGAAAAAACAACCGTTTTTAAAACTTTTTTTTCCATTGATACATGTTCCCTGGGGCAAGACCGGGTTCTGAAAGATGTTTTCCAACATTAAATTGAATATTGGTCTTTAAAATTATCGTTTTTGAATTGGAACGTTCGAGTCCCATAGACTTCAATGGGGTTCTAAATGTTCGCGCGATCCTGCAGTCTGTTCGAACGTTCTGGTGCGAACCGAACGTGGGTATGTTCGGCTCATCCCTAATGTCACTGCTTGGATAGAGAAAGGAATTAATTTTCTGGAAGATATGGTAGAGGGGTCCCATCTTAAGCCTTGTACAACTACAAAACGAACATAATTTGTCACTTTCTGAACAGTATACCTTTATGCAAATAGAACAGCTATGGAGGAACACTCCCAATATGCTCTTGAGCATACCAAGGAAGATTTTAGGGTTCTATCAGGATCCCTCAAGCTCGGGTAAGGGAATATCAATAGTATATACAACTCTACAAAATAAACTTATATGTGAGAAGTCCCAATATATGCTAGCATGGGAAAGAGAACTGGGAACGGAATATACTGCCCGGGAGTGGGAAAGATCGTTTCAACTCACCTATAACTCTATGAAAAGTACAAACCTATGGGAGAGGCAACAAAAAATAACACTTAGGTGGTACCTCACCCCATATAGGATCTCAAAGATTTTCCCGGGGGCTTCTCCGCTTTGTTGGAGACTCTGCGGTGAAAAAGGTACACTAGGCCACATCCTATGGTCATGCTCCAAATTGTACCAACTGTGGTCTCAAGTGGAAAGGTTTGTAGTAGTGGTGACGGGTGCTCAGCACAAGCTATCTCCTGACATGGCAATGCTATCACTAGACCTTCATGAAGTACCGCCACCATATATGACCATTGTCTCACATATTGTCTTGGCTACCCGTCTCACTATTCTGAGACACTGAAAGTCCGCAGAGATACCTACGATTACAGAGGTAATACATACCACACATACTCATGAACTACTTCACTCCTCAGCAATGGGGACGTATGATGTGATTTCTCAGGATTGGAGCAAATGGACGGAATGGTAAAAGGATGTGGCTTTATTGTAAATGGGTACGACAGAGACCAACTGACGGCTAGTTGTTGAAATTCAACTCTACTCTCAATTTTTGTATCGCTAACAGCACTCAATACTTCTAGATCTGACTGCGGGAGATTTTTGTTTTGTTTATTTTATTCTTTCGGTTCTGTATTCTTTTTATTTTTGTTTACTATTACCTGTTCTGTCTGCATCTGATTCTCTTACATATAGCTTAATTGTTAGAATACTAATGCTGTGCAGAGAGTTGTCAATAAGAGCAGGAATGTATACACATTTTTCAAGAAGCTGGACTCTTACAACCTATACCCCCTGGAGCGACCATTGTTCAGAAAGGAGGGTTTTTGTCTGCGGTTTATGA
Source organism: Rana kukunoris (assembly GCA_029574335.1). Classification (NCBI taxonomy): domain Eukaryota; kingdom Metazoa; phylum Chordata; class Amphibia; order Anura; family Ranidae; genus Rana; species Rana kukunoris. The sequence continues at coordinate 288,657,010 of CM056049.1, forward strand.
CCCAGGTTCTGTTTTCTAACTCGGTACTATTGATTGTATATCTATGCAACCAGAGGTGTCCTTCCTATGCTCAACTGTATTGCTCATTTAAGATGCGTGTTTGTTTGAAAAATGTTTCAATAAAAAGTATTGATATAAAAAAAAAAAACACGCATGCTTAGAAGCAAGTTATGAGATGGGAGCACTCGTTCTGGTAAAACTAGCGTTCGTAATGGAGTAAGCACATTCATCACGCTGTAACAGACAGAAAAGAGGGAATCGTCTTTTACTAACCCAAAATCAGAAAAAGCAGCCCCAAGGGTGGCGCCATCCGAATGGAACTTCCCCTTTATAGTGCCGTCGTATGTGTTGTATGTCACCGCGCTTTGCTAGAGCATTTTTTTTTTACAATCGTGTGTAGGCTAGCCCGTTTTAACGATCGGGTTGAAAAAAACGTCGTTTTTTTTAGACCATTAAAAACTTAATTTTTTACAACCCGAAAAACGGTCGTGTATACGCGCATTAGAATTGTTAGGCCTTGTTCCCACAAAGCGCACTAAATTGTACGCCCATGATGGGCTGTGTTTACCCACACAGGGATGCACAGGGCCATCCTCATGCAGGCAATCCCATTGATGTCTTTGCACCCACATGGATGTCAGATTGTGAGCAACAGCTGTGTTTTTGCAGCCACTGTATCCCAATTGACATCAATGGGACTGCCTTCACGGGTATAAAAGGAACACCTGTGCAGGTAGACATGGCATACTCTTTAGTACACTCCATGTGAACGAGGCCTTAAGAAACACATGTAGATATTTTATATATATATACATGTAGCACCCCCTTACTTTCAGAAAGGGCGCTACACTAAAGTTAGTATGGTGAGAGACTTATTTGCTCTCACCCAGGTTGATTTGTTCAGGTTTGGCAGCTGTCAGCCCTGAATTGTCCTGTGGGTCATTCTGCGTTCCAGGGATGTGATCCCATCTCTGGGTGGCAGATGGCACCAGAGGGGTTCAGGCAGAACCACTTTTCCCCAGCAGCCAATTGGAGGAGCGATTACCTCGCGGGGCATGCTGGGGATGGGTATATCTGTGGCAGACGCCATTTTTCAGGGTTCTTCACGGGTTCCTGGTTCCAGGTGCGGCACCCACCTTCAGGGTGTGCGCACATCACGGGCCCCACCACTATGGCCTACCTGGCCGGGGCCCGTGCCACGCGGAGTTCCCGACTCTGGGCCCTCATGGTTCAGAGACACTGAAGTGACTGGGGAACCACAGTGACTGACTGGGGTTCCGCATCTCAAGAAGACAGAATTGAGAGGATATGCTCTATTGCTCTTAAGTACCAGACCTGTGGCAGAGGCCTCTACTAATCTTCTAGAGCCAAGTCGATGGCAGTGACTTGTTCCTTCTCAGCTTTCTCCGTGACACTCTGGCTGCCAGGTCTGTGTGAGAGGCCTGTCCAGGTGCGCTGCACTCACTCTTGCTGGAGTGGCAACGTGATTGATTTAACTACAGAAGGCAGGACTGCTTTCTCTATCCAAGCCTGACTCTGCGAAGTTATTCTACTTTCATCAACCTTTTCCTATCTATCTCAAGTTGGTGTGTTGGTCGTGTTGGGCCAGGAAAATAAAGCATTCAGAAAACTTCAGCTACAGATTGGACATTCGTTATTGCTCTGCTCACTACATCCACCCATAGACACCACACAGAGGTAACTTAATTCGCCGATCCCAATCTAATCAGCAGCTCCTGAATGGAGTAGCGCTACATACAGTGTGTAAGGTAAGTATTGAACACGTCACCATTTTTCTTGGTAAATGTATTTTTAAAGGTGCTATTCACATGAAATTTTCACATATTGGTAACAACCCATGCACTCCATACACATAAAGAAACCAAAACAAATAAGTTCAGAAATTAAGTTATGTGTAATAAAATGGAATGGCACACAGCACCTTTAGAAATATATTTACCTAGAAAATGGTGATGTGTTCAATACTTATTTTACCTGCTGTATCTCTCAGCCCACTGCAGATGTTTGTTAAAGCGGAGGTTCACCCAAAAATCAACTTTCTGGCATTAGATCCAGCATACTGCTAACATCTGCAGTATGCTGGGTTTTTTTTTTTTGTACTTATCGTTTTATGAGCCGTTGTTACCTGGCTCCGAGCGGGGAATCCTGCGGGGAATGGGCGTTCCTAAGCCAAGAGGAGTTGATTGACGGGCTGCTAAGGCGTGTCACGCCTTCCGAAAATACCCGAACATGTTAGCAGTATGCTGGATCTAATGTCAGAAAGTTGATTTTTGGGTGAACCTCAGCTTTAAATCTTCCCGGGAATTCTTTTGCTGATCAATGACTTAATTAACCATAAAAAGTGTGGCGCTTACATGCTTCATAAATAAACATTTGTACTAACCAACATCAAAATACAATGATGTCAAAGAAGAAGGAAATAAGAAAATATAAAATAAAAGTCCAATGTGTCTACTGTCTATTGTATGGGCTACTAGTTACATTACAACTGAAAAAATGATATACATATATATATATATACAGTACAGACCAAAAGTTTGGACACACCTTCTTATTCAAAGAGTTTTCTTTATTTTCATGACTATGAAAATTGTAGATTCACACTGAAGGCATCATAAATATGAATTAAGACATGTGGAATTATATACATAACAAAAAAGTGTGAAACAACTGAAAATATGTCATATTCCAGGTTCTTCAAAGTAGCCACCTTTTGCTTTGATTACTGCTTTGCACACTCTTGGCATTCTCTTGATGCGCTTCAAGAGGTAGTCACCTGAAATGGTCTTCCAACAGTCTTGAAGGAGTTCCCAGAGATGCTTAGCACTTGTTGGCCCTTTTTCCTTCACTCTGCAGTCCAGCTCACCCCAAACCATCTCGATTGGGTTCAGGTCTGGTGACTGTGGAGGCCAGGTCATCTGGCGCAGCACCCCATCACTCTCCTTCTTGGTCAAATAGCCCTTACACAGCCTGGAGGTGTGTTTGGGGTCATTGTCCTGTTGAAAAATAAATGATGGTCCAACTAAACGCAAACCGGATGGAATAGCATGCCGCTGCAAGATGCTGTGGTAGCCATGCTGGTTCAGTATGCCTTCAATTTTGAATAAATCCCCAACAGTGTCACCAGCAAAGCACCATCACACCTCCTCCTCCATGCTTCACGGTGGGAACCAGGTATGTAGAGTCCATACGTTCACCTTTTCTGCGTCGCACAAAGACACGGTGGTTGGAACCAAAGATCACAAATTTGGACTCATCAGACCAAAGCACAGATTTCCACTGGTCTAATGTCCATTCCTTGTGTTCTTTAGCCCAAACAAGTCTCTTCTGCTTGTTGCCTTTCTTTAGCAGTGGTTTCCTAGCAGATATTCTACCACGAAGGCCTGATTCACACAGTCTCCTCTTAACAGTTGTTCTAGAGATGTGTCTGCTGCAAAAGGTGGCTACTTTGAAGAACCTAGAATATGACATTATATTTTCAGTTGTTTCACAATTTTTTGTTATGTATATAATTCCACATGTGTTAATTCATAGTTTTGATGCCTTCGGTGTGACTCTACAATTTTCATAGTCATGAAAGAAAACTCTTTGAATGAGAAGGTGTGTCCAAACTTTTGGTCTGTACTGTATATATATCACTTGGACACACAATAAATGTCTTATATAATAGGGATATATATGCATCTCCCTTTTATTGATAAATCTAGTTTGAATATGGAAACCCATCTTAAAGGGGTTGTAAAGGTAAAAATAATTTTCCCTAAATATCTTCCTTTACCTTAGTGCAGTCCTCCCTCACTTACCTCATCATTCAATTTTGCTTTTAAATGTCCTTATTTCTTCTGAGAAATCCTCACTTCCTGTTCTTCTATCTTTAACTCCACACAGTAATGCAAGGCTTTCTCCCTGGTGTGGAGAAAGCCTCTTGAGGGGGAGGGGGCAAGCAGGAGAATCAGGACACCCACTAACACACAGCTCCTTTATCTGCAAAGTAGAGAGCGTCCTGACTCTCCTGCTCGCCCCCTCAAACAGCTTTCTCCACACCAAAAAAAGCCTTGCATTACTGTGTGGAGTTACAGACAGAAGAACAGGAAGTGAGGATTTCTCAGAAAAAAGGACATTTAAAAGCAAAATCAAAGGATGAGGTAAGTGAAGGAGCACTGCCCTAAGGTAAAGGAAGCTATTTAGGGATTTTTTTTTTACCTTTACAACCCCTTTAAAAGGCTGTAATGACTACTCATAGTCTCCATCTAGTGGTGACAATGGTTGTTTATACCAATCTATTTCTGCATTTGTAAATACTACTCAGTGGGAGCCAGGTACAGCCCCAAAAAGGGACCCAGACTGCTTTTGATAATCCACTGAGATATTTATATAACTAAATTAATAACCTCTAAATATTTTAATTCCAGATAATTAGAAATACAAATAGGATGGGTAGTGTTATTCACCAAAACGGGATATCTTAATATTGTGAAATTATATATTGGAATATAAAAAAATATAGAAAAATGTGAAAAAAATCTGCTAAATAATGTAAAAGATATAAAAATTAATAACCTTCTGGGGCGGAAAAAAAATGTTCCTCAGAGGATTTTCAAGGTGATCGGGATTCCCCCTGGTACATGCAGCGGTCCGGTTTGCTGTGGGAGCAATCCGGGATGAGGGGGCGGCTGTTCGTTTCTGGCCACCCCCTCGTGATCGCTCCCAGCGAATCATCTTCTGCCTCTGCCTGTGTAATGTAAACACAGGCAGAGGAAGTGATGTCATGTCTCCTCCTGCTGGTCTTTTCGTCCGGCGAGAGGAGAGAAGACATCACAAGTAAGTTGCACCAACAGCACACTGACACGTAGGTACACATAGCCACATTTAACCCTCCCCAGTCACCCCCCAATCACCCCCCCAGCCCCCTGTCACTGATTGCAGTGATGATTTATTTACTGATCACTGCATTTAGTGTCAGTTGTGACAGTTAAAAGTTGCAGGGCAGTTAGTCTTAGGCCCCTTTAGGTTCAGGGTAGCCCCCTACCCTCCCCTAATAAAGGTTTAACCCCTTGATCACCCCCCTAGTTAACCCTTTCACCCTGCTAATGCCAGCATCACTAAGCGATCATTTTTCTGATCGCTGTATTAGTGTCGCTGGTGCCGCTAGGTAGCTAGTTATTTTTTGAGGTTCGCTGCCAGGTTTTTATAGCATTAGGTACCCCCATACATTTTTTAAATAAAGGTTTTAACCCCTGATTGCCCCTAGAGTTAACCCTTTCACCCCCTATTGCCTGCGTCACTAAGCGATAGTTTTTCTGATCGCTGTATTAGTGTCGCTGGTGCCGCTAGGTAGCTAGTTATTTTTTGAGGTTCGTCGCCAGGTTTTTATAGCGTTAGGTACCCCCATACATTTTTTAAACAAAGGTTTTAACCCCTGATTGCCCCATAGAGTTAACCCTTTCACCCCCTATTGCCAGCATCACTAAGCAATCGTTTTTCTAAACGCTGTATTAGTGTCGCTGGTGCTGCTAGGTAGAAAACAGATAGTTGCGCTAAATAAGTGTTAAAAATTAAACCACAAAAAGTTATTTTTGTGAAAAAATGTTGTAGTATCAACACAATGAATCCTGTGAAAATGGAAATTGCCCTGAACCAGGACAAAAAGCAATAACCAAAATAACGGAAAAGTGAAGCAAAAGTCCTGCTCAAATCAAATAAGAAAACGGCAGTCTCTACAAATATATGGTGAAAATTTGCAAAAATCCCATGCAGGGAAAGGGATGGATGAGTGAAGACAGGGATGAAGATGAAGCCACCACCACCATAACTTAAGTCCAGTGTCTAGTGAACAGAAGGGGGGGACCCTTACCACATAGGTTGGACCCTAGAGTATAAGGTCAGAAGCGCCTATGCAGATATGAACCTCTGCGGAGGTTGTGGATATAGGAATCCCTCTCAGCTGTGGATCTCCCGGAGTGTCCTTCTCCTCACAGATCAGCATACGTCAGCCTGGGGATGTTGTCCTCTCTCCAGCAGGTGTAAACCGTAGGCCATAAATGGTAACAGCAAACAAAAAGAAGGGCACCATGTGCATTATCTTCTTAAAAATAGGGATGTTTATTTAAAGCTCCCATACATGATGGTAATATAAAAAATCCTAGACAGCAGGCTATTACAGATATAAAATACAATGGATAAAACAAAATAAATACAAACGTACGCCCGTGCTTCCGGGGTCGCGTGGAGACGTGGTGACGTCACGTGCACAGCACCGCCCTGACTAGTTTAGACACAATTGTCGTTCTCAAAGGCCACGGGTGACGCACTGAAGTCACCACTTAAATATAGAGGGAGGCCTGGCCAAGCCTCGCCATCGCTCGTGAGGGCGGAAGTGAGTCACAAGCCAAGCCTCGTTCTGGGATACAAAATCATTACATCACTGGTCAATCGTAGCGTCTTCTCACTTCCGCTCGTAAGGGCAGAAGTGAGTCGTAAGCCAAGCCTCATTATGGGATATGGAGACGAAAAAAGACCAAAAATATTGGGGCCAATCACAGCGTCTACTTATCCGACCTATTAGCAACTGGAGTGACATCCTTGCGATGCAATTGGATAATACATTGAAAAAGGACATCCCCAATCAACTCGAAAAAAGTCCGGAAGCGGCTGTCAAAGTCAGGACCAATCACAGTCCTTCCCTGCCGTGCCGACTTATTATTGGACAAATAAAATATTCCAATTATCAGCACCGTATCACAATTGCTGAAGGCAGGAATAATACATACCCACAATAAAAAATTGTAATGTAAAAAATATAATATATAAAAGTACCTGAAACGTATATACATTAACTATGTGAACCGAGGCCAGATCATCCAAATCAACCAAAGCTAGAGGACCCCTACCGGCCAGGGATAATCCTGGACATAAGAATATGTATGAACCCAATATATAGTCACTACCCCACATATATCCTTAGATAACATGGGGGCAACTTGGGACTATGTCCATGTGTGAACCCAATCAATTTGATTGGGGTCTGAAAGTTAGTTTAGGGTGATGTCTGATTTGACCTCAGTTATACAGTCACAATACAAATCATGAATTATCAATAAAAGCATTAATTTCTATATCAAAATTCAAGCCCAAGGGTTTTAAACATTTGACTCTATAAATCCAGCACATTTCGAGTTTTGATATAGCCCTCTTCTTTGAGCCTCCCCTCCAGTGGGGTTCTAATTTATCAATAGCCAGAAATGTCGTCCCTGTCGGGTCTCTATTATGTACCTCTCTGTAGTGCTTAGAGACAGAGTGTTCTTTATATCCTTTTCTAATATTGGCTATGTGTTCTTTTAATCTCACTTGTAATGGTCTGATTGTACGGCCAATATACTGAAGCCCACAACGACAAATCAGGAGATAAACTACATGAGTGGTTGAACACGTAATGAAGCTTCTAATGTCAAAAGATTGTGAAGTACTGTTAGATACAAAATTGGTGTTTTTTTTGTCCTTAATTTTATTGATAGTACAAACGGAGCACTTTTTACATTTATAGTAACCCAATAGATTCTGAAAGAACATGGCTGGGAGGGTCACAGGCACTAGGTGCCAAGGAGTTCCTCAAAGAGGGCACCCCTCTGAAGACCACCATAGGTTGCTCTGGTAAAATAGGTCTCAGAACAGTATCGCTTTTGATCAGATGCCAGTGTTTGCGCACTAGCTTTTTAACCAAAAAATGTTGGTCAGAATATCCTGTAATAAAAGGCCAACTATAATCACTGTGTCCATCTACGATTTTTGGTTTATCCGCTAGAAGTGTATTTCTGTCAAGTTCCTCTACTTCAGAAACCTTAGTTACCAAATCTTTAAGACAATATCCCTTCTCCAGGAATCTATGAGTCATCACCTCAGCCTGCGTCCTAAATAGTGATGAGCGGAATACGCCATATTCGATTTTGCGATATTTCGCGAATATTTTGAAGAATATTCGCGAATATTTTGAAGAATATTCGCGAATATTTTGAAGAATATTCGCGAATATTTTGAAGAATATTCGCGAATATTCGTTAATATCGATAATTCGCTATATTTTATAAAAAAAAAAAAATTGCGAAATTTCGCTATTTTTTTTTTGGATAAAATATCACGAATATTCGATATTTACGAATATTCGCTATATTTTATTAAAAAAAAAAATTGCGAAATTTCGCATTGACGAAATTTCGCATTGACGAAAATTTGCATTGGCGAAATTTCGCAATTTTTTTTTTTTATAAAATATCACGAAAAAGAAATATCACGAAAAAAAAAATTGCGAAATTTCGCTATTTTTTTTTTTGGATAAAATATCACGAATATTCGATATTTACGAATATTCGCTATATTTTATTTAAAAAAAAAAATTGCGAAATTTCGCATTGACGAAATTTCGCATTGACGAAAATTTGCATTGGCGAAATTTCGCAATTTTTTTTTTTTTATAAAATATCACGGAAAAAAAATATCACGAAAAAAAAAATTGCGAAATTTCGCTAGTGCGAATGCGAAATTGATTGCAAAATTGATTGCGAAAAAAATACGAATATTCGAAATAGCGAATATTCGCCACAATATTCGAGTTATTCGCGAATACTCGAATATGCAATATTCGTAGCGAATATTCGCAATGCGAATATTCGTGAGCAACACTAGTCCTAAAGTCATCAACCTTACTACAATTGCGACGCAAGCGTAGGTATTGACTCTTGGGCACTGAGTCTAACCATTGATAGTGATGACAGCTATCCCGAGGGATAAAGGCATTTCTATCGGTTGCCTTAAAATACGTTGAAGTGACAAACTGTCCATCCTCTACACGTATTTGTAAATCTAAAAAGTGAATACATCGTTGATCAGCTTCATATTTAAATTTTATGCCTCTCTCATTTTCATTTACCGACTCCATGAAGAGGTCAAGGGAATCTTTATTGCCCTTCCATAGGAGGAGGACGTCGTCTATATATCAAACCCACAGGGCCAATTCCGGCCTCCGGTCGGCATAGACGACGTCCTCCTCCCACTTCCCCATAAACAAATTGGCTAAACTGGGGGCAAATTTAGCCACCATTGCCACACCTCTATTTTGTAGGTAAAAACCTCCATTGAACCAGAAAAAGTTGTGTGTAGTGGAAAACTTGAGAAGCTCCATAATGAAGTCCCTCTGTTTGTCAGCCAGCTCAGAATCTCGATCTAAATAGTACTTCACTGACAAAATCCCTAGTTCGTGGGGGATAATGGTATAGAGGGAGGTCACATCAGCTGTGACCATCCAAATATCCGAGTCATGGGGGAATGCATTCAAAATGTTGATCACTTGTTTACTATCCCTAATATACGCTGGTAATGATTTTACCAATGGCTGTAGATAACCATCTACATATTTTTCAGCTCTCGATGTAACTGAATCTATCCCACTTATTATGGGTCGCCCTGGGGGATGAATGGGGTCTTTATGTATTTTCGGAAGGTAATATATAATTGGTATCCGTGATGACACGGGTACCAAAAAAGCCTTTTCTTTTTTGTTAAGAACCCCTAACTCACTTCCTCTTTTGACAATTGAGTTTAGGATCTTTCTAAACCGGAAGCGTGGATCTCCAGAGAGGGGGACATAGGTCTCAACGTCCCCTACAAGGGATTCCAACGCCTTAATGTAAGCTATTTTGTCTAGAATGACAATACCACCCCCTTTATCGGCGGGGAGTATGATAATATTTTCATTCTTACATAAACGGTCCAAACCTATTTGTAAAGTATTATCAAACTTATTTCTTTTAGGGGTAATCTTTTCTAGATCCCTAAGTAGGACATCCCTGAATACCCTAATCGATGGAGTGAGGCCACCCGGAGGGTTTAAAAGGGATGCGTTGGCTAAATTAGAATGTTTAACTTCCGTTACATCCACCCTCTTGTCTCCAATAGGATTGGACATAATATGTTTCTTAACACTCAATTTCCTAGTATATTTATGAATATCCATATAAGTTTGAAACTTATTCAGTTTTTGAGGCGGGGCAAATTTCAAACCTTTATCTAAGAGCAATAATTCCTCCTGGGATAAAACGGCCGTACTAAGATTGTATATGCCCTGACCGGCTATACTATTTTCCTTTTGTTTTTTTGAATTCCTCCCCCCTCTGCAACCTCTCTTTGTTCTAAAGGCCTTGGCTGCAGTTGGTCGGCCCTCTGAAAACCCCACTGCTGGGATTGATTTTCTTGGAGGCCTTATGTGAACCAATCTATTGATTATAGGATTCCTGTCTATAATAGGTTTCAGCCATTGTATGACAATTATCCTTCACAGGGAGACCGCCCCCAAAGGGGATGGGATCACTATTATGATAGCTGGACCCCTAATAGGGATAACTGGAATGATAGAAGTGATAGAGATACTTGGAATGACAGAACGAGTAGACCCTATCCCCCACCCCCTCCTCCACCACCACCCCCTCCCCCTATTAGCAGCTATGAATACCCCTATGGTCGGGATTCGTGGCAGGACAGAAATCAATCCCAGCAGTGGGGTTTTCAGAGGGCCGACCAACTGCAGCCAAGGCCTTTAGAACAAAGAGAGGTTGCAGAGGGGGGAGGAATTAAAAAAAACGATTACAATCATCCTTTGCCTCATATTGTCCATTTCTGTGCTACATTCCATGATTTGTTGTATAACAATTTGTGCACTTGCACGTGAAAAATGCGGACTAGTAGATGTGCTAACACCATCTTCATCCCCAAAAAAATAAATAAAAAATTAGTAATGTGCAGGCCTATCTACATCTCTTTTTCCCTGTGAAGCTGGGGTGACACTGACCTGTTGTGCTGATAGTCTCCACCTCCCCATCTTCCATAACATCTCCTTCCACAACTCCTTCTTCTTCCACAACTCCTCCTTCTTCCACAACTCCTCCTTCTTCCATAACCCCTCCTTCTTCCATAACTCCTCCTTCTTCCATAAATCCGTCTTCTTCCATAACTCCTCCTTCTTCCATAAATCCTCCTTCTTCCATAAATCCTCCTTTCACAATTTCTTCTTCCTCCTCTCTTCCTTCTACCACTCCTTCTTCCACATCCTCCTCCTCCTCCACATGCAGATGTTGTTTTTTTTGGAGTGAGTCTGGGCCTCCTTGCCTCCTCCAAATGTTTAACTTCTTTCCCCTAAATAACATGAAACAAAAGGTATACTCATCAGCACACAGATATTGGAGGGCAGAAATCGCAAACATTGCTTAGAAGTGGGTTACAATTGTGTTTTTGGGCTTAATCCAAACCTAACCTTTGTTTTAATATGTACCCAAAAATGAGATCGCGCTAAATAATACATATAAATAACTAGAAATGCTGATTAAGCATGTGCACAGGTAAATAATTCCAACATATATAAGTCCATCAACAAATGAAAGAGTTCATAATCCAGTGATCCCACAGGTGCCAATAAATCAAATTGGAAAACTGTAGTATAGATGAAACCTCCACCGAAATCATATGAAGCCTCTTACCAAAAAGACATGAAATATAAGCATGATATGGTCTGTGATGCTGGGTGATGGTCACAGGGGAGTTCCAATATATACAGCCTGGTTGTCAGATGTAAGGTATCTCCCGATGGGTCATCCACAGGCACATAAAAAACAAAGGCCTCACATAGCATAAAACCTTCATTTATTGAAATAAAAAAGTCGACTTGCACTTACATCAAAGTGAAGAAATCATCGCATAAAATATATCAGCCGGCCGGCTTGGAACAAACAGCCCGTATTCCGGGTAGAGAGATTAAAGCTCTAATCTCTCTATCCGGAAACAGCCCTTTTTCCGCTCTAATCTCTCTACCCGGAATACGGGCTGTTTGTTCCAAGCCGGCCGGCTGATATATTTTATGCGATGATTTCTTCACTTTGATGTAAGTGCAAGTCGACTTTTTTATTTCAATAAATGAAGGTTTTATGCTATGTGAGGCCTTTGTTTTTTATGTGCCTGTGGATGACCCATCGGGAGATACCTTACATCTGACAACCAGGCTGTATATATTGGAACTCCCCTGTGACCATCACCCAGCATCACAGACCATATCATGCTTATATTTCATGTCTTTTTGGTAAGAGGCTTCATATGATTTCGGTGGAGGTTTCATCTATACTACACTTTTCCAATTTGATTTATTGGCACCTGTGGGATCACTGGATTATGAACTCTTTCATTTGTTGATGGACTTATATATGTTGGAATTATTTACCTGTGCACATGCTTAATCAGCATTTCTAGTTATTTATATGTATTATTTAGCGCGATCTCATTTTTGGGTACATTGTTTTCTGTGTAGTATAACACTTTATGATTGCAGCTTTATTCCTTTGTCACATTAACGAGCGCAATATCCATTTTTTTCACTCTTTGTTTTTATATGACTTATCCCAAGCTGTGATACTGCCCCTTTTTAGCGAAGTGACACACATGGATGGCCCCCATAAAAATTATTTGTCAGAGACCCTAAAAAAATTATCTAGTTATGGGGGAGACACAGGTGCTCTTGAGTCCAGATGTGAAAACAGCTGCTTATTATCACTGTGTGAATGAATCCTGTTTGCATTTCACATTCTAGTAAGTTTGAACAAACACATCATCTTTTCCCCAGTGTTTATAAACGTTGTTTTACGCCAAATAGCCATGTCCAGGTGTGGTGTTCCTGGAACAACATAGGATTTGTGAGAAACGATGTGATGGAACGATGTTTACTAATACGATCGTGGAAAAAGTCATATTTACAAAAACCACATAAAACGTATAAATGTGTTCCAAAGTACAACTAGGCCAACGAGGCAGATGTAGAAATATACATGCCAAAAAATGAAGAAACACAATTGCCAACCAAAATAAATAAAAGGACCTACTTTTATCAATAATTTTCTTGATCTTCCGAAACTACTCTGGCTCAAGCAGTTTCAAGTCCGACCAATGCTTGCGGAGCTGCTTCTATGACCTGGTGACCCCAAAGATGTCATAAAGTCTCCTCACAACCTTGTCCATAATTTTAGCCTTCCTCCGGTTAGGGGTGTTCTATGGCCCATGATCCCCGTCGTAATCTTTCCTCCGCAGTATGTCCACCATCTCCACCATCTCTTCTAGTGACATATTGGTTGCCTTGTAGCGTTTGGGCCTGGATCGGGACATTCCTGCCTCTGTCCCTTCCTGATCATGATGAGAGGGTAATGCACGCTCGTGTGACATCGCCATATTTTCATTTCACAGTGATTAGGGGCGTGGAAAAGAGGAAAGGGTCCATCACGGGCGGCGACGAGGGCGGCGTTTCACGCATGCGCGGAGTGTATAAGGAAAACGACGTGATAACGTAGGTTACGCGGAGATTACTCGAGCGTAAGCAAGGAAATACAGAGACAAAGGTAAATTACAACATGAGGCCTAGAAAGTTGAGGCATGGTATGGGGGGGTTAAAAGCGGGCGTAGAATAAGCGGACAAAGAGGGCGGCTTTTAATGCTAGCGCGGGGTATAAAATGAGAACGATGTGATTACGTAGGTTACTCGGAGATTACTCGAGCGTAAGCGAGGGGCTACAGAGACAAAGGTAAATTAGAACATGGGATCAGCAGAGGCCTAGAAACTTGAGAGCCCCATGGGATGGGGGTTTTGTATGTTGTTTGCACCCTTTGCACTATTATGTATCTTGGGGCCCACCATGCTATTTTGTTCTACAACTGCTTGGACACATCACAAAATCTATATGTGAGAATGCTCTACCTCTTTATTTTAGTCTTGTGTATTCAGATCATGCAAGTATTGTTCTGTGTTGGTTGGACAGAGGTAATTAGGTAGTGTATTATGTCATCAATGCTGAGGGGCATGATATCTACACATGAAATAGTGCTTTGATGATTGCTATCATTAATAATAATTGTGGATGATTATAGATGCCATGTATTTAGTGAAATGGAACCAAAGGGTCTGCATGTAAAATCATTTTTTTGTACAACAATGGGGCAGAGCTGGCCAGCATTGTAGCAGCAGGAGACAATGTGTTTGTATAGTAGCTCGAAAATGATTGTGCACATATTCTGACAATGTCAAAGCTGAGCCTTTTTTAATTCATGTTTTCTGTTTATTTATCTTTTGATATTTTAGCCATAATTTTTGAAAAAAAAAAGATGGACCAATTGCACGTTCAAGAAAACACCCTCCGTTTAATAGAAGATGTTCGACAAATGCCCATCCTTTGGGATTCCAGGCACCATGCCTATCACAAAACCGAACTAAGAACGGCAGCACTGGAGGAGATAGCAACATACATGCAGACTTGGGTTCCAGACTGCACAGACATGATGGTCTAGGAGAAAATGAACAACCTCAGGAGCATGTACAGAAGAGCATACAAAGAGCTAAAAAAAAAAAAAAAAAAAAAATCAGGAGCAGCAGCACGTGAGCCAAAGGAGCCCAAGCTGTGGTACTTCAAGGAGCTCGCTTTTTTGGATGATCAACTGGAGGGCCGGGATTCACTTTCGAGTCTTTCTTCCACCCTTCCTTCCACGCTTCCTTCCAGCGGAACTTCCACGGATCCCCACACCCCTACAGAGTCCACCCAGGGGCTGGCTGGCATGGACCCAGATCTGGTTATTTTCAGTGTGGTATAGTAGTTTCCAACATATTTCTTGGCTGCTAATTTTTGTTTGATTATTGAGTTAATATTGTAAACAAAAAACCAAGCTTGCAAATAAAAACACATGTCGTGGGCATAAAAATAGGTGTCAGGGATGCAAACTGCAGGGGTCAGAAGGAGAGTCTGTTCAATTTAAATGAAGAAAAACGAAAACAGTCTAGAGCACGAAAATGTGTGTGATTGATTGTGCAAAATATTACAACATATCCCTTTTTTATACACAGGAAGAAGAGACCAGCCAGGGGGTGGCAGCTCCTGAGGAACATGTCAACCAGGCGGAAGGGGTGAGTGGCAGCCAGGAGGAGGCCGGGCCCAGTGGAGTTCAGCAGGTCCCCAGGCCCGGCTCAGCACCATCTGCCAGGTTCCTCCCCTTCAGATGAGGCGACCAGGCCTAAGGAGGCGCATGAGGCAGGTGGAGGATGAGAGCCTTGAAATCATCAGGGAGGCAAGTGCTATAATGAGGGCCCCCCTTAACCCCACTAAAGCATTCAGCGCCTCCATTGCACATAAACTAAACCAGGGGGGGGGCAAAGGGTCCTGGCTAAGGACCTGATAAATAAGGTTCTTTGTTGGATGCATTGGGACCTGCTGACCAGGGACACTGATCTAAGTGACCCGGCCCGGCCTGCTCCACATCTGCTTCATCCTCCTGCTGCCACATCGTCCCCACCTGCAAGGGGCCGTGGACGGGCCCGTGGAAGTCCCGCTGCAAGGCAGCCTGGAAGGAAGGCTGGAAAGAAGATGAGAAAGTGATTCCCTGCCTTCCAGTTGATTAACCCAAAAAGTGAACTTGTTGGAGTACCACAGCTTGGGTTCTTTTGGTCATGTGCTGCTGCTTCTGATTTTTTTTCGTGTCTCCTGAGGTTGTTCATTTTCTCCTTGATCATGTTGGAAGTCCAAGTCTGCATGTATTTTGCCAACTGATCAAGTGCTGCCGTTCTGGTTATTTATAATTTTGTTTTGTGCCAAAATAAATGGCTTTTTTATTTACACTCAAACCTTGTCTATTGTGTTTTATACTGTGGTGATTAGGCATCAAACATTTGAAAAAAACAATGGGCCAGATTCAGGTAGAGTTAGGCTGGCGGATCAATGGATCCGCCAGCCTAACTGTCACTTTAAGCCGGCGTTTTTGTTTTCTGTAACCAGAAAACAAGAAACGCCGGGTTGGAGTTCCGATGCGATCGGCGCAATTGAATTTCGCCATCGCATCGTTACTTCAACTTAAAAATGGCGCCGGGGGCGTTCCCGCCGATTTACGCTCAAAAAATATGTTAATGAGCGTGAATCGGCAATTCACGATCTTTTTCGGGCGCGACGCAGTGACTTTACGACGTTTCCGGAAGCGATACGCGGCGTATAGATAAAGCAGCCCCCTAGTGGAGTATCCTATGTTAAGTATAGGCGTCGTCATCGCGTCGGAAAAAAAATATATCGCGTCGTTTGCGTAAAACTTTCATGAATGGGGATGTGACGTCATTGACGTTCACTCACAGAATTTGGAGCATGCGCACTGGGATGCATTGACACTCGACGCATGCGCAGTACGTTCGCCGCGGGATCGCTCTTAGTTTTAATAATACACGCCCCGTACCCGCCCAATTTGAATTCCGCCGGCTCATTTGCGATGCGCTGCCGCAACTTTAGGAGCAAGTGCTTCATGAATAACAGCACTTGCTCCTAAAATTTCGGCACAGTAACATAAATGAGAAGCGTTACTCCAGAGCAAAGATGCTCTGATCTACCTGAATCTGGCCCAATGTGTCATTTACAAAGGACACAAACTCCTTTGGGGGGGGGGGCGGGGGAGGGACATTTGGTGTGACAACTTGGTAAACCATAAAAACAAAAAAATATACAAAAAAACAATGTTGACATAAGTTGGAAAAAAAAAATTGCAATAAAAGAAAAACCAATGTTCACATAAGTTGCAAAAAAAAAAATGCAATTAAAAAAAAACAACGTTCACATAAGTTGCAAAAAATAAATAAAAATTGCAATAAAAAAAAAACAATGTTTACATAAGTTGCAAAAAAAATTGCAATTAAAAAAAATGTTCACATAAGCTGCAAATTTTTTTTTTTTTTTATATAAGATCAACATTAAGTAAAAAGACCAAAAATATATACATGTGGAGGACAAAAAAAGTTGGGACATCTGGCTAGCAAACATTTACAAAAACAAAAATCACAAGCAAAAAATTTAACATTTCAGTATGGGACAACTCAGTCTAAATAGCATCAGCAATAGAACAGGTTTATTCTAGCAAGAGAACAAAGAAAAAAAAACGAGGCAATAAACAAGACACTAGATATTTAAAATGACGAATGTGGTCCGATGCTTTTGTGTACTAACCATCGAACATGTCCGACGGACATGTTTCCAGCGGACAGGTTTTAAAGCATGTTTTAAAACTTTTGTCCGCTGGAAAACGGTCCGCTAGGCCGTACACACCATCGAACATGTCCGCGGACATGTTCGATCGTGTGTACGCGGCCTGACACAACCCTCTACCCAGACTGACAATTCTGCTGTCCAAAGGTGTCTATGTTGTACTTTCACCCAGAGTGTAAGCCCAATAAAACAGGAGGGGCCAGATTCAGAAAGACTTACGCTGGAGTATATCGATATGTGCCGCGTAACTGTAAAGATGCGCCATGGTAGCTATGCGCTGTACCCACCAAACTAGATACGCCAGAAAACAGGCTTCCTCCGACCGACTTAACTTTCCTACGCCAGCGTATCGTAGGCGCATATTTTCGCTTGGCGCATCTGTCGTGCCTATTGATTTCCCATTCAAATATGCAAATGAGGGAGATATGCCGATTCACGAACGGATTAGCACCAGATGCTGGCTACGTGCGCCGCACGTACGTCATACGTCTGGCGCAAAGTTATTCCTACAAATAGCTGCTTTATCTTTACTCCTGACGGCCACAGGTCAGCAGGAGAGCAGCTACAGCAGCAGCGTTACCGACGAAAAAAGTAAGCTGAGCAACCCCACTTGCAGGACAACACCTCTGCCAACATGCCAGGGGCAGCCGTGGTCCTAGCACTACTAATGGGTCCCCCGGTACGGAGGAGGCGGGCACGTGAGAGGATATACCGCACACGCATGAGCCTCTTTGGCATGGGTGATGAGGAGGTGTATCGCATCTTCAGATTCAGCCCTGATGCAATCCTGGAAATAACCACAACCCTGCAGGAGGACATCACCAGCAAGACACACCGCTCACAAGCAGTGCAGCCACTGGTAAAGGTCCTGGCAGCACTCCATTTCCTTGCCAGTGGATCATTTCAGCGTACAAGTGGAGTGGTGGCTGGGATGTCACAATCCACCATGAGCAGATGTGTGCACCAGGTTATCCCCGCAATTCTCGTCCGTGCCAAACACCCCGGATCCAGCCATGACAGATTCATATACCGTCAAAGCCCCATCCCAACGGAATTCGAACAGAACGTGTACAAGGACAGCTGGTTGGTTGGTGAGTGACATGGGAGTCAGGCATGACTGTCCGACCCCATGATGCAGACATCACAAGGGGCACATGCACTACTAACATTCTCCTGTCTTTTCCCTTCCAGGTGACTCGGCATATGCACTGGGACCTCATCTCATGACTCCATTCCGGAACCCCCAAACCAGAGGAGAGAGAAGATACAATGCGGCACATATCCAAACCCGGGCAGTGGTGAAGCAAACATTTGGGCTCCTGAAGTCCCGTTTCAGATGCCTGGATAAGTCTGGGGGTACATTGTTGTATTCCCCTACCTTCGTGTGCCAGATCATCGGTGTATGTTGCATGCTGCACAACTACGCCATGAAAAAGGGCCTGCAGATTGATATACGTGATGACCTGACCCCTGACCCACACAGTCCCCACCTGCCAGAGGCTACCCTGTCTGCTGATGGAAGAGCAGTCAGGAGTGTCCTCGCGGTAGGCATCTTTGGACAATAAACAAACACATTGATCACACATACAATGCATGCATGCACACCACTGAGGTCCCTAGATCACACACACCAGATCCACTTCACATTGGATTAGCCCAAGTCCAACATGCAGGACTTGGGAGCAGCAACGCCGCACCAAGGCTCCAATGATGTCGCTGTCCATTCATACTACATTCACTCGGGGATAACTTCTGCCCAACTACCGAGGGTGACACC
The DNA here is from genome assembly GCA_029574335.1 of Rana kukunoris. Lineage (NCBI taxonomy): Eukaryota > Metazoa > Chordata > Amphibia > Anura > Ranidae > Rana > Rana kukunoris. Next base: position 288,675,892 of record CM056049.1, read on the forward strand.
CCTTACTGGCAGGAGTGCCACCCCCACATTCACACAACATTCACACTGTAGTCTGCACTACTGACCGTGTGCAGTTTGTAAAAAACAAAAGGCTCATAACCTGAGCATAAACAAAACAAAAGGCTCACAACCTGAGCGTAAACAAAAAATGTAGAAAAAAAAGAGCAACAAAAACAACCCATCATTTGGCCTGACGGGGGCTCCTTCTGGTGGGCCCTCTCTGGCTCCTCAGCTGCCTGGAGGGAGTGGGTGGGGGTGGGGGGGCATCTGGAGGTGGCTGATCCCAGGGTGGGCCACTCCTGGCAGGTGTGGCCTGCATGCCCTCCAAGGCCACGGCTATCCGGCTGAGAAAGGAGTTAGTCTGGGCCTGCATCCTCAGCTGCGGGGTCACCTGATATTGCTGGGCCCGCTGCCTCTGCCTCCCCTGGTCCCGGATTGCAGCTGTGTTGGCCTGCACGGCAGCAGTAAGGTGCCGAACATCAGCCTGCACCTCCCCCAGGCTGGTCACCACTGCAGCGCAGTTGCAGCTGATGTCCTGCACTGCCTCTGTCATGTGTCCCACGGAGGCCAGGCTGCCAGCCACATGGTCCAGGTGGCCAGCTATCTCCCCCATCTGCTGGGTCTGCCTGGCCTGGTCCCTTGCCATTTGGTCATGGACCATGTCAGACACCCCCCTGGTCTTCCAGGTCGCCTTCCCCAGGAGATGGTAGTCCCCGGGGGGATGGGGTCGCCCTTGAGGGGCTTCCCATGATGGGGGAGGGGATCTGAGAGGGCCCTGCCGAAGGGGAGGACTCCTCCAAAACTAAAACCAACTCCTGCTCCGAGACGACTGGCTCCTCCTCAACCACCTCAGCAGGTGAGATGTGGGCACTCCCCTCCACCTCGGTGTCTTCAGTGCCCAGGGGTTTGGGCTCAGGATGCAGTTGGGGGGATTCGGTGGAATGGCCGCCGGCAGATGATGGCCCAGCTCCGTCATCTGTGGATGACACAAAGCATACACATGTTGGTGGTCCCACACACTTGGCACATGTACTCCCCCCCCCCCACATTCAACACACCAAATAGGGGAGAAAAATCACTTACCTGTCCTGGAGCCTTCCTCCACAGAATCAAAGCCCTCCACGCCCTCCAACTGCTCCCTCTCCAGACAGCGGGCGACCACCTCCTCCTCCGTGGTCAGGCTGACCGCACATGGGGGTCCACCCACCCGTGCCTCTCTCATGCCTTCTGATGGCGGCAACCTTGTTGCGTACTTTGCGCCTGACATCATTAATCTTTTTTGATATGTCAGCAGCAGTCCGGGTCGAATATCCCAAGCTGTTGACCCTGGCAGCAATGGACTCCAGGATGGCCTGCTTCCTGTCCCGGCTGGTCTGGCGACTTTTACAGCCATGGAGGAAGACATCATAGGTCTCCATAGCCGAGATGACGACTGACAGCTCCTGGCCATTAAAGTTCAGCTTACTCCTCTGTCTGCGGGGAACGGGAGCAGTCATCTACGAACAAAAGTAACTTCCCTGGGGGAGGGGGGGGGCCGGATATACTTTTGCGCCGGACTGGCGCATCTGCGTCTGCATTTATACGCGCGACGTAAGACGATGCGTCGACGTTTCACAGGAAGTGGTGCCGACGGAAGTTGTGAGCATGTGCACAGGGAAGCGAGTAGAGCCCGACGTCACTGCGCATGCTCCGTGAATGATGCGCCGTACGTAAGTCTCTGTGCTGGGCTCCGTCCATCATTTACATATGGTCACACCCACTTCCACTTACATCGGGTTGCGCCATCGCGTTTACGTTACGCCGGCGCCATGTAAGGAGAAAGTGCTTGGTGAATACTGTACTTGACTCACTAGTTCGCAACAGCGTAATGTATATGCGCTGCGCTACGCCGGAAAAAATATGCGCCCATCTACATGAATCTGGCCCGAGGTATGTTACTGGCCAAATCAACATGTAAAAACATCCTAAAAAAATATGCAGTCAACACATTTAATGATAGGTAAGGTGCAATATATTAGAATTTTGGTTAATACTGTGTTTGTTTTCAAATTTGACTGGAAAGCACACTTACATGGATCAAACATTGGATAAACAATTTAGGCCAGTATATGATTTTTTTTTTCCATTATACGACCACATTAAAGAGGAAGTAAACCCTTTTACACAGCATACTAGCTCATTATGATCGACTTACCTAAGAACGAAGCCCCCGAAGTTCTCCTCTGTGCCCTCCATCGTTGCTGCCATGTCTTTGGCGATCTTCCTGTAATCGCCACTCTGGCGCTGTGATTGGCCGGAGCGGCGATGACTTCACGCATGCGCGCGGGAGCCGTTAATCACAGCATTGCCGAGTTTAGCTCGACTACTGTTAGTGCGCCTGCGCGGCGTTGTCTACTCCTTGCCTTCCAGTGGGTTCTCGTGTTCAAACTCTGAGAGCTTCCTTTTTTTTGCAAAGATGAGACAACAGAGCCAGATCTAACATGATGCATGATCTGGTGCTGAAATCATAGGCAGAACAGTAGAAGAAGCTAGCTGATGATGTCTACTTTTCAAATGGTAGTGTGGGTGCGAGGGTGGAACCAAGCACTTGAATGTGTGAATATTAAAAGAAATGAGGCAACGCAACAGAATTATACATACATATTTCCAATACTAATTTCATTCATGGTGGGGGCTTAATATAGGTGGAGTGAAGCTTCCTTTAAAATATTGTTACCAAGTCTAATTTGGAGCCAGTGCACCTTTCAGAGGTCTCATTACAGAAACGAATCATGTGAAATCAGACTGCTTCTGTGGAGCAAACAATACACTTAACCGCAAAGTACACTGAGTATTGATAATAAAGTTCTCATTCAACTGTTGGCTCTAATTCATGAGCGATTACCTAGTACATATTCATTCAGCTATGCATTCCTCTCAAGTGGCAAGGCTCGCAGAATAACCTAAAATACTTCATACCCACTTCACCTGCTATGTGGGGCATTAAAAGCATCATTAGTAAAATTTAATGAATAAGAATACTGTTAAGAATGGTATAAGTGCTTCCATACACTGTGAAGAGGCTGTAGTACAAATCACATACTTATTTTTATTTAGAGCTGAAAATTACGCTGTGGACTTCTGCTAGGTCTCTGAGTTTATTAAGAAGTTTATTTAAATACCTTTGTACAATTTTGTACACAGTCAGTTTCTTACAATGTTTACAAATGTCTTACCCAAAAGATATTCTGGCCCTTTCCTGTTTTATCCAAATACAAAGTATATGACGGGAGTTCTACTTTGAGAGAAGAAAACAGAATACAGATCAATGCAATATCCTATGTACAGTATGTGAAAAGCATATCAGCATATTCACTCTAAAATGGCAGAAACATTTTAGTACAAATAATTGGCAACAAGTAAAGTTTAACTGTCTGATTATTTACAATAAATATATTTATAATTTGTTTATTGAATTAAAATTATCCTAACCAAAAGCTATACAATTTTAACCAGTGTTACCAAATGTTCATGGTGCCATATTCATGTCTTTTGCAAAGTCCAAATACTGCCTTTGAGTTTCCCTAAGCCTTGGTGGCTTCAAATTAGCAAGGAAGGGTGCAAAAGCCTTGTGTATTACCTTAAAACATATTATTGATTAAAGGAAGTACAAAAAAATACATACAAATGTTTATATATATATATATATATATATATATATATATATATATATACACACACATATATATATATATATATTATTATTATTTATATTTGTTTCATTATTCACGTGTTTGTGTGTTTTTTGTATATATATATTTTTTATGCACTTGTAGTGCACCAGCAGGCACACTATACACTAGGTCAAATAAAACCAAAGGAATTCCAAGCGCAACCTACCAACCAGCCTGCGACCAACCTAATTAACCTGTCTAAGGCCACGTACACACGATCAGACCGGTCCGATGAAACTGGTCCGACGGACCGTTTTTATCGGACCAGGCTGAAGTGGTCTGATGTGTGTACACACCATCGGACCAAAAATCAGATCAGACCAGAACGCGGTGACGTAGAACACAATGACGTGCTGAAAAAAAGTTCAATTCTTCCAAGCATGCGTCGACTTGGTTCTGAGCATGCGCGGGTTTTTGGTCTGATGCTTTTGCGTACTAACCAAGCAAGTTTTAAAACTTTGGTCCGACGGACAACGGTCCGATACACACCATCGAATTGGTCCGATGAAACTGGTCTGCAGACCAGTTTCATCGGACCGGTCTGATCGTGTGTACGCAGCCTAACAGTATGTGTTAAAAACAAGGGTTTAGTTGCACACATTTGCAAATATATGAGTAAGCTGCAGGCCCCACCAAGGCACCCTGTATCCTGCAGACCCTAACTCAAAATTTGAACAGTCTCCACAGTGGGAGCACATGTATTCTGATGGATAGATGAAGAGCAGATGACTGGAGGGAGCTTAACCCTCTTTAAAGGCGCAGGAACACACTAGACATCCAGCACATTGCACAATGGAAGCAAAGTGTCAGTGCATTGCCTGACCAATATGTCAACAATACAAAAAAAGGTCACTGCCCCCACCTATAACTGGTCTTCACAGCAAAGAGCACTGGAAGGGCAAACACATGTCAAATAAAGCCAAAGAATTTCCAAGCTCAACTTACCAACCAACCTCAGACCAACCAAATTAACCCGTCTAACAGTATGTGTTAAAAAAGGGGTTTCGTTGCACACATTTGCAAATACATTTGGATTTAAATCATTGCACTTTAAAGTTTATATAAGTTCGCCATTACATAAAAAAAAGGCCCGGAGTAAAACCTAAAGGCCATAAACGGAGAGCCAGCATTACTTGGGTTAAAAGGGCTTGGCAGAGGCAAATAAGGAGCAGTAGGGTTGCTGTAGGATATGGCCAGAGCTGGTTGTGGTGACCGCGAGTGGTTCCATGGCCACTCGACGAGGGAGTGATCAATCGATAGGAAGCGGCCTGTTACCTAGCTGGGCCATCGTCCCTGCGCAGCCTGTGGAGGAGAAGCAGTGAGGTTCCAAGAGCAGATCAGCAGCTAGCGTGAGTCTGACTGACATAGGGGGTGTTGTCCAGCTGATCAGAGATGGAGAATGGCCTGGCCCCTCCGGTGTGATGGCGGCGGATGACGTCATGGGCGGCCGTGCAGGTGCCCGGCAGGCTATGGATACTGTGGGCCGGGGCAGGGCATCTTTCATGGAGGACGCTCCCTTGTGTCAGGGTAGTTGGAAGAGAAGAGTGACTTGGAGCAGGCAGAGGAGCATACAGCGGTGGAAATCCCTGTGTCGGCTGGTGGAGGTCCGCAGCAGCCTGATAGGCGGCCTTTGGGCTTTTCCTCTTCTGCTTGCGTGAGTGTACCTATTTATGGGGTGGCTTTGCATGATTGGGGGGCTGCTGTGTCTGGGTCTGATACAGCTGAGTCCGGTGGGGGGCGACATTGGGGGCTCAGGAGTTGGCCCGGTTGTTGTCAGGGTTGAAGGACGTTTTGGGGAGCCTGGACTCTCACTCTGGCGCGGGGTTGCCCACGTCGACATGGGTTCCTCCAGCTGGTTCCAGGTGGGACATGGGGAATTCGGGGGTGACCGGTGGTGCAGTTACGGGGGGGCAGGGCCTTTATCGGTTCCCCCAATGGTGACTCCAGGGGCGTCGTCCTCCTCTAAGGCCGCGTACACACGATCGAATTTGTCCGCTCAAACTGGTCTGACGGACCAGTTCAGCGGGCAAATCTGATCGTGTGTATGGGCTAGCGGACATGTCTGACCGGCGGACAAATTTTAAAACATGCTTTAAAATTTGTCCGCCGGCGACATGTCCGTCGGATATGTCCGCTGGTTAGTACACTAACCAGCGGACATATCTGCCCGCACAAGCATCGTATGGATGCGACGCATGGGTGGAAGTTGTTTACTTCCTGGTCTGGTGACGTAGTGGCGTCAACGTCACCGCGCTGTCTGCCGGCGGGGATTTTGATCGGATGGTGTGTACACGCCATCGGACCAAAATAGCCCGGCGGACATATCCGATGAAAACGGTCCGAGGACCGTTTCCATCGGATATGTCCCTCCGTGTGTACGCGGCCTAACAGGTCACTTGCCAGGTTCCGGCGGCCGGGGACAGTAGTGGAACGGACAGAGGACAAGGTAAGGCACAGGACGAAGAGATAGACCTTGTGCGCTTGGTGGATTCTGCTAAATGTGAGTTGTACGTTTGTTTTGAGGGTCCATTAGGGGCACACCTCAAGTCATAAGTGCGTGAAAAGATTTGGAAGGGTGAGTAAGTCGCAATTTTTTCCCTGCTTCCGCTACAAAAATTTCACCTGGATAGAGGTAAGTTGGATGACAGCAAGAAGGAGGAGGAGGAGAAGAGGCAGTATAGACTCATTCCCCGGTCATTCACCAATTGGCTACAGGCTTTTGTGATTTTAGCCAGTGTTATCAGGGAGTGGGCGCCAGAAAATTGTTCTGCGCTTTTTTGTTACTTGGACGCTATAGGGGAAGCTTATCGTGTCTGTGGCTCATGACATCGGTGCGTGCTGGGACTTTGTTTTTTTTTCCATCGGGGCTGGCGGATCTTTCTCCTCTGGAACGGTGTGCAAATTTAAGCATGAGTGCTCCGGCTGCAGGGGCTCCCACTCTTTTAATCGATGTGCACAGAAAGGGAAAGGGAGACCTAGAGACCTTGCGGAAAAAGGGCACGACTCTGGTGAACATAGCAAGGATGCGTCCATTTCTAGGTAGGTATTCAAATCGCGAGGTGGCGGACCTGCTGGCTTCTGGATTCGCAGAGGGATTCCGGATTCCTTATAGTCTTCCTCGCCTACCCCATCTTGTGGACAATTAGAGGTTGCCAATGGCTCACCTGGGGGTTGTGTCGGTGAAGTTGGCTAAGAAGGTCGAGTTGGGCCACATGGTTGGTCCGTTTGACACTTCGGAGAGACTTGATTTTTGTTGCTACAGCACAGTTTTTTGACAAAATCCTGTCGATCCTTGGTAAAATATATATCCTATATTAAAGACACTAATGATTTTTTACAAAAGCTCAGGAGTATATCACAATGCCAGGGAGATGAGATACTGGTGACCTGGGATGTTAACAGCTTATACACATCCATCCCCCATCAAGCTGGTATTGATTAAGGGAAGTAATAATTATTCAGATTTGAAAATATTAATGTTTAAAAAATTGTTTCAGGTTATTCGGTCTAATAACTATTTTTTATTCAAGGACCAGTTTTTTGTACAGCTCAATGGAGTTGCCATGGACTCATACGTTGCACCACCATTTGCTTGTGCATTTATGAATGCATTAAACAGAAGTATTTTTATCCAAATTATTTATTTCAAACGCATTGCGCATTGCGCATTGCGGTGGTGCTTCATTGATGATATTTTTTCCCATTTGGCGGGGCAACGTACAATCTTTGAAAATATTTGATGAAATGCTTAATGATTATTATCCGGAGATCAAATTTAAGATATACGTGGGTGGTATGTCGGTTCCATTTTTAGACACTAGGATTTATATCAATCATAATATGATAGAATCCGATTTATTTACCAAACCTACTGACAGAAATCAATTGCTGCTATATGATAAATTTAAATACATGGGGTGGGTAAAAGCTATCGTACAGAGTCAACTCTAGGATTAAACTTATTGTTAGAGACAAGGCCATGAAAGAAAAAAGGTTCGAAGAGATATGGCAAAAAGTTAGAGAGCGGTAATATCCCAAGAATATAATTTCACAGGAATTTAGGAAATTACAGGAGGAAGAGAAGAAGGTAGCTATGCGTAGATATAAACAGGAGGTGAGATTGCCCTTTCCATGTAATTCCACAGCTACAGTGAAGATGTCGAGAAATTAAATGTATTTGGAGATGAGCCATGGAAATATACAGTGTCTAATGGAATTTTGTACTATGATATGATGAATTTTCTTACAATGTAAATACATTTGTTTTTGTTTTGTTTTGTAATAAGTGGTGAGGCAGGAGATAAGTAGTAGAAGTGATCAATGTTTGTATTAGCCTGCATAGATCAAAGTATATGCAGCATATTGAGGATAATTCAAGATTTTCCTAGCTTGTGACGGAAAATAATAATTATATGAAAACAGGAGGCGAATATCTGATGCATTATCTTTCTTTATTAATGCACACAGCAGAAAACAAACTTATCAGTGAGTTCAAATAGAAAAACGTTTTAAAAAACTAAAAACAAAAAGAAACTACAATACCCAGCAGCCCTCTGGCTGGACCTGCCAATCATAGAGCAGGTCAGCAGGTATATAAGGGACTGCCTCTTTAGGATCCTCCTCTTTCTTGAAGCAAACAGCAAAAAACTGGAAAGACAGTCCAAAAACCTTGAAATCCTGGAACAACTGGAACTCCGGCACAGTAGTCAGCCGACGGTATCCGGGACTCTGGATCCGGATGCAGTAGGAACCTCCACTTCAGGTCTGCGATGAACCAAAGATCCGAGGACTTGAACAGGAAAGGCAATCCCAACGGGGATAGTGGAAACGAAACCTCTGGGGCGCATCAGCCTCCGATCTGTAGGATACGTGCTTCAATAGCCTACAAGAAAGAAACAACACCGTGATAGGGATGGGTTGGGAGGGAAGATATTCGCCTCCTGTCTTCATATTATTATTATTTTCCTTCACAAGCTAGGAAAATCTTGAATTATATATCAGACAGGAGGCTCATATCTTATGCAAGTTCAAAGCTATAACGCTGTATACATTAGAAAATAACAACTGATCTAAATTACAAAACCGACATAGATATGTGTTCCTCCGGTCTAAAGTAGAATTGGCGGAAGGTGGTTGCTGATGACCAGTCTGCCGCTAACAGTAATTCTGAGAGGGAGCCTCCCGAGGTGACGACTTTAGTAGCCATCGCCCCTCTGGAGGAGTGGGCACCAAACAGGGTTGTGTCAATCCCTGCCATTTCCATGACTGAACGTACCCATCTGGCTAACGTATTCGAGGCAAACGGGAGATGAGGTTTGACGTAAGAAATGAGAAGTTGAGGGAGTTGTACCGATCTCAATGGGGCCGTCAGACTCATAAGTCTGTAGGCAGCGGACCACACATAGATGTGGATGCGCCGGGAAAAACGGGTAGAAAACCGATTGAAGGCCCGTTTTCGTTCTACGCACGACCGAAAACCTAACTCCCAGAGGCGAGAATTGATGCCTGCATATGTCTAGAGCCCTGACATCCGACAATCGTTTGATGGAGATCAGACACAAGAGGACAGTAAGTTTGAAAGACAATAACTTCAAAGACAGAGTATCATTGTCCCCCCAGTCCGAGAACATGGTTAGGACCCTGGTCACGTCCCAAGTATGCTGATACTTGGATCGTGGGGGACGTTGAAATCTAATGCCCTTCAAAAGACGGCACACCAATGGGTGTCTACCTACCGGCAACGAGTCAATAGGAGAGTGGTAGGCTGAAATCGCCGAGCGATAGACATTCAGAGTGTTATAGGACTTCCCGGATTCAAAAGAATCCGCCAGATAGTTAACCACTACCGACACAGGTGCTTGAGCGGGATCAACCTGCCGTTGATCACACCAGCGAACCCAGAGCCGACAGGCCGATCGATATGCCGATCTAGTCCCGGGGGCCCAGGCCAAGGAAAGGAGGTCCCTAGCTGTTCTTGAAAGGATGCTGCCTGCGATCGGCTCCCCGAGACCAACCATGCGAGGAGAGACAGGTTGTGGTTCGTGATTAGAGGATGTAGATCTCCGTTTTGACTGGTGAGGAGATGAGGAGAGTGAGGAAGTAGTCTGGGGAGGTCCACCGTCATTCCTAGAAGGAGGGGAAACCATGGTTGTGTCGGCCACCACGGAGTGATCAACACAACTGATGCTCCCAGGTTCGCTATGTGAAGGAGAACCCTGAGAATCATAGAGAACGGGGGAAATGCATAATGAGTCCCCTGCGGCCAGGTCTGGCGGAGGGCGTCTAACGCATGTGCCTCCGGATCCGGTCTCCAGCTGTAAAAGCGCGGGAGCTGATGGTTGAGACGGGAGGCGAACAGGTCTATAGAGAGGGGGCCCCATAAGAGATCGAGGGCTAGGAATACTGACCGGTCCAGTCGCCAATCGCTGGAGTCGGATAGGTAGCGAGAATTCCAATCTGCCACCATGTTCGAAGCACCCGGGATATATTCCGCGATCGGAACAATGTTGCGTTCCAGGCAGAAGTTCCAGAACTCTTTCGCTAGATCCGCTAGGATCCTGGACCTGGGGCCCCCTAAGCGATTGACGTATTGGACTGCGGTTATATTGTCCATACGCAGCAACACGCAGCAGTTGGACGTGTGTGGCAGAAGACTCCTGATGGCAAAGAAGGCTGCCAGGAGTTCCAGTGCGTTGATGTGCAGTAGCGACTCCTCTGCGGACCACGTCCCTCCTGTGGATGAGGAGCCGCACCGAGCACCCCAGCCGTGGCGGCTGGCATCCGACTCTATGATGAAGTCCGGATTGGAACTGAAGATGGTCTTGCCGTTCCAATCGACGGCATGCCGTAACCACCACCGTAGTTCCACTATTTTCTGTGTCCAGGAAGACTTCGTCCGCATAGCGAAGCCCCTGACGCAGATGTAGAGTCTTGAGCCTCTGGAGGGCTCGATAATGAAGTGGAGCTGGAAAAATGGCTTGGATCGATGCCGATAACAGGCCGACTAAGCGAGCTAGACCGCGTAAGGACACCCGTTGTTTGTCCAGCACGGTAGTGATCTCTCTGCGGATGGTAATTAATTTTGATTTGGGTAGTCGGAGGACCGCTCGGTTGGTGTCCACCAAGAACCCCAAAAACTCCATCTCCTGAGATGGGGAAAGAATGGATTTCTCGTGGTTTATGAGGAAACCCAGATCCTGAAGTAATCCGACTGCCCAGGAAGCATGCTCGTTTGCTTGGTGGGAAGAACGAGCCATTATGAGTAGGTCGTCCAGGTAAATGATCAACCTCACTCCCCTGCTGCGCAGGGCCGCCGTCACCGGCTTCAGTAATTTGGTGAAGCACCACGGGGCGGAGGAGAGACCGAAAGGAAGGCAAGTAAATTGCCACATCCTGTTTCTCCACAGGAAGCGGAGCAAGTGTTGGGAGGTTGGATGAATGGGAACTGTGAGATAGGCGTCTTTTACTTTAAATCATGTTTATTCGTTTTAAGAAGGCATACAAAGTACATAGAATAAAGTAGGACCATTCGTCCAGTGGCAGCCAACATGGCTCTTGAGAAAAGTGTAAACCGACAGGTAACAAATACAATACACTCCAACGAAATGCAGCTTAGGAAGTTTGTACACATACGGTGTAGAACCAATGGCCACGCAGGTCCTTCCCGCCACCCCAAAAGGGGTCATGCTGTGGCAGGATCTCTGACCCCTCAATGTTAAGGATCTGAGGTGTAGAAGTGGTACCTGTCAAGACTGTCAAAAAAGGAAAAGCCAAATAAGGAAGCAAAAACAAAAACAAAAAAAACAAAAAAACTAGCCTATTAGTGAAGCAGCAAGATAACTATTGCTAGTCGACCCTGTCCAATCCTGAATCGGACAGGTCGGTAAGGGTGTGGGCCTGAGACCACAACCCTCGGAGCGAAGAGATAGAGGAATAGGAAAGAAGAAGGAGAAAAGAAAAAAAGTAACCAAGGAGATATATGAAGAGACCAACTATGAAGGGGCTGGAGACAGAGTGAGCGGGGTGGAAATGGGGTGTAATGAGACTTTAACAAAAGAGGCCCAGGGCTCCCAGACCTGTTCGAATGTCTCAGAGCGGTCAACAATTACACTTGCAATTTTTTCTTGCGCCATAATCCAGGATATCTTTCTCTTAGCCAATAAGACAGAGACCCTTGCCGCCTTCCAAGCTTTGGCCAAAGTCAGTTTGGCTCCTAGGAGGATAAAAAAGATCAAGCGCTGCGTATTCTTGGACACATCCCGTACTGGAAAGTTAAGGAGGGCAATGAGCGGCGAAGTGGGGACGGGGGCTTTGGTAATTTTGCGTATCCAAGAGAATACTTTGTTCCAGAAACTTCGTATCCTGGGACAACCCCACCACACATGTAACATGTCTCCTTTAAGATTGCATCCCCGAAAACACAGAGGGGATGTCGCAGGGTATATCTTAGCCAATCTCGTGGGGACTAAATACCAACGGGAGATTACTTTTAAGCTAGCTTCTGCAAGGTTAGAATTGAGAATACCTTTGTATGACCTAAAAAAGTTTCTATTCCAAGTCTCCAAACTCCATTTTTGAGAAAGATCGTCCTCCCAAGCCAACATAAAGGAGGTTTTGGAACGAGTGGAGGATAGAGCCCTGTAGATTACCGTGATACCCCCCTTCTGCTCATCAGCCTGGCCGCACCATTGTTCATAAGAAGTGATTCGGGGTCTGTCGCCATGTGCTTTCCATAACTTGTGTAAGAAGTTAGAGATCTGAGTGTAACGAAAGAGTTCCGAAGAAGGCATTTTGAGGTCATTAATGTAATACATTTTAGGGTGTGGACCCGTAGGTCTAAGGAAGTGCCCTATTCTATATAAACCCTTGTCGATCCACCATCTGAATGCTGTTGTGTTTAGCCCGGGAGGAAATGCTGGGTTTTGGAATAAATGTTTTAGGGGAGTAATGGGTGAAGTCAGTTGTTCGTTATCCCTTAAACTGTCCCAGAGAGCAAATGAGTGGGAGAGTGTAGGGGACAAAATAGGGGGCCTCAATTTTTTCGGACACCACAAGAGATAGTCCAAGGTGTGAAGTGGGACTGCCTGTCGTTCAATGTGTATCCAATCAGGTAGTTCCCAACGGGAGTATACCGCGGATATCTGGGTAAGTTGAGCCGCCTGATAATAATGAAGTAAGTTCGGGAGGCCCAACCCCCCCTCCTCTCTAGAGCGGAACAGGGTAGATTTAGAAAGCCTGTGGCCCCTACCTCCCCAAACAAATTTAACGATTTTGTTTTGAAATTTTTTAAGATGGGCCCTGACGAGGGGGACAGGAAGTGCCCTAAAGAAGTATAAAATACGCGGGAGTAATGTCATTTTTATCGCCGAGACTCTGCCCAGCCAGGACAATGATTGCCCCGACCAGACAGAGATGTCGATCTCCAGTTTTTGGAAGAGCTGGGGGTAGTTGGCTTGGTAAAGAAGTTCGATTTTGGGGGTTAGCTGGATCCCCAGGTACTGGATGGACTTGTTACTCCAGGGAAATCGGAAGCTCTCGCTAAGCCTAGTGATCAGAGTGCCAGGGATATTGATGTTGAGCGCCTGAGATTTATCGAAATTGACCCTTAGTCCTGATATTTTCCCAAAGTCATCTAAAAGCCGGGTGATGATGGGGAGGGATATTAAAGGGAAAGAAATGAAAAGGAGTACATCATCAGCAAAGAGCGCGCATTTATGGGATCTGGAGCCACATTGAATGCCGTGAATATCTGGATTGGTTCTGATAGCTATTGCTAGCGTCTCTATTGATATGGCGAAGATTAGGGGCGAGAGTGGACAACCCTGTCTAGTCCCTCTTGAAATTTGGAAAGATTCAGAGTAAAATCCCTGCAGACGTACCTGAGCCTCTGGGGTAGAATATAGAGCACGTAAAATGTTAATAAAAGATTCTCCGAAGCCCCAGCGCTTCAGGGTGGCAAAAATGTAGGGCCAGTAGACAGAGTCGAAAGCCTTTTGGAGATCTAGTGAGAGAAGGCAGCCTTGTTGTGGTGAGTCATTATCCCAGTTGGAATTAAGAAGGGATATGATATCGATCGCTCTGCGGATTTGGTCTGGGCCCTGTCTCCCAGGTATAAAGCCTACTTGATCCCTATGAACATAGAGGCTAATTAAAGAGGATAAGCGGTCTGCAAGGATCTTAGTCAGAATCTTCAGATCATTATTTATGAGAGATATTGGCCTATAGTTGCCTACCGAGCTAGGGTCCTTCCCTGGTTTAGGAAGAACAGAGATATAAGCTGCATTACTAGCCCTATCAAGCGGAGCCCCCAAGCGTAGAGCGTTGAAGAAGCGAGTCATATAGGGAGCAAGTTTTAGTGCAAATTTTTTATAATAAGGGACGGAAAAGCCATCTGGGCCCGGGGCCGAGTGAGACTTTAGGTTTTTAATAACCGTGCATACCTCGTCCGATGATATAGGGGCTTCCAATTTCAGGCGGTGTCTGTTTTCCAATCTGGGGATCTGGATTTTATCGAGGAATTGGTCTATCGTGTTCTGGGGGGGATGATCGCCCCCATTATATAGGGATTTGTAGAAGGTTTGGAATTCCTCCATAATACGTTGAGGGTTCTGGGAAAGTGTTCCGCCGTTAATTTTGATTTTGGGCATAGCAAAAGATCGAATTCTCGGGTAAGTCTACCCGCAAGCATAGGACCCATTCTATTTCCTTGGCAGTAGAATCGAACTCTGTTCCAACGAAGCCAATGTTCAGCTTTCGTAGTTAAGGCCAGATTCAGGGCTGTACGAGCTGAGTCCAGATCTGCCGTGAGAACTGAGTTAGGATTCGCCTTATGCTTTCTCGAAAGAGTCGCAAAGTCCTGCTCCAATTTACCTATGTCTCTTTTCCTGTCTTTGTGCATCTGGGAGGCTATTTGGATGAGCTTACCCCTGATCACCGCTTTGTGAGCAGCCCATAGGCAGGAAGGTGTAGTGTCAGGGACATCATTCATCTGAAAGTAATGTTCAAGAGCACTGTCTATTTCCCTCACTCTGATCGGGTCATTTAAGACAGACTCATTAAGTCTCCAGCGGCCGTGTGGACGGCTACCCGAAGGGCGTTGTATAGTCAAAAAGACCATAGAGTGGTCTGACCAGGCCGCGTCTCTAATGTATGACTTAGTAGCCAGGGGTACTGCAGCGGTGGGAATGAAAATGTGGTCAATCCGAGCAAAGGAACTATGTGGATTGGAATAATGGGTGAAATCCCGCATTGTCGGGTTAATTTCCCTCCAAATGTCGACCAGGCCGTGTTGGAAGATGAGTTTAGCGACATTCAGACTCTGTTTCGTAGGTCTAGTAAGGCGGCTGCCTTGCAGACGAGATTTGTCTAGGCCCTGGTCAAAAGCTGTGTTGGAGTCCCCTCCCATTATAACCGTGCCCTCCATAAGGGGGGTTAAGGTCCTCAACATGGTTTGAAAAAAGGAGAGTTGACCCCTATTGGGGGCGTAATATGAGAGGAAAGAGTAGGTTTGGTCGTCCAGTACCCCCACAACCATGATATATCTACCTTCTGGATCTGCATGTTCTGATTTTAGGGAGAATTTGCATTTGTGAGAGAATAAAATGCCCGCCCCCTTTGTTTTCTCATCTGCATTGGACAGGTAAAAGGTGGGGAATTTGGAGTGGAGAAACGTAGGGCGGTAACTGTTAGGAAAGTGAGTTTCCTGTAAAAGGACTACATCTACTTTCTGGGAGTGTAGGTGTTGTAGAACTTTTCGTCTTTTGGACGGAGAATTTAGGCCCTGGACATTGTGAGACACAACTTTTAGTGATTGCGGTATTGAGGGCTCATCAGCCATAGAGCAGAAGGGTGAACCATGCCAGTAAACTCAGAGCACTTACCTTTGAATCTCCACAAGCTCCAAAGCACTCATACTGCAGCCAGGCCACCTCCCCACCCATCAGCAAAAAAAGAGGGGTCCCTCCATAGTCGGTCACTATAAAAGAAAAAACATTAGAAAAGGTACAGAAGGAAAAAGGAGCAGAAAGGAAAGAGAGAGCCGAGAAACAAGGGTGTTTCCCAGAGAGTGGAGGAAAGAGAGGCCTCCATCTACAAGGTGAACCAAATTGGGGTTCCCTTCTGGAAGGAAGGGAACAAACCTGTCGAGAGATGGGCAAAAAAAACGATCAGCAAGACAGGACAAGGTGCATGAGCACCACTCCAGCTACGAGGCTAACTTAATAGATAGACAAGAATGTTGGAAGAGGGCCTAGTGCCCTCAACCAAGTCGAGCACCCCTAGTGAACATAACAGTATAACCATTAACCTGAGAGCAAAGAAAAAAAAAAAAAAAAATCAAAACATTTAAATTCAAACAGCCAGAAAGGAAAGTGTCCTGAGATTGCCTCAGCCGAGGCTTGGAAGACCACACTAGGTAAGATATCTCAGAGAGAACCTAATGGTAGTCCAGACTGTCCCAGCCGACAGGGAAAAATTGGGAGGATCCAGAGATCCAGGCATTTCAGGTCGGGGGGGTTTCCTTGGACTTCTTGGACCTGGCGGATTCCCAGACTGGTTGAAGAGGGCTAGTAGGGAGCTGCCTTTTCGATGAGGCGGAAGCATGGCCAGATTGCGGTATGTTAGGGTCGTGCCTGATGAGGCCTAGAGTCAGTAGAAGTTTTTCTCCCTCCAGCAGGGACGCAAATGTATAGGGCTTCCCCTTGAAAACGAACTTGAGTTGGAATGGAAACAACCACCAGTACTTGATTTCCTTTTCAATCAAAATGTTGAGCAGGGGTTTGAGGGCTCTCCTCTTTTGAATGGTTGAAGGAGACAGGTCAGCAAAGATTTGGAGCTCATGGCCTTGAAACAAGAGTTTAGGCATCGCTCGTGATTTGCGCATAACCTCATCCTTGACCGCATAGAAATGTGGTTTGACCACTATGTCCCTCGGGAGTCCATCAGATCTTGGCGGTCTCAGGGCTCTATGGGCCCGGTCTAGCTCCAGTCTGTGATGAGGGATATCAGGGATCAGGTCCTTAATCAGGGTGCGAATGGCTTCGGGAACATCCTTATATGATTCTGGGAGACTTCTTACCCTAAAATTGTAGCGCCTGTTCCTGTCTTCAAGTTTATCAATTTTGGCATTAGCACTCTCAAGTTGTTCTTGGAGGGTCTGGATACAATTGGTATTTTGGTTCGTTCTGGCAATGGTGACGTCCAGATTACTTTCAATTGTCTCTATGCGGGAACCTATATTGTGGAGGTCAGCTTTTATCTCATTAGTGATCCGAGTGGCAGTATTCTGAAGGCCCCTGTCCAGGAGTACAGCAAATTTATTAAACATATCTGCCACTGTAGTGGGGAGGATAAGGCCTGAATCCCCGGGCTGTAGTAATTGCTGGGGCTGAGGAGGACCAGCTTCCATGGGAGCAAGACTCAGTTCCTCCAGGGTCTGTTCTAGTAAGGATTCCGTTGAGGCAGGGGACACAGGGCACATAGAGGGAGAACTCACATGCAGGCTTGTCATCCGCATGGGAGAGGGGCTGGCAAGCTGGGCGCAGGCAAGCTGTTCTGAGGCAGCAGCGTGTGGAGCGGCCGCCATCTTGGGTATCTCGGTCCGCGCGGCTTCGGTACCAAATGCGGCGCTCAGGTTCCTCCTGACTGCCTCCGCATACATCTGAGGGATCCCCGGGATGTCAGCCACCTGTGGAGGGGTTATCCAGGCTAAAATAATGGGTGCTCGTGGCGCTATGAGCCTCGTACAGCCGGAGTGGAGCGGAGCTCACTGACTACACGTCCATGTCAGGAGCTGCCGCGCATGCGCCTCCCTCGAGATAGGCGTCTTTTAAGTCCACCTTCACTAACCAGTCCCCAGGACGTAAGAGATCCCGCAGGCAGTGGATTCCCTCCATTTTGAAATGTCGATATACGACATGTTGATTGAGGTTTCTTAAATTTATCACTGGGCGGTAACCGCCACCCTTTTTCTTGACTATGAATAGGTTGCTGAGGAAACCCGGAGAGAGTGGGTCCACTTTTACCACCGCTTGTTTGGTCAGAATGTCCTGTAACTCGTTGTCCATGAGAACGGTGTTCAAGTTTGAAAACCGGATGGGGTGAGGGACCAGATCCATGTCTGGCAGAGAAAATAACTCTATCTGATAGCCCGCTACTGTACTGAGTATCCATGCGTCTGCTGTAATCGCAGACCAGGCGTGGATAAAATGTTTCAGTCTTCCCCCTATAGGTATGTAAGAAAAATGGAGATGCATTGTACTCACCGGTGGTCGGTCGGGAGCGGGGGTAGCCTCTCCCTCCTCGGCTTCTCCAGGGGCATCCGCGGGGAGGGAAGAAGGGCGCCGGTTGCGCCATTGGTACTGGGTAGGGCTGCGGCGCTTGGTACTGAGCGGGGGCCCTGAGGAGTGGCCTGTTATAGGAGTAATGGCCGGCAGAGCGGCCCTTGTATCTGCCGGCCCTGGGAAAAACCCGAGTGGTATTGGTCTTTTTCAAAGATGTTTGGGCCTTATCCAAACTGGAGTAGAGCCCTACCATTTTGTTGATATCTTTAATGAGTGAGTCCCCGAATAATAAGCCGCCTGCGGCTGGGCCGGGTTCTGATTCGGCTAAGTGGGACAGCTGGGGGTCAAGCCTCATTAGAATTGAGCGGCGGCGCTCTATTGAACATGTAGTGTTCGCGCAGCCCAGGAGGCACACTGCTCTTTGGGTCCAGCCTCTAAGCTGGGAAAGGTCCACCGGTTGTCCAGAGGCGGAAGCCTGTTCACTAAGGTTCAACATTTTTGTAATCGGACCAAATAGGTCGAAAATCCTGTCCTGAATGGTTTTGAAGGACCTCTCAATTCCCTTTTTTGAGTATTTCCCATGTTTTGTGAGATATCTCAGAAGTATGGGGTCCACCTCGGGAGTGTTAACCACTTTTTTGGTGATGCAGTGACGGGGGCATTCTGCCCTCAGCTTATTACGGTTGGCTTTATCAACCGATCTTCGGGCCCAATATTCAATATACTGGGCCACCTCAGGTAGAGGTGCCCAGTCACCGGAGCGTGGGTGGCTAATAGCTTCCGGATCAAAGAAGGGCTCTCCGTGAGAGTCCAATAAAGTCTCACCCTGGGGTACAGGGTTGGCGCCGTCTTGGGTCGCCATGTGCCCACTGCCTTCATACTCATCATATTCATCCTCAGACTCATAAGCGTTAGACGCTTCGGACTCCGCGGACGACTCTGGAGAGGAGTCCACAAAAGAGTCCGGTTTAGTCCGCCTAGCGGATCGTTGCCTCTGCATATGCATCTCCCCGAGGCTTAGGGGTCGATCGGAGTCTGGGAAGGCAGTGGGTCGACAGTCCTGGGAGGGTACTGTCTGGGGCATGATTTTTACTTCCCCTGCCAGGGAGTCGTGAGCCACCTCAATGTGGCGGCGTTTCTGTGACGCTTTGCCCTGTTTTCTGGGCGGCATGCCATTGTCATATGGTGTGGGTACAAGGGGAATAGGCTGGGGTATAGATGGAGTTGGCGTAACCAAAGCCATTGCAGCCTGGACTGATCTACTGATCAGGTCTTGGATTTGGGCAGCGCTGAGGAAAACTGGAGTGTCTGGTTCCAGTAGTCCCTCAGGAGCATTAGGGGGGGGATCCTATCCTCAGCCATAGTAAGAGTAATTGTATGTATGCAGCACTAATGACCAAACTGTGGCAGGGAGGTGTATCGTTTGGGAATAAATTCCCTGACTAAAAGATTGAGGGAGAAGTAAATAAACCTGTATGGGACCCGCGCTCCGTACCTCACAGCGTTCGGTAGTACTCTGATGTGGCTGTGATGAGGAGCGCGGGATAGGAGGCAGAGAGCGTAGTCTCGTGAGACTACGGGCCTCCGTGCGATTGGTCGAATGACTGAATGGTCCGTCACGCCCCCTGAATGACGCGCCGAGAAGAAAAGTGCGATACGAGAGAGCAGGCGCAGATTGCGCAAAATGGCTCCGCCTCTCGCGAGAATTCGTGAGGAGAAGTCTCTCCTTCTATCAGGGTGGAACCGGTCAGAGAGCCAGAGGGATGCGCGCTGACCGGGGAGAAATCGGGATTTTTGTGAGGAAAAAAAGGGGGGGTCACAGACCAGAATGCATGAGGGTAGTAGCGGGGGGGGGGGGGGGGAAATCCCTGAAAAACCCAAATGAGGGAAAAAAGGAGAAAGTATACAGCCAAGGAATGGGAGGTACCGATGAAAAAAGACAGAGAAATTAAATTTACAAAAGAGGAGGATCCTAAAGAGGCAGTCCCTTATATACCTGCTGACCTGCTCTATGATTGACAGGTCCAGCCAGAGGGCTGCTGGGTATTGTAGTTTCTTTTTGTTTTCAGTTTTTTAAAACGTTTTTCTATTTGAACTCACTGATAAGTTTGTTTTCTGCTGTGTGCATTAATAAAGAAAGATAATGCATAAGATATGAGCCTCCTGTCTGATATATCATTTAGATTAGAAGAGGTGTTATGGGACACACGTAAACAATTGGGGGGTGGGATTGGGCCTTTACATGAGGCATGCAGATGTATATGATAGTATATATATATCTATATATAATATAAATAGATTGTCACAATCCCCTAGAAGTAGTTCATGGTAGTAATACTAGTAAACATGATTGAACAGTGGAATAAAACATTTATGATATAAGAAATATAATCATAAAAAGTCAACAATAATTGACATAATAATAATAGATTTAATGATACATGGTTAATTACTAGACATGATTTGTGACAAACCATGAGAGTCATAAAAAGAACTAGGTATATACAATTACGGTTACGGTTATTGGAGCAAGCTTAGCTTGGCCTGTTGCCAATCGTCAGGAGTTGCATATACACACCTTTTTGAAAGGCCCCAGAGGCCCCAGAGCCTGCAACACCTAAGCAAGAGGCACCACTAACCAAACACTGCCATGAAGACCAAGGAACTCTCCAAACAATTAAGGGTCAATGATGTTGCTTATTTCCCTGGAAAACATTAATGTTAGGTTCTCCCAATTTTTCCAGGAGGTTTACTCCTCGAGGGCCCAATGTCCCCATTCTGACCTGCAAGACTTTTTGGACTTGGTGGACTTCCCTGCTCTGACGGCAGACGCTATGGCTGACTTGGAGAAGGATATTACTTTAGTAGAGGTGCAGGGGGCTATCGGGGGGTTTGCAGGGTGGTAAGACGCTGGGGATAGATGGACCCCCGACTGAATTCTATTCCCAAAAATAAGGGTCAATGTTGTTACTTGCGCTGTGCTTGCTGAATGGCTGGGGGAAGTATTTAAGGTGAAAACTGAGGGACAACGTGGAATTCCAGCAGTTAGTCTGGACTTTTCTGCAGCTCCCTCAAGCTTTAGAACGACTACACACACAATAAGGAAAGGGGATAGAATCAATGCACCAGACCCTCAGTGTATCCATGTATTGTCTTAACCAAATATAGACTGTCGGAGACAACTTACAGGGCAATTTCCTTATCAATGCACGGCTATTAAGAAGTTTTTTATATAGATCTGGTAAGTTCAGCATTTTTCTGCCACCTAATGGCCATCTAGTAAATATACAGAAATAGACACCAGATTATTTTAATTATATCACCTCTCAATTTAGGGGTTAGGTGATTTATTCTAAGATTCCGGGTTATAGGCTGTCAGGTCACCTGTGGCCAGGTGGCAAGTGCACCCTGTTAGGGTCAGGGATGCACCACAGGGTAGTGAACCCTATAGCCCAGTGGTCCCCAACCTTTTTGGCACCGGGGACCGGCATTGTGGATGAAAATTGTGCCAAGGCCCGATGATGCGGGCCGACAATGCTTTTTTTCGTGGCCAATTTGTCAGGAAATAGCTGGTGTTAGCAATTCAATCATCACAACACCATGGTTAATATGGTGTCAGGATGATTGAAGCGCATTAATTTTATATTACAATATAATAAAAGTAAATAGTTAAACTCATAATGCAGAATCTGCTACCAGATGCAGCTTGCCACTGTGCCTGTCACCAGATTACCACATGCCACCAGATGCAGATTGCCACATGCCACAGTCACATGCCACCAGATGCAGATTGCCACAGTGCATGTCACCAGATTGCCACATGCCTCCAGATGCAGATTGCCACATGCCTGCAGATGCAGATTGCCACATGCCACAGTCACATGCCACCAGATGCAGATTGTCACATGCCACAGTCACATGCCACCAGATGCAGATTGCCACAGTGCCTGTCACCAGATTGCCACATGCCTCCAGATGCAGATTGCCACATGCCTCCAGATGCAGATTGCCACATGCCTCCGGATGCAGATTGCCACAATCACATGCCACCAGATGCAGATTGCCACAGTCACATGCCACCAGATGCAGATTGCCACATGCCACCAGATTGCCACAGTTACATGCCACCAGATGCAGATTGCCACCGTCACATGCCACCAGATGCAGATTGTCACATGCCACCAGATTGCCACATATCACATGCCACCAGATTGCCACAGTCACATGCCACCAGACACCAGCACCCAAATAGAGAACACTGACACCAGCACCCAGATACAGAGCACTATCTGGGTGCTAGTGTCAGTGTACTATCGCGGTGTTGGTGCCAGTGAAGGAGGTAGCCAATCAGCAGGCAGTGCCAGCATAGGATGCAGAGTGCCCCCTGGCCCACCACAACCGAGCATTAGCACTAGACTGGGTTGGGACCTCCTGACCCCTGCAGTGGTGCCCTGCATAGGTGGGGGTAAGTGCAGGGTGGAGGGGTCAGGGGCTGTCAAGCACAGGTTGGCACACTGGCACAGAACTGTGCTGCCCTGAGTGTGGCACTGAGGATCAGGAGGAAGAGAGTAGGGGGATGGGGTGGAGATGGCTATAAAGACCAATGGCTGAGGGATGCTGGAGGAGCAGGGGTGGGGGCTGACTCTCTCTGATGATGGTGGTAGCTGGCTGCAGAAGGGGGTTGTGGCATGACACCTCTTCTTTCCTACCTCACATCGGCTTCATACAGCCCTGGTGAGGCTTCCTCCCCCCACGGGGCCCCCCTCCCCTCTGCTTACCAGATGCCAAACGCCTCCTCCGAGTGTGCAGGGATTGCTCAGCGCAGCACTCCAGTGGGGGGTGACGGGGGGAGGGACGATCTGTGTCTCCAGAGTAGCGGGGACCCTTAACTTTTTGCTGCTTGGAATGTGTCTCCACCCCTTCTCCTCCGGACAACACAGTGCTGGCTCCGCCTCCTCCCCAGGACACATACGTCCTCTCTCTCCAATCTCCACTGCCTGGCTGTAGAGCTCAGGTTGCTGTAGTGTGTGGGCGGAAGTGATCCAGGACGGGCGGTGAGAGATATCACAGTGCAGCCTTCGCGGCCCAGCAGCAAATAGTCCGCGGCCCAGCAGTGGCCCGCGGACCGGGGGTTGGGGAACACTGCTATAGCTGACTTCTGCGAACAGAGAGGAAGCGTGACCTCAAGATTCCCCAGGGCGCGGAGTCTAAGACCCAGCTTGGTGTTCACCAGAGCCTCTGGTGGTGAGGACGGCCTTCGCTGCAGCTGGATCCAGGTCGCGACCCCTGGTGCCCCCTAGGTCACGCTCCATAGGAAGAGAGGGGAAGCAGCCACTGAGAAAGTTATGGGTAAGCTGAGGTCGGGGCAACAGGCAGACTCAGACTAGGGTAACCAAGGGACAGGGCAAGAGGTCAGGGTTACAGGCAAATAAGAGTAGTCAGGGAGGAGCCAAACTCGGTACACAGAAAGGTTAACGTATCACACGGCAGACAGGAACGCAAGCTACAAAGGTTGAACAGCAAAGCAGACTAGCAGTGCAGTGGTTAATATAGGCTTCCTGGGATGGCCTGGGGTGGAGCCATACAGGGAGGAATGTGATAAAAGACAGCCAGGAAGAGAGTCAGGCCTCTAATGAACACATGGAGACAGGTAAGCTGCCAGACTTTATTGCATATTCATGACAGTTGCTTTATTCCAGCCAGCCTATAGCCAAGTTTTTCTGGATTATATATATATATATATATATATATATATATATATATTATAAACCCCTATATTGCAATCATCTAATGATTTCCAATAATGTCTTATAATTGCCCCGGCTGTTACATACCTGGTTACCAGAGTCTGATGCAGGGTAGCCTCTCTTACGAGCCACTGAAGTGGGAACAGCGAACTCGGAGCACAGAGGGGTAGGAGTGCCGAGGTGGTGCAGAGTAGAAGCAGGTGGACGATTACCTCTGATGTGGAGACGTAGAACATGCTGAAGACGCTGAAGACGCTGAAGTGGAGGATGGGTCAGCGACCCGCACGGAAGCTGCGACTACTGCGGCACAAGCTGGAAAGGTAAGTTGGTGTAATGGATAACAACTGGAACAGCAGGGTCAGACAAGCCGGGTCATAACGGGTAAGCAGGAGAGATGCAGGCAGATGGCTGTAGCGTAGTCGGTTAAGCAGGCAGGTAGGTCTTGCAATGAGAGTTCAATCAGGCGGGTGGTCAAACAGAAGCCGGGTTTAAGGGTTGGAGAGGTACGGATGGTCAGGCAAGCCAAAGTCAGAGTTCAATCAGGTATTCCAGACAGATTATCAGAGTACAGGTCTCAGGTATGGATCAGTCACAAACTGCAGATCAGGCAGCAATGTGCTCCAAACATCCATGAACTTTTAAAGGGGTTTCTTGTCGCCAAAGACGAATAACGTGCATGTGCACGCTCCCGCGCGCGCCCCCGCCTATTATGCAACCGCGCGCACCCCTGTGCACGCGCGCACGCCATTGACACACGTGCACGAGCGCGGGACACGTGGCGGCGTTCAGACTGCATGAAGGAAGCCTGCATGGAGGAGGGCTGCATGGAGGATGCCTGCAGGGAGGAAGACGGCATGGAGGTGAGTCCCTAACACTGGCACTCTTTCAAGGTTTCAGCTCTCCATGATACACTCTTTGTGGTATGCAGCAAACCCCTGCATCGTATGTTGTTTTCAGGTGCAGTGGATATTTGCTACAATACACTTTTAATGTTATTCAATTGCGGCTAATATCCCCTTAAACTCAATATTCCTACTAGAAAGGTAGGGAATTATACATTAAGGGCCAGATTCAGGTAGAGTTAGGCTGCAGTATCAGTGATACTCCAGCCTAACTCACACTTTGAGCCGGCGTTTCTGTTTTCTGTAGTCAGAAAACAAGAAACGCCGGGTTGGAGTTACTATACGAGCGGCGTAATTGTATTTCGCCGTCGTATCGTAACTTCAATTTTAAAAATGGCGCGCGGGGCGTTCCCGCTGATTAACGCCGAGAATATGTTAATCAGCGGGAATCGGAAATTCACGATCGTATTCGGGCGCGACGCAGTGACTTTCCGACGTTTCCGTAAGAGATACGCGGCGCAAAGATAAAGCAGCCCCCTAGTGGAGTATAAACAAAAGAACTGTCAAACAGGAGGTCTCCAAGGATTGGAGAGATCACTGTTGACAAAAGGGGCTACATAGGCAATAATGGGCTATACTCAAACTTGTGTATATCCCTAGTGGAGTATCCTATGTTAAGTATGGCCGTCGTCATCGCGTCGCAAAAAAAAAAAATTTGAGTCGTTTGCGTAAAACGTCCGTGAATGGGGATTGACGTCATTGACTTTCCCTGAAAGAATTTGGAGCGTGCGCACTGACAGTCGACGCATGCGCAGTACGTTCGCCGTGGGATCGCGCATAGTTAACATAATACACACCCCCTACCCGCCCAATTTGAATTCCGCCGGCTCATTTTCGCTACGTCGCCGCAACTTTAGGAGCAAGTGCTTTGTGAATAACAGTACTTGCTCCTAAAGTTACGGCGGAGTAACGTAAACGAGAAACGTTACTCCAAATTAAAGAAGCGCCCATCTACCTGAATCTGGCCCTAAATCTACTCTATTAAATTACATCATCTAGCTGTGTCGACTCCAGCATTGGTGTATGGCAACGTTAGCAGGCCTTTAGCGCAAATTCAGCTACATCGACCCATTTTTGGATGTACAAGCATCCAGGGCGCTACATTGCTTATTTCTTTGCTTTTAAACATGCTATATGGAATGCTATACATTGAGAACAATTACCAAGTTGTGAGTATTGCAATGATCAATACTGTTTTTATTGCAAATACTTATTTCATTATATTTCATCTAATTATATGCTAATGCATTATTGTACACACTATAGACAATGGGCTGAGTCGTCCATTTACCCCTGAAGAAAGAGAGACAATCGGGTTTCTGTTTGGACAACCATTTCCTATACATGTGATTGTTTCATTGGGTTACTGTTCTCAAATTGCTCTGTAATCATTCCATATATCAGGGGTGCCCAACCTTTTGAAGAGCGAGGGCCACTTAAGCGACTTGGTAACCGGTCGCGGGCCACAATGAGTGGAGCGGGTGGATGGCATGTTCGTGTCTGCGCTGCATATGCAGACTGGACACTGACACAGTCCACAGTACTTTTTAGCAGATCGTATTGGAGGTAGGACATAAGTTTGTTTATGTCTTACACTTCTTATACTTAGAGGTGAATGAAGGGTCCAATTGGTCGGACTGACTGTGTGAAAGAGGACCATGGCTGCTTTCACACTGATGTGCTGCAGGTTACCCACACCACGGGTGCAACACAGTGTACCTTTGGCTTTCCTGCACTTTGCAATAGACTTCTATTATATTCTGAAGGTTTGGTGCACTTTCAGAAAGCTCACCAAAATCGCAGGCAATAACAGAAGTTTATGGCTCACTGCAGGTAAACTACTCTGCACCTGTGGATCAGTTTTAATGCAACCCAGTAACCACTGCAGAACAGATTTGCCCATATATACACTGTGATTTTAGTAATAAACTTACCTTTATCAACAGTATTCTATTCTATTCTATCCCAAAGCAGGAGGTCGCGGGCCACATCAGAGGGCTCCGTGGGCCACATGTGGCCCCCGGGCCACTGGTTGGGCACCCCTGCCATATATGATTCAATTTTAAAACAAAAATCTTTTTGTACACTCATAATAAATTATACTTATACAGAATATTTTTTTAATTTTATTTTTGTAATTACTGTTTATACTTTAGTGCCTTCAAAGTCCATTAGGGGATTTCTCTTCTTTTTTCGAATGTTGTTGAGAAGTACAAGTCAGGGTTAGGTTATTAAAAAAATAAAAATCTTTGATAATTCCTAGGAGCACCATCAAATCTATCATAACCAAATGGAAAGAACATGGCACAACAGCAAACCTGCCAAGAGACGGCCACACACCAAAATTCACGGACTGGGCAAGGAGGGCATTAATCAGAGAGGCAGCAAGGAGACCTAAGGTAATCCTGGAAGAGCTGCAGAGTTCCACAGCAGAGACTGAAGTATCTGTACATAGGACGACAATAAGCCATACTCTGCATAGAGTTGGACTTTATGGCAGAGTAGCCAGAAGAAAGCCATTACTTTCAGCAAAAAACAAAATGGCACAATTGAGTTTGCGAAAAGGCATGTGGGAGACACCCAAAATGTATGGAGGAAGGTGCTCTGGTCTGATGAGACTAAAATCGAACTTTTTGGCCGTCAAAGAAAACGCTTTGTCTGGCGTAGACCCAGACAAAGCAAAGAAAAGGGAGCCACCCGCTCTTTCAGAGCATAAGCCTGAATCACGATCTGTCTGATCCACCGTGAATAGGTGGCCGACGAGACTGCCAGGACCTTTTTGGGACCAGATACAGACACGGACAGTGAGTCTAACTTCCGAAACCGAGCCATAGCAGACAGATACACCCGCAGAGCACGTATCACGTCTAGGGAATGCAAGGCAGCCTCTTTTGGATTCAACAGCTGAGGTAGCATCTAGAATAAGACCCAGATATTCTAGGTGCTGAGTCGGCACCAACACCGACTTCTGTAAATTCAGCACCCGGCCAAATACTCGGAGGGTTTGACTGGCTATCGCCACGTCCTCCTCTAATTCTGAGCCTGAAGCAGCTCTCAGAAGCAAATCGTCCAAATAGTCCACAATGGTGATTCCTCCCATCTCAGCAAGGCCAGAATCGGAGCAAGCACCTTGGTGAAAGCCCTTAGCGCCGACGCCAGGCCAAAGGGGAGAGCCACAAATTGGGTCTTCCCCCACTGCAAAACGCAGGAATCTCTGGTGTCTTGCGAACACGGGGACATACAAGTATTTGTCCTTGATGTCCAATGATGCCAAAAAGTCCCCCGGATGGAGTGCCGCGACTACAGAGCGAATTGAATCTATCCTGAATTTCCGAACTTTTACAAAGACATTGAGGGCCAGGATTGGACGGACCCCGTCCTTCTTCGGGACCAAACTGATTCAAGTAGAAACCCTGAAACCTTTCCTTCAGCAGCACTGGAATGATAACCCCTTACCTCAGCAAGTCCTGTACTGCCCCAAATAGGGCAGCCCGACGAGCTGGAAGAAGAGGAAGGTTTGAGGGAAAGAATCTGTATGGTGGGCAAGAAAGAAATTCTATCTTGTACCCTGATGAAACTACTTTGCAAACCCATTGGTCGGAAAGCAGGGAGGCCCACTGAGCTGCAAACTCACGAAGACGCCCCCCCACCCAGGAGTCGGGCAGGGGCAGACCTTCATGCGGTAGCAGGTTTGTTTGCAGGCTCGTCTTGCTTGTGAACCCAGAGACGCTTCTGTCCCCCAGACGGACCCTTGTTGCCCTGGAAAGGTCTTACCCTGGGTCCTGACTGACAAAAATACCGCTTTTGAGCAGAAAATGAGGGCCCTGGTCTACGGCGCGGCTCCATACCTTTAGACTGAGGGAGTAGCGTGCTCTTACCCCCAGTGACATCCTTAATAATGTCATCCAGCGAGGCACCAAAAAGCCTCTTGCCTTTGAAGGGCAAGTCCACCAGAGTCTTCTTGGAAGCCTGGTCCGCGGAACAACACTTTAGCCAAATCAGGCGGCGCAGAACTACCGCGGATACGGAAGCTCTGGAGATCAAAGGAGCAGCATCCAGGGCTGCATCGCAGACATATGAGGCCATGCACTAAATGGTCAGCAAGTTCCACGCAGCCCGGAGGAGCCTGATGCTCCAACTCCTGGTGCAATAACTTTGCTTATTCAGTCTGAGTCTGTGACACCAGAGCTGTGGCTAAAATAGGCCGCAATGCTGATCCCAGCATGGTGAATAAGGAACAGCCCACCGCCTCAGACCTCCTATCTGCTGGATCCTTAAATTAAGCAGACCCCTCCACCAGAATCATGGTAATTTTGTTCAACCCAGAAACCGGAGGAGATGCGCATTTTTTTTGTAAAAGGCTCTCCTCAAAAAGGGTAACGGACTGCCATGCGCTTTGGGACCGAAATGGTCCTCTGCGGCCGTTCCCATTCCTTGTCTATGAACTTGTCAAAATAAGCCACATAAGGAAAAAAACGTTAGCAGTGCGGGCCGGCTTATGGGACCCAAAAGGGACAGACACCTCAGCAGATGCCCCAGCCGTATCCTCCAGCACTGCGGTGATAAGGGCTCCAACAAGTGCCTTATCCTGCGCTAACCCGGACATGAAGTCACCGTTACAAAAATGGCCGCCCGCTGTATTGCTATACAGCAGTGCGGCTACAGGAAAATGGCGCTGGTTTAAATGAAAACCGGCGCTGAAGGAAAATTAGGCAGACAAGAAGGCCACACAACGTAGTGCCCCCCCCCCCCCCATGGCAGACCACCTACACAGAGTGCTAACCCGGCCACCCCAGCCAGGACATGGAAAACCGCAGGTACGACCCGGCCAGTCACAGCAGGCCCACAAGTGTAGTAGGGGAGGTAAGGGACAGGGTAAAGAGGACGAGAGACCGCCCCCCCCATGAAAGCCCATCTGTTCCAACCTGCCGAGACAGGAGGAAAGTACTTACCCGTCCTGCAAAGACTGCTGGCGCATTCCTGACAGACCTACTCCTGAGCAGTATGGAGTAGCTGTCGGCCATGATTCACTCTGACTTAGACATCAGTAGCCCAGTCATATGCAAACCCCGGTCGACCCAGCATATAGCTAGGGCCTGCTCACGCTCGATGGCCAGACTGGGGGGGACAAGGATCTATATTATCCAGCCTGTCACCCAGCCAGCAGTTGATAGATCTCAGGATCAAAAAAAAAAAATGTCTCCAGGACCATGAGCCCAAAGGGAGCCAGGTCCGTCTCCTCTACTAGGCAGAAACAAAAAAAACCCTGCTAACTGCAGTGAGAGGGGTTATGACCAGAGGGACTGCCCCCTGGGTGGGGCTGTTTCAGCTCTGCTAAAGATTCATGTTAACTGTTAACATTCTGCCTAGTCCTCTCCTAATGGACGGAACATAACCTTACAGTAAAAGAGTATAAGGAAGCTGTGTCCGTCCATGGACGAAAGAGAAATCCTATTTTCTTACATCATGGGACACAGAGTCAGGCTAATTTTTATTACGTGCTGGGACATCCCAGAGCAATAGCCTTGAAGGGAGGGAGACACCCTGCAAAACAAAAGCAATCGGTTTTTATATGGCAGTCCGCAGAACACTGCGGCCGAAAAGCCAAACCCTTGGCTGCCCGAACAGCCACTTAACAAAATGTTCTGAACGTATGCACTGAAGATCAGGTAGCAGCCTTACAAATCTGAGCCACAGATATTTGATGGCGAAAAGCCCAAGGAGGTTCCTACACCCCTGGTAAAATGAGCTTTCACCCAAAAGGGAGGAGCTTTACATTTCAGACCGTAGGCCTGATTGATTGACGGACCCAATTGGCAATGGGAGTGTTTGGAAGCTGTCTGCCCTTTTCTTGGGTCCCTTTGTAAAAAGAAAAGAAGACTGATCCTCGGATCTCCGCAGATCTAGACAAATATACCTTGACTGCTCGGACAATGTCCAGAGAATGCAGTTGACTCTCTTCTGCCGAGGCTGAGAGAAAAAAAAAAGGCAAAATAATGTCCAGATTTTAATAAAAAGCCAACCCCACTTTTAGAAAAAAGAATGGAACGGGTGGTAACATGACCCAGTCGTGCTGAAGGATCAAACATGGTTCCCTGTAGAGTTGTCCTGATACTGATACTAGTATCGGTATCGGGACTGATACCAAGCATTTCCCTGAGTACTTGAGTACCGAGTACTCACTCTCCGTGCCGCTGCTTCCCCCCTCCGTGATCTGTGTCCCCCCCTCCGTGCCGCTGCTTCCCCCCTCCGTGATCTGTGACCCCCCTCCGTGCCACTGCTTCCCCTCTCCCTGATCTAAGTCCCCCTCCGTGCCGCTGCTTCCCACCTCCGTGATCTGTGTCCCCCCTCCGTGCTGCCGCTTCTCCCCTCCGTGATCTGTGGCCCCCATCCGTGCCACTGCTTCTCCCCTCCGTGATCTGTGTCCCCCCTCCGTGACGCTGCTTCCCCCCTCCGTGATCTGTGTCCCCCCTCCGTGCCGCTGCTTCCCCCCTCCGTGATCTGTGTCCCCCCTCCGTGCCGCTGCTTCCCCCCTCTGTGATCTGTGTCCCCCTCTCCGTGCCACTGATTATCCCCTCCGTGATCTGTGTCCCCCCTCCGTGACGCTGCTTCCCCCCTCCGTGATCTGTGTCCCCCCTCCGTGCCGCTGCTTCCCCCTTCCGTGATCTGTATCCCCCTCCGTGCCGCTGCTTCCCCCCTCTGTGATCTGTGTCCCCCATCTGTGCCGCTGCTTCCCCCTCCATGATGTGTGTCCCCCCTCCGTGCCGCTGCTTTCCCTCTCCGTGATCTGTGCCCTCCTCCGCCCCCTCTGTCAGGATGGAGAGCGGCGGTAGGAGCCGCTAAACCCGGCTCCTACCTTTTCTGAATGAACAGAGTCAGTGACACTGAATCTGTCCATTCACATAACTGAGCATTGTAAACTGTGTTTACGATGCTTCAGTTTATGAATGGATAGGAGCCTCTGCCTCCTGTCCATTCATTTCCAGTGCAGCTGAGAAAGGGACTGAGGAATCTGTGTCCCTAGTCCCTTTCTCTGTCTCAAAGGTGAGATATCAGGGGTCTGTTATGACCCCTGATATCTCACCAAAGCCCCCCAACAGGGCTAAGAAAAAAATGGCAATAAATAATAAAAATAATTCATTTAAAAAAGTTTGCGTACCAAGCGGAACCTCATTCTGATGCAGAGAGGGGCCCCAGCGGCTTGCTGGTTCGCAGATCTTAAGCCGGGAGCTGAACGGTGGGGGATCGGCTCGGGAGAACCCAGAGACAGAGGTTGTCTGCAAGGCCTGGAGAAACCACCGGGGATCAGGTCACCACGCCACATGACAGGTACACTTCAGCTGTCAATCCGTGACCTTAAAATTGAAATTACTGGGAGGATTCATTAGTTTGAACTAGGGTTGTCCCAATACCGATACTAGTATTGGTATCGGGACCGATAACAAGCATTTCCCTTGGTACTTGTACTCGGAGAAAATGCTCCGATACTTTACCGATACCTGACTCTCCCTCCATGCTCCTGTGTCCCCCCTGCGTGCCGCTGTCGTTCTGCTCTCCCCCTCGCCGCTGCCGTTATGCTCTCCCCCTCCGTGTCGCTGCCGTCCTCTTTTCTCCCCCTCCGTGCCGCTGCCGTCCTCTGTTCTCCCCTCTGTGATCTGTGTCCCCCCTCCATGCCACTGCTTCCCCCCTCCGTGCTGCTGCTTCCCACCTCCGTGATCTGTGACCCCCATCCATGCCGCTGCTTCTCCCCTCTGTGATCTGTGTCCCCCCTCCGTGCCATTGCTTCCCCCCTCCGTGATCTGTGCCCCCCTCCGTGATCTGTGACCCCCCTCCGTGCCGCTGCTTCCCCCTCTGTGATCTGTGTCCCCCCTCCGTGCCGCTGCTTCTACACTCTGTGATCTGTGTCCCCCGTCTGTGCCGCTGCTTCCCCCCTCCATGATCTGCTTCCCACCTCCGTGATCTGTGTCCCGTCCTCTGTCTCCTGTCCATTCATTTCCAGTGCAGCTGAGAAAGGGACTGGGGAATCTGTGTCCCTAGTCCCTTTCTCTGTCTCAAAGGTGAGATATCAGGGGTCTGTTATGACCGCTGATATCTCACCAAAGCCCCCCAACAGGGCTAAGAAAAAAAATGGCAATAAATAATAAAAAAAATTCATTGTAAAAAATAATACATATTAAAATAAAAAACACACTGACACCCCCCCTCCCAAGAAAGCATTGTAAAAAAAAAAAAAAAGTGAAATATTTAAATTGTAAAATAAAAAAAAATACTGACACATGACATACAAAAAAAGTATCGGTATTCAGTATCGGCGAGTACTTGAAAAAAAGTATCGGTACTTGTACTAGGTCTTAAAAAAGTGGTATCGGGACAACCCTAGTTCCCTGCACGAAAGGACCGCCAACTCCGACACCCTTCTAGCCTGAGGCGATAGCCATCAGGAAGGCTAGCTTGCGTGACAGCAAGTTTAATGGAATTTCCTTAATAGGTTCAAATGGTTGTTTCTGTAATACAGACAGCACCAAATTCAAGTCCCAAGGACAAATCAGTGACCTAATAGGGGGAAGCAAACGAGTTGCCCCCTGCATAAGGGTTCGGACCAGTGAATGGAAGGCAAAATACCTCTGGAAGAATACTGATAGGGCCGAAACTTGACCTCTGATTGTACTCAAGCCAGATTGATTTCTACAGCTGACTGTAGAAAAGAGAGAATTCTCCCAATCACGTATTTTCGTGGATGCCATCTTTTGACTTCACACCAAGCAATATAAGTCTTCTAGACTTTATGACAGATTTTTCTAGTGACAGTTTTTCTAGCATTCACTAGGGTAGATATCACTAGTTCCAAGATGCCTCGGTCCTTTAACACCCTGGCTTCAATAGCCATGTTGTCAAATTGAGAGAATGTAAATTGGGGTGAAATATAGGACCTTGGAAGCGTCCATGGTCCATCTTTTGTCAGTCTAACAATCTTTGGGACCCAGGGCCTTCTGGACCAGGCTGCAGCTACCATAAGGACTGGCTCCATGGAACGATCAGAGCATCTACTCCGATTGCTAGAGGATCTCTTGTCAGAGAGACAAACTGTTGTAGTTTGTTGTTAAATCTGGATGCCAGTAGGTTGACCTCTGGCCATCCCCAATGCTGGCAAATTTCCTGAAACACCTCTGGGTGTAGGGATCATTCCCCCTGGCAGATGAGATACAGTAATCTGCCTTCCAGTTTTCTACTCCCAGGATATGGACTGCCGATATCATTGGCACATATCTTTCTGCCCAGGCAAGTATGTAGTTCACCTCCTTAGAGCTTAATAACTCCTGGTACCGCCTTGGCGTTTTTTTATTTACACACACAACTGTACTGGCATAGTTGAACTGGACTCCAATAGGATAGTCCTGAAACTTGATAATCAGTTTTATAGACAGGACAGGGGGGTGGCCAAGTGGGAGGAGGACGTCGTCGATGCCTGCCGGAGACCTGAGATAGTGCTCTGGGCTAGATACATCGACGACGTCCTCCTCCTATGGGATGGCAGTGAACCTGACCTGAGGGAGTTCATGTCGGGGTGAAATAACAACACCAGAGAAGAAATCAACTTTCTAGATCTCAAAATTCTCATTAAAGATGACAAGATCATAACCACCACCTTCTTTAAATTCACTGATAGGAATTCTTATATTCCATTAGACAGTTGTCATCTACCGGCTTGGTTGAAAGCGGTCCCTCAGGGACAGCTCACGCGCCTAAGATGCAATTGTACGGATGTCAAATCCTTTGAAAGCCAAGCCTCGACACTCTCTAACCGATTTGTTGAGAAGGGTTATGACAGCACCTCCCTATCCCAGCTGATTGACACAACCAAAGCTGTGGATAGAGAGCATCTGTTGAACAACCAAACCAAGGTAGACAGGGGGGACAGGTTATCCATACCTTTTGTCACTACCTTCTCTGTCCAATATCACAAAATTAAAAAAAGCACTGGCATATTCTAACCACAGATCATGTCTTGGCTCCTATCCTGCCAGTGAGACCGAGCATTGTTTTTAAGGGGGCCTCCAAATTAGGCAGCAAAATAGCCCCTAGTGTTCAAGGCCCTCCTAAGGGTACTAGATGTTTCCTACAAAACCTGATTGGTTACCACAAATGTAGAAGGTGTCAGATTTGCTCACTGAATAGCTGCCATGATCGAAAAATATGTTCTTTCCGGTCTACCAAGACTGGTCAAACATATGAGGTTGAGCCATTCATCACTTGCTCATCCAAAGGAGTGATATATCTTATCCAGTGCCCCTGCGGCCTCCAATATGTCGGGAGGACCAAAAGGGAACTGAGGGTAAAATTGAATGAGCATGTTGCTAGGATCAGAAAGGGATATGACAAGCATTCAGTGTCACGACATTATGACCTAGTACACAACAGGGATCCATCTAACACTCTTTTTGTGGGGATAGATAAATATCGACCTCACTGGAGGGGTAGTTTGATGGTTCGCGAGATCTCCAAACAAGAGATGGCTTAGATTTATAGCCTCCAAACCTATACGCCACACAGGTTGAATATAGACACTGACATTAATGCCTTTATTAATAACTCGTAAAGGTTATGAATGATCAGATGTCTTTTTTTTTTTGGCGGAATGACATGCAACAGTCCTGGTAAGCTTGGGCATATGGTATGGAGAACTACTAACCAACATTGAGAATATAGGGATAGTGGAAAGGTTGGGATATATACTTATATATATTTTTTTCCCCACTCTTGTTTTCTTTTCTTTTATTTATACATTTTGTGCTGAATGTATTGTATCATCTACCAATATGTTTCCCTTGGCTGATGTAACTGGTAACGTGCAATTTTATTCTTATTTTTTTTAATGTATTTGTCATTTGTTTTATAATTCATTTTAACACAGGTTTTATGAATGTTGTGTCTGGTTTGGACATTGCTTATGCCCGCACTGACACAGCATATCTGTGGACTTACATTTTTTGTGATCCTTCTCCTGACAATCATATGTTTTCAGCCCTTGACGCAGTGGGCCTGTGACCAGGGTTGCAGCACTCAGATGTCACGATCATGGCTGCACCCTGGCCTCAGGCTACCCGTGTTTTTTTTTTTTTTTAAATGTCCGTTTCGCATAATGTTAATTTTTTTGCAATTTTATTTGTTAACAACGCTGAGCGCTGCCTGTTTAGTTATTGCGGGCCCGCTCTGTGTTTACAGCGCCATTTTGTCCGACACGCCCACCCTGTCGAATCTGACTGAGGATTGGTGACCCGAAGCGAGGCTTGGTTTCCTCCACTTCCGGGTTGCGCGTGCGCTCCAGCGGTATGCCCAATCCCACAGCGAGGCTTGGTCTTTGCGATGACGTGGCGTGTTCTGATACGCCCCTACGCTGAGACCTAGTTCCTCACGGCGGTGCCGTGCGCGTGTGCGGCTGTGATGCTGCGGATTGGCGTTTTCGTCTGGCATTTGTTTAGAGGGTGATGCAGTGGCCGCCCGTGCCCCTTGATGAAGTGATTCTGTCACGAAACTAGTAGGGCGGACAGAGTGGCACACTGGCATCACCCCCTGGACTGCTCTATGTTCCTACTCCGACGGGTTTATCTGCACGTAACCGGCCGGTACTGCAGATTTAAGGCTGTTTTCCAACTGCAAAATTGTGAGTTTTTAACCCATATGAATTTGCAATTAATACATTTTAAAAAGGTTTTTTTACAATATCAAGGCATCCCTGTCTCTTTTCTATGTTTATGTGAATGTCAACATTGGAGTTATCGATTAAGGAGATGATCCATGCCAGACTGTCTATTTCCCAATGAGACCAGCAGTTTGCCACACACTACATGCGATTTGTGGTCCCCTTTAACCAAGGGACCAATTCATTCTGGTAACTAGATCTGCATGCTTTTTTTGGTGGAGGCCCCCATTGGAAAATCACCTATCAACAAACGCCATACATTGCACAAGTTCACCATTTAGGACTTTGTTCACCTGGGTGGAGGATAATCTGAACTCTCACCTTTCTTTCTTTGGTTTCAGAATATCTGGACATTATTTGTATATGTTTATGCATCAAACGTCACATTTATGTATATTGTTTACCAGGTATTAGCGTGATTTTTTCCCTTTTTTCCACTGAAACTTTAGCGCCCAGGAGTGTAGGGCCAGACGTATGCCTGAGGAGATAAGCACACTGGATAATCCAGGGCTTTTCTTCCCCTATTTCAAGCTAACAAAATGCTTTGTTGCAAGGGCCTGGCATTGGGGAACTTCCTCGAAAGAGGATACCATCCTCCCTAAAAAAGCTCATGCAGAGCCAAATGGAGGGTTGTCTGGTGCCCCTTATCTGATGCACCTGAACCTTACGTAGTAAGAATACTCTTGCTCGGACTGTGTTTAGGATCAATCTAGATACCTTACGTTTTGAGCTGGTCTCAAGTTTGACCTTTTTAGCATAAGCTCTCTAACCGCTTAAAACGGGGGGTCCCGCGGGTTTTCAGTTTTTTTTTTTTGGATCGTTCTAGCACTCTTACCTTTTGTACTCGGCAACCTGTGTGTCCCAATCGTTTAGCCTGCTGGATCCGTTTTGTCCCGCAAACTATATTTTATAAAATCCAGCAATGGACATCTTAACTGTGGGCACTCTGAAGCCCACAGGATAGTCTTACGGGATACAGTGAATGCTCCCCTACCTAAAATGGAGAATTAGTAGCCACCCACATCACATGACCAGCTTGCTGAGTCACGTGACCCGCGAGATAATGCAGTATTACAGCACAGCACGTCTCCTGGGAGGATCAACACTCCCAGGAGACAGCACGGTCTCTATGGGAAAATTAAATACACGCCCACTCCCGCAGGGAAAGAATGATTGACAACACACTCAATGCTGAATAACAAAGGTAAAGAACAAAGCCCTTGATAAAATAGGCCCGAGTCATGGTCTGTCTGATCGATCTGGAAATCATCGCAGGATCATCCTTTTCTTGGCCCATCTGTGATCAAACAGTTAGTCTGACCTCCGAAAAGACTCTGTGGCTGCCAAATACACCTGAACCACATCCAGGGCATGCAACACAAATTCCCTGAGATGAGTGGGCCTGGGACACAAAGAAGACAACACAATTGGGTAGATTTACTAAAACTGGTGCAACTGTGTACGGTAGCCAATCAGCTTCTTTTTTTTTTTTTACCACCTCAGCCATCACCAAATTCCAGAGACCAGCTCATTATCCGGTGCCTTATTTCGTCTCTGTTTGCCGGTTTGCATCATTTGTGGTATATATGCTGCGTAGCATCATAATAGAATTATTTTTTTACTATGGAATCATTTTTTTATTTTTTTTTGGATGTTAAATATGTTTATTTCCAAAGTATGTCTCCTTTCCAACTAAGTATAAAGAGTATAAGCACCTTCCCCACTCTTGCCAGGAAGGATAACATAAAAATACTTTACTATCATACATCCCTACCTACCCCCCCTTCCCCCTCCCCTCCCAGTGGCTCCCAGATCTCCACAGTTCGTCCTCCATGGTATTGACAGTATTGTTAATGTATTAACTACAAAATTGGCAGCGCTGTGAAATTAGAGAAATGTTTTTTCCCCTGGCCGATGTTAATTAGGGCATCCTCACATTCTCTGCGTAGCTCCAAGATTTTTTATACTCTCTCCACTTTTCCCACTTGTCCTTAAAATCATTATTTGTTCCTAAAACACTCTCCCTAAGCTCTTCTAATTTATAAGTTTCTTCTACTGCATTTATCCAATCCCATACGAAAGGCGTTTCCGTTTCCCGCCACTTTTTTAGTATGAGCCTTTTTGCAGCGTTTAGCAGATGTGGGAGGAGGGATTTTTTATAATTTTTGTTGCTTTCCTGGCTACAGTGAAATAAGACGACCCAAGGGTCTTTCTTTATCTCCTTACCCATAATCGCTCTTATTTGACTCAAAATGGTATCCTAATATTTTTGGATTTCCGGGCAGGTCCACCACAGGTGAGCCATTGTGCCTCTTTCTGCACATCCTCTCCAGCACTCTTTTGGCTGCCCTGCTTTAAAGTGGCCGGACTTATCCGGGGTAATGTACCAACCTGATATACATTTATAGTTTGTCTCCGCGGTTCTTATGTCGATTGCCGACGAATGCGTTAACTGCATGATCCTCTGGGATGTATTTTCCCCTCTAGATCTTTGCAGCTCTCTTTCCCATTTTCCTACAAAGGGTGGTTCCTCCCTTGCTCCTATTTTACTGATTATCCCGTAAAGTTTAGTAATTGTGCCCTTTGAATTTTCAGATGTACAAATCTTTTCCAATGGTGTCAGCTCCCCCCATGATCGTAAAGGGCGGGGGAGGTGCTGCACAAAGTGAACTAGTTGAGAGTAGTGCCACCTATCGAGGTTCCAAAAATCAGTTCTAGTTTTCAAATCTTCATAAGTCTTAATCCCATCCTCTGTGACTATATCTCCTAATTGAACAATATTTTTTTTTTATCCAATTTCCACCAATTTTTTTTCCCCCAGGTGCGAAAAAGACATTTTCTTTTAGGTTTATTAGTGGGGAGTTAAATTTACTTCCTAATAGTGTCTGTACCCTGTCCCATATTCTTAAAGTGTCCCGTGTCATATCATTAGTGTTGTGATCAAGTGTGCGATATTGAGTTGGGTTCCAAATAACCTTACTCAATTGTGTGTTGGCTTGTGCATTTTCGATTTGTACCCACCTTTTATCCTTTCTATCTCTTGCCCATTCCACTGCGCGGGATAGAACTGCTGCCTTGTAATGGCTTTTAATATCGGGCACCGCTAGTCCCCCTTGTTGCTTTCTCTGTTTAAGTATAGACAGAGAGATCCTATGTTTTTTGTTTTTCCAAATATAGTTCATGAGAAGAGAATTTAAAATTCGTAGAAATTGTTGGGGTACCGCAATTGGAATTAAAAGGAATTTATACAATATTTTGGGTACTACCACCATTTTCAACAAATTAATTCGTCCAATCCATGAGATAGGTTTATTTATCGTTTTTATTTATCTTTTTTTTAGTTCATTTTTAACCTCATTCAGCAGGGGTACATAATTTATTTTATACATCTTCTGGACTGTGCTCGCGAGTTTGATACCAAGGTATTTTAGTTCTTTACACCAAGAATACGCACAGATCTCTTTTACTTGCCCTACTTCTTTTTTGTTTAAATTTATATTTAGAATTTCTGATTTAGTTATATTAATCTTGAAGTTGGATATAGATCCGTAATGTTGCAGTGTCTTAGAGAGATTAGGGATCGAAGTAACCGGGTTGGTGAGATAGAACAGAATATCGTCGGCAAACGCCGACATCTTATGTTCCTCCTCGCCCAATTTGACACCCTTGATCTCTGGGTCATTACGTATGGAGGCTAACAAGGGTTCTAATGAGAAAATGAAAAGGAGAGGAGACAGGGGACACCCCTGTCTTGTCCCGTTCTTCATCTCGAAGGAGTCTGAAAAGATCCCATTGATCTTAATTTTGGCAGACGGGTGATGATAAAGTGTTTTAATCCACCTAATCATCTTCTCCCCGATACCCATTTCTGTAAGAGTTTGCATCATAAATCCCCAGTCTACCCTGTCGAATGCTTTCTCGGCATCCACCGTCAGAAACAGACCAGGGGACCTACTCAGCTTAATCTTCTGGAGCAAAAGCAATGCTCTTAGGCCATTATCTTTGCCCTCTCTATTTGGGACAAATCCAACTTGATCGGGGTGTATCAGGGTATGCATTATCCTTTTTAAACGTTGTGCTAGTATTTTAGCAAAAAGTTTGATATCATTATTGAGAAGGGAGATTGGTCTATACCCTGAGCAGAGTGAACTATCTTTTCCTTCTTTTAAAATGATTACAATCGAGGCGGCAAGCGCTTCCTTACTAGTTTCATAGTCTGAGCCTAAACCATTGAAATATCTAACTAGTTTGGGGATTAAAATCTCACCATATCTCTTATAGTAAAATACTGAAAACCCGTCGGGACCGGGCTTTTTCCCACAGCTGTATTTTGCAAAGCATTTTTAATTTCTTCTTCCGTTATGGGCCGATCCATGTTCAACTTTTCTATCTCCTCTATTTTGGGGAGGCCAGCTTTGTCTAAGAACTCTTGTATTCTAGTCCCTCTGTCCCCTACTTGCCCCCTCGATTGATCGATTGTATATAGATCTTCATAATAGTTTTTGAAAGTGTCTGCGATTTCTACAGTTTTATAGACCAATCCCCCATCCCTACCTCGATGTAGTTCCTGGCTTTCTTTTTTTGGGACATTTTAGCTAAAAGTTTGCTTGATTTATTCCCCCATAGATATCTTTCTCTGGCGATAGTGTTGAAGTGTTTACTTGTTTCTTGTTCCCTAATCTCCTTAAGCTCATTTCTTTTTAAGGTTAATGTAAGAAATATTTCTTTTGATCGTTGCTCTTTATGTTTATGCTCTAAGCTGATTATTTCTTTAACCAAGATATCCGCCTTCATATTTCCCTCTCTTGTTACCCTAGCTCCCTCGGAGATAAGAATCCCCCTAATATACGCTTTATGCGTCTCCCAAAGCGTTGCACTAGAGATCCCTTCAG
Source organism: Rana kukunoris (assembly GCA_029574335.1). Taxonomy (NCBI): domain Eukaryota; kingdom Metazoa; phylum Chordata; class Amphibia; order Anura; family Ranidae; genus Rana; species Rana kukunoris. The sequence continues at coordinate 288,717,126 of CM056049.1, forward strand.
TATCATTTATTAGGAAAAATTGTTTAAGCTCCTCTTCCACCCTGCCCGCCACCTCTTCCTCACGAATCAGATTGTCGTTTAGGTGCCAGACAGGCTGATGGATCTTGTGTATGTCAAGTTTAATTTTCATGGATACAGGGGCGTGATCTGACACCGTCATAATGCCAATATCCATCTTGGTGACCCTCTCCCATAGTCTGTGATCCACCAGAATGTAATATATTCTGGTGTACGTTCCATGTGGGGGGGAGAAGAACGTGTAATCGTGCGTTTTAGGGTGGGTAGCTCTCCAGACATCCACCAATTGACAACAATGCATCTTATGTTTTATTTTTTGCATCATCACTACTCAGATATTGGATTGGATGGGCATTAGGAGCGTAGATGTTAGCTAACATAATAAGGCAGTCCCCAACCTTTCCTTTCAAGAATAGAAATCGACCCTCTGGGTCCGTCAATCTAGCCTCCAGTGAGAACCCTAGTTCCTCTTGAAAATCCGATTGCTACTCCCCTCGCACGTTTGGAGATAGAGTCACCATAGAACCAATTTGGGAAAGTAGGAGAATATAACTTTGTATTGGAGTCCAAAGTTAAGTGGGTCTCCTGTAAAAAAAACAATATCAGCTCTATGGCGTTTAATCTCTTCCATGATCTTAAATCTTTTCACAGAGGAGTTTATTCCTTTAACATTATATGTAAGAAATTTAACTTCTGCCATTATTATGGTCACTGCCCTACTGTCTTGGTATGCCTTTGTGGGGTTTCTGGGAGCCACATTACCCACCCACCCTCCCCCCATCTCCCCCCTTCCTTGGCCACTTAAAGGCCTCAGTACCATGGATATCCTCCCTCCTCAAATCCATCGGAACTTTCCCCTGAGGTGGGACCCTCCCCGCGCCCTCCCCCGACCACAGGTCTACACTGGCTCGCCGCCATCCCTAACAAGAAGGATATCGCCGAGCCTCATTGCAGACCAGTCGCCCCCCTCCCCTCCCCTCCCTCCCCCACTACCCCCCCCTGGCCATCACTTTTTTTATTTTTTTCCTTTTTTCTTTGGTTAAGATTGTTTTCTAGGCTGGCCTTTTTAATCTTCCCATCCTGGCAGCTCCAAAACCGGGATATCTAATTTGGAGCAAAACCCTGGTAAGTCCTCCGGGAAGGTTAGTCTAGCTGACCTCCCATTATTCTGCCCAATTGGGCATGCTGGAAATCCACATTAATACTTGACATTTTGTGACCGCATCTGTTCCAAAAGGGGTTTCAAATATCTCCTCATAGCCAGGGTCTCCCAAGCCAAATCAGGGAAGATCTGCATCTCAGACCCCTCATAGCGCAGGGGGGGTTCCTTCCTAAGTCTCAACCAAATTTCTGCTTTGTCTTCATAATACCTAAATCTGACAATTATATCCCTAGGCCTACTCCCCTCTCCATTGTTGAATCTTCCAATTCGATGTACTCGCTCGATTTTAAGGGGTTCTGCTGAATCTTGATCAAGGAGGGGAATGAACAAACTATTCAGAATTTTTATCACATCTTCTCCTCTATCTTCTGGGATAGATTTAATTCTTAGATTTTTTCTCCTATTCCGGTTTTCTTGATCCTCCAAACGGTATTTTAACATCCTTTGGTTCTGTTGAACGACAAGATTTTGCTCTTTCAATTGGCTGAGTTCAAGTTCCTGTTTTGATAGTCTAGTCTGTTTCTTCTACCCGCGTTAGTAGGTGGCCCAGATCCGTTCTTAGGATACTAATTTCATTTTTTATAGATTTTCCAAGTCTGGCTTCTAATTTACTCAGCATAGCTTCAAGTTCCCCCTTAGATGGTATATGGGTGTCACTACTTCCCTCCATGCTAAGGGTCTGGTCTTGTTCACCCTCCATGGAAATATCCGGGGTTTGGGCATTGGTACCCCCTGCCCCCTTTTTTGTAGTCCCCGTCTTCTCAGTTTTTTTAGTATTACCTGGACTTTTAGAGGTCCCATATTGTCTAATTGTACTGGTTGCAGGGTTATCCTTAGGGGCTTTTAGGGCAGAACCACTTGTTACCTTACTCATTTTATATTTTCTCCTTACCCGGAACCGCTTCCCCAGTTTTGACTATATTCATCCCCCAGCGGGGGTACTATCCTACTCGCCAAATAGGTGGTTCAGCGTTGGATCTCCAGCTTATTCCGAGTAGATTATAACCCCCTCGGTGCCACTACTCTCTACCGTCCACTAGGTACAGACACTGTACGTGTCTGTATTGAATGGGATGGTGAATCCCTCCTTCTCCTCCTCCTTTGGGAGGTGGTGGGAGGAGAGATAAGGCAAAACTAGAGGGTAGTTTGTTGATAGCACATAGAAAGTTATTTAGGGGTGTTATATGTCTTCAGGGGAGGAGCCAGAAAGGAGGCCCAGGCTATAAAACAATGGTAATACAGAGCAGGTAGCAGGGAAAGTGATTTGACATTCAATCTTACTATGCCATAAAGTTATTTCTCCCAACTAGGTAATCCTTTAGCAGTAATTTTTTTTTCTGTGTACTACGCCATCAATGCAGATCATATGTCAAGCCCCTTTTGCGCAATTTGTAGCCTAAGGAGGTGACTCTGCCACAGTGGTTCCTTTCTCCCTCCTTGCAGTGATTTAACCTGCAGTTCATAAAACGTATGCGTCCCCCAGTGTTATATATCTTCAGGGGAGCAGCCAGAAGGGGGCCAATGGTATACAACAATGGTAATACAAAACAGTTAGCGTGGATAGTGATTCGACATTCAATCTGCTATGTCAAAAGGTTATTTCTCGCTAATCCTTGGCAGTAATTTTTGTTATATACTACACCATCTATACAGAGCATATGTCAAGCACCTTTCTTTTTTTTTTTTTTAACCCATCGGCTTTGACAGTATTCTGACCCTTCTTCACCAGACCCCTCACATATTAATAGTATGCTTATTAACAGTCCATTTTTTAAAGATCTCTTACCGGGTGCTGGAGTTGCGGGAATGGTGAGGATATAAACAAGGAGGATATTACCTGCTTCCTGCGACTCCGCTGTCTGTCTGCTGACAGTTATGTAAGTGAAGCGGGCGAAAAGAGCTTCAACGGCGGGGGGGATCAAGCCCGCCCTCGGTAAGTTAGTACTCCCGCAGAAGCGTCTGCTTGTATGCTCCCTTCGTGCGGTTCCGTGGGGCTCGGGGGCAACAAAGCATCCCCAGGCTAGGTCGAATGTTGATCACCGGCTAGGGACCTGGGAACGGAGCCACTCCGCCTTCGCATCAGCGCCGCTTATCGCTCCCTGGATCTCTCGGCGTCCTCCTGGGTGCCTTGGTCGGCTCATGGAGCGGTTCAGCCCCTCCCTCGGCGTGCGTCACATCACATAGCGCACGTCATCTCGCACCCTCTCTAGTGTGCCATCTATACACTTCTTGCCAATCAGCTTCTAATCTCAACTTGTTAAATTAAGCTTTGCCAATAAAGCCTGGAAGCCGATTGGCTTCTATGCAGAAGTGAGCCTGATTTTGCACTCTCCAGCTTTAGTAAATAAACCCTATGTGTCTTCATTCAAATGGACAATCATAGGTAGGAACCACAGGAGTGGAAGAACCACCTTGTCTTTGTGAACCACCAAGTAGCGACCACCTCTGATCTACACCTTCCCTCCTTGATAGGAGGAAAGGTGTAGATCAAACAATACTGGTCCCACTCCTGGAAAGTGTACGGCTGAGAAAGCCGGAAAGAAGCATTCTGCCCACCGCAGAATGCTGGCTACTTCCAGAGGCGCCAACACACTTTGTTCTGCCCTGGTGATTGACATAAGCCACCGCTGTGGCACTGTCCGACTGGATCCGTACCGGGAGACCCTGGAGCTGATCCGTATAGTGAAGGCACAGCCTGATGGCTCAAAGTTCCAAGACATTAATCGGTAGTATGGATTCCTCCAGCATACAACAACCCTGAGTGAAGCTCAGTCCCAAGACACCTCCCCATCCGGACAAACTGGCATCCATAGTGACCACTGTCCAATACAAGGGGAGAAAAGATGCGGCGTGAAGCAACCAGTTCAGGGAACCCCTGGTTTCCCAGCCTAGTCAAATCAGATTGTCCAGAGACCTTGAACACTTGTCCCACTTCACCAGGATCTCCCCTTGGAGGGACCTCGTATGGAACTGTGCAAACGGAGCCAGCTCTAAAGGTAGGACACCATCAGGCCCAGCACCTCCATGCAAGTCCGGAGGGAGGACCACCTGCTGGACAGCAATAGATGAATTGCAGCATGCAACTTCTGGAAGGTACACTCTGGCTAATGTAATCCAATTTATTGGGGGGGGGGGGGGGCAGGGCAAACAAGTAAATACATATTAAATTCCTTCATCTATATCACCTCCAGCATTCTAGTTTCTGTTCTCTCATTCACTTACTGGTTTGCGGCGCTCGTTCATGTAAGAACTACATTTCCCAGTATGCATTGCGGCACACCCAGCAATTCACACCTCCTTGAAGTCTCTAAGGCCGCGTACACACGATCAAATCTATCTGCTGGAAACGGTCAGCCCGACCGTCCCAGCAGACAGATTCAATCGTGTGTACGGGTGAGCCAACGTATTTGGCCAGCATGCTTTCAAATCTGTAGGCTGGGAACCCGTCCGCCCGACATGTCTGCTGGTTAGTACGCTAACCAGCAGACATGTCTTCTCGCACACGTGTTGAATGGTTTCGACGCATGCGCGGAAGTGTTTTACTTCCTGGTGCGGTGACGTGGCGGCGTCAACGTCATCGACACGTCAGCACGCCGTCTGCCGGCGGGGATTTTGGTTTGATTGTGTGTACACGATCAAACCAATACGTCCCCAGCAGACAGATTTGTTCAAATCGGTCTGTCTGACCGATTTGAACAAATCTGTCTGCTCGTGTGTATGGGGCCGAACACGTAGAGAGCGTCCTGCTGCACAGATGTAGTTCCCAGGAGTGGGCGAGCACGTCACTGACCACCGCAGTAAAGCCTCCATTCAGGGTGGTGAGTAACAATCAGACAAGCAGGAAGTAACCAGAACAGAGAAGAAATAGAGCAACTTCTGAGCAAAAACGAACAATGAGGAAGTGAAAAGGAGGAATGTCTGCAGGTAAAGGATGCTTATTACGAAAAAAAGTTTTCCTTTACAAACCCTTTAAGGATGTATTAATAAATACACAGCTGCTTTAAATTACTGTCTTTTATATCTTCCTGTAGTTCAGCTTTATGAAGTGCAAAACAAAATACCGTACTTATTTCCACTCCGATGAATGTGTATTTTAGTAGTGGTGTGTTCATCAGAAGAGGAAAAAAAAAAAAAACACACATCACACAATTCAAAACACTGTACAACTCAATGTTTATTTCTCATATAATAAAAAACCTGACACAAAGCACACTATCCATTTTTACATACAGTTGTACATAGTATGCTCAAGGCAAAGAATTTTCTTGTGCGTTTCAAGAGTTCAAAAAGACAAAAAAAAAACAAATTATAGTACATACACAAACATTCATACCAAAACAAATCCCTTAATAAATAGTGGGACAAAAACAGAAAAATATACCAGGTAGCTTGCAATTCTGAAATAATCCTTAACGTTACTTCTCAGGATGTTACATACCAAGCCAACTAAAAACTGATTCTTCAGTTTTGGGCAGAGACCTGTTGGATGGACCACCTGTTAGTTTCTTGCATCTCAGATTCCAGTGTCATTTTCAGAGGTAGACTCCCCCAGTTGTCTAGTTTATATTATTGAAAACTGAGAAAGCATGCAGCATAATTTGTCTTTGTAAATGGACATAATGACAAAGTGGATGGATAGAACTATGAATTTTGGTGGCACTCTTTCTTCACTGGGGTCCTGAAGCAAGCATGTCACTTAATTTGCCAGCAACTGCACAAAACAAATATCAATTATGGGTGCAAGTGGACCATGAAGATTCACAAAAAACATATTACGGCCTACAGTGGCAGCATATTAATTGAAGAGAATTATGAAAAGATAGGGTCAGAGGCAACTGTGTCAGTATTCTAGAATGGAGTTATCCTACATCCACAAGGAGTGTGAAACTAAATATCAGCCTTTCATAAGGCAATGACAACTCCTTCACCTTTGACACAGAAGTCAAAAACGGGCCAGAAATAAACATTGGTAACCTCTCATCTCCAAATGCAGGAGCCCAGTAGAATAAATAAAAAAAAAAAGGGAAGCTGAAGCGATGTAATTAATATCCACAGTTGAAAGAGTTAAATTTCAATCTTAGTTACCGTTTAGCTAGAAACATGAAAGTGTTTGTTAACCCCCCCAAAAAAATAATAAAGATACTGTTCCTTTAAGGATGTTATACAGCACAGTGCACGTGCTGTGTCATTTGGCCCCCTGTATACCATGGCTGACCCTGCCTGGTTCTGCCCTCCCCCTGTAAACTGACAACAATTCAGGGGGGATCAGCTATACATTTTTTTTATGAAAGCAGTCACAGGGGGACATTCGATGATTCATCAACCAAGAGGACAGTAACTTGTACCCTGTGGGTTAACAATACACCAAGTATACAGCAATGGTCAGATGTCATACTATTTTATTGTTTAGCTTTCCTTGCTACCACCCTCATCTGTAGGCTCCAGAAAGGCACCCCTTGCTCTTTGTGTGGAACCAGTGGACTCTGCAATGACCCAACATGCTCCCTGCATACACTCAGGACTATAGCTCTGCAATCAGCTAAGATCAAGCTTCCTGCTAATTGGAGAGCTATTGCCATGAGGGGAAGGGGTCAAACCACTGCAGAAAATGCGCTGGTTACATTGAGCACAAGGGCCCCTTCTCTAGGTCCTTGCTAACAGAGGAAGGAAGGTCTATACTCTGTGGTGATCAATTATAGATATAGAAGTAAGTAAGACAGCCTGGGGGGGAGAGAGGATGTTGTAATTTGCAGTGGGGATTAGGGATATAGCAAGAAATGTACCTTTTTACTGCACCTTCAATAAATTGACCTTATTTATTATAAACTTGAATTGGGCTTTTAGAGATTTTAGCTCTGATGCATAAGCAGTCACCAGGATTGAACACATTTACCCTCAGCCACCAATCAGATTCAAGACTGCTCGAACGCAAAATTACTGGTGCTTGTGAAATAGTTCCAATTCTTCAGTGACTAGTAGTATTGAAGCACAGGTTTTAAAAAAAACTATAGTTGATGGGAAACCTGTCCTACTTTAGGGAACTCATTTGTGGTCATGCCCCAAAGCTGCATATTACAGATTTAATGTTGAATAGAACAGGGATGCCAAGCATGATACTTTGCTTTATGTATTTGATGTGTAGGGTTTATTAAATCAATATAGCAGAATGTGGTTGTTTTTGCAAAGAATACAAACTCCACTACATCCACAACAGTTAATTAGCAATTCATATCTGACTAATGCATATTTGCAAAAGAACAAGTATCACGTATGTATTATGCCTACAAAAAAAAGGATTTTTAATAAACAGCTTACCTGTAAAATCCTTTTCTTGAAGTACATCACGGGACACAGAGCGCATAGCCATTGCACTTGGGTTATATGGGTACCTTCAGGTGTGGACACTGGTGTAATCAATTTCACAGGAAGTTTCCTCCCTATATAACCCCCTCCCACTGGGAGTGCTTCAGTTTTGTAGCAAGCAATTCCTCCGAGTTTACACAATGTTCCCCAAAAGAGGGGTGGGAGCTCTGTGTCCCGTGATGTACTTCAAGAAAAGGATTTTACAGGTAAGCTGTTTATTAAAAATCCTTTTTTCTTTATCGTACATCACGGGACACAGAGCGCATAGCCATTACACTTGGGATGTCCTAAAGCAATGCTCTATGAAGGGAGGGAGACCGTAAGGCCAAGAATAGCCAAATAAAAAATTATCAGGAAGTAAAGTAACTCCACCAACAGAAAAAAAAGGGGGGCGTGACCCGGACCAGAGGATTCTATACTGCTGCCCGAAGGACCGCCTGCCCAAATGCTGCGTCCGTACCCTTTGCAACGTCCAACTTATAAAATTTAGTAAACGTATGTATGGAAGACCAGGTTGCCGCCTTGCAAACCTGTGCCATAGAGATCTGATGGTGTGCCGCCCAGGAGGCACTCATGGCCCTCGTAGAATGGGCTTTAACTGATAAGGGAGGTGGAACGCGCTTCAGACCATAGGCCTGAAAAATCAGCTGCTTAATCCACCTAGCCAAGGAAGACTTGGCAGCCGGCTGACCCTTCTTGGGGCCATCCGGAAGAACAAAAAGCACATCTGTTTTCCGAATCTTCTCTGTAGCCTTGAGATAGACCCTCATGGCTCGAACCACGTCCAAAGTATGAAGCAGTCTTTCCTCTCTGGACTGGGGAGTAGGAAAGAAGGATGGTAGGACTAGGTCCTGATTCAAGTGAAAACTGGATATGACCTTAGGAAGGAAAGAAGGTTGAGGCCGCAGAACCACTCTGTCCTTATGCAGAATAAGGTATGGCTTCCTGCATGACAAGGCTGCCAGCTCGGAAACCCTTCTGGCCGAAGCCACAGCCACCAAGAAAACCAACTTTCGGGTTAGTAGCACAAGAGGGATTTCTGTCAGAGGTTCAAACGGCTGCCTTTGTAAAGCTGACAAGACCAGATTTAAATTCCAGGGGCAGAGGGGAGCTCTAATAGGGGGATTCACATGCAAGACCCCCTGCAAGAAGGTTTTATAAGCGAATGGGTGGCCAAGGGTCTTTGAAACCATATCGATAAAGCCGACACCTGCCCCTTTAGAGTACTAAGAGCCAACCCTTTGTCAACGCCAACCTGGAGGAATCGCAAGATCCTGTCAATAAAAAAAACTTTCGAGGATGCCATTTTTGAGACTCGCACCACTCCACATAGGTTCTCCAGACTCTGTAATAAATATTTCTGGAGACCGGTTTCCTAGCCTGAATCAACGTAGATATGACCTGAGCTGAGAGGCCTCTGCCCTTAAGAATTAGGGATTCAGCCGCCAAGCCGTCAAATTTAGCTGCTGTGAAGCAGGGTGGCAGATTGGGCCCTGAGACAGCAGATCTGGGCGCAGGGGGAGCGGCCACGGCGCCCCGACTGACATCTTCACGATGAGTGCGCACCAAGCCCTCCTGGGCCAGGCTGGGGCCACCAGGATCACAGGCCTGCACTCCACCCTGATCCTCCGTAGAAGGCGGGGAATCATCTGCAGTGGAGGGAACGCATACAGGAGAGAAAACTGGTGCCAGGGGCAAACCAACGCATCGGTCCCGTAGGCCGAGGGATCCATGGCTCGGGATATGAATTTGTCCAACTTTTTGTTGGATCTCGTTGCCATAATGTCCACATCTGGGACTCCGAATCTTTGGCAAATCTCTTGGAATACCTGGGGGTGAAGAGACCACTCCCCCGGGAGCAACTGTTGACGACTCAAAAAATCTGCTTGAGAATTGTCTATCCCTGGGATGAACACCGCCGAGATGCAGGGTACATGGGCTTCGGCCCATGAGAAAATCAGGTTTACTTCCCTTTGGGCTGCTAGGCTCCTCGTGCCACCCTGGTGGTTTATGTATGCCACCGCAGTGGCATTGTCGGACTGTATCCTTACTGGCAGACCCTGAAGGGGGAGAGTCCAGGCGATCAGGGCCAGTCGAGCAGCTGTGATCTCTAGGATATTGATGGGAAGCAGTTTTTCTGCCTCCGACCACTGCCCTTGCTGGGTCTGTCCTTCTAGAACTGCCCCCCCAACCTGATAGGCTGGCATCCGTGGTTACTATCTTCCACGTGATGGGGCAAAAGGATTTCCCATTTGACAAATTTTGAGGGACCAGCCACCAAAACAGGCTGCGCCGGACTCCTGGGGAGAGCACTAACGGACGATCTAACGTCTGAATGGACTTGTTCCAAGCAGAGAGAATGGCTGCCTGAAGATATCTGGTATGGATACATAGGCGAATGGTCGGAATTTTCATACGCCCGAGAAGGCGGCAATACCGAGGAAAGTCCTGTGAGTATTGCCACACCAATGCCCGTTAGCTGGAGCCCAAGGTTGCACCGACTCAGATACTGCCAGATCTAAGGCTGAGTCCCTTTAAGAAAAAAAAACTTTTTTTTTTTTTTCTGGTCAGTATGGAGCCAAGTCCAGACCTGAAGATCCACAAACCCCCACTGGGTGTCACTGTTAGCCAGAAATAGCTCAGCTGCGCGCTCTGTGTCCTCAGCCTCCTCTGCTTTCAGGAGGGAATGACCAGCCAGGAAATGCTTTGCTGCTTTAAATGAGACCTGACGCTGCTGGCCCGCCCCCCCCATGCACGCTGACGCTGTAAAAGGCGGCGCGCGCGTGCCCCCCCCCACGCTGAAACCAACATGGAGGAATCAGAAAGCAGAGGAGAAGCCTGGACCAGCGCTAGCAACCCAACAGACACCAGGCAAGACACTAATCTTTATTGTAGTGCACACATAGAGGAAGCTGTCCCCATAGGCTTCCTAAGAAACAGGAGTTTTGTCAGCATTTTCCTTCCTATAGCACGTGGGGCTGCAGTATCATGCTAACAGGCAGATCTTTGGGGAGTAGCAAATACATATCTTTAAAAGCATACATATACCTACATGTTATCTGGGTAAACATTAGTACATCCCATCCTGCCTCAAAAGACATAGTGGAGATAGTGGCTGATGCACAAGCATACCATTAGCCGACCCAGAACCCCCAGGGGGATACCTACTGTCGAACCAAGTCCCGCAGGTTCCCTCTTACCTGCTCCACGCCGCAGGGTATTGCAAAATGCAAGAGGCCCAACCTTCCCCCCATCTCCGTGGGTATTGTCTTGGACCTTCAGGGACCGGGGTCCTGTGTTAAGGAACCCACACACCTGGACCTATATAGCATCCTGGCATCAGTAGCGTTTAGTTCTTTGAAGAGACTAAGGCACTGGAGCCCAGAATCCAGCCCTCCAAGGAGAGGCATTATAGGCAAAACCCCACTCCAGCAGGGCCCGGGTACCGTACACCTTGGCTTTGAAGCACTTCGGACGGATCCGGCTAGCTATCCTGGGTCCCGAGACCTCCGAGGGACAGCTAGACGTGACCAACACCTAAGACACTGGCGAAAAAACTGAAGCACTCCCAGTGGGAGGGGGTTATATAGGGAGGAAACTTCCTGTGAAATTGATTACACCAGTGTCCACACCTGAAGGTACCCATATAACCCAAGTGTAATGGCTATGCGCTCTGTGTCCCGTGATGTACGATAAAGAAACTGCATCTTGGTAATCTACCCATGCCATTTTATTTTGGATATAGCTGAAGTACTCTCTCCTAAAATGATGTCATATTTTCCAGAAGGAACTCCATTATATGGAGTTAGGAATAGATTAATAAAATATTGAGTACATTAAAAAGGTCAACTACACCTTTAAATAAAAAAACAACAAATGCACCCATGTTTGCAGAAAATTTGCATTTATTATGCAAAATTAGCCTGCAAAGTATTGCAACCACAATCAGTGAATCATGGTGCACAGGCTCCTGAAGTTTATTCCTCCATATTTGTCTGTCTGTGTCAGGGTACTGACTTTGTTTGTGGCTGGATTCACACCTATGTATTTCTTCATGCTTTTTGCATATTTGTACTACAGAATATGTTCCATGTAAAATGGACTGTAGTGCAAATCTGCAAAATGCAAGAAGCGCTAAAAATGAATAGGTGTGAATACAGCCTAAGAGTGTGGCAATCATCACTTTGTTCCATTGAGAAGTTAACTTATTCGCAGATCTGAGGAAGTCCTGCACTCTTGTCAGATGGGCTTAACATGGGCAAAAAAAAAGTAGAGCCTGCCTTTATGGATCTGTTAGTACAAAGTAAAGAGTCTATCAGAAAAAAAACACTATGCAAGTTGTAAAAGGAAATATTAGGAGAAGAGAAGTTTTTAATGAATTGCTTACTGACTGTTTCATGCTGCAAGAAATTAACAATTTTCACCTTCATGTTAGGAGCCATTGGCCTTTTTTTTTTAATGGATTCTGAAGCAACTCATCAATTAGTGATCCAACTCCATTAAAAGTTGGGTGTTTTTTTTTTTTTAAAGTAAAACTCCACCAAAAGCTCATTCTATTCTAGTTTATAGATGGTAGATAGATAGATAATCTATCTATCACATGCTGGCTTATTGGATCTCTATGGGATTCAAGTTGCAAGATATCCCCACCAGAACAGTTAGTACTGGCCAAATGCTGTAGCCATTAAAAAGACAAAGTGTGGCATCCTACTCTCCTGATGGATTGTCCACAGTGCATACAAATAAAATAGCCTAGGGACTGGAGCTGCAAAATACAACCATTGGGCCGTTTCTACAGCAATAAGTGGAACTGGCACAGGAGGCCCAGTATAATAACTGCATAATAATAATTCTTGCATTTATGACTGCAACTGTCAAAAGACATAATTTATTAAAAGGGCCAATAATGGCATGGAAAACATTTTGGAAATGCCTGGATGCAAGTGTCCCGTTTCAATGACTCCAGCAATACAAGGATGGAAGATTGCAGAAAAGAGCATTTTTTGCTCCCAAAACAAATTAAACCTTTTTTTAGGTCAAATCAAATTAAGAAAATTTAAAAGCCTGAGTCTGAGAAAAAGTGCTTTGCAATGAAAGATTTTATGATAGAAAACCTATTTGTAGCTTAAAAGCAAGCTGCAGTCTTTTGTATCAAATGTTGAAGCTTTCACCACAGCCACAGGTTCCTTTGATGTTGGGGTTATTAAAAATGAACTCACTGGTGAGTTTATCTTCTACATAGTCCATTTCAGTTCCTAATAAAGTCAGCTGTGCTTTCTTCTCTATGAATACTCTCACTCCTGCGAAAAAAAACAAAGTGCATGTTCAAAAACGAAATTGCTCCTAAAATGTTAAAAAGCAGCACTAGAAACAAAAAAAACAAAAAAACACACACGACAAAATGTTACCGACCTTTAGAGAAACCATACAATTTACCATTTCAACAGAAGTATTTAGGCTGCCTTTGATACATATTGTTTTTTTAAAAGGTGAAGGCTCCATGATCTGGGCTAAACTGCTTAGCGAGTCATAGCAGGCTACCAGCAAAGTCTAAAATACAACAGTCTGTTTTTCAAGTTCATTGTTAGATCATTTAGCCCAGATCAGGATGAAAGAACTGGAACCTGCACTTTTAAAGATGAAGTAAACCCTCTTAAAATTCAGGGGGAAAAAAAACCTGCAAGAAAGAAGGCATAATGAGTTAGTATGCATAGCATACTAGCTCATTATGTATTACTTACCTGAGATTGAAGCCCCTGCAGCGGTGCTCGTTCCTCTCATCCGTCGCCACCATCTTTCCCCGAGTGTCTTCCTCGTATCGCGACTCCGGCGCTGTGACTGGCCGGAGCCACGATAACGTCACTCCCGCGCATGCGCCATAGACATCGTTGCATGTTTTTTGGAAATGGCCCCTAAACCGTGTAGGTGTAGATTTAGGAGATATTTCTTGCACCTACAGGCAAGCCTTAATCTAGGCTTACCTGTAGGTCCAAAAAGTCTGTAAGGGTTTACAACCAGTTTAACCACTTCAATACAGGGCACTTATACACCTTTCTGCCCAGACCAATTTTTCAGCTTTCAATGTTCTCACATTTTGAATGACACTTGCACGATCATGCGACGCTGTACCCAAAACATTTAAATATTTTTTCCTACAAACAGAGCTTTCTTTTGGTGGCATTTATTCAGGTTTTATTTTTTTTGCGAGATAAGCAAAAAAAACACACAAACACACAAACACACACACACACACACACACTAGGGGGCCCTCCAAGCGCACTACCACCCATGACACTTGACAGCAGTCTCCCATTTGAGCACAGCACCAAGAGTGCCTCCTCCCATTCTCTTTCAGCTACCATGTGCGCTAGCTACTGCCATCAATTGCTGTTTCTACCATGGAATTTCACAGGTCGGAACTGCAACCAGTAGCCAGCTATACACATTGTAGCTGTAAGGTAATGATATTTCAGTCCCAGTGTGTGCTGTGTGGGGGAACAGGAGCTCTGCATGTATTCTGGCTGTGTACAATGCAGGGATGGAACCAAGTTCTGCCCAGTGACACCTGTACTGTGCCCTCCTGTGTTAAATTGCCCTCCCTCCACCAGCTGTCACCTCTGCCCCCATGTCTCCCAATGACCCTCCCATCCCCATCCTCTCCAGCAAATCACAGCCTTTCCATATTATATACAGTGCGGAAAATAAGTATTTGTACACCCTGCTATTTTGCAAGTTCTCCCACTTGGAAATCATGGAGGGGGTCTAAAATTGTCATCGTAGGTGCATGTCCACTGTGAGAGACATAATCAAAAAAAAAATTCCAGAAATCACAATTTATGAATTTTTAACTATTTATTTGTACGATACAGCTGCAAAGAAGTATTTGAACACCTGTCTATCAGCTAGAATTCTGACCCTCAAAGACCTGTTAGTCTGCCTTTAAAATGTCCACCTCCACTCCATTTATTATCCTAAATTAGATGCACCTGTTTGAGGTCATTAGCTGCATAAAGACACCTGTCCACCCCATACAATCAGTAAGAATCCAACTACTAACATGGCCAAGACCAAAGAGCTGTCCAAAGACACTAGAGACAAAATTGTACACCTCCACAAGGCTGGAAAGGGCTACGGGGAAATTGCCAAGCAGCTTGGTGAAAAAAGGTCCACTGTTGGAGCAATCATTAGCAAATGGAAGAAGCTAAACATGACTGTCAATCTCCCTCGGACTGGGGCTCCATGCAAAATCTCACCTCGTGGGGTCTCAATGATCCTAAGAAAGGTGAGAAATCAGCCCAGGACTACACGGGAGGAACTGGTCAATGACCTAAAAAGAGCTGGGACCACCGTTTTCAAGGTTACTGTTGGTAATACACTAAGACGTCATGGTTTGAAATCATGCATGGCATGGAAGGTTCCCCTGCTTAAACCAGCACATGTCAAGGCCCGTCTTAAGTTTGCCAATGACCATTTGGATGATCCAGAGGAGTCATGGGAGAAAGTCATGTGGTCAGATGAGACCAAAATAGAACTTTTTGGTCATAATTCCACTAACCGTGTTTGGAGGAAGAAGAATGATGAGTACCATCCCAAGAACACCATCCCTACTGTGAAGCATGGGGGTGGTAGCATCATGCTTTGGGGGTGTTTTTCTGCACATGGGACAGGGCGACTGCACTGTATTAAGGAGAGGATGACCGGGGCCATGTATTGCGAGATTTTGGGCAACAACCTCCTTCCCTCATTTAGAGCTTTGAAGATGGGTCGAGGCTGGGTCTTCCAACATGACAATGACCCGAAGCACACAGCCAGAGTGGCTCTGTAAGAAGCATATCAAGGTTCTGGCGTGGCCTAGCCAGTCTCCAGACCTAAACCCAATAGAGAATCTTTGGAGGGAGCTCAAACTCCGTGTTTCTCAGCGACAGCCCAGAAACCTGACTGATCTAGAGAAGATCTGTGTGGAGGAGTGGGCCAAAATCCCTCCTCCAGTGTGTGCAAACCTGGTGAAAAACTACAAGAAACGTTTGACCTCTGTAATTGCAAACAAAGGCTACTGTACCAAATATTTTCTCAGGTGTTCAAATACTTCTTTGCAGCTGTATCATACAAATAAATAGTTAAAAAAAATCATACATTGTGATTTCTGGAATTTTTTTTTTTGATTATGTCTCTCATGCCGCGTACACACGATCATTTTTTGTGATGAAAAAAAACGACGTTTTCTGTGAAGTAAAAAACGACGTTTTTGAAACGTCACTTTTCAAAGACGATGTTGCATACACACCATCGTTTTTTCACAAAAAGCGAGGTTACGTTCACCACTCTTTTCCATTGAAGTTCGCTTCATAACTAGCTTCTGGGCATGCGCGGGTTGAAAAACGTCGTTTTAAATGACGTTTTTGCTACACACGGTGACTTTTTGTGAAACAAAAAACGACGTTTTGAAAAACGACACAAAAAATTCAAGCATGTTGGAATTTTTTTTTGGTCGTTTTTTTTAAGACAAAAAACGACGTTTTGCCCACACACGATCAAATTAAATGACGTTTTAAAAAACGTTGTTTTTTTTTCATCACAAAAAACGACCGTGTGTACGCGGCATCACAGTGGACATGCACCTATGATGACAATTTCAGACCCCTCCATGATTTCCAAGTGGGAGAACTTGCAAAATAGCAGGGTGTTCAAATACTTATTTTCCGCACTGTATAATTATTATTATAAAACACACACACACACTTGTGTGTCCAAAGAGGAAGCAGTTTATGGAGAGAACAGGTTGTGATATGTAAAGAATGACGATTCTGATGTGCTGGCTGAACACGATGTGTAAAAAAAAAAAAAAAATTTAATGCAGTAAATCCTTGCATGCACTTAGGCAGAATCTGTATAAAGAGTAGCACATGCATGGATTTTAGAGAGGGATTTCACAACCCTCAGCGCAGCTGTGATAACAGCCATGCAATCATGAATTAATAAATAGAGCGGAGACCGACCGTACCTGAAAATTATATCAAAACTATTCTCTTTGGAAAACTAAAACTATGCCAAACCTGACATGAAGTTTGTTTTTTAAACTTTGGTTGAGTGTAGAAAGATAATAGTGCCAGTAAACTTACCATCTTGCATTACTTCTTCATCTGATACACCCTTACACTTTGCATAGTCTAAGTAATAAGTCAACCCATTGCAGCCCCTTGTACGAACTCCTACTTTTAAGCCAATCTGTTATAAAAAAAGATGAACATGAGTTACAAACCAGTTTTTACAGACTAATTAAAAAAAAATAACACTTTATGCTTACATACTTATACACACCATTTTTATTTTTTGCATTACACCTGTCAAAACATGGCTTTTTGTGAACAGTTATGGGATCACCAGATCAAGAACCACACTTACCGAGACCAGGAATGTGTGCTGCTCATTCGAAAATATGTAGATTAAAAAGGAACACTAAAGGTTCATTTTTTTATTAGACCAATTGATTGCTGTAAGCTAGAGCATTTAAATATCACTTACCTCGTTTTTACTTTTGACCTCCCAAATACAGTAATCCAGGTTTGAAAATGCCATTTCCTGTCTTTCCTCTTCTTGCTTTCCACCAGCATCTGAGCCGTTTTGCATGGTGGAAAGCAGAATGTGCTCACCCCCTCCCCATGACTACAGCCCTGCGTGAAGATGCTCTCTTATCCCTCACAGGCATGGAGGCCAAGCCTAATGGGAACTATAGTTCCCACTAGGCCGTGATGTAGCAAGAATGAATGCACACCGCAAACCAGGAAGTCAGTGATAATAACGATTCAAAAGTGATGGAGGTGAATAAAACAGCTCGATTTCAACAGGTATCAAACTAGTTATAATGCAAAACATTACTTTTTACTTTATCAGCTACTGTCAGACTTTAATTTCGGAGGAAAATATTTTTGTCTTTACAACCCCTTTAACCAGGGAACACTGATCCACATATTAAAGGGTTAAATAGACCCCATCACCAGACCATTTAACATTCTTCCCGTGAAATAACTTGAGAGTAAAATGCATTGACAGAGAAAGGAGCAGGCTTTTATGAAGGAGTGGCTTCTTTTTCTTTGTTGGATGGTTAGGATTGTGGAACAGCTTGAAGCCAGTACCAATCGATCAATGGAGCAGGAGGTTAACCATCTTGGGCGAAGCAAGGCATTTTTTTTTTATCTGCAGCATCTTAGGTGCGATGTTGGCAGCCCCAGAACTCTAGTGACACTATAGCGGGGATCTTCAAACTACGGCCCACCAGCTGTTGAGGAACTACACGTCCCATGAGGCATTGTAAAACTAACATTCACAGGAATGATGGGAAAAGTAGTTCCTGAACAACTGGAGGACCACTGCTCTATAGCAGTGATGGGGAACCTTGGCAGCTCAGATGTTTTAGAACTACATTTTTCATGATGCTCAGCTACACTGCAGAGTGTAGCAGAGCATCATGGAAAATGTAGTTCCAAAACATCTTGGTTTCCAAGTTTCGCCATCACTACTCTAAAGTATTCCCCTTTGTTTCTCCCCTGTGAACTACATAAAAACGATGTGGGGAGGGGCAGAGATGCTGAGGAACTGGCTTTTTTCCAATAACTGGTTTCTGAAGCTAGTCATATGGGAATTACCTGATCTTCTAGATGGAAAGGAGGAAGAGAAATAAACCATTAACCACTTAACTGGTTGCCGACCGCCCGCCGTCATATTACTGCGGGACGGTGGCACTGCTGGGCGAGAGCACGTAGCACTACGTCCTATCTTTTTCGGCCACTAGGGGGCGCGCTCCGCCGCCGGCCCAGGCGGGCGCGATCGCCGCCGGGCACGCGCGCGCGTTACAGAGCGGGGAACGGGAGGTATGTGTGTAAACACATTCCGCTCGTTCCTGTCAGTGGGGGAAACGCTGATCTCCTGTTCATACGATGTATGAACGGAAGATCAGCGATTCCCCCTAGTGAGTCAACCCCCCCCATACAGTTAGAACACACCAGGAACATACTTAACCCCTTCCCAGCCCCCTAGTGTTAACCCCTTCACTGCCAATGGCATTTTTATAGTAATCCAATGCATTTTTATAGCATTGATCGCTATAAAAATGCCAATGGTCCCAAAAATGTGTCAAAAGTGTCCGATGTGTCCGCCATAATATCGCAGTACCGAAAAAATATATTAATAAAAATGCCATAAAACTACCCCCTTTTTTGTAAACGCTATAAATTTTGCACTAACCAATCAAACGCTAATTGCGATTTTTTTTTACGAAAAATATGTAGAAGAATACGTATCGGCCTAAACTGAGGAAAAAAAATGTTTTTTTATTTCTTTTTTGGGGATATTTATTATAGCAAAATGTAAAAAATATTGCATTTTTTTCAAAATAGTCGCTCTATTTTTGTTTATAGCGCAAAAAATAAAAACCGCAGAGATGATCAAATACCACCAAAAGAAAGCTCTATTTGTGGGGAAAAAAGGACGCCAATTTTGTTTGGAAACCACGCCGCACGACCGCGCAATTGTCAGTTAAAGCGACGCAGTGCCGAATCACAAAAAGTGCTCTGGTCTTTGGACAGCAATATGGTCCGGGGCTAAAGTGGTTAAGGACCGCCTCCTGCACATATACGTCGGCAGAATGGCACGGCTGGGCACAAGCACGTACAGGTACGTCCTCTAAGTGCCCAGCCATGGGTCGCGAAGCTCCGTGACCACAGCCCCCGCGATCGCGCCCCCCCCCCCCCCGGAGCTGAAGAACGAGGAGAGCCATGTGTAAACACAGCTTCCCTGTTCTTCACTGTGGCGTCGTCATTGTGTTTCCCTATATCAGGGAACACATGATCAATCAATGACGTCACACCTACAGCCACACCCCCCTACAGTTAGAAACACAGATGAGGTCACACTTAACCCCTTCAGCGCTCCCTTTTGGTTAACTCCCAAACTGCAATTGTCATTTTCACAGTTAAAGCATTTTTGGCTGTGAAAATGCCAATGGTCCCAAAATGTGTCAAAATTGTCCGCCATAATGTCGCAGTCACGGAAAAAAAAATGGTTTATCGCCGCCATTAGTATTAAAAATAAATAAATAATAAAAATGCAATAAAACTATCCCCCATTTTGTAAACGCTATACATTTTGCGCAAACCAATCGATAAACGCTTATTGCAATTTTTTTGCAATTTTTTTTTTTTTTTTTTTACCAAAAACAGGTAGAAGAATATGTATCGGCCTAAACGGAGGAAAAAAAAAAAAAAAAATATATATATATATATATATATTTTGGGGGATATTTATTATAGCAAAAAGTTAAAAATATAGATTTTTTTTTCAAAATTGTCGCTTTATTTTTGTTTATAGCGCAAAAAATAAAAAACCGCAGAGGTGATCAAATACCACCAAAAGAAAGCTCTATAAAAGGGGACGCCAATTTTGTTTAGGAGCCACGTCGCACGACCGTGCAATTGTCAGTTAAAGCAACGCAGTGCCGAATTGCAAAAACTGGCCAGGTCCTTTACCTGCCCAAAGGTCCGGGTCTCAAGTGGTTAAAGTGGAGGTTCACTCTCCAAAAAATTTCTAGCATGCCATGGAGAACACCCACCCGACCGGCAGTATGCCGGTGTTTTTTTTTTTTCCCCCCGTACATACCTTTTTACGGGCTCTCTTCCCCTCCGGCGATCCCGCGGTACTGGGTGTTTACAATCACAGGCTGTGATTGACGTCCCTCAGCCCGGCGCATACAGCGCGTCACGAGATGCCGAAGAAACCCGAACGTCGGTGTGCAGGCGCCGTATAGGGCTGCACCGACATTCGGGTTCCTTCGGCATCTCGTGACGCGCTGTATGCGCCGGTTTGAGGGGACGTCAATCACAGCCGCCGGATCGGAAGAGAGCCCGTAAAAAAGGTATCTACAAAAAAAAAAAAAACACCGGCATACTGCCGGTCGGGTGGGTGGGCTCCATGCCCTGCTAGAAATTTTTTGGAGGGTGAACCACCACTTTAAGAAAAAATACTTTATAAATGGATAGCAGCAACACGCCAAAAAAAAAAAAAAAAACCTGCTTTAAAACCTGGATATATCTTTCAGCATATTGCTATGTTTAGGTAATTGGACACTGGTAAACAGAAGTGTAAGGACTATTATACAACCCTCCCACTGACAGACAAGGATTTACTAAAGGCAATCCACTGTGCACTGGCTGTAGATCTGAGGGGGACACAAGGGAAAAAAAAAAAAAAAAAAAACACACAGCATTTTTGCTTGCACACAATTGAATCATAGAAACTAGCAGAGCTACCCCTCAGATCTATAGCGACTGCACAGTGGATTAGAGAGATTTTTTATTTTTTTTGGCTCCATCCAGATCCGTACCCTGCCACAAATGATGGAAGATGCAGGACTGGCCTGTAAAGTTGCTTCAGGCACTCCTCCTTGGCACAGAGTTAGGTGCAGGGTACTATACAGGACCAGGGCGATGGCCATCCGTGTAGGTGTGACCCAGTGCCCTCTGGGGGTATACTAATCCTCTTCAAACACTTGGATACCATTTTTTGTGCTGGTGGTATGGGCTACAAGATACTGCTCAAGACCTTTCATAAGCACTCCGTGGTAGAGGAAGCTTTATACAGAACTGGTCACATCCCAAAAAAAAGTTATTAAACCGCAAATGCTCAACCACTTTTTGCCACGCCTATTAGTGCTGCGCATCTTCACCGGTTTCACGATTCGATTATCAAGTCCACGATTCGGTTCGATTCTGCGATGCATAACGATTGCAGCACAAGTGCGCATGGCTCTCCCCCCAAAATACTAAAGGAGATGATCAGAGACTGCAGACGTGGTACAGGAGATGATCAGAGACTGCGGACGTGGTACAGGAGATGATCAGAGACTGCGGACATAGTACAGGAGATGATCAGAGACTGCAGACAGGCCAAGGGTTTCCTTAGCCGCAAAACCTCAGACTTTTAGGTTGCACATTTTTGTTGCATTTTCTGAAAGTGTACCAAAGATGCAGCATGCAGGACATTCTGTGCACCTTCAGAACATGCAGTAAAAATGTGAAACCTCTATGGAGCCAGGGGCAACACGCAGGAAGACTGCCAGTACACCAGCACTGCAGACAAACAACAGCATGTCAGTGTGAGTTAACATTATAACACATCACCCAGGGCAAGGGTATTTGTCCAGAATCGCGATGCACCAATTAAATTTGACACCCCTACCGCCTATAGCAAAATGATGGCTGGACGGTGGTTCCATTATGCTGAATGGACGTCATGAGACGTCTTTCAAGATCACTGCACGCATCGGCTGTTTTCAGTGATTGTGTGTCAGTCTGACACACCGATCTTGGAAAAAAAGCCTCAGACGAAGGCTCTTTACCACGTGATCAGCCATGTCCAATCACGGCTGATCAGTGTAGACAGACGCAAGTAGAGGAGAGCCGATCGGCTGCTCCCGTGACAGCAAGGGGGGGCTGTGTGGATCATGAAGGTCCACCAGGGATGCCAGTCAGTGCCCAGACATGGCAGTGCCCATCAGCAATGCCTGCCAGTGCCATCAGTGATGCCCAGTGCTACCCATAAGTACCCATCAGGGAAGTAGAAAATGTATTTACAACATATATATCCTGTTTTCCAGAGTTTGTGAAGAGAGAGTTTGAGCAACAAAATCGGCCAATAGCTGCCACAGGAAGCTGGATCTTTTCCCTTCTTAGGGATCACCGATATTTGCACCTGTAAGGTATGTGCCGCAAATGTTGTGGTAGAGCCTAGTGCACTAAACAATTTGACCATGAATGTGGCAAGTGAGGGTAGTAAGGCCTTATAATATTGAATAGTAAGGCTGTCTGGGCTGGTTTAGTGACTCCCACAGTTTCTGAAGTTCCTCTATGGTAATGGGGTCTAAGCTTTCCTTGTCTACAATCGATAGTTGGGGTATATGTGAGGAGGATAAGTAGGAATCTATGTGTTCCTGAGGGGGTTTGGTCATCAGATTGTATGAGTTCTAAAATTCCAACGCTACTTCATTAGGCTCTGTGACCTTGGGTCTGTGTGGCGGCACCAGTTTCGGCACACAGGTCGCCAGTTTCTGTTCTCTCAGGGATCTAGCTAACATTCTGCCACATTTATTACTGGACTCATAAAACTTTCCGGCAGATCTGCATTGCTTTGAATTGCAAAAGGTCTGCGATTTGTGTACGTTTGGTGAGGAGTACTTTCTCTAGGGAGGGAGACGATGCATGCTTTTGACGGGTTTCCAGGGCTTTCACGTCCTCCAACAGCATCATTAAACATTAAGTACGTTTTCGCTTGAGCCTTGCTCCATGTTTGATAAGCACACTGCGGATAACCACTTTGTGTGCCTCCCAAAAACAAATACTGGGGTCACAGTCAGGAGTGTCATTGGTTCTGAAGTAAAAATCTAGTTCCCTAGTGACGTCTGCAAGCATTTTGTTGTCCTGCAGGAGGCTTTTTTTTTTTTTTTTTTAACCACTTAAGGACCGCCGCATGTACATTTACGTCGGCAGAATGGCACCGACAGGCACATCAACGTATATATACACGTTGGTGCCTTGGGGGGGGGGGGGGGGGGGGAATCGGGGGTCCGACCGGACCCCCCCCCCCGTACATGCGGCGGTCCGCGCGGCTGCAGGAGCGATCCGACAAGTGGGGGCGGCTATCCGTTTTCATCCGCCCCCTCCGGATCGCTCCCAGCCAATGCGCGCGCCCGCCCGCCCTGTCACTTCCTCCTCCTGTGTAAACACAGGAAGGAGGAAGCGACGTGATCTCTCCCTCGGCGTTTGTTTCAAGCGCCGCTGAGGAGAGATCACAACACACCAAGTAAGTCCTGCACCAAACAGCACACACACACACACACACACACACACACACACACACACACACACACAAACACATTTAACCCCCGCGATCGCCCCCCCCCTCCCCCTGTCACAGTGTCACTGAATGCAGTAATCATACATGTATGATTACTGTATTTAGTGTCAGTGTGACAGACAGTGTGACAGTCAGTCAGTGTTAGTGTCAGGGTAGCCCTCCCACCCCCCCCAATAAAGTTTTAACCCCTTGATCACTGCCCTAGTTAACCCTTTCACTCCCTATTGCCAGCGTCACTAAGCAATCATTTTTCTGATCGCTGTATTAGTGTCGCTGTTCCCGCTAGGTAGCTAATTTTTTTTTAATGCGATTTTTTTTTTACTAAAGACATGTGGCTAAATAAATTTTGGCCTAAATGTTTGACTAAAATTTAGTTTATTGGTTTTTTATTATAACAAAAAGTAAAAAATATTGATTTTTTTTCAAAAATGTCGCTCTATTTTTGTATATAGCGCAAAAAATAAAAATCGCAGAGGCGATCAAATACCACCAAAAGAAAGCTCTATTTGTGGGAAAAAAAGGACGCGAATTTTGTTTGGGAGCCACGTCGCACGACCGCGCAATTGTCTGTTAAAGCGACGCAGTGCCGAATCGCAAAAACCCCTTGGGTCATTTGCCAGCGTATTGGTCCGGGTCTTAAGTGGTTAATCAAGTTTAAAGGATCACTAAAGGCAAAAGTTTTTTGAGCTAGAATGTTGTATGGTTCAAACAACGAATAGTATATTCATTTCTTTTAAAATACAGTGACAGTGGATTCATGGCTTCACCTCTCTTACCTTCGTCTGCCTGCTTTCATTTCAGGTTTTAATTTCCTGAATGGCAGCGCTCGGGCATGAGAGCGACGTCGCCGTCATGCTGGGAACTACAATTCCCAGAATCCTTTGCACATCGCGCATGTGCAGTAAAGAAAAAGCGGGACGAGCGCGCTCGTTTAAAATTTGCATAACGCGCCCACTATACCTCCCACTATACCAATTCAACCCACCCACACAGCCAGCGACTAAAATTTGCATAACGCGCCCACTATACCAATTCAACCCACCCACACAGCCAGCGACTAAAATATACAGCACATGACCGCAAATAGGACCCACAAGACAAAAATCAATACAATGGTAAGATTTAGCGTCAATCTATTTACAGCAAACTTAATGATAAATGTAATTTTATTTCCTGAAACGAAACTTTGAGAGAGAGAAGAGGTGCTGGGGTGTTAAGACACACCCACCATGTCACAGCTCCTTACAGTCTGCAAGAACGTCCTCACGCAGATCTGTAGTCACAAGTTCAGGGAGCGAGCACGTTTGTCACCCCCGCATGAATATTCGCTCTGCCAGCTTTTTTTCAGATACACAACCCGGAAGTGGGGAGAAAGGACAAGAGATAAATCAACTGCAGAGCAAAAACGAAGAAGCAGGAAATGAAAACAGCACTGCACTAAGGTAAGGGAAGCTACCTAGCTAAATAATTTTTTTTCCTTTAGTGACCCTTAAAGTTTATTTTCAGAAAAATAAATCAGTACATTGTAATGAACATCAAAGAAAATTGTTACAGTGAGGCATATATTCATAAACATCAAGGTACACTTAGATCATTTCCTGCCCCTTCAATCCACCTTTAAACAGAATATCTACGAGATTGAAAAGAAATTATGCATAACAAAAAGAGAAAATATAATGAAGATATCACAATTCCATTCAGATAACCTTCTCCACCTCCCGAGACAGAGTAATCCTTAAAATTCAGTTTGGTCTCGTAAAGTTTTAATAAATATAATTAGATCTTTTGTTTAGATCTATAAGGAAGATAGGGGTGGAGTTTGCCTTATATGCCTAACGGGAACAATCTGTGCCCTAAGAGGTAGAATAACCCTCATACTCACTCCCTCCCTTCTAGTAGATAAATAATGTTAACAAGTAGACAACTTCAAGGAGCATCCCCCATATTACATAAGAGTACTTAAATAAAACCTGGAACCAGGTTCAATCCAAACATTAAATGTGACGGTAACATATGGGAGGAGTAATGGAGAATACAAATTATTCTTTGACAAAATATATGAAAAGAACAACATACGTATTCAAAGGATGTTCCTTATTCATATAAAATAAAAAAAAAGAGAAGAGGGGAAAAAAAAAAAAGGGAACAACACATAGAATATGAAAATAAAGAAAGGAAAAGAATATGAAAATAAAGAAAGGAAAATAATGATAGATTGAGAAAGATAACATAATAGAAGAAAGAAATATAGAGACAAAGAAGGGGGTTTGAGAAGAGAGGGAAGAAAGACAGAGAGCCTACCTGCCAAAAGTGTACATCAGTCCGAACCGAAGACTAATGCACACGGTCGTTTTTTGCGATGAAAAAAAAAACGACGTTTTTTAAAACGTCATTTAAATTGATCGTGTGTGGGCAAAACGTCGTTTGTCTTCAAAAAAACGACCAAAAAAAAATTCCAACATGCTTGAATTTTTTGTGTCGTTTTTCAAAACGTCGTTTTTTGTTTCACAAAAAGTCACCGTGTGTAGCAAAAACGTTGTTTAAAACGACGTTTTTCAACCCGCGCATGCCCAGAAGCTAGTTATGAAGCGAGCTTCAATGGAAAAGAGTGGTGAACGTAACCTCGCTTTTTGTGAAAAAAACGATGGTGTGTATGCAACATCGTCTTTGAAAAGTGACGTTTCAAAAACGTAGTTTTTTACTTCACAGAAAACGTAGTTTTTTTTCATCACAAAAAATGATCGTGTGTACGCGGCATAACACTAAACCCGCAAGGTATATGAGATTCCCATAAATTTCAACCAAGACTTCCAAATTTCGTTAAACTGTATGTTTATCCATCATGGAGTCAATTCTTTTTTCTTGTTCCATTATCCATGCGACTTTTCTTTTCATACTTCGTATAGAAACCGATGGTTTCTTCCAGGCAGCTGCTAGGGTAATTCTAGCTCCCATCAGGATAAATAATATCAGTTTTCTGGTAACCCTTTGAACCGGTGGTATGAAACCATTCAGTAAAGCAATCGCCGGGGTCTGATGATATGAAATACTTTGTTCCAATATCCATGTATCCTTGGACATTCCCACCAAGTGTGAATCATAGAGCCTACCCCAGGACATCCTCTAACGCACAGGGGTGAGGAGGAGGGATATATAGAGGCCAATTTTAGACGAGATACGATCTAGTAACGAGATACCATCTAGTAAATATTTTCACATTTGCCTCTATAAGAGAGGCACTCATAAAGCCCTTAATAGATCTACTAAAGTTTTCACACCAATCTTTCAAGTCCCACACATCCTGGAGTTCCCTCTCCCAAGCAAGCATATGAGGTAATTTATTAAAGGGGTAATTCCCCCAAAAAACTTTTTTTAACATTGACTGAGGCTCGTTATGTCAAGGGGAATCGGGTGTTTTTTTATTAGAAACGAAGCAATACTTACCGTTTTACAGATGCATCGTCTCCGTCGCTTCCGGGTATGATCGTCTGGTCTGGGCGTGCCTATTTGATTGACAGGCTTCCGACGGTCGCATACATCGCGTCACGAGTAGCCGAAAGAAGCCGAGCGACGGTGCGGCTCTATACTGCGCCTGCGCACCGTCGTTCGGCTACTTTCGGAAAATCGTGACGCGATGTATGCGACCTCGGAAGCCTGTCAATCAAATAGGCACGCCTATAGTCGGAGCCCATACCCGGAAGCGTCGGAGACGATGCATCTCTAAAACGGTAAGTACTGCTTCATTTCTAAAAAAAAAAAACCTGATTCCCCTTGACATAACGAGCCTGAATAAATGTTAAAAAAAAGGTTTTTGGGGGAACTACCCCTTTAACATTTGCCGCAAGCGATTTATAAATAACTGATATACCTCCCCTTCTCTCCGAAGCTTGATCACGTTTATATTCATATGGAGTTAGACGTCCAGACGTAATTTTGTCTGTCCAAAGTTTCTGGGCATAATCGTGAATTTGAGAAAATATCAATCTTTCCGAGGAAGGAAGATCAAAATTATCCACAAAATATTTTTCCGAGAGGGGTCCTAAATAGGGTTGTCCCGATACTTTTTTTTAAATGTGTCCCCAATTGCAGCCATGTCCCCCCACAGATGCAGCCATGTCCCCCCATACCGTATATGCACCCGCCGCCTAGTTCATCAGCGCGGGGAACATCACAGCTTTCATTTGAATAGCCGTGTGTTCCCCGCTGCGCCACGCACTCCCCCCCCCCACTCTGACAGTTTAATAGACCGATCACCTGTCCAATCCTGGGGGGTAGTATCGGATCTGGCATTGGGGGCATTTGTGGGAGTACAAGTACTCCCGCAAATGCTCGGTATCGGTCCCGATACTGGTATCGGGACAACCCTAGTCCTAAATGTGAGAAAAAACGCCCGATACGGTAAAACCCCTTGTCGCGCCACCATTTGAAGGATTCGATATTAAGGAAGGATTATTTCTAAGTGAATCCCAGAGAACTAAAGCCTGTGAAAGAGCCAGGGACAAAATAGAAGGTCTACTTCTAGGGGTACACCACAATAAGCTTTCTAATGAATACATGGGGGATGCCTGTTCTTCTATATTAACCCAATCAGGTCAATCCTTTTTGATGTATACATCCGATAGTTGGGCCAATCTGGCAGCTTGGTAATACCACAACAAATTTGGAACTCCTAGACCCCCCTGCTCAGGTAGATTAAAAAGGCTATCTGAAGAAATTCGCGGACCCTTTTTGTTCCAAATAAATTTTGGCCTGAAAGGATGTCAATTTTTTATTTTTATTTTTTTTATTGGTATAGGTAGTGAGCGAAAGAGATAGAGAAGTCTGGGGAGAAGGGGCATCTTAACCGAATTGATCCTGCCTATCCAGCCTATGTTCCGAGTACTCCAGGCGCTCAAATCCTTCTCAAGTTTCTTCAAACATAGGTGGGTAATTAGCAAGATATAGATTCTTAAAGTTCGGGATATAGATTCTTAAAGTTCGGGGTCAGATTAATGCCTAAATATTTAATAAAAGCAACATTCCAGCCAAATTCATATTTTTTTTCAGGAAGGATACTATAGATTCAGGCAGTGACACATTAAGGGCTCTAGATTTGGCCATATTGACTTTAAGACCCGAAACTTCTGAGAAATTGTCCAGCAAAGAGAAGATTTCAGGTAAAGAGGAGGTTGGTGAAGTTATGAAAAGTAACATCTGCAAATAACACACATTTATGATTCTTTTGGGTACAGCCTACCCCCCTGATATTTAAGTTACCGCGAATAGCTATTGCCAGAGATTCTATTACAATCGTGAATATCAGGGGAGATAAGGGACATCCCTGCCTCGTACCCCTATTTATTTTTATAGATTCCGAAAATATACCTTGTAGTCTTATTTTAGCTTCAGGGGAAGAATAAAGTGCAGATAAAATTCCCAAAATTCTGGAACCAAATCCCCAACTCCTCAGTACTGCAAACATATATGGCCAAGAGTCAAAGGCCTTCTGAAGGTCCAATGAAAGAAGCATACCCTCTTGCCTATGCTCCCCAATCCATCTAGATTGAATTATAGAAATTAGATCAACTGCTCTTATCTGGTCTGGACCTTTTCTCCCGGGGGAAAAATAAAATAAAAAATATAGTTAGACTTACCGGTGACGGTGACCCTGGAGAGAGTGCAGCTCCGCCTCTTTTTAGGAAACACATGTGATCTTTAAAATCCCTCCTGTTCCACCATGGCCTCAGTTATTTGTGGACTCCGACAACTGGAAAATAAAGCACAGAGAACCACAGCAAACCATGATAGCCATTTTTTTTTTAAAGTGTATTTTTGTGCGTGTACTCGAAAGAGGAGCCGGACTGAAGGAGTTAGGAGTAGGCAGACCTCCCCCAGAGGCAATCTGCCATCTTTCTCCATTCCCCCGGGTGGCAATGGCGGGTGTGAAGGGGTCCTCCCACACAGGCCGCCCTACCTGCTCCGCTTTGAAGCCCAATGGGGCAGAGGGACTCCCCTATGAGGGAGTGAGAGGATCTAGCCTGCTCAGCCAGCCCTGTTAGTCCTTCGCCTCTCTTTTTTTAGAGACCGCGTGGCCAAAGTGCGTGCATGTTAACCCAATTTCGAGTGCGTGCAAGTGTGGCGGTTTTGTGGGAGGGGGGTGGGCGTACCAAGCGCAGGCTTACCTCGCATAGCACACCCACCGGGAGCCGGGCTGAGACCACCAAACTCAATTCACATGCAGCCGAGACCGGGATCCGAACCCTTAGCTGCAGAGGTA
Source organism: Rana kukunoris (assembly GCA_029574335.1). Classification (NCBI taxonomy): domain Eukaryota; kingdom Metazoa; phylum Chordata; class Amphibia; order Anura; family Ranidae; genus Rana; species Rana kukunoris. The sequence goes on from CM056049.1 coordinate 288,746,828, forward strand.
ACCGGCTTGTCAGTGCAGTGCCAATCGCGTTGAGCCACCGCAGCTCCTCCATGATAGACATTTAAAACATACTACTTATTCAAATACCTAGGGAGGGAAAATAGGGGTTGTCCTGAAAGGCTCTTAGAAATACCGTCACCGGTAAGTCCAACTATATTTTTCTCAAATCGCCTTTCAGGACAACCCTGGAGAGGATAACCGAGTAACTTACCCTAGGGTGGGACTACTGCTTGCAGTACCTTCCTGCCGAAGACTTGCTCTGCAGCAGACAGTAAGTCTAGTCTGTAATGCCGAAGAAAGGTAGAATATAGCTGGACCATGTAGCTGCTTTACAGATTTGGTCAGGCATGGCACCGGCCCTTTCGGCCCAGGAAACTGCCGTAGATCTTGTTGAATGGGCAGCAACACCTGTAGGAGGCACTTTTCCCTTGGCTTGATAACTCTCCGTAATAGCTTGTTTAAGCCATCTGCCTAATGTGCTCTTGGAAGCCTTCTCCCCTTTACATGGCCCCGAGAATATTATGAACAGGGCATTTGATTTCCTAAATTCTTTGGTGACAGAGAGGTACTGAAGCAAACATCTTTTTACGTCCAGCGTATGGAAGGCTTCTTCCCCTGCATTAGAGGGAACTGAAGAGAATGTAGGGAGGATTATTTCCTGAGACCTGTGAAAGGTTGGAGACTTTTGGTAAAAAGGCTGGATCTGTTTGGGAGGATTATTCTGTCCGGAAAGATTCTCAAAAAAGGCTCTGTGATAGCTAATGCTTGGAGCTCGCTGACCCTTCTTGCCGTTGTGATGGCCACCAAAAAAATTGTTTTAAGAACTAAACTTTTCAAAGAAATGTCCTCTATGGGCTCAAACGGAGATCCTGTGAGACCCTGTAAAACAATGGATAAATCCCAACTGGGAAAGGTTTTGAGGGCTACCGGCCTACTTCGAACCAGTGCCTTAAAAAATCTTGAAATTAAACTTTTAGATATGGGTTTTTCTAGGTAAACTGAAACCTGCGTTTTAAGGGTGCCGACTGCTAACCCTTTTTCCATTCCAGCTTGGAGAAATTCTAAAACAGAAATTACGTTATTAACCTGGAAATTCTTGGATGAACACCAAGAATTGAATTTTTTCCAAACTTTTAAGTAAATTGCCCTGGTTACCCCTTTTCTGCTATCTAGTAAAAGTCTTTACCACATTATCAGAAAGCCCCTTTGCCCTTAAGAGATCTTCTTCAGATACCAGGCTGTTAAGTGTAGACGTTCCACTTCTTGTGACAGAAGGTCTTTCCTGAGAGGTAGCTTCCACGGTGGTTTTGTGGCTAAATTTTGAAGTAAATGCGAACCAAGGTCTTTTTGGCCAGTAGGGAGTGATTATGATCAGACTGGTCCTTTCTTCCCTGAACTTTCTTAGGACTAGCGGTATTAATGCAAAGGGGGGGGGGGGGGGAGGCGTAGCACAGTTGGTAATGCCACTGCGTCTATGGCCAATGCCTGATCTTCTCTGTGAAGGGAGAAGAATCTCCGAAGTTTCGCGTTCTGCTGGCTGGCAAACAGGTCTATCTGTGGTTGCCCCCATTCCTGAGTGATGGCTGTGAAAACTTCTTGATTTAAGCTCCACTCTGCTAACACTATGCACCTTCTGCTTAATAGGTCTGCTATCAGGTTCTGAGACCCTTTTAGATGAACCGCTGACAGGGATGCCACATTTAGCTCTGCCCAAGATAGAAGTTGATTGGCTAGCTGCATGAGGTCCCTGCTCCTGGTCCCCCCCTGTTTGAGGACATAGGCCACTGCAGTAGTATTGTCCGAAAGAACTTGGACGTGGCGGCCCTTCACTATCTGTTGAAAGGCCAGGAGTCCCAGGAATATGGCCTTCAATTCCCTCCAGTTCGAGGATTTCCTGGCTTCTGGTTTTGACCAGGTGCCTTGAGCAGTCTGCCCGTCTAGATGGGCTCCCCAGCCCAGGATCTTGCGTCTGTTAGGCGTTTTTCTACTGAAAACACCCAAGGAAGACCTCTTTGTCAAATTGTCTGAGTTCCTCCACCACCAGAGTACTCTTTTTACTTTTGATGTCAATCTGAAGCGTTTTTCTATAGATTCTTGGTGCGACCAGGATTGAAGAATGTTCAATTGAAGGGGACGAGAATGTAACCTTGCCCATTGGACTGCCGGGATTGAGGCTGTGAGCAGACCCTGCACTGCCATGTCTGACCTGACTGATACCCCGAGGTTTGTCTGAACTTGGGCTACTGCGACTAAAACCGTCTCTAATTTTTTCCTGGGGTAAAAAGACCTTCTGAAGGACCGAGTTTATGGTATAGCCCAGAAACTTTGTCTCTTGAGTTGGAACTAGATATGATTTCTCCAGGTTTAGTAACCAGCCTAGACTTCTGAGATGAACCTGCGAGACCTGAAAATTCGTCGCAACTTGATCCCGGGAGTCTGCGAAGAAGAGCAGGTCGTCCAGGTATGGAATGACTGCAATCCCTTTCAGCTTCAGAGGTTCCAATGCCTCCGCCATGATCTTTGTAAAGATCCTGGGGGAGGAGGAAAGACCGAAGGGAAGGGCCCTGAACTGAAGATGCCAGACAGTGGGCCCTAAGTTCACTGCCAGGCGGAGAAACTGTTGGGATGCTAGGGCAATCGTAACGTGTAGGTAGGCATCCCTGAGTTCTAGGGATGCCATGAAGCAGGCAGGGGTCAGCAGTTTTGTTATGGATTAGATGGTGTACATACGACAATGTTTGTATCTGATCGATTTGTTCAGAATTTTCAGGTTCAAAATCAGGCGGAATTTGCCTGAGGGCTTCTTTACCAGAAAAATGTGGGAATAGAAACCTTGGCCCTCTTGTTGTTTTGGGACTTGGACTATCACTTCCTGACTTATCAGATCCTGCAATAGGGTCATCATTGCGGAAGATTTTTCTTTGTCCCGAGGGAGGGCTGTGACATAGAATCTTCTCGGGGGACATTCTGAAAACTCCAGACTGTACCCTTCTGTGATGATTCTTTCCACGAAAGGACTTATGGGCATCCGAGTCCACTGTGGGAGAAAAGTAGTTAACCATCCTCCTACTGGAGTCAGATTGTCACTTACTTTTGGTATTTTGATCTGAGGGAGATTTGAAAAGGATACTTCCTCTACCTCTTTGGGAACCCCAACGCTTTTTATTTTCTTCCTTATTTTTATAGGGCTGCTGAAAATTCTTTTTTGGGTTCTGACCCTTTTTAGGGGGGAATGCTTTCTTTTTATCTGCCGTTCTGTCCAGCACCTTCTCTAGATCCTGACCGAACAGCAGATCCCCTGAGAATGGTAACCCACATAACTTAACTTTAGAAGGTGTATCTCCTGACCAGGTTTTTAACCATACCGCACGCCTGGCCGAGTTTACCAAGGCTGCTGACCTTGCCGCCATTTTAATAGATTCGGCAGATGCATCTGCATATTTCACAGCTTTCAAAATTAAGGGGAAAGACTCCAAAAGATCCTTTCTTGGAGTACCTGCCTCAACGTGACTTTTTAGTTTTTCAACCCAACACTCAAGATTGCGGGCGACCACTGTGGCGGCCATGGCCGGTTTCAAACTAGATGAAGTGGAATCCCAGGCCTTCTTTAATAGGGAATCGGCCTTCTTGTCCATGGCGTCCCTCAGAACCCCCATATCCTCAAAGGCTAGTTCTGTACGACGTGACACCTGTGAAAAAGATGCATCAACCTTTGGCTTTTTATTCCACACCTCTGTGTCACTGTCTTCAAAAGGAAACCTTTTCATGGTTTTGGAAAAGAAGGGGGCCCGCTTGGAGTCTTTCCATTCCTTTTTAATTGTGTCCGAAAGGACTTTATGGACCGGGAAAACTCTGTGTTTGGACTCTAGTCCTTGATACATCTTATCATGCATGGAGAGTTGAACTTTCTCCTCCTGGATATCCAGGGTAGTGTATATTGCTTTAAGTATATCCTCAACCTCTTCTAAGGATCATTTAAATATAGAGCCTTTTCTACTATCCTCTTCCTCCTCCGAATGCCTGATGGAGGGGAGAGTGCTAGTCCCTTCATCCCCCGAGTCCCCTTCTGTTTGCCTAGGCGCAGAGACTTTGGGGCTAGGTGGTGGTTGTTGAGGCTACCCTTGGTTTGTGGGGCCTTGTAGGAGAAGATCCTTCACTGAACCTAACGAACTTGCGAGTTCCTGTACTGAGGAGAATAAATCCTTGTACTGCTGTGAGGTTTCTTCTACCAGATTTTTGATGCAAGACCTGCACATAGCTTTTTGCCAAGAGTCCCTCAAGGGATTCTTGCAAGATGGACATTTTCTGGGTGTATCTAAGTGCCTAGATTTGCTAACAGATTTTTCCTGCAACGAAAAGACGAGAAAGATACACATATGTATTACTTCCTTCATCCCCTTCCCTTTTTTTTTTTTTAACACCTTGAGTGAAATAAACCATCACCAGAAAGGGTCTAAAAGGAAGTGTAAGCTTAAAGTACCACCACCTTTTACGGTTATTTAGACTAAGACCGTTTACACCTAGTCTGGAAACCACAGGCTCCCTCAGGGAGGAACAACAAACCAAAAACAGACCCACCAAAGTAAGAATAAGGCACCGCTGTACCTGACCGGTGCTTGCAGCGCCTGTCTCCGCTGCCGCTGACTGTCTCTCCTCCATCGTGTAGAGCGCAGCAAGGGAAAGACACCGTTTTTCAAATATTCCCGGCCTCACGCGTCATCGTGGGCCGGAAGAGGAGCACCGGTCATGTGAACCGTCCCTCAGACGCTGCGTTCCAGGCGCCGGGAACCTGACGGCGCCACGCCCCCCAGGAAGTAGCATTTCCGTGCGCGACGCACTCGCCGGCCGGGACCCAGAGCTGACATGCAGCACTACACCGACCCGCGGAGATTACCGCTCGGCCCCTGGGCCAAACCACAGACTCTGAGCACACAGACACTGCCTCCCGGGGAGCCGAAAACTCCACTGAGTAGGAACGCCTGGGGACTCCTGAACACGCTCCCTCCCTGTAGAGGTGGGCCAGGATGGTCGCAGCACACCCAGCCGCAAAACTAGGAGGTAAGCCTATCCCCTCCGCCCTGGAGAGAGTACAGCTCCCTGGTTCCTCACGATGCTTCCACCATGGCGGAGGAAACAATAACTGAGGCCATGGTGGAAGAGGAGGGATTTTAAAGATCACATGTGTTTCTTAAAAAGAGGCAGCGCTGCACTCTCTCCAGGGTTGTCCTGAAAGGCGATTTGAGAAAAAAAACCACTTGATTCCTTTGAATATATTGGCCTATAAAAGAAGACAAATCTATTGGCTAATATTTTAGTTATCATTTTAAGGTCATTGTTAATGAGGGATATTGGTCTATAATTCTCAACTTGGCTGTGGTCCTTGTCAGGTTTCGGGATTACCGAAATGTAAGCCATGTTAAGTTGATTGTCTATAGGGTTACCATCTGTTAAGTAATTATAAAAGCGTGCGAGATAGGGCGACAGGATAACTGAAAATGTTTTGTATTAAGAAGATGAGAAACCATCCGGTCCAGGAGCCTTACCCGTTTTCAAATTTTTGATCACCTTCAGAACTTCCTCGGCCGATATGGGAGCCTCCAATACTTCTCTATGTGTCTCTGACAATCTGGGAAGATCCAAGCCATCAAAAAACTTCACCTTATCAGATGCACATTCGCCGTCAAAAGCATAACGTTTGGAATAAAAGTCTTGGAAAGCTTCCATTATCCGCCGAGGGTTCAGCGTAAATGAGCCATCTGCTAGTTTAATTTTGGGGAGAGTCCTCGATCTAAATCTGGGGGACAATTTATTCGCCAGCATTGGACCCATCTTATCTTTTAACCGGTAAAATGTAGCACCCGTTCATTTCAAAGCCTCATCTGCCCTTACTGTAAGCGCCAGGTTGAATGCCGTTCTAGCTGCATCAAGTTTGGAAGTAGAAACTCCGGAAGGATTCAATTTATGTTTTCTACTTAAGTCCACATATGTCTCTTCAAGTCTTTTAACCTCCAACTTCTTCATTCTTTTCAGCTTAGCTGCCACCTGTATAATTTTGCCCCTGAGGCCGTGTACACACGATCGGTCCAAACCGATGAGAATGGTCCGACGGACCGTTTTCATCGGTTCACAGACCGATGGACTGATGTGCGTACACACCATCAGTTCAAAAACCGATCGTGTCAGTACGCGGTGACGTAAAACACAACGACGTGCTGAAAAAAAATGAAGTTCAATGCTTCCAAGCATGCGCCGACTTGACTCTGAGCATGCGCGGGTTTTTGGACCGATGCTTTTGCGTACTAACCATCGGTTTGGACCGATGGTCAGGCGTCCATCGGTCCGATTTTAAAGCAAGTTTTAAAACTTTGGACCAACGTGTCCAGATTTCCTTCTAGGGTTCCCTTTACTAAGACCTTCCGGGTCCGTGTATTCCTTAATTAGGTCCATGTATTCCTTAATTAGGTCAAATTTGCAGAATTTAGAAAATAAGATGGCCACTCCTTTGGGTCTTATTTTCTGCTTTATACAAGTAAAACACCGGAAAATGCGCATGTAGAAAAGAGGGGGTGTACCGTTTCAGGAAGTGTGTTTCCTGTAGGAAAACCACATCAATATGAAGGGACTTGTAGGCTTGTAGGGCCTTTCGTCTTTTAATTGGAGAGTTTAAACCCGCGGGACAACACGAAGGGGTGCAGAAGGGTTATTTGAACCAGCCATGGGTAGTGATCAGTACCGTAGTCGGATTGCATAACGTTAGATGTATCCCCAATTCAGTAACACAACTTTGTGGCAGGCAGGCAGACATGTTAAATAAGATAGAAGAGGAAGAAAAAGGTATAGAAGTAGAAGATAATAAGAACATTAACAATATAGTAGAATGTAAGATAACAGAAGGTCAAACCATGACCCAGAATGAAGGAAGAGTATAACCTCCCTCCCCTCATTCAAATACATGGCCTTAGAGTAGCCCAATTAAAGGGCCAAGTACCTACTCCCTAGGGTGACCAAACGTCAACCCAAGAAGTAAGCTGAGGCCCAATACCTCACCGCCGGCGACGGTAAATAACCATGAATGATATTCTTGTGCAAGAAGAAATTGACCCAGAAAGATGTAGTAAACATAACAATTGCTAAAATGAATCTTCCCAGATAGGTAGATTAAAAAATATATATATATATTTTTTTTTTCATATGCCCATAAATAATAAAAAAATAATATATATATATATATAAACACAAGTGAAAAAAAAAAAAAAAGGGGGGGGGGGGAATATATATAAATTCATATATATTTCAAGAAATGTTTATAAATTTAAGCTCTTTGGGAAAATAAAGACAAGAGTAATTTGGTGCAACCCCTTCTTTCGATCGTAAAAAATAAGAAAAAAGGAAGAATAAGCAATGACAACCAACCGAGAAAAAAAAAAAAAGGAATCCGAAGACATACATCTCATCTTCAAGTTGCAGAATCATTCCCAACCTTCATGTGCTTGACCCTGTTCCAAGTAGAAGAAGTCGGGCTACTAGGGGTTAGCCTTTTGGCCTACTTTTACTGGGTAGGCGTAGTGTCAATGTCCAGTTCAACCGAAATAATCTTCAAATCCATTAATAGTCTTTCACCTTCCTGAAAATTGTGCACCACATAATGTCTGCCATTATATGAAAATTTCAATGCAAACGGAAAGGCCCATTTATACCTGATGTCCTTTTTCATGAGGGCAGACAGTAAAGGTTTCATCGCTCTTCTCCTCTGTATAGTGTATGGGGAGATATCAGAAAATATTTGTACGATTGCACCCCGATATTGTAATTGGTCATGTTGTCAAGATTTTTTCATTATTTCTTCCTTGATGGAAAAGTAATGAGGTTTAATAACCACATCTCTTGGCAAGCCATCCTTTCTCAATGGTCCTAGGGACCTATGTGCTCGGTCCAGTTCCATTTTGTGAGTTGGAATAGATGTAATCAGAATATTAATAATGTCCTGTGTTGCCGTTTTAACATCAACAATGGATTCAGGCAGTCCGCTGATCCTGAAATTATCTCTTTGATCTGTTCTCAAGGTCATCGATCCTAGTCTGAGCAGCTTCTAGCCGTTCTTGCATATATTGCAAATGGTCAGCATTTTGATCGATTCTTGCAATATTGATATCCAGTTTGTGTTCAATATTTTTAATCCTGTTTCCAGGACATTGGAAATCAGCCCTGATGTCCCTAGTAATTCTCTCAGCATTCTGTGCCAGTCCCCTGTCCAGCATTTCAGATATTCTATTGAACAGATCAGTAACATTAAAGGAAACATCAAGAGCCTGTTCAGCGTTTGTATTTAAATTAACAGGATTCTGTGAGGGAGTTTCTGAAATTGTATGACCAGCTTTACTAGGAATCACTCCTTACTTTAGTGCAGCAGAATACAGTATAGAAGATGTGTAAGGCACATTTCAAATTTCAAATTCTGAAATACGAAAAATTTCGAATTTTCGGAATTTCTAATTTTTCTAATTCGGAAATACAAAAATTGAAATTCGAAAAATTTAGAATTTCGAATTTTTCAATTTTCAAAATTTAGAAATTCGAATTTTTCGAAATTTCATTAGAAATTTGAACAATTCGAAAATTGAAAAATGCGAAATTTTCAAATTCGAAAATTTCAAAAATTCGAAAATTTCTCTGGATAAGTACGCAGCTGGACATACATATTGGTAAAATAGCCAACTGAAAATCTCTGTGCCATCAACTGATGGGTCCAATAGTGACGAGCTCTGCCAACGGATCTCTCCCGTAGTTTGCGACGGCGTTGAAGCCTCAGCATGCGCCTGACTGCTTTCATTCAGTCTCCAGCCTTTGGACCTGGATGTCATGGAGAGCATAGGACAGGAACACTGGGGAGTAGTCCGATCAAGTAATGGAGCCTATGGTGGAGGCGCGTACTGCATGTAATTGAGCATAGGGAAAGAGTGAGGAAAAGCCGATCAATGGCTCTTCTTGTATACATTGTGATCAGTCGTAATTGGACACGACTCTTTACCGTTCGCAAAAAAACAAGAAAAAGAGAACCCCCCCCACACACACTGAGGATAACCGTCAGTTGGGGGGGGGTCTCACAGTTTTTTGCCAGTGTCCAATCGCCTAAAGGCACCAAAATATAACCCAGTCATCTAAAAATATGCCTGTGGCCTGTAATGTACACCAAGACACTGATTTTCCAGGCAAGACAAATCCATTTTTATTAAATGCCCAGTGGCTCTGACAGTTAAAAAAAGTAGAGGAAAATAAAAAAGAAAAAGTCTGATAATTTAACAGAAACCACAAAAATTCAGACACTGGATTTTCCCCAAGAACAACTTTACAAAAAAACATTTACGAGGAGTACAAAAACAAAAAACAAGCTTAGCCATAGTAAAGAAATATATTACTGTAAAAAAAAAAAAAAAAAAAAAAATTATATATATATATATATATATATATATATATATATATATATATATATATATATATATATATATATCCAAGACTAGTGTTAATTAAATATATTTGCTACCAAGAGATAAATGGGCATTAGCCTTGGTTGCATTGTACCATAATGAACGTGTTACCAATGAGATTACCAGGCCCGGACTGGCCATAGGGCAAACCGAGCATAACTACTAACATGGCCAAGACCAAAGAGCTGTCCAAAGACACTAGAGACAAAATTGTACACCTCCACAAAGCTGGAAAGGGCTACGGGGAAATTGCCAAGCAGCTTGGTGAAAAAAGGTCCACTGTTGGAGCAATCATTAGAAAATGGAAGAAGCTAAACATGACTGTCAATCTCCCTCGGACTGGGGCTCCATGCAAAATCTCACCTCCTGGGGTCTCAATGATCCTAAGAAAGGTGAGAAATCAGCCCAGGACTACACGGGAGGAGCTGGTCAATGACCTGAAAAGAGCTGGGACCACCGTTTCCAAGGTTACTGTTGGTAATACACTAAGACGTCATGGTTTGAAATCATGCATGGCACGGAAGGTTCCCCTGCTTAAACCAGCACATGTCAAGGCCCGTCTTAAGTTTGCCAATGACCATTTGGATGATCCAGAGGAGTCATGGGAGAAAGGCATGTGGTCAGATGAGACCAAAATAGAACTTTTTGGTCATAATTCCACTAACCGTGTTTGGAGGAAGAAGAATGATGAGTACCATCCCAAGAACACCATCCCTACTGTGAAGCATGGGGGTGGTAGCATCATGCTTTGGGGGTGTTTTTCTGCACATGGGACAGGGCGACTGCACTGTATTAAGGAGAGGATGACCGGGGCCATGTATTGCGAGATTTTGGGCAACAACCTCCTTCCCTCAGTTAGAGCTTTGAAGATGGGTCGAGGCTGGGTCTTCCAACATGACAATGACCCGAAGCACACAGCCAGGATAACCAAGGAGTGGCTCTGTAAGAAGCATATCAAGGTTCTGGCGTGGCCTAGCCAGTCTCCAGACCTAAACCCAATAGAGAATCTTTGGAGGGAGCTCAAACTCTGTGTTTCTCAGCGACAGCCCAGAAACCTGACTGATCTAGAGAAGATCTGTGTGGAGGAGTGGGCCAAAATCCCTCCTCCAGTGTGTGCAAACCTGGTGAAAAACTACAAGAAACGTTTGACCTCTGTAATTGCAAACAAAGGCTACTGTACCAAATATTAACATTGATTTTCTCAGGTGTTCAAATACTTATTTGCAGCTGTATCATACAAATAAATAGTTAAAAAAAAATCATACATTGTGATTTCTGGAATTTTTTTTTTGGATTATGTCTCTCACAGTGGACATGCACCTACAATGACAATTTCAGACCCCTCCATGATTTCCAAGTGGGAGAACTTGCAAAATAGCAGGGTGTTCAAATACTTATTTTCCCCACTGTATATCTATTTACCTCCTTTCCATCAATCTATCTATATCTATTTTCCTCCCTTCCCTTCTTTCTATCTTTATCTATCTTTCTTTATCTATCTATCGATCTTATTTTCCTTCTTTCTATCTTTATCTATCTATCTTTATATATCCATCTTCCCCCCTTCCCTTCTTTCTCTATCTTTTTTCCCCCTCTATCTATCTCCCTTCCCTTCTTTCTCTATCTTTTTTCCCCCTCTATCTATCTTCCTTCCCTTCTTTCTTTCTGTATCTATCTATCTATCTATATTAATTTCCTTCTTTCTATCTTTATCTATCTTTCTTTATCTTCCTACCTTCCTTCCCTTCTTTCTATCTTTATCTATCTTCCTCTCTCTCTCTCTATCCACCTTCCTTTCTTTCTATATCTATCTTTCTTTGTATCTCTCTCTCTGTATTTATATATCTCACTTCACATCCCATCATTAACCCCAGCATCGCCCCCCGGGCTGCTCAGTCTAAAATGCCCGGGCCTATTTTTTGTCCCAGTCCGGGCCTGGAGATTACCATCTACAAGTAAACCTCCTAAGGCAGGTCATACACTATGTGAATTTCATTCCTGCAACCTAGGTTGCAGGAAAAATTTGCACAATCCACCTCAACACAGACAGCGCTGACAGGGGAAAATCTGTTGCCATTGTATTCTCAGATGATTATTGATAGGAGGCTATAGCAGCGATAATCACAAGTAAATCTGGCAAGCTAGTTGTACCAAAGTTTAAGATTGATCAACTTGGTACATCCAGCCTGCCCATACATGAATCTCAGCTGGTTTCTACTGAACCCGCCAAGATTCAAACAGCCTATGGCTGGCCTTCGCAGTATAAAGATGTAATCACCCATTCTGCCCTAGGCTATTTGGCATATCTATAAAGCCGTTTCTTTTTTTAAATAAGTTGTATTTATTAAAAAAAATAAAAAGGCACATGTTGCCAAAAATGTATTCAGCAAACAGCTCCTATATTAATTAACCCTTTCATAAAATAAAATGTGACTATCCTGGTAAGACTGAAAACAGGGAGGTATGAACATCACAACCAGTTTAAAACAAATAAAAACATATAAAAAAGAGAATTAAAAGTTTTGTATTTACTCACATGATCTGGTTTATCTGCTAAAAGCTGTTTTACTTTACTTACAGCAGAGGGCGTCTAAAGAGAGGAGAGGGGGGAAAAAAAAAAAACAGTTATATGGTTCAATGCATTTTTCCTATTAGAAGTGTGGATACTGTTTAAGGAAGCTAGGCCATTTTTTGTTATTTTTCCACATAAACCAATTCATAAAGATAATAAAATATCATAATTTTTATTTAACCACTTGCTTTTTTTTTTTCCACTTCAGCTTTCACCAAGCACTGGAGAGCAGCTCATGGTTTTGTGCTTTCTACATCTCCATAACGGTTTTGCATCATGTGTGGCTTCTATGCTTTATCATCTTCCCCTTTTTTTTTTTTTTTTTTTTTTAAATACATGAAACTTTTGTGTTCATACCATCAATTTCTCTCCTTTATATATACACCTCAAAATACCTTGGACATGCCGAGAGACCCATACCTCGTTTTTCCTCACCCCCCGTATCCCTACCCCTCCCCCCTTGGGTTCCCAGGGTTCTTATTTTCCTCTTTTTTTTTTTTATATTTAAAAGATTTTCCTTTCTTCCCTTTCCCCGGTGTTTTTATTGTATTTGCTGTCATGTTGATGCTATTACGTTTTTTCTCAACCTTTCCGCATTGCTCCATGTCTTTATAATCTTTCCAACTTTTCCATTTTTCCCTAAAATCAATGCTGTTCACGGAAAACATCTCTTTTAATTCTTCCATTCTGAACGTTTCCTCTACTGCATCTACCCATTCCCAGATCTGTGGGCAGGCTGTTTAGGTATCAGCCATTTGGCTGCGTTGAGTAAATGGGGAGTAAGTGACCTCTTATATCTTATTATTCACTCTTGACTTCCGTGAAAGAGCACCTCCCAGGGGTCTTTTTTTATCACCTTACCGGTAATTTATTTTATTTGTCCTAGGATTTGATCCCAATATTCCTGAATTTTTGGGCAGGTCCACCACAGATGAGCCATGGTTCCTTTTTCAGGGCATCCTCGCCAACATTCGGCTAGGTGTCCTTCTTTAAACTTACTGATTTTGTCCGGTGTGGCATACCAGCCCGATATACATTTGTAATTGGTCTCAGCGGTTCTCACATCCGCTGCAGATGAATGGGTCAAACGCAGTATCCTTTGATACATGGGCCTCTCCCTTTGTGTCCCTAACTCTCTTTCCCATTTTTGGATGAATGGGGGCCCTTCCGGCGCGTCGATCTTACACAATATTTTATATAGTTTTGATACCGTGCCTTTTGAGTTACCTGTTTTACATAGTTTCTCTAATGGTTTCAACTCCTCTCCTGTCCGTAGAGGCTGGGGTAGGTGTCGCACGAAGTGACATAGCTGGTTGTAGGGGTGCAACGGATCACGGTTGATCTGTGATCCGAACGGGTCACCCCCTACGGATCGGATCGCTATGCGATCCGCGGACTACCGCCGCGGGCATAGCATTAGGAAAGGCCGCGGCTTCGGCCTAGCTCCGGAGCCGCGGCCATCTTGGCTCACCCGGCGGCGGCCCCACCTCTCTGTTTACACCCACAGAGGAGGAGGAGACCGCGCTCAAGGGACACACACGCCGCTATCTGATCTGAGGTCTCCACGGGGGGGGGCTCACTGTTTGCCTGTACTACGAAGGGGGGGGGGGGGGAGAGGTCACTGTCTGCCTGTACTATGGTGGGAAGGGGGTCACTGTGTGCCTGTACTACTTGGGGGGGGGGGGGTCACTGTGTGCCTGTACTACTTGGGGGGGTCACTGTCGGGTCACTGTCTTTTTTTTCTTCTTTTTTTTTGCTGCCGATTCGAAAAATTATCCGATCCGTAACTGCCGATCCGAGAAACGATCCGAACTTTGAGTTTTTTGATCCGTTGCACCCCTAGCTGGTTGTACCCCCATTCATCCAGTTTCCAATCATTTACTCTAAGTTACTTCTCCTCGAAAGTCAAAATTCTACCCTTTTTTATTATATCACCCAAGTGCATCTTTTTATTCTTTATCCAATTCCCTCCAACCTTTTCTTCTCCCGGTGCGAAATATGCATTGTTTTTCAGATTCGTTAGTGGAGAATTAAATTCCCTATCTATTTTTTTGTGAATCCTATCCCATTCTCTTAAAGTATCTCTCGTTAATTCATACATTGTGCTATTTAGTGCTCTATATTGTGTAGGAATCCAATCTTAACATCGCGAGGGATATTCTATGCCTTTTATTTTTCCATACATAGTTTATTAACAATGAATTTAATATTTTCAGGATTTGTTGAGGGAGAGCTATTGGAATCATGAGGAATTTATAGAGGATTTTTGGTACTAGGATCATCTTCAGAATATTTATACGTCCAATCCATGAGACCGGTCTATTTGTTATTTTTTTTAGGTCACTTTTTACTTCGTTTAGCAAGGGAACGTAGCTTATCTTATACATTTTTTTGATGGAGTTGGCTAATTTTATACATAAGTATTTTAACTCTTTTGTCCACGGAAACTTGCAGATACTTTTTATAAGCTTCTCTTCACACTTATTAATGTTTATATTTAGTATTTCAGTTTTAGTTATGTTGATTTTAAAGTTGGAGATGGTTCCATATTGTTTAAGTATCCTGATCAGGTTTAGTATTGTGGTCATGGGGTTGGTGATATAGAATAATATGTCATCAGCAAAGGCTGATAGTTTATGTTCTTCATCCTCCGTTTTGACCCCCTTTATATTTGGGTCGTTACGAATCGTGGCTAATAGCGGCTCCAGGGACAGGACAAACAGCATAGGGGATAACGGACAACCCTGCCTTGTCCCATTTTTCATATCAACTGATTCTGACAATATACCATTGACTTTTATTGTTGCAGTGGGGTGCCGATAGAGCGTTCTTATCCAGCTGATCATCCTCTTTCCTATTCCCATTTCTTCTAGGGTTTGGAAGATGAGTCCCCAGTCTACCCTGTCAAACGCCTTTTCGGCGTCTGCCGACAGGAATAGGCCCGGGGACCCATCCTCTTATCTTCTGGATCAGAAGTAATGCCCTTGTTCCGTTATCCTTACTTTCTCTGTCTGGGAAAAACCCCACCTGGTCTGGGTGGACCAGGAGGGGCATAACCTCCTTCAGGCGCTCAGCCAGGATCTTTGCAAATAGTTTTGTGTCTGCGTTTAGAAGAGAGATGGGTCTATAACCTGAGCATTGTGAGCTGTCCTTTCCTTCCTTTAGAACAGGGATCCTCAAACTACGGCCCTCCAGCTGTTGCGGAACTACACATCCCATGAGGCATTGTAAAACTCTGTCATTCACAGACATGACTAGGCATGATGGGAAATGTAGTTCCTGAACAACTGGAGGGCCATAGTTTGAAGACCCATGCTTTAGAATAATCGTTATTAAGGCGGCCGACGCTTCCTTACTTATTTCAAATTCTGATCCCAAGCCGTTGAAATATTTACAAAGTCATGGGATCGGGACTTTGCTGAATTTTTTAAGATATAGTGCGCTGAACCCATCCGGGCCTGGGCTTTTTCCTAATGCTGTATCTTTTAATGCTTTTCTGATTTCCTCCTCCGTTATAGGCCTATCCATATTTAATCTTGTTATATCATCAATCTTGGGGAGTTTTGCTTCCGCTAGGAAATCTCTTGCTTTGGCCTCTTTGTCCTCTATTTGCCCACCCTTCTGATCCATCGCATAGAGCTCTTCATAGTAGTTTTTAAAGCTTTCAGCGATGTCTTTGTTTGAGTAGGATATTTAACCACTTCCATACCAGGCACTTTCGCACCTTCCCGCCCAAGCCAATTTTCAGCACTGTCGCAATTTGAATGACATTTGCGCGGTCATGCTACACTGTACCCAAATGAAATTTTTATCATTTTGTTCCCACAAATAGAGCTTTCTTTTGGTGGTATTTGATCACCTCTGCGATTTTTTTTTTGCGCAACAACTAAAAAAAAAAAAAAAAAAAAAAAAAAGACTGAAATTTTGGGAAAAAATTAAGTTTTTTATTTTTTTCCTGTTCATTTTTTTTGTAAATAAGTAAGTTTTCTTCTTCAATTATGGGCACTGATTGGCACCAATGAGGTGGCACTGATGGGCACCAATAGGCGGCACCAGTATGCTGCACTGATGGGCACTCATAGGCGGCACAAATGGGCACTGATGGGTGGGCACTGGGCATAGATGGGCACTAAGTGGTGGCACTGATGGACACTGGGTGGCACTGATGGCATGATTAGTCAGTGCCCATTCGTAGGCATTGATTGTATTCCATTTTTTTTTCTATTTGTGCTCTATTGAGCACCGGGGGGCACTCGCTGATGGTCCAGTGTGGGGATCTGAGGGAGGGGGGCTGCGCTGATAAACAATCAGCGCGAACGCCCCGTCAGGAGAGCCGCCGATCGGCTCTACTCGCGTCTTTCGGTCAACAGCTCTTCCTGTTTACATCGTGATCAGCCGTGATTGGACACGGCTGATCACATGGTAAAGAGCCTCCGCTGGAGGCTCTTTACCGAGATCGGAGATGCAGGGTGTCAGACTGACACCCCGCATCACCGATCGCCGTGCCCCCACGGGCTCACGCCGGCATGAAAGTCAGGATTTCACAACCACTTCCCGAACGTCAATTGACCGGGCGGGAAGTGGTTAAAGGGGTTGTAAACGAAAAGGAAGAGAAACCTCACGAGAAAAAAATAAATAAAAAAGTTGCAATATGGCGGGGTTCCCCTTCAAGAGTCTCAGCAAACAAGGTCGCACCGCAAGTCAGATCATCTTCATCCGACTTCTGTTGCGACTCCTATTCAAATCAATGGGCTCCCATAGGGAACCATTGATTTTGAATAGACACAGAAATGCCGGACAAAGCTTACCACAGCGTTAAGCCTCGTTAAATTGTGTTTAACACCTTTTGCTGGCGTCTGTCATTTTTAGAGCTCTAGCACTGGAGCCTCAGAATGCACTGGTCCTGGAATTTATTTATTTTTCTGTGCAAGATCATCGTTATTGGCGGCGGGAGAGGGGGCCCCCCCTCCCGCCGCTTACTGGAGCCATCGGTAGTGGCGGAGGCGATCGGGTCCTACTTCCTGCTTGGCTGGGATATGAGTGAGGGCAAGATGGCCCCCGACCATCTCCATAGCATTGCAGGGCGGAAGCGACGTTAAAACGTCACTTCCGCCCATGCTTCTTAAAGGCATATTTTTTTCTGTTGTCATTTATTCAAAATGAACAATTTTTATTTTTTTATTTTTATTGCATTTTAGTCTTAATACGAGATCTGAGGTCTTTTTGACCCCAAATCTCATATCTAAGAGGACCTGTCGTACTTTTTTTCTATTACAAGAGATGTTTACATTCCTTGTAATAGGAATAAAAGTGACCCATTTTTTATTTTTTTAAAACAGTTTAAAAATTAAAATAAATAAGAAAACTAAAATGTATTTTTAAATCGCCCTGTCGCGACGGGTTCGCGTGCAGAAGCGGACGCATACGTGAGTAGCGCCCACATATGAAAATGGTGTTCAAACCGCACAAGTGAGGTATCACCGCGATCGTTAGAGCGAGAGCAATAATTCTAGCCCTAGACCTCCTCTGTAACTCAAAACATGCAACTATAGAACTTTTTAAACCTCACCTATGGAGATTTTTAAGGATAGAAGTTTGACGCCATTCCACAAGCGGGCGCAATTTTGAAGTGTGACATGTTGGGTATCATTTTACACGGCGTAACATGATCTTTCACAATATAAAAAAAATTAGGCTAACTTTACTGTTGCCTTATTTTTTTTATTCAAAAAAAGTGCGCTTGTAAGACCGCTGCGCAAATACAATAAGACAAAAAGTATTGCAATGACCGTTTAATCTTGTAAACACAGAGTTTGAAAAACAGGCAAGGTCCTTAAGTGGTTAAGGAGATATTTTTGCACCTACAGGTAAGCCATGGAGCCGGATCACACACAGGCGGCACGACTTTGGGGGCGACTCGGCAAGGCAATCTCAAGACGACTTGAGAGGCAACTTGCAAAATGTCTTCTGTATTAAAGTCAATGTAAGTCGCCCCCAAAGTCATACAAGAACCTTTTTCTAAGTCGGAGCGACTTGCATCGCTCCTATTAGAACGGTTCCAGTGAATAGAGCGGACAGTGACTTGTCAGGCGGCTGAGTTGCCCGACAGGTCACTCCTGTGTGAACCGGGTCTTAATCTAGGCTTACCTGTAGGTCTAAGTGGTCTGCAAGGGTTTACAACCACTTTAATTAGTTCCTTCATGCTGTGTAGTTTTAAAAATAGCATAAATGCCACTGACCATCTATGCTGGGGACCATTGCAGAAACTGGCACCAATGCTGGTGGTTATTATTGCTGAAACTGACAGTAAGGCTGGTGATTGTTAGTGAATAAATTGGCACTGATCCTGGGGAAGTCTACTTTTTCTATTGTTATTTAACCACTTCAATACCAGGCACTTACATCCCCTTCCTGCCCAAGCCAATTTTCAGCTTTCTGAGCTGTCGCAGTTTAAATGACAATTGCACGGTCATGCTACACTGTACCCAAACAGAATTTTTATCATTCTGTTCACACAAATAGGGCTTTCTTTTGGTGGCATTTGATCACCTCTGCGATTTTTATCTTTTGCTATACAAATAAAAGGCCGAACATTTAAAAAATAAAAAAAAGTGTTTTTCTTTTTTTTCTTATTTGTAAATAAGTACCTTTTCTCCTTCACTGATAAGACAGCGCCAATGAGGTGGCACTGATTTGCAGCACTCATGGGTGGCACTGCTATGTATCCCTGGTGGCACTGGTAGGAATTTTGGGTGGGCACTGGTTGGCAGCTGCCTTAGCACATATTGGCATTTCCCTGGTGGTGTAGGAGGCATATCCGGTGGTCATGGGTGTTCGACACTGCTGATCACATGGTAAAGAGCCTCCGTGGTAAAGGCTCTATACCGAGATCAGTGTGTCAGACTGGCACACCGCACCACTGATGGCCATGATGCGCGCCCCCCCACGGGCGTGCAGCAGCTGTTATCCTGCTGGACGTCCAGTCAGGATAATAACCACCGGCCGGCCGTCATTTTGCTATCGGCCAGGCAGGAAGTGGTTAAATGTACAAGTTGTTTTATAGCTAATGGCACTACTATTGCTATTATATGCAGTGGTATATGGGGGGGGGGGGGGGATGTTTTACCACATCAGGTCACACCAACCCTATGAGACTGCAATATTTCTGACCCTGTCTGGACAGTGAAGATTTGCCCTGTGCTGATCACATGCATGGGGGGGGGGGGGCACACTGTTATGGGAAACCATAGACAGCTTCCCTAGACAGAAGCCAATGCACTGTAGAAGTCAGGACAACTAAACATAACAAATGTCTGTCATGAATGCATTACATAAACTCCAACCTAACTTCCACTCCCAGCAGTAGGTCACAGCCAGGGTGACCCTATAGGTCCAACACGTGAGCAGGCCTCGCAATGTACCCCGAGGAATGCAGTCCCTCCACAGTCCACTCACACAGAGTTCCTGGTAACTGTACTGTACTGATAAGGTGAGTGAGATAGGAAGGCCGCCTCCTGTCAGGCCCTGCTTGTGAACGTCACGCACTAGGTCGCACTTACCAGAGTGAGCGCCGCCCGGGACGCTTGCAGCTTCCTTTTGCTGACCGCCCTGATGGTAGCCCTCACCAGCGAGGCGGACATGTTGTTGTTGTTGAGGTTTTCGCCCCTTCGCCCATAGGAATATGAGAAAAGACACTCTAGAAATACAGGAGGAAAGGATGAGAAGTGACGACAGCAAGCTTCAGCTCTAGCAACTGCCCGAAGCTCCACCCCCAGCGGCGCCGCTGATTGGTTGCGGTGGTTATCAGCCTCTCACACGCGGTATGTTATTGTGTAGGGACGAGGCTGGCGCATGCGCAGAAGGAGACCTAAGGACAAGGACAGACTGTCCCTGTCAGTGTGGGCAGCCAGCCACATTGGCAGCGTGGGAGCTGTGCCATCTATTATAAACTGGAAGAAGCAGCTTAGATTTATACATCCACATCCTTTATACATACACCAACTTGTATCAGCCACAGGCTGCTGCTGCCACAACCTCAGTGCTTATTGTAAAATACATTTTGTTTTGGATACAGTGTGAAAACAGACACCCTGTCAGGTTTTTATTGATGTTTTTCCATTAGGAATATCCACCCTTCACTTTACCTGGTGGTCATTGTCACTGAGACTGATGGGAAATCCCCAATTTTACAGCTGTCAGCAGAGATGGAAGATCACCCAATAGGGACACTTGCTCTGGTATCAGCTGTCTAAGGCGGCAGTTCTGTTCATTTTCAAAGGATTTCCTTGCATAACCAGCACAGGAAGTAAAGGGAAAACAAATAATAATTGGATAGGGGTTTTAAAGGGGAAATATGGACTTGGAAAAAAAAAACCATACATCTATACTCGCATCAATGTGGTGGTGCAGCTGTCCCACACTGGCACTAAGACCCTTCACATTCGCCGCTCTCTGCTCTGCCCTTCTCCAGCAGTCACACAGCATGGGGAGAGTCTCTTTATATTATGTAATCCCCCTTTTTTGCTGAATGAATGAATTCATTTCCTAATTAATTTTATTCTACCATTTTTTATAAATTAATTATATATATATATGTGTGTGTGTTCTTTTTATATTTTTTTATAATTTTTCACTATTCACATCAGGGGTGTTCCATACGGGCATCTCCCCATTTGGTATGCCAAAAGTAGTTAAAGTGGTGTTCCAGCCTCAATTTTTTTTTTTTTACTTCAGCAGCTACAAACACTGTAGCTGCTGACTTTTAATAAGGAAACTTACCTGTCCAGGGAGCCTGCGATATCCGCCAGCCCCCCCCCCCCCCCCCCCCCCCCAAGCCAATCCATCCATTGGAAAACCAGTAGTGGAGACTTCAGGCTTCACCGCCGGTTTCCTACTGCGCATGCACGAGTCGCGCAGTGCTTTCTGAATGATCCCGTCATCCTGGCAGTGGGGGAGCAGGAGGATATGGCTGTAAACAAGGCAGATCGTTGTTCTGTGACGAAGAAAGACAGAGATCCTGTGTGTCTGCTAATCAGGAACATGAATATCTGGCTTCCCACAGTCCAAGCACCCCCCCTCCTCTCACACACACACACACA
The DNA here is from genome assembly GCA_029574335.1 of Rana kukunoris. Classification (NCBI taxonomy): domain Eukaryota; kingdom Metazoa; phylum Chordata; class Amphibia; order Anura; family Ranidae; genus Rana; species Rana kukunoris. The sequence goes on from CM056049.1 coordinate 288,767,983, forward strand.
CTGTTAGAATAAGGTGACCAGATTTTTAAAATGAAATCCGGGGACATATTTTTTCTTTAGTTTTTAGTAATGGCAACAATCAGCGACTCTCTGCCCGTCGCCACCCGCCTCGCAGCCTCTCGGGCCCTGGCTACTACTGGATAGGGAGCGGAGGAAGATCACCCCACCAGGGAAGGCAAGGAGATAGGCAGGCGGATGGCCAGGATTTGAGCCAAGGCAGAAGAACATGTGAGCGAAGCTGAATGGACATGCACCCGAAATATTCCCTCCACTCCGACCAGCACATGATCATCAGAAAGGGTCACAGGTAATGGAGAAAATACAACCTCCCTATGCTAGTAGGCACGGAGGAGCGGGGGTGTGTAATTCTAATTTTTTTATTTTAATTCTGCACTGCCTGTCTTTTAAATTGCCCCTACCCCCTATTAAATTTAATCTGGGGACAAAACCGGGGACAGACTTGGTCCGGGGACAGTGTCCTTAATCAGGGGACTGCCCCCTGAAACTGGGGATGTCTGGTCACCCTATGTTAGAAAGCACTTCCTATGGAAACATTTAACCCTTTGATCTCCCCTGATGTTAACCCCTTCCCTGCCAGTGTCATTAGTATAGTGACAGTGCATATTTTTTAGCACTGATCACTGTATTGGTGTCACTAGTCCCCAATAAAGTGTCACTTGGTGTCCGATTTAATAGACACCATTACTAGTAAAAAAAAAAAAATACGTTTGTAGACACTTTAACTTTAACTGGACCAATCAATATACGTTTATTGGGATTTTTTTTTAATCAAAAATATGTAGCAAATTGATGAAGACATGCGATTTTCTTAAAAAATGTATTGGTAATGTTTTACAGCAGAACGTTTTTTGTTTATAGTGCAAAAAAAACACAGATGCGATCAGATACCTCCAAAAGAAAGCTCTATTTGTGGGGAAACAAAAAGGACCAACACAATGTGGCGCGACTGCGCAATTGTCGGTTAAAGTAACGCAGTGCCGCATCACAAAAAATAGCTTGGTCGTGAAGGGGGTAAAACACCTTGGCGAATCGACCACTGCCATTCTGTGCAGCCTACTAGTTCTGCTGTATCTGTGGTTTTATATATATATATATATATATATAATTGGTCCACACAAGGGATATTCACATTGTGTGGGGACATGAGGGGTGGAGTCTTTTAACTGTCATTTATTGTTTGTTTGTGATATGGTTTTGGAAAATATCAATAAAGGATTTTGGAACAACACCTAATAGCAACTCTCTAACTGGTAATTCGTCATTCTAACCAGTGCTTATGTAAAGGGGGATGAAGTGTGTTGGTTGAACAAAGATGCATATTCAGGGCCAGTTTACACCATAGAAACGCAGCCTGAATGCGTTCCAGATGCTTTTCTGCATGCGTGTTTTTGACGCGTTTTTGATGCGTTCTAGTGCATTTTGATGCTTTTTACAGAGTTCCAGTGCAGGAAAAATGCAGCATGTTCTACTTTTTTTGGAATGCACTGGAACTGCAAGCACTGGCATGAACTATGCTACTAGAGGCCATATAACCTACTTTCCAATGCGTTTTTAATGTAGAAAAAAAACGCACTGGACTACATGTGGTGTGAACTGGCCCTTAAATAGTTTTGTGGAAGGCTCTCTCTTCATGACATAATGCATATATTTAGAATTGTACGAACCTGGTAGGATATTTTATGGTATATTGGGAACACTTTAATTTGGGCAAATGCGTACAGAGAAAAATATGTTACACACAAAAACTCAAACACAGCCCCAATGCAGGGACAAAAAGAAGTGCCTTGATTGCAAGTGTCCTGATTCACATCAATATGCTGCAGTGGTGAGACCTTATTCATAATGGAATGTATTTTAGCATCCAGGGGCCAGATTCACAAAAGAATTACGCCGATGTATCTACAGATACACCGGCGTAATCATTCACAAAACAAGATACGCCGGAATTATGCTAGGTTTCGACTTGCGTAAGTCACTTACACCGTCGGATCCTAAATGCAATAATACGCCGGCCGCTAGGTGGCATTTACGTCGATTTTGCGCCGAATATGCAAATTAGCCGATGCGCCGATTCCCGAACGTTTTTTTGCGCCACGTCGACGTAGTTTACGTAGTTTCCGTAAATGTAAGGTTACCCCTGCTATATGAGGGGTAACCTTACGTCAGTCCGCTGTATGCCATGTTAAGTATGGACGTCGGGACAGCGTTGTGTTTTCCATCATTTACGTTGTTTGCGTAACTTGTCGCGAATAGGCCTTTACGTTAATTACGTTGCCGTCGTAATCGCTGTTTTTGCGGCGTACGACGGAGCATGCGCAGTGGCCTATGTTTAAGGCCGGCGCATGCGCAGTTCGTTCGGCATGGGGGCGCGCTTAATTTAAATACAAGCTGCCTCCTTTGAATTACGCGGCCTTACGCCGGGCCAGTTATACTACGCCGCCGCAAATTACGGAGCAAGTACTTGGAGAATACGGCACTTGCTCCTGTAAATTGCGGCGGCGTAGTGTAAATAGCTTACGCGACGCCGCCGCAGGATGTACCTGAATCTAGCCCCAGGTGTGGGAACATTATTTGATCCTATGTAACAAGAGAGATTGGTCGACATCTAGTGGTGGTTCAGTAATATTACAGATATGACACAAGCAATTTCTTGTTTCAAGCCAAACTTCAGGTTTAGCGACCTATAGCCCTGGTTCACACTGATGCTTTTCTTGCACAGCAGAGCAATCGCACTTTGTTCATACAATCTGCTATGGGTGTCACATAAGCACTTACCTGCTGGGCACTTTTTTTTTTTTTCATCAATAAATTTTTATTGGGTTTATCAATTTACAACACTTGAGGTAGTTGCATTCAATATACAACAGGGGTCTCAAACTCCCGGCCCGCGGGCCAGTTGCGGCCCGCAGACCGAGATTTTGCGGCCCACTGACAAGCCCTTCCCCCGGACAGTGTCATACTTTGCAGCGCATGCAGCGCAGCGCGGTACCCTTTCCCTGCAGCCCCCCCCCCCCGTACTCATCTTTGTGTCCGGCAAAACAGGGGTGTGCGTCATGTGACGTCAGCAGCTTAGGGCGACGCTGCCGTCACGCGCCCGTCCGCACTGAAGTGAAGTTGCTCAGAAGAGCTGAGCGCCCTGGCCCTCGTCAGCAGCGTCCTTCAAAGTAAGTGCTACTGTAATGCCAGTTAGCAGATGCTATCACAGGGTGGTAGGGGGAATAGGGGGTGCTACTGCTGGGGGGGGCGGTTAGTGTTGGATGATTGGGAGGCTAGCACCCTCATGTTATTACCACAGGGTGTTGCTGGTAAATGATTAGGGTGCTACTGTTCATCAACACCCCCCCAACCCCCCAGCAGTAGTACCCCCATAATCTTTCAGCTGATGCTATTATCACAGGGTGGTAGGGGGAATGGGGGGTGTTGCTTGTGGATGATGGGGGTGCTACTGCTGGGGGGTGTTGATGAACAGTAGCACCCTAATCATTCACCAGCAACAGCCCCCCCCCTGTGGTAATAACATGAGGGTGCTACTGCCCTTGCAGTAGCATCCCAATCATCCAACACCCCCCACCCCCAGCAGTAGCACCCCCATCCTCCGTCAGCTCATGCTATTACCACAGGGGGGTAGGGCGATTGGGGGTGTTTCTGGTGGATGGTGGGGGTGCTACTGCCCTGGCAATAGCATCCCAATCATCCAACAACACCCCCCCCCCACCTACCCCAGCAGTAGTACCCCCATCATCCGTCAGCTCATTCTATTACCACAGGGGGGTAAGGTGGATGGGGGGGTGTTGCTGGTGGATCTCAATCATCCAAACCCCCCTTCAGCAGTAGCACCCCCCAACATCTGTCAGCTCATGCTATTACCACAGGGGGGTAGGGGGAATGGGAGTGTTGCTGGTGGATGATGGCGGTGCTACTGCTGGTGTGGGGTGTTATTGGTGGATGGTGAGGGGCCCATGATGGGGCATTATATGTGAGGGGCACATGATGGGGGCATTATATGTATGTGAAACCATATTCGCTCAGCCCTGATAGGAAATTTCTGTGGGTGGAACAAGAGCTCAGCCTATCAGGGCTGAGCGAATATTGGCTCACTGCCCTAATAGACTGAGCGCTAATCTATGTGATTGGCTGGCAGTGCCGAAAGAAGAATGGAGAAGAGTGAGTGTGTGTATGTGACTGCAGCCAGGGTCATAGGGACTGTCCTGGAGAGTGAACATTAGGGGAGGCAGGGGCGCAATCTGTGACATTTTGGTCCAATACTTGATGCGGCCCAGCCTCACCCAGCTTATACCTCCAGTGGCCCCCAGATAATTTGAGTTTGAGACCCCTGATATACAACTTAAGTAGTATAATCACCTTGTACAGGCAAACATTTAACAGAAAAAGAATACGTTACTCGTCGACCTAGGCCAGCCTACCCCAATTGGGTACAAACTGTAGGACTGGGAGGTCACCAAGATGATCAGTGGTACACCTAAAGTAAATACAAATAAAGGAAGGGGAGGGATGGAGAAAACTGAAATAAAGGCTGCTGTTAGTCATTATCTATACCAAAGATTCAGTATTTTATAATGTTATTCTTCAGACTATAGGAAGATTATTAAAGTAAGGAATCTTTTAAATATTTGGAAGCTTTCGGGTGGGTTAACCACATTATCCATTTTCTACGATAGGGGACTATAGAATCATTCTTATAGGCTAATAATAGTTCTAATTGAGCTTGGGTGTTTAATCTGGTGATGACCATTGGTAGGTTTGGGGCGTCTGCGGATTTCGTTAGAGAGGCCACTGTAATTCTTGAGGCTATCAAAATATGTAAGACAATAGTCCTGTACATAGTGGGGTAATAATGCGTTGGTAGGAGTAAGCTTGGCAAGGTTACCCTTAAGATTGGCGATAAAGGATAAGATAGGGGCTGATTTACCAAGCCTGTGCGCCATGACTCATGGTGCACAAGCAGGAGTAAAAGTGTTTTACAAAAGAGATACGCTGCCAGTGCAGTGTATTTCTCCATTTACTAAAATGCCTAATGCGCCCAGAAGAGGGCGCATGGCACGCCAGTACAGACCTGGCGTACTGCATTTAGTAATGTAAATATTGGGGATTCGGGCGGGAGTTAATTAGGGGAGGGAGGGGTGTGATGCAGGGGAAGTGTAGTGACATGTGTTTGAATGTGTGTGGCGGGCCGAATCGAAAGTGAAAGGGACTTTTGAGAACCGATCCCCGTGCGCTTGCAAAGGCTGAATTTATACAATGTACACTTGTTGCATAATTTCAATGCAAATTTATTGAAATAGAAAAAATACCAGTGGCTGTGCATCCATAGTGGATATATATGGCAGTATCATATATATGGCAGTATCAGTCAAAAGTCTTGCAATGTAACACTATTTTATTCCAATATATGATGATGAAGGTTTACAATCAACAAGGTAAGACTCATTTATGACACCCCAGTTGACTGGTATACAGGAGTTACAAAATAATCATACATTATATACAGCTCCAAAAGAAAAAGGTCTCGCTAAGCATCACTGTTACTATGTTTTCGCTTTCAAATAAAAAGGAAACAAGGAAATTAAAAAAAAAGAAAGTAAAGAAGAAAAGGCAGGGGGAGGGAAAGGTAGGCGAGAAAAGGGAGGAAGGTGTCAGGGAAGAGCTCCGCCTGGTCATATGTCAGTGGCTCAGAGGGTGGGTGCAATGTATCAAATCATGCTAGTAACAATGATCTGTCAAAATCATAAGGAAGGTACTAGTCTATCCAAGGGGTCCCTATACAGTACCTATAGATTAAAAAAGTCCTATTGTTCAGGATGGCGTCCATTTTATTTAGATAAAAACAATGACATTTTATGTTAAATGTGTGCTATCGTCGGGGTAGAGGACCACCAAGTCTAGGCCAGAGTCTGTTGGAGTATTGCTGCAATAAAGAGAATTGTCAAGATGCAACATTGGTTTTTCAAAGTAATCTTTCAAAAAAATATAGCATGGAGACCTGGCTGGATGGGGTCGTTTGCTTTGATTTTTAAATTAGAGTTAAACAAGGTTCATTTGCATACTGAGCATGCGCAACTTCGGGGCTTCCCATGCGCCACATCAGTACGCCGAGAAATTCTTAGTAATCTCCTTGTGGCGTAGCTGACATTCCTATGCGTGATGCGGCGCACGGGAATCTCCGAACGGTTTTCAGCCTGCGCTGACACCGAAGGGGAACTCCGCGCCAAATTTCAAACTTGAAACCGGTGCGGGTCCCCCTCCAGGGGTACAGTAGGCTCTTCGGCTTGGTCTGGATCGTGAGGGGTTAAACCCACGCCAGACCAAGATGGTTCCCCCCCAGATCCAGACCAAGCCCTCATCTCAGGCACGCAGTCTGGCCGGACAGGAATGGGGGTGGGGATGAGCGAGCGCCCCCCCCCCCCCTTCTGAGCCGTACCAGACCGCATGCCCTCGACATGGGGGAGTGTGTGCTTTGAGGGAGGGGGGGCACCGCCCCCCACCCCAAAGCACTCTTGTCACCAAGGTCGATAGGGACAAGAGCCTCTTCCCGACAACCCTGGCCATTGGTTGTCGGGGTATGCGGGCGGGAGCCAATGGGAATCTGGGAGCCCCCTTTAATAAGGCGGCCCCCAGATTCTGGCCCCCCACCCTATGTGAATGAGTATGGGGTACATCGTACCCCTACCCATTCATCTGCTGGAAAAAATGTAAAAATAGGACACCACACAGAATAAAATAATTTATTAGTCAGCTCCGGGGGTCTTCCGCCAACCCACCCCGGTCTTCGCCGCCACGGCCCCCTTCACCACGAAGCTTCCTGCTTATGGGCTTCGCCGTTTTCTGCCGGGGGGGGCTCTCGATGGCCTCTTCTGCCTGGTTTCTCCGCTGGAGCCAGGGCTTCTCTCCGCCGCGGGGCGACACCCTGCGGGCTTCTCCGGTGCCCTCCGCTTCTGCCTGGCTCCTCCGCTGGGGCCAGGGCTTCCTCTTCCATTCGATGTTGACACGACGAGGTCCGGCGCTGAAATGCCGACAGAGCGGTGGGCAACCCATGTGACATCACATTCCCATCATGCCCAGTGATGTCACATGGGTTGAGGTCACATGGTGGCATCACCACGCCCACGCCCTATGCCAATATAAGTTGTTGCCCACCGCTCTGTCGGCATTTCAGCACCGGACCTCGTCGTGTCAACATCGAATGGAAGAAGACAGCGAAGAGAAGCCCTGGCCCCAGCGGAGGAGCCAGGCAGAAGCCGACGAAGCCTGCGGCCCTCCCCCATAAGCAAGGGAGCTTCGTGGTGAAGGGGGCCCGCGGCGGAAGACAGCGACGAGAAGCCCTGGCCCCAGCGGAGGAGCCAGGCAGAAGTGGAAGAAGCCCGCGGGTGTCGCCCCGCGGCGGAAGACGGCCAGAAGCCCGGTGGGGGGCTGGAGCACCCCCCGGCGGAAAATGGCTAGAAGCCCGAGGGGGGGCGACACCCCCCGTTGTCCTCCGCAATTTTCTGCCGCCCCCCGAATGTAAAAGAGCTTAATTTGGGGTGGGGCCCGGCCGAACATGGCGGAGAGCATCTGCCTGAGGGGGGGCGACACCCCCGTTGTTCCCTGCCATTTTCCACCACCCCCCCCGAATGTAAAAGAGCTTAATTTGGGGTGGGGGCCTGGCTGAACATGGCGGAGAGCATCGAAGGGTGTCGCCCCCCCGGCGGAAGACGGCCAGAAGCCCGCAGGAGGCAGGAGCCCCCCCGGCAGAAGACGGCTAGAAGACGGCTAGAAGCCCCAGGCGCACCCTGTGATCGGTCACAAAGCCTCCAGCAGCACTGAATGTGCGTTCTGAAAGAACGCTGGATGCAGGACAAGCCAGTAGATCCATCTGCGTACTGTGCAAGCTCTGGCCAGTGATCCATCCAAAACATCCAGTAAGCCAGAGGATTTTTGGTGGGGAAGGTGTCCAAGTCTGATCTTGCCCCTATGTATTCCCGCACCATGTAAACCAGACGCTGGCGATGGTTGCTGGAACCGGTCATACCTTGGGGCTGCAGACTAAAAAATTGTCTGAACGCATCGGTCAGACGGCCACCTTCTCCACCGCTCCTTCTGTGACTCACTGAAGCCTCAGCAACACGTTGTCCAGGACCAGGATTTGGCAATCCCCCAGGTTCTGGGAACGCATTGCACAGACCTTTCTGCAAGGCCTCCTGAAAATGTTTCATCTTCTGCTCCCTCTGCCACGGCAAGATAAAGTCTGCAAACTTATGCCGCGTACACACGGTCGTTCTTTGCGATGAAAAAAAACAACGTTTTTTGTCAAGTAAAAAACGACGTTTTTGAAACGTCACTTTCAAAGACGATGTTGCATACACACCATAGTTTTTCTCACAAAAAACGAGGTTACGTTCACCACACTTTTCCATTGAAGCTCGCTTCATAACTAGCTTCTGGGCATGCGCGGGTTGAAAAACGTCGTTTTAAACAACGTTTTTGCTACACACGGTGACTTTTTGTGAAACAAAAAACGACGTTTTGAAAAACGACACAAAAAATTCAAGCATGTTGGAATTTTTTTTTGGTCGTTTTTTTTAAGACAAAAAACGACGTTTTGCCCACACACGATCAATTTAAATGACGTTTTAAAAAACGTCATTTTTTTTCATCGCAAAAAACGACCGTGTGTACGCGGCATTACTCTTGAAATGTGGATCAAGGAGAGTTGCCAGCCAGCAATGATCCCTCTCCTTGATACCACAATACGAGGACCCTTACACAGGCTTTGCAGGATCAGGGAGGGCATGCAGCGTAGGTTTGCTGAGGAATTTGGGGGAAAATTCCTCTGGGTCACAGAGGACGACAGGATCCGCAGCCACCTCATCCCAGCCACTTAAAAGTCCATGGGTTCCATGCACTGTCACTGCTCGCCATCCTCGTGGCCTCCACAAATGGTGACAGGACAGTGCATGCATCCCCCACTGGCGTGGGGAAAAAAACCAAGCTCCCCTGACCCAGTTCTGCTGCCATATTGGCACATGTACTCATTGATGGCCCTCTGCTGTGTGTGCAGCCGCTGCAGCATGGCCAATGTAGAGTTCCATCTGGTGGGCATGTCACAGATTAGGCGGTTCTTGGGCAGGTTGTATTCCCTTTGGAGGTCTGTCAGCCGAGCAGTGGCATTATATGACCTTCAGAAATGCACACAGACTTTCCTGGCCTGCTTCAGGACATCCTGTAAGCCCAGGTACCTGCCCAAGAACCGCTGCACCACCAAATTCAGAACATGAGCAAAACAGGGCACATGGGTCAGTTGTCCCTGTTGCAGGGCAGAGAGGAGGTTGGTGCCATTGTCGCTAACCACCATTCCTGGCTTAAGCTGGCATGGCGTCAACCACCTCTGAGCCTGCCCCTGCAGAGCTGACAGAACCTCTGCCCCAGTGTGGCTCCTGTCTCCCAAGCACACCAGCTCTAGCACCGCATGGCATCTCTTTGCCTGCATTCCTTCGTAGCCCCTCATACGCCTACGTAGCATGGCTGGTTCCGAGGACACATCAGCACAGGAAGAGGCCACAAAGGAAGAAGAAGAGGAGGGGGTGGAGGAGAGAGGTGTCTCACAACCAGTAGTAGTGTTTTGGAGGCGTGGTGGCAGGACAACCTCCAACACTACTGTACCTTGCCCTGCATCCTTCCCAGCTGCCAGCAGAGTCACCCAAAGCGCCGTGAAAGAGAGGCAACGTCCCTGTCCATGCCTGCTGGACCATAAGTCAGTGGTAATATGCACCTTACCACTGACCACCCTGTCCAGCGAGGCATGGACATTGCCTTCCACATTGTGGTAGAGAGCCGGAATCGCCTTCCGTGAGAAAAAGTGGCGTTTGAGAACTTGCCACTGAGGTACTGCAAATTCCACAAACTCACAGAAGGGGGTAGAATCTACCAACTGAAAAGGCAGCAGTTGAAGCGCTAGCAATTTCGCTAAGCTAGCATTCAACCGCTGGGCATGTGGATGGCTGGGAGAGTACTTCTTTTGGCGCTGCAGCAGCTGGGGCAGGGAAATTTGTCTGCTACAATCTGCCATCGGTGTACCTATAGTAGATTGCCCGCATGTACAACTAGGTTGTGACACACCTAATTCTACACCTTCAGTCCCATCAGTGCAGGCTTCAGAGAGGACTAAGGGTATAGTGGGGTTGGAGATCCCAGCTGATGAGGGGCAAGGGGAGGTCCGCTTTGTTCTTTGGTGTGGGTCTTTCAGGTATGCTTGCCAATGAACTGCATGGCAGGTCGACATATTCCTGGTCAAGCATGTGGTGCCCAAGCGGGTGATGTTTTGGCCACGCAAGATACGGTTGAGACATATGTTGCAAATAGCAACGGTGCGATCTGATGCACGTCTCAAAAAAAGGCCCACACCAAAGAACTTTTGCAGTAAAGCTGAGACACAGCAGCGCTCTGCACAGGCGTAGCTCTGCGATGTAATGCAGTTGGTGTGCTGCCCTTAAGCTGTCCCCTGGAGGGCACCCTGCCTCTTTGGAGACGTGCCTGTGCCTCCTCCTCCTCCTCTCAGGCACCCACGTAGAGTCAGTGACCTCATCATCCCCTCCCTCCTCATCACTGTTGAAAACCTGGCAGTATGCTGCAGCTGGGGGAACCTGACTGCCAGATTGCTGTCCCTCTTGGGCACCCCTCTCTCTGGGCTCACATTACTGCCTTCCTCTATCTGTGTTCCATCATCGGAGCCTTCAAAACGCTGCGCATCTTCATGCAGCATGTACCCAACACTGTGTTGAAACAGTTCGGGGGACTCCTCAGGAGGACATGGTGGGATTAGGGAAGGAGTAAGTGATGCCATTGAGCAGAGGGAACAGGACGCCTTGGCAGCTAATTTGCCAAAGTACCCTGAGACTGGGTGAGAGAGGATGAGGATGGCTTGGTCATCCACTCTACCAATTTGTCTGCATGTTGAGGCTCAAAACAGCCAGCTCCCGAAAAGAAGGATGAGCGTGTGCAACGGCCACGTGCTGAAGAGGATGCACCGTGTCCACCACCAGCACTGTTGCCTCTAGATACAGAGCCCGTTTCCCCTTGTGACTCTCTGCCTCTCTTTGTTGTCCTTCCAGACATTATAATTGCCTGCAGAGGACAAAGTCAGTACACACACCTCGTAGCTTTAGGTGCAAAGTAATTAGCACACCTGCACTATAAACCAAGTGGGTTTAGGTTCACAGTAATTAGCACACTTGCAATATAAACCAAGTGGGTTAAGGTGAAAAGTAATTGGAACCAGGGTCCCAGGTTAAGTGCATTATTGTGCACCTCACAGTGCTAGCTCTGTGACCATTACTGATTTGGTAACCATATGTTTTTAACTTATACACGGTGGCTTCTCACACCTACTTCTGGATCACGTTCACTACCTTATTAGTCCCATTGGTCCTGGGACCCCTCACCACGTGTGATACCTTTTTACTAGGGCCGTTACTGATCAAAATTTTTGTGTTCGATTAATCTTTTTTTTTTAAATCGATTAATCAACTAATTTTGATTAATTATAACGCACATACAGATCCAGCAACTTTTAGCGGATTTCCTTGCAGGCTGATTCCCAGTGCAGCTACCAACCACTGAAAAAATGGATAGCAGGATACAAAAAACACACCCAAGGTAAGGTAACCCAGTAACCTTACGGAGGCTGAAAGATTCCATTGCCTATGTGAGAGGGAAACTTACTGGATATATTCCCTTGATCTTTTAAAACCAGGAGGTATGAATGAAGAACTAGAAATTGCCACTATTTTATAAGCGCAACATTTTAGAGTTAAAACTAATTAATCTTTTATCAGATTTTTAACATAATTACTCTATTCATATTTAGTTGGGAATTTTTTGATGTATATATGTATGTATATGTATATTTATACATATCTCAGTGTGCAGAGTGTCCCATAATATAACAACTCTATTTTTACCTCCATTTTTATGATAACATTCATTAATTTTAAAATTTGTTCTATTTGAATATAGTGTTATTCTTTTATCCTATTAATTTAATCAGTCCCATTATCATCCACTAGGGGGTGTTTGCTTATATCATCTTATGCAATTTTTATAATTTTGATAGGCCAATCAACAATAGGTTTTTTATTTAGGTAGAAGTGAACACTGGATTGTGATTATTAATGAATTGATTTTAATATTTCCATTAATTTTTATCAATTTATATTAGTTGTTTTATGTGTCTACATGTATTGAAGTCAGAAGACATGTCCTTGTAGTATTGAGTACTAAAAATCCTATTAATTTAAAGGTGCGCGCCGTGTGACAGACATTCAACACAAAAATATTTTGATCAAAAAAAATTAAAGATTAGTCGAATAATTAAAAGTTAATTTGCACAGCCCTACTTTTTACATAAAGGGTAACCAGGTGTCCCTCAGACCCTTATCCTTGGCTTCCGTTCGAGTCATCAACTCTGTGGTCGTTCTGGGCCTCTGGGACACTGTGCCCCTAGATTGTCTCCTGACGAAGCGATATCCATCGCAAAACTAGTAGAGATTCAAGATTTTCCATTTCGTGACCCCCAACTGTTCACCCAAACCTCCCTCTTTATAGGGATTGCACGTACAGTGATCTGTTTGCGGTCACGTCATGTGTATAGTTTTTAATACTGTCTGTCTATGTTTGGTTTTAATTCTTGCCTTTCATACTATGTCAATAAATTATGTTAAACTTTTTTAAATGATAGCTCTGTTTTGAGTTTACCTACTCTACCAAGTACTGTTATAGTCCTCACCACCCACTATTTGCTGTTGGTGTCTCAGGGTCCATGGGAGTTCCCTGAACCCTTTGACTATTGTATGAATATTAGGATGATGGTACATTTTCAAAATTAATTGTGTATTCTCAAATGTTAGAGGTAAAATCTATTTAATTAGCACACCTGCACTATAAACCAAGTGGGCTTAGGTGCATAGTAATTAGCACACATATTAATAGGAGGAAATAGATAACACAGGGGAGCGCAATTTCACCACACATCTATATCAAGTGGGCTTAGGTGCACAGTAATTAGCACACCTGCACTATAAACCAAGTGGGCTTAGGTGCACAGTAATTAGCACACCTGCACTATAAACCAAGTGGGCTTAGGTGCACAGTAATTAGCACACCTGCACTATAAACCAAGTGGGCTTAGGTGCACAGTAATTAGCACACCTGCACTATAAACCAAATGGGCTTAGGTGCACAGTAATTAGCACACCTGCACTATAAATTAAGTGGGCTTAGGTGCACTGAGCACACGGGCAATACATCACGTGAGTGAGAACACTGCAGCTAGCACAATCAACTGCCTGACAGATTAGGAAGAACTAATCTAACTGAACTATACAGTGTATAAATATATGTACAACTCCTGGGATGTGTGTGTATATATATATATATATATATATATACACGGTATATATATATATATATATATATATATATATAATATCTCTATCCTCTACACACTATGGCCTGGATTGACAAAACACGTACGCCGACGTATCTCGAGATAAGCCGACGTAAGTACAAATGTGCGCCGTCGTATCTATGCACCGACCCACAATGCAAGATACGTCGAAAAATAGGCTTCAGCCGCCCAACGTAACTTTCCTACAGCGGCGTATAGTGGGTGCATATTTACACTGGACGCATGTGGTGCTCCCATTGATTTTCGATGCAAATGAGTCAAATACGGTGATCCGTGAACGTACTTGTGTCCGGTGCATAATATATACGTGGTTTGCGCAAGTCGTACATCCAGCGTAAATTTATTCCCCATATAGGAGGCGCAACTTATGCAAAAGGTATGGGCCAGGGATCGAATCCTGTCGAATTTTACATAGTTTGCGTTGTACGTGAATAGGGCTGGGCATAGGTTACGTTCACGACGTAGGCAGTGATTCGACGTATCTTAGGCAGTTGTTTCAATGTGATTGCGAGCATGCGCACTGGGATACGTCCATGGGACGGCGCATGCGCCGTTCGTTTTAGTACTTGCCTAGCACTCGGCACATCATTTGCATGGGGTCACGCTTCATTACCATGTATCATGCCCACTTCCACCTACAAATATACGCTACGCTGGCGCAGAGTTGGGAGCATTTTTTTTGTGAATTCCATGCTTCCCTCTCCGCGCCGGCATAGTGTAAAAGAAAAAAATATATATATATATATATATATATATATATATGCGCCGATGTATGTGAATCCAGGCCTGTAACTTTAAGTGACTAGCCTGCTTGCTCTATCTAGCTAGAAAAAAAAAAAAAAAACTCACTGTCTGATCTGAAACCAGCACTGGAACACTACACAAGGCTGTAAATCTGAGGGGTAGATTTGAAATAGGGGAAACTGCTGATTTCATCATCCAATCATGTGCAAGCTAAAATGCTGTTTTTTATTTTCCTTGTATGTCCGATTGGATCTACAGCGACTGCACTTTGCACTTGTAGTGCATAGTGGATTTGCCTTTTGTAAATAACCTCATTTGAGTCACAAGATTCTGCACATATGAATGGAAAGAAGGGCCATTCTGGAAAACAATCCCATTACACGTTTTTAAATTGTGACACAGTTTGGTAAAATATAAACGATGTTACACCAAGTAACTGGATACCAAACAACTGGGTATTCAGTTTCTTTGCATTAAAGTCCAAAAAGACTGCATATGAAAACCTACAATGCACATACTGTGCGATAAAAATAATCAATACCCTCACTTTAAACTCTAGGAAAAAAAAAAAAAAAAAAAAGAAGTATACACGTCTTCAAAAAGTTTCTGCACTTTTTTTTAACCACTTGCCGACCAGCGCATGACTATATACGTTGCCACAATGGCTCGGTTGGGCATACAGGTACGTACCCTTTAAGAAGCGGCATTGTGGGTGCGCGCCGCTGGCAGATTTCCCCATTCTGCCTAGCTACAAGGACACCGATCACAGCTTCCTGTAAACGGAGCCGATCAGTGTCGTGTCACACGTAGCCCACCCCCCTACAGTTAAAAATCACTCCCTAGGACACACTTAAACCCTTCAGTGCCACCTACTGGTTAACCCCTTCACTGCCAGTGTCATTCACACAGTAATCAATGCATCTTTATAGCACCGATTGCTGTATAAATGATAATTGTCCCAAAATGGTGTCAAGTGTCTGCCATAACATCGCAGTCACGGTTTAAAAAAATAAAAAGCTGATCGCCACCATTACTAGGAAGAAAAAAAAATAAAAAAAATAAACTATCCCCTAGTTTGTAGATGCTATAACTATATATTTTTTGGGGGATATTTATTATAGCAAAAACTATTGCTTTTTTTCCAAAATTGTCGCTTTGTTTATAGGGCAAAAAAAAGTCGATTATGTTTGGGAGCCATGCCGCAAGACCGCACAATGGTCAGTTAAAGCGACGCAGTGCGAATCGCAAAAAGTGCTCTGGACTTTGGCCAGCCAAATGATCTGGGGACTGAAGTGGTTAAATATAACAAAGTGTGGAAACTTGTATAAATATATGTTTTCATTTATTATGTTTAGGGGTTCCAAGTAGTTTCCTAGCTACAGAGGACTTTACATTTTGAACCCCCACAGAAACATGTGCAGCAATTCTAGTTTAGGCGTTTGGGTTGTAAAAGACTTAAAGTACTGAACACAGCATGAACTTGAAAGATAGGCAACTAACTTTTTCAGAACACATGAGCAATAATAGCCTCTGAAGTTTGCAAATGAGACCCTCTTACCCTAATGGAAAACTATTATAAATTAAGAATATTTTAGAAAGATAATACAAACTTTGTAAATGCGTAGGATATATAAAATGCACCAGAAAGAAAGTACAAAATTAGAAAGGTTTACAAGGAAGCACAAAGATTTTAATTGGTTTTTTTTTGATACCCAGACATAGTTCAAATTGCTTTTCAGTCCATGTAATGACATACTGCACAAATATTGCAAAATTTGATTTACATTTGGTTAAAACAAATAAAACAGGGAAAAATAAAAATGTAAATTGTGGCTTACTTCCAAATAAAAATTAAAAAAGTTCTGGGTGTCATGTAATCATCTAAGGCCACTGGTGATTACTGTAATACACTTTTCTAGGAGGGAAGAGGGGCAGTAAGGTTTTTTTTTACAAGAACAATGTGCATTTGTATTAATTAAAATTAAACTGAAGAACACTCCTTTTATTTTTTAATTTTTCACTTTTTCTTCATTGATCTGACCACGAAAATGGTCTTGGAAGGTTTATCAATTACTTCACTTCCCTACTGAATAAAACCATGTCATTTCCAGTGGTCCAGCAGATGGCTATAAAGAATACCAAGCAGACAGGTTTTAAGAAACACTTTACAAAAACGGACCAAGTGATTTTGTAAACATCTCTGTATGCAGGTCAATAAAAGCACCAATGTTTCAAAAGATAGAATTTTAGCCTTTTTTTAGGCCACACAAAATGAATGTTCAAAAAAAGGTTGAGCCTGTATTTTACATTTTCATTGTAAACAGTGTTTTATACAAGTTGACTGTATTTGATAAAAAGTACAAACAAAACAAATTAAAAAAAAATATATGAAATGGCAACATTGGGCTTAAGGTTTGCAAGCACTACTGGGCCAGTCTGTCACTGCATAACAGTTAGGTGCTTTCTTGTATTTTAATCAGACTGCCTGCAAAACTATACTTGGAAACAGTAGGACCACAGGTTTACAGCCTAGTTTATACAAAGACTCAAAATAGGAAAGTGAAAACTCCCTACATTTCATAAAATCTGTCACTGTCAGTTTGATCATTTTCAACAAATATTCAGAGGTGTGAAAAGTCCCAGTTATGTTACTTGACCCAAGATGGAACTTTTACATTTTCCATGCTCTTTAAAGAGACCACGAGACGGAAAATAGGGGAAGAAAACATACAATAGTAAAGTACAGTTCTAATGTGTTATCTCCTTCATTAGAAGCAGATACTTGAGCACTTGCATCGCTATAGCTGCCCCTAGGATCTCTCAGAAACAGACATGCCAAGATATATAGAATGCCAGTTTTTTCCTACTGAGAACTAGTATCTCAGGGCCTTCCATCCATTGTCAAATGCTAAAAGATACCAACCATTGTTTTTAAAGTGATCTGCTGCAATGATGGTAGTACTGATAAGGATTAGAACATCCATTTATTTTTTTGCACACATTTTCTTCTCTCCTTCACAGGCTCACAAAGTTCTACATTATCCTTAGAGTTTCCATTCTCTAGACTATATACTGTAAGGCTATATACACACACATTTGTATGATGACCCGCTTAGCATTTTATAGCATGAGTCTTTACCTTGACAAAAAATGCGTCACACCATGAGATGGGTTTCTCGCGGTGTGACTGATGCATTATTTGCATGGTAAAGACTCTACATGCCATAAAATGCCAAGCATGAACTATAAATGGTTTGGATCAGCTTGATTCAAATTAACCATTTAAATCACCAAGACATGCAGCTACTCAGGCCTGTATGAACTGTATGTAGTTGAGACTACATACAGTGCTAGGTTCCAGCAGTAGGATGAAAACTTGCCATCCTACAACCGAAACAAAATTCAAAGTACATGCGCAGTGAACGCTGCTCAACTATTCACAGGCAGGTTTGTATATTCTGAATGAACACAAAGCTTCCTCTGATTGGTCGAGTCCAAGAGCGTGACTTCATCCACTTGCCTCTAAGCCTTGGCTAGAGGAAGCTATGTGTTAATTTGAAAAATACAAAGCTCCCTGTGAATGGCCAAGAAACATTAAGACATCATTTTGTTTCGAGTGTGTGAGAGGAAGTCCCCAGTCCACTGCCAGAAAACAGCATTGTATTACTGCAAGTAGCTAGGGCTACATATATGTATATATGCCATACAGTACTGAGATGTGTTGCATATCTTCCTGAAGTAAATGGTTCATTTGGACAAGCTTGGTCCAAATAAACTATACAACTTCACTAAAAGCTGAAGATCAACTTTTAATGTCTAGACAACATGACGTACACATGGTTATGATGCTCCAAACATATGAGATCACAAAAATTGTTGAAATATATACTGCACCATGGCTAAGCCACATTTGCCATTCAAAATTACTATAACGGTCTTATGTACTTTGGGCTATACAAAATGTAGAACAAGTCCCAATCCAGGGATCAGTGTACAGCATTCTGAAACCTTACAGCAGAATACAGGACTTAAAAACAAAGTATTAAAAAACTAAAACCAAGACACACCCTCATGAATTTTTTTGATTTAAAAACACCTTTACATATTCTAAAAAGCAAAATGAGAAGAATCCCCTTAAGAAAAAAAATAAAAAAAAGACTGAGATGTTTTGCATGACGACTGATAAAGGAAACTTCTGAAAACCGAATGAATAAAGGTTAAGCAAAAATACAAACATTACATGCAATGAGGTATTTACATAAAAAGATGCCTCATATTTAAGCTATCCACCGTAATTATAATAAAATCATGTTTGTAAATACAGCAGCTGTCCACAAATGTTTTAAACAATTTTACACAATTCCTGACACAATAAATATAATTCACTTTTCAAAAATATTTTTTTTCTGTAAAGAAAATGAGGAATTTCAGTCAATTGGTAAGCCATATATAGGATATGTAGCTCTGCAATTAAAATGGCATGGGCGGAAATGGGCACCATAGTTCTATACAGAATAGCGCAACTGTTCAACTGACAGTCTGTTAAAATATTAAAAATAAATTAAGAAAAAAGGTGCCCGTAACAAGAATTAAAACACGCTATTACATTTTATCTTTGTCATACTGAGGTTAAAATAACCATTTTTTGTGTCCAATGTTATTTCATTGCTGCTGTTTCACGATGACTAGAGTTGATCTTGATGTAAACTTCATTCCAAGTAGAAGGCATACACCTGGACGGCTTAAATCCCCATCTGTGGCAGTGTGTCATCGCCTTTATTCTTGTTGTGTCCTCCGAGAGGCTTTTCCCTGAGAAACGTATTTATTGAGAAGGCTGCCTAGGGAAAATAGAAAATATGTGTCTAAGATGCGGTTTTATGGCAATGATGGTGGAGTAAATATGGATGGAACACACACACACACACACACACACACACAGTCTTCAAAAGCAAAATTTAACCTGTTTTGTAGCCAGCAACATCTTATGACCTGTGGACTACAATTGCAAAGTTAGGGATACCATTTTGTTTTAAATCCCAATTGTAGTTTTACCCTCAATTATAGAAAAAAGGTTGGGTATGATTACATCTCCAGCTGAAAAACTCACTGCTGGCGGAGACATGCACGCTAAAGGTTGTGGTGGTCTTATATAACAGCAGTTTGTGTACCGTGGATTGACAGGCTACCTGTCCTGCCATCACTACAGCTCTGCAATCAGCAGCATATCTGTTCTCTCTGCCAATTGCAAAACCATAAGGAAGACGGAAAGAAAGGGGGGCTGTCAGACCACTGTACAATGCTGCTCTCACACACTTAGTATATAAAACAAGTAGTGGCGGCAAACAAGTAAATGGGTTATGTGCAAAACAATGCAAGTTCAGCTGCCCCTTTTCAAGTGAAATTTATATTATGTCAGAAAAATCAAAGGTTTGGTGCCAATTAAAAAAAAAAAAAAAACATAATTTAGTACATAGTAATATTCCACATTTGATCAATACAGTCCTCAGGAAAAATTCAGACAGCGGAAGAGGAAGATGTGCAATGACAAGTAATCGTTATCCATGTTCCACCGCTGCAATTTGGAGAAACTGCATTTGGTGCCGACTTAATAGCACCTTAGAACGCAAGTGGGAATTTACTATTTAAATGCTGCGCTACCTGATGCAATAAAAACGTATTGAGCCACTATATACAGTCTGCTTCTCCCAAGCTTCTTTGGTATATTAATCCAGGGTTTGACAAATTTGCTTGGAATCTAGGAGCCAGCTAAAAAAGTTAGGAGCCAGAAAAACGCACCCCGTCCCGCTGAGCTCACACGCAGAAGCAAACACATGCGTGAGTGGCGCCTGGATATGTAAACGGTATTAAAACACCACATGTGAGGCATCGCCGCAAGAGCAATAATTCTAGCCCTAGACCTCAAAACATGCAACCTGTAGAATTTTGACGCCATTCCACGAGCAGACGCAATTTTGAAGCATGACATGTTGGGTATCAATTTACTCGGCATAACATTATCTTTCACAATGTAAAAAAAAAAAAAAAAAAAATTGGGCCAACTTTACGGTTTTATTTTTGAATAAAAAAAAAAAAATTTGTATTTCCCCCCCAAAAAAGTGCGCTTGTAAGACCGCTGCCTAAATACGCCGCCATTTTATTCTCTAGGGCAGGGGTGTCAAACTGGCGGCCCTCCAGCTGTTCCGAAACTACAAGTCCCATCATGCCTCTGCCTGTGGGAGTCATGCTTGTAACTGTTAGCCTTGCAATGCCTCATGGGACTTGTAGTTTTGCAACAGCTGGAGGGCCACCAGTTTGACACCCCTGCTCTAGGGTGTTAGAATATATATGTTTGGGGGCTCCAATTAGAGGGAAGGAGATGACAGTGAAAACACTGGGGAAGCTCCATTAGAATTGCTTAGGCCTTCAGAAGGCCGCAAAGCCACGACCTCAATTACCAGTCGAAACGGAACGCCCACCTGCCCCACAGCGCGATCGCGTCGGGCCGTGCCGGCTGGTAATGAAGGCCGTGGCTTTGCGGCCTTCTGCAGACCTAAGCTTCCCCAGGTCACCAATTCTAGTCGCAATTGCGACCGGGCATCCGGATTTTGTCGAACTCTATTAATCTAAGGAGATATTCTTATGTTTATGAAGATTATCCTCAGTTCAAGAAATAAGAAAGTTGTTTGTTACAAGGCTCATTTTATTTAGAGAGTTTGTATTTCTCTCGCACGAGTGATGGTGGAGCACAAACAATGATTACTTGTCATTGCACATCTTATTCCTCTTCCACTGTGTCTGGATTTGTCCTGAGAACTTTTGTTCTCCATGATCCACTGTATTGATTGCAAATTACTATGCACTAAATGATTGATATTTTTTGAGTTTGAGTTGGGGCCGAACCCTTTATTTTCCGAAAATGAACATAGTATTAGGTTGCACATTCCTCCTAGCAATGATTTTTTTTGCTAGTTTTTCTTCATCAGTTTAGCAGCCACTCCACATACTTACTGTGGGAGGGCAGCCGCTCTGTGTCAAATCACATACCTAGCATGTGATCCGAGATTTCTGGATCTGGGGCGTGTGCTCCTCCAGCAACCCACTGCCGCTGTGATTTGACACAGCAGGAGCCAATAAGTGGGTTCGGCAGACTCAATGTCCGCTGGGACCCACCAATCATTCAGGAGAGAAGCAGAAGGCCAGTCTGGCCATATAAACAAGGCAGACCGTCTGTAGGGAAAGGTAGTGAACCTGTGGTTTCTGGAAAGCAGGAACACAGATCTCTGCCTTTCCATAGTACAAGCACCTCTCCCAGAGTAACCAAGCACATTTTAGG
The DNA here is from genome assembly GCA_029574335.1 of Rana kukunoris. NCBI lineage: Eukaryota > Metazoa > Chordata > Amphibia > Anura > Ranidae > Rana > Rana kukunoris. Next base: position 288,789,540 of record CM056049.1, read on the forward strand.
CACACATTTAAACCTTTGATCACCCCTGATAATCCCTTACCAGCCAGTGTCATTAGTACAGTGACAGTACACATTTTTTTCAGCACTGATCACTGTATTGGTGTTACTGGTTCCCAAAAAAGTGAAACTTTGCGTCCGGTTTGTCTGTTGCAATTTCGCAGGCCCATTACCAGTCTGATTGCCACCATTAATAGTAAAAAATTTATAGAGCAAAAAAGAACTGCAGAGGTGAGACCAAATATCACCAAAAGAAACCTCCATTTGTTAAGGGGGAACACCATTTGGGTCGCACGACCACGCACCACAGTGCTGCATTGCACAAAATGGTTTGTCATGAACGGGGGTAAACCTTCCAGAGCAGAAGTGATTAAGACGACATTTACAATAAATTTTAGAATTTGAAGGCATGCTGCTGCAAACTAAAATCATCTTATACAGATGCTACATTTATTGGGATTTTCTTGATAAAACTAGACGATGCAGTTGTCTTTTTGCTCATTACTGCCCAAAATACTACTGTGATAACTGAGAACACAACATTTTATGCAAAAGAAAAGGATTTTATTTTTAAAATTTTTAGTTTACGTTTTATACTTGCCTAAGTGGATGCAGCATCGGTCCCCTGGCACCTCTGCACTGAGAACCGATCTATCAGCAATGGCTTGGTTTTCAGTTCCCTGAGCAGAAAGCTGCAGACCGTCAGTCACAGCTCTCTGCTTCCTCCTCGCTCATTGGAGCACTGAGCTGTGGAGGGACGGGGGATCAGCCGTCTCAGGCTCTCATTGGCACGCCGAGAGACTAGCGAGTGTCAGTCCAGGCACCTGGCGGATCCAGGCTTTCATTGGCGAGATGATGCGGTGCCTGGACTGATATCCATGACGTCAGAGAGCGGACTTCAGACCGTTCTCTGCTGAAATGGGTCACAGGAGTGCAGGACTAACCACACTCCTGTCATCTATAAGAGTAGTTTAGCCAAACAAGCATACTGCTGCCCCCCCCCCCCCCCTAGTACTTACCGTTTTATCGTAGTTTTCACCTGGCTTCCAGGTTCTCTCTGCCCCGGGGGGTAGGTGTTCCCAAGACAAGGCATAGTTTATTGACGTGCTGGTAAAGCGTGTCACGTATTTCGAAAATAGACGAAGTGTGACTCGGCTTTTTACGGCGCCTGCGCAGTCAGCTCTACATGGCAGGTGCCGTAAACAGCCGAGTCACACTTCGTTTATTTTAGGAAGGCGTCGCACGCTTTACCAGCACGTCAATCCATCTACGCCTTGTCTTAGGAAAGCCTACTCCCCGTGGGGAACCAGCTCGGAGCCGGATGAGAACGATAAAACGGTAAGTACAGCAAAAAAAAAAAAAAGAAGCATTCTGCAGATGTAATCTAATGGTAGATAAGTTGATTTTCAGGGTGAACCTTCGCTTTAAGAGTCATAATTTGATACTACACCATTATATAGCATTGAAAACACTGTGGCTGGTAAGCAACTTCTGTAAATTACTTTTAAAACTGCACAGAATTATAGTTCATAGTTGGATATATGCAACTAAAGCACAGTGTCCTTTTTTGGGATAAGCATAGTCTCAGCTTACCTAACTGAGGAGTGAGAGACATATTTTTCTTTTTCCTATCATCTTGTGATGGTACTACCTGAAATGCAAGAAATCCATTATTCTGTAACATCTACACAATTGATGAATACAAATTTAAACATCTATCTGCTCTTGGCACAGAAGCCACTGGCAGCCCTGGACGCACGCGTGTAGCATTTTGGCAAAAAAAACAAAAATGTTGTATAGCGGTTAAAGGGGTTGTAAAGGTACAATTTTTTCCCCCTAAATGGCTTGCTTTACCTTAGTGCAGTCCTCCTTCACTTACCTCATCCTTCCATTTTGCTTTTAAATGTAATTATTTGTTCTGAGAAATACTCACTTCCTGTTCTTCTGTAACAGAACACATTAATGCAAGGTTTTCTCCCTGGGGTGGAGTGTCGTGCTCACCCCCTCCCTTGGGCTACAGGAGGGTCAGGACACTCTCTATGTTGCACATAGAAAAAGGAGCTGTGTGTTTGCAGTGGTCATCAACCCTGTCCCCAGGGCCCACCAACAGGCCAGGTTTTTTGTATTCCCTTGGGGAGATGCAGACTGGAATACTGCAATCACTGAGCAGCAAATGATATCACCTGTAATGCATTTCAATTATCTTGCAAACCTGGCCTGTTATTGAGCCCTGAGGACAGGGTTGATAACCTCACTCTCTGTAGTCCAAGGGAGGGGGCAAGCCCAACACTCCACACCAGGAAGAAAGCAAAGGTTTATAACCTCATTAATGGATGGAAACCTAAAAACAAAAATGTTTTGGCTCAATTTCCAATATAAAAACACAATTTGCCTTTTAAACTTTATTTTTAGTATGCAGATGCGTTTAATCTGTTGCTGTCCACATAACATGCATATATATGCTGCCGCACATATGTATGCATACAGTTAAGTGCAGCAGCAAAAAGGGTATGCTTTACCGCCCAGACACTGCATATATGCATCACTGGGTGACGGAGAAATTGCATATTTCCTTATTATAGGTTGTCTAGTTCAGTGTTTTTCAACTTCAGTCCTCAAGGCACACCAACAGGTCAAGTTTTCAGGATTTCCCTCAGATGCAATGGCTGTGGTGATTACTAAGGCAGTGAAACTGATCGAATCACCTGTGCAAAATAATGGAAAGCCTAAAAACATGACCCGTTGGTGTGCCTTGAGGACTGGAGTTGGAAAACACTGGTCTAGTTGCTTCACAAATATACAAGAAAGCCTTTAATATCCTGGTTATCGTCGCTGACTCATACCACAGGAATGTTACTACAAACTGACCAGATTCTTAAAAAGGTAATTGCTTGCAAGGAGAGTTGACCATTCCTTACACCCAAGTCTATATACTACAGTTAGAACTTGAAAACAGTCTCATCCTCAGATCTTGTATAATGCATGAGTCTAATCAAAATGGCCAAGATGCGAAACAGCATCTTTAGGCATTCTTGTTCATTAGGGTTGTCCAGATACCGATACTAGTATCGGTATCGGGACCGATACCGAGTATTTTTGGGAGTACTTGTACTAGCGCAAATGCTCCCGATACCCAAATAGAATACTTTTTTTGTATTTATCAACATGTTCTGTGAAAATTCTTTGCGTTTTTTTACTACTGCGTGACAATAAAACATTTTTATTCATTTTTATTCTTTTATAATGTCTTGAGTTAGAGTTCTTCATAATTCTAAAGAAAATATCCTTAAATCTGTATTGTGGTTTGAAAACTGTCACATGACATTTAAAAAAAGTATCGGTATTCGTTATCGGCAAGTACATGAAAAAAGTATCGGTACTTGTACTCGGTCCTAAAAAAGTGGTATCGGGACAACTCTACTTGTTATATTTTCGGTTATCTGCATAAATACTAATAAATGTTATATTTCAGTATTTGTGATAATACACGATGTTTGTGTCTACACCGTTTACAGTATAGAGACCAAGCTGTCAGATTTCACCAAGAAAAAAAACTGTAGCTGGCGGGACTGGCTTTTGAATCACAAGACCACTGACAGCCAATTACAGTGGTCACACGATAGCAGGTTGTTCCTGTACCCTATACATGCAGACCCTATTAAAAAAAGGATGCCGGGGCTGGGCAAGGAGCGGCAACTCAGCCGATTCCCCACTTACCGGGATAAATCGAGTCTGTGGTTTCTGAGGACTGGCTGCAGATGGTGATCCATACAAGATATCAGACTTGGGGCTCCCTGTATTTGAAAATAAATGCACAGAAGTCAGAAAAGGTAGAATGCTCAACCACCTATCTGTACAGTCACCCGTCACATGTTCCTTGGCACACCGCTATGCCATCACATGATCACAATGTAAACACAATTGTTAATGGGTTTCATTCATAACAGCTGTGCTTCGTATCGAGAAGCCTTGATTGGCCCACAGCCATCACATGGAACCTGGGCCAATCACAGATCACAACTGTTATGAATAAGACCAGTTCATGAGTTCAAAACATTGCTGTTACAGTAATCATTACTGTAACAAAACACCCACACACACAGTAGTAGAGTGGGCAGCTTAGTTGTCCCTTCAATAGGCTTCATGTCATTTATGAACGGTTTCTGAGAAGGGCAGCCTTTATAGAGATCTGTACTTCATTGCTGGAAAGACCTGAATACCTACACATGTGCAAGGACTGCTCATGTTAGTTGATCAGTTTCTGTAACCCTCTACATTGCCCCTAGAATTGCTAAATGGAGCATTAACTTGATCATACTGTTTCACCGAACCACTGCAGAAAATGGTTAGCCAGCAAAGTAGTGAGAGGTATAAGCAGGCAATTTTTTTCTATGCTTTTACCAAATATTGATGCTGAAGAGTAACTGCCAGTGACAGGATTGCTAGTGTGACTGGGCCCAACACTGTCTGCTGATAACAGATGCATGTTTAAGTCATCCCTCACAATTAATACAAATATATGGACATTAAAGTCTATGGCTATGGTTATACAAGGAATATTAGTACATGTGGTTTGCTTTACAATTTCCCTTGATCCTACCAATATCTAAACCATGGGTCTTCAAACTACGGCCCTCCAGTTCAGGAACTACAATTCCCATCATGCCTAGTCATGTCTGAATGTCAGTTTTACAATGCCTCATGGGATGTGTAATTCCACAACACCTGGAGGGCCATAGTTTGAGGATCCCTGATCTAGACCATAGGTGGTGGATGTGCAGTCAAATTGGGCTATCGGCTCATATGGCAATGGCAAAGTCAGATCACTCTGAAAGCCCTAAATGCATAGTATTGCCATCTTAAGTGCAATCTTCCCATTCTTGGAGCTTAACACTTAAAGTAGATGGCAAAGAACAAGTCCTGTTGGCAAGCAATTTTTTTAATAAAAATATATAAAATGTATTTAAAAAGGCATAACTGTTACGGTTTTCGATGGGTTACCATTTATTATGCCAGGTTATGCCCCAAACTGTCTGGAGATTTTTGAAGACAAATCAAGGGTTTTGCATTGTAAAAAGCCAAGTTTTCTATCTTGTCCAAATAGCGCAGATGAATGCCACAAAAGTGTAATCCTGTGTAACTTACTGTTAGAAAAGTCGCAGTGAAATCAGCCATGCCATTTAGTAACGTGAGGTGGGAGGGCAAGGCTAGATCTTTTCCACAATGAGTCACTCACCTGCTGCCCCTTTATACTGAGGGCATTCTTTCTTGATGTGGCCCTCCCGTCCACAAATGAAACAGCGTTTTTCCCTAGGCTCTCGGTCGTCTTGTCTTCTCCACTTTTCAGCACCAGATCTAGGTGGTGTCCTATCTTTGCCAGGATCATTGTTGCCCCATGGCCCTTGCTGTGCTTTTCGTGGAGTTGTATGTAGCTCTCTCCCATCTATGCTCACACCACCTCCCTGCATACTAATTTCCTTGTCCTCAATTCTTTGCGGCCTCTTGTCTTGGTATCTTTGGTTTGCAGCATTTTCAGGATTACGCCTTCTAACTCTAGTACAGAAGAAAAAAAAATGTGGGGAGCCATGTGAGATGTCAAATTTAGCCCAACATGCAAAACTGAAGTATATTTTAAAACCCATGAACAAAAAAGCAACATAATGCAGCTTTCAGTCAACTTAGTTGGCCGCATTAGCTTTCATTTTTCAGCCCAAAAATATTTCAACAATGATTATGGATCTTCAAATGCCATTTTCTATACAGTTCCGTTTCCTATAGTGAAAGTGCAGGTAGTACTTTTATTCCCACGCTACCAATATCTATCCAACCATAATTATGAGGCCCAACTTGCCCCTCTTGCAGCTGCCAATCCAAGAAAAGCTTTGAAGGAGACTGCCGATTCATTAGCGCAGCTTGTCTCAGCTGTGAACACTTTTCACAGACAAGCAGCAGCAAGAGTAATGGGGAGTGGTATACTCTCCATTCCAATTCCTGCTGCTTGTCTGTGGAAAGTGTTCACAGGAGAGACAAGCTGCACATATGAATCAGCCATCTCCATCAAAAAAATTTAAATGTGTGAAAATCTTGTGCTAATTATAAGTGTAGACTGCTGCACTTTTACCACTCCTTGGATACAAGGAGATAATGGGAAAAAAATAAAAAAATAAATGGAGACAATATAAAAAAGGTTGCGCCGTTCAAACAAGTGTCCATGTGTAGCAAAAAAAATATTCCAGTGGTATTCCACCAACTGGATGGTGCTATCCAACGTCCCCAGTGATAATAAAAGTATAACAATCCAAATGAAAATTAAATTGGCCTCTTACCAACTTCAGATCTCTAGAATAGATCAAACACACAAGGTAAGTAAATGCCTGATGCCTGGCCATATCCTCTGTCTCATGACCTCCAAGATGGATGAATCTGACAGCTCCAGGCTTGACATCCCCACATCACTCACTCTGGACTCTAACTCCACACATTAAGGCAGTAGAGAGGATGATTCAGCATGAAAATCACCAACAAATCTGGATGCACATGTCAGAACATCCAGATTTGTGGGCGATCTCCATGCTGGATCATCCTGCTGTTTAATATTATCTCTGTTGTAAGTGCATATTTTAGCTTAAATAAACGCTGTTTATACATACTATGTGATGACCCTTTCTGTGTTCCCTTATCCTGCACATACACCTGAAGTGAAGCACAGTGATCATTCCGAGTGAGGCAATCTGCTGGGAGGCTGTGGAGTATACTTTCAGTGTGGAGTCAGAGTCCAGAGTTTGTGCTGTGGGGACGCCGAGTCGGGGAGCTGTCAGATCCATCCATTTTGGAGGTCGGGAGCCACACAGAGGATGTGGCCAGGCATCAAGCATTTACTTACCCCATGAGTTTGAGGATAGGATTATATGTAGAGATCAGGAGTTGGTATGAGGCCAATTTCATTTTCATTGTTATACTTTATCACTGGTAACGGTGGAGAACACACCCAGCTATTGGAATACATTTATTGATACATATGAGCACTTGTTTATTGAACTTATTACCAGTTGACACCTTTGATAAGTTTTGTTTATGAGACAGCGCAACCTTTTATATTTTCACGTTTTTATCTCAAAGCTGTTGTCAGATTGGCCGTGGCAGGTTGAACTTCATAACCATTAAAAAAACAGGAAAACCAAAATAAAAACGATAAATCTTTAAAATTGGTTGGGGGAGCTACACAGATAAGGACTTGCATCTTAAAGCAAAGGATGCATTAAAGTTAAAGACATTCAGCCTTTAGAACCACTTAACATTTTACTTGTCTAGTCCAGTGAATTAACCACTTTAAGACCGGCCACGATCGTTTGACGGCCGCACAGTGGCTCTCCTGAGCTCAGTTATGGCGGTGCACGCTCGTTCCCACTGCACAAGTGTGCCCGCGGGTCGAGACTTAATGTCATCCGGGGGCCCGTGATAGCCCTTTACACTGGCAGAATGGGAAATGCCTAGGTAAACCAGGCATTTCCTCGTTTTGACAGGTGAACTGACAGGTATCTATTGTTCCCAGTGGTTGGGAACTGTTTCTATCTGGGGGTGGGCTTAATGGGACATGACAGAGATCACTCATAGGGAACACAGTTAACCCCTTGATCGCCCCCTAGTAATCAATGGTTATTTTTAGCTCTGATCACTGTATAAATGTCAATGGTCCCAAAAAAAGTGTCAGATTTGTCCGCTGCAATGTCGCAATCCTGAAATTTGCAGATCACCATTATTAGTAAAAAAATAAAAAGCGGTATTAAAACCTAAAAGCAAACTTTCCCCATCTGCAGCAAGTTGGTTTTTAAAAAATACAAACAGTCCTACAGATGTATCAATTTACAGGGATGAGAAACCATAAACCTTGACAGTGGTGCTTACAATGATCACCTTTTATTTATTCACGGAAAACCTTTATCCCCAAAAAAGGGAAAAAATAAAATAAATAAAAGTTTGCTGCAACTGATTACAAAATGTGAGCTAGAGTTTGGCTTTAATTGGTTAGTGTATTTAAATCTGCTACTACATTTAACACTACCACTTTCATGCAAACACTATTTGCTTTCTACACTTTCTAGATACAACCATTTAAAATATTTTACTAATCTGGCTAAGGTACAATGAACACTGAGTGGTTATGTGCATCGAACATTCCATAGTAATTGCTCCAACTAATCAAAATAAAAACTATTAGCAACCCATATGATTCAGCTGTGCTTTAAACCTGCCAAGTATACCAGTGTGTTCAAAACTATTAATAGTTGTTCAAAAGTACACAAACATCAGAAGAGTCTTCCCAGTGCCTGGCTTCCGACCCATCATAATCCCAATATCATGCAACTTAGTCACAGTAATGGCTAATAGAAATATAGAAGGGAGCTTGTATGACAAAAAAAAAAAAAATGATAATCGATATATCTATATGAACATACATACACACACACAGCCCTCTTTCACTCAAAGTTCTTGGAATTCGGTGGTTACTGGTGCATGGCACAGTTTTTGGGAATTCTGTGTAAAAGGTACTACTCCTAAGTCTGTTAAGTAGCACATAAACCACAGTAGGATCTGATGCTACTGTCAAGGGTAAAAAAAAAAAAATTACACACACACACAAGCTAGGCGACTTACTTTCTTCTCATAGGGCAGTCTTTCATAAAGTGTCCAATTTTGCCACAGATTCTACAACATCTGTCATTGGGAGCAAGTTCACCTTCAGTCAGTACATCTGGATCAAAGAAATACTCCTATGGGGGGAAACATGGTTTAAAAAACACATTCTTATATGCTATCCTGAGGGACAAGCATGGTAAATACAGACTATAAGACCCCTTTCAAACTGGGGCGACGTTGGCACTAAAGCATTGCTTGCTTTAGCACTTTTCCCGCCAAAGGCGTTAAAATTGCCTGTGTTGCAGCGCTTCCCATTCATTTCAATTGGCAGGCCATTTTGGAAGCGCTAAATACTGCGCTCCCAAAGATGCTTCTTGCAGGCCTTTTCCCCAAGGGAATCTCCCCAGTGTGAAAAGTCACATTGAAATCAATGGGAGGCAGTTTTTAGGCACCATTTCTAGAGCTAAAATGCCTGAAAACCGTCTGAAAAGGGTCTAAAAGCATCTATCATTTTGTAGCAAACCATATGCTGCAAAAGAAAAGCATATGAAAATATGGTTTTACATTCCCTCCTTTTACATTCTTCTAAAGCTTACATCAGGAGGAATGGCGAGTGGTCAGCTCAAAAACACACTGCCCACTTTCAAAGTAAGTAGTTTTAGGTAACATTTCTTCAGCATTATATCCCAACTGTATTCTTACAGCAACCTAAGCTCTTCAAGCTACCATGGTAATAAGCCAACTTATGGGTAGATTACACCATGCAAGTCTTATATGCAACTGGAAACAAAAAAAAAAAAAGCGCCTTTGCTAGGAGTTCATCCAGTACTATACTTCAAATACTATACTAACATGGTCACAAAGTTAAATATATTTACCATTGTAGAGCGATATTCTTTTGGAAAAATTTTCATTGGGGTGCCAAATAACCTCCTTCCATTGATAAAACCTTTCATTATAAAATTAGTCACTGCAAAAAGAAACAGAGACCAAAAAAATTAAAAAATTACTTGGGCAAGTCAATAGATGTACAGTATACCAACACATCTGTTTGGATAAGATCAGTGCTATAAAAAAAAAAAAAAAATAAAAAAAAGACAGCCACAAACTAAATAGGATTAACACATATGTAGCACATATACAAGTAAAGCACGGTCCGTGATGGAAAGTAGTATTACATTAATACGTTAAGAAACTAAGACTTCATTGAAAAATACAAGATTCCAACCATGTGATAAAGATGCTAAAGGGTATATACATCACCCCATAAGTGGTCAATGTTAGTATCCCTAATGCTACTTGCAGTATTAGTTTACACTGGGATGGGAAAGGGCTAGGACAATCACAGGTGGTTGCAAACTATAAATCCTAGATGTTTTTTTTTAATACAAGTTCATCACAGTTGTCAATATACATTTTCTAGTTCCTTTACAAGGAAAAAAGCTTATTAGAAAAATACATATTTTCTGGATACTTACTCTTTCTTGACAATCCAGCACCCAGATTGTGATTTAGGTCAAAGGGATCTATATTAAAAAAAAAAAAAAAGAAAAAAGTTAGTACAGTTGTACAAAGTTTTTTTTAAATTAAATGTAAAATGAAAATTTGACAGTTTAAGACCTTCTTAAAAAGTTCACCCTTCTCAAAAAACTGCCTATGCAGACAAGGGTGCCTGCAGATAAAAAAAAGGGATTTTTAAATACAGCTTACCTGTAAAATCCTTTTCTTGGAGTACATCACAGGACACAGAGCAGCATATTCATTACTATATGGGTTATATGGAGTACCTTCAGGTGTGGACACTGGCAATCTCAAACAGGAAGTCCCCTCCCTATATAACCCCCTCCCATAGAGGAAGTACCTCAGTTTTGTAGCAATCAGTATGCCTCCCAAAAATGTTCCCCAAAAGAGGGGTGGGAGCTCTGTGTCCCGTGATGTACTCCAAGAAAAGGATTTTACAGGTAAGCTGTATTTAAAAATCCCTTTTTCTTTCTCGTACATCACGGGACACAGAGCAGCATATTCATTACTATATGGGATGTCCGAAAGCAATGCTTTAATGAGGGGAGGGAGACATCTTCCAAAAAAGGATTTAATTTAGAGGTATACTCAAATACTAGTAAATCCAACTTAAACAAGAAATGTAAATCTCAAATCAAGTCAAGGGAGCCCCCTCAGATCCTGAGGAGCTTGAATCGCGGCCTGTAGTACTGACTGCCCAAAGGCTGTATCCGCATTCCTTCTTACGTCCAATTGATAACATGTGGACTGACGACCACGTTGCTGCCTTGCATATTCGAGCCATAGAGATCTGATGATGTGCTGCCCAGGAGGTGCCCATGGCCCTGGTAGAATGGGCCTTTACCGATAAAGGAGGAGGCAACCTCTTCAAACCGCAGGCCTGAACGATTAATTGTTTAATCCATCTTGCGATGGTGGATCAAGCAGCTGCCTGACCCATCTTGGGCCCTTCCGGTAAAACGACCACCACATCTGTTTTCCGAACCTTCTCTGTAGCTTTAAGATAGGCCTTTATGGCCCTGACAATATCCAACGTATGCAGCAACCCCTCCTTTCTAGAGGTGGGTTTTGGAAGAAGGATGGTAGTACCACATCCTGGTTCAGGTGGAAACTGGATATAACCTTTGGTAGAAAGGAAGAATGAGGACGGAACCCCGCCCTATCCTTATGTAAAATGAGATATGGTTCCTTACAAGATAAGGCTGCCAATTCCGATACTCTCCTGGCCGAAACTATGGTGATCAGAAACGCCGACTTTCTAGTCAGTAAAACCAAAGGTACCTCAGCCAACGGCTCAAAGGGTTGTTTCTGTAGAGTTGACAGAACAAGATTTAAGTCCCATGGACAAAGTGGTGATTTGACCGGAGGATTAACACGTAAGACTCCCTGTACGAAGATCTTAACCAGCGAGTGGGCGGCCAGCGGCCTCTGAAACCACACTGATAAGGCTGAAATCTGTCCCTAGATCGTGCTTAATGCCAGGCCTTTATCCACTCCTAGCTGGAGAAAACGTAATACTCCATCAATGGTATACTTGCAGGAAACCTATCTCTTAGCCTCACACCAGCCTACGTAGGCCCTCCAAACCCTGTAACAAAATTACCCTGGAGGCCGGCTTTCTAGCCTTAATGAGGGTAGGGATTACCTGCCTAGACAGACCTCTACCCCTGAGAATCAGGGATTCAGCCGCCAGACCATCAAATTTAGACGCCGTAATGCAGGGTGGAGGATCGGGCCTTGTGAGAGTAGGTCTGGCCATAGAGGAATAGTCCAAGGGCCTCCCGCTGCCAATTTCAGGACTAGTGAGTACCATGCCCTCCGGTACCAAGCTGGGGCTACCAGGATAACCGGCCTGTGCTATGATCCTGCGCCACAGGCGGGGTAGTAACTGCAGCGGGGGAAATGCATATAGAAGTTATGATTGATGCCAAGGGCAAACCAACACATCGGTTCCGCAGGCCATAGGGTCCCTCGTTCGAGACATGAACCTGTCTAGCTTCTTGTTGAATCCTGATGCCATGACCTCCACGTCTGGCACTCCCCACTTCTGGCAGATTGTCTGAAAAAAACTTGTGGATGCAGAGACCACTCCCCCGGCGACAGGGTTTGGCGACTTAGGAAGTACGCCTGCAGGTTGTCCCCCTCGGGAATGAATGTCGCCGATATGCAGGGTGCATAAACCTCTGCCCACCGAAAAACCAAGCTCCTCTCACTCTGAGTGGCTTGACTCTTGGTTCCCCCTTGGTGGTTCACATATATGCCACCGCTGTGGCATTGTCTGAATGACTTCTCACCGAGGACCCCTGTAATCTGGATGTCTATGCCAGGAGGGCTAGCCGAGCGGCTCTGATCTCCCAGACCTTGATGGGCAGCTGCTTCTCCGCCTCTGCCCAAGTTCCTTGGCGAGTGAACCCGTTCAAGACCGCTCTCCAGCCTTCCAGACCACTGGGCAGAACCAAGCTACTAGAATTGGCGTCTATGGGACACAAGTGTGGAAGCATGTGGTATCGCCTCGAACATGGCCATTAGTCTGCCTAGTAATCGCATACATAGGCGAATAGTTGGTTCTCTTTTGCTTAGAACCAACTGAATCAATCTTTTGATAGATTCGACCTTTACCTTTACCAGGGGCAGGAACACCCATCTTCTGTTCTGTGTCTAATCTCATGCCGAGATATTCCAACTGCTTTGTAGGTTGAAATGCTGATCTTTCCCCGGTTTAGGACTCAGCCGAACCTCTCGAGGTACTGAACCATGAGGGCTACTACGCATTCCACCAAGGAAGCGAGTGAACTTATGATTAAGAGGTCGTCCAGGTATGCTAGGACCGAGATCCCTTGGATCCTTTAGACTGACTAGAATTGGAGCTAGGACCTTCGTGAATACCCGGGGGCCGTAGCCAGCCCGAAGGGGGGGCGCCACGAATTGGAAGCGACGCTGTATCACTACGAAGCGTACAAACAAAAAATATTTGATGTGGCTGAAAGACTTGGTACATGAAGGTAACCATCCTTTATGTCTATAGAAGCCAGATCCTTCTGGAGTGTGGCGGCTGCTGACCGAACGGATTCTATCCGGAAAGAGCGAACCCTTAGGTAAGCATTTAAACCTTTTAGGTCCAAAATTGGTCTGACATCGCCGATGGGCCTTGGTATGACAAACAGATTGGAATAGAAACCTAGCCCCTGTTCTTGGGCTGGTACCTCTACCATTATGCCCTGGTAAAGCAGATGATCCAACGCCGCCCGCATTGAGGCCTTCCTTGTGGAGGAAATTTTAGAAATTCTTATCTGTAGCCTGCGGCCACAGATCGGACCCCCTCTGTCGGGGATTGATCCCCAGAGGCCTGTCCTTGCGATCCATTGTTAAAAGTTTGATCGCGCAGGAGGTCCGTACTGCCTGGAATTTGAGGGCCCCGGAACAGGGGGGAGCTGCCTTTTAAACGCAGGACCCCGGAACTTCTCTTGACTGGTAAAAGGGTACTTTTGCCACTTGAAACAGTCTGAATGTATTTATCCAGATCTTTCCATGGAAGGGCAAACCTGCCAGCAGTCTTTTACATGGGGCTCGGCCGCCCAGTTCTTCATAAGAGCCTTCTCATATGCACTAAAAATAGTGACAACGAGACGCTTGCTGGATGGAGTCTTTTTTATAACCTTTACCGCAAAGCACAGAGCTCTGGGAATATCCAATAACTCCTCTGCCTATTGGGCAGGGATGTCTTAAGCATCTGTTTTGTCTGGTTCTTTAACGCCTGACAAAACTCCAATTGCAGCCACTGCTGGCTGTAGCCAAGGATGCTGGAAAAGTGTCTCTAAACGTTTATCGACCGGGACCTTAAACATTTGTATGTTTCCCCTTAGGCCAGTTAATGATTTATTCACCCCTGAGATGGCTGCGTCCACAGTTGGGAGCGCCCCCTTTCTTAGAAAAATGTATTTTCCATAGGGTAAATAACAGAAAACCTTCCAGGTGGTCTCCCATCCAGGCACTAATCCAGGCCCGACCCTGCTTAGCCTCCGAGATCAGACGAGATCGGGCGCTTTCCGGGAGATGTGGCCTCAAGGACCTCACGGGTAGTTGAAAAGCAGTGCCCGAACCGGGACCTGAACCCTGGACCCTCAGACCAAAAGTCCGATGCTCTACCGACTGAGCCATCCGGGCCCCTTTTAAAGAGCAATTGGTCAGGGGAAAGAGTGCCTGCAAGCACAAATATTTCCTGGCAGACGTGCATAAAGACTACCCTCTCGTCAGCTTTAGGCGGCAGAAAAAATTCTGTCCGGTCGTCCCAATCCTGGAAAAACCAATTCCTCTAACAGAGGATGGACCGGAAAAGCTGCGTTGCTTAAAGGCGCTTTTAAAAGAACCCAAAGAGGATACCGCAGGAACCTGAGGCTCTGGAAATGGCAAATTAAATGCCGAGCGGACCATGTCTGTCAAAGACTGGACCCCCAGACTCTCCGTCTGGGAGGCTGAAAACGATTCTTCAGTGGTAGATCCTTCCTCTAGGTTCTGTCCCTTTTGGCGATGGGGACCAGTCCGCTTCTTGCCAGAAAAAGAGCCAGCGATCATAGCTGTTAACTTTTTTCTCTAGCCCCCCTAGGGTGACGGCTAGCATCTCCTCTGTGAAAACACAGGGTTGGGCCGACCTGGGCCAGCCTCAGCACCAGACCCCCTTAATGGCTTATCCAGGGTGACCCCTATAGGAATAACCTGTGGGGAAAGTATTGGCATATCATCAGAACCAGAGGAGGAACCCCTTTGTCTTTTTTTTTTTTTTTGTGTTTTGATCCTGAACCCTTGGAAGCCATAATACAAAACCGAGGGACTCCGCTTACAACAACAGACTGTTATAGCCAGGAGTACAAAAAATAAGGTTTAGGGGACAATAGGATCACTAATGCCCAAAAACGGTGGGGCTCAGTATGTTTTCCTTTATAATATTATTCACAACCTACAGCCCCACCCCCAACATGTTTGCCAGCATTCAACCTGTTGCCAAGGGGATTTTGGCTTAACAAAAAGTATTGGAGCTGACTCCAGCATGTAGTACCCCTTCTCGCCACCGGGAGTCACTGTGCTGCCAGCTGAACTGAGCTTAGAACGCGCCTGCTGTGTATAACAGCAATTGAAGGCACGCCCACTCTACACTGCAGTCACGCTCCCCGCCCCCCCCCCCCTCCCGAACGGCGCGAAATTTTCTATATGCATGCGCGCGTGCACGCGCGACTGTCGGGGGGGGGGGGACAAGCCCAGGAGGAGACGCACTTTGGAGCCCAGGAATGCAGGTTGGAGGACGCATCAGGCGGCAGATTTTGAATCCCGGCAAGGTAAGGCTAAAACAGGCCCCTAAGGAGTCCCTTTTAGAGACAGATTGAGATCTTCAACCAGCGAGCAGCAGGTAGCTAGCAAACATACATAGATAGGTAGGCTAAACATTTCAGGTCCATCCATAGTGACCATGGTAAGCAGAGCATACTCAGGCTTTAGCCCTGGAGAGCCTGCTGTCGAACCAAGTCCCGCAGGCTCCCCTCTTACCTGCTCCATGCCGCAGGACGTTTTGCAAAACGGTCCAATCTTCTCCCATCTCCGTGGGTAGCGTAGTAGACCTTCAGGCCCTGGGGTCCTATGAAGGTACCCACTGTCCTGGACCTATATAGCACCCTGGCAAACAGGAACTTATGGTCTTTACGAACTCCAAGTCCTGGGCCCAGCCCTCCAAAGAGGAGCATTATAGGCAAAACCCCACGGTTTGGGGCCCGGGTACTGTCCACTTTGGCACCGAGGCTCCTTGGACAGATCCGGTTAGCCCGCCCTTAATCCCAAGGATGTGGAGCAAAGCTATTCCGTGACCAACACCTAAGACACTGGCGAAAAAACTGAGGTACTTCCTCTATGGGAGGGGGTTATATAGGGAGGGGACTTCCTGTTTGAGATTGCCAGTGTCCACACCTGAAGGTACTCCATATAACCCATATAGTAATGAATATGCTGCTCTGTGTCCCGTGATGTACGAGAAAGAAAACTATGCAGCTTTGACCAACGTTAAGTAATGCTCTTGCTATAAGTGTAGGCCGTTCACATACCACTAGAAGTCCTGCCAGCCACATATTTGGAGCGGTGAAAGAGTGGGGTGTATAATGCTCCTGCCCATTAAAATCAATGGAACACCATGGCTCTGCAGAGGCACTTTGCAGTGGTTAACCTTTTCTCGGCCGCTAGCAAAGGGGGGTAAATATTAACCGCCACCACAGTGTGAAAGGGGCCCTAAACCGATATTGATAAGAACTGCAACTGGAGCTAAGGGCGTCCCATTTCCACTGTGTACTGACATGGCCCAATCCAACACCAACTGCCTACCAATGAATCTTTTCCTTGTGAAGTGACAAACCGGTTCCTAGCTTTAACAAACGGCACTATCCCAATGGTGTGCAACAGGAGTCTGTAGGTTGTAGCCAGAGTTCAAGAACACTGTCAGGGCCCATGACTCCTTGTTTGGGTTGCCTTGTGGATAAGTTGGCTCATAAACATATCCACCCTTTTATAACAGAGGGCTCACACTCTTGCTACAGCATCTGTTTTATTACAGATGTCAGCTGCAATTGCAGTGTTTTTTTTGCAGCTTCACTTGCCAGGGAAGCCACAGTAAAGGGTTTCATGCACATAGAAAGGCCTGAGACAGAGGTCCTCCAGCCTTTATAAATATAAAAAAGGTAGAAAGCACACGCACACACACACACGTTAAGCTAAAATGTAAGTTTTTACCTTCAATGACTATGTATTTGGAAGTCCACTGCTTTTTAAAAGTGGTTAGCAAGCTTTTTCTTCTGATAGAAATGACATGTTCTTTAAAATCAAATCCTTCAGTATAAAAACGAAGAAGGCCCAGCCACAGTTCACCAGGAGACTCCTTATTTTTTCCATAATCTGGCCAGTACTTTGCCTTAAGAAAATAAAACGGATCAACACCATTTAAAAATAAATTCTGTAGAATGGATAGAAAGTTAGTTGTTTATAGCACCCTTCCACTATCCCTAAGCGGGGGTAGAGAAGGTGTCCTGAGAGAATTAGTTACCCCATGCATGCAAAGTGCAACCACCTCCAGTTTAGAGAGGACAACACTAGCAATCTGAGAATCCTCTTCTCTCAGCAGTAAATGGAAAGAACTGTAGCTGCCAGAAATGTCTCATCCAACTCTTTATACACTCCAGGCAGATTTCCCCACCGATACACTATTCCTGATTTAGCCACTCCACCTTTCTTTGCAAGGCCACCCAGGACCTGTGGCAGCCTCCAACTTGGGGGAAAGTACCCACTTTCCTCATGTATTTTAATCCCTCTGAAGCAACGAGCTACTCCCTCATCTGCAGCCACTTACTCTACACTTGCTCTTTTAGTCGCCATTCTTAATTTTATTCTGTGCCCAGACTCCACTCCCCTCCCCTCCCCTCCTCCCCAGTAACCATTTTTCAGTTTTTGCCATCCTTTCCTTCTCTGCACAAGCTTTGTTCTCCATTCAGTTTCTGCTCATTACCTACTAATTAGTTTGCTGAAAAATTACACCTTGCAAAACACTAAAATTAAACTGGCACGTAATACAAGCAATCAGTTCATGGCTATGTAAAAAAAAACAAAAATTCTCTTGGGGGACGAAAAAAAAAAAAAAAAAAAAAAGTGTACAAAATCACAAAGCATATGCAGGCTTGAACAAATTTCCAAAACCAACACTCATTTTTAATATAGATTAACGCACAGATTACGGACTAACTCTTACCAACTCATCCAATTTGTCAAAGAAGTAAACATTCCAGCCATCAACAAGTTTTTCAGGCTTATGGGAATCTAAGTAAATCTAGAATACAAAAAAACACACCATTAGCCTTTACACAAAATGTCAAATTAAAAAACAGACCCTTACCCTTTCCCTTTCTCTTACCCCCACTTTTCTCTCTCTCTTTTCTTACTTCTATTCTTTTAAGACAGTTGTATGACTAGAGGGTAATGTTCTTTGTTCTTCGTTCGGTTTTTCATATGGGCAATTTGGTAACACTATAGGCCTATCTTATTTCGTGAGTATGAGCTAGAGGTTCAATGAAGCTAAATTCAAACCCACTAATTTCCTATCAAATACTTTTATAGGAGGAGGCGGATTGGGAGGCGCCTGGCTGGGACACAGAATGATCCCATTAGGGGTGTCCGGGACAGGCAGGATTCCCCCGAGCGCAAGACCACCATATTCACTTATTTTTCCGCCCTTTCCTCCGTTATCAAGCTCGCTGGATTCCTTTAACCAGCTCACAGTTGGGCAATTTGAAATCAATTGAGTCATTGTTACTGTCATTATGCCCGGTTTGTTGAATGTTATGATGTTGTAATTTCAGCCTTTGGTCATACTATATCTGTATCCTTTATTTGAAAAAATAAAATTCTATTGAAAGATAAAAAACAGACCTTTACTTGAAAGTGAAAGTTCCACTTATCCTTTTTCCCTCCCCTTTCTAACCAAAATTAGTTTGTTTTTCTGGGAGCAGGTTATTCCTCCTCCTAGTGACCACCAAGCCTGAGACATTTTGGCCATAGTTGAACACCCCCTGAAGACTGAAAAGCAGTAAACTGGTACTTTGTTATTGTACCTAAATTATTTACAACATATTTAATCCATTTTTCATAACCATTGAGCAAAGTTTGGTATAGACTTTTGCTTCCAGTACATCGGTATTAAGGATTTTGCAGTGTTTAGCAGATGCAGGGTTATGGAGATTTTATATTTAGGTATTGATTGTGCGGTATGGTGAAATAGAATAACCAAAGGATCAAACTGAATTATGTCAACGGCATGGTTGACAAACACTTAAAGCTATGGGCATGTTCGATTTTAAAATTACTTTGTTACATTGTAATACAATATCAGATCCCTGATATTGTAACATTCCAATACTCTAATGACATTAAGCCGTCAGATCATACAATACTTGGATAGATATGATGCAATAGAAGTTTAATACGCTGGTTATTTATAACCCCAAGTCTGGAATAAAACGCAGCACATTAGTATTTAACCATTTTCTTTTGGTAAAAATTTAAAATAGCGCTATAAGCAGAGATATTAATATTTAAATATTATATTTGCTGATTGAGTTGTTTCTTTTTATTTCTGTAAGAGCTAAAATGCCCGGATTATGTATGCGTGTACAATATATATTTTTTTTGTTCTTTTTGTGTTTGCAACTGCAATAAAAAAAGTAAAAAACTGAACCTCTAGGCTGGGAAGCCTGAACAAAAAAACAAATGAAACCGATCTCGGCTGTCTAGTCGGCGCATATTTTTTTTTAATTTAGAGGCAGGGCGGGACGTTATAACATCGCCTCTGGCAATCATAGAGACCCCGGCGACCATCTGGTTCGCCGTAAATATCTATAGTCAACATCCGGGGCCGGCGGATCCATTCTCCGATTCACCGATTGCAGCGGTGAGTTGGTAGAAGCACTGGAGGGCTGGGGAACATCCCCTCTCGCCTCCCTTAGGAATGATCAATCGGCGGAATAGCCGCTATGATAGTTCTTATGGTGTAGGGAATCACGGGCTGAAAATGCCAATATCCGAATGATGCCTGTAGCGACAGGTATTCATAGATACCCCTACAAAGTCAAGGACGTCATATGACGGCCTGGGGGTGGGGAGTTAAAAATCTGATTTCTTTATCATCAATGTAGAATCTATACACTTGTGGTATAAAAAAAATAAATAAAAAAAAATAAACACAATAAGCGTATATGGATTGGATGCGCAAATGTTATAGCGTCTACAAACCATGAGATATTTTTATGACCCCCCCCCCCCCCCCCCTACTAGTAATGGGGGTAGTCAGCGAAATTTAGGGAGACTGCAACAAAATTGGACACCAAACACTTTTTTGGGGACCAGTGATCAGTACAAAAAATGCACCATTAGCAGGAACACAAGATCTCCATCTTATCCCCTGCCAGAATGAAGATCTGTCTGTTTACATGTGGTCAGCAAGTGGTTAAATACCATAAAAATTCACTGTTCAACTACTGTACAGTGCAATTTCAATGCAGAACAAACAGCATTGTCACAAAGTGTAAAAATAAGGGTTTTGTCAGACTCAACAGGTTTAAAAGAAAAAAGTGCCCGTTACTGCTAGGGACAGACTGCATCATATCGTGATTTTTATTTTTGCACTTAGTTACACTTTAACTCAGCATGGTAAATCATGTCAAATTCCATATTCGTGGAAATCTATTTGCAAATAGTTGCCATGGGCTGCACTTTGGGAAATATGAGGCATTTTATAATATGCAAGCTGCCTTACCTCTTGGAGAACAGGGATAACAGGTGGATCCCTCTGTTGAAGGAAGTATAGCACCATAAGAGTATACGCATATGAAGACAGACTGCCTCTGGAAGCATCTCCAATGTCACACACCTTTACAGAGAAAAATAATTATGGCGCTTATACAATAACCAGGTTATATATAGTATATGTAGTTGAAATTATGGGCATACCTTAGTGAACACCTTCATGATGTAACAAAGGTATTTTACTCTAGGATCTATAGCAGCATAAGATGCCAAAAGCCTAGTGTTATGAAGAGCCTAGTAGAGATGGAAATAAAAAAAAAAAAAAAAATATTCCAACCTCAAAATTTAGGACATGTGTTACAAAGTGCATATCTCAAAAGACTATGTATACTCACCAGTGTGTTATATAAACTGATGTCTCCTTCAAGGCCACTTCTTACATGGTAGAATTTAACAATTGGCACTTTTGCTGTGGTAATAGGAAGGATATTCCTCAGCCCTAAGTAAAAAATACATAAAAGAAAAGCTTTGTACTAATCTTTGCAAAAAACAAGTCTTGAGACCATTAAAGGGCAAAACAAGACAATCTTCTCTGCACTCGTTAAGCTGAGCGAAAATTTGTTTTCCAAAGTGCACTACTTTAGTAAACCACCAATACTATATGTAGGGAATAGCTCTTGAGGCGTTTATACGTCAACAGGAACAGACCTACCTGTTGCCCCTGCTAGAATTTTACAAGTCTTTTGATGTTAACACGTGGGTTAATAAAACGGTTCTCACTACAGAAATTTAAAAATTTCTGGGAAGCTCTGAAGCAAAATGAGGTTTTGATGGAGTTACCCAAGCTGTGGTGGCTCACGTGATTGGCACTGCGCTAATAAAACGGTTCTCACTACAGAAATAAGCACACAAAATTGCCATGCACTTTGGAGTCTCTTAAAATAAAAAAAATTAAAGTCCCTCTGCCCCATTGGGGTCCCGTTGGGCCCCAGTTGGACTCCCAAGAGGAGCAGGTAGGGCGGGGTGAGTGGGAGGCCCCCCTTCACACCCGCATTGCCACCAGGGGCATGGAGAAGGATGGCGATTGCGGGGGAGGGTCTGCCTACTCCCAACTCCCGCAGTCTGGCTCCTCTCTCTCGAGTTCACGCACAAAATTACACTCTATAAATGGAGTATACCTGGATACACTTTTAAGCTGAAACTTCTGATATACTGTACCTTTAATATACTGTACCTTTAAAAAAATTGTTGGTTTTACAGAGAACAGTTTTAATGCCTTTGTTGAGTGAAAAGCCCTCTGCCCCCTCATATCCTGTTCAAAAGACTGGTGGCCATTATGTCCTCTATCCCCTAGACCACCAATCTTGTACAATCCCCTGTAGTTCTTTGTAAAGGCAGGGGCTACATAATCATGTTGCTCCTCGCTGCAATGGGTGGACCCAGGAGTCTTAAACTCCCAAGCTGATCCAACCACTGTGCCGTGTAGTTAAAATTCATGGTCAAGAACACTCCTGGTCTGCCCCGCCACCTATGACCTCACACTTTCACTGACAGCTCAAGGTGTGAACACCTCATACCCCCATCACATTAAATATTCCACTATTAGCATTAAATATTCCACGATTAACAATGTCCTGGCAAATACTATGAGGGCGAGAAAAGCACAGCAATGTGGGTGGGCAGTCAGAAGCCTGCGAGTAGCACTTTCATCCAACCCACACATGCTAAATCTCAGGGCATTATGGGACGTGTAGTCTCAGTGAGCGACAAGACACTAACAGGAAGTGATTTCCCCGCTTCTCAGATCTCCTGGAGCTTGATAATGCAGTGGAAAATGACGACCACAGATTAAAACAGTAAGTTTTAGACAAAGTGTACAATAACGTCACTAAACTTGCATCATTAAAAATAAAATGCTGTACTACATGCTATTCATACTCTGTCATTTCTGTCCTCTGCAAAAAAAAAAAAATGCTGCTCGCCATCGCCACCTTCTGTTCATGTACCCAATTCAGCTAGGGATTTTGCAGCTGTGGTGACAACTCTGCACATGTTCAGTTTTCAGTGATTTTCTATGCATGCTGAGCATTTCCTCCCCATCATGTGGGCATATAAACAGTCCACTCTTCCTCCTTCAAGCCCACTAACCAGCTAAACACAATAGGTGTGGAATATTACATGTAGAGTAACAGGTTTCACATCCCTCTTATTCTTAAACACAGGCCGGACACACTTGACTGGCAGAAATCCACCCACACCATGTTGTTGCTAAATATTAAAGATTGGATTTTAAATGTTTTTACTTAACAGTTTCTTATTTTTACTCTGTATTTAAGTTTTTTTTTTTTTATTTTGAACATGCTACCAGCAGCAGAGGAGTATACGTTTCTCCTGCATAGATTTCCCTGCAGACAGGCTGGGAAAGAACTGGGTCATGTGACAGTTTTACATCAATAAAAATAAAAACTATTTTTTTAAATTATTTTATTAAATAAAAAGAGTGCCATCTACACACAGAAATAATTAGTAAAAACTAAGAAAAAAAATAATAAAAGTGGGTTTAGTATCACTTTAATCAAAATCATGTCAGTGGTTTTGTTTAACCACTTGCTCTATTTCTGGTGGAATTTTTTTTGGGGCCCAGTGCTGCATGACTACGCAATTGTCAGTTAAAGTAACAGTGCCATATCAAAAAAGGGGCCTGTCATGAAGGGGTTAAATCTTGGAGGTCAGGTGTTTGACTATACATGACTAAAGTACAGATTTAAATCACCATGCTGGAGTTCTTTACCACTTCAGTACGGAAAGGATTTACCCCCTTAACTTCTTAAGGACCGCCTCCTGCACATATACGTCGGCAGAATGGCACATCTACGTATATTTACGTCGGTTCCAGTACCCAGCCGTGGGTCGCAGGCGCCTGCCCGCGGCACGCTCCAGTGACCCAGTCCGAAGCTCCGTGAATGGGACCGCGGGACTCGCGGACCCGATCGCCGCTGAAGTGCGGCGATCGGTCCCCAGAGCTGAAGAACGGGAGATCCTTGTGTAAACACGGCTTCACCGTGTTTCACTGTGGCCGCAGCATCGATCGCGTCATCCCTGTTATAGGGGGACGCGATGATTGATGACGTCACACCTACAGCCACACCCCCCTACAGTTGTAAACACACACAGGGAACACAACCCCTACAGCGCCCCCTTGTGGTTAACTCCCAAACTGCAACTGTCGTTTTCACAGTAAACAATTCAATTTAAATGCATTTTTTGCTGTGAAAATGACAATTGTCCCAAAAATGTGTCAAAATTGTCTGAAGTGTCCGCCATAATGTCGCAGTCACGAAAAAAAAAAAAAATATCCCTTATTTTGTAAACGCTATCAATTTTGCGAAAACCAACAGATAAACGCTTATTGCGTTTTTTTTTTATACCAAAAATAGGTAGAAGAATACATATCGGCCTAAACTGAGGAAAAAATAATTTTTTTTATATATATTATAGCAAAAAGTAAAAAATATTGCATTTTTTTCAAATTTTTCGCTCTATTTTTGTTTATAGCGCAAAAAATGGAGTTACACTTACCGGTAACGTCCTTTCCAGTAGTCTTTCAGGACAGCCACAAATAGAGATAGGCTCCTCCTCTTCCTCTGGGAAACACTGCACAGCCTTTAAAACCTCTCCTCCCCCTGCCAGACCTCAGTTTTTATACGAGCACCTCCGGTCAGCTGGGGAGACAAGAACACGTTAGTAATATTAAGCTCAAATTATCAATCACATACTATGTTCCTGGACCAAACAAAATCTTATTCGGGTGGGTAACCAGGGCTGTCCTGAAAGACTACTGGAAAGGACGTTACCGGTAAGTGCAACTCCATTTTTCCCTATTAGTCTTTCAGGACAGCCACAAATAGAGAGGATAGACGAGCACTTACCAATTAGGGTGGGACCACGGCTTGCAGAACCTTTCGCCCAAAGGCCTGTTCGGCCGCCGACACCAAGTCTACTCTATAGTGCTTGACGAAGGTGGAGTAGCTGGACCAAGTTGCCGCCCTGCAAATTTGTTCTGGCGTCGCTCCAGCACTTTCAGCCTGAGAGGCGGCCACCGCACGAGTAGAATGCGCCTTTATTCCTGTAGGGACATCCTCACCAGACAAGGCATATGCCTGTGCAATGGCTAGTCTAATCCACCTAGCAATTGTGCGCCGGGATGCTTTTTGTCCCTTCCTAGTACCAGAAAATAAAACAAATAAAGAGTCTGACCTCCTAAAACCCTTAGTCAGCTCTAAGTAGTGTAGGATACATCTCCTGACATCTAATGAACTAAACTGTTGCTCCCTTTTACCTGAGGGACTGGGGCAAAAGGTAGAACCACTTCCTGACTTCTATGAAATTTAGAAGTCACCTTGGGTAGAAAGGCTGGATCGGTCTTAAAAACGACCCGATCTGGAAAAACAACAAAAAAAGGGGGTCTGACGGACAGGGCTTCCAACTCGCTGACCCTCCTAGCAGTAGTCACTGCAACCAAAAAAACCGTCTTTAAGGTTAACTCTCTTAATAGACATTTGTCTAAGGGTTCAAAGGGAGCCTCTGTTAAGGCCTGTAAAACTAAAGATAGGTCCCACCTGGGGAAGGGGGGCCCCTGAGGCGGCTTCAGCCTGGTTAACACCCTAAAGAATCTAACCACCCAGGGATTGTTGGCCAAAGGTCTTTCTAGAAACACACTAAGGGCTGAGACCTGACTCTTAAGTGTACTAACTGAAAGTCCCTTGTCTGCTCCACACTGTAGGAATTCCAAAACAGATGTGGGGTTCTGCACTGAATAGGAAGATTCTAGGCACCATGAGTTAAAACGAAGCCAGATCTTCCTATATATAAAGCGGGTTTCCTTTTAGCTGCCACCCTTCTTAATTGCAGAAAACCTTTCAGAAAAACCCTTAGATTTCAGCAGGGCCGCCTCAGTAGCCATGCCGCCAGGTTCCATCTGTGAACCTGTGGGCAAAGGACTGGGCCCTGTGAGAGGAGATCCTCTCGTGATGGAAGGAGAATGGGAGGTTCCACGGTCAGCTGTTTGAGAACTGAGAACCAAGCCCTTTTGGGCCAATGTGGTGCCACTAGGATCAGAGAAGTGTTCTCCAGCTGGAATTTCCTTAGGACCGCTGGTAGAAGCACTGGTGGTGGGAAGGCGTAACAAATTCTGAACCGCCAGCTCTGAGACAGAGCATCTACCCCCCTTGCTCCCTCCCCCTTGTTCCGAGAGAAAAAAACAAGGGGTTTTTGCGTTTTCTTTGGATGCAAAGAGATCTAATTCCGGAGATCCCCACCTCCTTGTCAAGAGATGGAAGACCTCTGGATTGAGGGCCCACTCGCTCTCTGTTGACTTCGGCTGAGAAAATCTGCCGTCCCATTCTCTATTCCCCTCAGGAAGACTGCTGATAGCGACAGGGTATTGGACTCGGCCCAACGAAGAATGTCTGTTAGAGCTGACAGAACTACGCTCCTCGTACCGCCTTGTTTGTTCAAATATGCCACGGCCGAGGCATTGTCCGATCTTACTTGGACATTATGCCCCTGGAGCTTCTCTTGAAAGACTCTGAGAGCTAGACCTACCACCCTCAGTTCCTTCCAATTGGAGGATTTTCCCAATTCCATGCCCTTCCAGACGCCTTGCGCCGGAAGAGACCCTAGATGGGCTCCCCAACCCTTGCCGCTGGCATCCGTAGTTACCACCTGGGGATCCGGAATGTGCCAAAGACGGCCCTGCGACAGATTGGAAATGTTCCTCCACCACCAAAGGGATCTCTTTACCTGGCTTGGGACCCGTACCAATGTGTCTAGACGCTCTAAACTGTGGTCCCAGATTTTTAGCAGGAAAGCCTGAAGGGGCCGAAAATGAAGCCCTGCCCATTGAACAGCCGGGAGGGTGGATGTTAGTAACCCTAGGGTCGACATCAGGGATCTGATCGACACCCGATGACTGCCCTGGAGGGTGGCCACTGCTCTGTCCAGTTTCAGGGCCTTCTCCAATGGGAGAAAGACACTTGAGAGGGTGGAGTCCAGAAGGTACCCTAAATAGGGAATGCTTTGTGAAGGTGTCAGGTTGGACTTCTCCAGGTTCAGCAGCCAGCCTAGCCTTGTTAAGGTCCTTTTTGTCATATCCAAGTCCCTGTATAGTTGTTCTGGGGACACTGCAAAAAGGAGCAGGTCTTCCAGGTAAGCTATGATGCCTACTCCCTGCAGACGCAGAAAGGCTATAGGTTCCGCCAGGACCTTTGTAAAGACACGGGGCGAGGAGGATAGACCGAATGGCAAGGCTTGAAATTGAAGGTGTATCACCCTTCCTTCCAGATCTATTGCTAATCTTAGGAACTCCTGCGACCCCTCTGCTATGGGTACATGGAGGTACGCATCTTTGAGGTCCAAGGAAACCATAAAGCAATTCTGTGGGAGGAGGGCCCTGACCGTAAAGATCGTTTCCATACGGAACTTCTTGTACGTGATGGACTTGTTTAAGGGCTTTAAGTTCAGGATTAGCCTGTACTTCCCTGAGGGTTTCTTCACCACAAAAATGTGTGAGTAAAACCCCCTGCCTTCCTCCTTTACTGGAACTCTGAGGACCACATTCTGAACCTCTAGCTCGTTTAGGGCTTCTAGTAAAGCTTCTGATTTTTCCCTGTCTCTGGGAAGTTTTGTGACTAGGTATCTCTGGGGGGGAGGGGACGAAAATTCCAGATGGTACCCCCTCCTCACAATCTCCAGGACATACCTGTTTGGGGAGATGGTCTCCCACTGAGGGAGGAAGGCCCCCAGTCTTCCCCCCACCCTGACCTGGGCGTCATTGTTTCTTTGCGGGCTGGTCAGGAGAGCGAAAAATCGCTCCTCTGCCCCTCCCCTTGGGTGTCCAAACCCTCTTCCGACCTTCAGGTTTTGGAACCCCTGTCTGTCTCTGTGATCGAAAAAACTTCCCTGATTTCACTGGAGCTTTTCGTTTAAG
The DNA here is from genome assembly GCA_029574335.1 of Rana kukunoris. Taxonomy (NCBI): domain Eukaryota; kingdom Metazoa; phylum Chordata; class Amphibia; order Anura; family Ranidae; genus Rana; species Rana kukunoris. The sequence goes on from CM056049.1 coordinate 288,817,006, forward strand.
GGGAAAAGACTTTTTCCTATCAGCCGTGCGGTCTAAGACCGTCTCCAGCCCTGGGCCAAACAGGAGATCTCCTGAAAGGGGTATCCCGCAGAGCTTGGACTTGGAGGCAATGTCCCCCGGCCAAGTCTTGAGCCATAGGGCCCTTCTGGCCGAGTTGGCCAGAGCAGCGGATGTGGCCGGCATGCGAATCGATTCCGCCGAGGCATCCGCAATGTAGGCAATACCCCACAACATTGCGGGGAAGGAGGATAGGATGGTTTCTTTATCTGTCCCAGCCTCAATGTGCTTCTGTATTTTAGAGAGCCAATGCTCTAAATTATGAGCCACCACCGTAACTGCCAACTCTGGCTTAAGATTCCCCATCACGGAGTCCAAGTCTTTTTTAACAGAGAATCCATTCTCTTGTCCATGGCATCAGGAAGGGTCCCCATATCTTCAAACGCCAGGTCAGTATTTCTGGAGACCTGGGAGAAGGCTGCATCTAATTTAGGCGCCTTGTTCCAGATGGTCGTGGGGTCTTCAGAAAAGGGAAATCTCCTTTTCAGAGATCGAGAAAAAAAGGGTTTCCTTTCGGGGTCCTGCAACTCCTTAATAGAATCAATTAGAAGCTCATGTACAGGGAAGACCTTTGACCTTTGTTCCCCCAGCCCCCTGTACATCTGGTCATGGAGGCTTAAGGGTTTAATGTCAGCCTGAATGCCGAGGGTGGTGTAAATTGCACCTAATAAGTCCTCAACCTCATTGAGAGAGAGCTTATATCTCGAGGGTTTCCTGGACTCCCCGTCCTGGTCATCCTCATCAGATTCCTCCTGGGACTCAGGATCGACACTCTCTGGGAGAGAGCGTTCCTCCTGGGAAGGGCCTGCCGGCTCAACTGCTATAACTGAAGGATCAGGTGGGGCAGGAGCGAGACCCTGATTTTCTAACTGGGTTGTAACCTGTGTGGGGATAGTGGGAGGCTGCAGCCTTTCAAATAGGGATTTAAAGGAAGCAAAAGTGGAAGACAGTTCTTTTACTGAAGCTGCTAAACTATCTTCTTTCTCTGCATCCCTTTCCCTGACCAAAGACTGTATGCAATCCCTACATATTACTTTAGGCCAGGACTCAGGAAGAGTGTCCCTACAGGAGGCACATTTCTTTTTAGAGCCATGTGTCTTCCCACTAGACTTTTCCAGACTCTTCTGAAAAGACATTTAAAAAAAGAGACCCACACATTAGAAAACAAAGGGTTACAACCTTGGGGGAGACTTAGACAAACACCATGCTAGGATCACCCTTCTCCCCCCCCCCCCCTCTCAACCACCACAGGGGATAAATGGGGGAAAAAACAATCAAGCCTAAGGTATGGGGGCCCTTCCCCAGGGAACCCTACCTTGGGGCTGGCTGGAGGAAGCGTCCTTGGTCGGGCCGTGCTCCGGAGATGCCGCCGACATTGCAGGTGGTTGCGCTGTGTCTCTACTCGCCCCGGCGAGTTCCTGACTCCTCCAGCCGAAAAGCCTGGGCCTCTAATAGCACCGCGACCCGGAACAGGAAGTCGCGGGTCAAAGGGGAGGCCTTCCGCCGTGACGCCGGAAATGACGTCACCCGCCATTCGGCCCGCGATTTTTCGAAAATACATGCGGCCTGAAGAAAAAAACAGGGCCCCTGGAATACCTCCCCGCCGCGGTCCACCTGGACACAATAGAGGACCCCCCATAAGCCGGCTGCCGCGCTCGACGCGGATTTGGGATGGCGAGATTTGGCGGTAAGTACCTGCCAAAACCTAGGAGGCCCCTGCTCCCTTTAAGGCATGAATTGCAACCACAGACCCCTGACTGCTCAGCCTGTTCCTAAACAGTGTCTCCCCACCGGAGGAAACGCAATTAACTGAGGTCTGGCAGGGGGAGGAGAGGTTTTAATGGCTGTGCAGTGTTTCCCAGAGGAAGAGGAGGAGCCTATCTCTCTATTTGTGGCTGTCCTGAAAGACGAATAGGGAAAAATAAAAACCGCATAGGTGATCAAATACCACCAAAAGAAAGCTCTATTTGTGGGGAAAAAAGGACGCCAATTTTGTTTGGGAGCCACGTCGCACAATTGTCAGTAAAAACGCAATGCCAAATCGCAAAAAGGGCAAGGTCCTTTAACTGCATTTTGGTCCGGGTATTAAGTGGTTAATGACCAGGCCATTTTTGCGATACGGCACTGTTATTTTAACTGGCAATTGAGTGGGCATGTAAAGTTGTACCGCAAAAAATAAATAAAGTGTTAGGGGAAAAAATAAATACATTTTATTTTCTGCTATAAAACATAACACCCCCCCCTTAAACAGTTTTCTTCATCAATTCAGGCCAATATGTATGTATATTTGGTAAAAAAATAAAAAAAATGGTGCCAAAAAATAGATATCTGTCTCTATCCATCCGTCTTTCTATACATACAAACTTTATTTTTTACTAGTAATGGCAGTGATTAGCAAGACTGCCACATTGTTGCAGACAGATTGGACATTTAACATTTTTTTAGGGAACTGGTGACATTACAGTGATCAGGGCTAAAAATATGCACAGACATTGTACTAATGACATTGACAGGGAAGGGGTTAACACAGGCAATCAAGGGGTTAACCGTGTGCCCTGGGAGTGATTTTGAACTGTTTGGGCTGCTTGGGATAGCACAGATCTGTCTTCCTGCATAGCAGGTGCCGGCAGACCCTCCCACTGATTGGCTCCCCAAATGGTCAACGGCGCACACTCCCAGAAAGCTGTGTATGAGCCCGACGTACACCTACAGCGATTAGTGCAGCCGAGCCAGCTTGCTGCAGTATAAACTGGAGGGTCAGCAAGCGGTAATAAAACGACAGAGGCTGGCCATACATAATACAATTTTATTATTCCATTTTCTTTACCTTCAACTATGCAACTGCAAGGGCCTGCCTGATTGTATTACATAAATTGAAAAGGTTTTGACCTCATGTTTTTTTAGCTCTAAAAACGCTCAAACCAAATCCATTTTTTTCAATGTGCACCGTTTACATCTGAGCATCCTGTTGCCTGGAGCAAAAAGTCTGAAACGCAAAAAAGTACATGAGCTTACGTTTCGCAGATTACAAGCGTTTTCCAGCCTCAGACTTCAATAGAAATGCCTGACTTGAGCCTTTTGTCGCTCCTTTTCTGCTCAAACAGCACCCCGATATCCCCTCCACCCGGTGCTTTCTATTGGCTAAACAGACGCCTGAAGCTATAAAAGGCTTGTTAAAAGCTGCAAAAAAAACTTAAAATATGCCAGTAAATCATTATGCTCATGTGTGAATGGAGTCTAAAAGGACTAGGAAAAAAAAAAAAAAAAAAGTCAGTCAATGTTCAGCAGAGTTTTATTTTCAGTAGAAATATACCTTGATGTTGTCGAAGATGTCTTGCCAATTCTTCAATTGTCCGTATCGAATCCAGAGCCTTTAAAAAGAATAAATAAAAAAACACACTGAGATGTAGTTTAATTACTTTTAAATGTGAATTTAGAGCTTTGTGGGCATAATGTCACTTTCATTGATGGCAGGTACTAACTTGGTTAACATCTTTTATACTGATTGGCTAATTCTGAACACATTCACATCACCATTTATAAGAGCATGTGTACACCATTTATAAGAGCATGTGTACACTTGCAGCCACAATATTATAGCCCCCCTCCCCCTTTGAGCCCTGGATCACATTGATGCGATCCTGAAAACAAAAAAAAAAAGATTCACTGCAATTCCCCTGCATTGCACCGCAGAGCAGTCGCATAGCATCTATGCGATCTGCTATGGGCGTCAGTCTTAGAACAGATTGCAAAATGCAGTTTGCAGGCATGAAACATAAAAAAAAAAAAACACACGAAGAACCTGCACCATTTTGGTGCAAATGCAATGCTTTTTTAGCCATACAAAATGCGGCGTTCCACACGCACTAGTCAACCCAAGCTAAAGAGATCAGTTTACTTCTAATTGAATTGCACAAATTAGGAACACAAAAAAAAAAAGGAAGAAATTCTAAAGCAAAACCTGGTCTGATTTTTTTTACATGTCAAATACCTCTTTATAGGTGTACACTTTATCTTTTGTGTTTGTGTATTAGATACAAATAAATATAGTTGATATAAACTATGAATGGAAAAATGCATACAAAAAATTAAAAATACCTCAGCTGTTTCAAGACCTTCAAATGTCAGGCAAATATCCAAGTCACTTTCTATAAACCCAAAGCCATTTTTTGAGGAACCAAACAAGTTAAGTCTTGCTCCTGTAGAACACAAAAAGGAAGAAAACCATCTATAAATCTGTCAAATATGTACACATCCCTGATCAGATATTCTCTGCATATAAAAATTGTTTCACACAATCTTTATACATCTTCTTTGGGTTAAAATGTAATGCAATAGAAAAAATAAAAATACTAAATTAAGGGTCCCTTCACATTTTTAAGTTTCATTGCAATGCATTTTACACATGTGTGCTCACGTAAAGAGGGGTCCTCAAGGATTTTACAGTTTGTACAACATTATATTTTCTAATGTTAAGTGTATCCTAAAAACTATACAACTAATGGGTGGGCAACAGCAAACCCAAACTAAAACGCCCACAAAAAAAATGAAAACTGAAGACTATCTGCAGCTCAAAACAGTCACCTGAATATGTTCCCCCCTGACTTCAGAGTAGTTCTCACCCATGTCCTCCTAGCGGCCAGAACACTCATTGCACAACATTGGAAAGCAGATAGGGCCCCCCCAACGTGTCTGAGGTTCTACGATTGACTCAGGTGAACTATGTTCATGAATCCTTATTAGCCTATCGTCGTGGTGGTGGGGGCAGGTTTGACTCGGTTTGGAAAATTTGGACTAATTGGTATAAAGCATAAGAATAGCTTCATTTATTGCTGATTGATTTGCTTAGAAATGGTTACTTGGCATGCACACCTTCCCCTTCTCTCCCCCCTCTTTCTTTTTTTTTTCTCTCCTTTCCCTCTTTGTCTCTCTCTTCCCCTCTCCCCTACTTCTCTCCCCTATAACTTTCCAAGAAATAAACGGTGCGATAACACCTGTTGACTGATGTTATATGATGTTCCATTGATTAATTCCCTGTTTTGGTGTTTGTACTTTCTCATTTGATATGTGTGAAGGTTAAGTGATTGATGTACTTTTACGGTAACGCCTGTTTTCTCATGTTTTTTTTTCTTCCCTTTTGTACACTTCTGTATAAAGTTTGTATACAAAATTTTTCCTAATAAAAACGAATTAAAAAAAAAACATCCACCTGAAGAACTTTAGGCCTGCCTGAAACAGGCACCAGATGAAGTCAGAACATCAACTTGGTGGATCTTAGAGCACATGTTAAAGCACATGTTAAAGTGGTTGCAAACCTCGGGCATGAAATACGAACAAAGTATATTCTTCTATATGTATATTCTTTTATGGTGTGTACTTCTGCTGCTTTGTTCCTTTATCAGCATGAATTTCTTCTGACAAGTTTTCGTGACAGAAAAAAGGTGACAGGGTCAGCTCTGTCCATGTGTTGTGTGAAGTGGGTATGTCCCTTCCCTCCAATCAGCTTAGAGCTTAAAATTAATCTGCAGAACTCAGGAGAGCTCCATCTCCCCTTTTTTTCTGATCAAACAAGCTTTATAATTCAGCACTTTAAACAGATGTAGAGAAGTGAATACTGCAGATAAAACAGGTACAACAATGTAGGAGGATTTGTTTAATTCTCGGTGTATCATCGGAGGCCAGTCACTTTACTGGGTATATGCAAGGGTTCACAACAAAAAAGCACCAGGTGACGACCATGTAAAACTGGGAAACGGTAGCCTGATTGAGGCAACGAGTTACAAAGTCTTACACAATGACAATACACCAAGGGTACTGTAACCATGCAAGACTCTTGCTGCCTATTAGGCTATATACCAGGCTCATTACTTCCTAGACAAAACGTGATGGCATTTATCCGCTTTGTATATAAATTCTCCCCCCCCCCCACTTTTTTTCTTTAACCCATTGACCTCAAATCATAGTGTGCCAGCATATTTTAGAAAGTGGCTGAATTCACCGCGTTCCATTTTAGAGAAAACCGCTGACCTCATTCTACAAATGCTAGTTGTCTTTCTTGCTGATCCAATGGTTTGAGCCACAGACCTGATTGTTTCAGGTCAGTCAGTACCTTAAATTGAGATCTAGTGAGAAAAAAAAGCGAGATATAACTAGGAAACTAGCAATTCAAAAATTTGACAACTGTAAATCTCAGAAAGACATCCTTGTCTGATACTATGGTCTTCCAGGGATCAGTGCGGTCCCGCCGACATCTCCTCTCCTTCTCACTCCTCCTCTTCCACTCCATGTTTCCTCCTCCCCCCCTCTGCATTTTTTTTCCCCCTGGACTAAAATGTTTTATTTATAATTTCTATGGCGATGACAAGGATTATTGCCTAGACCTATCATACGGTCTCTATTCCCCTGACCTGCAGAGTGTAAGTTTATGATTTACACCGTTATTGGATTGGAGCTATGTGTTTGCAGTTACCACCACCATACTGTTCCGTGATAATGAACGCTGTCTATGTCTAGAAGGTTCTGTTATGATCACATTAACCTCATCTAAGATGTACCGTGAGATGTGTTTTATGGTCCAGCCAAGATTACTTGATGTGCTCTGATTTTCTTTAATAAAAAAATTTGAACAGAAAAGTTTGACAAATGCAGCCCTGATAGATTTCTCAGTACAGGTTTTCATATAAGCCGATGTATGGCATGTGCCGAGTGTGTACTGTCTGCATATTTACCATGAAAATCACGTCTTATAAAATCTTCCAGATCCTGACGTATATGTTCCCTGGCTTTACCCTCTAGTGCCGATGGAGAAAAATCCGCTATGGGACAAGAGGAGTAATGGTAATAAAGGCAAGTATATATTTAAACACTTCATTTAAAAAATGGTTGCCAACTTGCTTGATTCAGTACATTCAAATTGATAAATTTGCCATCATAAATACAGTTGAGCTCACAAGTTTACATACACTGGCAGAATTTACCATATTTTCCAGCATACAAGATGACCTTTTACACCGGAATTACATAGCCAAAAACCAGGGGTCGTCTTATACGCCCGGTGAAGCAGTGCCGAATTGGTATCGGCCCCCTGGCTGCTCTGTAAAGCTGTATGTAATTTAGTATATGCGCCGCTCAGCCAATTCCAGCGAGCGATGCAATCTGTTGATGACTAGAGCCTGTTAAGCCTGCTCGGAGTGGAGCAACAACCTCTGCTAATCCGAGCAGGCTACTTTATGTAGCCTGCTCGGATTGGCAGAGGTTGTTACTCCAATCTGAGCAGGCTCTGTAGTCAACAGATTGCATCGCCCACCGGGATTGGCTGAGCAGCGCAAATACTGAATTACATACAGCTTTACAAAGCACCCGACTCTTCGTTTTTTGAATGGTATTACCGCACACGGGGGTCGTCATATGGCGAGTAGAGCACAAAACCACAGTTTTAAACAGATTAGGGGGGTCGTCTTATGTGCCCAGCCGCCCTTACACGCCGGCAAATACGGTTTGATTTTTTGGCCATTTTTCAGAGAATATGAATGATGACAAACTTTTCATTTATGGTTAGTGTTTGGCTGAAGACATTTATAGTCAATCAACTGTGTTTACTCTTAAATCATAATGGCAAGAAATTACCCAGATGACCCTGATCAAAAGTTTCCATACCCCCATTCTTAATACTGGGCATTGCCCCCTTTAACATCAAAACAGCTTGAAGTCTTGTGGGTGAGGCTCTTTATCTTGTCAGATGGTAAAGCTGCCCATTCCTCTTGGAAAAAGGCCTCCAGTTCCTGTTAATATTTGGGCTGTCTTGCATTACCTGAACGGTCAAGATTGACCCAGGGTGGCTCAATGATATTGAGGTCTGGAGACTGAGATGGCCACTCTAGAACATTGACTTTATTCTGCTGTAGCCAATGACAGGTTGACTTGACCTTTTTCTTTTGGATCATTGTCGTGTTAGATCCAATTACGTCCCATGTGTAGGTTCCTGGCTGATCAATGCAAATGTTCATCCAGTATTTTTTTGATGACATACGGCATTCATTTTGCCAACAAATTTTACCGCATTTCCTGTGCCTTTGTAGCTCACACATCCCCAAAACATCAGCGATCCACCTCCGTAACTTTTATCATATGCCTTCTTGATCTCCAAATGTAGAGTTTATGGTTGTGGCCAAAAAGCTCAATTTTGGTCTCATTACCCCAAGTGACTTTATGCCAGAAAGTTTGAGGCTCGTCTGTGCCGTTTGGCGTATTGTAAGCAGGATACTTTGTGGCATTTGCGTAGTAATGGCCTTCTTCTGGCGACTCGACCATGTAGCCAATCTATGTAGTCAATCTTTATGTGCTTCCTTATTGTGCATCTTGAAACAGCCACACCACATGTTTTTATAGAGTTCTTTATTTCATCTGAAGTTATTTGTGGAGTTTTCTTTGCATCCCAAACAATTTTCCTGCCAGTTGTGGCTGAAATTTTAGTTGGGCTACCTGACTGTGGTTTGGTTTCAACAGAATCCCTCATTTTCTACTTCTCGATTAGAGTTTGAACACTGCCGATTGGCATTCTTAATTCCCTGAATATCTTTTTAGATCCTTTCCTGTTTTTATACAGTTAAACTATTTTTTTCCTGCAGAGCCTTTGACCATTTTTTGCTTTTCCCATGACTCAGAATCCAGAAACCTCAGTGCAGCACTGGATGAAAGAATGCAATGGTCTGTCAGGAGTCCAGAAACACACCAATTACAAGCAAACAGATCACAGGGGAGGATGGTTACCTTTAATAGCTACTCAAACACTTTGCAACAACTTCTGTGCATGTTAAAAGGCCAAAATCACTAGGGTATGCAAACTTTTGATCAGGTTCATTTGGGTAATTTCTGTTGCAATTATGATTTAAAAAGAGTAAACACAGTTTGATAATAAATGGCTTCAGCCAAACACTAACCATGAGTGAAATAAAGTTTGTCTCATCATTCATACTCTAAAAAATGGCCAAGAAATCAAAAACTGTATGCTTCAAGGGATAATGGAGTAGAACCAACAACATTACCGAACTGCCTGGTGACCAAATCTTTAGCAGAGTTGCTCAGACAAAAATATAGCCAAAATCTAAATGAACATGCCCTTTATTTTTGTCAAAGTATAGAATGGGGTGGTCAAATATATTTTCCACTCCATCACCTTCTTTGGATGAATAATCACCACTGCAAAATGTTTATTTCAAGCACAGAAAAATTGGTCACATCTAAAAATGTACACTCACAATAAATTGTCCGACATATGTTTTCCTTAACCACTCGCAGACCAGGCTTCTTCTGGCACTTTGTTTACAAGTTTAAATCAGTATTTTTTGCTATAAATTTACTTATAACTCCTTAAAAAAAAAAAAAACGTTTTTAGCAGAGACCCTAGGGAATGTGCAGCGGTTATTGCAATTTTTTTGGGGAGAAAATGCACACTTTAACCACGTGCCGACCAGCCGCTGTCGTACTGTGGCAGGTCGGCTTGTTCCCGCAAATGGCTGTCGTACATCACCGGAGGCGCTGGCCAGTGGGGAAGCCAAGGCACCTGCGATCATGCTCTGCAGTAACAGAACAAGGATTTGCCCACGTAAACAAGGCAAATCTGTTCTAACAGAATATCACACAGATCCGATCTTTCTGCTATAATATAATAATGCCATAAATCTTTTCCCCATGTTGTAGACGCTATAACTTTTGCGCAAATCAATACACACACACACACACACACAATATATATATATATATATATATATATATATATATATATATATATATATATATATATATATATATATATACACACACACACACACACATATTAATTTAACACACACACACACACACACAGTGGAGTGGTTAAATAGACTTATGAAGCAAAACATCTGTGTGAAAAGGTCCCTATGGGTACAGTTATTGCCTTACTAACGTGCAGTATACAAACACTGCAGTAAGGCATTGAACGGGTTCAGAGTCACTGTCCAAGAAGTACTATGTAGCTGGAAAATAACTAAAGACCACACAGGTGTTTTGCTTTGTAATAAATATGTTATAATAAAACAGGTCTACAACAAGCTTTAAATTGCTATACCATGAACACTACCTCTATTCAAAAGGAGTTTCAGGACATACTAAACTATTAAAGTACAAGTATGAGTCTACTTACTGTAACACTGCATACAAACTTGATCCAAAATTTGGGAAAACTTGGGTGTTAAAGGCGGCAAGGGTTCCAGTTCAATTTTTTTAAAGTCTTCTGGGCAATCTTTTTTAAGATGTCCCTCTTTCTTACACAAGTTACACACGACCGTAGGCAGCTAGGTTCCAAAAATAAACACACATTGTACACATTAATAATGTCAGAGGGCTGGCCTATCAAACCAAATCTTTTGAGGCTGCATGCAACCCAAACACAACTTTGAAGCCTTTGGCCATTTTATAGGCATCCTTCAGATTCCAACAGCAAGAATCAACAGATTCTGTCAGCTGGAAAACAGGTGCATGTGAATAGCAGCAGTGGGCCTATTGGCAGGCTGACAGCTGCTCCTATGTAGCCATGCACCAAGCAGTTACCTGCAGTTCTGGAAGGGTGTCTGAGCCTGGATGCAGCTAACCACTTTTAAGCTACATGTTAAAGGGCGGCGCCTGCTGTCAGCCTGTCAATACTTTGTACAGGCTCAGCGGTTGTCGCTATTCACATGCCCTTGTCATTCCAGAGGCAAGAATATGCAGATTCTTGCTGCTGGAATCTGGTGTATGTGGTCAAATTGGTCATGTAAAGGAGACCTAAAAATATACCTTAAAGAGAGGCCTCAGCTGTATTCCAAATTATAAATGCTAAAGGACTTTGCATCGATTTACAGTGTAGTACTTCCTTTTATCATCGGTGATACAATTACAATGTTAACCAAAATATGTTAAAATGTTCTGGAATTTTATTAGATGTGGCCATACACTAAAAAAAAAACCTTGTATTTAATTGGGTTAAAGAGGTTACGGAATAATAGCAGGAGTTCTTGTGACTAGTGTCACTGAATACAAGAAGCTAGCATGAAATTCAGCATTCCTACCATATCCTCTTCCTCAAATGATTTTATGAGGCCTTTGCATCACAATAACTAGATTTGGGGACAACCTCAGGAGACCAATGGTGAATCTGCTGTAATATTCAGACCATCAATGTCTTCTGCTGACAGAGCAGATCTAAACCCACAATCTGCATCAAGAATCGACAAAGATCCAATTCCCCAATAAGATTAATTCAGTTTTTACCCCATATAATAAAAATAGCATTTATTCATACCTTGCCTCTGGTGAAAGTAGGCTTGTTAAATTCATAAACTAGATCAGCATCCTCAGTAGGGCAGATTTTCGTGGCTAATTGCTTGGGATCCTCATCTTCTAAAGTATCACAAAGTTCTGTATTGCCTTTTTCATGGTCTTGTAAAATCTTAGACACAGGTTCTGTCTGCTGGTCATCTTCAGACAACAAATCATCTGCTGAACCAGTATATGTATTCTCCAGCTCTTCATCTGCTGCAAGACTATCCAAATGCTCTCTGCGATTTAAAAGCAAGCTATTTTCCTCATCGTCATCCTCATCGGAATTATTCACATCTGCCAGATCAAACCTTTGGGCCTCAAAATCATGTGCAGTCTCTTCTAGTTCATCAGTTCCCTCTGTGCTTTCTTCATCCAAGTCCACCTTTCCAGCATACATGTTGGTGCTCTCCAAACTAAAGTCATGACCTTCAGCTGCCCCTTCAAAGTCAGAAAGGCTGTCTGTTTCTTCATTTCCTGCCACATGAGCCTCACCGCTCTCACTGTCATCATCAAAGCCATGGCCAATCAAGATGTAATCACTTTGTCTCTCTTCCTTTGATACAGGGTGGTCACCATCAGACCCTTCACAGCTCTGGATGGCATATTTAGGGTTTGCCAGAGTTTCTTCTGTTCTACAATAATCTTCAATAGCAAGATCAGGAACTGCATCAAACACTAGCTTTTTATTTACTGCTTTATGGTTTATACCAAATGAAGAAGCGTTCAATGTGTTGTCTATAGCCAATTGCTCCAGTTTTTGACTTGCATCAAGAACAAGATTGGATTGTGGTTCGCTTTCACCATCAGTCTTAATTCGTATGCCTTTTAAAGTGGAATTGGTGGGCTTCTTCTTTGCGAGTTTCTGAGACTTATTTTGTGGCATGGCAAAATATTTGTATGTAGCCTTCAAACAGTGAAGCATGAACTCAAACACTAACTGACTGTTCAAGGATCTTGCAACATTCCTCTTAACAGAGTATGGATCTACATTTAAAAAATGAACACGATTAGGCTTTTTACAACGTATATTGGGTGTTTAAGAAAATAAAAGCAATATTACCTTCCACAGCAATACGTTTTTTGGGCCAGTCTTTCAGTTCCCTAGATATTTTCTCCTTAACGCGAACACTGATGACCAAGTCACCCATATTGAACTCCAAAGCATAAAATCTTAACAGGTCAACCCACAGCTGACCAACAGAGGCAGAACATTGTTTGACAGGAAAGATGACTGGAACCTGCAAAAATAATCAAATACGTGCTTATTAGACTCAATTTTGTGCTTTGATGACCTAGGCCACATACAATACATTATTAAACAGAATTTATATAGCACCAACAGTTTACATAGTGCTTTACAATACAACTCAATACAAGAGGGTTACGAGGGCCCTGCTCCTGAGAGCTTAGTCCAATAGGGAGGGGCTGAAGAAATAAAAAGAAATAAATAGCTGCAGGATGAATTGATAGGATAAATAAAAGATTTGGTTATTATCTGAAGGCAGGATAGGGTTTGCTGAAAAGAGGAGTTTAAGGATCGCCTAAAAGCAGACAGAGTAGGAGATAGCCGGACAGATTGGGGTAGGGAGTGTCAAAGGAAGGGAGACGCTCTGTAAAAGTCCTGGAGACAAGCATGGGAGGAGACAAGGGAGCAGGAGGTCTAGGAAGGAACAGAAGGGACGGTTTAGGTGATATTTGGAGACAAGATTGGCGATATAGCTCGGGGCAGAGTGGTAAATGGCTTTGTATGTTTGTCAATTTTTTTTTAAACTATTTGTTGGGCAATAGAAAGCCAGTGGAAGGATTGGCAGAGAGGGGTGGCAGACATTGATCCGTTAGTAAGGTAGAGGGTCTGGCAGCAGCAGTTATGACAGACTAAAGAGGGGATAGTCTGCGAAGAGGTAGGCCTAAGAGGAGGGAGTTAAAGTCAAGGCAAGAAATAAGGGAGTGAATAATTTCGCTTAGTGGTTTCAACGGTTAAAAAAAAAAAAAAAAGGGGCATATTTTGGCAAGGTTACATCTACAAATATTTGGGGCTGAAAGGACAGGTCAGAACCCAGGATTTATATACATGTAACAAATGATACTGCCCCAAGGGCATGTGCCCAGCTCTGCTAAACACATTTCCTCCTAGCAGAAGCAGCTTCGTAGAAGAAAAAAAAAAAATTGATGCACTTGGGCATTAATTGATTTCATTGGCAAGAATAATTTTCTGGCCACTGAAATGAATGCTCAAGCACTTGAGGCTCCTAGTGTTAACCCAATTTTAAATGCATTTGAGAGTTTTTTTCTGCCAAAACGCTGCAGCTTCTGGACACACTGGCAGTGGGTTATTCTGCCTTTAACCACTTCAGCCCCGAGCCTGTTTTTCAGATTCGGTGCTTACGAGACTAAAACAGTTTTTTTTGCTAGAAAATTATTTAAAACCCCCAAACATTATATATATTTTTTTTCTAACACCCTAGAGAATAAAATGGCGGTCATTGCAATACTTTTTCTCACACCGTATTTGCGCAGCGGTCTTACAAGCGCACTTTTTTTGGAAAAAATTCACTTTCTTGAATTAAAAAATAAGACAACAATAAATTTGGCCCAATTTTTTTATATATTGTGAAAGATAATGTTACGCCGAGTAAAATGATACCCAACATGTCACGCTTAAAAATTGCGCCCGCTCGTGGCATGGCGTCAAACTTTTACCCTTAAAAATCTTGATAGGCGACGTTTAAAAAATTCTACAGGTTGCATTTTTTGAGATGCAGAGGAGGTCTAGGGCTAGAATTATTGCTCTCGCTCTAACGATCGTGGCGATACCTCACTTGTGTGGTTTGAACACCGTTTTCATATGCGGGCGCTACTCGCGTATGCGTTTGCTTCTGCGCGCGAGCTCGTCGGGACGGGGCACTTTAAAAAAAAAAAATTTTTTTGGTTTTCGTTTTTATTTCTATTTATTTTATAATGTTTAACACTGAAAAAAAAAAAAAATCATCACTTTTATTCCTATTACAAGGAATGTAAACATCCCTTGTAATAGAAAAAAGCATGACAGGTCCTCTTATATATGAGATCTGGGGTTAAAAAGACCTCAGATCTCATATTCAGGCTTAAATGCAAAAAAAAAAAAAAAAAAAAAAAAAAAAAAAGTCAAAATGTAAACAAATTAAATGTCTCTTTAAGAGGCTGGGCGGAAATGACGTTTTGACGTCACTTCCGCCCAGCAGAGGTATGGGGACGGCTGAGGGACATTTTTTCCCTCAGTCGCATCCCCGGACAGCCAGCAACAGGACCCGATCGCCTCCGCCGCTACGGTAAGCGGCGGAGGGCGCTGGAGAGTGGCGGGAGGGGGGGGCACCCTCTCCCGCCGCCGGTAACGGCGATCTCGCGGCGAATCCGCCGCGATGACCGCCGTTATGGTTAACAGGACCGCCCCACGAAGAGATGGATATCTCGGTTGTGGCAGCAGCTGCTGCCGTTACCGAGATATCCATCTTCAAAAAAATGACGTCTTTGGACGTGGGGCCGGTCAGAAGTGGTTAAAACACCTTTGCATGCATGGAAAAATGGGCCAAAACCAGATTCAGCCATCTCATTGATAGATGAAATACATTTGTTTTTTTCTTTGTTAACGATTATTTTTTAACACTGACCAGAGCTATACAGAGTTACTATAATAAGTCATCAGAATTTTTTTTTGTCCACACACACGCTTTAATTGAATGAATTTCACCGGTTCAGTGTTCACTATGGTGCTTAGCTGTGATTGGCCACAGCCAATTACATGATACAGATGGGCTGTGCTCAGTCCTGTCTGTACCATGTGATCAATGTGACCAATTGCAACTAGAATGCAATTGTACACAATGAATGTCGTGAATGGAAGCCATCCTTAAGCTATGATTAAGCACCAATTCATAGTACAAAACGCGTCAGCTGTTTTACTCCCGTGTAGTGTGCTGTGACTAGTGCATTTCAACCATCAAGGTTTTTTGGAGTGCGGCTGTCCATATTTCCTTTTTCCATTGTGTACAATTGTCATGCGATCTGCTGTGATTGGTCAGTGGGTACACCGAATATAAATGTATGCCAATTTATTCCCAGGAATAAAAGTCTTCTGATCGTTAATATTTTGTGGCCAAGAAGGTAGGTTAATACTTCATTCTGATCATCATCTTTTTTACAATACTCCTCTCTGCCTCCAGACCATCGGGTAGAAGAGCCAAGAATTCAGATGGAAAACCAGAACCGACTGCTAGAATCTTTAGAGCCTAGCTACTTTTGAGGGGGCTAGCCAAATTAATTCTGCTTGGTCCTGGATGATCTTCCACATCACTAGGAGTAGCAAAGATTTTGTCGGGAAGCTAACCTACTCCAAAAAGAACTGGTTTAAGAGGCAGATGTAATGTCACGTAAACTTAGAAAACATTTTCCAAGCTGTAAGTTCAAAAGCATTATTAGAAACTATTTTTAAAGCCAGGTAGGTCATTTAAAAAGCATCAAATAAATTCAAGCTAGAGTATCTATTCTGGATCAATGCTTCTGGTTGTGACCAGTCGTGATTGAATTTGCTCTCAAAAATCCAAATAATTAAAACAAAATCCATAAGCTTGCATACAAAACAAAAATTAGGGAAAACATTTTTAAACGATCCATTTCAATACAATCCGTTTCGAATTTAGATTTTTATATAAAGCTTAAAACAGAAACGACAAAAAAAAAAAAAACTTCAAGTAGAAGTAACAAGGTTTGAGACAGACAATCCAAACACTGACCGGGGTTCTTGACGATTGTCTTTTCTAACCATTAAAAAAACTCGGCGCAATATATAAAAAAAAAAAGTCTTATTATTCAAAAAAGTGTTTTTTTTTCAAAAAAAAAAGCTCGCAAATACGGTGTGACAAAAAGTAGGACCACTAGGTGTTAGAAAAAAAAAATATATAATGTTTCCTAGCAAAAAAAACAAGTCTCGTAAAAGAATCTGAAAAACAAATTGGGCAAGTTTAATCAACAGCTTACCTGTAAAATCCTTTTCTTGAAGTAAATCACGGGACACAGAGCGCATAGCCATTACACTTGGGTTATATGGGTACCTTCAGGTGATGGACACTGGTGTAATCAATTTCACAGGAAGTTTCCTCCCTATATAACCCCCTCCCACTGGGAGTGCTTCAGTTTTGTAGCAAGCAATTCCTCCGAGGTTACACAATGTTCCCCAAAAGAGGGGTGGGAGCTCTGTGTCCCGTGATGTACTTCAAGAAAAGTATTTTACAGGTAAGCTGTTTATTAAAAATCCTTTTCTCTTTATCGTACATCACGGGACACAGAGCGCATAGCCATTACACTTGGGATGTCCTAAAGCAATGCTCTATGAAGGGAGGGAGACCGTAAGGCCAAGAATAGCCAAACAAAAAATTATCAGGAAGTAAAGTAGCTCCACCAACAGAGAAAAGGGGGCATGACCCGGACCAGAGGATTCTATACTGCTGCCCATAGGACCGCCTGCCCAAATGCTGCGTCCGTACCCTTTGCAACGTCCAACTTATAAAATTTAGTAAACGTATGTACGGAAGACCAGCTTGCCGCCTTGCAAACCTGTGCCATAGAGATCTGATGGTGTGCCGCCCAGGAGGCACTCATGGCCCTCGTAGAATGGGCTTTAACTGATAAGGGAGGTGGAACGCGCTTCAGACCATAGGCCTGAAAAATCAGCTGCTTAATCCACCTAGCCAAGGAAGACTTGGCAGCCGGCTGACCCTTCTTGGGGCCATCCGGAAGAACAAAAAGCACATCTGTTTTCCGAATCTTCTCTGTAGCCTTGAGATAGACTCTCATGGCTCGAACCACGTCCAAAGTATGAAGCAGTCTTTCCTCTCTGGACTGGGGAGTAGGAAAGAAGGATGGTAGGACTAGATCCTGATTCAAGTGAAAACTGGATATGACCTTAGGAAGGAAAGAAGGTTGAGGCCGCAGAACCACTCTGTCCTTATGCAGAATAAGGTATGGCTCCCTGCATGACAAGGCTGCCAGCTCGGAAACCCTTCTGGCCGAAGCCATAGCCACCAAGAAAACCAACTTTCGGGTTAGTAGCACAAGAGGGATTTCTGTCAGAGGTTCAAACGGCTGCCTTTGTAAAGCGGACAAGACCAGATTTAACTTCCAGGGGCAGAGGGGAGCTCTAATAGGGGGATTCACATGCAAGACGGTTTTCATAAGCGAATGGATGGCCAAGGGTCTTTGAAACCATATCGATAAAGCCGACACCTGCCCCTTTAGAGTACTAAGAGCCAACCCTTTGTCAACGCCAACCTGGAGGAATCGCAAGATCCTGTCAATAAAAAAAACTTTTGAGGATGCCATTTTTGAGACTCGCACCACTCCACATAGGTTCTCCAGACTCTGTAATAAATATTTCTAGAGACTGGTTTCCTAGCCTGAATCAACGTAGATATGACCTGAGCTGAGAGGCCTCTGCCCTTAAGAATTAGGGATTCAGCCGCCAAGCCGTCAAATTTAGCTGCTGTGAAGCAGGGTGGCAGATTTGGCCCTGAGACAGCAGATCTGGGCGCAGAGGGAGCGGCCACGGCGCCCCGACTGTCATCCTCACGACGAGTGCGTACCAAGCCCTCCTGGGCCAGGCTGGGGCCACCAGGATCACAGGCCTGCGCTCCACCCTGATCCTCCGTAGAAGGTGGGGAATCATCTGCAGTGGAGGGAACGCATACAGGAGAGAAAACTGGTGCCAGGGGCAAACCAACGTATCGGTCCCGTAGGCCGAGGGATCCCTGGCTCGGGATATGAATTTGTCCAACTTTTTGTTGGATCTCGTTGCCATAATGTCCACATCTGGAACTCCGAATCTTTGGCAAATCTCTTGGAATACCTGGGGGTGAAGAGACCACTCCCCCGGGAGCAACTGTTGACGACTCAAAAAATCTGCTTGAGAATGGTCTATCCCTGGGATGAACACTGCCGAGATGCAGGGTACATGGGCTTCGGCCCAGAGAAAATCAGGTTTACTTCCCTTTGGGCCGCTAGGCTCCTCGTGCCCCCCTGGTGGTTTATGTATGCCACCGCAGTGGCATTGTCGGACTATATCCTTACTGGCAGACCCTGAAGGGGGAGAGTCCAGGCGACCAGGGCCAGCCGAGCAGCTCTGATCTCTAGGATATTGATGGGAAGCAGTTTTTCTGCCTCCGACCACTGCCCTTGCTGGGTCTGTCCTTCTAGAACTGCCCCCCAACCTGACAGGCTGGCATCCGTGGCTACTATCTTCCACGTGATGGGGCAAAATGATTTCCCCTTTGACAAATTTTGAGGGACCAGCCACCAGAACAGGCTGCGCCGGACTCCTGGGGAGAGAACTAACACCTGAATGGACTTGTTCCAAGCAGAGAGAATGGCTGCCTGGAGATATCTGGTATGGATCTGGGCGTAGCGCACTGCCTCGAAGGCGGCCACCATCTTCCCCAGCAGTCGCATACATAGGCGAATAGTCGGCCTCTTCTTGCCTAAGATCACTTGAACTGCTTGAGTTATTGATTTGACCTTTGCTTGAGGTAAAAATATCCTCTGGCAGTCTGTATCTAGCCGAAGGCCTAGATATTCCAACTGCTTTGTGGGTTGCAATATCGATTTTTCTTGGTTCACAATCCACCCGAATTCCTCTAGATGCCGAACTGTGCGAACTACTGCATGCTTGAGGCTGGAAGCTGATCTGTCGATAACCAGAAGATCGACCAGGTATGCCAGGACCAAAATGCCTTCTGTCCTTAGGACGGCTAGCACCGGGGCTAACACCTTTGTGAATACCCGCGGAGCTGTTGCCAACCCGAAAGGGAGGGCTACGAACTGGTAATGACGGTGATCTATCATAAAACGAAGAAACTTGTGATGTGCCGGGTAGATCGGCACGTGCAGATACGCATCCTTTATGTCTATAGATGCTAGAAAGTCGTCTTGATGTAGGCTGGCTGCCACCGAACATGGACTCCATACGAAAGGTCTGAATCTTTAGAAAGCGATTTAGGCGTTTGAGGTCTAAGATAGGCCTGACGTCGCCATTGGGCTTTGGTATTATGAAAAGGTTGGAGTAGAATCCCAGACCCCATTCCTGGGTTGGTACTTCTACAATTACTCCTTGGAGCAAGAGACGATCCAATGCTTTTACAAGAGAGGCCCTCTTTAATGGGTCGCTTGGAAGACTTGACCCCTGAAAATGAGGAGGGGGGACTTCCCGAAACTCTAGCCTGCAGCCCGTGGCTACCACGGACAGTACCCAAGAGTCGGGAATTCTGGCCTCCCACACTTCGGAGAAAAACCGAAGCCTTCCCCCCACCCGAGAGTGGGGGTGCCCCTTCATGAATCTGACTTGATGACTGGTTTAACCGGCTTGCGAGACCATGGCCTCTTGCCTGCCGTGGCTTGTCCTTGTGGGCGGCTATTAAATGCTGAACGCCCGGGAGGCCGTCGATACTGACGGGAAGTTGAAGGGGCCGAGCCTGCGAAGGCCTGTTGCTTAAACGCGGGCCCACGCGATCTTTTCTTGACAGGCAAGAAAGAACTTTTACCACTTGATATGGTCTGGATATATTTATCTAGGTCTTCACCGAACAGTCTCCCACCATGAAAGGGAAATCCTGCCAAAAGCCTTTTGCAGGGTGCCTCTGCTGACCAGTTCTTCAGCCACAAAAGGCGACGCATATGAACCAACAGCAGAGATAGACGGGACGCCTGTTGAATGGAGACCTTAATAGCATCTACTGCAAAGCAGAGAACCCTTGGTAGGTCTGCCAATTCACGAGTTTGCCGAGCCGGCATGTCCCTTAATATCTGTTTAGTCTGATCCTTTAACGCCTGACAAACGCCAATGGCTGCCACTGCTGGCTGAACCACGGCACCTACTGTGGTAAAAGAAGCCTTCAGTAGGGTCTCCAATTTTTTGTCGACCGGATCTTTTGAACATCTGGACATTTTCAACCGGACAGGTCAGGGATTTATTCACGCAGGAAATGGCTGCGTCCAAAGTAGGGAGTGCCCATTTCTTTGCAAATTCCTCTTCCATAGGATAGAGAATAGAGAACCTTTTAGGAGGGATAAAGATCCTATCAGGTTGAGCCCAATCCTGCAAAATCACGCTCTCCAGAAGGGGGTGAATCGGAAAAGACGCACAACTTAATGGTGCTTTTGAAGAACCTAAAGAGGATACCGCAGGGGCTAATAGTTCTGACACTGGAAGTTTAAAAGCAGTGCGAACCATATCTGTCAGAGACTGGATCCACAGGCTCTCCGCTTGAGAAGCCGAAAAAAAAAAAAAAAATTCATCTACAGTGGAACCCTCAATGTCTGAACCGTCGGGACTCGGGTCCGCTTGATCCTCCTGTGGGTCCAATTCCTCCGAAGAGAGGACCTCTGCATCTGAAAACACCAATCTAGGTGACGGGGATCTAGCTCGTTTGCCACTTGGCAAAGAGCGGGCAATCAAAGCAGTTAACCTTTCCTCTAGCCCACCCAGGGTGGTCGCTAGCATTTCTTCCGTAACGTAAACGGGAATGGGTTGATTGGGGGCCGCCTCGGCCCCTAGCACCCTCAATGGCTCCTGCAACATGCTACTCGGTGGTCTATCTGGTGAGGGTGGGACCGTTTGAGCCTGGCCCAAATCCTCTGACCCCGATGGAGACCTCTTTAGTTTTTTGGCACCCTTTGCAGCCTTAGCTGGTCCTGATCCCTTGGGAGCCATTGCACAACCTTGAGACACCCCTGTAGCCAACACCCAACTGTTGTAGCTAGAAGTGAATCAATAAGAACAGGCTATAGTAAAAAAATTATATATATATTTTTTTTTTTTCAGATTTCCACACGCCCGAGAAGGCGGCAATACCGAGGAAATCCTGTGAGTATTGCAACACCAATGCCCGTTAGCCGGAGCCCAAGGTTGCACCGACTCAGATACTGCCGGATCTAAGGCCGAGTCCCTTTAAGAAAAAAACTTTTTTTTTTGTCAGTATGGAGCTAAGTCCAGACCTGAAGATCCACAAACCACCACTAGGTGTCACTGCATAGCCAGAATGACTCAGCTGCGTGCTCTGTGTCCTCTCTCTCCTCTGCTCTCAGGAGGGAATGACCAGCCAGGAAATGCTTTGCTTTAACTGAGACCTGACACTGCTGGCCCGCCCCCCCCCCACGCTGAAACAAACATGGAGGAAGCAGAAAGCAGAGGAGAAGCATGGACCAGTGCTAGCAACCCAACAGACACCAGGTAAGCACCAATACTTAATGTAGTGCACACACAGAGGAAGCTGTCCCCATAGGCTTCCTAAGAAACAGGAGTTTCACCAGCATTCCCCCTTTATAGTACGTGGGGCTGCAGTATCATGCTAACAGGCAGATCTGGGGGGAGTAGCAAATACATATCTTTAAAAGCATACATATACCTACCTATCTGGGTAAACATTAGTACATCCCATCCTGCCTCAAAAGACATAGTGGTGATAGTGGCTGATGCACAAGCATACCATTAGCCGACCCAGAACCCCCAGGGGGATACCTACTGTCGAACCAAGTCCCGCAGGTTCCCTCTTACCTGCTCCACGCCGCAGGGTATTGCAAAATGCAAGAGGCCCAATCTTCCCCCATCTCCGTGGGTATTGTCTTGGACCTTCAGGGACCGGGGTCCTGTGTTAAGGAACCCACACACCTGGACCTATACAGCATCCTGGCATCAGTAGCGTTTAGTTCTTGGAAGAGACTAAGGCACTGGAGCCCAGAATCCAGCCCTCCAAGGAGAGGCATTATAGGCAAAACCCCACTCCAGCAGGGCCCGGGTACCGTACACCTTGGCTTTGAAGCACTTCGGACGGATCCGGCTAGCTATCCTGGGTCCCGAGACCTCCGAGGGACAGCTAGACGTGACCAACACCTAAGACACTGGCGAAAAAACTGAAGCACTCCCAGTGGGAGGGGGTTATATAGGGAGGAAACTTCCTGTGAAATAGATTACACCAGTGTCCATCACCTGAAGGTACCCATATAACCCAAGTGTAATGGCTATGCGCTCTGTGTTCCGTGATGCAAGATAAAGAAAATTATTTTACTTTCCTTCTGAATGTCCGTTAGTGTAAACGAAACTACTTACTTTTCCTTTTAACTGGCATTTCTCATTTAGGTGACTCTCACCATCTCCAGCAGCAGTCTGTATCCAATTCACAAACTCATTTTCAAGCTCACCCAAGCTAAACTGTCCCAATTTGGACACTGAAAAGCTTTCGATCTGAAATAGAAAATTAAGACCTTTTCAAATTTTGTATTTGGTTATAAAAGCCTTTTGCTGTGGGTCAAACTGGCAGACTTTCAGTTTTGTACTCTGCACAAGCTAAAAAGTTGAGACTTTAGCAAATAAACTTTTCAATCACAGTCTGTAGTTTTTCTCATCTGCAATTTAAAGTTCCCTTTACTTCACTGAAGCCCGTTAATTGGATTTCTAAGTTGTACATAAAGATTACAGCAAGGTGCATTTCCAGTCATTTAAAGCTGAACTCCAGATATAAAACACAAGTTATTGTAGCTCTGTAAACTAGCAAATGTATTTTTTTATGCAAGCAGTGAAGTAACTGAATACGACTTGGTGTTTTCAACCTAAAGTCCCTGTACAACAGAGCTCAGACAGAGGGAAAAACAGCACAGGGAGCTAGTCAGGTGTGCTGCAGTGTTCACGTGCAGTTGAGATATCTGAAAGTACAGTAGATTGAGATTATAGACCTGTAGATTGTAAAGATAATACAGCTCTTCTCCTCTCACTGTCCTGTAAGTGCAACTGTGAAAGAAAAATAAAATACTTTTGAAGGTAAAAGTTTTTCTTCTACAGTGCAACTCCAAATACATCTACAGTACCATCACCCTGAAATTGTAAAGATCATTGCAAAATAACAGTACATACCCAGGATCCCAAATACACGGGTAGAACAGACTCCTTTCTTTGTTGAAGGAAGAACACAACCATGAGAGCAAGTACATATGGCGGCAAGCCCCCTTCTTCCGGTCTGTCTATGCCACAGAGCTGCAAAGTGTTTAGAGAATGTTAAAATACAAAAGAAATGGAATATATATATATAAAAAAAAAAAAAGGAAACAGACAGTCTATATGGCACCAAAAGTGACAAAAAGTGTGTTCCCAAAGAGTCCCCTGATATTTAACACACTGCATGTAGGATTCGATAGAAATCAGTTTTTGCCAGATCCACTGCCATCTCACAATTATACTACCACTATTGGACACCGTTTGAGAGGTCACATTGTGGATATATTTGTGGAGAGCAACAGTGAGGGTACACCCCAGACGATGCATGAGGCTGCGAAACACATCGGGTACCCCACTGCTGCCACATTTTCTGTCTGATCAGCGTTAATTTCTACATATAATTGTAAGTGCTCCTACCTACTTTAATACAGTTCACAATACAGTATAACACCATGTGCCTTTTTTCTTTCCTCTTCTGGTACATCTACACCTGGTTTCACGTTTTGACTTCTATTGGGTCACCCCACCTACATACTAAACCATCTTCCCCTGGATATCGTTTGGAGACTGGGAGGTAGTCTGAACAGCAGCAGTGTTCGGTCCAATCACATCCACACTATGCTTGATTGACCCTCTCGAACAAATGTTCTTAGGGTTCAATCCCTCCGGTAAGCCTTTCCTCAATTGGCGACGGCTACTCCCTTTTCGTTGCACGTTTAGAATTGTTTGGACCACCATTACTATAACAAGTTTTGGATTCTCATTCACTCCTAAGAGACTGTTTGCATCATTTTTCACACATGAATTCATTATATTTTGTTTAATTTATTTAAATATCAGTTTTTCAGTGCATCCGTTCTGGTTTGCACTTTAGCGCTACATTTGTTTGTTTTATTGGACACAGAGTTCAATGCTTAGGAAATGTAAACACCCCTTTAAAGGAAAATTTGAAGACTGTCTGGCAGTCTGACTAATCCTAAAAGTCAAGTCACCTGAAACAAGCAGATTAAGATACTTACTAGTATCTTTAGGGCTCTACATGGTGTGTGACCTTATGCACAAAATTTTTTAAAAAGAGTTCTGGTCAGCGTTTTTTTTTTTTCTGTCTTTCAGTTTACATGAGTCATCTGGCAAAAACTATGTACAGCCTGCTTTGTGAGACCTGAGATATAGAAACTAGATTGCAGACTGGCAATAATATTGCATGAATGCAGCAGCCCTAAGCATTTCCAGATTGGAGTCTTTAAAGTTCCTAGAGCAGTACAAAATTCACAAGCTGCTTTAGGACAAGGTGTCCATGATCTGTGTGGACTGGTGGCATCAGGAGTCACAACCTCACCACTATCACACAGCTGGGTTCTGCCCTGTATGTCACAAAAATTAACACTTCTGATCTGGCGTTTGTTTTTTCATTGCAAAGTTTTAATAAGTAAAAAAAAAAACATTGAAAAAAAAAGCTGCAACATTAAAAAAAAAAAAAAAAAATTGCGATTCAACCCCCCCTATCCTAATCAGTAATTTCTGTGATTGTGTAAACAGTGCAGAGCGGATCTGTAAAAAATAGATAAAAAAATAATGATTCCTCAGCGCTGAGAGAGAAAAGAGATAAATATTTTTTAGCTTTTTAGAGCAAAGGGAAGAACTTCCATATGTAAATGGTCAGATTTAACCCCTAAAGACTAAACCTTTGACATGTTTCTTACAAGATAAAAATTTGTATTTTTTGCTAGAAAATTACTTCAAACTCACAAAATTTGGTAGAGACCCAAGGAAATAAAATTATAGTTGTTGCAATATTTTATGTCACAATGCATTTGCACAGCGGTCTTTCAAACACTATTTTTTGGGAAAAATACACAAAAAGAATAAAGTTGGCCCAATTTTTTTTGCATAATGTTCAAGATGTTACACCGAGAATCATGGTCTTTATGCCAAGCATTGCAATTCTCATTTTATCCAGAATTGTGCAGCTCTAGATGAAACATATATTGTGCGACAATAGATATCCCCATGCATATGCCAGAGGTATACATCAATATGGTTTACCTAAAGTGCTAAGCTTAAAAAAAAAAAAATTATACTGTAGTCCTATCATGCCATTATACATCTTTCCAAGACCAGTGCACACTTTTTTCAAGTTTTACTAAATCTATCAGTAATAAATTCAAAAGGATTCATAATAAAACTGCATAACAGTAAGAGCATTTACCTTTGCCCAGTATCTAAAAGCCACAACCAGAGGTGTGAGCCTTGATTCCAAAAAACCCAAAGTAGTGAGCAGGTTGGTGGTGAGACACGCATTTTCATTGCCTGCACTTACTTTACAAAGACGACCACTATTAAAAAAAAAAAAAAAAAAAAATTAATTAAGATTTTCCTTAGGGTTAAAAAGATTAGTAAATTGGATACTGTTAAAAGTTTCATCCTGTGTGCAGTCAAAAACTGGCAGGTCCTCTATGAAAACAGCCAATTTAAACCTAAAGCCCTCCCATTCCACAGGAACAGGACAAGATTCAAACGGGCAGGCTGAATGTACCAAAGTTGATTGGATTAACTTGGGTACAACTAGCCTGGATTTTTTTTACATGCAATTACTAGTAGCGGTTATAGCGGCTAGCAATAATCACTGTGTTCTCCTGGCAGGGATGGTTTCCCTCAGCAGGAGACCACAATGGCTCCATGTGAGTTATCCCCCCCCCCCCCCCTCAACAGGTGTTGACGGGGGGAATCTGGGAATTTTCTTTTCTGCAACCTGTGACATATCTCCTAGATTGTTTGTTTGAAATGACAGCTCATCACTGGAACATCTCTGCACAGCAGCAGAACAGAATGAATAGGCAAAATTTGTGCCCAACCGAAAGCTGCACAGAGGCAGCTAGCCAGTGTACCAGCTGAAACAAAGGGCAGTACCAGCACATATTTTGGCACTTATTCAGGGCAAATACAGGAGTCTATCAAATGAGCCACATCTTTTGCCCCTGTTCACAGTGGTGCAATTGACAGGTCAAATCTGAGCCTATTGTTGGCAATTAAGAGTGTCCCAATCTGTGCAATGCTGACTTTGCGCCACCGCGGCGATTTCCAAAAATAGTTCCAGCACTACTTTTGCCAACGATTTTAATAAACATCTGTGCAGCTTAAAACTGTGCAAGATCAGAAGAACTTGCACGATTTTAAAGCCATGTTCAGTGTGAACAAGGGCTTAGGCCTCATGCACACTGGACATTTACAGCTGCTCCTTTTTTCCTGCCTCTAAACTCCGCTGCATGTTGGCCTATGTGAGCTTTAGATTAGAAGCTTCAGGCATTTTTTCCTGCAAAAAACGCTACTGGCTTCTAGGAGAGTTAAATAAATGTCCTGTATTAATGGGGTCTTATTACCAAAGCACATTTCAATAATGTTTCACAATAGTTAGAACAAAAAAAAAAAAGTACAAAAAAGTGCCAACCTCCTCTTTTCTGCACAAACCACAACAGGCACTCTTGCATGGAAGTCGGCATCAAAGTCTACGAACATATCTAGAATTGTAAAAATGGATATACATGTAAAAATGGATATACATGTTAGAGAGAAACATACGTTTGTTGCGCGCGTAATATAACATACATACATCTGTCTGATCTCTCAGATAAACACATCTGTACTGTAAACATAAGACAACCTCCCCATATGCAACTTGGTAGCCCACTGTAGTTTAGCAGTTCCGACTTAAAACAGAACACTACCAGTTTGATAGCAATTCAAAGTACATGCATTGCACATTAGTTATGCCATTAAAATTAAGATGGCCATACATTAGATTTTTTGATTCCATTTCCTTTAGATTTACCTTAAACTATGTAGTATCAGGGCCTGCATACTAATTGAAAGGGTTTAGGTGTCGTATGGTTTAAGATTATATGGCTTTGGTAAATCTAAAAGAAAAAAAATTTACAAGAAAATTGTATAATGTATGGCCAGCCTTCGTGTGCGCAAAAAATTGCCTCCAGCTCTGTTCCTTGGAAACTCTCTCCCTAGCCTTGGTCTCTAAAAAGGTTATTTGTTAAATTCCAGCCATGATTGTTTGTCTTGGCTCATTAACGTTGGGTACACACTGTCTGAAAATCCTGCTGAAACAGTTTTTGGTCAGTGTGTAGAGGAGTATGTCCCACAGGTCTTGGGGAGAAAAGAGACTCGAGTCCGCCTGTCCGAATAGACTAGCACAGCAGGGGGGCGGCAGAACGAGATCAGAGGCATAATCCCTAGGCTGCCAAATAGTTAAAACTGAATACTCTGGACCCTGAAGAAGACTTACCACTTTGTTTCAGGCTATCTTGAACCAATAGTAGGACATCTGGCTGATTCATCTATGAAGAAAAAAAAAAAAAGTTAACGTTTCCAAAAAGAGCTTAACCAGTTAAAAAAACCGCCGCATGTACATTTACATCGGCAGAATGGCACCGACAGGCACATCAACGTGTATATATACGTTGGTGCCTTGAGGGGGTTCGGGGGTCCGATTGGACCCCCCCCCATACATACGGTGGTCTGTTTTGCTGGCCGAGCAATCCGGGATGAGGGGGCAGCTATTCATTTTTGTCCGCCCCCTCCGGATCACTCTCAGCCAATCCGCGCGCCTCCCCCGCCCTGTCACTTCCTCCTCCTGTGTAAACACAGGAAGGAGGAAGTGATGTGATCTCTCCTTCAGTGTTTTTTTTTCAACCACCGCTGAGGAGAGATCACATTGCACAGTAAGTCTGCACTAACACTACACTGACACACACTACACATAGTCACATTAACCCCTTGCGATCGCCCCCCCTCCCCCCTGTCAGTGTCACTAAATGCAGTAATCATACATGTATGATTACTGTATTTAGTGGCAGTGTGACAGTCAGTTAGTGTTAGGTTCAGGGTAGCCCCCGTACCCCCCCCCCCAATAAAGTTTTAACCCCTTGATCACCACCCTAGTTAACCCTTTCACTCCCTATTGCCAGCGTCACTAAGCGATAATTTTTCTGATCGCTGTATTCGTGTCGCTGTTCCCGCTAGGTAGCCAATTTTTTTTTATTGCGATTTTTTTTTTTACTAAAGACATATGGCTAAATAAATTTTGGCCTAAATGATTGACTAAAATGTAGTTTGATTTTTCTTATAACAAAAAGTAAAAAAATATAGATTTTACAAAAATGTCGCTCTATTTTTGTATATAGCGCAAAAAATAAAAATAAATCGCTCTATTTGTGGGAAGAAAAGGACGCAAATTTTGTTTGGGAGCCACATTGCATGACCACGCAATTGTCAGTTAAAGCGACGCAGTGCCGAATCGCAAAAAGGGGCAAGGTCATTTACCTGCATTTTGGTCCGGGTCTTAAGTGGTTAAAGTAATGCACTCATGTATACAACTTTATGTAAATAAATGTTTAACTATGCATATGTATGGTCACCCAGCAAGTCCATTAATGTTTACGTTGCTTTAACAGACCAAGCTGGTCATAAAAAATGGCATGTAGAGGGTTCAGACACAGCATTTAAAGCAGAACCAAAGCTGCAAATACTTAGCTCCCCACAACGATTCAACATCCATTCGGTCCCTCGCCTGACTCAACATCTTCTCCGTTTTCTTCTAGGTACTCTTAGGCCCCATGCACACGAGACGCAAATGCAAACACATTAAAACACACGGTTTCAAAGGAAAAAAACGGTGTTTAAAACGCCAGTTTTGGCCACGAATTTCGCTGCGTTTTACCGCGTTTATAAGCGTTTAGTTAAGAAACATCATAAGACCCTCCCTAAGCTCAAAAAACAATATTTAACCATTTCAGCCATTTTTTTTAGACCAAAGTGAGTAGCAGCTGAAAGAGCAGCAGTATACTTCTATATAGCGTGTCACTTGCCACATCACCTGCCACAAGCTGTGGATTGGCCACCTGCCACAAGCTGTGGATTGGCCACCTGCCACAAGCTGTGGATTGGCCACCTGCCACAAGCTGTGGATTGGCCACCTGCCACAAGCTGTGGATTGGCCACCTGCCACAAGCTGTGGATTGGCCACCTGCCACAAGCTGTGGATTGGCCACCTGCCACAAGCTGTGGATTGGCCACCTGCCACAAGCTGTGGATTGGCTACCTGCCACGTCACCTGCTACAAGTTGTGGATTGTCCACAATGCAATGCAAGCAATTACAGTTTAAGTTTAATGGTTTTTCATCATTTGCCATAATTTGAGATTTCTAATGTAAAAATATAGGTCACCTTTAAAAACGCCTATAAACGAAATCGTGTCAAAACGCCGGTAACGAGTTTTGCGTCTGAAACGCGAAAACTTGCGTCTGAACAAATTTTTTTGCTTCTGAAAAAACGAGCCTAAACCCAACTCCTTTAAAACGCAAAAAAACGTGAATGTGTGCATGGACAAATAGGATAACATTAATTGTGTTCAGGGGCAGTTGAAAAAAAAAATGCCCAAATGCCTCTGAACTCGAGTTTACCAGCCTTAAAGAGATAGTAACTTATTTTTTTATTTTTTTATTTACAAAACATGTTATACTTACCTGCTCTGTGCAGTTGGTTTTGCACAGAGCAGCCCAGATCTTTTTGGGTCCCTCTATGCTCCTGGCCCCTCCCTCCTGTCAAGTGCACCCACAGCATGGGGCTTGCTATGGGGGCACTTGATTGCAATAAGATGAAAAAAAAAAGTCTGGCTTTAAGGGTTGCTGTAATTTATTGTTGGTAAAGTCCATCTAAACCTGCTAGGGTATCCAACACTACCCTCTCCACAGATTGACAATGTTTCTGTTCAAAAGTGAAAGACATTCTGCTCGCGTGCGTGCTAGAAAAACAGCCAACGGGCCATCCCCCTTTATAACACAACAGCTCAGTGGGGGAAATCTCTGGACTAACTTTGCATGGTTAGTACAGTGACTCCCGAAAGGACCTGCAAAAAATAATTAAAAAAAGCTGTAGTGTGCACCTGGCTTAAGACAAGAAGCACATTACCGTCCAGGTCCCCCGGTGAAAAAAATAAAATAAGGGGGGGGGGGGGGACAGGAACTAAACGCAGCCATCACATTTCAAGGATTGTGAAGCCGAAATTTTTTTTTTTTTTTTTAAGGATTTAAATAAAGGGAGCCTAGGTGGATGCAGAATCGGTCCAACGCTGCATCGGTCCCCGGCGTCTCTGCACCAAGAACTGAATGATCGAACACAGCCGAATGCTTGTTCTCTTGGCTCACCGAGAGAAGAGCTGCTGACAGTCAATCAGCAGCTCTGCTCCTCCACGTACTGAGCTGTGGAGGGGCGGGGAGCATCCATCTGGCTGAGACTGCCATCTTGGTTACATCAGCAGAAAGCGGACTTCAGACTGGGTCAGAGGAGAGAAGTGCAAAACGAATTGCACTCTTGTGAACCTTAGGACAAACCCAGCCAAATGAGGCTGGACTTCTCCTTTAATGTGTTTAGAGCTAGCAATAAAAGTCATACTATACATAAAAGAAAAACATAAATAAATCATGAAAGCCATCAATATATTATATATAATATATATATATATAAAAAAATGGAAAATTGTTAAAAATTCATAGGCTGTACCAAGATTGATGCAGTGAAAAGTGCCAACCAAGGAAAATATTGCAAAGTGCTCCACCACTTTGTGTGTAAAACACATTGCCAGATAGATCAGACGTACAGTTATTATAGGCGGTCGATCTGGCACAGATGAATTAAGGGTCAGCCACAGCAGCCTAGGGTAAATTGCACCAGATGGCTCCAAAACCTTTGCAGAGTATTCCAGACCATCATGTCCCACCCCCTCATTCAAAAGCTCTGCTTAAGTTAGTGAAAGGTTTTTAAAATATAAAGCCGGCCTTCGGCCACCCTCCCCACTTTTCAGGAGCAATATTTCCGATACTCACCAACCCAGATTCAGCTAGGACTTGCTGAGATCCTCTTGTATTCTGACACTTATCAGGCCCGCCCCACCATGTTTATTGTGACATCAAAAGGCCCGCCAGCTCTCATCAGCTGGTGACCCTACTGATGCTAGGCACCACCCACCAATCCTTTTTTAATGAAACTATTCCTCCTGGGATTTGAGACATGCATATACCAGGAGGCAAAGGAAGGACAGTGCAAGGAGGGGCAGGGTCACACTTTTTTCTAATGGGAAAAAGACAGCCCTATTCTGGCAGTGGAGAGGGGGGAGAAGAGGATGAAGTCTTCGCTGAGGCTGAAGATCCGCTTTATAAGACGTGGTTAGCCATTGAGAGGATCGTCACTTAATCGGCTAAATCCTAACCTGGGCAGGCATCCCTGGGTTTACTTAACTGTTGGCCTGGTCAATCACGATCATGTCAGGAAAATGCCAGTGAATGTGTGCACAGTGAATAAATTTGCACACTTTCCTTGCTTGAGAATTCATATTTATGCCATGATCACTTCTCAGTAAGATCTAGAGCAGACTCCAAAATAACGTATTTTAGTCATGGCCTTAGTCTTGCTAACCATAAAATGCAAGATTCTTAATTGCCAAACTGAGAGCCCCAGTGCATTAAGTGTAGGATTTATTCATTCATCTGAACAAAAATTGCAACCTTCAGAAGTCTTATTTTAATAAAAAAAAAAAAAAATCTCAGAATGGCAAGTTAAAAGTAATTTGAGGCGATAATTTGAAAGGTTACTTACACTGGCAGGAAACTGAATATCTATGTTCAGATCTGAATTCTTGAATCCCATCCTGCTGCAGGAGGATCCATACAGCCTAAGAGAGCATCCTGTGAATGTAAAAACAGCAAGAATGTTGACCAATAAAGATGATAGCGATATAGATCTCTACTAGCTATACTATACTATCCCTCTCAAGCAAACTTGTAACAAACCTGGAAGATTCTCCTGAATAAGTGATTCCATTGCAGACACAGTGGATAGCCTTTCTACCAAGTCTTCTTCATCCAGGCCGTGCTCCTGAACCACTTTACCAATCGCTATTCCAATTGCTTGCAGTTGTGATTCAATTGGTGGTGGCAGAGTGGTCAGTAATTCCTCTTCCTTTTTTTCCTACAAAAAAAAAAAAAAAACAGAATGTTATGAAATACTTTACATAAGACCAGTCATGACTGGTCTATGTGAAGGTTAAAATATTAAAATCTGAAAAAAATAAAAAAAAGCTTCATCTGTTGGACTCAGGTTTTAAAGCCAATGGATACCTAAAGTCTGACTGGGGCTTCTATGAGTGCATAAGGAGGAATTTATTGTTACTGTTAAGTCTACACAATGTGTGATGCACTTTAATACCTGTCAAATGTGCCATATTCATTCTACAGGTAAAATTCCTATATATTCTAGCTATCTTGCCAATATCCATTTGGGTGCCAAAATGTGTTTATACATAAAAACACATAACCATTATACATACTTCACAAAATAAATACACATTTCATGATGCACTTTTGTGCAAGAGCATTAATGCCTTGAGAAGCTATTACATACCGTATGGCCAAAGAATTTTATCTAGAAAACCAAACTGATTTTCTCACAGAAGGCTGACATTAACGATTGCAGGGGAGAATTTAAGTGGTAGGATGGACTTCCACTTTAAATACTGGTCTAGAGCATTCCATCCTCTAGAAGCCGCATCCTCTTATAGAAAATAAAATGAGGCTTTGTGGGATTTCCCAGTACTAGCAGTTGTCATCACAGTACATACTAGCAATACACAAAGTGGGAAGCAATTCGCCATTCTCCCTCACAAAAGAGGTTTTGGTTGCAATGTATACATTGTGGTACCCATGCATACAAGGATAGGTTAATAATAATACATTTTTGTTTTTCCATATTCGCGTACCTTCAAACTCCTTTTGTGCCTCTTCTCTTTTATGTGTTTGTGTGCAGAAGATACAGAATCAACAAGGGCATCACAAAGTTTACAACAATAAATCGCTGTGGGATACCTTCGAGGGCGCTGAAAGACATAAAAATATCTGCTCAGTTTCTTATTCCAAGCCATACACAGTAAATGTTAGTGCATACTAGAATAATGGACCAAGTGGTTCACTAGATACAATATAAGAACCACATCGCTGCATTCAGAATTTTTAGCAACAGTGTAAAAAAAAAAACAGGACGTTAGGAAATGGATCTGGGAAATTGGCAGAGATTGTCACTTCCCTTATCAGCGACATGCTTAAAAACCCTCATCAATGAAGTGAAATATAAGAGGATAGTCCAAGTCCTGTAGGGGGATGTGTGCGAAGAGGCACAGAATTTCACATTTGGCAGGCTTGCCCAAAAGGCTAAAAGATTCTGTTGGATCCATACATATAAAATCATATTCTCAGATTCAAATGAACCTTAAGAAATCCCCACTCAAACAGTGGAAGAGGAAAGACAGTAGACAATGGACTTCATTTATATTTATATCAGTCAGAACAAGTGCCAGATCCTGGAAATCTGGATCCATCCCATTTGCGTAGAGATGCATACCAAACGGTCATAGCTAATGGTAAATAAATATTGTCAGCCATAATGAATAATCATGTCAACACCAAAGGCATTATATCAATGTACATTGATAAAAAGTTCCAGTCTGATTTGTGCCTTGACTTGTTATGTGTCAAGACACAAATTAAACCATTTTATTCTATTGATTTGACTATCTGGATATGCACAGTGATATGCCTTTGACTTTAAGACATTTCACATTTATTGTAATGAAATAGTCTACACGTTACAGGATTATTTTTGGTGCTGCACATTTTGTGATAGGAGCTGTATAAAAAGCTGCCTGTACCACCAAGTGCAGACTTCTTCATATTGAACATAATGGATAAACTATCTTTATTTGTAAAAACACGGAACCCTTGAATTTAATATCTCGGAAGATGACCACTAATGCCTTTGCAAGAACAGGACCTTCAGATATGAAAAACAAATACAGTTCGCTTTATCTCTAGGTTCTCTGCTTCTTTATTTTCTTCTTATGCCTTTCACTTGATTTTCTGTGCTCAGTTGAGTGTAGAGGGGTTCAGTGAAATACATCTGTTGGTTTTACAACTCTACACATCACGCCACATTTGGGTAGGGGAGCCATATAAAGTGAATTTATTTTGCAAACCAGTAATTTTGCTCCTTCACTGATGTGCACCAATGAGGCTGCACTGCTGGGCACCAATATAATTAGTTCTCCGATTATCAGTGTAGATGTCCCTTCCACACCAGCCAGTTTTCAGCTCTCCTCACGCTGTCAGCTTTACCATGTGATCAGCTGTGACTGGATACAGCCAATTACATGGTAAAGAGCCGCAAATTGTCTCTACCAAGATCTGTAATCAGCTGTACCTGGAGGACACAGTGATCACTGCAGCATGTGCAATCACTGGAGAATGTCATCGGACGCCCTCCCAGAACTGGCCGGCTGCACTGTAGCCTTCATTTGACAATCTCAATGTAAGCTCTACCCCAAAAAAACACCCACACCGTATCCTACCCATAAAAATAGTTAAGCATGGCAGTGCTCAACCATTTACAAGCAGCATTGTATTCTCCGAATGAATACAACGCTTCCTCTAATTGGCTGAGTTGGATATCATGACATCTGCCCGCCTCAGCCAGAGGAAGTTCTATTCAGAGAACCCAAAAGCTGCCTATGAATAGCTGAGCACTACCGAGTGACCAATTTTGTTTCAGTCTCACAGTCGGAACAAAAAAAAAAAAAGTATACTGTATGGAGCAGAGGCTACATACATTTTTATATAGCGTGCCCAGTGTGGACACCTGTTAATGTAGAATATAGTATGTTCGGGCCAGTTTTGCCCAAACAAAGCTAGTTAATGGCACAGTAAACCAGGAATTTTGCTCTATAGCCTTGGAAATGGTGGACCAGGAGGCAGGTTGTCCTCTACGAAATACGTGTAGTGAATAACCTTACATCAAATTAAGTAATTTAATATGAAAAATAAGCTGCTCCCCAAACTGTAGAGAACCTGTGCAAAATGTAATGTGGACTGGGGGGGGGAAGAATTATAAAAACGTGTATATGCCAACATGCGATGCAAGATTTCAAACCCCAAGCTTATTTAGACCTTTTTAGTTAAAGAGCTCATGGCTATCTGGTGAGCATGCTTTACTACTTGAGCACATTGGTGAGATTTGGACATTCTATTAAGTGGTGGAGAAGTCTACACTTTTTTTGCATGTATTATGAGTTTTATGGTCACTACACTGAAGATTATGGACCATTTGATTTAAATATTTTTTGCACTGTTAATCATATCTCACGTGGATTCATGGTCATTGCCCGAAAGTTTATGGATCATTGTAGTTTAGGGCCGTTTCACACAGGCTGGACTGCTTTGCTCAGCGTGGATCGCTCCGTCAATCCCCGCCGAGCCAGCAGATGACAGGTCCGTCTCTGCACACTGTGCAGGGACCGACCTGTCAGAGCGCCACTCTCCCCTATGGGGGAAATCGGATGACGACGGACCGTAGAGTCCCTTGTCACACGATCCGCCAGACGGATGGAAAATAGGGTTTTCCTCCGTCACACGGCGGATCGGAGCGGGTCGGATGTCTGCTGGCATGTCACCGATGACATCCGTGGCTCCATAGAGTAGCACGGAGCACCTGAACGGTCTGCCCGTGTGAAAGAGCCCCAAGATATACAATTTTTATTGTCCTCTACGAAAGCCTACAGGCATGACAGGACTAAACAGAAAAGGAAGATCCCAGCAGCCTTGACAAAATACTATTAGTGTAAGGGCATTTCCTTGATGCGTTTTGAAGCAGGGAAAGGGGAAGAGGACAAGATCCTCATTGAGATGGAAAGAGCACACAATGTCAAGACGACCTTGTCCATGTGTTGAAAAAAAAAAAGCCTCTTTACAAAGAAAGGGCTGCCAGCTCCAAAACATGCCTAGCAGCGCACAGAGCACCAGGGTGAAATCCAAGGCATACCAGCACATTAAAGTATTAATTTTCAGGGGGGCTGGTACTTATTTGTGTTGCAGACTTTCAACCGCTTTAATCGGTTTTAAAATAAAAAGTTGACTCTTTATATTTCTATTATATCCACTCTAGATTGAGACTTATTCACAGTGTTATATTATGAATTTGCTTAATATAAGTTTAATTCTATTAAAGTCTGAAGTTTGTTTCCTGTGTAAGTGACCTCTCCTGCAGCTTTTAGAGTGACAGAAATCTTTATTGATGAAGTCCATAAAAAGGCAACAAATGTCTAATGCTAAAACGACTCAAAATAAAATGCCCAACAGCAAGAAAAATGATTGCCTCCAGTAAGTAGAAATATAGTGACCACACCCAATTCATGAATATCACTCTTCAGAACAGGGCAATTGACATGTACCTGGGTGTCTTCGAACCGGGATGTTCCTGGTTCCACAGCTGCAGTCTTACCTGTTGTACCACAGAGGAGCTCTGGGGTTATTGCAATGTTCTCCCAGCTTGATGCATTGCCTTGGAATCCCTAGCCCCACCTGCTGCCAGCTGCAGACAATGTACAATCTAATCAAGCAGCCCATAAATGGCAGAACTTCCTGATTCTCAGTGCCGGTTTGTTTGGACTTGCTCCCTGGGTGTATTGCTAGCTCTGATTTTACTACCGTGTATTGAGCCTCTGCCTGAATTCTTGACCATTCCCCAGCCTGGTACATCACCACCAGCTCATGTATTACCTCCGCCTGCCCGACCATCTTTTGGATTTTGATTTTGTACCGCTTTGCCTGATCTGTTGCCGCCTTGACCTGCCTGACTATGTTTTTATCTGAATCCTCAGCATACAAGCTCCACTTCAGGCACTGCCTACCACAGGTACCTTACAGCAATCCAATGAAAACCCTAAAAAGGCTAAAGTTACGAACTTGCAATAAGGAAAAAAAAAAAAGTGACAGTATATTTTCTGTGCTACGTATGATCCAAGAATAAAGACCATCAAGTATCACAACCTTGCTATTTTAAGAAAGAGAAATACAATACTATCTAAAGCAGTGGTTCTCAACCTGGGGGTCAAATGATGATTTGCAAGGGGTCACCAAATCCTGGGCTGTTCCTAAACCCTGCACCACTCTCCCAGCCTTCTTGCGTCTGTCCAGCAGGGCTGTCTCTGGAGCCCATGGCTGCCCACTCAGCCTCTTTGCAGCTGCCTATTCAGTTCATGGCATGGCTGGGGGGGGCAGAGACTAGAGGTCCGCTGACTGGTGAGGATTGTGAGGTGGGAGGGGCTGGAGACCCCATCTCCTGATTTCAGCCTAGGGGTCACTGCTACGAGACACCACAAAGCCGGAGACACATTGGGTAACACTACCTGTGATTATAGTTGCCATTAAAAGTCCCCACTACAGTTCTCAGATCAGCAGATGACCTTGATCAAGAGCTCCTAAGTTGACCGATCAGAACTCCCCCCAGCATTGCCACTCATCCCATTCCCTCTCCACCAAGGAGTAAGAGAAGGAATACAAATAGAGAATTCATGGAAGGGAGAGGAAAAAAAAAGGGGGGGGGGGGAGAAAAAAAAAGGAGAAAGAATATGAACAAAACAAGAAAGACGGCTAGAGAGAGGGATAGGGGGAAAGAAAAGAGAACAAAGGGAAAGAATAGTACATACTAAAATCTACCATATGAGGTTTTAATACTGTACGAGTGGAGAGGACTCCGGGAGCGTTACATTTCCATGGGTTAGGGGCACAAATTACTTGTCTTGCCTTGGGTGCTGACAACCAAGGCTACGATTTTTTTTTTTTACAGTTAGGGGTCCCCCAAACTTGGGAAATTTTATCAAGCGGTCACGGCACAAAAAGGTTGAGAACCACTGGTCTAAAGAATATAGTTGGCCTATGTGTCTCATACCCGTCTCAGTCTGTAAATACAGTCTCGCTTTAAGCGTTCCTCTGCTTGCTGGAGTCCTAGAAGCTCCTTTTCAGACAATGTTGACTCATCTATGACTGGGGTTTCTAAGCAGTCATCCTCTTCCTGTTCAGACTTGTAGCGACGTCTGTCACGCTTTTGTTTATTTTGTGCTGCTGAAATACAAAATAAATGGGTACACCTGTAAAGCACTTCAGACAACTTAGAATGTTATAACTTGGCATGCAATAATGTGACCCAAACTGACAGGAGCTGCTTAAGGCTTCACCGGGTCCTTACTATATAGCAACCGCTTCGGGTGCAGACAAGGACAGAGCTTGGCTCTGCTCTAGACATCTAATGGAAAAGGGAAAATCCTGGAGGTCGCACATCTCTGCAAAACCCCATAAAAATTTGTAAGACAGTCCCAGCCTGGACTCAAACAAGGCTATGCCTCCCAACACATTTCACTCTGCCCACAGAGATTAGTCATGGAAGGGTGCATAACCACATGGATTAGAGTTTTAAGGCAGTGTTTAATTTTTGTACAAATCTAGACAATTCATGGCACTGCTCCAAACCTTTACCTGTTAACATTCAAATGATCTTCCGCCTGTAAGCCATCTTCACCCCACTATAAAAAGGTGGCAAGAGTCGCACTCCATACAGTAGTTAGCTAGTCTTGTTAGCTTATTCTGTCAATAAAAGACCCTAACCTTATGAACAACAACATCAGGGTGAAACGCATTTAGAAGAATGTGTTTTTTTTCTGGTGGAGATTACATGTATTAAAAATTCCCAATTTTTTTTATGTTTCATATTTTTAAGCTTTTTTGTCCAAGGAGCATTCAGCATGCATAGAATTACCCTGTCACTGCTGATTCCAATCGTCCATGAAGACCCATCTGTGATGGAAAACTGGAGTAAGCAGCCACAAGAAGTATTGACTCGGATCTGTCCAATCACGAGAAGGGGAGTGTCTATACATGGCGGTGCGTGCTTTACAAGTATTCACAATGGAAGCTTGTAATGCATGCGCTACGCTGTAATGCAGGGGATTAACGGCGGTGGCGGCATCATATATACAGGTATGGGGACCATACATGGCTGCATTATGTATGGGGACCATACATGGCTGCATTATGTGGGGGGGCCATACATGGCTGCATTATGTGGGGGGACCATATTTAAAAAAAAGTATCGGTATTCGGTATCGGCGACTACTTGAAAAAAAAGTATCAGCCCTAAAAAAGTGGTATCGGGACAACCCTACATAAAACATTCCCCCTCAAAAAAATAGGGGGAAAGGCCCGTGTCTTATGGAGTGATTATTGACCAGGCGCCACATGGGTGTTGCATCCTATTTACCAAAAATATCTTTTGGGGTGACCTTTGTGTTGGGGTACCTTGAGGGATATATGGAAAATGCCTCATACAGCTAGCTAACTGCATATGGATTTGGGCCACAGCACCTTCTGGACAAATAGGCTGCATCGCTTTCAAAAAATTTAGGAAGGATCTGGTTCTTCCAGTTGCTTTGTACAATAAGCAAAGTGTATAATATATATATATATATATATATATATATATATATATATACATACACACATATATATATATATATATATATACACATACATACACATACATATATATACATACATACATACATATATATATATACACACACACACACACACACACACACACACACACATACACACACACACACACATACACACACATACACACACACACACACATACACACACACACATACACACACACACATACACACACACACACACACACACACACACACACACACATATACACACACACACATACACACACACACACATACACACACACATATACACACACACATATACACACACATATACACACACATACTCTACCTGTAGACACATTTGTTTATTCAGGTTTTTTTTGAAGTTTTTATATAGAATTTGTATTTCTTATAACTTAGAGCTATTGTGTTATACAGCTTGCTTATGCACTTCATGCGCCCAAAAACCCCAACACTAAAAAAAACACTAAAAGTAAAGCTGAGATTACCAGAAATTCCAGTGTGATCAGAAGCATCTTCAGGAAAGGCACCTTTCTGTAGTGGAGATCTCCCCAACTGGTTTTGTCGCTCCCCAGCCTCCTGCCACCTACTGCCTTCACCTCTTTCACCTGTTGAATCATTCCTTGTTCTGTTAAAAGCCTGTGGTCGTCTTTCCCGCCAGTTATTGCAACCTCTCTGCTCTTCCGCTGACCACCTTTTACCTTCATCTTTATGATTAGTACCTGCTCGCCCTCCTGGGCTGAAATTTTTAAACATGTTCTGAGAACTCCCATTCCGGGGACTGCTGCTGTAAGGAATAGGTTTAGACTTTTGAGTATCTAGCTTCCTTCCTAGATTATTCCCATGACCATCATGAGCCAAATAGGACTGCTTGCCAGGACTTCTTTTAAAATCCTCTTCATCCATGAAACCCCTGTTTTTGACTCGCTTTGCAGCATCTCCCATTTTAAAGTCAGTCTAAGATCGTGCCTGAAAGACATAAAAATTAAATAAAAAGCAATAGCTTGTTCATTATTATGCACTCACACAACAGGCACATATACAGCAACAAAAGCATGACAGCTGAATTCTAAAAAGGTATATGGTAGAGCTTTTACAATCTTGTATTTGAGGCAGGTTTGTTAAATTTTTTGCTCTTCATGTTGGTAAAAAATTAATTTAAAAAAGTCAATATGTGGTAAAAGCATATTAATTTTCAAGGGCACCCCACCACACTACTAGAACACAAACCTGTGAGCATCCACATATGCAATAGGGATATAAAGGTCCTCTGTACACAGTGGAGTTGCACAAATTCCAACACGGTACCCAAACAAAATGTACGTCCTCGTCCACCCCCCCCCACAACAAAAAGCTTTTTGTGGTATTTGATCACCGCTGGGGTTTATTTTTGCTATAATGCTGTTAAAACGTCTATTTCCCAAAGACAGCCTCCTGATATGACGCTGAGCACGTGCACGGAACTTCTTTGGTCGACCATGGCGAGGCCTGTCCGAGTAGAACCTGTCCTGTTAAACCACTGTATGGTCTTGGCCACCGTACTGCAGCTTAGTTTCAGGGTCTTGGCAATCTTCTTATAGCCTAGGCCATCTTTTTGTAGAACAAGTCTTTTCTTCAGATCCTCAAAGAGTTCTTTGCCAAGAGGTGCCATATTAAACTTCCAGTGACCAGTAATAGTGAGAGCCATAACACCAAATTTAACCCCCCCCTGCAAATTTACACTGTCATACAAGCTGTACACTCACTACTTTACATAGTAGCAAAGTGTAATTTTTTCAGTGTTGTCACATGAAAAATGCAATATTTACAAAAATGGGAGGTGTACTCACTTTTGTGAGATACTATATACCTAGAAGAATTGATGCTGTTTTGAAGGCAAGAAGGTGGTCACACCAAATCGTAATTTGATTTTTCTTCTGTTCATTTACTTTTCATTTTTATAAATAATTTTTTCAAAAACAGTGCGATAATTCCACAAAAAAGATACATCTTGCGTCCATGACATGTCAGTCAACCTAAATCTTGCCCACTTCAACAAGTGCTGCTATACTATGTTATCAGAAATTGTATAGTCTTCAAACATCGTTCCCCCGACGATTACTTTTATATATTCCCTTAACCAGGTAGTGTCCTGGCCAAGGCCAAAATTATAACAGAGGAAGAAAAAGAATAAAAAAAAATTATACCACCATTGTCCAGCACTCTCAATCTTGTTGCATATATTTTTGGGAATGCCCAAGGTGCCCTCAGATTCAAGATGTCAACAACAGACATTTTTTACTTGGGAATACAGCAGGTATCCTGTACCATCTAGTAAGAAAATTGTATACCCTCCCTCTTAGTACCCACTTGCTTTCCATTTTACACACACACACACACACACACACACAATGCTACAGCAAAACGCATTCAA
The DNA here is from genome assembly GCA_029574335.1 of Rana kukunoris. Taxonomy (NCBI): domain Eukaryota; kingdom Metazoa; phylum Chordata; class Amphibia; order Anura; family Ranidae; genus Rana; species Rana kukunoris. The sequence continues at coordinate 288,859,246 of CM056049.1, forward strand.
CTGCCAACACTATTGCCTTTTTTAGAACATACAGTGTGCACGAGGCCTATGGTGCAATACAAAAATTTGCAAGGTATGCACTGAACACTGGGATGGATTTACTAAAACTGGACAGTGCAAATGTTGTGCCTGGTACCCAAATATCCACTTGCTTAATTAAGCTTTGACAGATAAACTAAGCTACGCTATCAGCGTGAGGAGAAAAAAAATAGCTGTTTAATGGCTCCGTTTACATCACATGATTAGCGGTCATTGGCTGACAGCTGATCACATGGTAAGGGGTTGGAATCAACCTACTCCAATCTGATCAGCCAAGTCTCATGGATGTCCTCGTTTCTTAGCTATAGCGCGGATCTGAAGTAGTTAATGTAGGGGTCCACCCCAAAAAAATTGAAATTAAGCCAGCAGCTACACATACTGCAGCTACTAGCTTTTAATAGGACACTTACCTGTCCTGGAGTCCAGCGATGTCGTCACTGCAGCTGATGGTTCCATCAGCTGTCGGGTGCTGCTGTTGTCATTGAGGGTAAGGGAACCTGGCAGTGTAGCATTTACATCTTCACGCTGGGAACCCTAATGCGCGAGGCCCCGCGACAGGAGAGAGAGGGTGTCCCGCAGTGATGTCATGGGCTGCGGCCCGACTTCTGGAAGTGGGAAGAGGATACCCGTCAAAAAGACAAAAGATAGGTATCCCCCCAAAAGGTGAGAGTAGACAAACTAGAAGAAGAAGTTCCACTTTTGGGTAGAACTCCGCTTTAACTGAAAAGGTTGGGGTAGAAGCAGAGTTGATACTATAAACAGAAGCACCACAGTCTGTTTAGTCACCTAGAGAGGGCCTTTATACCAGACAAGAAACAGGAAGTGGGCTGTACAAGGCATTTACTGGCAGAAAAACGTTTAACTATCCAACGTTAAAACAAAAAAAAATTACTGAAGTTCTGCCTCAAGGTTAAAAAAAAAATAAAAACACTGTGGTAAGTATGAAAAACACAACACAAAAGTTGCTGAAAGCCACTGGTATCAAATGAGGTCAGTGAAAACCATTTTCACCAGTTTTCTTCCTCTAGAATCCTAATGAGGTGGCTATGCAAACAGATGTTCTCAGAGTTGCCATTTGCATAACCATAGAACTCTATCAGCTGACAAGCTGCTCAGGTACAAGGCCTTGCATGAAGAGCTTAGGCAGCATGGGCAGGAGAAGAATCTCATCCAACTAGTATGTGAGGTCAGCTTATGAAGGTGGTTATTGCTAAAGCAGTTAAAGCAAACCTGAACATAAGTTTCTCTGGTGTGTAAATACTGACAGCTTCCTTCCTAAAGATCCAGTAAGGCCGATTACAACAGTGATGGGCAACTAATGACTGGAAAAAGGTCATACCATCAAAGTGGTTCTAAGCCTTAGGTTAACTCCGAGCGCACCATACCACCAACTCCTTGAAATCTGACTGAAGCCCCAGCATACTGTATTATACTAATTGGACAAATGTGCATAGGATTTTTGGATTGCTATGTATAAAATGCTTACCAGCCACCAGATCTTTGGAAGGGAATGGGCGATGTTCGCTCAATATATGTGTCTGTTGTGTACTGAAGACCCACAAGAGAGGAAAGTGCCGCAGATTACTACAAGTAATTATCTTGATGTTTGATTAGACCCATTGGGGTCTACCTTGGAGGTGAGCGGCTGGCAGCACACTGGGTGTGGATTGTTATAAATTAATCTGTCATTATCACATTCAGCCCTGGTTCACACTGGGCTGCGGGAGTGAAGCAGTGCGAGTTCAGCTGAACTCGCACGATTTCACTCCCGCCCGGCAGTCCCGATTTCAGCCGCGATTTCAGAGACATCTGTGCAGGTTTCTGCACAGATGTCAATGTAAATCGCAGGCTGAAATCGCAAAAAGTAGTACAGAGTACTTTTTGAAATCGGTGCAATGCCGCAGATGCAGCGTCGCGCCGATTAGGACAGTGCCATTGCCGGCAATTTGCGGCAAAATCCGCCGTTTTGACATGCGATTTGACATGCCAAATCGCATGTCAAAACGCACCAGTGTGAACCAGGGCTCAGCACTACTTTTTGCGATTTCAGCCCACGATTTACATTGACATCTGTGCAGAAACCTGCACAGATGTCTCTTAAATCGGGACTGCCAGCGGGAGTGAAATCGTGCGAGTTCAGCTGAACTCGCACGGCTTCACTCCCGCAGCCCAGTGTGAACCTGGGCTCAATCCCATTTTTTGCACATGGACACTTTTCTTCCCTCTTTTGCACCGATTTGCACAACTGAAGAGACCAACTTATTTATGAAATGTAACTACCGTTTGTTACACAGCTGCACTGACATATTAGCCTCAATATAATATTAGCACTTTATATTACACTTATTTAGCACTGTATTGTCTTGCTGCATTTATTGGTCAGTTTTGAGTGTTTTATATAGCGCAGCTTCACTAAATGGTTATAAACTAGCTGCTCCTTTGTCATCTTGGCTGTGTGTTTAGGGTTGTTGTCCTGTTGGAAGATGAACCTTCGCCCCAGAGCAGGATTTTATCAAGGATGGCTCTACATTGCAGCATTCATCTTTCCCCTCGACCCTGACTAGTCTCCCAGTTTCTGTAAAACATTCCCACCATGCTTTACTGAAGGGATGGTATTGGCCAGGGGAAAAAAACACAAATATAAATGCAGCTCCTGATCACTGTTCCAATACATTGTTTTTAAAGGGTTAGTTCACCTTTGAACCTATGCATGTAAGGAGTGTTTGTAGATTAAAAACAAACTGCAGCTCCAAGGATGACTAATTCCCTTGTTATTAGGCTCCATGCACACAAAAAAAAGCTTTAGCGTTTTTCAGTGCAACGTTTAGCTTTTTTTTTTTTTTTTAAAACGCTGGCGAGCTGCATTTCAGCGTGTATCAGCGTTTTGCGTTTTTTTTCCCGTCGAAAAACTGCACTTGGAACGCGATTTTCAGGAGTTCAGAAAAAAGCCAAAAAAACACCCATGGGTACATGAGCACATAGGCCAACATAGTTCAGAACGATACTTAGTCATGCAAAAGTGTACTGTCAGTTTATTTTTACAAGATTACCTTTTAAATATTACAATTTTTTTTTATCAGCCCTGTTGAAGGGGGGGGGGGGGGTTGGTGAGCTATCAGGGGTCTAAACAAACCCCTGACATGTTACCTTTGAGACAGAAACGAACTGAGGACAGAAATTCTGGGGCCTCAGCTGCACTGACAATGAATGGACAGGAGACGAAGGCCCCTCTCCATTCATAAACTGAGACATTGTAAATACAGATTACTATTCCCAGTTATGAATGGACAGTTAGTGATCAATGACTGTGCATTCAAAAGAGTAAGGAGCCGGTTAAAAATGACAGATATACCTGCTCCTTCCTCCACTCTCAATCCTGACAGATCCAAGACAGGGCAGAGGACATGGAAGGAGACTGGAGGAGCACAGGGGGTGTGTTATAAGCACTGATCTCCCTATATAGATTCCAATAAAGCAGCAGTCATCTGATTTATTGAAAGTTATACAGGGAGATCGGTGCTTATAACTCCCCCCACTGAAGCAACAATTACCCCTGACTACCCAGGTATCGGGTCAAGCATCAGCTGTACAAGTACGCCTGCTAATTCTTGGTATCGGTGCACCGTGCAACCCTACTTGCTATAGGTGTAAGCCATTTACATACTTCATGGAGCCTTATGGCCCATACACACGATCCGAATATCGGACGAAAACGATCGTCCGATGATGGATCGTACGATTTTCGGATCGTGTGTACACTACTTTCGACAGCCGATCACGACCGTTGATCCGATTAAATTCGATCGGACAAGTGCGAAAAATTTTCTCGTCCGATGTCCGATTTTCATTTAGTCAGTACAGCCGTCGTCCGACAATACAATACAAATACATTACAACACGTGACATCACTTCCGATCGTTTTTTTCTATCGTACGAGAATTTTCGTGAGTTTAAAAAGCCTATTTTACTCGCGATTATTAAGCGAAAAAAGTTGTACGATCCGTCGGCCGATATTCGGATCGTGTGTATGGGCCATTACTGAAATGCTCCCAGGATGTTGCCAAGTGAAGCCCAATCATTACTGCTCACCACCACAGGAGTGAGCTTTTTTTCCTGATTAAAACCACCACACATGCTCTTAGACCCCCTTTTACACTGGGGCGTTTTTCAGGCTCTTTAGCTTTAAAAAAGCACCTGTAAAGCACCTGAAAGAAGCTGCACCCACAATCCCAATGTGAAAGCCCAAGTGCCTTTCACACTGAGGCACTGCACTGGCAGGGCGTCAAAGAAAGTCCTGCAAGCAGCTTCATTGCAGCGCTTTAGGAGCGTTGAATACACTGCTCCTAAAGTCCCCTTCCCATTGAGTTGCTTTTTTAATGCCAAAGTGCCTGAAAAACACCCCAGTGTGAAATGGGTCTTAGCGGCGCATTACCTGCGTTTTCCGGGCGCTGACAGTGTGAAAGGGCTCTAAAAGCACCCAGGCTTTCACATGGAGATTGCAGATGAGGCTTCTTTCTTTTAGGTGCTTTACAGGCCTTTTTTTAAACGCCAAAGCGTCCGAAAAATGCCATTTCCCCTGATGCAGTAGCTCTGAGCTCAGCACTTCACAGCTCACTCCTGTGATGGTAGAGGTGAGCAGTAATGACCAGGCCTTACTTAGTAACGTCCTAGGAATATTTCAATCAGGCTTTATGAGGTACGTGGATGGTCTACACTTGTAGCACAGGTAGTATTAAACTTTAGCCAGCGCTGCAAAAACAGTTTTTTTTTTTTTTACAGATGTCCTTTATTTGCATAGGCAGTTTGTGAACTAACCATTTTGCTGCCAGGTCAATACATCATATGAACCTCACAGCATTGGGTTTTTACACACAAGCAGACTTCTGCCTATTCAGGTGGCAGTGCTGCTGCCCAATTTCTTTCAAACACCCCTGGTAACCACACCCTGCACATGTCCCCGCCACGTATCCCAGGCCCTGCTTGCGCAGCTGCAGGCCCAGGATAAAGAGCAGACATATCAGTCCCCCCCCCCCCCCCCTTGTTGCTGACCCAGATCCTGGGTGTTCCCAGCCAGTATGGTCAGGAAAGCATGGTATGCAGTGTGATCCGCATTACATTTAGTGGAGCACAGGGGAGACGCCCAGGGTCTAAGACTCGGTCACCAAAAAAAAAAAAAAAAATCACAGGACAAAGAGTCCCCTATGTCAGGGTTCGACAAATCCCAGGCGCCAGGTCGCCATTGCGACAAAAATTTTTAACCTGGTGCCTGGGCTTTGATCAGTGAAAGGTGTATCTGCTACAGGGCAGGTTGCGGGGTCTTGGCCATGAACATGATTAGCGGTATAAGTGGGGATGGGGCAGAAAGAGAGCGGCACAGCAGCGGCTGACAAGGCGGGAGGAACTAATGGCCAGCAGAGTGAAGTCCAGCTGGGGATCCTCGGCGACCAGTCATCCCCACTGCTGCCGTCGCCCTGCTCCAAGGTATTGCGGGAAGCGCCTCAAGAACATCGGGACGCGGAGTTGGTGGTTTCCCAGCGTCAGAGCTCCATGCTTCTCTGACTGTCTGAGAGGGGCTGAGCACAAGAGAAGAGGGTCAGTGCCGTTGCCAGGTGTTGGGTGTGGGCAGCACCGGGTGACACATGGACTACATTAACATTTACAGACCTAGGAACAGCATTGGCTATGCACAGCGGAGTGTGTCCATCGGACCCCCTCCTCCTCCGTAAACAGGGAGACGGCTTCGGTCCGTTACACTGTGTGCTGTGTGGGGGCGAGGACTGTGCGACAAGTAGTGTTAGCGAGCGGTGCTGCTAACACTATTCGTCGCACAGTCCTCGCCCCCACACATCACACAGTGTAACGGACCGAAGCCGCCTCCCTCTCCTCTCTGTTTACGGAGGAGGAGGGGGTCCGAGGGACACACTCCGCTGCTGTGCCTATCCCACGCTGTTCTGAGGTCTGTAAATGTTTTAACGTCGTCCAAATAGACATGTGCTGGGGGCGCTATGGGAGGGAAGAGGGGGGGCTGCACTGTGGGGGGCCCCACACTGATTGAGAGGGGGGGTGCACTGAGGGGGTCTACATTGATGGGGGAGATCTGCACTGAGGGGGGTGTACACTGATGGAGGGGGTCTGCAAAGATGGGGGGCTGCACTGAGGGGGGTGATACCAACCCTAGTGGCATCACCAAACCTGGCGCCTAAACTTTTTTAGCTGGCTCCTAGATTCAAAGCAAATTTGTCAAGCCCTGCCCTATGTAATAAAGTAATTAGTATAAAAAAAAATGAATTTAACCAGTTTCCAACCATGCTATAGCCAAATGACGGTTACCACAGTCACATATTGCCAGGAGAGAGTCATATCGTTCTCCAGTGATTGCACTTCCCAAGTGCCCACTGCAGAACACTCTGATCATTGTATGCTTAGGACACAGCTGATCACAGGTCAGGGCAAAAGCCAATCACAGCAGCTCTTTACCACCTGAATCAACCGTGTTCGATTAGCATGAGCACCGCCGATAACCTGCTTGTATGAAAGGGACATGTACACTGAATCAGGACATCAGCTATCAGTGTCTTGATTATTAGATCTGCCTGCAAGTGCCGCACATCAGTGAAGGAGAAACATTAGGGAAGGCAGTAAAGTGTAAGTGGCTAAACAGTTAAAATAAAAAATTAAAGTTAAACCCCCAAAAAAAAATCCGCTCCCCAAAAATTGTGAAGTCTCCACCCCACTGCTGCATACACGCACATAAACGAAAACTCCAACTGCGCTACACGTTACATATTGCCACACGCCAGAGTGAGCAATATTTCTAGCAGGCAGCAGACCACCATCGTAACACTAAACAGATACCTATAGGGGGCTTTTAAAGCATTGCCTAGAAAATAAATAGGGTACTTAAGTTTGTCACCATTTCAGGGGCACAGGCAAACTTAAAGGATAGTTGAGTTTTACAAAAAATCTCAATCACAATCTCTAAAAAAAAAAAAAAAAAAAATGAAATAATTCTATTTTATTTTTATTTATTTAGCCACTTTAAAAAAATGTCAGTAAAGTGTAAGTGGCTAAACAGTTGAAATAAAAAATTAAAATTACACCCAAAAAACAAAATCCGCTCCCCAAACTTTAAAAAAAAATGTGATCACTTTTCTTGCCGTCACAAGGAACGTAAAAATCCCTTGTGACAGTAATAGGTGGTGACAGGTACTCTTTACGGAGGGATCTAAAAGACCCCAAATCCCTCATTAGAACTTCAAAGTATTTAGATCGCCAAAAACTGCGATTCTGAATACTGTCACTTTTTTTAAAAACTTGTGTCATTGGCAGCCGAGGAAACGGGAAGGGACGTCGCTTTTGTGTTTACAGAGAAGACGGGCACAAAGCCGTTTCCGGCTTTGTGCTAGTCTCTCTAGCGGCTAGCCGGATCGCAGACCGGGTCTCCTGGTGGGACGGGAGGCCCAGTAAGAGTGGCGGAGACGTCCCCTCCTGCTCCTCCGGTATAACAGCCGATCTTTTATCCACATCTGTTCTCTCCGAAGAGGCGACCGCCCGCTTTAAACAAAAAGGTACCAGGATGCAGGCATCATCCCAGAATATCCCCCCCAAAGCTGAGGCTGCATATCTGCGTATTCTCGGTGGGAAGGGGTTAAAACAAACTGTGCAGCTCTGACTAGAGATGAATAATACCTTTGCTATAGGTGTAGGCCATTTACATACCTTATAAAGCCTGAATGGAATACTCCCAGGACTTTGCCAAGTGAGGCCTAGTCATTATCGCTCACCTCCCATCAGAGGAATGAGCTCTTTCTCTGATTCAAACCTCAAATACCCTTTCTCCCCCCTGATGCAGCATCTCTGAGCTCAGTTCTGTGATGGAGGATGACTAGGTCTCACTTTAGCAACGTCCTGTGAGTATTCCAGCCAGGTGTCATAAGATATGTAAATGAAAAAACCTATATATCATGTTTGGGTGTTCCACATAATTTTCTAGCAGAAAAAATAAATAAAAATTACTTGTAAACAAAAGTCAGAAAAGGTTTGGTCTTTAAAGGGGTTGGAAAACCTTTGTGTTTTTTCACCTTAATGCATTAAGGTGAAACACCACCTTGTACCCTTCCACCCCCAGCCCACATTTTACTTACCTGAGCCCCGAACTTCAGTGGGCACGATCCCGCATCTGTTTCCAAATGGCTTGTCGGCTCTTCATTGGATAGATTGATAGCAGCACAGAAATTGGCTCCCACTGCTGTCAATCAAATCCAAAGACACGGCTCAGCGGGCCAAGTCATACACTCGGCGGCTATGGTCGGCGACTGCATCACACAGGAGCGTGCCCGCAAGGTAGCCCCCTCGGGAGAGCTTCCCAGAGGGGGGTAAGCACTTGCGGCGAGGAGCCACGAGACCCCAGAAGAGGATTGTGACGGTAGTAGAACATATCCCCGTCATCCTCTCCCTTCTTCTGAATTAAAAGAAAATCACCCAATATTCCACGAGTAGGAATATCCCTGGAATCGCCGAATAATCCACACATGAGCCTAATGTCTCAAGACATCCTGGAATATGAACTATCCGTAATGTCCCATCTTCTGTAATACATGAATTAGGATTTCACGTAGAAACACTTCAGTATTTCATGGTCCATGACAAGGATGTTTGGAGCCACTGTGCAAAACGAACTGCACAGTGGAGAAAAGTATGCCTTTTTTAAACTGAACCTTTACTATCACTTTAAATGGTTAAACCAGGGCTTGACAAATTTACTATTAAACTAGGTGCCAGCTAAAAAAGTAAGGAGCCAGTATTTTTTTTATTTGAACAGTCAGATTTCACATTTGGGTCATATATTGCCTTCCCTCTGAAGCCGGCCCAGAATCATTACCGGACAATTTATATACAATGATGTATGACACGCTGTCATACGTGGGGCTAACATTGTGTTAAAAGAGGAAAACCTGCGCTACTGAATTACACTGGGTATCAACAGGCAAATGAAAAAATTCCAAACATTTAAATAAAAAAAAATAAAAAAAAAATATAAAAGGGAACAGCTTCTATCCTGTTTATGAGAACATAAAAAAAATTGTCATAATGAAAAAAGGTGGGGGAGCGGCCGCTGCGCCTGTCTCTTGCTGCTCCATCCCCGCTAATCACATTACCAGACAGTGCTCTACGAGGCCACAGGTCACCTCCACTTTCCCCGGCCAAGGTTTGGTCACTGACAAAACCTAGGAGCCAGGGCACAATTTCTAGTCACAACGGCGACCTGGCTCCTGGGATTTGTCGAGCCCTGGGTTAAACTTCATTCATCCACACACCAAGTTCTTTCCTTTGATAAAATAATGAAAATATACTTTGTTTTTTCCTTATTCACCTTGTATTAAAACTTGGCAGGCTGCCTGGATTTTGTTTTTCCAGCTGTGAGAACTCTGCACTTAGAAAGATCGGGACACGCTGTTTTGAAGATCGGAAAGGGAAAAAGATTGCAGCTCTAGTATCTATGTACGCAGAAAAACCTTGTCTTTTAAACTTGACCAAAAATGTTTTTTTTTTTGTATTCGTGTGCCTGATTTTATACTGCATTTTTTACTGATGTTTTGCGTTTCCTAGAAGTAAGGGCCAGTTCACACCAGAAGCAGTTCCGTTTTTTTCAGCACCAATACAGTCAGTTTCTGCACCGGAGACTGACTGCATGGTGTGAACTAGAGCCATTGGAATACATGGAAAACACTGTGCATGCATTTTTAGTGCAGAAAAAAAAGTGCACAAAACTGAACAAAACGTCATCTGGTGTGAACTAGCACTGATATAGTGTTCAAAAAAAATAAAAAAAAATAATCTCAGAAACTACCACAATTTTACTCTCTAGGGCAGGGGTGACAAACTGTTGCAGAATGACCCATGAGGTATTGCAAGGCTGACAGTTACAAACATGACTCCCACAGGCATGATGGGACTTGTAGTGCCGCAACAGCTGGAGGGACGCCAGTTTCTCAACTCCATTTCGCAAGGCACCCCAACAGGTCATGTTTTCAGGATTTCCCTCAGATGAAACAGCTGTGGTAATTACCAAGGCAGTGAAACTGATCAAGCCACCTGTTCAAAATAATGGAAAGCCTGAAAACATGACCTGTTGGTGCGCTTTGAGGGCTGGAGTTGAGAAAAACTGCTCTAGGGCGTCTGCTTTCAGACAATGTTCTGGGGGTTTTATGCAATTTTCAAAGCTGAATTTTTTTTTGTAAGCTTATGAGCAAAGAAAAAAAAAATATGCTGGCAGCAGAAGGGTTAAATACAGATACTGAGTTGATATCAGCCTCCTGCAATTCCTGTACAGGTGAGAAGGAAAATCAGCACAGAGTAACTGGGTCAAACAATGAACATGCTGATAGGAGGAGAGACCAGAGAGAACTACTCAGCAAGTAGCTTCTCCCTTTACCATCCAATCACAGGCTGGGGGAGGGACAAGACCTATGTTACCCATCTGCAGGTAAAAACAGGTCTTCTGCCCTGCTAGACAGGTATTCAGCAGTGTAATGGGTACATCTCAGGGCAGGGGGGACAGACAAAGATCCTTTGGCAGGTAAATCAGCACACACACAGACGAATTGTATTATACATGTCACCTTGTATGGTAGCAGTTTGCAGCGGTTTGTGTCAGTAAACATCCCCTCCTGAGGGCTCCAGCACAGGATGAAACCCTTCAGGGCTGATAAATAGAATCCTCAGGGAGCCCTAAGCTAGGAATAGGAACATAAAGCCAAGCAGTGTGTATATGGAGTATAGACAGACAGTATGGTGACAGGAACATAAAGACAGAACACCCAGACAGCAGGACGTGCTACTATATTAAATCAAACAGCCACTCAGCTCACCTGTGTAGCAGCCATGGAGTCCTGTGCTTTCCTCTCGGCTTTTATCAGCCCCTCTCCATAGTGCACTTCGGCTCTGTCTACCCGGAAGGAGGCAGCCGGTGACACGGGAAGCGATTGGCTTGTGCACGAACACCGTCACTTCCGCCTATTCTGTTGCACTGAGCATGCGCTGGTGACAAACGCTGTGGCGGGTACTGCAACACTGGTGGTGCTGTTTGTAGGGTTGGGGTTACATTGGAATGTAATAATGTGGGTGAGACGTATATAAACAACACTACTCCTATGGAGAGCGATAGCTAGCTGTGAGCAGACAGGCTTTTATGACTGATATAAAGCAATGTATAAGAAAGCAGCATACTGTTTTATTAGTCAGGCGTGTTTATCCCTGTGTCTTCTCTAACAGTATCCACGCAGCTTGCTCCCTGCAACTGAAGAGGCTGAATACTTTGGGGGCTGGGGGGTGGCTCTTATAAAAGGGTAACAACAATATTCAGGTGTGGACATTTTTTTAATAAAAAAACACTCCTTTTCCAAGGGACTAAATCAGGGTTCCAGTCTGCTTGTCCCTCATGACAATCTACTTGTTGTCCTAATATATTTGTTTATTTGTATTCCCACTCAAGATGGAGAATATGATGCTTATTTATTAGTTATTTATTATTTATTACTATTTATTTTTATTTATTTATTAGGTTGATGCTTATTTATTAGGCAGAGATGCTTTTAGGAATGTCTAAGGCCTCTTTCACACGGAGCAGTCCGTTTTTCGGTCCGCTCCGTGTGTCCATCGGCTCAGCGGGGGTCTCCGCTGAGCTGTCGGGCGGACAGGGCGGTCCCCGCACACTATGGGGAATCGGATGGAAACGGACCGTCTGTCCGTTTGCATCCGATCCGCCGGACGGAAGAAAAACAGGACATTCTTCCGTCCGAAAAAACGGATGCGGATCTTGCGGACGTTAGCGGATGCATCATCCGCTAACGGATCCGCTCCCATAAGGGCCCATTACAAGTCCGTAAACGGACTTGTAATGAGCGGACGAACGGAACGGACGTGTGAAAGGACCCTAAGACTTTTAACCACTTCTGGACCGGCTCTCGCTGATATACGTTGGCACATTGAAGAGGGATATCGTTGTTATGGCAGCAGCTAGCTTCTTCTTCAGTGAGCGGTCCGAGTTCCGATAAAAGTGGTTTCTGTGGCGGATTTGCAATGAGATCACTTTTATCAGCGGAGGCAATCGCTCTCTAGTGCCCTACCGTGGCTTATTAGAGCCATTGGTAGTGGCGGAGGCAATCGCGTCCTGTCTCTTGTGTGGTATGGAGACGAGTGATGGGAAAGATGGCCCCCACCCATCTCCATACCATTGCAGGGCGGAAGCGTCACTTCTGCCCAATGCTGTTAAAGAGACTTTTTTTTTTTAAATGACATTCATTTTTGTTATTGCATTTTAATGTAAATATGACATCTGAGGTCGTTTTGACCCCAGATCTCATATTTAAGAGGCCCTGTTATGCTTTTTTTTTTTCATTTAAATTCACTTTTTTTTTTTTAAAGAACAGTGTAAACATAAAAGGTAAAAAAAAAATATATATATATTTATTTATTTTTAAATGTGCCGTCCCGCCAAGCTCGCGTGCAAAAGCGAATGCATACGTGAGCATCGCCCACATATGAAAACGGTGTTCAAATCACACACGTGAGGTATCGCTGCGATCGGTAAAGCGAGAGCCCTAGACCTCCTCTTTAACTCAAAACATGCAACCTGTAGAATTTTTTAGACATCGACTATGAAGATTTTTAAGGGTAAAAGTTTGTGGCCATTCCACAATTTTGAAGCGTGGCATGTTGGGTATCAATTTACTTGGTGTAACATTATCTTTCACAATATAAAAAAAAATTGGGCTAACTTTACTATAGTCTTATTTCTTTATTAAAAAATAGTGCGCTTAAAAGACCGTTGCACAAATATGGTGTGGCAGAAATAATTTTAACGTCCGCTATTTTATGTTCTAGGTTGTTAGAAAAAAAAATAATGTTTGTGGGTTCTGGAAAAAGCCTACCCCTCCGACTGTTTTGGCATGGAAGGCACGCATTAATAAAGCCATCCCTTTATATAATTATATAAATCCATGTATACTAGTAGAGTAGGGTGACCAGACATCCCCGGTTTCTGGGGACAGTCCCCGGATTGAGGACACTGTCCCCTGACCAAGTATGTCCCCGGTTTTGTCCCTGGATTGGATCTAAACAGGGGCTGGGGCAATTTCAAAGACAGTCAGTGCAGATTAAAATAGAAAAAATCTGAATTGCACACCTCCACTACACCGCTCCTACTAGCTTAAGGGGTGTATTTTTCTATGATCTGTGCCCCTTTCTGATGATCATCTGCTGGTCGGAGCGAACTGACTATTTCTACAGTTTCGGGTGCATGCCTATTCAGCTCCGCACGCATGTTCTTCTGCCTTGGCTCAAGTCCCAGCCAGCTGACTGCCTGCTTATCTCCTTGACTTTCCTGGAGGAGTAACCTTCCTCTGCTCCCCACCCAGTAGTAGTCAGGGCCTGGAGAATTGAGAGGCTGTGAGGTGGGCGGCGGAAAGGGGCAGCTGAGCTCAGCTGGCGGTGTCCAGCAGCAGGAACATAGGGGAAGCGGATCCAATCGTGGGGCTGGCGGTGTCTTCAAGGCTTCGACACACTTTGACAGAGCCATAATAGAGTGCCTGCTGCCTGTGAGTTATCATAATGCTGATGATCTTAACCAGTTGTCAGTCACCCAACAGGGCGGACGCTTTGTGAAGGATCACGTATATACGCAATCCTTCATTTCTGGGTCCACCGGTACCTGCTGACCGTTATGTACACAGGCAGAATGATGGTCTGCCTATGTAAACAAGGCAGATCGCTGTTCTGTCAGTATGGAAGACATTGATGCTGTGTTCCCTTAGTAAAAGCACTTCCCCAGAGTGAAAAAACACTTGTTAGGTACACATTTAGCTGTTTGGTTGATCTAGATGTTATCCCCTTCCCAGACAGAGTCATTAGTACAGTGACAGTGCATATTTTTAGCACTGATCACTGTATTAGTGTACAATTTGTCCGCCGCAATATCCGCTAATTGCCGCCATTACTAGTAAAAAAATAAATAAATCTAGTCACCTTATAGTAGAGGAATTCCTCATAAGTTTTATAAAGTGTGCTGTGGTTGGATTAATAGTTCTACAGTGTCTGATGTATTCTTTTACTTATGGGAAGTTCTGGGAGACAAGAGGGATCATTTCGATTGTGCAGCGTGACTCACACATGCGCAGTAGGGAACCAGGAAGTGAAGCTGCAAGACTTAATTTCCTGATTCCCTTAGCGAAGATGGTGTCGGTGGCAGCATCCGAGGCACAGGTCGGCCTCAGTGCCATCATCGCGGGAGCGCTGGACAGGTAAGTGTCCATATTTTAAAAGTCAGTATTTGTAAAAAAAAATAATAATAATTTGGTGGACCTTAGCTTTAAGCCTTGTACACATGATCAGATTATTGGACGAATTTCCATCAGTTTTTTGTTGGATGGAGGGTACTCACCATCAGAATTTAGCATCAGAAGTGACGTAATGTGTTGAATTGTTTTGTATGCGTTCTTTCATTTCTGAGCATACATGCATGCTCTTCAGATTTTTTGGCAGAAAATCGTACTAACGAAAAGAAAATCGGACGTTGTGGTCACGTCAGAATTTTTTTTTTAAGCCTGTACATCCAGTTTTTGTCTGACGAAAATTTGTAATCGGCTGCCAAAAGCAGCATACTAACGATCAGAAAATCTTGAGATCGTTCAGTGGACAAAATTTTAATTCAGATTTTCTGACTGTGTGTACAAGCTTTTAATTTTTATAAAGCAGTTGCAGAGCTTTCATCAAGAATTGATGAAGCTTTTAAAGTGCCTTTCAGCTCCAGTTTGTAAATGTTAAACACAGATCCTAATGGGAGTGCTTATTGCCATTTTAAACATGCTGCCAGCACTACTCAAAGCTTGTTAAAAGCTTGCTGGCAGCTTGTTTAACCACTTGCAACCCCCCCACAGTACATTTACTGCTGGCGGGTGGCAGCTCCAGGCTAGGTGACATTGTGAGTACGTTGCGGCTTACTACCTGCCCTCTGCTGATCTGAGTTGTAACTTGGCCACAGCACAAGTTTGTCAGCAGGTCACAGCCAATGACGTTGACTGTATACCTGCTGATTGGCTGTGGGAGAGAAATTCCTGAAGAGAAATGAACACATCTGCGAATCAGCTGCGTACCCATACAAGATAATGGGCCTGAATTCGCACCTGAGCCGCACCGCAAGGCATAAAATACGCACACGTTTTTTCTGCAATGCGCAGTGCGAATGCATCACACATATGTGAACCAGCCTCATTGAAAACAATGGGTGTTATTTACTAAAGGCAAATCCACTTTGCACTACAAGTGCAAACTACAAGTGCAAAGTGCACTTGAAATTGCACTGAAAGTGCACTTGGAAGTGCAGTCTCTGTAGATCTGAGGGGGACATGCATGGAAAATAAAAAATTGCATTTTAGATGCCACATGATTGGATAAAAAAATCAGCAGAGCTTTCCCTCATTTCAGATCTACCCCTCAGATTTACAGCGACTGCAATTCCAAGTGCACTTTCAGTGTAATTTCAGGTGCACTTTGCACTTGTAGTTTGCACTTCTAGTGCAAACTGGATTTGCTTTTCGTAAATAACCCCCAATGTATTTAGAAATGTTCTGCGTATTGGATGCCCAATTCGCATAGGTGTGAATCCGGCCTTAGGGAGAAAAGCCAGCCAGATTCCGTGTGAATACAAGCAGCACATATACACTTGTATAAAATTGTTAGACATATTTAACCCCTTGATTGCTGTTCACAGGTAAGCCTTTGATTGCCCTGTCATCCTACCAGTGTCATTAGTACAGTGACATTGTACAGTATTATCACTGTATTAGTGTCACTAGCGACATCAGTGTCAGTTCGCACCAGATTGTCCACCCCAATATCACAGTCCCACTATAAGTTGCTGGTCACACCATTACTAGCATCTGATACAAACTAGTGTCTGTATGAATCAGTATCTTGCTCACAATCAGAACTATAGTAGTGTCCCCAGTAGTATACTGTAGGTCCCCAAAAATGTAATTTGTTTTTTACCATATATAGCAGAATGCATTTTGGCCTAAATGTATGAAGACATTTTATTTAATTGGATGTGTTTTATAACAGAAAGTAGAACATTTTAAAATATATTTTTTTTTTTCATTTTATGTATTTTTTCATTTATATAAAATTTAAACCCAGTGGTGATCAAATACCAGAAAAAGAGAGCTCTATTTTTGTGAAAAAAATGATATTAATTTCATTTGGATAAAGTGTTGCATGACTGAGCAATTGCCAGATAATAAGAAGCACAGTGCCAAATAGCAAAAAATGGCCTGGTCATGAAGGGGGTAAAATCTTTCCGAGTTCAAATGGTGACAATGAGCACTCCCATGAAGATCTGTGTATAACATTTCCAAATAGGAGCTGAAGGACACTTTAGGCTCAGAGAAAGCTGCATGAAGCTTACCAAAAGCTTTATAAAAGCTTGCTTTTCACACAAATCTCTTACAAGCTGAAGCCCATGTGAAGCAGGTTAATGGGCAGATGGGGGTAAAAAAACAAGTGTCCATTTGGACCAGATTACTTCCAAAACAGCCTATGTAAACAAAAACAAGGTCCTGTTGTACACAGGCTTCAGCTTGTATTAGAGCAGTGTGAACTGCCAGCTGTTGAAGGCATTTACAGAGCTTTCAGCAAGCGTTTTTTAAGCTTTTAAAGTACCATTCGGCACCTGTAATTGTTGAACACAGATCTTAATGGGAGTGTTGATTGCCTATAAACCCAATCGCAATGTGTGCATATTGACTAATTCCCTGTACACACGATCGGTCCATCCGATGAGAACGGTCTGATTAAAGGGGTGTTCCAGCCAAAAAATGTGTTTATTAAAAGTCAGCAGCTACAAAAAGTGTAGCTGCTGGCTTTTAATAAACACTCACTTACCTGCTCCAGCGTTCCAGCGACGCGCCGACAGGGGCTCCGCTCCTCTCCCCCCCTCCCCGGCCGGCGTCTCCATTCCTACTGTGGGCACCCGGCCGTGATAGCCTTCGGCTTCACGGCCGGGCACCCACTGCGCATGCGCGAGCCGCACTACGCATGCGCGCGCGGCGCGGCTCGCCGCTGATTGGAGAGGCGATCGCATGGGACCTGTCAGTGTCCCATGTGATCGCCTACAGGGATGGGCTGGTGTAGGCGATTAAGGCTTAATCGCCTAACCAGCCCCTCGGCGGAAGCAGGAAGTGGGACAGGAAGTCCCACTCCTACTGAAGCCCCCACTCCCCCCCCAAAAAAATTACATGCCAAATGTGGCATGTAAGGGGGTGAGGAGTGGAACAAGAGGAAGTTCCAAATTTGGGTGGAACTCCTCTTTAATTGATCGTGTCAGAACGCGGTCACATAAAACACAACAACGTGCTAAAAAAAGTTCAATGCTTCCAAGCATGCGTCAACTTGATTCTGACCGATGGTCGTGCCTACTAACGATCGTTTTTTTTCTATTGGTTAGGTAAATTTAAAACAAGTTCCTTTTTTTTTACCGATGGATAAATAACCGATGGCGCCCACACACGATCGGTTTGGACCGATGAAAACGGTCCATCAGACCGTTCTCATCGGTTTAACGAAACCCACATCCAATTCACATAAGTGTTAAGCATTTGTCCCTTAGTTTAAACACTTCCCTACCGTAGGACGTCATATGACGTCCTGTACTTTTTGTGAGTATATTTAAATGATGCCCGCAGCTACAGGCATCATTCAGATATCCTTCTTTTCAGGCGGCGATTGTGCGCACCATATGAAATGATCATAGCGACGGTTCCACCGCCATCGGAGGCCCAGAGAATGAATCGGCCACCACCGGATGGGGAGGATAGAGATCTCTTTGGCCGTCGGAGGCCCGGGTACATTATGACGTCACGCCCAGGTGCCCAGAAGTAAACAAAGCCACAATCGTGGCTGAAAGCATGAGATCGGTGAATTTTTTTTCACAATCTCATGCTTTCCAGCCTGGAGGAGAGATGTGGGGTCATATTGACCCTGCATCTCTCCATAAAGAGGACCTGTCTGTCACACACTATTCCTTTTACAAGGGATGTTTACATTCCTTGTAATAGTAATAAAAGTGATAAAAAAAATGTGAAAAATAAAAAAAATGAAGTAAAATAGAAAAAATATACATTTTTAAAGCGCCACTGTACCCAGTAGCTCGTGCTCAGAAGCGAACGTGCACGTAAGTCCCGCCCACATATGTAAACACCGTTCAAACTACATGTGAGGTATCGCCGCGTGTTATGCCGCGTACACACGGTCGTTTTTTGCAATGAAAAAAAAACGACGTTTTTTAAAACGTCATTTAAATTGATCGTGTGTGGGCAAAACGTTGTTTTTTGTCTTCAAAAAAACGACCAAAAAAAAATTCCAACATGTTTGAATTTTTTGTGTCGTTTTTCCAAACGTCGTTTTTTGTTTCACAAAAAGTTACCGTGTGTAGCAAAAACGTCGTTCAAAACGACGTTTTTCAACCCGCGCATGCCCAGAAGCTAGTTATGAAGCGAGCTTCAATGGAAAAGAGTGGTGAACGTAACCTCGCTTTTTGTGAAAAAACGATGGTGTGTATGCAAAATTGTCTTTGAAAAGTGACGTTTCAAAAACGTAGTTTTTTACTTCACAGAAAACGTTGTTTTTTTTCATCGCAAAAAACGACCGTGTGTACCCGGCATTAGAGCAAGAGCAACAATTCTAGCACTAGACGTCCTCTGTAACTCTAAACTGGTAACCTGTAAAAAAAATTAAAGCATCACCTATGGAGATTTTTAATTACCGAAGATTGGCGCCATTCCATGAGTGTGTGCAATATTAATGCTTGACAAGTTTGTTATCTATTTACTCGGAGTAACATCATCTTTCACATTATATAAAAAAATTGGGCTAACTTTACTGTTTTTGAAAAATGATTGCGCAAATATCGTGCAAGATAAAAAGTTGCAATGACCGCCACTTTATTCCCTAGGGTGTCTGCTAAAAAAATATATATAATGTTTGGGGGTTCTAAGTAATTTTCTAGCAAAAAAAATATATATGATTTTTACATGAAGGAGAGAAGTGCCAGAATAGGCGCGGTATGGAAGTGGTTAATGCAAATTAAAAACAACTGTTTGATCCTGCCATTCACTGGTGATCGCTTGCCCAAGTCCCAGCTACAGCCTGTGATTATATGAATCATGAGTTGCTACATCCTTGTGCATGATCTGGTTTCTTTCCCCCTTGAAGCCTTTAATTTGAGCGGTGGTGCCAGAACATTGATTGACAGTGGCTTCTTCTCCCCACGTAACACTTCGGAATGTGCCCTTTTACCTATTTTCAAACTGCACATAGTTAGGACTAAGCACACTTTTCATGCATAATTTGTATTGAAAAATGTTTTTTTTTGTTTTACACAAATAGGCATGTGACTGCCCGAGCATCAATCAACTCTGTGCAGCCAACATCATGATTATTGAGTTACATGGAAGCAGGAAAATTATCTCATGACTGGGTCACAGAACATCTTTAAAAAGGTATTTAGAATCCTTCAAAGCCTTCTTAGCTAACCTGCCACAAGACTTATTTAAGTTGTATGAATGAGAGTTATGTAATCCTGAGCTGCCTAATCAAGATGGCCAAAGACTCCAAATCCACCCCCCCCCCCCAAAAAAAAAACAGGTGAGGCTATCAGCAGTGATGAGGGAGATCCCATATGTTGCATTCCTTGAGTGGAGTCAACTACAGTGGAACCTTGGATTATGAGCATAATCTGTTCCAGGAGAATGCTTGTAATCCATAGTAAGAAGTTATCTGCAAGTAAGACTGATGTCAACTGTAAGTGGAATACACATCTTGAACTATTCTGGAAAACAAGACAAATATCATTCCACATTCGCTAATTTACACAAGCCCTATCTGGGCCCTTGGTGCTGATCAGGTGGGCCACATGCAGACGGACAGTGCTGCTCAGTTTGTGGTCAGTTGAGCTTCAAACCTCAATTTAGGTTTGACGCATCGCTGTCCAGTGTCCACACAATGAATAATATTGCTACAAATATCAGCTGAAGATAGCTTTTCAGAGGGATTGCCATGACAGCCATAAATGTAAAGAAGCCTTAATTGCCTTGTATTGTGAAGGAGTGGAGGAACCCTTAGACGCCCTTTTCACACTTGTGGATTTGATATCACGGGTGGAATCGGAACGATTCTGTTCACGGACCCAAAACACACAATGCACGTTTGGGAGCCATTTGTTCTAAATCGCACCCCAAATGTGATGCAATTTTGCCACGATTGTCCATTTAACAGAATCGCACAGCAAAACACGCCTTAAAAAATTGCCTGAAGCTTTTCGCCCCAAAAAGGAGCAGGAGCTTCTTCAGCCAATTGAAGTGAAAATGCTGCCCTATGTGTGAAAAATGTAATCACATGAAAATCGCCAACACAAAATCACGAGCGGAAATGGGAAGTTATTACTATGCAAAGTGTGAATAGGGCCTAAGTCACTAGTAGCGTGAAGGTCCATTTAAAGTATGTACCCCTTCAAAAATGTATTTTTTTAATTGTATCATTTGGTCTGCTAAGTATACCATTGAAAAATTGTGTTATATCTGTTTGATATGTGCAAAAAAAAAAAGCTGTTGATTTGTCATCGTGTGAGCGGATGACTTCCTGTGCTGTCTGTAAGGATGAGCTCAGGCGCGTTCCCAACTATACATTGCCGAGCCTGCCAAGGAAGCTGACACTCTGTAGCGCTAATTGCAAGGCAGTGAGACAATTTCCAATCTGTGCAGCCACAGATCAGGAAATGTCTCACTGCCTGTGATTAGCAGTGCGGAGTGTCAGCTTCCTGGCGGGCTCAGGAGTGTGGACTTGCGAACGTGCCTGAGCTCATCCTTGGCTGTGTACAATGAAGGATTATGGAGATGAGGAGGGGAGAGGAGACGAGGAGAGCTCTGTGTCCTTTGTAATATTCAATAAATGTGTGCACGTGATCCCACATGATTATAATTTTTTAGGGCTGTTACTGATTACAATTTTCATGTTCAGTTAATTTTTTTTTTTTTAATAGATTAATCAACTAATTTTGATTAATTATAACACACATACATTTTTCGGATCACCACCATATATAGTCCCCACTGTAATATCCTCAGACATCTCCCCCACTGTAATATCCTCAGACATCTCCCCCACTGTAATATCCACACATCTCCCCCACTGTAATATCCACAGACATCTCCCCCACTGTAATATGCACAGACATCTCCCCCACTGTAATATCCACAGACATCTCCCCCACTGTAATATCCACAGACATCTCCCTCACTGTAATATCCACAGACATCTCCCCCACTGTAATATCCTCAGACATCTCCCCCACTGTAATATCCACAATCGCCCCCACTGTAATATCCACACATCTCACCCACTGTAATATCCACACATCTCACCCACTGTAATATCCACAGACATCTCCCCCACTGTAATATCCACAATCACTCCCACTGTAATATCCACAGACATCTCCCTCACTGTAATATCCACAGACATCTCCCCCACTGTAATATCCACACATCTCACCCACTGTAATATCCACACATCTCACCCACTGTAATATCCACAGACACCTCCCCCACTGTAATATCCACAGACATCTCCCCACTGTAATATCCACAATCGCCCCCACTGTAATATCCACAGACATCTCCCCCACTGTAAAATCCACAGACATCTCCCCCACTGTAATATCCACAGACATCTCCCCACTGTAATATCTACAGACATCTCCCCACTGTAATCCACAGACATCTCCCCCACTGTAATCCACAGACATCTCCCCCCCTGTAATCCATTTAGACATCTCCCCCACTGTAATATCCAGATATCTCCCCCACCGTAATATCCAGATATCTCCCCCACTGTAATATCCACAGACATCTCCCCCACCGTAATATCCACAGACATCTCCCCCACTGTAATATCCACAGACATCTCCCCCACAGTAATATCCACAGACATCTCCCCCACAGTAATATCCACAGACATCTCCCCCACCGTAATATCCACAGACATCTCCCCCACTGTAATATCCACAGACATCTCCCCCACTGTAATATCCACAGACATCTCCCCCACCGTAATATCCACAGACATCTCCCCCACTGTAATATCCACAGACATCTCCCCCACTGTAATATCCACAGACATCTCCCCCACTGTAATATACACAATCACCCCCACTGTAATATCCAGACATCTCACCCACTGTAATATCCACAATCACCCCCACTGTAATATCCACAGACATCACCCCCACTGTAATATCCACAGACATCTCCCCCACTGTAATATCCACAGACATCTCCCCCACTGTAATATCCACAGACATCTCCCCCACTGTAATATCCACAGTCATCTCCCCCACTGTAATATCCACAGACATCTCCCCCACCGTAATATCCACAGACATCTCCCCCACCGTAATATCCACAGACATCTCCCCCACCGTAATATCCACAGACATCTCCCCCACCGTAATATCCACAGACATCTCCCCCACTGTAATATCCACAGACATCTCCCCCACTGTAATATCCACAGACATCTCCCCCACCGTAATATCCACAGACATCACCCCCACTGTAATATCCACAGACATCTCCCCCACTGTAATATCCACAGACATCTCCCCCACTGTAATATCCACAGACATCTCCCCCACAGTAATATCCACAGACATCTCCCCCACAGTAATATCCACAGACATCTCCCCCACCGTAATATCCACAGACATCTCCCCCACCGTAATATCCACAGACATCTCCCCCACTGTAATATCCACAGACATCTCCCCCACAGTAATATCCACAGACATCTCCCCCACAGTAATATCCACAGACATCTCCCCCACAGTAATATCCACAGACATCTCCCCCACCGTAATATCCACAGACATCTCCCCCACTGTAATATCCACAGACATCTCCCCCACTGTAATATCCACAGACATCTCCCCCACTGTAATATCCACAGACATCTCCCCCACTGTAATATCCACAGACATCTCCCCCACTGTAATATCCACAGACATCTCCCCCACAGTAATATCCACAGACATCTCCCCCACTGTAATATCCACAGACATCTCCCCCACTGTAATATCCACAGACATCTCCCCCACTGTAATATCCACAGACATCTCCCCACTGTAATATCCACAGACATCTCCCCCACTGTAATATCCACAGACATCTCCCCCACTGTAATATCCACAGACATCTCCCCACTGTAATATCCACAATCACTCCCACTGTAATATCCACAGACATCTCCCCCACTGTAATATCCACAGACATCTCCCCCACTGTAATATCCACAGACATCTCCCCACTGTAATATCCACAATCACTCCCACTGTAATATCCACAGACATCTCCCCCACTGTAATATCCACAGACATCTCCCCCACTGTAATATCCACAGACATCTCCCCCACTGTAATATCCACAGACATCTCCCCACTGTAATATCTACAGACATCTCCCCACTGTAATCCACAGACATCTCCCCCACTGTAATCCACAGACATCTCCCCCACTGTAATCCACTCAGACATCTCCCCCACTGTAATATCCACAATCACCCCCACAGTAATATCCAGACATCTCCCCCACTGTAATATCCACAGACATCTCCCCCACTGTAATATCCACAGACATCTCCCCCACTGTAATATCCACAGACATCTCCCCCACTGTAATATCCACAGACATCTCCCCCACTGTAATATCCACAGACATCTCCCCCACTGTAATATCCACAGACATCTCCCCCACTGTAATATCCACAGATCTCCCCCACTGTAATATCCACAGACATCTCCCCCACCGTAATATCCACAGACATCTCCCCCACTGTAATATCCACAGACATCTCCCCCACCGTAATATCCACAGACATCTCCCCCACTGTAATATCCGCAGACATCTCCCCCACCGTAATATCCGCAGACATCTCCCCCACCGTAATATCCACAGACATCTCCCCCACCGTAATATCCACAGACATCTCCCCCACCATAATATCCACAGACATCTCCCCCACCGTAATATCCACAGACATCTCCCTACTGTAATATCCACAATCACCCCCACTGTAATATCCACAGACATCTCCCCACTGTAATATCCACAATCACCCCCACTGTAATATCCACAGACATCTCCCCCACTGTAATATCCACAGACATCTCCCCCATTGTAATATCCACAGACACCTCCCCCACTGTAATATCCACAGACACCTCCCCCACTGTAATATCCACAGACATCTCCCCCACTGTAATATCCACAGACATCTCCCCCACTGTAATATCCACAGATAAGGAAGGTAGGAGCACACTTCACTTCTGGCACATCACCAGTTCTTTTTCTGTACTGCAGTGCATTTAAAGGGATAAAACATGTATTGTAGAGATGTTTGTAATTTTGAACAGCAGATGGAGCCAGCAGCCTTGCAGCTTTTATTTTTGTTTAAATTGTTTAAAAGTAAACTGGTGCTTTGCCTGGGTAGGAAGGCAAAATTGTAAAGGGGAATATTATAGAACATGTTACTTTGTCCAGCAGCACATGCCTATAGTTTATCTAGTTGCCTGTACACATGTGCAAGGGCTTACCAACAATCAGAACAGGTTTTTGAATCCCCCTCTCTACCAATTGTTTCCCCTAATTTTAGCTTGTGTCTTTTTTTTTTTTTTTCAAATTGTTGCACAATGTAGTTTAATAGCTTTATTTTATTTATTTTAGTTAATATCAGGTAGAACTCCATATTACATGTTTTTAAATGAATGCCCCATCATTTAAAAAAATGCAACTCTCACGTAAAGTTGAACTTTAGCCAGAAAATTAAATCCTGCTAGACCACGCCAGGTTGGCCCCTTTTGCAGGTAATATGTAAAACATTAAAAATAAGTGACTGTACTGTTTAAAACCACGTAATACAGTGCTCTGCACATGCTCAGTTGCTCTCCATTTGTAGGCACTGCCGAATTTGTATAGGCCAATCTACTGACAGTCCTAAAGCGGAGTTCCGCCCAAAAGTGGAACTCTCGCTTATACGCTTCCTCGCCCCCGCATTTGTCATCTTTCAAGGGGGAGGGGGTCCCTTTCCCCACGCCTTTGTGTTCTGTAACTGGGGGGGGGGGGGGGTGATACAACTGTTTTTTTTTCCTTAACACAGGGAATGTATTAAGGTAAAACATTTCTTAAATTCAGATCCACTTAAACTCTGTGGGCCAGATTCTCAAAAGAGATACGACGGTGTATCTCCAGATACACCGTCGTATCTCTGTATCTGGCCCTGGGTATCTATGCGACTGATTCTTAGAATCAGTTACGCATAGATTTTGCTTAGATCCGACTTGCGTAAGTCAGTTACACCGTCGGATCTAAGTTGTAATGTTACACTGGCCACTAGGTGGCGTTCCCGTCGATTTCAGCTTTGAATATGCAAATGAGCATGACACGCCGATTCCCGAACGAAGTTGCGCGCCGTCGACGTAGTTTGCGTACGTGTAAGGTTACCCCTGCTATATGAGGGGTAACCTTGCGTAGGTCCGGCGTAAGCCATGTTAAGTATGGACGTCGGGACAGCGTCGTGTTTTTCCGTCGTTTACATCGTTTACGTAACTTGTTGCGAATAGGGCTGTACGTTAATTACGTTGCCATCAAAATCAATGTATTTGCGGCGTACTATGGAGCATGCGCAGTGGGCTACGTTAAGGACCGGCGCATGCGCAGTTCGTTTGGCGCGGGGGCGCGCTTAATTTAAATACAGCATGCCCCCCTCCTTCCCTATTTGAATTACCCAGCCTTACGCCATCCCATTTACGCTACGCCGCCGTAAATTACGGAACAAGTGCTTTGAGAATACAGCACTTGCCCGTAAAAAGTGCGGAGACGTAGCGTAAATGGGTTACGCTACGCTCCGCACAAAAAGCGGAGATGTACGAGAATCTGGCCCGGAATGCCTATATGTAACATAGTTTTCTTTAGGATGTAAAAATCGCAGACCTGCGATCATTCTCAATAGAGATGTAAACAAGCAGAACACAGATCTCTGTTTTACCCCAGTACAAGCAGCCCCCACACAATCAGCAAACACTTCCTAGGGACACATTTATGTGCCATTTGTTTTGTTCCCGAGTTAGTTTTTCAACTAAATTAAACACATTTGTTAATTTTGAAATATTCAAATTAACGAAAACCCGTTTAACACATTTTTCCAAAAAAGAAAATTTGAAAAAAACTGAAAGTCAGAAATAATAACTAACCAATAATAATAACTATTACTAACTATTAAATTATAGGTATTGGAATTTCCTTTCAAATTTGGCTGTTAGTAAACGTAACAAATACAAATTTATCCGAAGTTACGAAATAATGAATGCCGCATTTTAACCGCTGCTAGCATTTTAAATGACGTTTTTTAAAACGTCGTTTTGTTTCATCACAAAAAACGACCGTGTGTACGCGGCATAAGGCCTCGTACACACGATTAAATATATTTGTTCAAAACGGTCTCCTGAGAGGAGAGGACACTTTCACTTTAATTTCGGGAGTTCCCCCTGTAGGGTTGCCACCTTTTGTTCAAGTCAAACCTGAACACTTTAGCGGTGCACAGCAATTTTTTTTATTTATTTTTTATAGAATAAACTATACACATATTTTTCTATTACCACTTCCCTACGGCCGTACGAGTATATACGGCCGCAGGGTGGCTCTAAATCTCCGGGCTGCCGTGTTTTCACGGCAGCCCCTTTCCTCGTTCCCAGCGCGCGCTCCAGAGCGCGCAGCGGGGAACTTGTGTACTGGCTGTGTCCCTCGGACACAGCCAATCACAGATCACCGCGAACGGCCAATCAGAGTGGCCGTTTGCGGTGCGATCTGATGGGCCAATGAGAGATGATCTCATATGTAAACATATGAGATCATCTCTCATTGCCTGCTCTCACAATGACAGCGTCCTGTCATAGAGAGAGCATACCGATCTGTGTTCCTAGTACATAGGGACACAGATCGGTCACCCCCCCCTCCCCCTACAGTTAGAACACAATGCAGGAAACACATTAACCCCTTCCTCACCCCCTAGTGTTAACCCCTTCCCTGCCAGTCACATTTATACAGTAATTAGTGAATATTTATAGCACTGATTGCAGTATAAATGTGAATGGTGCCAAAAATGTGTCAAAAGTGTCCGATATGTCCGCCATAACGTCGCAGTCGCAATAAAAATCGCAGATCGCCGCAATTACTAGTAAAAAAAATAAATAATAAAAAATAACAATTCTGTCCCTTATTTTGTAGGCGCTATAACTTTTGCGCAAACCAGTCGCTTATTGCGATTTTTTTTTATTTTATTTTTTAACCAAAAATATGTAGAAGAATACGTATCGCCCTAAACTGAATTTTTTTTTTAAATTGGGCTATTTTTTATAGCAACAAGTAAAAAATATTGTATTTTTTTTCAAAATTGTCGTCCTTTTTTGTTTATAGCGCAAAAAATAAAAATCGCAGAGGTGACCAAATACCACCAAAAGAAAGCTCTACTTGTGGGGAAAAAAGGACGCCAATTTTGTTTGGGAGCCATATCGCACGACCGCGCAATTGTCAGTTAAAGCGACGCAGTGCCGCAAGCTGAAATTTCACCTGGTCAGGAAGGGGGTTTACATGCCCAGTATGGAAGTGGTTAAATAACATTTCTAATCATATGAAGTTAATAACAAGAGTCCCTCTTTACATCAGAGTCCACAGAGTTCCCCCTTTTACATCTGAACTCACAAAGTTCCCTTTCACTGTAAGGGGGGACTCTGCCGACTCTGATGTAAGGGAGAACTTTGGGGACTCTAATATAAGGGATCCTCTGGGAACCTGATCTAAGGGGGAACACTGAGTACTCTGATGTACAGAGAGGACTCTGATGTAAGGGGGAACACTGTGGCCTCAGATTTAAAGGGGAACTCTGATGTAAGGGGTGCTCTGAGAACCCTGTTTTACCTTACTGTACTCATTTAGAGGGAGGAGAAAGAATGGGGGAGACTTCAGTCACCACAGACAGGGATGGATTGTGAGCTCACTCGCCCCTTGGCAGTCAGCACCTCTCATCCAGATGTATCTGAGGCTGCTGGACTTCAAATTTCCATCCCCAACTTTTATTTTCTGAGGTGCAGTGCCAGTGATTGGAGTGTGGGAAGACAGAGATGTAGGGGAGGGGGGAAGAGGTGCAGGTTGAGCCCTCTCTCCTCTCCCGTCTGTGTGTGAGTGTGGGTTTGGGGGGAGGGGAGGGGGATTGTTAGTGTTGGCTTTGGGCAGTTTGAAAGAGTGTAACTGACAACTGCGGCCAGCAACCCTGCTGGGAAGCCATAGTCCAGTTTGAATAATGTGACCGGGTTTCAGACAGTCCAAAACCCGGATGCATGATCCCAAACCCGAACTGTCCCGGTGAATCCTGGACAGGTGGCAACCCTATCCCCCTGTCATGCGGATGGTGAGAGAAAAAAAAACCAGAGGGAAGAGGAGGTGAGATGGTTCTCGGCAGCAGCAACCCCCCTCCTGGTTCTCAATGTCACTTTGTCGTTTTCGGCAGCAGCACCCCCCAATGCTCAATGTCATTTTCGTCAGTACCAATCCCAGTCCCCCCCCCTTCCGCTTCTCAATGCATCTCAGTATCCTGCTGAAAAAGTCCCCCGGCGGATAATGTCCCCCCCTGTACTGCGTAGGCGAGGGCGGCATTGAAGGACCCGGCCTTGGGGCAGCAAAGGGAGTAAATCCGGGCCTGCTCATCCCCACAACCCTTGCCCGGTGGTTGTGGGGGTCTGCGGGCGGGGGGCTTATCAGAATCTGGAAGACCCCTTTAACAAAGGGGACCCCCAGATCCTGGCCCCCCCTATGTGAATTGGTAATGGGGTACATTGTACCCCTACCATTTCACAAAGGAAGTGTAAATAGTTTGAAATAACACACACACACACACACCGTAAAAAAAGTCCTTTATTAATAAAAATAAAATAAAAAAAATCCAGCGGTGGTCCAGGCTCCCTGCTCCACCATCGTCTGTATCCAGCGACGGGTGATCTCCTCGCCGATCCAGCGATGAGAAGATCCATCCATCCAGAGCGCAGCATCGCCGACCTCCTCTCTCCGCCGGAATGACGCGCTGGAGCTTTGACATTTCTTATATAGGGGAGGTGGGGCCACCCGTCACGTGACCCCACCCCCTCTGACGCAAGGGGGAAGACTGGGCTTTCCCAGTGACATGTGTGTGTGTTTTTTCAAACTATTTACACTTCCTTCGTGAAATGGTAGGGGTACAATGTACCCCCATTACCAATTCACATAGGGGGGGCAGGATCTGGGGGTCCCCTTTGTTAAAGGGCTCTTCCAGATTCTGAAAAGGCCCCCACCCGCAGACCCCCACAACCACCGGGCAAGGGTTGTGGGGATGAGGCCCTTGTCCCCATCAACATGGGGGCATCCTCCCCATGTTGAGGGCATGTGGCCTGGTACGGTTCAGGAGAGGGGGGGCGCACTCTGTCCCCCCCCTTTTTTCTGTGGCCGGCCAGGTTAACGTGCTCGAGAAAGGGGTCTAGTGTGGATTTTTGGGGGGACTCCACGCCATTATTTTTAAAATTTGGGGTGGGGTTCCCCTTAAAATCCACACCAGATCTGAAGGGTCTGGAATGAATATTTTTTTTTTAAATTGACGGCGAAGTTCCCCCTTAATATCCATACCAGACCTGAAGGGCCTGGTAATGTAATTTGGGGGGAACCCCACGCTTTTTTTTAAGAATTAATTCTCTCTGAATTGCCGGAGCCGACAATTCATTATAGCCGCGAGTCCAGTTTTAAAATACTTTTTTTCCTTTCAGAAATGACACTTTGAGCAGGGACAGTTCTAAGTATGGGAAACATGCGATATTTCACATGCTAACTTTACACCCCCCCCCCCTATGTACGACTTTAACTTGTGTTCGCAAGTTCTGGTGTGAACCGAACGGGGGGTGTTCGACTCATCCCTACTCCTGAAATTGCCTGGTTATCTTTGCTTTAAAACTGAACTCAAGGCAAACTGCTAATTGCACAAATAAAATGAATAAAAAGGAAGCCATTTACCTGCCAAAAGATTTATATCTCTGTCTATCTTGTCCTGAGATTTACACAGCAATACAGAATCAGGGCAGGAGACCTAATATTCTGTATTGCTACTGTAATTCAGTTACACGTACAAGTTTTGTTCCTATGACTGGACAAAGACAAACCGCAAACTGATCAGCTCATCTTTTTGTCACTCTGTTATGCTCTCCAATTAGTACCCACCTTGTCCTGCAGTACATCTAATTAGCTCCTTGTAAGGTCCCCTACACACGGAGCGGTCCGTTTTTCGGTCCGCTCCGTGTGTCCGTCAGCTCAGCGGGGGGTCTCCGCTCAGCTGTCGGCGGACAGGGCGGTCCCCGCACACTGTGCAGGGACCGCCCTGTCTCTCCTCCGCTCTCCCCTATGGGGAGTCGGATGGAAACGGACCGTCTGTCCGTTTGCATCCGATCCGTTTGGCCGGACGGAAGAAAAATAGGACATTCTTCCGTCCGCAAAAACGGATGAGGATCTGGCGGACGTTAGTGGATGCATCATCCGCTAACGGATCCGCTCCCATAGGGGCCCATTACAAGTCCGTAAACGGACTTGTAATGAGCGGACGAACGGTCCGCTAGTGTGAAAGGACCCTAATGCTTCTTCCTCCCTCGGTCTAGGCCAGCGATGGGCAAACTACGGCCCGCGGGCCGTATACGGCCCGGCAGACCTTTAAATCCGGCCCCCACCGGCGATCTCCTCTTGCCCCGATCGCCGCTAATTGAGGCCGCGGCTTTGCGGCCTATGCTTCAAAGGGGGCTGGAGCGAGGCGAGCTCAGATAGGCTGTGTGCGCTCTGCCTCCGGCCGCCTCTCGCCCCGTGGGATTGGGGAATTCCTCTGAGAGGGCGGTGCCACCCAGAGGCATACTAAGTGACGGGGGTCGGAGTGACATTTATCTGCCAGCGCCGCGGTACAAGAGGAGGGGGGGTTGCGGGGGTGACAACGCGGGAAACCATCCATCCCCTCCTCTCACAGCCACGGCCTGTTAGTGATGCTCAGGAACACAGGCACAGCCGAGTAAAGCCGCTACCACCTCCCCCTCCTCTCTGTGTGTAGGGAGGGGACCTTCTGTCCATGTCCTGTGATCGTCGCTGCGCTGATCTGAGGTACTGAATGGGGAGGGGGGTGTTTGCACCTGGAGGGGTTCACTGGGGGTGGGGTGTTTGCACTGGGGGTTTCACTAAGGGGGGTGTCTGTGTAACATGCAGGGGGTCCAGAGCTGTGGGGCCATGCCATCAAAAGCAATCACTGTGCAATCAATTGTCACCACTGTGCTATGCCAAATGCAGCCACTGTGCCATCAATTGTCACCACTGTGCCATGTCATCAAAAGCAATCACTGTGCCATCAATTGTCACCACTGTGCTATGCCAAATGCAGCCACTGTGCCATGCGATCAAATGCAGCCACTGTGCCATCAATTGTCACCACTGTGCCATGCCATCAAAAGCAATCACTGTGCCATCAATTGTCACCACTATGCCATGCCAAATGCAGCCACTGTGCCATCAATTGTCACCACTGTGCCATGCCATCAAAAGCAATCACTGTGCCATCAATTGTCACCACTGTGCCATGCCATCAAATGCAGCCACTGTGCCATTAATTGTCACCACTGTGCCATGTCATCAAAGGCAGCCACTGTGCCATCAATTGTCACCACTGTGCCATGCCATCAAACACAGCCACTGTGCCATGCCATTAAAAGCAATCACTGTGCCATGCCATCAAAAGCAATCACTGTGCCATCAATTGTCACCACTGTGCCATGCCATCAAAAGCAATCACTGTGCCATCAATTGTCACCACTGTGCCATGCCATCAAAAGCAATCACTGTGCCATCAATTGTCACCACTGTGCCATGCCAAATGCAGCCACTGTGCCATGCCATCAAACGCAGCCACTGTGCCATCAATAGTCACCACTGTGCCATGCCATCAAAAGCAATCACTATGACATCAATTGCCACCACTGTGCCATGCCATCAAACACAGTCACTGTGCCATCAATTGTAGTTTTGTAAAATAACTCTTTTTATGCTTTTCTACCTTAAATTAATCAAAACATTTAATGTTACAAATTAAAATTTAATTTATATTAATTCACACAAACACACCGTCCATCTACTCTTGGTCCGGCCCCCGGGTCGAATATATGAACCCATTGCGGCCCTCGAGTCAAAAAGTCTGCCCACCCCTGGTCTAGGCTCTGCAGGGACTACAAATTTGGGCACTTACACTGCTTAAAGAAATACATTTAACCACTTCAATACAGGGCACTTTCACCCCCTTCCTGCCCAGGCCAATTTTTAGCTTTCAGCACTGATAAGGCGGCATTGATGGCCACTGATAAGGCACTATGATGGGCAATGATATGCTGCACTGATGAACACTGATATGCTGCACTGAAAATCAGGGCACTGATGATCAGTACTTTGATTATCAGTGTAAGTGCCCCTGTCACTACAGGAAAGCTGGTTATTTTCTTCAAACTTTGACAGCACTAAGAAAAGGAAATGCCGATAACTGACATCTGTCTACATGTGAGTGGACACAGGTGATCACATGGTAAAGAGCCAACATCTCACTTCTTGTTAAAAAAAAAAAAAACAGCCAACGTCATTGGCTCCTTACCGCAATTAGTGACACTGCGCAGCACTGATCACCACACTGAGCTCCCCCGTGGGCTCACATGTGGAGCAAGAATGGGAGGACATCATATGACGTCCTCCCAGAACAAGAGTGGTCCCGCCCGCGCCCGACCATCATTTTACAATTCATATTGTATTGTAACTGTATGGTCTGCTCTCATGTTGTATAGTGCTGCGCAAACTGTTGGCGCTATATAAATCCTGTATAATAATAATTAACACAGTAGTTGCATTGATTTGTTTCTTTTATATCTGCCTGGAGTTCAGCTTTTAAAATGTATATAAACCCTAAATCTATTATTCAGTATGTATTACATCAGAGCTTGTAATGCGCATGCTTCCTGCAGACCTGATAGAATTCTTTCCCTATTTCTCCATGCTTGTAAATGATATTTAATTACCCAGGGAAAATGTTTTTGCTATGGTAGATATTTGGTAATTACAACTCCTCCTTTCCATCTGAACCTCACAGATGTCCAAGTTGGTTGAAACATTTTATTAGTTTAAGTTTACTAGACAGTTTTATAGTCTTGGCTGTTTCATGGTTTTCACATAATTATTACTTGGAAATAAAAATAAATGAAAAAGACTAATGCTGAAACGTTAACACTGACCCCATTATTTTGAAGAAAAACTGCAACTATTCTCTAACGGTACAAATAAAATAAAGTTTGAAGAAGGACTGCACATATCTTAAAGTATAAGTAAAGGCAATATTTTTTGGGGATTTGTATAGTGGTGAGGGGTTAAAAAACACTGTGAGGGGTTTATTGCTGTCTCTTGCATGGTTGGTAGAGCTACTCTTTCTAAAGCCTCATACACACGATCAGACTTTTCCGTGAATTTTGGTCAAAAGGGCGTTGGCTGTGAACTTGTTCTGCATGCACACGGCAGAAATTTTTTAGCCAACATTCACCAAACCACGTGGTTTTTCAGCTGATTACCGCCACCCATGGGCAACTTCTGCTATTGTTGTCTGATGTTTAGCATTGATTCTGAGCATGCTTGATTGTACTTTGGATTTTAGTCCGATGGACTTGTGTACACACGATCGGATAATCCTCCATCGGACATTTGTTGATGGAAAGTTTGAGAGCATGAACAGCAAACATTTTTTGTTGAACAACTGAAAACAATTGTCCGATGTCCCCAGGCGACAGAGTCGCCGGGGGACAGGTGCAGCATCGGTCCGATGCTGCGTCCACCCTTCTCCTGAGTGATACCTTTTAACAGTGAGATACCCCTGATGCTTTGGAAGCTCTCTGCAGACCATGGCTTTTGCTGTAGGATGCACAGGAAAAACCTAGAATGTCAGGAAAAACCTACTAGAACAGCTGAACTTTATTTGGGGCTAATCAGAGGCACTTTAAATAATGGTAGGTGTGTACTGACTCCTATTTAACATGAGTTTTGAATGTGTAGCTTAAGGCCTCTTACACACAGATCAGTTTTTCTTCAGGTTTTTCTTTTCAGTTTACCAAAACTATGTAGTACAAGGGCCTGCCTGATTGCATACAAATTGAGACTCTTGAGGTTTGACCTCATATTAGATGGATTTGGTAAACTGAAAAGAAAAACCTGAAGAAAAACTGATCTGTGTGTAAGAGGCCTAATTCTGAACACAGTTCAGAAAAACTGAGTTTAGCAGGCAACCATGGTTGGGGAAGCTATAGCGCAGGGAAATCCGACAATTCTCTCCAGTCCGAGAAATCTACTGAATCCAACCCAAGAGTGCATAAGAAGTGCGGAACATCGTAATTTGGTATGTAGGGTGACTCTTTGGTCACCTGTAGAAAAAAGGGAAACCCCCAGTGGTAGCTCAGACCTGCTTCCTGGACAGCCTCCAGTAGGGGGAAGAGTGCCCTGTGCTGCATGAGGTGTATGCCTGGAAATATCTTGATAGAAAATAGGCGTGCTCCATCAAAATCAGGCTTGCCATGCATTTTTTGCATAATGTGCTCTTTAAGCGTGTATTTATGTAGCCTACAAATAATGTCTCTTGGATTGTCCACATCCTAGGAAGGTGGTCTGAGTGCCCTATGGGCGCGATCGATCTCATTAGGAGCAGTAGACGGTAGTTCCAGTATTTCCCTAAATATTCCCACCAGAGTGGGAATAATGTCCCTGGAAGCTGTGGCTTCTGGTAGGTCCCAAATTCTGATATTTGCCCACTGACAAAGGTTCCACATCATCTAACTGACAGAGCAAGGTTTCAGTTTGCTGATCCTCCTGCATGATGCATTTAGACTGTAGCATAGAAATGGCAGGGAGAGCTTTGTCAAATCTCTCCTCCAAAGATTCCACTCTGGTACCCAGGTGTGAGGTATTAGCATTTAGCTGTGCAATGTCCTCTGTAAAAGCTTTCTCCACCATGCTGGTAAATCACTCCAGGTCCTTTCTGGTGGGGAGAGACTAAACATGGCACTTGATAAGTTCATCCCCTAGAAGGTCTGTCACATCAGAGCCTCTGTCAGGAGATGCCATGGAGCCAGGGGAGGTAGGGGGTACAGGTTCACTCACCTACCCTGGGAAGGTAACCAGGGGGGGGGGGGGGCTGTGGTCTTCTGGAGCTGAGCTTCAGCGTGCTGGGAGGCTTTTGCAGGCCTCTGGGGCTTTAAGGTCAGCGCCATCTTGGAAGCCTAGTGGCCCTACGCGCGGGTCCTGGGGAAGAACGACCCCAGCTGTCCGTGCCATGAGTGATTGATCTTCGGTGGCTGGGTGGATACCTTCTGTCGCTGGGATATTGGGGAAGCTGCCTGGAGTAAAGATCTCCCTTCTAGAGCTGTGGTTAAAGCGGCGGTGGTATAACGCTGAGGAGACACACGTCCTCACACCGTCATAGCCAGGACACGTCCCTAGATGTGTTCTATCTATCTAATCTGCCTATACTTGGGAAGCCCCAATATAGTTCTTCTTGCTTTTTGCCTCCACAGGTAGGGGCCACAGTTTGTGGTGTGTGAGTGGGACCCCCTGGTGAATGCTATGGATGCACTTGTGGCACTATAACAGGTAGAGCTCTACAAGGTCAGTAATTGCCTCTCTGAGACAAGGGGAACACATGGCATCTATCCAAAATGCTATTTAAAATGCCTTTCTACATGTTCCCATTTACCTACCTCATTAGCGATTTCTATGATTTGCAGTGGCAGACAACCACTTCCAGTTTGTTGCATTGCTCTTTGGCCTGTCCCCTGCTTCCAAGGTGTTCACAAAGATCTTAGTACCTTAGCTTGCCCTTCTGAGAATTTAAGGTATTTAGGTGACAGACTAGATGACCTTCTTCTGAAAGATTAATTTCCCTTACAGCTCTCAGTAAATGTCCAAAAGACAGCTACTTCAGGCCTTTGCCTAAATGATCAACTTAAGAGAATTTGGTCTCCAGCTTTCCATGCACCTAGAGTACCTAGATCTGGTCCTGGACACATCCCAGGCAAATGTCTTTCTTTTGCTAAGAGCTCATGCTTGACAGCTCTACAGTTAAACCTCCATCCTATCAGCATGGAAAAAACAGCCTTTTTCTCTGGATCTGGAAGAAATGAATTGCCCTTTTGAATCATTACTTCAACTGTAATAGTGATCAAATTCCTCCTTTCCTAAAATTGTAAAGTTCTGGGAAGGGCCTTCCAATACTTGACAGTTCAGTTAACACGGTCAAGAGACAATGGTCAGTTTGGTCAAGAGAATAAGCCGAACTCTCCATCAACATCTTGGAAATCAGAGCTGTCAGGCTTACTATGTGTCTCGCATCCTGGCCTTCCTACAAATAGGTCTTGACCTGAATCTAGCTTTTAGCACCCTGAAAAAGCAAGTTTCATCCTTCGCAATATTTTTTGACTTCTCATTCCCTTTTAAACACCTTTTTATTCACAGGGTTTCTCATATCGGGTCCCCATTGCAGCACCCTGTGCTTCTTGGGGACCTTAACTTGGTTCTCTCTACCTTGCAGAACCACCTTTTTAACCCATCAGACATATTCCCTTAAAGATTCTTGCTAGCAAATTAGCCTTTCTGGTGGGCATCACATCTGTCAGATGTGACTAGTGGCCCTTTCATGTAAAGAGACATTCCTTATACTTCACAACGACAAGGTTGTATTATGGCCTAGACCAGGGGTCTCCAAAACTTTCTAAACAGGGGGCCAGTTTACTATCCCTCAAACTTTGGGGGGCCGGACTGTAGCCATTTTGAAAAGGTCCCAACATCAGTGGGAATAAACAATGTGCCATCTTTGATTTCAGTGGGAAGAATTGTGCTCTATCATTGGTGTCATTGGGAGGAATTGTTCCCCTTTGTCTGTGTCATTGGGTGAGATTGTGCTCCTTTGTTGGTGTTGGTGGGAGGAGTTGTGCCCCATCATTGATGTCAGTTGGGGGAACTGTGCCTCATTGTTGGTATCAGTGGATGACATAGTGCCCCATGGGCCTGATAAAAGCAAGCAAAGAGCCACAGTTTGGAGACCACTGGCCTAGACCATCATTTCTCCCTGGTGGTTTCAGCATTCTATTTTTATGAGGACATTATTCCTCCAAAGGAAATCTCTCTACATTGCCTGGGTGTAGTTAACGCCATTAGAGTGTACCTAAAGCTACTTCTTCTATCATAACAACAAATTCCCTATATTTTTCTTTCCTCAGGTACTTGCAATGGGAACTTCAAAATCCACCATTGTATAGAGGATAAGGGATTTGATTGTTAGAGCCCATACTCTAAAACAAAAAAATCTCTGCATGAACTATTACGCGTACGCTTACCTACATCTTTTGTATGCTGGGCCTTTAAGCACCAATACTCTGTAAAACCTAAAGTTTTTATTAGATGGATGTTCAATCTTCTCCTGACGCAGCTTTCAGCCACAAGCTTCTATGACCCTAGTTTCTCCCTTGTTGTTTTTAGGTCAGTTAGCACAGTTCCATCGCCTAGTTGTTGCCCACACTTACTGTGTACTGTACATTGCTTGGGGATGTCCTATTGTTAATTGATTAGATTCCTGCATCCTGTACTGTATGATTAAGATTAAGGGATTTTGACTTGCTTGTAAATTCCTTATTTTAGAGTACAGGACAGGACACAGACCAACCTCCCTAAACTCTCATTGTTGCATTGCTTACTACAAAACCGAGGGCTCGCAGAGTAAGGTAGGGCTAAGGAGGAGGTACCCCAGGGGGTATGATCCTATAACCATGGTGTATGAATACGATGATCGTGTCCTGTACAGTACTCATAGATATTGAATTTACAAGCAGGTAAAAATTCCTCTGTTTTGTTTTCTCAGATCTTGAGACGTTCTGGTCAAGGTCCAGTGACCCAGATGCTTTGTAGAACTTTGCGTAAGATAAAACCTCCTAGGTCTATGTCTTACCTTCCAGACCTTAGGAATTAATCTCAGCAATCCACAGGTCTTTGTATATGTGAGCTGACGAATACTCAGGGCTCTCTTTTTTTCACTTTTTCTCCTGTGAGAGCCTGATGTAAAGGCTGACTGTTGTGCTGACAGAATACCTAAAAAAAGGTCCAAGACATACCTGGTATTCAGGAAAGGATCTGAGTTTAGTTACTTTCTTAAAAAAGCAGATTTTTTTTTTTTACCGGTACGAAGCCATCGCTGCCCTCTTACATGAAAACTAAGTTTGTCAAGTTAGGCCTCGTACACGATAGGATAGCCAGATGGACCGTTTTCATCGATCAAAACCGATCGTGTGTGGGCCTCATAGGTTATTTAACCTAAGGTTAAAAAAAAGCCAACTTGCTTTAAAATTAACCTATGGATTCCTAACCGATAGGTCAAAACCGATCGTTAGTACGCACGACCATCGGTTAAAAATCCACGCATGCTCAGAATCAAGTCGACGCATGCTTGGAAGCATTGAACTTAATTTTTCTCAGCACGTCGTTGTGTTTTACGTCACTGCGTTCTGATACGATAGTTTTTTTTAACTGATGGTGTGTAGGCACATCAGACCATCTGTCAGCTGCATCGGTTAACCTATGACATTGGTCCTTCAGACCATTCTCATTGGATGGACTGATCGTGTGTGATTTAGGGTGCAGGACAAACCTGCTTAGATTGTTCCTGTGTGTCCATGTCTCGTGCAACTTGTTTACTACTGTCAATACCATTTGAATCTATACCCTCTATTTTATATAAGTATGTACATCACACACACACTTGTTTTATAGGATTTAGATTTGAACATTTTATTATTGATCCTTATTATTATTCCTATTATTATTCCTATTTTATTATTATTTGGATCTTTGGCAAATCATTCATGTAATTCTTAAAAAAGATGCAGGTGTTCAAGATACCATAATAAAAACAAATTCTGTTTGTATAATACTTCTCATGGGAGAAGACCTAGAAATGTAAAATAGTTTTTGCATGAGGCATGTCTAATTTTATGTAATTTGAAGGCAACTAAACATGCTGGTAACAACCTGTGGATCAAGGCATTCACATAAATCTAGAGAGAACCTAATAAAATGTTTATGTAGACTTGTAAATCCACAGTCTAGT
This sequence comes from Rana kukunoris, assembly GCA_029574335.1. Lineage (NCBI taxonomy): Eukaryota > Metazoa > Chordata > Amphibia > Anura > Ranidae > Rana > Rana kukunoris. The sequence goes on from CM056049.1 coordinate 288,898,657, forward strand.
AAGGCGCATTGCATCATATGTCTCATTACATTTAGGCTTGGGTGCAACATCCAGTGATGTGAGATGGAGCATGGGGCTGCTGGGTTGTTGAAGTCAACTTTAATACTATATCAACATTACACAACAGCTGCTATATACACAATGAATATTCCACAAGAGAAAAGATAAATAAACAGTCGTATAAGAACAGCTAAAATGTGGATGCACTTTTTTAGTACAGTATTTGTAATAATTGTGTAATTTCCTAAGGTATTTAGCTATATTGTGCCTTTACTCTCATCTTATTTTAAAAAAATGTATTATGTATTTAAATGTAATTAATTGAAAATAATTTTGAGAACAACTCTGTTTTCTACTTATTTGGAATTATAGACCTAAGAAGAAGGGCTTTTCTAGGGGGGGGGGGGGGAATTTTTTTCTATTGGGTGGCTCTGGCATTTGGGAATAGTTTGCAACTTCTTTAGGGCTCATCTACATGGAATTAGTTGTTAAAGTGATTGTAAAGTCTTGTCTTTTTTTTTTTTTTTTTTTAAAGAAGGAACATGTTATACTCGCCTGCTCTATTGCAGTGGATTTGCACAGAGCAGCCCAGATCCTCTTCTCGGCTCCCTCTTCAGCTCTCCTGGCCCCTCCCTCCTGACGAGTGTCACAACAATGAGCAGCTTGCTATGGGGGCACCCAAGCTGAGCCGCAGCTCCCTGTGTCCATTCAGACACGGAGCTGCGGCCCTGCCCCACCCCCTTTATCTTCTCAATTGCTGTTTGACTGACTTTGACAGCAGTGGGACTGCACTTCTGGCTCAAACATTGATGAGAATGCATTAAGATAAAAAACCTTCTGATTTTTCAATCACTTTTAACATTTGGATTGATTAGTTGTTTTGAAAAAATGCCTGTATTTAGAGTTATTTAATCAGAAGATTTCTGATTAAATTATTTCTGTCACACGGTGTATTAAAAAAAATGCAACAAATATTTAAAAACACCAGTTAGTTTATAGTTACATACATGCATACATCATATCAAAGTCTTTTAATCAGTTGCTGAAATTAAATTCAGACAATTGGGAGAGAATAGTACCTAGGAGAACTTACAGAAGAATGGGTGTTGGTGCTTAAAAGTGGTATTGTTTACTGCTGGTGTATGTTACTGATATTGCAGTTTAAAGCAACACCTTTTGTAAGGTAATGCAGCTTATTTCTGTATTTTGGCTCTGTGTAAGCTGGGGTTGTGCTGTAATAAGCGAAAGAAATTAAAAAATGTATTTTAATTGCAAAAACTCTTAATTAACAAATGTTAAAATGCAATGAGATATGGTGATTTAAAACAGGTACATTGTAACTTGGGTTTATTTATTCATCCACATCTTCTCTAGCAATTTAACTGAGTCTGATGTTGCATTCATATTGCAAATGTTAGATAAAAAATCAGTTTCAATACAGTAGAGACTGATTGGCCTACAGTGCCGACAGATGACAGAGGGTGATATCAGTGGAGTTTCTGGTATTTGAAAATAAATTTGGAGCGTATTTGTCATTGGAGAAACATGAAGGCTGCCACTGCTGATTTCCTTTTAAAACCAGTGCTGGATTACCAAATAGGCAGAGTAGGCACGGACCTATGGGCCCCACAACCTTTAACCACTTAAGGCCCAGAAGGATTTGCCCCCTTAATGACCAGGCCATTTTATGCGATACGGCACTCCGTCGCTTTGACATCGTGCAATGTTGTACCCAAACGAAATTTATGTTCTTTTTTTCCCACAAATAGAGCTTTCTTTTGGTGGCATTTGCTTGCCTCTGCTACCCAATGCTAAAGTGCTAACACATTATTACCATTGTGCAATAAATGAATAGATGATGATGATAAAAATAATCAATGCATAACAATAACTAATTTGGATGAAGTCCATAAAAAGTTCATAAATCCTTATATCCTTATATAGTTCATAGGTTTCACAGTCTTCAAGTGTAGCTTTATGTTTTCATTGTGCAGTATACAGGGGCAAGTGCTGGAAAAAAAAAAAATTCTGTGCAGTCTGTGCTCCCCTCTGTGTGCCCTCTCACTCACCAGATATAATGGACTCGCTCTGTTGCCCCACGGGCTGTATCTCAGACTGTAGCGTAGAGTGTTCTCAGTGTACCATCATACGATATAAATGAATTGCAGAAAAGGCAATACGGGCATACCCCACTTTTAAGTACACAATGGGGTTTATTTACTAAAGCTGGAAAGCGCAGAATCAGGCTCACTTCTGCATAAAAACCAATGGGCTTCCAGGTTTTATTACCAAAGCTTAATTGAAGAAGCTGGGGTTAGAAGCTCATTGCTTTCTTTGCAGAAGTGAGCTTGATTTTACGCATTCCATCTTTAGTAAATAAACCCCATTGTGTACTTAAAAGTGGGGTATGCCTGTATAGTGTGATTCAGTTTATTTAACCATAAAAACAAACCATATACACTCGCATGTTAAAAAAACGCTGTAGCAGGTGTAAAAAAAACAGAACTGGAGTTAACCATCGACTTGCGTCTCCGTGCCCGCATGGCACGTTTCGTCCCTCCCACCAGACCTTATCAAAGAATGTCTATGGGACAACAAAGCCCAGGCATCTACACAAGCGCTTGTGACTTCTGTCATGGGAGTCCATCATATCTGTTGAGTGAGAAGGGCACACAGAGGGGAGAACATACTGCACAGAATATTTGTTTTTTTCAGCACTTGACACTTTATACTGCACAATGAAAACTCAAAGCTGCACTTGAAGACTGTGAAACCTATGAACTATATAAGGACTTATGAACTTTTTATGGACTTCATCTAATTAGTTTTCATTATGCAGTGATGACTATTAGGCCTCATGCACACTGGACATTTTTACAGCAGCTGTTTTTGGCAGTAGACGTTTTTTTCTACAGTCAAAAAACTCTCCATTGTGTTATCCTATGTGTCCATGCACACATAGGCTGTTATGAGCAGTTTTGGGCAGTGGCTTTAAAAACGCTCTAACGCTGATAAACGTCAATAAACGCTTATAAACGCTCAAAAACTTTACTCACCAGCGTTTTTTAATGTTTTTGATCCATTGAAAAAAAAAAAAATGTTCTTTAACCAAAAAAACGCAAAAAAACACTAAGGCGGGAAAACGCAAAAAAATGATAATAAACGCTAAAAAATCCTATTGAAAAAACTTTGAAAAAAGCTGAAAAAGGTTGAAAAACTCACTGCATAGCTACTGGCATTTTTATAACGCTATTTTAACGTCCAGTGTGCATGAGGCCTTAATACTATTATTATCATCATTTAATAATTGCACAATGGTCATGATGTGTTAGCACTTTAGCATCGGATATCGTTTTTATATTGATTTTTCACATTTAGGCCTCATGCACACTGGACATTTTTGGACGTTTTAACCACTTTAGCCCCGGACCATATTGCTGTCCAAAGACCAGAGCACTTTTTGTGATTCGGCACTGTGTCGCTTTAACTGACAATTGCGCGGTCGTGCGACGTGGCTCCCAAACAAAATTGTCGTTCTTTTTTTTTCCCACAAATAGAGCTTTCTTTTGGTGGTATTTGATCATCTCTGCGGTTTTTATTTTTTGCGCTATAAACAAAAATAGAGCGACTATTTTGAAAAAAATGCAATATTTTTTTACATTTTGCTATAATAAAAATCCCAAAAAAGCTATACATTTTTTTTTCCTCAGTTTAGGCCGATACATATTCTTCTACATATTTTTTGTTAAAAAAAATCGCAATTAGCGTTTATTAATTGGTTTGCGCAAAATTTATAGCGTTTACAAAAAAGGGGGTCGTTTTATGGCATCAGTGTTTTTTTTTCGGTACTGCGATATTATGGTGGACACTTCGGACACTTTTGACACATTTTTGGGACCATTGGCATTTTTATAGCGATCAATGCTATAAAAATGCATTGTATTACTATAAAAATGCAATTGGCAGTGAAGGGGTTAACACTAGGGGGCAGGGAAGGGGTTAAGTGTTTTCCTGGTGTGTTCTAACTGTATGGGGGGGGTGGACTCACTAGGGGAAATCACTGATCTTCTGTCCATACATTGTATGGACAGAAGATCAGCGTTTCCCCCGCTGACAGAAACGAGAGGTATGTGTTTACACACATACCTCCCGTTCCCCGCTCTGTAACGAGCAATCGCGGGTGCCCGGCGGCGATCGTACCCGCCGGGCACGCGCTCGGGACTCGGGGGACGCGCGTGGCGCGCGCGAGCGCCCTACAAGCTGCTAAAGGGAGGATGTAGAGCTACGTGCTCCCGCGTAGCAATGCCACCGTCCCGCAGTAATATGACGGCGGGCGGTCGGCAATTAGTTAACAGCAGCTGTTTTTGGCAGTAGACGTTTTTTTTCTACAGTCAATAAACTCTTCATCATGTTATCCTGTGTCCATGCACACATAGGCTGTTATCAGCAGTTTTGAGCAGTGACATTTTTGAGCAGTAAAAAACAAGTTCTGAGAGACGTTTTTCAGCTGTAAAAACGCTCTAAGGCTGATAAACGCTATTGTAAGAACATTGAAAAAAGTTGAAAATCTCACTGCAAAGCTTACTTTTTTTTTTTCAATGGATCAAAAACTTTAAAAAACCCTGGTGAGTGAATATCAGCGTTTATTAGTGTTAGAGCGTTTTTACAGCTGAAAAACATCTCTTAGAACCCACTTGTTTTGGGGTTTTTTTACTGCTCAAAAATGCCACTGCCCAAAACTGCTGATAACAGCCTATGTGTGCATGGACACAGGATAACATGTTGGAGAGTTTATTGACTGTAGAAAAAAATGTCTACTGCCATAAACAGCTGCTGTAAAAACGTCCAGTGTGCATGAGACCTAATAGCGGCAACCCATTTATTGAATTTAATTAAAATATTTGTTTATATATTTTCACTTATTTATTAGTGCAAGAGTATACATTGGTGTGTTACACACATCTAAATACCTGTCAACTCATTGCCAACATAAAATAAATATCAAAAAACTCCTAAAAGAAATAAAAAAAAAAAAACACAGCCACTGAAACCAAACTCCCTTTATTTTTAATTGGAAGACATGCAATATACAATAAAAAACAGTTTATCCCCAAAATAATACCTTTTGAAACAAAGCCCACTTTTTATAGAAAGCGTTGCTGCTAAAAAGCAGTTTAACCTAAAATAAAAGTAACAAATTAAAAACCAGGATCCATCCAAAATAAATAAAACACAAACTACTGCACTCCTGAAAAAAATCGCTATAGATGACACAGCATAAAAGTGACCCATTTCCTTAACTCAAAGCTTTAAAAAAAATTTGTAAAACGTAACTAAAAAAAATATGTGTTTTAAAATGCTCTCCTTTTGGTATTTAACACCCAAGCTTTTTCAAGCTGTTTACAGTGATCGCTGCAGGAGATGCATCAAGGAACAAGGCTCCCTGTTGCACATGCTGTATATTGGCAATGTCAGTATATTGAACCATATTGGCAGTCAGTTCATCATTTGCTTCAGTGTTTACTTGATCTGAGTTTCGCTTTTACCCCCAAAGTATTCCGGTTGGGCTCTCTCCCCCCTAACCACACTACGCTCCAGATGACGTCAGACAGACGAAACCAGTACAGCAGAGCAAGCAGAACGTCACACTACTTCCGGACGGCAAACTTTTTCAATGTCAGCATTACATGCCTTATTGATTTTGCTCAAATGTGAATACCTATTTTATAGTTTTAATAATAAAAGGTTTTTAAAACGATAAAACACCATTGGTGGTTCCTTTCTCCCATATATGGGCTAATATTTGAAGCATCACCAGCAGTGCAGGGGGAACGAGATATCGCCAGAGTGCTACACAGTGGCATACACTGTGAACGCTTCATACCCCAAGAGGGGGTGGAATATTCAGTGAGTGCAGATTTTATAAGAGCACGAATTGCTGTGATCACTTTTGGCATATAGCAACAGTTTTTCACCTGGCACCGAAGAACGATTCTGATTATTCAGCTCTCGAGGAATCAAAGACTTGATTAATTTAATATTTTTAATTACTGCACAAATTTGATTCATTTGTTTCTATATTTATTTATTGTGGACTATTTTTTTATTCGATTTTTTTTAATTTTGCAGCACTTTTTACTAGTTTGCACATCTCATATTCCTTTTATATAATTTTATTTCTGGACTATTGTATATTTGCAGCACCTTTTGCTAGTTTGCACGTATTGATGTGCAACTTTATGTTTCAGGTTTTGCATTGCGTCACTAATTTAACGCACAGGCACGCATGCACTTTAGAAAGGCATTTAGTGTCACATTTATTTATTTAATTAATTTTTAATTAATATAATTTTCACTACTGCAAGGGATTACTACTACTGTAAGGGATTTTTTGAGAACCAAACAGGAAATTGTTTCTTAGGGATTTTAATAAAATAGCGCCACTCCTACTATTCAACCCTATTTTCTCTCCCCCCTACCGTTTTCAAAACCATTAAAAAACTGGTACGTCATATTCTTACTGCGGCACAGTGCCTGGTGGCACTACATTGGAAAATTAGAGAACCCCTATCCCTTATTGAGTTATATACTAGAATTAACCACTTGCCAACTGGGCACATATACCCCCTTCCTGCCTAGACAAAATTTTAACTTCCGGCACTGCGTCGCTTTAACTGACAATTGCGCGGTCGTGCGACGTGGCTCCCAAACAAAATTGATGTCCTTTTTTTTTCCCACAAATAGAGCTTTATTTTGGTGGTATTTAATCGCCTGTGCGGTTTTTATTTTTTGCGCTATAAACAAAAAAAGAGCGACAATTTTGAAAAAAGACACAATATTTTTTGTTTTTTGCTTTAATAAATATCCCATTGTTTACACACAGAGCTCCACGTCCCAGCTCAGTTACTCGGTAATCACGTGTGCCCAGCGGTCATCGCGGCCGCCGGGCACACGCACGGGGTCCTCAGTGATGCGATGGGTGCGCGTGCGCCCCTAGCAGCTTTCTATGACTGCACATCATATGACGTGCAGTCAGGACAATAGAGTTACCGCCCCGCCGTCATTTGACGGTTGGCGGGTATCAAGTGGTTAAAGATATGGAACTTATTGAGACTCTCACGGTATGCCTAAATAACATGTTGAATAAACACAATAGGGTTCAGAAGCTTTTACATCTTAGGCCCCTTTCAGATTGAAGCGGGAGCTACGGTGGCAGCATAGCGGCGCTAAAAATAGCAGTGCTATACTGCCGGGATTGCCGCGGGAATTGGCCGCTAGCGGTGCGGTATTAACCCCCGCTAGTGGCCGATAAACGGTTAATACCGCCCATTGCGGGCCGTATTGCCGCGATTTCCCATTGTTTTCAATGGGAAGAAGCGGTGAAGGAGCGGTATACACGCCGCTTCTCTCACCGCTCCAAAGATGCTGCTGACAGGAGATTTTTTTCTCTCCCGCCAGCGCATCGCCTCAGTGTGAAAGCCCCCAGGCTTTCACATTGAGTATGCAGTGAAGGAGTTTTTCAGGCGGTATAGCAGCGATATTTTTAGCGCTGTACCGCCTGAAAAACTCCTCAGTGTGAAAGGGGTCTTACAGAAGACCCACCATAAAAGAACCCTCTGGCTGTGCATCAGTTACTGCCTTTCAATGAGCAATTAGTGTTCTGGAGAGTAAAGAGTTCTGCATTTTCTTTTCTTTTTCATTCCCTACTTTTTTTTTACTGGCTTCTCAGGTGGATATGTCATGCTATAATAATTTTTCCTGCATGAAACCTACTGCTTTAGTAAATCAGCCTCTGTGTATGCATGTTTTTTGCATCCTATTCACCTGTAAAAGTCCTCCTTATGTAGACATTCAAAGAGTGTGAGACTACAGCACAGAGCTGTCATCTTGGATGTGATAATAACAGCAGCAAACTCCGAGTTATCACTTAAGTTACACTTTATAGTACAGTGGGACCTCGGATTGCAAGTAACGCAGTTAACGAGCGTTTTCGATAATACGAGCACTGTATTTTTTTAAATCCTGACTCGGTTTGCGAATGTTGTCTCACAACAAGAGCAGCATTCAAGCCAAAGCTGTGTGCAATACTGCATTTTGCCTGAGGTGAGAGGCGACGGAGCCGAGCAGAGTCAAACGGCACCGCTCTGAGCCGAACGTGAAAATACTCCATTCACAAGCCTTTCGGAGTTCAGCTGAGGTGTCCTTGGTCCTTTGCAAGTGATTTTGAGGCTCTCCGGTGCCCCCCACCTCTGGCCACATGCGGTATTGCATACCATTGAAGCCATTGTGGAACAAATTTTAGTTTCCATTGAATTCAATGGGGAAACTCTTTTTGATATGCAAGTACTTTGAATTACAAGCATTCTCCTAATATGTATTCCAAGGTTCCACTGTATTCCCCTTGGCTTCTCCCTGGATGCTGTATAAAAGCTTTTGAGGTTAGGGAAATAGCTGGGCCAGCAAAGACAGTAATTAGACACACCCTGAAGGGGAGAAGAAGCTTGTAACATAAGAAGGGGGCTGTGCTAGAGAATTGATTCTTCTAGAAGTAGTGAAATGTGCTACTGATTTAAAAAGTGCATCATAACACTATTGCAAGTAAATAAAAAAATGTTTTATGAAAAGGAAAAATGCTACATGTGGGCATTTAAATTACTTAATTTTGTTTTTACCTTTATCTTTTTTTTCAAGGGGGTACTTCATGCACATTACATTAGGTATTAATAAAGAGCAGAATTATTGACCTAAAATGTTGTATTAGTATTGTTGAAAATGTTTTTCTTTCTTTGAAAATGTGTCCATATTCCCAGTCCATTCCTGTAGCATTCCTGTAGCTGCAGCTGCTTTTTTTTGGCTCTTTGTAACAGCAAGCTGGGGGAGTGATGCATCAAAAATTATTCCTGCAAATGTGATAGAACACATTCCCAGCTCCCTTTAGGCTCGGTTCACACTGCTGTGATGGCAGACTTTGCTTGCGATTTTACCCTGCGACTTCCTTTAGACCTGATCCGACTTTGATGAGATTCAGGAGCCTGTACAAGGGTTGAAATTTCACCCAAGTTGGACCAAAGTAGTGCAGTAACCTTTTTTTAATGTCGGATGGACTTGTGTAGTATTTGTATTATTACTTGTTTACTAATGTCCCCAGTCCATTTGTTTTAAAAAAGAAATACCGCTGTGTACCTGATTTCATAGTGCTCATCGGTGCTCACATGACCGACCTCCTCTCTCTCTCTCTGACAGCTTCAGTGGGCGGGGCTGAGAATCCCCTGCTGACGTCAGCCAGGAAGAGGAGAGGAGAAGAGGAGAAAGACAATATGAAATCAGGTACACAGCAGTATTTAAAAAAAAGAAATGCACTGGGGACATTATTTAATATAGCAGAGGGAATTGTTGCAAGCTTGTTTTATTAAGAGAGCAGCAGGAGGGGAAGATCATGGAGTGGGCAGAGCTGACAGGAAGATAGGGGAGGGGGAGAGGACATGGTACGTAACTTGATTTTGGACGTTATTAGTGATCAATGGATGAGTTTGTGGGCTAGATATGGGGAGAAAGCTTATTAGTAGTAGAGGCTTGACTGACACTATTTTGACTTGCAGAAATAATGGAGGAATTTCTTCACAGAATGTATACAAAGATGGAAGGATCTCCCTATACTGTGGCAAACTAAAAACTTAAAGAATAAAAACAAAGAGGCCAGGAAGAAAGCACGGGAGACCCTGCTTGCATTTGTAAAGACGAGGGTCCCCAACGCCACAATCACCACTGTGATCAAAAAAATGAATACCATTAGGGGCACCTACAGGACCCAACGCACACAAATCCTGGCCTCAATGAGATCTGGAGCTGCAACTGACAGTATCTATAGGCCAAACCTGTGGTACTATGGACAGCTGCAGTTCCTGGACGACCAAGAGGTCGCTCCGGTGTTCCCTGCAGTCAATCCTCCAGTCTTCCCTGCAGGCAAGAGCAGCCAAGCTCTGAGGAAGAGCCAGAGTTCCTGGAGGACCCAGATTGTTACCCATGGAGCCAGGTATTGTATTTTGCAAACAATTTTGGGGAATCAAAGTATAATAATGATGTCAAATTGATGTTACTAGTGTTCCAAATTTTAAAGGATTGAACAAAAAGTGTTGAACATATCAATAGACAGTAGTGGCAAAACATGATGGGGACAAGAATGAGAAATGCCTTTTCTGGTACGCCATCAGGGGGTACAGGCAGTACACCTGTAAGGGGCCCCGGATGACAACCCCCCTTTTTTGAAAGAATACATTTTTAGAAATATATATTTTTTTCCCTAATTTTATATTTTGGGTAAAGGCCCCCCGCTTCTCAATTTCAGGCGGCAGCACCCTCCTGCTCCAGGGGGCCCATGTCTGAAGCTGTGTAAGGGGCCCCATAATTCAGGGTGGCGGCCCTGTGTGTAATATATAATAGCATTCAATTTGCATCTGTCATGATTTGACAATGTGTGTGATTTATGAAGACAACTGTCACGTACCTGGTTATGGAGCCCAACTTGCAGGGAACGGCCTCTCGTAAGCCTCTGACTCGGGAGCCCCTGGTAGAGCAGACAGGGGGTACGGAGTCTAGAGGGGCACAAGCGCCTGGTGGTAAGCTGGTGGCGGACCGGAAGAGGAAGTAGACAGGTGCTGACGGGGTCCTGTCAGGGAACCAATGAACACAGGAACGGTGTTGTAGCGCTTGGTGTATAAGAGCCAAGGGATTGGCACACACTGGATCAGGCAGGGGACCAGGAAACCGGAACAGATCCGAAGGGTTAATCAAGTCCAGGCCGGGTCGGTAAGTCAGGCAGGCAGACAACAGAGCCAGGGGTTAAGCAGAATCGGTAGTCAGATCAAGCCGGGTCAGAGGCAGGCTGCAGGCAGAGGTAGGTCACAGGAAGCCGGGTCAGGTACACAGTAATCAGGCAGGTAGCAGATTCAGGTTCTTTCAGGAAACGCTGTAGACTGGTCAGCAAGATGCTGTGGGACCAGACAGCTTAAATAGCACTCCTTGGCGCCAAAATGACGTCAGCGCGCGCGCGCATGCGTCGGGACTGGTTTCTCCTGACGTTGCCAGTGCTGGTGGAGTTGCTGGATCTTCTATCGTGACAACAACGAATAAACGATGTACCTTTTTTTTATACACAGACAGAGCAAAGCCAGGAGGCAGAGCCCACAGGGAGCCAGGGGGAGGCAGGCCCCACTGCAAGACAGGAGGTGGCAGAGCCCACTGGGAACCGGGGGGAGGCAGGCCCCAGTGGGAGACAAGAGGCACGTCGTTGTGATACCATCTCACGGTTTCCTCCTCTCCGCACTCCCTCAAAAAGGGCCAGGAGGCTTCTCCAAATGGAGGAGGAGACCCAGACCCTGATTCGCGAGGCAACTGCGGCCCTCCGAGAGCAAACCAGATAAGAAGAGGGTTTTGCAGCGCTCATCGCAGCCAAGCTCCATAATCTGGAGCGGGGCCAGCATGTGCGCTGTGAAACCCTCATCTTTAAGGCCATAAGCATGGCCTCGTTGGGGCAGCTTGATGACGACACCTGCTCTGGGTCCTGCTACTGGCATAATCTCGCCTCCAGGAACCCAGCCTCCGAGGACTCGGTCTGCAGGGAAGAAGACTAGCAAGTCCAAGCATTCAGCAATGTGGTGCCCCTAATGGTGTAAATTTTTTTGCTCACAGTCTTGTTTGTTTGCTCTGGGGACCCTTGTCGTTACAAATGCAAGCACGCTCTCCAGTTCTGCCTTCCTTGGCTTCTTCTTTTATTAAGTTTGCTTTTAGTTTTCCATCAGTCTTTAATTTTTTTTGTTTGATTATACCAGAATAAATGTCTTTTTGGTTCGCTGACAAAATTTGACCATGTGTTTTTCTTTAAAATAGAGAGATCGGTAGTGAGTAGGCAGAGACATAAAAAAATAAAATAATAATACAGCGCTACTAAACTAATAATTACAACACAAAAATGAATAACCAAACGTAACAACCTGCATCAGGTGTATGGTGCACAAACCAAAATGAAGAAAGTAATAGACAATGATAGATGTGCTAAATTACAACTAATATTGTGAAACCGTGCAGTGAAAAACACTATAGGGGCTAACAATCAAAAATGGGCAGCCAAGCAGTGTCAATTAATCAGTGAATCCCGCTGAGACAACAAGTTCACAACTGTAAGACAAAAATAAATGACAAATGAAATGGGCACATGAACAGTAATTGAACCAAGTACCATGAATAAAGTCCAGATTTCAAAGTGTCCAGAAATGTGCAAACCAATTCAGCGTCTTATCCAAGTTCTTCTAAAATCCTGACTCATGGAGAGAACATACCTCGATGCAGTCCACGATACATGTGATGGAGAAAAAACATAACATAGCACAATACTGTTGGATGGAACGATTACAGCAAGGGCACGTTACAAGTTGTACTCACGGATCCCCTTTCAAATTAAGCCGCTCAGTGTTGCTGAGTAACGTATGAGAGACCTCTGCTGGTTTCCGTACGTGTGGCTCCTCCCCCTACGCGTTGCGTCACGGTCACGTGACTTACTCATGGGATATCCCATGCTGCGATTTTCATATATACAATAAATACAAGGAACAAAATAGGGAAAATATAAATCGCGCTACCTTAAAAAAACATAAATAAATGCAAAAAAAACACAAATGATATATAAAAAGGCTGGCTGCTGAATCGAAAAAGTGACCAGTGATGGCCGCTGGACAATACGCAGTCACCTCAAAAGCGTGATGATACTGTATTAATGATAAACCAAAAACAAAACAAACAGCAAAAGAAACACAGCTGATATGATATGATGCTAAATATGTAACCATCAACTGAGTGTGGCTTGGTTTATACACAGTCCAAAATATTGACAAATAAAGAGTCCATAAGTGAAGATTGATAAACACCCGTGCTTCTAGATGAATAAACGTGTCCAAAAACAAAGTGTCCTCCACCAAACGTATGAATTGGTCTCTTACCAGAAACCCACGATCCCTTATAACAGGGGATCAGAAGTGGCATATAACGGGTCCTAATCACGTGGCATCAGGTCTGCGGTCCTGGTGGATCTCGTACCCCAAAGTGTTTCAGCAATATGGATGTCCACCATGCAAAAAAACATCAATGGCTCCACATAGTGTGTTAAACGTATAAAATGTATTAAATTAATTAAAAATGCACTTACAGTCATGCAGTATAATAAACGCCTTGATTATATAAACGCTCTGTTGTCACCCAAGTTCCTGTATGTTCCCCCAGTGGACGAGAGCCTGAGGATTTTTGTGTTCACATAAAATAATCAAGGCGTTTATTATACTGCATGACTGTAAGTGCATTTTTAATTAATTTAATACATTTTATACGTTTAACACACTATGTGGAGCCATTGATGTTTTTTTGCATGGTGGGCATCCATATTGCTGAAACACTTTGGGGTACGAGATCCATGCCGAAAAACAATCGTGTGTAGGGGGCATTAGAATCACTGAATACAATACCCAAGCTCTACTACTGGTGATGCAATCCAAGGCTGAAAACCAGTGCTCATGGCTGGGATGTCCAGTCCCTCAGTATTTTTAATGTTGATAGATCTAAGCCAGCAACTCGGTGGGCTCAAATGTTGAAAATGTTTATTGGTTACACAAGTACAGTTAAACAATGGTAACATGTTTTGGCCGCTGTGGCTTTACTCATAACAACTTTATCCCTAACCTGTCTGGTGTGTTCCTTGGCCTTCATGATGCTGTTTGTTCACCAAGGTTCTCTAACAAACCTCTGAGGGCTTCACAGAACAGCTATATTTATACTGAGATTAAATTACACACAGGTGGACTCTATTTACCAATTAGGTGACTCCTGAAAGCAATTTGGTTCCACTATATTTTAGTTAGGGGTGTCAGAATAAAGGGGGCTGAATTCAAATGTGCACCACACTTTTCAGATATTTATTTGTAAAAAATGTGAAAACCATTTATCATCTTCCTTCTACTTCACAATTATGTGCCACTTTGTGTTGGTTGATTACATAAAATCCCAATAAAATACATTTATGTTTTTGGTTGTAACATGACAAAATTTGGAAAATTCAAGGGGTATGAATACTTTTTCAAGGCACTGTATATGAACCATTCAAGGACTATGGTTTTCAGCACCTGTAGTCCACCTTAGGACCAATTTTAAAGGATATGTATTAACCTACCAATCTGTTTCTAAGGCTGCGTACACATGTTCGGTCAAACCGATGAGAACGGTCTGATGGACCGTTTTCATCAGACCAAACCGATCGTTTATGGGCCCCATCAGTTATTTATCCATCGGTTAAAAAAATGTAAACTTGTTCTAAAATTAATCAATAGATACCTAACTGAAGAAAAAAAAAACGATCGTTAGTAGGCACGACCATCGGTTAAAAATCCACGCATGCTCAGAATCAAGGCGACGCATGCTTGGAAGCATGGAACTTCATTTTTTTCAGCACGTCGACGTCATTGTGTTTTACATCACCGCGTTCTCATCGGTTTGACCAATCGTGTGTACAGGGCATAAGTCTTCGAAGAGTAATAAAGCAACTGGATAAAGTCCATTTGAATACAGTGAAGGCATAGAAACTCCATACAGATAGATACCCTAGTGCAGTGATGGCAAACATTGGCACCCCAGAAGTTTTGGAACTACATTTCCCATAATGCTCATGCTCTCTGCAGTGTAGTTGAGCATCATGGGAAATGTAGTTCCAAAACATCTGGGGTGCCAAGGTTCACCATCACTGCCCTAGCGCAATTGCCACCCGCTAATGTGCCACAGTGCTAATGATGTGTACAGTTAATTATTTTATGTGTGCATTGAGCAATTGTTATGAAAACATATCCCAATAAGATACAAAAATGTATGGTGTGTACAAACAGGAGAGTTGCTTTTCTACAATGTATTGTTTTATTCAAACACAATTCCACAGAACTTTAAAAATACAGTGTGGGGTATTTTTACTGAATGTTCTGCTCCAAAAAATAAGTAGAAGAAAATATAGAAAATTAGTAAGCATGCTAAATGTTCTAATTACATATTCTCATACTAATTTAGATAATCGTGGAACAAAAAACTGGCATAGAGGTAGATGACACATTTTGTAACTGTGGTTCAGTCCTAACCACAAAAAACACACAAGCCTTCTAATTGTAATTTACAGGATACATATGGTATAGTCGAGTTTGGGAACAAGAGAGATGAACATGTTATCATGACAAACACTAGATGGCAGCATGTGCTTAAACATAGTAGCACCCTCATTAATTAAAGCTTTTTGTCTTCCAGACTTGTGTAAATCCGAACAATGAACTTCTCTTATTTGCTTCATTTTGGTGTGTTATATTTACCATTGAAAGCTTGAGAATTATATGTGTTTGAAGAGTTAAAGAAAAAAACATTGATACTGCCAGAAAGAACACTTTTCCTATATCTCCATATAGAGATAGAGTTGTATAGTTCAAATCTGGAGTGCACCCTAAGTTGACAATGCTGCTTTTTCATAGGTACAGTGCAGCTAGTGAGTGTGGCAGGATCCCCAGGTAAAAATAGGGTAGAAAGGCTGAAGAAAGAAAACTAATGCAGTCACATCTAAGAAATAGTGATCTGCAACATATTTTTTTTTAAATATAAGTTATTTTAAATCAGAAATTGTATTACCTGACAATAATAGTAGAACTAGCCTGTCTGACATATCTTTTTTAGTCACCACAAAGTAAGCATAGCTAACATGTGAAACAAAGAAAACATTTGGTCTTATTTATTTTAAGTTTCAGACAGGAGAAATGTTTTGATAGCCCTCAGCAACCAGTGTTCCCTTCATTCTCTCAGAGAAACCTGATAAAAAATGGGACGCTATGATTGCAATGCAAAGGAGAGGAGTTTATGGGACTTTAAATGAAGGAGCGCCATGTCAAAGAGAAAAAAATAACATAAAATTTGAATTACAGTACATGATTTATTAATCACAATCTTATATACATGTCAAATATTTCGTATCAAATAGATAGGTAGTCACAAGACTTACTCTAAATATGCTGCTACATAGCATGCAATACACAAATAAAAACAGACATGGCAGATATACATAATACAATAGATCAATTAGAACACGTATGAGATATGGACAATTTTTGCTACTAAACGCGTTTCCTGGATTCCCAATTTTCAGGAGTGTTTTAAAAATGCCTTTATACTGAAAATAAAAATAAACAAGAATAAAGGGGTGTTCCAGCCCTAAGTAAATGTGTTTATTAAAAGTCAGCAGCTATTGTGTCCCAAAAAGTGTAGCTGCTGGCTTTTAATAAACACTCAAGACTCCAGTACCTGCTCAAGGAGAAGAGGGGCTGCGTTCCAGCGACGCGAAAACCGACCAGGGATGGGGGCTCCGCTCCTCTCCCCCCCTGCCCAGGAGAAGGGCCGGCGTCTCCATCTTGACTGTGGGCACAATAAGTGCATGGTGTGCTATAACAGATGTATGAAGAAATTAGAATGATTAGAAATAGAGACAGCCTTCAATGGCTTCACGGCCATAGAGAAGTGGGCACCCACTGCGCATGCGCGAGCCGTACTGCGCATGCGTGCGTAATATACCCCCATTCCCGGCGCGGCTCGCCGCTGATTGGAGAGGCGATCGCATGGGACCTGTCAGTGTCCCATGTGATCGCCTACAGGGAGGGGCTGGTGTAGGCGATTAAGGCTTAATCGCCTAACCAGCCCCTCGGCGGAAGCAGGAAGTGGGACAGGAAGTCCCACTCCTACTGAAGCCCCCACTCCCCCCCCAAAAACCCAATTACATGCCAGGGGCTGGGAATGTGATATAGTAACATGTATGGATCAAAGGGATTTGAGGAGTGGAGTAAGCTAAGGATTTATTCGAAATAAAAAATTTTTTTTTGGGTGGAACACCCTTTATACTAATTTAAGTCATACTGCTATTATATCCCTTCCTTAGTTCCTATATATCCCTACATCATTAATTCCCTGTGTATTATATTCGAACCATCAGTTACCAGACCAATTTCCAACCTCTGTTTGCTGCTCTTACATTATTGCCCTGCAATATTAATCACTAGATTCCTTTTTATTTCCAATAAATCCCTATACTTATCATTTCTCCCCTAAATCCCTTTGATCCATCATTGTTACTATATCAATTCCCAGCCCCTTGTCCAGTGTGGTCTGGGTTCTTTGGGGGGGGTGGGTGCGTGTTTAGTTTCTCTGGCTCCGGGGTTGCGATGCGCAGCAGCCCAGCTCTCCTCCCCACCTGCAAGGTGGGGGTGGGGGGTGGCCTCCTGCGCATCGGCGTCATGCATTAACACTGTATCTACAGTGTTAGTGATATCAATTTGATGTCTTTTCCATCTCTGACCACGCATGAGATGGGCGGGGAACCCACTACTGATGGTTTTACCATACGCAGCTGGGAATCCCCTCCCCGCCTCCCTTGTGTAGTATGGCCAATCAGGCATGATGCTGATGGGGCCCCGCCTGGGAATGGGGGTATATTACAGCCTTGGAGTAGCAGGTGGTTCATTTGCTTGATTCAACTACAAGAAACCACACACCTTATCCTACACACAGGTCACCCTTTGCTGGGAGCTCAGCCATCACTTCTTGGTATTTTTCTCTTTCTGGCTCTGTTGCTTGCACACTTCTCTATGCAATGCCCTTATGGGAACACATTGCTATAGTGCTTCTCTATTTCTAATCATTCTAATTTCTTCATACATCTGTTATAGGCACACCATGCACTTATTGTGCACACATAGTGATTTGGATCAGGCCGTGAACACCTTCTCCTGCTCCAGGCACTGCTCCCCATCCCTGGTGGTTTTCCCTGTCTCAACCCCGGGGGGGGGAATGTCATGCATCAGCCCCTCTTCTCCTTGGCAGATACTGGATTGGGTCTTGAGGTTGTATAGTAAGTCCCCCAACTATTTCCATTCTGTTGGGACACAATACCTGTTCTTTTCTATTTATTAGGTAGTATTATTTATTCTTGTTTATTTTTATTTTCAGTATACCATTTTTATAACACTCCTGATGAATGGCTGTAATGCCAGGAAACGCGTAGAGTGCCACTAGATGCCAAAAATCACCTGTCCATATCTCATACGTGTTCTAATTGATCTATTGTATTATGTATATCTGCCATGTCTGTTTTTATTTGTGTATTGCATGCTATGTAGCAGCATATTTAGAGTAAGTCTTGTGACTACCTATCTATTTGATACGAAATATTTGACATACAGTATATAAGATTGTGATTAATAAATCATGTACTGTAATTCAAATTTTATGTTATTTTTTTCTCTTTGACATGGCGCTCCCTCATTTAAAGTCCCATAAACTCCTCTCCTTTGCATACTAAATTAGAGATGGAGGCCGCCAATTAGTGTGTGTGTCAGGTCACATCCATTTACTATATAAGCTATGATTGCAATGTTTAACAGAAACCGCATAAAGTGTATCTTGATCGAGACTTATTTTGATAAAGACAGATAAACATATCCGCAGAGCTGCGTAGGCATGTGCAAAAGTGAAAAATTTGTTTCGTTTCAATTCGTCATTTAATAAATTTCGTTAAGTTAGGTTCGTTACATGTGTTGAATTCGTTTTCGGAATTCGTTCGTTTTCGACCGAATTTCGAAAAATACGGTCGAAATCGAAAATATTTCGACCGTTTCTCGAATTCGTTCGTTTTCGACCGAATTTCGAAAAAATCGGTCGAAATCGAAAATATTTCAACCAGATTAGAAAACAAATAGTCTCTTTTCTAATAGATTTGTTTTCGAATTAAATTCGAAAATATATATTTTTTTTTTTTTTTTTTTTTTCGAATTCCGATCGAATTTAGTCCGCGGGTATTCGATTCGGAATTCGAAAAAAAAAAATCGATTTCGACCATTTTTTTTTTTCGAAATTCGGTCGAAAATGAACGAATTCCGAAAACGGTCGAAATTTTTCGTTATTATAGCAATTCGGAAATTCGTATGCATCCGAATGTCCGAATAATGGAAAATTCGTCCGAATTTCGATTCGGAACGAAACAAAATGCACATGCCTAGCTGCGAGTTGCGGGTTCCTGGGGCTCCCGGACCCGATACTGCTCCCAGCCAGTTTGTACATCCTTTGAGCGGTATAATTGTTTTGGTATGTGTATTCTTTGACATGTAACATGTGGTCATGCTGACCTTCTTGATTTTTGTTTGTCAATTACCTATTCTTCTTTAATAAAAATATATTGAAAAAAAAAAAGACAGTTAAACAGACATAAAATTGTAGCAATGACCCCCGGAGGAGTAGCTGCAAAATGTTGGGTTCTCCTTCCATTTCCAGTGATGACCTACCCTGTAACCAACCTACCAGAGCCAAAAGTACATGACACAGCAATAGCAGATAGATATCTGTGTTGTTTTTTTTTTTTTTAACCACTCGCTTACTGGGCACTTTCATCCCCTTTCTGCCCAGACCAATTTTCAGCTTTCAGGCCTCGTACACACGACCAGTTTCCTCGACAGAATCCATCAAGAAACTTGGTGGCAGTGCTTTTTTGATGAGGAAAACGGTCGTGTGTATGCTTTTCATCGAGAAAACTGTTGAGGAACTCGACGAGAAAAAAAGAGAACAAGTTCTCCTTTTCCTCGACGGGAGTCTTAATTTCCTCGTCGTGTTCCTCGTCGGGCTAGTTTTAGACAAGAAACACGTTGGTGTGTATGCTTAGAAACCCTCGCACCTTCGGTAAATGTAGCGTTCGTAATGGAGAATGGGAACTTTTACTTAACATGCAGTAACATGAGATTAGCAAAAGCAGCCCCAAGGGTTGTGCCAGTGGAATCGAACTTCCCCTTTATAGTGCGGAGAGATTTGGTTTTGACTGTGTGTACACAAAGAAAGCTTGTCAAGTTTCTCGACAAGCCTAACAAGGAACTTGTCGAGGAAAACGATGTTTCATTTACGACGAGTTCCTCGGTCGTGTGTACAAGGCTTTAGTGATGTTGCACTTTGAGCGACAATTGCGTGGCCATGGAACACTTTATCCAAGCTAAATTTGTTATCACTATTTTGAGACAATTTATGGTATTTATGGTATTTAATCACCACAGTTTTTTTTTATTTTTTGCTAAACAAACGAAAAAAGACCAACAATTTTGAAAAAAAAACTTTTTCTTAGTTTCTGTTATAAAATGTTGTAAAACTTAATTTTCTCCTTCATTGATGTTTGCTGATGAGGCTGCACTGATATCCTGCACTGATAGGCAGCACTGATAGGCAGCACTGATGAGGAGACACTGATGAGGCAGCACTGATGGGCAATGATAGGTGGCACTAACAGACGTCACTGATGGGCACTGATTGGCAGCACTGGTGGGCACAGATTGGCAGCACTGTTGGGGCTGCACTGATCATCAGGACACTAATGATCAGTGCAGATATCCCCTGTGTGGATTTGCTGGTTTTCAGCTCTCCTTAGTTTGAGGGGAGGATTGCTAAAACCGGCAAATCCGGTTTACATTGTGATCAGTTGTAATTGGACACAGTTGATCATGTGGTAAAGAACCGCTGTGATTGGCTCTCCACCCCAATCTGTCATCAGCTGCGATTACAGATCACTGCCGACACGTGACGCAGGGGGCTCACAGGCAGCGCAAGCATGGGAGGACGTTATATGACCGCCTCCCGGCAAAGTGCGGCCACGCTGTAGCCGTCATGGTGGGCTGGATGGAGGTAAATGAAGGGTAGGCCGCGGTGCCCTTGACAGATTCATCCCTGCCAAGCTTCCTTCTCTAAAGATCTTTCATGGGGATCAGTATTCAATGTCTGGTGTGAAATTGTCCTTTTGTCACTAAAAAGTATGCACAAGTCCCCTTGCCACCAATCACATTTTTCCCCTTTTCCACTTGTCAATTACCAGCAGTGAGTAAACCGACCAGCCTGCGGTGCCTGGGCTTTGTAGCTCCTATATTTTGAAGGGGCCGAAAAAACTGGAAGAGTGCCAAAACCATGATTCTTATTATGTTCACAATATTTTCTTTTTATTTGTAGTCATGGGGCCAGATTCAGGAAAGGTTACGCTGGCGGATCGAGTGATCCGCCAGCCTAACTGTGGCTTTGAGCCGGCGTTTCTGTTTTCTGTAACCAGAAAACAAGAAACGCCGGGTTGAAGTTCCGATGCGAGCAGCGTAACTGAGTTTCGCCATCGCATCGTTACTTCAACTTAAAAATGGCGCCGGGGGCGTTCCCGCCGATTTACGCTCAAAAAATATGTTAATGAGCGGAAATCGGCAATTCACGATCGACGTTTCCGGACGGGATACGCGGCGCATAGATATACCTACATGGGGTTGGAGTATCCTATGTTAGGTATAGGCGTCGTCATCGCGTCGGGAAAAAAAAAAAACGTCGCTTGCGTAAAACGGTCATGAATGGGAATGTGACGTCATTGACGTTCATTCACAGATTTTGGAGCATGCGCACGGGGATGTTTTGACACTCGACGCATGCGCAGTACGTTGGCGGCGGGATCGCGCGTAGTTGGCATACTACACGCCCCGTACCCGCTACATTTGAATTCCGCCAGCTCATTTGTGATGCGCTGCCGCAACTTTAGGACCAAGTGCTTCGTGAATGACAGCACTTGCTCCTAAAATTTCGGCAGCGCAACGCAAATGAGAAGCGTTACTCCAGAGCAAAGATGCTCTGGACTACGTGAATCTGGCCCATGCAGTATATGTTTTCTCCTGCAGCACTGAATGTTAGCCATGCTGTCCCAATTAAAGTGCACTGCTTGGCTATCTTTGTGTAACCCCAATTTAATTTGCAGTGCCTCAAAGCAAATCAAATAATCAAATAGTTATTGGGTTCTCTCATAACTTCCCGGAAAACGTAAAACTCTGTTTGTTCTGGTTCTGGTGTAGTTACATGGACAAATCCCCCCCTCAGCTGCTAGGTTTTTCCAGGACAAAGGCCTGCATTTACAGCCTTCACTAACAGCAATGAAATCCAGCACCGTGCCTTCAAAACTGAATGGTTCACTAAGGGACCAATTTATTTCAAATAATATAAATGACATTAGGAAGGACATACTGGTAAGGTTTTAGAAGGGCTGTGGAAGTTACATGTACCTTCCCAGAATGTTAGTACATAGAAAGTATCACATAAAAGTCTTTTTTTTTTAGGAATTCACTTCTATTCCTATTAAGACTTACCATTCAGGCCAGTAACACTAACAGACTCCAAGAAGGTGCGCACCAAAACAAAACTATTTTTCTACTTAATTGTGGAAATTGGGGTTAGACCATACAGGCAGTCCCGGGTTACATACATACAACCTACATACAACTCAAGCCCCATACACACGATCGGACTTCTATCTGACTTTTCCATGGATTTTGGTCTGAATGGGCATTGGTCGTGAACTTGTTCTGCATACTCTAGGCAGAACATTTTCAGCCTACTTTCACCAAATCACGTGGTTTTTCAGCTCTTTACCGCCACCCTGTGTGTAACTTCTGCTATTGTTGTCTGATCTTTAGCATTGGTTCTGAGCATGCGTATTTGTACTTTGGATTTTAGTCCAATGGACTTGTGTACACACAATCAGATTATCCGCATTTGAACAACGTTTGAGAGCATTCACAGTGAACACTTGTCCGATGAAAAACCGAAAACAATTGTCCAATGGAGCATACACACGGTCGGATTGTCCGATCAAACACGTCCGTCGGACCGTTGTTATCAAAAAGTCAGAATGTGTTTATGGGCCTTTATTCTTACAAATAGAGAGAGATAACAGGAAGTGAGAGAAAATGAACCATTGGAAAGGAAATTCACTCCTGTAATAGTTATTATGGGAAAAGCTCTACTGACGTTTTATCACCAATCCTTGTTTCTACGACAACCCAAGATTTTCAAAATCCAATAGTCACAGGGACAGAAAGTGAAGTGGAATCTTCTGAACGGAGCACAGACAGCAAAACAAACATTACAGGGGTGTTACCCTTTCCTATGATATCCAAAACGTAAAAATCATTTTTCGGCTGGAGTTAAATATAAAAAATGTACCTGTTCCAACTTACATACAAATTCAACTTAAGAACAAACCTACAGACCCTATCTTGTTTGTAACCTGGGGACTGCCTGTACTTATTTGTAAGCAGTTTTATGTGTCACAACACAGTATGAGATATATGTGTAAAAATTTTAACTTTATTGAAAAGATTAATCACAAGCGTTGAGTGATTTTTCCTAATATATGGGGGTTATCTGCCAGATTTGTCAGCATGCATGGTTTGATTTGTGCTGACACTACAGCTAGTGTTGCTTTCTACTACATGTGCAGACATGGCATTATTAACTGGCGCACTGCGCTTCGGGGCTTATATCAGTCTTGCTTAAGCAGCAGGAAAATAAATGGGTGGGCAAAGTAATTGAGGAGAATGAGACTGTTTTGGGATAATTTTACTTGCTGTAAATTAACAGTGACATACAAATATGTGAACAGTTGATGAATGTTTAAGTACAATTTACAAAATATAGGTTTAGCACAGAAACTTCAATTCAGGCATGACTATGGATTTTTAAAATTACAGAGCCGAATGCAAACAGTTCATCTCGCTGTTTCAAACAAAAAAAGGTTTTGATTTATTATTTTCCTTGGTAGTAAAGTAGATCTCAGTTCCCTGCTGTAGCACAAACAGGCTTGAAAAATAAAAATATAAAAGCATCTGATCAGTTGCTGGATTCAACACACACATTATAGTAAATAAGATGATTTTAATGATCACGGACAAAACAATTAAATTATAGCACCACATACCTACCTAGTAGATAAAGAAGAAAAGGATTGGGATTTTTTAGGTGCAAAGTTACAATAATATCAAATATTTTGAAAGGCAAAATATATATTTTAAAAGATAATAGTTGGCAGGTACAGCTTAATACAGTTTTATTGGAACAGCACTACAAGATAGACTTCCCAACATGTTTCGCCCATATATCAGGCTTCTTCAGGGGATGCTGTCCGAACCCTTTGTTCTTCATCTATTATAGTAAATAGTTTCTAGAGTCAATGCTGTCCAGCTTCAGTATATGCCATGTAATTTCTCAAAATAAAATATGACCCTACCATGTTATATGCCTTTAAGCTCTGAATAAATGGCTCTACAGAAATAACTAATAGATGTCTTAAATTAAATTATCCATTCAAATTCAATTAAAAATACTATGAAACCCCTATATTTTAACTACTAAGTGGTGGGCTCCCATCCCATGTGCAATAAAGTATTAAACCCTTTATTTTTTTTATTAAACAAAACATATGTTTTTTTTCTTCTCCCCAAGTTGCTGGCCCCTTTCCCATTTGCGGGTGTGTCTCCCCAGTCAGCTGCTAAAGAGTACCTGTGCACATGCACATTACTGGCCGGTGTGGTATGCATCTGTAGACACGCACAACGCCTGGCAAACAATGCACCTGCTTCCTTCTCCCTGCAATCTGACTGGTGGCAACAAGAGCCTGTCACTTCACTGCCCATGGTACTCCCCTCTACAACTCGGAAAATCAGGAAAGTGTCAAAGACTGTCCTGGACTTGGTGACAGTGACAAAGGACCACATGTAAGTGTTTGGGGATGGGTGACATAGAAAGGTACTGTGACACCTTGCATTTAGTACCACTTTATTGTAACCTAATATATACCTGTAACTAAACCAATAAAAGAGTAAAGGCATTGTTTAATATGCCTGTACAATGTTTTGATCTATATAATGATTTATCAAGCCAAAATATTCACATGTGTATATGAAACAACTATACAGGCAGTCCCTGACTTACGAACAACTGACTTACGAACGACTCCTATACACGAACAGCCTCAATGCTGGCTGCTTGTGCTCCACGCTTGTCCTGGATACCTCCACTATCTTGCCCCATTCCACACTGCAGTACTTCATGTACTGCATGGCCAGAAGTGCCCGGAAAATCCCACATCCCTGCACAGGCGGACCCGGAACATCTCACATCCCTGCACAGGCGGACACCGGAACATCTCACATCCCTGCACAGGCGGAAGTTACACTTACAAGCAGTGTTCCGACTTACGAACAGATTCCACTTACGAACAAACCTACATTCCTTATTGTGTTGTGGACTGCCTGTACTTTATATAAAGCTGTATGTTTTGGTCAGTCGATTAACCAATTATTGTATTTGCAGTCAATGACTGGACATGCATGGAGAAATGTTAGTGGGAGAAGAATAAAGGCCCAAAGGACAGAAGAAAAATGTCAGCATTGTAAATAGCAGAGAGCCAAAGAATACATATCTACTACAAATTGCAGGACTTTCTCCACAGATCCACAGTTAAGAAATTCTATATGTTCATGTCTAACAGGCAATAATCACTCACTATATATTATATGTTACTTGGGAATTTTATCCTGGAAAAGCATTTTTGCACTGTAGATCTACATGTTTGTTATGGGTTATATTAACACACAGTAATATAAATCTAGTTGTACTCCAGTGTATCTTTAAATTATTAGCATGCATTCAAAACATTTTTTTTTGCTTGTAAAGTTTTTTTTAATAATAATAATAATAATAATTAAAAAAAAAGCATATTTGTAGAATGCTCCCCTCCCTCTCTGTAAAGTCCACTATTGGTATTAGGAACTGTAATGGAATGCACACCACTGAACACAGTGCAGTAATTGTACTACCATGTGAAAAGCTTTGTTGCTGACATTAATCAAAAATCTACTTTCCCTGTGGTCAAAAATACACAATGCATATGAGAAGGCAATAAATGCATAGAAAGCTGAGGTGTAGAAAACATATTGCAGTCCCTTATCTTATGTTATGTAAGATCTAGAGATATATTATATTTCTGTATGGTGGAAGGGAACCCATAGATCGCGATCTAACCACCGATCACAGGCAGGCATTAAAACAAACAGGAGGACACAGATAAAAATACTTTTTGTATACACTTATTTATACAATTAAATCTCTTTCAGCTACAACCCTCTGAAGAAGACCGAATGGTCGAAACGCTTTAGGACTATACACCTGCCTGTCACTATTCAGGCTATGTATTTTACTGTTTACCTGGAAATGTTATGGTTATTTTGATTTCTGTTACTCTGCCACAACTCATTCCTTGTATACCCCACATTTTATGTCATTCAATTACTTTTTGTAATAAAACGTTTTTACCATAGACGTTGCATTGCCACTTTACTTCACACCAGCTGTTTTAAAGCCCCATTGGGACCATTTCTTTGTTTAAAACAAACAGGAACCTGGACAGGAAGTGCGAGGGGGGGGGCAGGTTGGGATATCATTTACTGGAACCAAACACTTGTGTTTTTCACCTGCTGCAGTTGAAATCTGGCTTCTCCTCCTCTCCCTCCTGTTGGTTTTCAGCTGTTGCAGGGGAAAAATACAGGGGATTGGTTCCAGTAAAGCCTTGTACACAAGATCAGTCTATCCGATGAGAACGGTCTGAAGGACCATTGTCATAGGTTAACCAATGAAGCTTAATGATGGTCTGATGTGCCTACACACCATCAGTTAAAAAAACGATCGTATCAGAACGCGGTGACATAAAACACAACGACGTGCTGAAAAAAATTAAGTTCAATGCTTCCAAGCATGCGTCGGCTTGATTCTGAGCATGTGTGGATTTTTAAACGTTGGTCGTACCTACTAACAATCGGTTTTGACCTATCAATTAGGAGTCCATAGGTTAATTTTAAAGCAGGTTGGCTTTTTTTTAACCTAAAGTTAAATAACCTATGGGGCCCACACACGATCAGTTTTGACCGATGAAAATGGTCCATCAGACCTTTGTCCTCTAGCTATAATTTCGTGTGTATGAGGCCTTAAAGACACTCCCCTGCCCCTCATGTCCAGGTTCCCCTTCCTGTGTGTTAATTTCTTAAAAAAAGGTCTCGAACCCTGGTGACCTTTGATCTCTTTCATGTTGTTCAGGTAGATCTCCAAATCTCAAAGGTTGCCTACCCCTGCTATATATTGTACGTGAGGTATTTTATAACTTTTTATGCAGTTTCTGCTACTGTGCTGTATTGTTGCCCAGTTATTACTGATCAAAGTTAGATGTAAGGAAGGTTTAAACAAACTGTCTGCAAGTGAATAAATATATCGGAGTAACTTAAAATATAATTTCATAATATTTTCACAATTTATGGAAATCCTACAATGTCATGTAATATTATAAACATGGGTTTTAATTGACAAATGGGCACTTTTTCAGAAAGGCTGATCCCCTTGGGTCCAGGCCTATTTCACCATAGAAGAGTGATGGCAGAATAAAGACTAATGCAACGTATACACGACCGTTATTTATGTCATGGGAAAAAACAACGTTTTTCTCGACGTGATTCCTTTCAAGCCTGCCTTGCATACACACGATCATGAAAAAAAATGCTCAAGCAAAGCGTGGTGACGTACAACACGTACGGCGGCAATATAAAGGGGAAGTTCCATTCGAATGGCGCCACCCTTTGGGCTGCTTATGCTAATTTGACCTGTCTCATAACCTGCTTCTGAGCATGGGCGTTTTCCCCCCCTCGTTAAAGCGTACACACAACCGTTTTTCGCGACGTGCCGTGAAAAAGACAACGTGAAAAACGTAAGGAAAAAATAGAGCAGGTTCTAAATTTTTACGGACATTTTTCTCATCGAGAAAAATGCTCTGGAGCCTACACACGGACGTTTTTTCACGACCAATTTAAAAAAAAATTCTTGTCTTGTGTACACGGCATTAGTGGTTTATCTAGTCTGCACCCTTTTTTATATATTTTTTTTTTTGTCTAGAAAGATTTCGTATGATTCTATATTTGACCCAAAGCATGTTTGAATCCACGCACTGTCGATTGACTTCCTACCTCTGCTGGAAGTCTGTTCCAAACTAGTCTTTTGGTAAAATTAGACTTTCTAAGATTATTTTTGAACTTTCCTCCTGCTAGTTTGAGGTCATGTCCCTGTGTTGTTGATCTTCATATTGAAAATCCTACCCTTCTGAGCCGTATTTACATCCTTGGTGTATTTAAAGGCTTTAGTCATGTCTCCCCTTTCCCTTTCCTTCCTTCAGACTGTACATACTAAGGGCTAGATTCACAAAGACTTACGACGGGCGTATCAGTAGATACACCGTCGTAAGTCCTAATCTCAGCCCACGCAAATTTAAGTGTATGCTCATAATGAGATACGCTTAAATGTTGCTAGATACGAGCAGTGTTTACGCTGGCCACTAGGTGGCGTTCCCAGTGTAAAATTTGCAAATGAGCAAATACGCCGATTCCCACACGTACGACAGGCCGGCGTATCTGTTTACGTAAGACTTACGCCCGGCGTAACGTTACCCCTACTATAGTGAGGCGCAGCCAATGTTAAGTATGGACGTCAGGACAGACGTAATTTACGTCGTTTGCGTAAGTCGATTCACAATGAATTTGAATTCCGCCGGGTCCGTTACGCTACGCCGCCTCAACTTTACAGGCAAGTGCTTTGTGAATAAAGCACTTGCCTAAAAAAGTTGCGGCGGTGTTATGTAAATGACATACGTTACGCCCGCACAAAGATAAGACGGGCTACGTGAATCTAGCCCTAAGTTCCTGAAGTCTCTACTGATATATATTTTACCCCTCAGACCTGTCACCATTTTTGTTGCCAATCTCTGGACTCATTCTATCTTATTAATATCTTTCTGTAGATGAGGTCTCCAGAACTGGGCACAGTATTTTAATTTTAATTCTATATATTGTACTCATACTATGGTATCCCGCATTGGGCAAAACCTCTTAATAGTGTTGCTGCTAATTCTGTTAAAACATGAATAAAAATGATTGAAAAAAAATATTAACGTAGATTGGTTAAAATAGAAGTAAAAGATGAAATGACAGAATTACAGTAAATGGAATCCAAATAACCTTTTAACTATAGACTAATTTGCATAGGAAGGCAGTTGACTGTAGGGTTCAGCCGTCAACAGCCTTCCAATAGTAAGGAAAGCGTGGACACTTTTCATTGAGAGGCTCTACAACTCTCACAACAAACATTTCCATAGACTGTGAAGAGAAGGGGGGTTGTATAATTGCAACATATTAGAGATAACTGTACTAAAATGTTTAACATTTTTCATATTTTTTATACTCACTCATCATTTATCCATGGTTAATAAGGCCCAGTAGACCAATTTTAAACTCCTTACCAGGGGATATAGGTGCCCAACTTTTTACGCCATTTATATCCCTCAGTGTCGAAACATACCAACATAGTCAGGGTTCACTTGTGCATATTTGGTGGGCATGTCTCCCTTTTTTTTTTGGATCGGATTTAGTGGCCAGGGCAGTTATCCTGCACCATTAGTGATAAGTGAAATAAAAAGAGTGCGGCGCAAAATAAAAACAATAATAATAATAATAATGGTGACAATAAATATACTTATAAAAATATAAATTATTTGAAAATAGTGTCCATGTGCAAGGAAGTCCATAAAGCAATGAATCCACAGCCTTAAACGATTTCCAGAGTGGAAAGTGAAAAGGAACACCAAAGAATATCCTCCACCAGTGTAAGATGGACTCTCACCTCTCTGCTTTGACCCAGATGGATCTCAAAGCATAATCTGTGAGACGGATGGATAGGATAAAAACCATAGATCCGGATTCAATGATTTCTCAACATTCATACCACTATGTAGGGAAGAAAGGAAAGAAATCTAGTGCTCTCTGATAAAATAAATATTTATTTAAAACAATGGAGACTTCACTCACATGTAGAGACACTCTAAGAGCCGAGTGTCAGCATAGCGGCATGTAACAGCGTACCAAACCGTCCTACTGCAATCTGCGGCGATCGTGGGTGACGTTCTGCATGGGACTTTTTATGAATTGTTCTTAGTGCTGGCTTGCATATATTGGTACTTTATTTATTTTTTCCAGCGCTGAATATATTCTCTTACTTTTGTGCCATTAGTGATAAGCACAGGTTCCTACTCTCCTTGAATGGGTCACGGAGATGGACCATATCAAACGCATGATATTACTTCTGGCACAGGAATTGAAATCATGTAATCAATGCCATCAAACTTGGCTCTTGGAAGGTGTTTAGGGAGTCATAAGTAGTGTAGCTCACGAATATTCGCATTGCGAATATTCGCTACGAATATTGCATATTCAAGTATTCGCGAATAACTCGAATATTGCGGCGAATATTCGCTATGGCGAATATTCGCTATGGCGAATATTCGTATTTTTTCAAATTTATTTTTAAAACAGATCACATCCTAGTGATCTCCATCGACGTCTAAAAGCATTGCTGGTATGATTAGAGAGAGACCCTGGGCCGAGTAGCTGATGCGATTCTTTTATGTTGCCGAAAATTCGCATTGCGAATTTTCGGCAACATAAAAGAATCGCATCAGCTACTCGGCCCTTCTTTTGCATCAGAGCCAATCAGAATAACTCGAATATTCGAATATTCGACAAACGGAATATTGCGCGATTATCTTCTCCGCCCTTCTTTTGCATCAGAGCCAATCAGAATAACTCGAATATTCGGCAAAAGGAATATTGCGCGATATTCCTTTTGCCGAATATTCAAGTTATTCTGATTGGCTCTGATGCAAAAGAAGGGCGGAGAAGATAATCGCGCAATATTCCTTTTGCCGAATATTCGAGTTATTCTAATTGTCTCTGATGCGCCCTTCTTTTGCATCAGAGCCAATCAGAATAACTCGAATATTCGGCAAAAGGAATATTGCGCGATTATCTTCTCCGCCCTTCTTTTGCATCAGAGCCAATCAGAATAACTCGAATATTCGGCAAAAGGAATATTGCGCGATATTCCTTTTGCCGAATATTCGAGTTATTCTGATTGGCTCTGATGCAAAAGAAGGGCGGAGAAGATAATCGCGCAATAGGAATATTGTGCGATTATCTTCTCCGCCCTTCTTTTCCCCCTTATTCTCCTTTCTTTTAAGTAGAGTTAGTGTAGAGTTAGTGTTTAGTGCATATTAGTTTAGTAATACAGGAAATGATCTCCGTTTATGAGAATTTCGCAATCATTTTCGCATTAGCGAAATTTCGCAACATTTTTTTTGGATTAAATATCACGAATATTCTATATTAGCGAATATTCGCGAATATTCTTCTATATATTCGCGCAATATCGCGAAATCGAATATGGCGTATTCCGCTCAACACTAGTCATAAGAACTAAACTTGTGATGTAATGGCCTGATCAGATGGATTTGTTGAGACGTACTTACCTGGGATGCCATCCTTTGGCTTCTTTTCCCCTTTCCCATTTTCCTCCTCCTCACCCTTCTCTCCACTTCTCCCTCCCACCTTTTTTCTTTTGTGCTTCATGGTTCTTTTTGCTTCAGTCCTGCAGGGTTATGCCCCATGGTGCGAGCTATGGGGCCTATTCTGGTTAACCCACTGTGTTTCCTTTTTGGAGCGAAGATCAGGAAACATTTTTCTACTTTGTCCATTCATAATTATGAGTATTACCTATAGGATATTCTGTCACATATTTGATCATGACTGTTACCATACTAGTGCCTTACCCTGTATTTAAATACCTTATTTTAAATACTTATTTTTTGCTTAGATTTTTGTTATGTTATAAAATGTTTTCAATAAAAACAGATTGAACATAAATTATTTCATATACAAACGTCTATGTCAATTGTACACATGTACAATATATGCAAGGTCAAAGGTACCATATGTGGTTATATACTAAAATTATTGCAAGCCTGGTTCTAATATGCATATTTCCTTTGTCCCCCTAGAGCAAATATATGTGTAAGCCACAATCATTTTAAGTATTATTGATTTCTGGAGGAACCCAGAGAATTCTACTAAAGCATAATCTGTTAATTACACTTAATGAAGTTTATTGTTTTTTGTTCATGCAGTATGACAAGACTAGACATGATAAACCTTGAGGTCTTCCTTATATGTCAAACAAACTTGACTGTGCACATCCATTCTTGTCATATCTGCTTAATCCCTTTACCGAAAGGATGTCAACAGAAAATTGCTTATTTTGTTTTAGAGGGAGGGTGATTAGACTAAGGTAGAAGTTAAAAAAAATGACCTTTGCAGACTTGCTGTTTAGATGCTGTGGCTGTTTACACTTATTCCTAATAAAAATAATTTGCCACAAAGGGGCACATTTCCTAAAGTACGAACGCTAGTTTTACCAGAAGGAGCGCTCCCACCTCATAACTTGCTTCTGAGTATGCACGTTATTTTCACGTCTTTAAAGCCCACACACGACCATTTTTTACGACGTTAAAAACGACAACGTTAAAAACAATGCGAAAATTTAGAGGACACACAATCGTTTTTAATGACATAAAAAAAAAAAGAAATTTTTCACATCGTGTGTACACGGCATAATACATACATCCAGAGCTACAATGGAATGGTTTAGATCAAAGCATATTCATAATGTGTTAGAATGGCCCAGTCAAAGTCCAGACCTAAAACCCATTGAGAATCTGTGGCAAGACTTGAAAATTGCTTTTCACAGACGCTCTCCATCCAATCTGAGAAGAGCTTGAGATTTTTTGCAAGGAAGAATAGGCAAAAATGTTACTCTCTAGATGCTCAAAGCTGGTAGAGACCAAAAAAGACTTGCAGCTGTAATTTCAGCGAAAAGTGGTTCTACAAAGTACTGACTTATTGAATCTGACTTATTGAATCCCAATAAAATACATTTAAGTTTTTGGTTGAAACATGACAAAATGTGAAAAATTTCAAGTGGTATGAATAATTTTTCAAGGCACTGTACGTGTATGGTGAGGCTAAAGACCCATACACGCGGGCTGAATGTTGGAAGACATTTAATAAAAACCATAGGTGTGCGCACAGGGTTTGCCGGATGTGCCTGGGCACACCCTAATCACCTTGTGCACATTAGCATCGTCACTTTTTGTAGCAGCGGGGAGGTAGGAAAGATTTCCCTCTTACTGACTATACTATAAGAGAAGTGCTTATGCACTTCTCTTTTACTGTACCGGCAGGGAGATCCATGTGCCAGGGCCATATATATATGTAGACACACACACATTTGTGTTCGAGCTTTGGGGTGCACACCCTAATGCCATAGGCTGCGTACACCTATGATAAAAACCGATATTCGGCCCGTGTGTATGACGATCTGTCTGACACAAACCAGCCATTTGGCCTACTTCTGTCAGATGAGAATGCTGGAAAACCAGCAGCCGACTGACTCCTGATCATCCCGACAGTCAGTCAGTTGAGGCAGACGGATTAGCAGCAGGAGCTCTCACGGCGCTCGTCTCCTAGAGTAGGAACGGGTGTGTCATAGCTCCAGGCAGGTGTAGGAGGTAGTCAGGCAGGCTAGGTTTCCCCCAGCCTCTCCCTGCTAGCTTCAGCTCCTAGCCCCAGCACTACTCGTCCTCAACCTGGCCTTTCTCCTCCATCACTCAGAACCACAGCGGATCAGCTCCCTGGCCCTCTGGCCTTCCTCAATCCCTT
Organism: Rana kukunoris; assembly: GCA_029574335.1. NCBI lineage: Eukaryota > Metazoa > Chordata > Amphibia > Anura > Ranidae > Rana > Rana kukunoris. The sequence continues at coordinate 288,932,235 of CM056049.1, forward strand.
GCCTTGTTCCAGGTAAGAAATTGCTGACGGCCGTCCTTGTCAGGACAGCCGTGGCAAACATCTCATGCCCCCTCGGCTTTCCCCGGCCCCTATCCTCCTTCCCCTGTGCCCCCATACCATCATCGTCAATCGCAATTTTTTTTTAGCACACCCGTGCCAGCCTGCATTGAATCGCGGGGCCGCGATCTAGGAAAGACCGCGGCTTCACCCGCGGCCTACTGCTGCGGCGCTCCCCACACCCTCGCTCCTATCCTCCACCCCCTATGCCCCCATACCGCCAGCTGAGACACCCTCCCACTACCCTCCAGCCACAATTCCGCCTTCCTAGGGCATTCTTTTTGGACACCCGCGCCGGCCTGCACTGATTCGCGGGGCCGCGATCTAGGAAAGACCGCGGCTTCACCCGGGGCCTACCGGCGCGGCGCCCCCCACTCCCTGTAATCCCCCCAAATCCTCCAGGAATCCCCCCCTTCCCTAATAGGACAGCCACTCTTTCCCTGGCTTACCTTTTGTGCCCCACTGTACCTCCATCCGTTCGAGCTGTCAGCTCCAGGCTGCATCCTGCTGCCTGATCAGGCAGCTCTCCTGCTATAGTAAACTATAAGCACACCCCTCACCCCCAGCCACTGCTCACATCCACACAACAGAAGCTTGATCCAGGGCTCATCCGATCGCCTTTTCACAGGGGTCAGGAAGGAATTTTTTTACCCCACCAGAGCACATTGGCCCAGCACCGCTAGGGTTTTTTTTGCCTTCCTCTGGACCAAGCCAGGAGAGAGGAATCAGCCAATTCCTCTCCCCATCGCCCCGGAACCTTCCACCCTCCCCCCCCCCCCGGTGCTTGGCGACCATGGCATATCAGCAATATTCTGCAGAAACCATTTGGAGTTTGAGGCAATCCGCCGCAATACTACCAGCCATCACCAAAAAAGCCCTAATAATTGAGCGAATATGGAGAGTCGATCAACGACCGACCGTCAGGTATTTCAGCCATTCACCCCAACCTAAGCACATATCTTGTGCTTTGATCAATACAAGATCGGCAGTAAAACACCGACTGGAAATCCGGGACCTCATTCTACAACACGATCTAGATTGCCTCTTTATTACAGAGAGCTGGCTTACAGCCGACTGTAACACCATTCTAGGAGAACTGGTGCCAGAAAACTACCGTATCATAACGGAAAACAGAATAGGGCAAAGAGGAGGAGGACTGGCGGTGATCCACAAGACGCACCTTGCGGTCACTAAACCAGCCCTTCAAAACCCTCTTCCATTCATGGAAACCCTTACTCTGCAACTGCAAACAAATTCCAAGGAGACCGTCCACATTCTTCTCTGCTATAGGCCTCCTGGCCCAAAATCGCAGCTGCTATCATCATTAACGGAGTTTGTCTCCACTTACACCCTCAACAGCAAACATGTTTTGCTGCTCGGGGACTTCAATCTCTGGGCCAACTCCGCACAAGACCCCGTTGCCGACGCCTGTATCGACCACCTGGAAGGATTAGGCCTTCAGCAACTAGTATGTGGGCCCACACATGCTTCAGGTCACACGCTCGATCTTATTTTCAGACAAGATCTGGAAATAAAAATCTTGGAAAATGAACCATTGCCATGGACTGATCACCATGCAATTAAATTCATTATTTCCGAATTCCCCCCCTTAACAAAAACATCAAATCCAGTGACAACACACTGGACCAGATGTCAGAAGAAGCTCCACTCGGAACTCTTCAAAGCCACGTTAGGGGATAAAATAAACACAATTCAGCCGCACCTAACTGCGGAAGAAACACTGAAGGCCATAAACATTGCACTATTGCAGTCAGCTGACTTGATAGCGCCGAAACGAAAGACCCAAATCAGGAAAAATAACTCCAGCTGGTTCAACAACCAGCTGGCGTTACTGAAGCAAGAGCGCAGAAGGGCAGAAGCAGCCTGGAAAAGAAACTCTTCAGATGAGAACCTCTCGATCTACAAGGCAATAACCAGAAAATACTACAAGCAAATCTTCGAAGCCAAGAAAAACTATTTTTCTGAGGCTATCAACGGTGCCCTAAATCGCCCCCGCGAACTCTTCAAGATGGTCACTCAGACCATGAATCCAGGATGTCTTGAAGCCCCCAACTTGGATACACAAGAATTTTGCGATGAGTTATCGGATTGCTTCATTAACAAAATTGAGGCTATCCGGCAAAGCATTCGACAAAACAATTTCGCTCCTAGCCCCCCCCCCCCGTATTCATTTACACAGCACCGGCAGCAATTCACCACAGTTAGGTGAGTTCACGCTGGAACCCATCTCCATTCAGACCACAAAAAATATCATCGGCACTCTGCGCAACAGCACTGCGCCAAATGATATTATCCCCACCAAACTGCTGAAGGAATGCGCCAACATCCTGGCACCTCCTGTCACGCAGCTTATCAACCAATTCTTCAGGGAGGGCATAATGCCCTCCCAGCTGAAGGAGGGCTTTATTCAACCCATTTTGAAGAAATCCACCCTGGATCCGAAGGATCCACTCAATTGGCGCCCCATAACAGGCCTAAATGTTCTTTCCAAGGTAATGGAGAAAGCAGTGGTACAGCAGCTGCAACAGCATCTAGATACCCACAACCTACTCGACCCATTTCAATCAGGATTCCGTCCCGGACACGGGACGGAAACAGCATTGCTTAAGATATGGGACGACGTTCTCGAGGCCGCAGACGAAGGAGAATATTCTCTTCTGGTTCTGCTGGACCTAAGCGCAGCCTTTGATACAGTAGATCACAAGCTGTTGTGTTGACTCGGCTGGCTAAAATAGCCAAAGTCGCAGAAAGCGATCTATCCTGGTTCTCCTTTTTTTTGGATAACCGATCGCAAATAGTGAAGCTAGGACCCTTCACTTCTGAACAACGCACATTATCGTGCGGGGTCCCTCAAGGATCTCCCCTGTCGCCGATGTTATTCAACATCTATGTGCGTCCTCTTTTCGAAATCATCAGCAGCCAAAAACTGCTATATCACTCATATGCAGACGACACGCAACTGTACTTCCGCATTTGCAATAAAAAGGATCACCACCTCAATCTAGAGACATGCCTCTCTTTGATAGAGGACTGGATGACAAAGAGTTATCTCAAACTCAACGGAGCGAAAACAGAACTTCTTCTGTTTCACGCCAAGCGCAGGAATCAACCGGCAACAATTTGGATCCTCCCACCCATTCTGGGCAAAATCATCTCCCCTAGCGCCAAAGTCAAAAGTCTTGGGGTCATCTTTGACTCCGACATGACAATGAACGCACAAATAGGGTCAGTAGTCAGCGGATCTCACCATCTGCTGCGCCTACTATGCAGACTCATTCCTTTCATTCCCAAGAAAGACGTAGCGGTCGTGGTGGGAGCAATTGTAAACTCCAGACTGGACTATGCAAATGCCCTTTACCTCGGACTCCCCAAGTACCAAATCGCTCGTCTTCAAGTCGTTCAAAATACGGCCGCCAGACTTGTGACTGGGAAACAACCCTGGGAATCAATCTCGTCTTCACTGAGATCCCTTCACTGGCTACCAGTTAAAGACAGAATCACCTTTAAAGCTCTCTGTCTAACGCATAGATGTATCCATGGGAATGCTCCCCATTATCTATGCGAAAAATAAAAAATCCAGAATCCCAATCGTATTTTACGATCCACCAATCAAAATCGGCTTCAGATACCGAAAGCCAGATACAAGTCCAAAGGGGACAGAAGATTCGGCTTCCAAGGTCCCAGACTATGGAACGCCTTACCAGTCAGCATTCGGCTGGAGGAGAACTACTTGGTCTTCAGGAGAAAGATTAAGACTCATCTCTTTTGATCTCAAAGGAGACAGGAACAACAAGCGCCCAGAGGCGATTTACTTTGCATGTGCTGCGTTATATAAGTTTTCATTCATTCATTCATTCATTCATTCATCCCTCTTAGCCAATGAAGTCCTCCTGTCTGAACACAACAGATGATCGGATGAGATCACTATACAAACTTTGGATGGTTAGTACAGGCTTGTAGTGTGTACCAGGCTTAAGATGTAAGCACAGATTAGAGTGAAAATTTGTGTTTGTTGATATCGCATTTTTTTGGGAAGCTTTAGCATGCAGCTTTGACATCTACTAGGTGCTCTGCAAACAGTGAATCAGATAGCTCAGTACATATGGTACATGTTGCAACATGGTGCATTGAAACACAGAAGCCCAAAAGCTATATGCAGTGTTTTAGTCACTGCGAGTGCATGGTAATAAATCTAAATAAAAACGAGGGCGCTAGGGTCTCTATGTAGACCAATAGAAACACACAGTGATATATCTTAATAAATGCGATTCACCTGGATTTGTGCTTACAATACAAAATTTGAATGAATGAAGTCAACAATTCAAATACAAATGTGCATAAACGTAAAAAGTCCCAATAATATAAGAGATAAGGAAAATAGTCCAGCAATCAATTCTAAGCAAAATAACACATAAGGGATAGTTCTTCTGGAGCTTGGCATGCAGGTGTCTATGTATTGTGATAAGCGCAATATTATTTCAGAGCACTTCAGGTGAAACTGAATAGATGGTGAAGGCTGTTAACATTACCTTGGAGTGAGACTGCATGCCAAGCTCCAGAAGAACTATCCCTTATGTGTTATTTTGCTTAGAATTGATTGCTGGACTTTTTTTTTTATTTCTTATATTATTGGGACTTTTCACATTTATGCACATTTGTATTTGAATTTTTGACTTCATTCATTAACATTTTGTATTGTAAGCACATATCCAGGTGAATCACATTTATTAAGATATATCACTGTGTGTTTCTATTGGTCTACATAGAGACCCTAGCGCCCTCGTTTTTCTTTCTATCACCCATACACAGCTCACCCCTGTAACCTGAGGAGCAGCTATTGTATATACTATATATATTTTTTTTACTTTATTTTAATCATCTTACTATTTGGCGTGGAAAACACCCCTTTCTATTTCAAATAAATCTAAATAGCATAGTTAGGTAAATACAGTTTTCCCACTTCTTGCCCTTTTTGTCCTCAGCACAAAACATGATAAATATATTGAAAATACATTGCTATTGTGTGCCGTGGTTTAATTTAGTGTTTTAAAAGTGTGTAAATTTACCCCTAGCAGAGCATACCAGACCTGAGAGAGAAGTTCCAAAGTGATTAGCAATGCCTTATGCTACCCTGTCTTTAATACATAATCAAACATAAGTGATACATCAGGCAATACAGTATCAGAACACCAGTCAAAAAGAGGAACCAGTAGCAAAATTTAACCTAAAGGATATCTAAACATAAGAACAAAAATTGTATAATTTTCTGTGGTGGTTGAATTTGTTTTATTTTTTCCTGATTAAAGTGGTAGTATACTCTATACTACCACTTTCACTTAGGCCGCGTACACACGACCAAATAAATCCGATCAAATCGGTCTGTCAGACCGATTTGATCGGTTTTGTCTGCTGGGATATATTAGTTTGATCGTGTACACACGATCAAACCAAAATCCCCGCCGGCAGACAGCGCTGTGACGCGGCGGTGACATTGACGCTGCCACGTCACCGCACCAGTGATGTTGACGCCGCCACGTCACCGCACCAGGAAGTAAAACACTTCCGCGCATGCGTCAAATCCATTTGACGCATGTGTGGGCAGATATGTCTGCTGGTTAGCGTACTAACCAGCAGACATGTCGGACGGACGGGTTCCCAGCAGACAGATTTTAAAGCATGCTTTAAAATCTGTCTGCTGGAAAAATCTGTCTGTCTGCCCGTACACACGATCGAATTTGTCTGCTGAAACGGTCTGTCGCACCGTTTTCAGCAGATAAATTTGATCGTGTGTACGCGGCCTTACAGGTAAGCCTATAATAAGGCTTACCTGTAAGTATAAAGAATATCTCCTAAACCGGTACGGTTTAGGAGGTATTCCCCCCGCAATGCGCCGCTGATTGCAGCGGCACATTGCGCAGCGGGGATCCTCGGCGAAAGGACCTTGCCGAATTGAAGTCGCCCGTGCGCGGGAGTGACGACATCGCCGCTCCAGCCAATCACAGCGCTGGAGCGGCGGTACCCGGAAGTCAAGCCGGAGCAAGATGACATCTCTAGCCGATTATGCCTTTTGCCTTGCAGTTGGGAAAAAAAAAATTCAATAGCGGGTATACAACCTCTTTAACTACATCTTCTAAAACATATAAATAAACCTGTTGTTCCTGCCAAAACTAAACAGTATTAATGGCTTTCCCACCCATCTACTGTGAAAACACTACTTCCACCATTGCTATACAAAAACGTAGGATGCTACTTAGTCACAACTCATTCAAACTATTGTTTGAGAAAGCATATGTTTTATTGATATACATATTTGTGTTTAAAAAAGTCATAAAACCAGACTTTTTCTAACAAAAGATGCAGTCCCAAGGGAACTGGTGAACCATCTGGTCAAGAACAATAGCCATGCTCAGTGGTCCAGCTGAGGTTAAAGAAGGCTAAAGAAGCACTCTACTTTCACTGCAGACTCGAGACACGTATTTGGTCAGAACTCTTAGCAGACTTACAGCAGGAACACTCAGTGGGCACAGAGCTGCAGGCACTCAAACAGGTGGGGAAGCCAGGATCAGAGACAGAAGCATGGTGAGAGACCGCGGACAAGAACATAGCAGGATTCCGCACTATATGCCCATATATAGCCACCCTAAGGTAAGGGGACTACAACACTCCCTAAGGATTCAATAGATTTTGTCCATCTCTACAAGGAAGACTCCGATCACACCTCACCCAGTCCATTTCCATTTATGCATATAGACTGTCAATCAGTGTCGGTTTGACACCCTACACTAACTGATTAGTTATTATAGGTCACATAGTGACACTTAGATGCATTAGACACATAGCACTGCTGTTTTCTATTATCCACACCACGCACGTTGTGGACTAATATCGGCTAGTTTACCAGTGTTCTTTATGGTTAAATATCAGTTTGTTTATATATATGGTGTTGCACATTGCATGTTTTAATTTTATTTTTAGTCGTGTATATATGGTGTTATTTGGTGTTTGCACAGTTTATTATTTGGTGTTTGCACAGTTTACATTTGCATTTTCTGAAAGCGCTTATCAACATTTCATTGTCACACTAGTCTAAACCTGCCTGAGCTATACTGCCAGAAAACTGTCACGGTGGACTTTCAATAATAAGTGACAGAGGCATTTGTTCACATCTCTTGTAGATGTGAGGCTAAGGGGGCGGGAAATGCCTCAGCTGCCTGTGATTGGCGGTCCGCAGCGAAAGCTTCCTGGCGGGATAGCTTTAGCAGCTTCAGCCTAGTATCCAAACATGCCTGAACTCATACCTAGCTTTGGGGTACAGTCCCTGATTCAATATCCTTGTATGTCCCTTTGTATTGGAGCCAAAATTTGTAGTGTGATTGGTGGTTTGGCATATTTTTGCAACTCTATCCTGATTTCTTCCTGTAGAATTACTGGAGATTATTGAACAGATGAAATATTGTACTGTTCAGAGAGTAATGCTATACTCTAATTTTGAAATTTAAAATAAAAAGGATTTCAGAAAAGGAAGCTTGCCCTGTATTATGTTCCTTTATTGGGTATAATATTATCCAGAAGTGGGCTGTTTTCAAACATGCTATCTATTTTGTTATTTTCCAGACATGGATGTTGTGGATGTTCAAATAGAAGCCAGAGGCATGTTGCAGTTTTTCCTTTGATGGGATTGATCTGAAAAGCTTTTATAGCTTTGAAATACATAATTTGCAGTGCATTCCATGACCTCATCCATACTTACATGATGCTGGTTATTAGACATCAACAAACTAGAAACATATTTTTTGGGCAGTTATTTAAGAAGCCTGAAAAACCAACATCATACAACTGTTTGCAATAACTATATTAAAGTATTCTCAACATAACTGTTTCAATCTGGAAATACAAAAATTGGGAAATTCATGTGATAAAAGCATTGATGTTATTTATGTCAAAGAACACTGGGGTTGATTTACTAAAACTAGAGTGTAAAATCTGGTGAAGCTCTGCATAGGAACCAATCAGCTTCCAGGTTTGTTTTTGTCAAAGCTTAATTGAAAAAGCTGAAGTTAGAAGCTGATTGGCTACAATGCACAACTGCACCAGACTTTGTACTCCAGGTTTGGTAAATCAACCCCACTGTGTGTATACATGTATGTAAACGTGTGTTTCACCTTTTCACTGCTGATCATCTGGAGACTGTAAACAAAAAATTGAAATAAAAGATGCATAACATTCTGAAAAAAACTCTAGGGAACTTTTTTGTCTGAACGCAGAGTACTATTTTAATTAGGGATGAGGCATTCATTTGTAGGCATGGTCTAGCAGAAGTGGGAAAATGCAGTGTGCGTAGTAAAAAATGGGTGTGGTTTAAACTATGCTAATAATTGGGCAAGAACAAGACAAAGAGAGAGAGAAAGAGGGAGAGAAAAGGAGAGAAAGAGGGAGAGAGAAAGAGAGAAAGGGAGAGAGAAAAAGAGGGAGAGGGAGAAAGAGAGGGAGAAACAAAAGAGAGAGAGAAAGGGGGAGAGAGGGAGTGGAAGAGACAGAAAAAGAGGGAAAGAGAAGGAAAGAGAGAGGAATGGAGGGAGGGAGAGGGAAGGAAGAAAAGAAAACAGGGTGGAGGGACAGCAGGCCCAGATCCCCCCCCCCCCCGAGAAGGGTTCACCATCAAACAGATACAAGAGATGGTCAGAGACTGTGGACATGATACAAGAGACTGCAGACCTACAAAAAGAGATGGGGGCAGAGATGGGGTCAGAGAATGTGGACATGATAGAGATGGTCAGAGACTAAGGACATAACTGACAGCAGAGGCTTTACACACAGACCATGAATGTGTACAATGTTCTGTGTAAGGGGGAGGGGAGAGATGCCAGTGAGGTATGTACGCTACACTACACTACAGAGAAGATGGGGATAATAATCACCTTCAGTCCTGTCCTGGTTGGTCCCTGGACACCGTCGCTCACAGCCCAGCCACTCCATTCACCGGTAAAAACCGGGAGCATGACCACTTCATTCAGGGCGGCACCATGATATCATTGTGCATGCACCCGAGCCTGAACAGCCCGAGAAGCACATGTGCAGTGCCAAAGTCAGCCCGTGGCCATGTTTTTAAGGGGAGAAACTGTGGCCTTTTTACAGGGAATATAGTTCCCTGTAAAAAGGCCCAGGGGTAGGAATGGCCCAGGGGTAGGGGGCAGAGCCAAATCTGGACTGTTGGCAACTATAAAGATGTAAACTATTTGATCTTTATATCAACCAGGAAACTGTACAGGTGTTTTTCTCAGTATAGCTATTAATATTTAAAATACACCATTTACACTACGCATTGTGTTGACTCTTGTGCATTACCATTCTTTTTGGATAGGGTGGCAGCCAACGCTGTATCCTGGACTAGGCCAGCAAGGCCCAGGCCTAGGGCAGCACTTTGCCGGGGGGCAGCACGGAAGAAGTCCCTGCTGGCTTGTGCTACGCTGTTGGTGTAAAGCAAGCTGTTTCTAATTTTGACTGTCCTATCATTCTGGACCACAAACCTTCCTCACTGTGCTATATGTTTTCTACTGTGCCATTGGAATGGTTATATCTTCTTAATCCTCTCCATAAAATTATCAGAAATTTGTGCTTTAAGTAGAACTACAGTATAGGCAACACTTTTTTTTTTCATTTTTGGATAGATTAAGGGAGGATTATAGGCCCTATCAGTTTCTTTTTTTTTACCATCCCTATACCATTGCAGAGATTTCCCTTCACTTTCTGCCCCATAGCTAAACAGGAAGTGATAGGAAATCTATGCAAACTAAGGGAATCCATTCCCCCCCCACCCAGGCATTGAGAACTAGTGTCCCCACTCGAAAATTTCAGGGTGGGTCTTAAACAGAAAGTGGTGTGGCCTTGACAGGAAGGGGTGGGTCATATTTAAATTAGGGGGTGTATGAGTTTAGTTAGGCCTAGGGAAGCACAAATCCTAAATACACCACTGGTGGCAGCAGACCTTAACACGCAGAAAAATGGACATACACCACAATCCACAGATGGTTCACATTTATGGAATATTGTTATATAATATGAGTGCATTTTTTGTGCTGCTTAGGTGCTTTGAGATGGCGCCAAACTGTGTGTAATGCATTGCCATGCCTTGCAACAACACACACATTTTACCCTGCCTTTATGCAGCACAATAGCATGAATGTTTTTTCATCTGTTTAAAAACTGAAGTTAAGCTTTTATTTGTTAGTCACTCATGTAAAGTCCATCTAAAACTACCAGTCCATCTAGCACTTGCCTCTCCAGACAATACTGGCATCCAGAGGTGTCCCTGTTAATACTACATAGATAGAGGAGACACCCTAAGGCGGCGTACATACGATCGGACATATCCGATGAAAACGGTCCGCGGACCATTTCCATCGGATATGTCCGATCGGGAGTTTGATCCGATGGCGTGTACACACCATCGGATCAAATTCCCCGCCGCCGGACGGCGCGGTGACGCGGCGGTGACGTTGACGCCGCCGCGTCACCGCCACGTCACCGCACCAGGAAGTAAAACACTTCCGCGCATGCGCCGAATCCATTCGGCAGCGGCGCGGCGGCGGTGGGGGCCGACATGTCTGCTGGTAAGTGTACTAACCAGCAGACATGTCGGGCGGACAGATTCCACCGGATAGATTTCAAAGCTTGCTTTGAAATCTGTCGGGTGGAGAAATCTGTCCGCTAGCCCATACACACGAGCGGAGATGTCTGCTGAAACGGTCCATCGGACCGTTTTCAGCGGACATATCCCCTCGTGTGTACGCCGCCTCAGATAGGAAGTGTGTTATTGACTGGGTAATCACGTTAAAATGAAAGAAAGAAAGCCTTAAATAAAGAAACAAATGCAGCCACCATATCACACATAGGGAGTACTAAGCTGCAATATGTTACATTTTTGTTTCAGAGTTTAATCTTTTTCTGCTTGTATATATACTGTATATGCTGCCTCACTGAAGTGGGCCTTTTTTTACGTGAGGCTGCATATAATGTACAGTATGCGTACATGTCTTTGTGCTGGGAGTGCTCTGCACAGTGCGCTTCCAACACAAGGATCGAACAGGAAAACCTGATTTGCGATCACCTGATCACTGTGGTAGCCTCTGATTGGGTATCACAGTGATCGGTCAATATAAAGCCTACCTCCTGTAAATGCTTTCTTCTCTGAATGTAGCGAAAGATACACTGGGCCAGATTCACAGAGCACTTAAGCCGGCGTTTCAGGAAATGCGCGGCGTAATTGTAAATATGCGCCTGCGTATCTATGCGCCGTATCCCCAAAACGATATACGCCAGAAATCTAGATTTTTACGAACGGCGTAATTTCGATAGACCGGCGCATCGTGCGCACAAAAAATGCGCTAGACACACCATTGATTTGCTAGGCAAATATGCAAATGAGGGAGTTACGGCGATCCACAAAAGTAAGTTTGTGCGGCGCAGGCTACGCGCTGTGTGCATGAGCTGCACGTCCTGTCTAAAATTAGACCATATAAAAGCAGGTTTAAAATTAGACAATCTGTCTACATGTCAGCTAAAGCAACACTGTTAGGGACGAGCTGAGCAGCCACACTTGCAGGACAACAATCTGTATGCCAACATGCCAGGGGCATCCTTGCTCATAGCTATACTACTGACTTTAAATGAGCGCAGAAGGAGGAGGGCACGGAGGAGGATACGGAAGAGGGCACAGGAGAGGATATACCGCACACGCATAGACCTCTTTGGCATGAGTGATTGTGAGGTGTATCGCATCTTCAGATTCACCCCTGCTGCCATCATGGAATTAACCACAACCCTGCAGGAGGACATCACCAGCCCAACACAACGCTCACATGCAGTGCAGCCACTGGTCAAGGTCCTGGCAACACTCCATTTCCTTGCCAGTGGCTCTTTTCAAAGAACAAGTGGAGTGGTGGCTGGGATGTCACAATCCTCCATGAGCAGATGTGTGCACCAGGTTATCCCTGCAATTCTCAGACGCATGGCCAACCAAATAATTAAACCAACCACTGAGGACCTGCGGCTGAAGGCAATGACAGATTTCTACAGAATTGCCAGATTCCCACGCACCGTGGGGGCCATTGATTGCACACATGTGGCACTCCAGCCCCCCCATGAGACAGAGAACATATACCGCAATCGGAAGCACTGGCATTCCATCAACGTACAGGTGATAGTTGATGCCAAATGCCTCATATGATACGTTCGTGCCTAACACCCCGGATCCAGCCATAACAGCTACATATACAATCATAGCCCCATCCCAATGGAATTCGAATAGAACGTGTATGGGGACAGCTGGCTGGTTGGTGAGTGACATGGGTGGCAGGCATGACTGTTTCCCCCCATGATGCACACATCACAAGTGGCACATGCACTACTAACATCCTCCTGTCTTTTCCCTTCAAGGTGACTCTGCTTATGCACTGGGACCCCATCTCATGACTCCTTTCCGGAACCCCCAAACCCCAGGAGAGGAAAGATACAATGAAGCACACGCCAAAACCCGTGCAGTGGTGGAGCGCACCTTTGGCCTCCTGAAGTCACGTTTCTGATGCCTGGATAAGTCTGGGGGTACCCTGTTGTATTCCCCAAACGTTGTATGTCAGATCATCGGTGCATGTTGCATGCTGCACAACTTCGCAGTGAGAAAGGGCCTGGAGATTGACATACGTGATGACCTGACCCCCGAACCAGACAATCCCCCCCTAACCGAGGCTACCCCGTCTTCTGAGGGAAGAGCAGCCAGGAGACAGCTTACATTAGGCATCTTTGCACGTTAAACACACACATTAATCATGGCACAATGAGAATGCATGCATGCACACCACTGTGGTCCCTAGCACACACACCCCACATCCTCATCAAATTGGATTGGCACAAGCCCACCATGAAGGACTTATGAGCAGCACGCCAGGCCATGGCTCCAATTATGTCACTGTACATTCATACACCATTCACACGGACCTGGGGATCACTTCTCCCTGGTCCTGGGGAACCCTTTTCCACCACAAATGAGGATGACACCCCTTTTCCGGCAGGAATGTCACCCCCACATTCAAAAATCAGGCAAAAAAAATGTCCAGCAAAAAAAAAAAAAAATGCCCAGCCAAAAAAAAGGGAGAAAGAAATTAATGCAGCTGGCGGGACCCACGCCTGGGGTGCCCACGGCCACGGCCCCGGCTCCTCAGGGTAGACTCATGGGGGGTAATGCGGGGAAGGAGGAGCAGCCCCTGGTCTCTGACCACCTGGCGGCCTGCCCTCCAAGGCCATGGCTATTCTGCTCAGGCCAGCATTTATGCTTGCCGTATTTGCCTGGATAGCCTGGGTGAGGGCCCTCACATCCTGCCCAACGCCTGCTGTAGTAGTCTGCAGTTCGTTTAGGCAGTTTATAAGAGCCTGGGAGTGGCAGTCCATGTCCCCAAGTGTATCCTTTATGGAGGACAGGCTCTCCTCCATCCACCCCAAAGTCTGGCTGACCTGTCTCAGATGGCGGGTCTGAAGGGCCTGGTCCCTTTCTGAGATTGGCGGGCAGAACCTCGGCCACCCCCCTGGTCTTCTGGGTCGCCTTCCTGCCCCCAGATGAGGCTTGTGGCCAGGGAGCCCCTTGGGAGGGGAGTCCTGTTGGGGGAGGAGTGGGAGGGGCTACCCCTGATGGAGGCCTGGCTGCTGCCAGCCAAAGGGGAAGACTCCTCCAAAAATAACAAGTCATTCCCTGACATGACCTCCTCCAACTCAAACTCCTCCTCCTCAACCTCCTCAGAGGACTCCGGCCTTGTCTGGGGGTCCTCATAAGGCTGTTGTCCCAGGGATGGTGCGGTCAGGCCAGATGGCCCAGCACCCTCCTGCACATCTGTGGATGACACAAAACATTCACAGGTTGGAGGATCCACACACTTGCCACATATTCCCTCCCCCCCCCACACATGCTACACACCAGATAGAAAAAAAAAAAGCTTACCTGTCCTCACGGCCTCCTGACTGGAGTCAAAGCCAGGCAGCCCCTCCACTTGCTGCCTGTTGAAGGTCTGGGCCACCGCACACTCCTCCACTGTCAGCCGAACAGGGCATGGTGGGCCCCCTCCAGTGCCCCTGGCATGGGCTGCAATCTTTCCCAGCTTCCCACGGACCACACGCCGGAGATCATTGATCTTCTTGGCGATCCCCTGGTGTGTCCGGGTCTCCCCCCCAAACGAGTTTACCTCGTCTGCGATGTTCTGCAATATCTCAGCCTTCCTGGCCGGGTTGGTGTTGGCACTCTCTGGGCCGTGCAGGAAACGCCCATATAGGAGAATGGCCCGGGCAATAATTCCTTTCTCCCGCAAAGAAAAATTTAACTTTCGCTTCCTTTCACTCATATTCATACAACAACTCTCTCCCAAACAATCACCAAAAATCTATCAACAAAACAATCAACCAAAATCTATCAACAAAACAATCAACCAAAATCTAGCAACAAAACAATCAACCAAAATCTAGCAACAAAACAGTCTCAAAAACAGTCACCAAAAAACGATGTCAATAATAATATACAAAACAGTCAACAAAGATCTCAAACACAAGTCACAAACCGACAAACGCGAACAAACAACAGAACAAAAGCACCTTGCTGTATAGGAAGGGATACAAATGGATGTACTTTTGCAAAGGAAGGGCGTTTGTCTCTGTCTATTTAAGCTCTCTGCGTAGCTCACTAAGTTGACCGGGCCTAGTTCCAATCTCACTGATTGCGCCGTGCCGAGTTTTGAGCATGCGCAGAGAGGTGCTGACCATGGTCTGCTTCATGTGCGCATGCGCAATCCGGCCGGCCCTTCATTTGCATGGGGTCATGGCTCATTTCAATGGAACACGCCCACGTCCTTCCCAATTTGAATTACACCGCCTTACGCCTCGGAAATTGCGTTGCACCGGCGCAAATTTGTGCGCAAATGCTACGAGGATACGGTGCTTGTGCCTCCAAATTGTGATGGTGTAACGTAAAGGAGATGCGCTATGCCAGTCAATATATGCGCCAATGTACGAGAATCTGGCCCACTGTATCTTTCTCTCATTGCAAGAGGAGAAAAATTTAAATAAACAAAAGTGTGTTAAAAAAATGTAGATCAAGGTTTGATCTAGGTCAAGGTCATAGTCAAAGATCAAGGTCAAAGGTCAGGGATGGTTCATTTTAGGTAGGATTGTGTCAGTGTGTTTTAAGTAGGATGAAAAAAAAGGCACAAAATGTGCACTATTGTTTCGGGGTCCCTACTGTGAGTACAAGCAACAAATAACATACACATTTGTGATGAAGGGGTCAATACCCTCATGAAGGGGTTAATACAGCTTTATAGACCCTTTGCTGTATGTTCCAGTATGTAACCGCAACAAGAAAACATCTACAGAAACTACAAAATTATTGAAATTAATGAGAAAAATTCTTTCAATTTTAGCATAGTAGTCTTGTGTTGTTATTGATCATTGGTTATACAGTAAAACCTTGGATTGTGAGCATAATTTGTTCCGGAAATATGCTTGTATTCCAGAACACTTGTATAAATAATGAAAACTCAGATGATTCATTCCACAACCATTTATTCATAAGGCCTTCAGTTTAAAGGCCATATAAAAAGATAGCAATGTGACCAGGTTGTGTAACTATAAAATGTACATCCACAAATGGAAGCCTCCACAATGGGATTAGAAGCAAAATCCAGCAGGAGCTACAGAATATAAAAGAGAAGAGAGGCGCCTCTAAGTGTAGCAATATGGTAACATGTGAGGCACTGGACGCGTTAGCAGTAAAGAGCCGCTAATTTTAGCCGCGCTATACTGTTGTTTTAACTGCGCTTTTCGGCCACTAGCAGGCGCCTTTAACTCCCTGCTAGAGATCGAAAAATTGTAAAAAGCGCCCCGCACTGCTGTCAGTCTGCAATCGTGACCGGGGAGACTATCCTGCAATAGAGTGATCTGAAAACAAGGCTTGAAGGACTTGTGGAGCAAAGCGTGGAAAGGATGATGTTGATGGCGGTGAGGAGGAAGTCTATGTGGACGGCTTTACCCCGGATGCCTGCATACTTAGATGTGCCTGTTTTAATCATCAACCATGTGAGTGGCTAAATGTTGTACCTTCATTAAATGTAACCATATTGCTACACTTAGAGGCACCTCTCTTCTCTTTTATATTTAGTTCCTACATGACGCTACATGTATAGGAAGACATTGGTCGTTTATCAAGTCAAAATCTATAAAAAAATGAACTTGTCTTGCAAAACACTCTCAGACCAAGTTACTCTCAATCCAAGGTTTTACTGTATATAGTATGCCACGTACACACGATCGGTTCGTCTGATGAAAATGGTCTGCTGGACTGTTTTCATCAGACAAACTGATCGTGTGTGGGCCCCATCGTTTTTTTTCCCCATCGGTGAAAAAACTTAAAACCTGTTGTAAAATTATCTGATGGTTAAAAAACCGATAGAAAAAAACGATCATCTGTGGGGAAATCAATCGGTCAAAAATCAACGCATGCTCAGAAGCATTGAACTTCATTTTTCTCAGCACGTCGTTGTATTTTACGTTCTGACACGATCATTTTTTTAACTGATGATGTGTAGGCAAGACTGATGAAAGTCAGCTTCATCGAATATCTGATGAAAAAATTCATTAGACCGTTTTCATCGGATGAACAGATCGTGTGTACAGGGCATCACTGTGTTATATACCTAGCACCCCAACAAATACACTCTTTATCTTCATATAATCTCTAAACCTAGATTCTAAAATTAAAATGTATGTATTGGCATTTTCTTTTTTTTTTAGATAGAATAAGAAAGTCTAAGATGCTTTAAGATTTTTTTATTGCTGTCTGTGTCCCCTCCCTCACTGAGACAGAAGGTGAGGGGAAAAACAAAAATTGGGCGTTGTCACCAGAGCACGAGGTAAAATCCTCCAATGGGGACACTTGCTCCTGTGCCAACACTTTAACGAAAATGGAAAATTGTATCAAATACTTACCGTAATTTTCCTTTCCTGACGCCAAACCATGGCAGCATACTAGTGATAGAGCTCCGCCTCTTGACCACTCCCTCAGGACCAGTGAATAGCATAAATTAAGGCATGGTTAGCCGCCACCCCATTCTTTGTAACAAGCCACATACCGAACGCACATGGGTGGGCTCATATGCTGCCATGGTTTGGCGTCAGGAAAGGAAAATTACGGTAAGTATTTGATACAATTTTCCATTTTCCTGACGCCAACATGGCAGCATACTAGTGATAAATAACTAGCCGACAGGGTGGGATCTACTTGTACAACCAATCCTCTAATTAGGATGAGACAGAGGACTGAATAGTCCTTCCTACAAAGTTTCCTGATGACAGGACCCCGGGTCTATTCTGTCAAGTTTGAGTAGGAATGTTGGGAAGACCACTATACCCCTCTACAGATGGGCACCATAGATCCTTTTGAATGTGTTGCCTATGAGGCTTCAACTGCTCTGGTAGAGTGCTCCGCCACCGCTGACGGAGGCTCGAAATATATGTACAACCAAGCCTGCTAGGGTCCAGGCAGCAACTTCTTTCCTTTGATTCCCAGCTGGAATGACAAAAGGTTAAGATGACCTGAAAGGGACAAATGTGGACCGATACTACTTTAAAGTTATGAAAATTATCAGTTCGTGAGACTTTCCTGTGTGATGTTCTGGAAAGTTAGGCCATGTGTAGCTGTCTGTTAAATAGCAGTCTGTTGCCATGTTTGTGGCAAGATGATCTACAAGACCAACTCTACTCCTTTTGGAAAGAAAAGAATATACATATATATATTTTTTTTACTTTGAAGCTCCAAGAGCTTGAATATCCGATAACCTCCTGCCTAAAGTTCTTGCAATTGATACTGCCTTATAAGTGATGGCCTGAACCGGACACTGCTCTGTTGGAACGAACGGTTGAACTGATAGAACCAGCAACTCCAATATATCTTTTCCTTGGAGACCTACTCTCCAAAAACTCAAAAGTTGTACAAACTGAAGGATTCATGGCCCATTTAAATGTGTTTTTGCCGATATAGCCGACGCTCGTGAGCTATGTGAGGATAGGTTAAGGCGTGGAGGAAGTATAGAACAGCTGGCACTGAAAGGGCAGTAGGATGAATGTCTCACTCTACCAAGAAAAAGCAAACTTGTTCCAGAATTAGGCCTAGATGTTGTAAGTAGAATGTCTTCTCGCACACAACAAAGTAGAGATCACTCTGTAGTGAAACTGGAGCAACCGAGTTGCCCACCCTCCCCCTTTAGTACCCCTGCTTGTAGCCCCAGTCTGCATAGGTTATGGAGGAGCAATGTCTTCTGTATTCTGAAATGAATGGCCAGGGAAAACCGAGGGCCTCCTGGTCAATATGGAGCACTGGCTATGACAACTATGTCCAAGGACCACGGCTATGGAATGCTCTGCTAACGGACATCCGCATGGAAGAAAACCATCGGGCCTTCAGGAAGAAAATTAAGACCCACCTCTTCTGAGGGATAAGGAAGACAATGGATAGAAGAAGCGCCTTGAGATGATTTAGTTTGCAGGTGTAGCGCTATACAAGTTTTTTACTCACTCCCTCACTCATTACAGTCCCATGAAGAGATAAGAGCATCTGCCCCCTGCGCCTTGTGGTGCGGAAATAAAGTCAGACATACCCAAAGTTTGCGATTACTCTGGGAAACGAGGAGGTCTGTCTGTGGTAGGCCCCACTTGTGGACCAGGTCAGAGAAGACCAGGGACATAGACCCTCGTTGTGCTCTGGGAAGCTTGTACTTGTTCAAAAAAACTGCTGGGAGGTAAACTGCATCTGGATATTTGCTGGGGATCTTCCATCCCAGGCGTTATGGGTCTTACCTCTCTCACTAGCATATTGCCATGAGTTTCACCCAGGAGCTGAATATAGGCAACTACTGCCCTATTGCTCAACTGCAAGGAGACTGGTCTTCCTTGACTCTGTAGTAAGGCCGAAGTGATAAAAGGGGCTGTTTGAACCCCGGCACATTCAAGATTACCCTCCTTGGCTGGGAATCTCTGCCTGCCTTGACCTAAAGTCCCCCACAGTGCATCTTCCCGTCTTGTAGACATGATTCGTAGCAATTCTCCAGTGTAAGGGTCCCAACGAACCGAGACTTGCTCAAGGTCTTCCCATCGCGGCGGACCGCTACTCCAACTGAGTAACACGGTTATTAACAGTGTTCGATCCTGTTTCCTCCCTTGTAGAATTCTTGAAATTTAAATTTGCGCAGGTGCCCATGCACCCCAGGAATCATCTGTATGCATGATAACGTTGTGCCCAGATGACTGAGGCACTAAGAAACCATCAAACAAGCGGAAGTAAACTTCCTCAGAATCCTGTTCCTGACTGTCACCACTTCCTCTGATAGAAATAAGAGGAACTAGAGCACCCCCAGGGTACACTAACCATTAGGATGGAGACCGTTGGTTTTGCTTTCCCTCTAAGGTGTTAGGATAGGATAGGCATCCTGACAATCCAGCAACAGCATCCAGCGATGTGGTTGTCCTGTTTAATGGACTTCAGCTTAAAGATCTCAAAGAGGACCCAGAAGGGTTTGACCTCTTCCGATCTGCTACTGGACACCAGCCAACATCAGGTGAGAATTATATAGCGCTCGTTGTGGAGACAATGATAAAAATTAGAAGCTGCAATAATAAAAAGGTTATACAACCTCAAACATGGTATACAAAAAACAAAATTGCGCTAAAAAACTGAAAATATAACTGAGTAGTGTAACAATAAGATAATAAACAATAAATTTAGTCCATATAAATGAAAAGAATGAATGCACAGGATCAGGTGCGGTTTCAAAGTTCAATTATGAAGTAGAAGTTCATAGTGGGGATCTCCCGGGTGTAAACACTGATGACAAACTTTTGAGAAAAAGTGTTGAAAGTAAACACCTCCACCATAGGTATGAATGGCCTCTTACCAGATGCACAATGAAAGTAAGCCTTATGTAAAAACCCAGTAATCACCAGGAACACCTCCAACGTCCAGATCACCTATATGGGAACCATCCTCGGTATCGTCGGTATGCGTCAGGATGTATGGAAGGACAAAAAGGCTCGCATAGTGTAAAATCGTCAGGTTTTAATAATAAAAAAAAATGGTATGCACTTACAAGAAAATGTTCAAAGATAGGCATCCAATATAAAATAAGCCGGCCGGCTAGCACATTCCGCCCGTGTCTTCCGGGTAGAGAGAAGTTTTGCGCACGTCGCCTCCCTACGTTTCGTCACTAGAAGGACGTGTTCACGGGATGTTCACCAGCCAACATCCCCTGCAAACTCCAAACAGGATTGTATAGAAAACCTGCAATCCCTTGAGTCTGAAGTGTATTGTAGTATTGTAAGCATTGTAGCAGCACACCTGTTGTGGTGGACTTGGCATATGCGTGGGAGAGAAATGGTCTGGAGGAGGAGCAGTGAGGGATTTCCTGAAGTGACCATGAGTGCCTGATACCTTCATCCAAGGACCTGTACCACATGCTGTCCAGAAACATGTAAAGTGTGCCCTCTAGGTCTTGCCTCAAGGCTTCACTATTGCAACCCCAAAGTCGCGTGATCTTGCTGCGATTTTTGCAGTTTTTTTTTTTTTTGCTGCAATTTTGATGTGACTGGAAACAATGCCTGTATAAGTTGCATCAAAGTGGAACGAAAGTAGTGCAGGGACTATTTTGAAGTCGATGCCACTTGAAGTCGCACAGATATAAACGATACTCATTGGAAATTATGGGGAATGGCCTGTCATGCGACTTTCCAGTCTCAAGTCGCACTAAAGGAAACTGAGCCCTAGAGTCTGGGCATGCACTTGTGTGATTGATTTTTCCCAGAAGTCTGTCATGCGACTTTCCAGTCTCAAGTCGCACTAAAGGAAACTGAGCCCTAGAGTTTGGGCATGCACTTGTGTGACTGATTTATTCCCATAAGTCTGCACTAAGGTACAAGTCAGACTTTTTTTTTTTTGTTTTGTTTGTTTTTTGCACCCACTGCTACAAAAATGTCATTTTTGGCAAGATACTCCCAAAAGGAAATCATGCCTAAAGGGATGCAGATCCTGCCACTCTCCTCAGAGTCCTGCAAGTGCAGCAGCTGGTTGATAATTATTAAACCATCCCCATTAGACTCGCCCAACACATGGGCTGGTTATTGCTGGCACCTGCAGATGCTACAGTATGTAGGAGCAGGTTGACCCTTAGCTTGTTCAGGGTATACAGTTTTGACAGCCTGTTTATATGGGCATTTTTCTCCAACATCTTTCCATTCTTTCCCACTTTTGTTTCTAGGAAGCAATACTCAGCCCAGGGTCTCAACTGTATGGCCTCCCTAGCCACCAAGGTGCCAGGATGCTTTTCCAGTGGTTTAAAAAGCAACTATGTGGGACTTCCTGTGAAGCCTCCATATCCTGAGTAGCAGACTGCTGTATCTGTAATATATGTATCAAGGACCCAGGCCAACTTCAGTCTAACCAGAACCACGAGTCGCTGACATCCCTTCACATAGAGTGGGTGGCAAGGTATAATGGGTGCAGTGCAAAGTAGTGTGCCACCTGTCCAGGATTTACCAGGACAATTTGGGCTTTGAATCACATGTCAGGGCCTCAGTCTGCAAAGCGATTCCATCCCTCCTCAACAGAACTCTGGGAGAGAGGATTAGGGCCAGGACACCCTTAGGAAGCCGCAACACCAACCCGTCAGACTCTACAGACTTCTACAGAATGACAGCCATGCAGTAAAAGCATCCAGCAAAATGCCACATCTGCACTGATAGGAACGCTGTCTCCTATGGCAACAGTCTACAACAGTTTACAATACAAGTGTAACAGTAGCTTCAGGTAATTAAGGCGAGTTCAATACAGAATCTTGTGCCACTCTTATCAATAATAAAGATATTTGGCATTACCTGTTAGCTGCATACTCCTCCAGGCAGTGTCTACTCACCAGCTTCCTGGGCATAGGTACTGTGCCATAGGCCCTGCAGGACTCTTGCTGGGGCACCGGCTCTGGGGAAGAGGAGCAAAGACGTCTTCCTTGGAAATTTCTCCTGAGTGGGGGCGCCATCCAGGCTATGCTCCCCTGAAGAACGTCTGCGTTTCCTTGGCCTGGCTCTTTTGAGAGCGTGGGCATACGGGGCTGAAGCAAATCAAAGCAATCCGCACAAGAGGGCACTCTTTTCTGAAAACTTACCTATATGGTGGTCCCCATCCTAGTTGTTGAGGGTCTTTGTATTATGAGCAGTAACTGACTCTTGATCTGTGGAGAAATGGGATGGCCAGCTGAGTTAAGGATAGCTGAAAAGCTAAAAAAGTAGCAGGAGTAGACATAGGAGAAAGGATTCCACTTTCTTTCCTGATTTATCTACATACACCTACATCTGTATATACACCTATACACACACACACATATATATATATATATATATATATATATATACATACATATACACACACACATATAAATACTGTATATATATATATATATATATACACATACACATACACACAGACATATCTACCTGCACAGGGTGAGTCTGGGCGTGTTAAGAAGGGGTTAACTGAACAGGGTAAGAATTTCCCTTTCAGACCTGATTGTCAGCTGAGCTGAACATGTCAGAGATGAGTTGTGTGTCTGGAGAGAGAGAGAGAGAGACAGACAGCAGCATGATGTGTGAGAGGATCCATTGTTGGATTGTGTACCTACTGGGGTGAGCAAAACCATATCAGCGACTATAGCTCTGGCTATAGCCATGTACTTTGTCTATATCTCAATCTGTTGGCTAAAGAGACTGAACCTTTGCTATCTCTGTACCTGTGTTAGAAGACAAGCCTGTAGTTTCTTCTGTTTGTTTTGCTGAAGCAGTGAATAAGAAAGGTAATGAAAGACAAAGAGGAAGATATAGGTAAAAGGTACAGGTCACCCTGTATGGCACAAGGGGCCAAGAGAGATAAAGCATAGCTGGCCCCTCCATATTCCACAAGCGCTGCAGTTATCAATTGTAAAAGCAGCCTGAGCGCTGGGACTTCGCACTGGGAGAGGCTCAACCCAGACGGCTACTGCACTGAGGCAGAGGGGGGACATAGTACTGCTTACTCTTCACTGGTGCGTGAGGTATGAGGAAAGAAAGAAGAATGAAGTGGCGGCTAACCATGCCTTAATTTATGCTATTCACTGGTCCCGAGGGAGTGGTCAAGAGGCAGAGCTCTATCACTAGTATGCTGCCATGTTGGCGTCAGGAAAGAGTTTTATTTACTTTGGAGAGATTTCCTCTTGTTTTCTGTGTCCTGTCTTTACAAACACTTTTAGTTCTTATTTTCATCCAAATCATAAACACTAATCATAAATGCCAGGCAAAATATATACGATCCAATTTATATATTGCACCCACTCTGGGGAGCAGCACAGTTGCTAAGTGGTTAGCAGTAATATGGTTGCCGGTTAAAATCTTAACCATGACACTACTTGTCTGGAGTTTGCATGTTCTTTCTGTTCCTGGGTGGGTTTCCTCTGGGTACTCCGGTTTTCTCCCACACTTCAAAGACATGCTGGTAGGTTAATTGAATCCTGTCTAAATTGTCTCTAGTATTTGTATGTATGAATGTGAGTTAGGGACCTTAGATTGTAAGCTCCTTGAGGGCAGGGACTGATGTGAATGTATAATATATATGTAAAGCACTATGTAAATTGAGAGTGCTTTAAAGGTACCTGTAATAAATAAAATATTATCTTAGAAAAAAAAATGCTGTCATAATGATAAATGCAGGAAAAAAAAATTTCATGTTGAAAATCTTATGCTCTGAATGTTTTGGTGCCCATTATGTCAAACTATGAATGCCGAAATCACCATGCTAAAATCAAAAGGTCTGGGTCAATGTGGCTTCTAGATTAAGATAATTCCCAGTGCATCTCCCAAATGTTTCTTTTAAGTGCAGGTTTGAACATTAATTGAAAAATATAAGTGGTTGTTTTGTGCAACGAAGACAGTTATTTTTCTTTCAGATACTTTGATAGATTTGACCTGTAGTGTTGTATTTCCTGTTTTGGCTTGTTTGGATGCTTATTATTCATGGTGCATTTGCTGTGTTAGCAAATACTAAATTCCTGAAGTCATATTTATAATAGCTATCATAAAGTATATTGTGTTGATGTATTTGCAATGTTTCCATGGGCTATAAAGATCCATTTATATTAGTCATTGTATGCAGACAATACCTCAGGCATCATATGTCATTTATAACGCTAGTAGAATACTGTGGATAATTATCAATGCATATTTTACACATGACATCTACTTAATAGTGCACTTCTAAGCAACAGCTGTCATGATACAGATGTAAGCCTAAGTCACCGCTCTCTGTCATGTGATAATGTTTATCAGCATGATCATTCCAGTCCAGCATAATGACTTATAACCAATAATACATTTTATTGGCTGCTAATGGGTTCAAAAACCTTCTTACTATTTGTTTATGATAGTTCTGTGCAGGGCTTTTTTTTCTCAGACAATATGTGCAGGAACTCCCTACTTCCGTGTTACCTGTTGTGTCCACCCCCTATCCACCTCCAAGAACCATTCCTTGGTTCCAACCCCTACCCACCTAGGAGCACCATTCCTTGGTTCCATCCCCTACCCACCTCTGGGCACCATTGCTTGGTTCCACCCCCTACCTACCTCCGAGCACTATTCTTTGGTTCCACCCCCTACCCACCTATGAGCACCATTCCTTGGTTCCACTCCCTACCCAGCTCTGAGCACTGTACCTTGGTTCAATTCCCTACCAACCTCCGAGCACCATTACTTGGTTCCACCCCCTACCCACCTCTCAGTAATGGATATAGAACCAAGTATCAATTTGTGGTGCTAAGTAATTTGTATATGTTAGGATGTAAAATAGATCCCTTGTAGCCAGCAACAATGGAGCTCCTCCAGCAACAATATACTCTGAACAGCTAGCAACAATAGACCCCTCCCTCAACAGTTGATGTCTCCCAGCAACAATTGTCTCCCAGTAGCATAAGAGCCCCCCAGCAAAAATAGATCCACTGCCAGCGACAACTGACCTCCCCAGTAACAATAGACCCTCCCCTTGTAAAAATAGATCCCCTCCAGCAACAATAGATCCCCCAGCAGCCAGCATTAACAGACCCTCCAGTACACCCCAGCACCCCTTTGCTATTACATACATTCAGAGCTGGAGGCGCCGGAACTACGTTCCCCCACGTTCCTGCTGAAAAAAGCCATGGTTCTATGTTTATAAGTAGAGTGGTAGTTTGCCTCTTTAAAGTTACAATAATTAAATGCCCATTAAATCTAGGAGGCAGAAGGTAAAAATGTACCTCCCTTCCCACTTCAGCAGGCTCCCTCTATCTGTGCCACTGGTCCCCAAAACCTCTTCCCAAAGGTACCCCTAGCCAGAGGCTTGTACTCTGACATCATCATGTACAAAGCAGACATGTAAGGATGGCATTGGAGTTATGGAAAGAAGAGAAGAATGCTAGAGCCTGCCAACATAATATTTAAGATAGGTATTATTACTTTATTCTTCTACCTCTAGACTTAATACACATTTAGCTTTTGCAGTGCTCAGGGTTACCACTGCAAGGGTGTTTATTGTGTAATTCAAGGAACCTAAAATAGTTGTTTGTTAATTCATTTAGTCTTTAATCACAGTTCTTAAACCATCAACCACAAATTATACCAAATAATAATAAATTACTTAATAATAAAATTATAATGTCCCATATAGGGCCAGATTCAGGTAGTCCAGAGCATCTTTGCTCTGGAGTAACGCTTCTCATTTGCGTTGCGCTGCAGAAATTTTAGGAGCAAGTGCTGTCATTCACGAAGCACTTGCTCCTAAAGTTGCGGCAGCGCATCGCAAATGAGCCGGCGGAATTCAAATTGGGCGGGTACGGGGCGTGTAGTATGCTAACTAAGCGCGATCCCGCCGCCAACGTACTGCGCATGCGTCGAGTGTCAAAACATCCCCGTGCGCATGCTCCAAAATCTGTGAATGAACGTCAATGACGTCACATTCCCATTCATGACCGTTTTACGCAAGCGACGTTTTTTTTTTTTTTCCCGACGCGATGACGACGCCTATACCTAACATAGGATACTCCAACCCCATGTAGGTATATCTATGCGCCGCGTATCCCGTCCGGAAACGTCGTATCGTCATTGCGTCGCGCCGGAATTCGATCGTGAATTGCCGATTTCCGCTCATTAACATATTTTTTGAGCGTAAATCGGCGGGAACGCCCCCGGCGCCATTTTTAAGTTGAAGTAACGATGCGATGGCGAAACTCAGTTACGCTGCTCGCATCGGAACTTCAACCCGGCGTTTCTTGTTTTCTGGTTACAGAAAACAGAAACGCCGGCTCAAAGTCACAGTTAGGCTGGCGGATCACTCGATCCGCCAGCCTAACTGTTCGTGAATCTGGCCCATAGTGCACAATCCATATAGTGCAGCTGTAGCACCCTGATGGTTAGGCGGGGTTACTAGTAAATTTACCTGCCAGGTATAGTTGACTTGGTCTAGAATACATATTGGCCTAAATTGATGAAGCCTTTTTTTTGTTTATCCACTTAAGACCCGGACCAAAATGCAGGTAAAGGACCTTGCCCCTTTTTGCGATTCGGCACTGCGTCGTTTTAACTGACAATTGCTCGGTCGTGCGACGTGGCTCCCAAACAAAATTGGCGTCCTTTTTTTTGGTGGTATGTGATCACCTCTGCGGTTTTTATTTTTTGCGCTGTAAACAAAAATAGAGCGACAATTTTGAAAAAAATTCAATATTTTTTACTTTTTGCTATAATAAATATCCCCCAAAATATATATAATTTTTTTTCCTCAGTTTAGGCCGATACATATTCTTCTACCTATTTTTGGTAAAAAATCGCAATAAGCGTTTACCGGTTGGTTCTCGCAAAATTTATACCGTTTACAAAATAAGGGATAGTTTTATTGCATTTTAATAATTTTTTTTTTACTACTAATAGCGGCGATCAGCGATTTTTTTCGTGACTGCGACATTATGGCGGACACTTCGGACAATTTTGACACATTTTTGGGACAATTGTCATTTTCACAGCAAAAAATGCATTTAAATTGCATTGTTTACTGTGAAAATGACGGCTGCAGTTTGGGAGTTAACCACAAGGGGGCGCTGTAGGATTTGTGTGTTCCCTGTGTGTGTTTACAACTGTAGGGGGGTGTGGCTGTAGGTGTGACGTCATCGATCACGTCCCCCTATAACAGGGATGACGCGATCTATGCTGCGGCCACAGTGAAGCACGGAGAAGCCGTGTTTACACACGGCTCTCCTCGTTCTTCAGCTCCGGGGACCGATCGCCGCACTCCAGCGGCGATCGGGTCCGCGAGTCCCGCGGCTGGGTACTAGAACCAACGTATATATACGTTGATGTGCCCAGCCGTGCCATTCTACTGACGTAAATGTACAGTAGGCGGTCCTTAAGAGGTTATAGAGCAAAAAATAAAAAAGGTGATCAAATAGAACAAAAAGACAGCTCTATCTGTGGGGGGAAAAGGACATACATTGTATTTGGGTGCAGCATCACATGTCTGTGCAATTGTCAGTTAAAGAAATACAGTACCGTATATCACAACAAATAACCTGGCCAGGAAGGTGGGGGGACCTTTGGAGGGCAAGTGGTCTAAGTTTATTTTATTTTTTTGTGAAATTTGTTTTATTATATTTTTCTAAGTTTTCCTCATGTCATCCTTACTATTTAGTAAAGCCTTGCTAGTTTTTTTATTCTATTTTTTTTCTATTTTTTGCTTAGTTACATAAAGGTAATGTTATTCATTCAGAAGTTATTCATTGCACAAGTGTATGTTGTCCCTTGTACAGGATCACATTGCACTTCAGCCAACCCAATGATGTTATATTAATTTTCCTTATGTCCAAATATGCTGTGAGTCATATTTATTATTTGTGAATTCCAGTGAGTTTCATTTGTTGACAGTACATGCTGGCCAAGAGGGGAGGTGTGTGGCTACTGTGTGTGTGCAGCAGCTTCTGTGGGATAAAACAGTGTACAGTTATCTACTGTCAGAACCTCAGCTCTGATAACAATTTTCACTTTTTTATACATTATTCAGTTTTTGATTGGACAGCATATACATAGGGGGTTATTTACGAAAGGCAAATCCACTTTGCACTACAAGTGCAAACTACAAGTGCAAAGTACACTTGAAATTGCACTGAAAGTGCACTTGGAAGTGCAGTCGCTGTTAATCTGATGGGTAGATCTGAAATGAGGGGAAGCTTTGCTGATTTTATCGTCCAATCATGTGCAAGCTAAAATGCTGTTTTTCATTTTCCTTGCATGTCCCCCTTGGATCTACAGCAACTGCACTTTCAAGCGCACTTTCAGTGCAATTTCAAGTGTCAATACGTTTGACATAGATGACATACCTGACCTCCCTCTGTATTCTGCTTTCCGGTGCTTTCCTCAGGCAAGTGTTGGGAGCTGGAGACAGGTGCTCGCTATCAAAGAAGCCATGTCCTTGCTAGGTGCAGTGCTTGGTAGTCATGCACCAAGAGGGAGGGACGTCATGCCCAACATCACATCTAGAGTTATGATGAGACAAAAGTTGCTAAGGCACTCCACCTCCATGAAGACCTGGAAACATGAAGTCTAACTTTCTGGCTACTTACTTCTAGTGCCTTTAAATCAGACATGCTGTATTTAAATAAATATAGCACACACTAAGTTAGCCTTTGCACCGATGTGTTACTAATGCACAATTCATGTGAGCAAATTGAAGTTCTGTTCAATTTTAATGGCACCCCAATGCATCTATGTAGCAGCACACTGCAATTTAAGGTTATGCTTTACCATATGTTGTGGTGTGCTGTGTCCAATAAATACTGAAATAGTTTTTTTTTTGTTTGCTCTGTTGCACTTCCATCCCATTCAAACGAATGATCTGCCTTACTGCAATGCACTTTAACACAATTCACATACCGTATATACTCGAGTATAAGCCGACCCGAAAATAAGCAGAGACACCTAATTTTACCACAAAAAAACTGGGAAAAAGTATTGACTCGAGTTTAAGCCTAGGGTGTCCATCTGCATGTCTCACTGTCCCTCACTTTGCCTCACTGTGTCCATGTGCATGCCTCACTGTGCCCATGCCTCACTGTGCCCATGCCTCACTTTGTCCATGACTAGACTGATGTTTAACATGGGTCTATGGAAGGGGTGCCAGGCTTTGAAAAATCAGTGCTCCCCAGCTGTAGGTCCCCCAGACATCAAACTGTGCACACTTGTAGAGGAGAAATGGGGCTACATGTCTGCCAAGTTCCCAGGACCAGGAGACCTCACCGGAGAAATTACCATTTAACATGCACATCTACTGTATGGAAGGGGTGCCCGACTTTGAAAAATCGGTGCTCCCGGGCATAGGTCTCCCGGACAACAAACTTTTAACACTTGTAGAGGAAGAGTGGGGGTACATACTGTATGTGCCAAGTTTGGCTGGTACTGGTTCCCCAAAGTCTGGGAGATCAGGCGCAAAAAGGTGGTGACACGAGTATAAGCCAAGGGGGGCATTTTCAGCGCAAAAAATTTTGCTGAAAAACTTGGCTTATACTCGAGTATATACAGTAAGTGAATAGGTGTTGAACCAGCATAAGTATTTCTTAAATTCCTATCTCAGTCCTCTTACAGACAATAAGATAAATCACAATATACACAAAGGTTCTCTGGAAGAAAGTCTGCATTGGGAAGAGTTTGAAACACCTTCCTGTAAAGGCAGTCCCAGGGCTACAAACAAGATTCTATAGGTTTGTTTTTAAGTTTAATTCATATGTAAGTTGGAACAGGTTGTTTTTTTTTTTAAGTGTAGTTCCAACCCCAATTTTTTTTAAAGCTTTTTGAATAGCATAGGGAAGGGTTAACACACGCCTGTAACGTTTGTTTTGCTGCCTGTTCTCCTTGTTCGGAAGATTTCACCTCACTTTCTGTCCCTATGACAATTGGAATTAAACATTTTTGGGTTCTCGTATAAACAAGGACTGGTGATAAAACTTCAACGGAGACTCCTTTTTCCAATGAAAACTCTTACAGGAGTGAATTTCCCTTCCTAGGGGTAGATTTCCTCCAACTTCCTGTTGTCTCCCTCAGTTTGTAAGTAGGAGTCATATGTAAGTCGGATGTTTGTAACTCTGGGATCGTCTGTATATATATTCACATGGTCCAGCAATTGTGTGTTCTCGGAACACCAGACTACTGGCAAACAATGCAATTATAGGAGGTGGCCTGGGACAATACATCTATATATTGAAGAAAAACAGAAGATGTAGGGAAGTAGGCTGTAATTTTTTCAAAGCTGTATTATTAACTTTAAGTGGAATGTAGCTTTTTAGAATTTGACAGGGACCTTGAGAAACAGTTTGGTGGTTATATCACTGCTGCTGCTGAGCAATACTTATTACAAGAAATTCAATGGAGAATATAGATTTTTCATAATATATAGATGCACTAACACAACCCTTACAGACCATTTACGATTTTATTATAAGTATTTTCAAAAGAGCTAATGACATTTGTTATGTTCTTTAGGGAACTTCATAGTTAATATGAGCACTGTTTGAACACTTCAACTGCAGACAAAATATGTTCTGTCAAATGCAATTATTCCACTAAAAATTAAAAAGACAGCTATGCTCCCACCTAAACCAGGCCCATCTGCAACACATTAGAAATAAAATATGACCTTAACATTTTATGTGACTAATCCAAGCCTGATGTGGTCATGTTACAGGCCAGAATAGCAGGCTTTCTGGCATTCCCAGAGTCTTACTGAGTCCACATATTGAAATGGGATTTGAATTCTTTTACTTTCTATGTGAACTTTAAACCCAACAGCCTGAGAGTAGCCAAAGACATATCTCAGAGCGCTAAAGATCTGAGTTTCTGCTGTGCATATTAAATCTTTCTGAGCATTCCTGAGTCGTCTCACAAATGTCTTACAAATGGGTTACTTGCAAGTCTATTTTTTTATTTTTTATGAAATGAAACAGCAGATGTTCTGAAATGTGCAGAATGGAAAAACAGTTATGATGTCATTTCAAAGGCGACATGTGAGAGGGACCATTTTGTAGCAGCGGAAAGCCAACATTGTGGTATACGATTACATTTAAGACTCTATGCTGTGTTTGAAAACTGTGTTCATATGTGTTTCTGAAGAGATGCAAAATAGCATGTTTTAAGGATTACCTCATAAGATGGCCCTTGAAAGAGTAGATGTGCTTTCTGGCCCAAAGAGGGAGTATAATGTGACATGTAAGTCCTGAAAAAGAAAGAACCACTGAAATACAGATAAAATGTGTAACACCTAGAGTATTTACATTAACTGATCTTGTTACTATTTAATTTATTAAAATTAATAATTTAGCCCATGTCATCAAGTACAAATGGTGATTACAGGTGCTTGAATTCCCCCTTCCAATAAATTCCAGATAAATGCTAAGTGTAACTATGGGCACATTAAAAAAAATTGCATATATTATGGCGTCTGGCACTAACATTATGTCAGGGTAGGCTTAGCTCTCCCTTCTCAGTGCTCAGGTTGCTCAGCTGTCAGTTAATTGCCAGAGGCTCACCTGGCGTTCATTTCCTTCTCTTCGGTCCAGCCCACAGCCAGTCCCTTCTGGCTATTTAAACTGCCTGGCTCATTCATTTAGTGCCTTCACCTTGGTCAACATATCCAGAGACTCCCTGCTGTGTTCCTGTTGAAGACCTGCCTGGCTGACATCCCTTTTGGTTCCTGATCCTGTCTGCTGCCTCCAATGATGCTGATCTCTGGCTTCCTGATTTCCTGGCTTGTTTTGACTATCCGATTTGGCTACCAAACCCTGGTTATGTTTTCACTACATTAACTATTTGTACTATTTTTACCACTTTTATTAAAAGGTGTGATTTTTATTTATTTATTTTTACAGCATTTTCTGTCTCCATCTGTTTCATGGTTCCTGACACATTAGCACATTTTTTGTTTTTCTATGTCCTAAACATGGTTTTATTACCTGCTGGTGTCAAAAGTATTGGGACGCGTGCCTTTACAGGCAAATGAATTTTAATGGCATCTCAGTCTTAGTCCGTAGGGTTTAATATTGAGTTGGCACACCCTTTGCAGCTATAAGTGATTCAAGTCTTTGGGGAAGGCTGTACAAAAGGTTTAGGAGTGTGTCTATGGGAATGTTTGACCATTCTTCCAGAAGCTCATTTGTGAGGTCAGGCACTGATGTTGGAGGCGAAGGACTGGCTGGCAGTCTCCACTCCAATTTATCCTAAAGGTGTTTTATCGGGTTGAGGTCAGGACTCATCACCCTCCTGCCAGACCTCCATATATCACTCTCAGAGACAATGAACTGTCATTTGTTTTTTGTTTATTTGGGGATATAACTTGGTTGGGGATAGAACAGATCACTTTTCCATCATATTTAAAGAATTGGTTAAATGCACTGAGCTTTTGAAGAACTGATAGACTCTAACATTCACAGTCACTTCCCCTGCATCAACTCCTGCAGACTGTTACTCCCTGTTACTCTCCTCCTGCTCAAAACTTCACTGTGAATTATTCGTTTTTCTGCCTCATCATCTTCATTTTACACCAAAGATTATTCTGAATAGTCCTAGATGCTTGCTGACTTGCTGAACTGTTAATAGGCCAGGGGCCTGTAGTACCCCTTTTTGCCATCTAGTTGTTTAGCAGCTTACATTAGTTGGTGGACTACTGATCCCAGCTAACCCGGCTTGCAAATCCTGCGCCTGCAGACTACATTGATTTGACACAAAACCCCACAGTCTCTCCTTTGGCCTTGCACCCAGCTGCTCTGGTATGCCTCCTCCTGAGTCCATGGTGAAGAACTTAACTGGACATTCCAATCATTTCCCCAGCCCCTCTGTTCCAGGACACCTGTTCCATGACCGTGTAAGGACAAGGCTCCCTCCCAGCTCTCGGGCTCCTCTGCCAAGACGCGCACCCCCCCAGATGGAGATAGGCCTCCTGCTGTGATCTAGCACTCCATTGTTCACGTCTCCCAGCCGACAACTCCCCTCCAGTGGGCTGAACCTGAACTTATGAAGGAGGCCTGCCCCCTGCCATTTCCAGTTGGGGATTGGTCAGGGCTCCTCACATGAGCTCTCTTTCACTCTAGTCCTCGGCCCCGCCCCTCTTCCAGAACATTATCCCTGGAGGCAGGGGATAAATTGAAGGACAGGTGGTCATACCCACTGCTACACTAACCACTCCCTTCCCCCAACCTGAATCATAGGTCTGCCTAAATTGACCTGCCTGGCAGCTACCACACAAAAATACTCACCTCTAGCACCTACCTATCATAGAGGATGCTACACCTGGCAGGCATTGTTGCTGAATCATTTGAAGCAAAATTGATAGGCTGTATTGCCTACCTGTTCTTTGTGGGTGAATGTTAGGCTACCAGACCCTTAACCCAGATCTGTACAGTTTGAAAACTGCAAAATATGGTTAAAAGACTTTGGCCCAGATTCACAGAGCGATTACGCCTGCGCAACAGGAGATGCGCGTGCGTAAGTCTAAATGTGCGCGTGCGTTTCGTTGCGCGGCATCCCCAGAACGAGATACGCAAAAAATTAACTTTTTTTTGTCCAAAATATTTTTTCGCGTTAATTTCCTCCCTAAATAATTAAATATAATTTCGTTAGACTGGCGCATCCTTCCGTGCAAAAGTGCGATAGACACACCATTGATTTGCTAGTCAAATATGCTAATGAGGGAGTTGCGGGGATCCACAAAAAAACGTTGTTGCTGCGCAGGCTACGCGGTGTGCGCAACAGCAAAATGTCCTGTCTAAAATTAGTGCTGATAAAAGCTGGTCTAAAAAAAGAAAAAAAGTCTACTTGTCAGATAAAGCAACACTGTTAGTGAGGAGTTCAGCAGTCACACGTGTTGCTCAACAATCTGTATGCCAACATGCCAGGGGCATCGTCGCACATAGCTATACTACTGACTTTAGATGAACAAAGAAGGAGAAGGGCACGGAGGATGGCACTAAGGAGGGCACGGGAGATGTTTTTTTTATTTTTTTTATTTGCTTACATAAAATTTACAATTTAATCTAATCTAATACAATATTCTTATCTGATACAAGCCCCTCACTCTTCACTTGATATATCATACACGCATAGACATCTTTGGCATGAGTGATTCTGAGGTGTCTCGCATCTTCAGATTCACCCCTCATGCCATCCTGGAATTACCACAACCTTGCAGGAGGACATCAGCAGCCCAACACATGGCACTACCCATGACACCCATGACAGCTACATATACAATCAGAGCCCCATCCCCACAGATTTCGAACAGAACATGTATGGGGACAGCTGGCTGGTTGGTGAGTGACATGGGTGGCAGGCATGACTATCCCCTCCCGTGATGCACACCTCACAAGTGGCACATGCATGACTAACATCCTCCTGTCTTTTCCCTTCAAGGTGACTCTGCATATGCACTGGGACCCCATCTCATGACCCCATCTCATGACCCCATCTCATGACCCCATCTCATGACCCCATCTCATGCCAGCTCACATTATGCATCTTTGCACGTTAAACACACACATTAATCATGGCACAATGAGAATGCATGCATGCACACCACTGTGGTCCCTAGCACACACACACCACATCGTCATCACATTGGATTGGCACCAGTCCACCATGCAGGACTTGTGAGCTGCAACGCCACGCCACGGCTCCAATTATGTCACTGTACATTCATACACTATTCACACGGACCTGGGGATCACTTCTCCACCACAAATGAGGGTGACACCCCTTTTCATTTGAAATAAAAATAATAATCTGCAGGAATATCACTCCCACATTCCAAAATCATACACAAACAGAACCAAAAAAATTAAATAAATGACGAGCAAAAAAAAAAAATGCCCAGCAAAAATATAATTTAAACAAAATAACAACAAAGAAAACACATAAAAGACAAAAATCACTCTGCAAAACAGTCCCCAAATATCTCAAAGACACGTCACAAACAAACAAAAGCACCTTGCTGTAGAGGGAGGGATACAAAGGGATGTACTTTTGCAAAGGAAGTGCATTTGTGTCTGTCTATTTATGCTGTCTGCGTAGTTCACAAAGTTGCCCTAGTCCATTTCCAATTTCACTGATTGCGCCGCTCCCGAGTTGTGAGCATGCGCACAGCGGAGCTGACCATGGTCTCCTTCAAGCGCGCATGCGCGAGCCGGCCAGCCCTTCATTTGCATGGGGTCACGGCTCATTTCAATGTAACACGCCCACGTCCTTCCCAATTTGTATTACTCCTCCTTACGCCTCTGGAAAAACGTTACGTATGCGCAATTTCCTGCGCAAAAGCTACGAGAATAGGGTGATTACGCGGCAAAATTGCGCAAGTCTAACGTAAAGGCGGTGCGCTACGCCGGTCCAATAATGCGCAGATGTACGTGAATCTGGGCCTTTAGTTACTAGAGACTGATTATTGTCAAAAGTTTGTTAATGATCTGTTGGATTCAAATACAGGGCAGGTAGCCAGAGGACAGGTAGGCAAAAGCAATTACTTCCAGCAACTCCTAGGAGGGATTCAATATTTTGCTTAGTAAAATTACCTAGAACAGCATATAGGTCTAAATAACACTGTAAAGTTCACCCTTTTTTTTTTGTAACTCATCAAAATATTTTTTCAGGTTAATTTCCTCCCTAAATAATTAAATATCATTATGTCATTGCAGCTTGAAGTACTGTACTGCAGACATACAATACATTGTTATTCTCAAGGATTTACTGATTAAGTGAATGAATGTGCCAACTCTTCTAGATCACATCATAGGTCCCTTGCTGGTTTTGTAGTAATATTATTGCTGTGCATAATGTTTCGTTTGTGACCAAACTTCATCTGTCTGCTTTAGAAACCATTATCCATCCAGGATTGTTCAGTTTCCTCCAAGTTTTTTTTTTTTATTCAATAAAGTTTTATTGAGAAAAAAAATCAGGGATCACATATGATGACATAGCGTGCCAAAGGACATATATTGAAAACAAAAGTGGTATGTAACATAAAATAATAACATTAGCAATAAAACTACTAAAGTAGGTAAACAAAGTGACTATACAGTAAACACCATTAAAAAGCATGGAGATGTACCGATGTGAGAGACGTACAAGGGCACTCATGAAGACATCATAACAAAATAAAACTAGTTCCCGTGTCCTCACATGTTACTTCACAACCAGTAAACCAGAGCTTTAGTTCTCCCGTTACACAAGGGTGTTATAGTAAGGTCCTTTTTAGTCCAGGAATAAAATTCCAAAAATAGAACAACAAACAAAAAAAATAAAATAAAATTAAATAAAAAGAAATTGCAGAAAAGAGGTTAGAGAAGGGAAAGAACGGGTGGAGAAGGGGGGGGGGGAAGGTAGGGGGAATTCCTCTGCTCCCGCCAGTCACCTCAAACCCAAGAAGTACCCAAGGCTTAATACCCTGTCAAACTGTCAAAAAGGCGTATAACTCAAACAGGTTGAGACATAATGTCAGCATAAGCCGACTTAAACTTAAAGGCGAACCAATCGGACCATATTTTCTGGGACAAGTCAGATTTATTCTTAAGAGAATAAGTGAGATCTTCCATGTAATATATATGATCAACCGCTTCCAACCATTGACGCAGTGAGGGGACCACCGTCTGTTTCCAATATCGGGGAATAAGGGATTTTGCAGCGTTCAGTAGGTGTGGAGTAAGTGATTTTTTATACGATCTGATTGGTTCGACTGTACAATGCAACAATATCACCCAAGGATCATTCGGAGTTTCAAAGCCTTGTATTTCTTTCATCCAATGTAAAATAGCCAACCAGTATGGTCGAATGAGCGGACAAAACCACCATATGTGTGCATGGGAAGCATTTTCACTGCAGCCCCGCCAGCAGAGTGGGGGTGTCAGGGGAAATATCCCGTGTAGCACCACCGGAGTATAATGCCACCTCGTTAATAATTTATAGTTAACTTCTGCGTACCTAGATGATATAGAGGACGTATGGGCTAGCAACAGGATAGTGTCTCTTTGGGAGGGTGAGAGTTCCTTGTGAAGATCTTTCTCCCACCTGATCAAAAAGGCTGGGGTGCCAGGAGTGGAAAGGGAGTATAATGCTCTATAAAAATAGGAGAGGGGCCTCTCCACCGGCCGGTCCTCAGAAAATGCAGATTCCACCAGTGTTAGGGCCGTGTCATCCCTGAGGGGTTGAGGCAGGGAGCGAACAAAAGCCGCCAACTGGCGATATTTCCATGACACCATAGGCGCCACTACCGTAGACCCAAC
Source organism: Rana kukunoris (assembly GCA_029574335.1). Lineage (NCBI taxonomy): Eukaryota > Metazoa > Chordata > Amphibia > Anura > Ranidae > Rana > Rana kukunoris. The sequence goes on from CM056049.1 coordinate 288,969,731, forward strand.
AATTACTAGATAGAGGGGCAATACCTGATGGAGAGACAACATGGCGGAGTAGTGTCACGGAGCCCAAGGACCAGGTCTGATGTTGCGGTTGAGTATTCCCCAGGGGGAAGTAATTATGACCAGAGAGCGGCATCAGGGGGGAGTTACACTGCCAATCATGAGTCTTGCACAACGAGTCCCATACCATCAAAGTAGAATGCGTCAAGGGGGAAGTCATATTGGACATAGTCCTAAACTTCTGGGGGATCCACATTTGGGTATAGGGGTCTGCACCACACGTCGATTTCCAACGTCACCCAAAGCTTGGATTCCCTGTGGTACCTCCAGTCCGAAATCCTGGTTAGGACCACAGCCTGGAAATATCGTTTAGCATCTGGCAAAGCCAGCCCCCCCTCTCTCTTGGGCCGAACCAGCGTGTCCCCAGCGAGCCTGGGCCGCCTCCTGTTCCATACATATTTGCAATATAGGGATCGTATTAACGAGAAGAACCCCACAGGAATCTTATACGGGATCATTTGAAATAAAAATAATAATCTAGGCAGAATATTCATTTTCAACACACTAATCCTCCCCAGCCAGGAATGTGCTAATTGCGACCACCTTTGTAAATCGGACCTAATTGTGTTTAGCAGGGGGATAAAATTTGTGCGAAACAGGGACGCGGGGTTGGCGGTAAGAAAGATACCCAAGTATTTCATCGAATGGGCCTGCCAGCTAAAGGGAAAAGATGCCTTAAAATGAGGCACAATACGAGGGGGAACCGTTCAGTATCTCTGACTTAGACAGGTTGATCTTGAAATTAGAAACTACACTAAAAGAGTCGAAAGCAGCCATTAAGTTTGGAAGGGACGTAACAGGGTGTTGCACGTAAAATAGGATATCATCTGCATAGGCAGCGTATTTGTGTTCAGTAGGACCCACCATGATTCCCCGGATATTCGGGTTGTGCCTAACCGAAGACAAAAAGGGCTCAAGCGAGAGGGCAAATAAGATGGGTGAGAGAGGACAACAATTATTGTGATTCCTGGCGGGTTCCATTATAGAGCGTAAATGAGTCACTTAACGTTCCGTTGATACGCAACTGAGCAGTAGGTGAGTCATATAAGGCTGAGATGTGCGATAGGAGATGGGGGCCCACGCCAAGGTGGGAAAGCGTGGCCATTAGGAATTCCCAGGAATTCCCAGACCTGGGAGGTCCGTCGAACATGGGAAATTAGGGATAAGGTGCGGAGAGAGTTGTCCCGCGCCTCTCTGCCGGGGATAAAACCAGTCTGGTCCCCAGAGACCCAACGGGGGACGAGAGGGAGAAGCCTGTTGGCAATCACCTTGGCATACAATTTGGCATCAAGATTCAACAAAGAAATGGGGCGATAGGTACCACAGACACATGGGTCTTTACCGGGCTTAGGGAGGACGGTAATATGGGCATGGAGTGTTTCAGGCCTAAAAGATCCGTCTCCCGAGACCGCGTTAGCATAGTTAGTTAAATGCGGAAGCAAAAGGTCTGCAAAGGCCCTATAGTAAGCCACTGTGAAGCCATCGGGGCCTGACTATTCATCTGTGCCTTACCATTTGCCATAGACTTCAATGCAATCCGCAGCTCGGAGACGGATAGATCACCATCTAACTCAGCTAGTGCATCCGTAGGATGTCTGGCAGCACCGGTAAACCGGCCTGAGCCAGATAGTCACGCTCTATCTCCCATAAAATGAGCTGCGCCCTGACATTCCTATCCTCCTAGAAGTATTTGACTGCCTGCCTGACATGGTATAGCGATTGATAGAACGAACAACATTCTTTAGCTATAGCCTAAGTTTCGTGCACCAAAGAATCATTGGAGGACTTAATTTTAGAAATGAACGTAGCGGACTTCTTTTGTTGCAACGAGCGTGCCAACAGCCTACCGGGCTTGTTGCCCCACTTGTGCAAACCTTGGGCAACAACACGGAACCTTTGTTTCTGCTCTAAATGAAAGAGGCCCTTCAGCTCCTCTCTCCTCTGGACCAGATCCTGGAAAACCGACGGCGACAACCCAGCCTTGTGACTGCGCTCCAAGTTCTCAACCTCCATAAGCAACCGCTGTTGTTGAAGGGTGCGCTCCCTCTTTTTCCTAGCCCCTATTTCCATAAACTTTCCCCGGACATAGGCCTTATGGGCCTCCCAAAGCGTTCCCGGCGTCACCTCTGGCGTCGCATTGTCCACAAAATATTGGGCCAGTGCATCTCCAATCCCTTTTTTGTCAGTATCATCTAGGAGTAAATTATCATTAAGCTTCCAATTGGTGCTTTTAATCGGTACGGAAGGGACATTTAGCGAGAGGGAGATCGGAGCATGGTCCGAGATAGGAGAAACTTCGATACTCTTAGCAGTGGGAAGGGCTAGGTGGTGATGGTCTATGAGAAAAAAATCAATTCTCGAATAGGATGTGTGTAAATGAGAGAAATGTGTGTAATCTCTCATGCGCGGATGCATAATCCTCCACACATCCACCAGTTGGGCCTCATGCAGGCGTCTGCGTAAAAACGCTAGGCGCCTCCACGAGACACACAAGGTCCCCAACGATGTGTCTAATGATGGTTCCAGCGGAACATTAAAATCCCCTGCCAGGAGAATGCATCCACAAGCAAAATCCGTCAGCTTCCTAAGGGTATTGGAGATAAAAGAGACCTGGTTACGGTTAGGGGCATAGATGGTCGCAATCGTGCAAGGCATACTACCTAAGCTACCCTTCAGGAACAGGAAGCGGCCCAAAGGATCACACAGCATGGAGTCCAGCACAAAAGGAGATCCCTTACGGAACCCAATGGCCACCCCCTTAGCACTACGGACATCAGACAGGCTATAATACCATAGAGGATATTGAGGGGAGAAAAGCTTCACCGATGTGGTGTGGGTAAGGTGGGTCTCCTGCAAGAGAACTATGTCCCCCTGCAGGCGAGCCAGTTCCCTATACAATTGATGTCTCTTACCTGGGGTATGCAGTGCCCGCACATTAAACGAAAGTAACTTCACCTTAGCCATGGGATACAAGAAGCAGAACTTCTCAGGACTGACCAGAGGCAGAGGAAGGCCCCCCGGAGGGCAACGAGGAAGGGGAGGGTGGGGGGGGGAAATAGGGTGAAAAATAAAAAAAAATAAAAGGTTAAATCAAGAAGAACACATAGCATTAATTCGACATAACACAATAACCCACATAGGGAAAGGATATGCGCACGCATAAATCTGCCGTGCGATGAAGGGTCACATACGCAGCCCGGCCCTCCCACGCGAACCGCCCCCGGAGAGGCGGCAGCATGAGAAGACAGAACAGCGACGGACCCCAAAAGGGGGAGGCGCTGGGACACGAGCATCAGGCAGTGCACGTACCAAAAATCACTGCCCAGTATCCCCAGCGCCGACACACTGTAAAATAAAACGTTAAACATAAGACATATAAACGAGAACAACCAAAAAAAAAAAAAAAAACAGAACAAACACAACATCTCAAGCATAAGATCTGTATCCCTGCCAGTGACCAGCTATCACAAATTGAAGTCCCTCCTGCTTAGTGCTGCAAAAATGGGGAGTCCAGTCCATCCTTAATCTGTAGATAACAGTCTACTAGGCCGCAACAAAGAGGGTGGCAGCAGCATGGTAGTCTCACCATGGGCTCTCAGATGCAAACCAAGACGGAAAAATAAAACGGTGGGAGTTGGAGATAAATCCAATAAAACAAACAAAAAAAAAGAAAAAAAAACAGCAAAGAGAGAGCCCACAGTCCAGGGGTATTAAAGGAACAGCAACTAATACCGCCCCAGGACAGATCAGCCCAAGGAAGGAGAGGCTCCCGGGGTGGCCGTGCGGCGATTCTTGCGGCCGACTTTCTGCCATTGCGGGTCAGTGGAGCCTGGTAAAGTAGGGATAGCATCCTGCCAGCCAGGGAGCTCGGGCGGAGAGATGTCAATGTCCGCGCAAAACTTCTCCAAGTCCTCCGGGAACCGCAGAACGGCCGTTTTGCCATTCCTGTTGGCGATAAGAGCAGCGGGAAAGCCCCATCGGTAGGAAATGGACGCCTCACGGAGCTTCTCCGTCAAAGGCCGCATGGCCCTGCGGCGGTCAAGAGTCTCTTTGGCCAAATCAGGGAAAAAAGACAGTGTGGCGCCATCAAAGTCCAGGGAGTCAGTTTCGCGGGCCATCCGCATGATACGCTCCTTCTCCTCAAAGTAGTGGATTCGGCAGATAACCTCCCTGGGAGTATCATTAGGTAGAGCCCGGGGTCTGAGAGCCCTATGGACCCTGTCAATCTTGAGCGGGTTATCCGCCGCTAGGCCCAGGAGGCCGTTGAAAATGCCGCGAACCGAGGGAAGGAGGTCATCGTCACCCGTTGCCTCCGGGAGGCCCCTAATGCGAATATTGTTCCTCCTGTTTCTATTCTCCTGGTCCTCTATTTTGTAAAGGGCCATTCTATGGGCGATAGCAAGGCCCCGAGTAGAGGCCTGTAACGATCTGATAGCTGAAGCGTGACGATCAAGCCGGAGCTCGGTCTCCTCCACCCGACCCAGTACCTGTGAGAGGTCCGCCCGTACCGCGGAAAGCTCCTTCTTTATGGTTCTCTCCAGGCTCTGGAACAGTGAGGTTAGCTCAGTTCTGGTAGGCAGGTCGTCCACACGAGTCCCTGAGCGGCGGGAAGGGCCGTCATCACCATCCGAGCAGACCGAGGAAGCAGGGGAATGGCGCCTCTGGTCTGACCTGCGACGGGAGGCGGAGCTTGTAGCAGAGCTCGCGCCTCGTGGAGAGCGTCCTAGGCCATCAGTGTCCTCACCCTCGGTCGGTTCCGCGGCCAGGAACCTCGTGATGGAGCCCGATTGTGACCCAGCTTTGGGGAGAGACTTGCCCGTCTTCTTCCGCATGGCTAGCTCTGAAGTGCGGCGGGATTAAGGAGGTGTAGAAAGCTGAAAGATGTGTCGGCGCTGGAGCTCGAGGCAAACACGTCCTCACAGCAGCATGTCCAGACCACGCCCCCTTCCTCCAAGTTTTAACTCGTTTTTCATAACTTGTTAGTGGTTACCAGGGTGACTGCAGAATGGTGTGTATTTGGAACAAAATCCTGAAAACACAAAAACGGACCAAAATATGTTTCTTTACTGATTTGTAAAACTTTGGAGACTTACCAGCAAAAAGTACCTTATACATAAACCCCAAGGGTACATAGCATACAAATATATTATACCTACTTAAAGTGGAAGTAAACCCTCCTTTTGTTTTCAGCCAAGGAAGCGGCCATCTTGACCTCTGTTTAATCTGCAACTGCCATAATGCTGTACATGTGACCTGTTATGAAACCAGCCATTGGATGGTTTGGCAGTTTGGTTGAGAGCACAAACAAATGTGACAGCTAGCATTTCCGGCATGCCGGGAATGTTAACTGTTTTTGTAACCATCAAATTGAAGGGTTCACTTCCACTTTAAACTAATCATTCAGATGTACCTTTTGCACAGCGAAATTAAGAGTCATAAAATGGAAATAACCTAAAAAAACTTGGAAACTAAGCATATTGCTTATGCTTACTTTCCAAGGTTTTTAGATTGGTGTTAAGGCCAGAAAGCTGCTATATTTTATCGTGGTTTGATTTGGGGATTGCAATCCCCATGTATTCTTTAGGTAATAAAGTTTTTTTCAGTTTTTCTGTCTTATCCATAGGCCATCTGGATCTTTGTGTTTATCAAAAAGTTATTTTTGTGAGACACATTGAAAAAAAAAAGTCTTGCGTATATTTGCCACAACTTAACTGAGATTTTGCAAGGTCAAATCACATGGCGTACTTTATGAAATGTATATTTTGGAGGAGTTTAAGTGGGCTGGATTGTTCAGGAATAAGATAGTCCTGGAAACAATTATTGTGATTCCTGGGGTTATTATGCTGAAAATTAGTTACAATGGGCCAGATTCAGGTAGATCAGAGCATCTTTGCTCCAGAGTAACGCTTCTCATTTACGTTACTCTGACGACCCTTTCAGCGCAAGTACTGTTATTCACATAGCAGTTGCGCGTAAACTTGCGCCAGAGTAACGATAATGCGCTGGCGTAACCCGACGCAAGGGGAAGTGGGTGTGATCATATGTAAATGATGGGCGGAGCCCAGCGCAGAGGCTTACGTTCAGCGCATCAACCACGGAGCATGCGCAGTGAGTGAGGCTCCACTCGCCCCCTTTGTGCGCATGCTCACAACTTCCGTCGGCACCACTTCACGGGAAACGTCAGCGCAATGCCTTCCATTGGGCGTTTAAATGCGCCCGTAGAAGCGCCATTCCGGCACTAAAGTATATCCTGCTCCCCCTCCCCGCAGTGATGTTACTTTTGTTCTGAGATGGCTGCTCCCGTTCCCCGCAAACACACAGGAGAAAGCTGAACTCTAAAGGCCAGGAGCTGTCAGCCGTCATCTCGGCTATGGAGACCTATGATGTCTTCCTCCATGGCTGTAAAATTTGACAGACAAGCATGGACAGAGGTGTTGTCCTGCAAGTGGGGGTGCTCAGCTAGCTCCTATCGTCGGTAACACTGCTGTAGCTGCTCTCCTGCTGACCTCTGACCGTCTGGAGTAAAGATAAAGCAGCCTTTTGTAGAAATAACTTTGCGCCGGACGGACGAGATACGCGCGGCGCATGTAGCCAGCGTATGGTGCTAATCCGTTCGTGAATTGGGAAAAATCCCTCATTTGCATATTTGCAGGGGAAATCAATAGGCGCGACTGATGCGCCCAGCGAAATTAAGCGCCGACGATACTCTGGCGTCGGAACGTTCCGCCGGTCGCAAATGACCCGTTATTGGGCGCATCTAGTTTGGTGGGTACGGGCACATAGAAACGACGGCGCATCTTCACAGTTACGCGGCGCATATCGAAATACTCCAGCGCAAGTGTTGCTGAATCTGGCCCAATGAATTTTTGCTTATGTGCATTTGATTTTTTTTTTCTTTATTGCCTAAAAGCAGTTGATTTATTCAAATGTTACTTTGTGCTTTTTTTCCAAAGAATTTAGTGGCACTTATTTTGTATATACTGAAGATGGAGGGAAAAATCCTGTGCATGTTTTTATTGCCAGCCTATCACAATTTTGATTTATCATCATTTGTCTGTGTTTTTATTTTAGGTCATGTTAGATTTTTCAGCTTTCAATAAGAACTTCTGGCTAAGGTACTAAGTAAGAATGTATCAGAAACGACCCAAAAACAAATTGAACTGGATAAAAAAGCAGGGGAATAGAAACATAATTAAGGGTATTGTGGACAATGTGTACTAGACTAAAACATAACTTTTTGGCCTCATAACATTTGAACTCCGTAATCAAAGCAAGTAGATACAGTGTAATTGATTGTGTGCTAATAGTGTAGTACAGCTACCTGAAACTGACATATCGTTGTAGCAAGTACAAGTATAGGAAAACAGACTTTTCTGGTGACGGGAGGGTAAAAAGACTTAATGGGATTTATTTACTAAAGGCAAATCCACTTTTCACTTCAAGTGCACTTGAAAGTGCAGTCGCTGTAGGGGCACGCGTGTGCGCAGCTCTGTTGGCGCCCGTTAAGCCTGGGTGTCACATACATTCCCCGCTGTCTGCTCTACAGTGTTTGTGTACCTGAAAACCTGATATGTAATTTGACCTGTGAAAGACCCCAGGTTACCTGTGACTATTCCAGCCATCCGCCTGCACCTGATGCTTGGCCTGTTCTGACTATTCATCTGCCTGCACCTCTGTACCTTTGCTGACTGCCTGATAACCGACCCAGCCTGTCTGACCATCCTGTCTGCTCCTGGTTCCAGTCCAGTCCAGTCTGTATGTGAACAGCTGTGCGCTGTCAATTACATGCAATGTCTGGCATCGCACAAGTGTGAACCGGGCCTAACATACGATTGAGGTTCATCAGGCTCTATCTCCCATAAAATGTATAGGCCTTATATTCATGCACAAACTTAATTTCTTTAAATTTTCAGATTTTTTTTTTACCTTCTAGAAGTATTTGACTGCACTAGTAAACTGGGACATACTGTATACCAATAACACAATTTACAAAAGCTCAATAATAAAATATATATATATATATATATATATATCTCTATATCTATATATATATAGATATAGAGATATAGATATATATATATAGATATTGGGGGTCAGTGATATATATTTTAACCTCTAAAGAACACACATTGGTTTGGATTTTGCAAAAAGAAAAAACAAAGCCTCCTATATACTATGGTCCAGATTCAGAAAGGCTTTACACTGGCGTATCAAAAGATACGCCTTCGTAAGTACAAATGTGCGCATGCTCAGAATCACGGCAAAAAAACTCCCTAAGTGACGTCGGCGCGCAATGCCTACGACGTGTGAACGTATCCTACGCCCAGCCCTATTGCCGTACTATGTAAACGACGTAAAATTTGACGGTGTCGATCCCTGGCCCATACCTTTGCATTAGCTGCGCCTCATATAGCAGATGAAACTTTACGCCGGACGTAAGCCTTACACAAAGCGCGTATATGAAGCGGCTGGGCGTATCTACGTTCGTGAATCGGCGTATCTTACTCATTTGCATATTTTTAATGGGAACGTCTAATGCATCTAAAGCCATGTTTTTCGGCGTATCTTGCTTTCTGAATCGGCGTAAAGATGCGATGGCGCACATTTGTACTTACGACGGCGTATCTTTTGATACGCCGGTGTAAAGCCTTTCTGAATCTGGCCCATTCTTTTTACTATTTAGTCAATATTACTTCATATTTTCATCATGTTTTTCTAATATTAGTTAAGTATTTTTTCTGTTACCTCCATGAGAGCTCTGTCTTATCTTTGAAGTTACTGTTGTCCGGCACCAGCACCACCAGCTATTTATTTCAGATTTAAAAAATAATGGAAGAAAATTTGTACTGTTTTATGCTGTTTATCTATCTTGACCTACCTTTCCTGTGGCAGCACTGGGAGTTAGCACATGGTAGGCTGGCTGTGCCTCTGTGGTCAGAGTGACTCACAGACTCCAACCCCCCAGGAGCAGGAAGCTTGAGCATGTAGCCGCGGACTACAATTCCCATAATCAATAGCGACGGTTGTCTCACATGACGTCACCTGACACAGGCTGACGTCTGTTACTGTAGTGAGTCAGATTCAGTCAGCGCTGCAGACGGAAATTCAGATAGCCGCAGCGCTGGCCGAGCAGCGCCAGCGGCCATTTTTTCTGTTGTTAACTCTATTAATACAAGACAGTACTTAACTTGGGGGGGCACATGGGGGCACACAGTAAAATTGGGGGGGGACGTGGCCCCCCTCAGGCCCACCCCGGTGACGCCCATGGCTGCACGGTTCCTTGTCTGTTCCTGGTTCCAGTCCAGTCTGCTCCAGTCTTCTGCACAGTTTGTTTGTTCCTGGTCCCGGTCCAGTGTTCCAGCTTCTGTCTGCCAGAACCTGTCTGCTGCTTCAGTTCCTGTTTCCCAGTTCCTGAGGAGTTCCTGGGCATCTGGACTACCCCTATCTCTGACCCTGCCAGGCACTTGTACCACTCTTCACACCTGTGCCTTCTGTTGCTTTACCAGGGGCCATGAGTGGGAGCCGTAAGGGAGGCCTCCCTCTGCTATATCGGGCACACCACTAACAGGTACGTGACTACAACATCTCCGGTGGGCAGTGGGGATTCGCTTAACTGTGTTGAGCAAAATTAGTTAAAGGTGGTACAAAAAGGGAACCTCTCTAATTATGAAAGAACTGTGTCAACACCTGGCAGGATTGGCTGAAGCTGTTAAGAATCTCCAGCAAGATTACACCCGGCTGAAAAAATGGGTACTGGGCCTGTTGAAACCTACTGGAGCCCAGGGTGCCCCCCATGCTTCCACCTCTTCAGTCGGGGCAGGATGAACACCAACAGTTGTGATGCTTCCACCGGAACTCAGAGTCCCTACGCCGGAAACAATGTCTGGAAATCTGAGCCATTTTAGGGCTTTCCGCAATTCTTGCAAACTGTACTTCGCCCTTCAACCATGTACCTTCTCCCTGGAAGTTACCAAGATGAGTTTTGTGATTTCCTTGCTTACCGGAGACCCCCAAACCTGGGCCCATCGTACCTTCTAGGATTGGGGAACAGACTCTAGGATGAGTTTAGGCGGTGCATTTTTCAATGAGTGCAGACCATTACGAACTGAGTTTTTTAACGATGCCTGGTAGCTCTCCGCTTTTATTCAAAAGCATCAGTTCCATATGCATGGGACTTTGAATGCGTTAATCGATCTGGCCATACAGATCGAACCCTGAGAGAAAGAAGGGCTGAAAGGGCTACGAGGTTCTCTCGCCCAACCTGGATGCTTCCAAGGGTTCCAAGTCACCTGCACCCAGCACCCGTTGCACCATCAGCCCCCACGTTTGATGCACCCGAGCCCGTGCAACTGGGTGTTCCTGCGCCATTCCCTGACCCTGGAGGAGCGTTAGCGTCGTGGGGCAAACAATCTGTGCCTATACTGCGGAGAACCTGGACATTACATCAGCAACTGCTCACTTAAGCTCAGTAAGTTTCTACCCATGTCTCCATACCAGGCAAAACCCTTAATTAAGACTGCATCTCATCTTGCCCTTTCTGTTTCATTACAGCTTCCAGGAAAGACTCTGCAAACGTCCACCATTATTGAATTATAAACTCCGGAGCTTTCCTCATCTATTTATTGAATTAATTAATGGTATTTATATTTCTGCTATAAACATTTTCTGTTTCTAGAGTATATACAATATTTCATTGTTCACTTCCTAAGACCTGACAAGGAAACTCCGCAAAACGCTAGGCCTATTTTTCAGTAAATGGCTGATGGGTCTGCTATTAAATATGGAACTGTAGTCCAAGAGACTGCCCCCATACCTGTTACCATCTCCAGTTCCCACCAAGAACTTTTACGTTTGACATAATCTCTTCCCCTCTGTTTCTGGTAATCCTCGGTATGCCTTGGCTTCAACCACACAATCCTGCCATCAACTGGGCCACAGGGATAGTCACTTTCTCTGCTTCTTTCTCAAGCAGTGGGAAATTCTCATAGTCACATATTCTTAGGGGATGGTACCTCAGTAGGAGCCTCTTGGTATTTCACACACACCCCAACCCCTACACATGTGTCTGTCTTAATTTCAGGCTGCAAAGCAACACAATTTTATTATTTTAAAAGGGGTGGGGGGTGATTATTTTCTATACCCACTGTACGGTCTGTGTGTTAATAATCAAATAACGATTGATGGGAAGGTCAAATGATGTGCAGTTTTTGGAAATTACTTTACTGCAGTGAGTTGAAATGAATTATACAGTCTGACAACATGCTCCAAATCATTTCAGCCATTTTTTTTTATATTAACCTGTGAATATAAAGATTGGTTTGAGACAATTGGGGGGATTTACTAAAACTAGTGCATGCAAAATCTGGTGCAGCTCTGCATAGAAACCAATCATCTTCAAGGTTTTATTGCCAGAGCTTAATTGAACAAGCTGAAGTTAGAAGCTGATTGGCCACCATGTACAGCTGCACCAGATTCTGTATGCTCCAGTTTTAGTAAATCTTCCCCTATATGTCACCCCCACACTAGTATTGAGGCAGCTTAGCCCCATAGCTTTGTTATTAATGGGTATGTTTGGAACAATGAAACAAAAATATGAACATGATGAAAGGTTTTCAAATTGTATGAATTATAATCATAAAGATGGCTAGAATTCCAGAAATGGTAATGAAATAATAGTGGAATAACTGATATATTACATTCTAGGAAAGCTGCTAATTAAAAGGTTAATATACTTGTACTTTTTTTACCCGACAACGTTTTTGTAATGACGTGCAAAACGTTTTGTGATCAGTGCATTCCTACCAGACCAAGCCCTCAACCTTCATTGCAGAGCAACATACTCAAAGAGGCACTGAGAACTTTTAGACTTGCATGTGTAGTCGATAAAAGAAAACTTCAAAGACACTCAAAAGCTCTGATGAGGCAGCACCCACACAGCAAGGCTTCACATGATAAAGACCCAACAGTTGCTTAAACCATAGAAATGCAGAAAAAGGTGCCAGAACTGTATTAAAGACAATACTGTCAGATAGAGTGATTTCCACCCAACAGTACAAATACAGTCCTAGACTTGCTGGTGAGGGAGTGGTGCCGAAACATGTGATCATGTAAGGTAAATTTCACTGCCGCTGCACGGACCTCAATGCAAGAGGGTTAAAAAACACTTCACTGCCCACTAGTGCTAGGGATCAGGCATATTATTAGCTAGAATGGAATAATTTTATTTTCAAACTATGGGATAGATGTATTAGACTGTATATTGCATTTTCTGCATGATGAGGTTTATTGCTTTTTGTTACCTGTTTTTGTAATATTTTAAATTGTTTGTCACCATATATGAAAAATGTATTACATTTTTTTAAACAATTAAACAGATGCTGTAAAAATAAATATTTTCTTAGATACGTACAATACAGTACACAGTATAGTATTCTGAAACGCTAAAGTTATACTTCCACCTTCAGGAGAACTGGACACTGGAAAAGAAAAGCTGTAAGGATAGTCTAGTATAACCCCTTCTGCTTCTATCATATCTCCGTTATTTTCTAGTGTCTTAGGCATAGGTTTGTGCAGCCTATTGCATTAGGGTGTGCACCCCAAAGCTCAAACACACATGAACGCCACCTGCTGTCACATGGAGGAATCTCTGATGGCGGGGGATAGTTGATTGGGAGCATATTATGCTACACTCTAAATACGAGTGTAGTATGTTCCAATAGTTGAACCTAGCCTTTAATATAATAGGGGCATTTACACTGGTCACTGGCACCCCAAACCACCCACCTGGTGCCACTCCTGGATAATGCTATGCACATGGGGTGATTAGGGTCTGCCCAGGCACACCCAGCACATTCTGTGCGTACACCTATGGTCTTAAGAGAACAAGCAACTCTCTTCTGAGAGAAGATAATCCTTTTCAGTCTCTTTCAAGACAAATTTTTATTTTTTATTTTATCAAGAAGTTCTTGATAAAGTCTATTGTTGCTGAACCACTGGGGCTCCTGTTTGCAGCTTTTGGATAGGTTACTTTGAAACTTTTTCCTGGTCGACCGTACCTGGACACTGATAAAAATATTTTGCAAGGCCTGCCTGCAGTGTCAACCCTTGGGCACTGGATCCAGGATTCAGACCGGTGGACCTCTGCCCTAAAGACCCATTGCTTGCTGAATGGGTGAAGATAACTCCCTTCATATCTGCCTGGGGGGATCAGCAGAACTGAAGATGGCTGCAGTGAGTAAGGGTTAGTGCCCTTTAAATGAGAGACCAGATTTGTTACTTTGATCCCCTAGAAGTTTTTGAGCAGAGTGCGGCTGTGACTGAAGGCAGGTGGGAATGGATTGTTTTTTTGTTTGGTACTTTTTATGTTTCCCAGACTTTGGCCCTCACCCTACCTCTCCCCAGAGTCCGTCTCTGATCTACCTCTAGCAGCAGCTGCTGTTTCCCATTTAGATGTGGAAGATTAAAATGGTGCTGTGTATGGTACTAAGGACTCTGCATATGAGGATAAGAACGCTATTTCATTCCTTTTGGATGCTGTGCGCACATGCCTTGACTCAGAGCTGCCTGCATTAACCTTGTTAGGGGTCTCCAACCTGGGCTCTGTAAAAATGCCTCAGCCTGCTAAAACCTTCCCTGTATATATGCTTTTACAGCCTGTTTTGTATGGTGACTCACCTCAACCTGAGAAGATTTTCTCTACTCCCAAGCATTTTGCTCATCAGTAGTATTAAATGGGGTTTTCTAAAACACTGGGCTGTCCCTGTGGTGGACATAATACTTTCTTGTCTCAAAAAGACCTTCATTGTTCCTGTTGAGGATATTTTGGTGTCCAAGGTCCCCCTGGATAAATTATTTTAATCCATTTTTAAAGCTCTGTTCGCACTTGCAGGGCCTGCTGTTGTGACCACGTCCATCTGCCAAACTCTGACTGACTGGTTAAAAACCATGTCTTGGACTTCTGGTTCTATACTTACAGTTCCTTATGTCCTCTAACATCTGGAGCTCCTATCTGTGGCCCTGAACTATTGACAGGCTAGCATATACAATTAGTCAAATAACCAGAATGGGTCACCTTTTGGCACATATGCTAAGGACCCTTTGGCTTAAATGTTGATCTGCAGAGCTTCAGTGCAAGAAGAACCTCTGGAGTATACCTTTTTTACTGGGGAATGTCTTTTCAGCAGATCTCTAAACAGCTTTATCAAGAAAATCACACAGGGAAAGAATACCCATTTGCTTTAGAAAAAGAAGGATAAAGTCCCTGAGACTAAAAAGATATCCTTTAATTTCTTTCAGGCTTCCCAGTCCAAGGCCAAGCCCAAAACTCAGTTCCAATGGAAGCCTGGGTCCCCAAATCCACCAAATCCAGTGACAAGCCCTACTGACAATGAGAAGAACCCCCTCATACTTGGGAAGGGGGGCAACTTTTGGCCATTGTGGTCATCTGGTCTCAGAACAACTTCAGCCACTGCCTCCACCCCACTTTATGTTGTAAACTCACCAACATCCCCAAAAAGAACTGCATACCTTCTCACTGCTCTAGAGTAGCTTCTCTACCAAGGGGTCATGACCATATGGCTGGAGGGAGAACAGTTTTAGGTTGACTGTATCCAAAGTGAAAGGAGAAATCCTTCCCATACCACATTTAAAGGTTCACAGCTGATTTCTTAGGGTATATGGGATTTACCTAGACAGCTACTGCTTCCCTCCACCTGGAATATTTCCTGTGCTCTGTCGACATTGAAGATGCATACTCATACACATCCCCATCTCCACGGCACAACAACGCTACCAGTATTACCAGTTTGTGGCCTCTCTCTTTGGGAGCAACTTGGGTCTTCACCGAGGTTTCTGGCTCCTGTTCCTGCTTTGTTTCACTCTCAGGGCATCCCTACAGTAGGATATCCAGAGTGACCTTCTTCTCTGAGAACAGTCAGTGCAGTTTCTACAAGCCACCACACTTCTAGTGTGGTATGAATTTGTAGGGGTAATCCCATGGAGAAAACAAGAAGAAAAAGTATGGGGTTGTCCCATACTAGACCCTACTCCATGCATACAGCCTGGCTGACCTGAAAAGAGGGAGACAAGCAAGCAAGCAACCCAACCCCAAACCATACCATGCCCCATGCTCTCAATGTGGGGAGGGTACCTGGAAAGACGATGATCCCCTTGTCAAACACCTTGTCCTCCTGTTGATAAAGATTGCTGCTTCCCCACAACCCTGGCCCATTGACTGTGAGGGAGTCTGCGGGCAGGGGACTTATTGGAATCTGGAAGCCCCCTTTAAAAATAAAGGGGCCCTCAGATACCTCCCACGTGAATGTATACGTGCCACATAGTAGCCCTACTCATTCACACAAACAAATGTAATTAGTAAATAAAGACCCACACTTTTTGAAAAAATCCTTTAATAAAAAAAAAGGTTCTTGTATATACTGTACATCATCAATCACGTTGTCCAATGATGTCGATCCCCATCCGTCATGATGAATGACAGCCACCAACCTACCGAAACACCCTGCAGTGCAGCGCTAGGCTGGATTGCTGTGTGAATGGGACACATAGAAAACAATTGTTTCCTGTGTGTCCCTGCAGTGACAGACATTTTACAATGCAGTAAAACATCTGTTACTGCATGTAGTGTGAATTGGCCCTGAGTTTTGTGAACAAAAATTATGACCATAATAAATGAAGAAAGAAAAACTTATGTACCTGGCCAAGCTGAACTTTTTGGAAACAGCTTATTTACTTATTTTCTGCCTGTTGATTGGGTATAAATGATTACATTTATTCTTTATTCTGAATAAGCAGACTGGAGGAGGAAAGTTGACAAGGGGAGCAGTAAAACTGAACCAGAAATTAGGGTTGCACCAGCCTGAATATGTAGTCTAGGGTTATTTGAATCACAAAAGTGGCTGAACAGGCATATAAGCCCTTTGTAAGGCAAAACTGTTTGCATGTAAATGTTACAGGAGTTCCACTTTAGGTTTAGTACTCCTGATAGGTGAGATAAGAGCTTTGATTAATTATTTTGTTACCATGCTAACTTATAAATAAAATAAAATCACTGTACAGACGTGTCCCTGGAATGATGGGTTGGTGTTGGACATTACACAGCCAACATTCATATAAATCTCAGTTCAAGGTTGGTTGAAGGCTGTTTGTGTTAGATTAGGAGTAATAGCTAACAATGTTTGTTGCAGTCACTCATTAGTTTATGGCTGCAACACAAAGATAAGCAATAATAGTCAAGGACAAAGATTTGCCTTTTTTTTTTTATAAAAGGTGAACCAAGGTGAAATAAATGGGTCTTATTATTTTAATATTTACTAGACTTTAAGGACATCTATATTCACAGCATACCTTTTCATTTTAAAACATTATTATTGTAATGACAATACAAACAATATATTTTTTCTTTAAATCTAATATAAGCTTACTTATATGCGGTGATCTCCTTACATCTCCTTACATGTGGTGAGTGCTGCATGTCTGCTGGCCATCTCTTTCCACAACTTCCTAGATTCCTTGCATGCTTTGCAGCTTTTTCTTTGCTTTTTACTTACATTTTCTAAAAGCTACAAATCCCATGGTAGCCTGCAAGCTGTTCTTCCTGTACTCATAAAAATCACCACTAAAGGTAGCTGCCCCCTGCCCTCTTGTACTCTATACAATATATACAGTGCCACAATTCATAAGCTACAACATTAAAATGCTAATAGTCCATAAAAGTGCAAAGTGCTTCAAATAAAGTGCTTCAAATTCTTGAACATAAAGTGACTGTTCAGTGGTGTCACTAGGGTTGGTGTCACCTGGTGCAGTACAACGTTGTCACCCTGGCACTCGGATTGATCTGATGTTAAAATGTTCTGGGATGCTGCTGCTCCAATGCTCTGATACACATGAGAGCCAGTGTGCCTTCCACCAAATGGAAATTACAGTACCGTGTCTACAACACTACACGTTCACCTACCTACACAATAAACATGGCTGATAATGTGACATGTATCAAACTATAAAATATACTGTAAATATATTCATAATTACAACTCAACATAAATGACGAAACAGTCCATACATTGGATTGTATTGTCATGGTCTTACCTCTTTGCAGGCTTCTCATTACTGACATGTTCTAGCAGCCATCTTGCTTTATGGGGTTCTTGTAACCTGCCACATCCTGCGGCTCCTCCTTCCCACTGGGAGGAGCTGGCTGCTCAGCATATATATAGACGGCAGCTGCAGCATTTCCTCGCTTGGGCCTTTCGTCTGATACCCCTCCTGTGATCGTGCTGCTTGCTGTTCGTCACCGACCCGGCTCTACGGACGTTCCTTCTGGTTCCTGATTCCCGGCTTCGTTTCACGACTTCTCTGGCTACAGACTCCGGCTTGGCTGACTCTTATCCCTGGCTATCGACCCTGGCACTGGTGGACGACTCTTCCGGCTGGTTGATCGTCAGTTTGGACTTTGACAATTTGGTTTTTAATAAAACATTCATATTCATTTATCTGTTTATGTACATCTGATTCATGCTTCCATGACATTAGGCCCAAGCCATGAATCCTGACGGTACATGGCCACCCTCACTACCCATGCTGGTTGCCAGACTTGATCAGGAGGATCACCTGCTGGGTCAGTTCGCTCAGGTGTTGCAAACCCTGCTTGCACGCACTGCTCATCTCGCTCCTGTTGCTGCTCATAAGCCGGTTGTCTCTCCTGGGATCGCTCCTGTTACCGCTCCTACTGACGCTCCAGTTGTTGCACCAGAGTCTAACCTGGCACCCGTTGTTGCACCTGCGGTGTCTCGGGGTATGACCAGTTCTGCCCCCCTCCCACAGCGCTTTGGGGGTGAGCCAACTCAGTGCCGAGGCTTCCTAAACCAAGTGAGCATTTATTTCGAGTTGCTGCCACATGCCTTCCCTACTGAGAGATCGAAGGTGGGCTTCCTGATCTTGCTGCTCTCGGACAAGGCTTTGGCCTGTGCAAGTCCCTTATGGGAGAACAATAGTCCGGTGGTTGCCGAGTTTTCCGGTTTTGTTGCTTCTCTTCAGAGGGCTTTCGATGTGCCAGCTCGCTCTGCCTCTGCTGCGAAGCTCCTCATGTCCATCAGACAGGGTTCACGATCGGTAGCCGAATATGCCATTGAGTTTCGTACCCTGGCAGCAGAGGTGGGCTGGAATAATGAGGCTCTGGTGGCTGCTTTCTCCCATGGTCTCTCTGATACCTTGAAAGATGAGATTGCGGCTAAGGACCTACCTGTGGAGCTCGAGGCTCTCATTTCGGTCCTGATATTGATTGACATCAGACTCAGGGAAAGACCTTCCTTTAAGGAGAGCCTGCAGAGGCCTCCCAACAGATTGGCGCCTACGTTTGCTGTCCCACCCGTGCCTCCCTCTCCTCCCACGCCTCCTGGGGTTGACTTGCTTGGGGATGAGCCCATGCAGCTGGGGTTTGCTCGCCTGTCTGAGGGGGAGAGGGCACATCGGAGATGTGAGGGCCGATGCATGTACTGTGGTCTCAGTGGGCATTTTCGGTTGTCATGTCCGAACCGTCCGGGAAATGCTTGCACCTGAGATCCTGTCGGGGACAGATCTTGGGTGGAGTTTCTTCGTCCCCGGTTTCCCGTGCTGATAAACCACTGATCACCGTTGTCCTCTCCTGGGCCGTGGGCGGACTCTGGTGCTGGTGGATTTTTCATCGACAGTAAATTTGCTGCCGCAAACTCCATTCCTATGCAGGCTCGAGTTTCTCCGCTGGTTCTTGAGGCGATAGACGGCAGACCCCTTCAGCCATCGCAGGTGACTCATGAGACCCTTCCAGTGGAGATAGCCATTGGGGCCATTCACAGGGAGTCGGTCTGCCTTCAAGTTATTTTGTCTCCACACTACTCGGTGGTCTTGGGGTAACCCTGGCTCCAGAAGCATAATCCGACTTTCGATTGGAGATCGGCTGAGATCCTGTCGTGGTCCCCACAGTGTGGGGCTAGTTGCATCCATGGGCCCGTCAAGGTGTTGTGTGCCTCCTCCGACTCTGTGTTGCCCTCTGAATACAAGGAGTACCTGGATGTATTCGATAAGGTGCGAGCTGGTGCCCTGCCTCCGCACCGCCCATACGATTGTGCCATAGATTTACAACCTGGTGCCATTCCTCCTCGTGGCAGGTTATATCCACTGTCGGTTGCGGAGAATGAAGCCATGGAGGAGTACGTGAAGGAGGCGCTTTCCTGGGGGCACATTCGCAAATCCTCTTCCCAAGCGGGGACTGGATTTTTCTTTGTAAAAGAGAGGGTGGAGAATTGAGGCCTTGCATCAACTATAGGGGCCTAAATCGCATCACGATTAAGAATGCATACCCGATTCTGTTGATTTCCGAGTTGTTCGACCGCCTCAAGGGGGCAACGGTCTTTACCGAACTTGACCTGAGGGCTGCGTATAACCTTGTAAGGATCAAGGAGGGTGACGAGTGGAAGACCGCGTTCAACACCAGGACCGGTCATTACGAATCCCTGGTTATGCCCTTTGGGTTGTGCAATGCGCCCGCAGTCTTTCAGGAATTTATCAATGATGTTTTTCGTGACCTGTCGCAGCAGTGTGTAGTGG
Source organism: Rana kukunoris (assembly GCA_029574335.1). Taxonomy (NCBI): domain Eukaryota; kingdom Metazoa; phylum Chordata; class Amphibia; order Anura; family Ranidae; genus Rana; species Rana kukunoris. The sequence continues at coordinate 288,989,387 of CM056049.1, forward strand.
TCTATTTGGATGATATCTTGATATACTCTGAATCCATGTAGGTCCACATTCTAGACGTCAAGCGAGTGTTGCAACGGTTACGAGAGAAGAAGCTTTTCTGTAAGCTTGAGAAATGCGAATTTCACCGGTCCCAGGTAACCTTCTTAGGTTACATCATTTCCGCGGAGGGGTTCTCTATGGACCCTGAGAAGGTTTCGGCAGTCCTACAGTGGCCACAGCCCAGTGGTCTTCGTTACCTGCAGCGCTTTTTGGGCTTCGCCAATTATTATCGGAAGTTCATCAGGGACTTCTCCATGCTGGCCAAGCCTCTCACGGATCTGACCAGGAAGGGCAGTAATTCCCATGATTGGCCGGCCGAGGCTATCCTGGCTTTTGAGGCTCTAAAATCAGCCTTTGCTTCGGCTCCAATACTGTCTCATCCCAATCCTGGGTTGCCCTTTCGTCCTTGAGGTGGATGCGTCTGAGACGGGAGTAGGCATCCTTCTGTCTCAGCGTCGGACATCAGGGGGACCTCTGCTTCCCTGTGGGTCCTACTCCAGGAAACTGTCTCCCGCAGAATGCAACTACCAGATTGGTGACATGCTCTTGCGCTCCCACATGGTATGCGGGTTTCCAATGTGTTTCACCTTTCCCTGTTGAAACCACTAATATGCAATCGCTTTACCTCCTCGGTTCCTCGGCCTCGTCCTGTCCAGGTGGGCGATCATGAAGAATACGAGGTGAGCGATATCCTCACGCCTTACGCTTGGTCCGCGGCCGGTTGCAGTTCTTGGTCCACTGGTGTGGCTATGGTCCAGAGGAGTGTTCCTGGCTTCCTTCTGCAGATGTCCATGCTCCTGTCCTCCTCCGAGCCTTCCACGGGCACTTTCCCCAGAAGCCGTATTTTGCGCCGCGGAGCAGAGGCCCTTGAAGGGGAGGTACTGTCATGGTCTTACCTCTTTGCAGGCTTCTCATTACTGACATGTGCTAGCAGCCATCTTGCTTCATGGGGTTCTTATAACCTGCCACACCCTGCGGCTCCTCCTTCCCACTGGGAGGAGCTGGCTGCTCAGCATATATATAGACGACAGCTGCAGGATTTCCTCGCTTGGGCCTTTCGTCTGATACCCCTCCTGTGATCGTGCTGCTTGCTCTTGGTCACCGACCTGGCTCTACGGACGTTACTTCTGGTTCCTGATTCCCGGCTTCGTTTCACGACTTCTCTGGCTACAGACTCCAGCTTGGCTGACTCTCATCCCTGGACTTTGACCTTGCTGTTTGGTTTTCAATAAAACCTTCATATTCATGTATCTGTTTATGTACGTCTGATTCATGCTTACATGACAAGCATTAAGTGATAGAAAAATCAATCTATCGTATTCGAAAAGAAAAAGACAAAATTACAAATAATGAATGTATATAATCCATAAAGTATTGATTCCACCAAGTGAAAAAAGATCAATGTAGGAGATGTTGATATCGTCCTTGAAGTGACCAAAACCATCACCAGTGTGTCTGACTGCTTACCGGAAATGGTGGACTTGTGGGGACATATGTTGCCAGAAGTCAAAAAGACTTGTAAATGGAAATCCAGGATTATAGAAGCGGGAAGTTAGATGGTATGTACATTATATATACATCTGATGTACATGGCACCAAAGGGAAACTTTGCACTGTAAGGAAGGTTCCTGAACAATACCTCTCCAAGTGGTATCAATGGTGTCAGAAGGATGTGGAGTTAAATAGAGATGAGGCCAGAGGTATGTGGAGTTAAATAGAGATAAGGGGGTTTGGGGTGCAAAGACATTTTGGGTATGCAGAGGGATTTAGAATGCACAGGTGTACTGAGAGGAGGTGGGTGAAGATGCAGAGATTAGCTGAGAGGCAGGGAAGGGTCTGTCATTGTTATATTGTTGGTAAGTGTAAGGCTCCATTTAAATCATGCAGATGTGACAGAGCGTGCACAGTCCCATGCTTTGCGTGTAGGGCAGCCCCTCCCACCCTTAACGCAATGTAGCTCCACCCACAGCATGTTGTGGAGCACTGTGTGCACCACATTACTACTGTACTAAGACTACCCAAAGGAACCCTCTCTCACCCCCTCTCCCTCTCTCACCCCTTCTCTCTGTTTCACCCCCCCCTCTCTCTTACCCTCGCTGTCTCTTTTACACCCCTTTATCTATTTCACCCCTCTCTCTCTCTTTCCCTCACTCCCTATCCCTCCTGCCTTTCTCTCACCTTTCCTCTCGCATCCCTCCTTACCACCCTCTCTCTCTCACCCTTCCTCTTTCTCTCACCACTCTCTTCCTCTCACCCCTCTCTTTAATTTAATTTAATTTGTTTAAATATTTAATTTGTTTTAACACAAAATGTTTGCATTTTCATTTTTTCTTCATAAAAAGGCCCACCAAAATCCTCAGCACCAGGCCCATGATGCTTTCAATCCGGCCCTGCTAGCAGGGGAGCCTACATACTTATCAAAATTGGGTCATTCCCTGCGGAATTTCATTTAGTGTCTGGCCAGCTTTATTAATAATATCATGCAATCCCCTAACAGTACTCACTTTGGGAAAGAGAGGAGCAGCACTGGGAATGAATCAGGTGTGCTGCATGCAAATGTGTTGTCAAGTAACCTGCTGATAGCAGTAGAGAGAAAAATAGAGTAAGCGATAAGCTCATCAGTCTGCTGCTGCTCTTTCTTTGTTCAATCAGCTGTCTGAAGTTGTAACGAGGACACTGCTGTGTTCCTTAGCCGGCATACACACAACCAAATAAATCCGATCAAATCAGTCTGACAGACCGGCTTGATTGGATTTGTCTGTTGGGCTATTTTGGTTTGATCGTGTACACACGATCAAACCAAAATCCCTGGTGGCAGACAGCGCGGTGACGTGGCAGTGACGTTGACGCCGCCACGTCACTGCACCAGGAAGTAAAAAACTTCCACGCATGCGTCAAATCCATTCGATGCATGCGCGGGCAGATATGTCCGCTGGTTAGTGTACTAACCAGCAGACATGTCGGACGGACGGGTTCCCAGCAGACAGATTTTAAAGCATGCTTTAAAATTTGTCTGCTGGAAAAACCTGTCTGTCCGCCCGTACACACGATCGAATTTGTCTGCTGAAAAAGTCCGTCGGACCGTTTCCAGCAGATAAATTTGATCGTATGTACGCGGCCTTAAAGTGGAATTAAAATCTTCTTTTAAAATACTGAGAGTAGGCAGACTGTTTACATGTACTTAGAAAGGGATATAAGGGGAAAAGGGAATAGCATTTGTAAGGAATAAAGGAATAGGAGGGGGAATGTATGGATCAATATTGGATATATGATGTATTATAAGGAATGTATATTTTGGTCTGTAAGTGTATGGTTATCAGTGATAATTTGTTATATCCTATCTTTGAAATTTTTTTAAATAAAAGATAAGTAAAAATAGAAGTGTTTTTTGATTTTCATTCCATACATGAATAAATGTTTTCTTCTGGAATAAAAGCAAACTCGTTGCACTTTAAGCTGCTGAATCGCACGTGATGATAATATAGAGACTTTTAGGTATATGCAAAATACTTACAATATTTAGATTTTGCACTTTTTCACCCTGAACCCCTCATCATCTCTAAATATAGGAAAAACAATTCAAACAACATATTTGTAATTATGGAGCTTTTTATAATATTCATGTCACTAAAAATATTTCCTTTCAGCAGCGCCCGCACTGGTATTTTTGTTTTTTACATTTTTAGTACGTGTGAAGTTAACTACATTGTTACAGGTCTGTTTACACCCGTCCTAATTTGTATAAAAGCAAACTGATTTGGTCTTGTGCAAATGTGTGTTTGCCATCAATACACTCTAGGTTGTTAGTGGAATGCTGCCAAGCTTTCTTTTCTCCACTAGCTCAAACACAACTCCCTGAAAGCCGGCTTTCATTGGCTGTTCATGATCACACAGAAGGGTCTCTGTAAGTGTGGTCTCCAATGATCAGCAGCTGCATGCTTCTTGTATAGTGGAAGCTTGTCATTTATAAGAGGCGAGAAGATGAGTGGGTGGCACCTCTAGCTGTTTTTCTTTTGCATCAGGCCCTCTTTTACTATGAAGGACCATGTCGTTAGTTGATGGTGTTCACAATTCACTTGCACTTGTGAAGGCAGCCTGACAGCTGCATAAATCACTGCTAGATACCACTAATAGATTGCTTCATACGATTTTCTAGCAGACCACCCAAGCACAGCTCAGAGGCGGCCCGATTCACTCCAGACTTGCATACCAGTACAGTAATTTAAATCTCTCCACTCTCAGTAATGTGTTATAATTAAAACAAAACTTTTTCCCCCTCTAGTTAAAAAAATGACTTCAGTTCTCCATATGAGTGATGAAAGTAGAAGTGGCTTTCATTATTTTTTTTATTTTAGCCACTTTTTTGTGATTACATCAGAAATATAAACTGCAACCTTAACTAGATCAGAATCTACTCTAGTAATTAATGATAAGCTACAGTTTATGTACATTTGCATGCATTTATTTATCCTGGTAATGTATTTGGAATGCCAGAAATACATTTTAGTCAGATCAAATCTGTCATATAAAACTGTCTTTTAGTAAAAGATTTGAGTTAATTTTTTGTGTGTTTTTTTTTATACAGAGTTGAGTTTTTCATGTATTTTTTGAATATTAGAATGTATTTGTTATAAACCTAGGTACTAACACCACATGGATTCATTCCATGAAGTGCACCGCCAACATATAAAAAACGCGTTTACCAAATGGCAAGCAAAACCGGGCATGTGGCTATAGCCCAGCCAAGGCCTTTGCATGCTTGGACGATTGAAAGAAAAACTGGGTAGATGGTTGCACTGATTCTCACACCGATACCACCATAGAGTCCGTGATTGTAACATTCAGCAATGGACTCAAAAAGAGAAACTGACCATAGTATAATATTGTCTAGTTTATTTAAATAAAAAAATATATTGCACTTAAGGATTAATATTTGTGCATAAAATAAAGAGCCGGCGGCTACAAACAAACTGAGACAGAGTGGTATGGTCAGCACCTACCCTCCACCAGACGCATTTCGGCATACGTGATGTTGTCAATGGGGGTTTGTGAGTTAGGGGCCTTGAATTGTAAACTCCTTGAGGGTAAGGACTGATGTGAATGTACAATGTACTGTATATGTATAGCTCTGCGTAAATTGACAGCGCTATATAAGTGCCTGAAATAATAATACTAAAGAATTATAAATGGGCAGAGGGTGAGGAAAGATACCCTCAAGAAAAGAGGTGTGAACACACAGCAGCGTACTCCTAAGATACACTTTATTAAGAAATTAACACAAATAAACAATCGGTAAACATTCGCAAAAGATGGCAAAAAAGTTTAAAATTACAACATTGTCCTTCTAAAAACACACTCCCAGGATGCCAGCCATGCCACTTCCATCTGTACAAGACTCTAAACAGGTAAGTGAAGTTGACACATTTGAAGGGGTCTAGAAGGTTCCTGGGCAGTGGTGGCTGGACATGGCTGCCCACCTAAACTGACAGGCTGGGCAAGGAGAACATTAATCAGAAAAGCAGCCAAGAGGTCCATGGTAACTTATGAGGAGCTGCAGAGATCCACAGCTCAGGTGGGAGAAACTACTAGTCCTGTTTTCAACAAATCTGGCCTTTATGGATGAGTGGCAAGAAGAAAGCCATTGTTAAAAGAAAGCAATAAGAAGTTCTGTTTGCAGTTTGCGAGAAGCCATGTGGGGGACACCGCAAACATCTGGAAGAAGGTGCTCTGGTCAGATGAGACCAACATTTTACTTTTTGGCCTAACAGCATAACGCTATGTGTGGCAGAAAACAAACACCGCACCTACTCCTGAAAACACTATCCCCACCATAAAACATGTTGTGGAGATGCTTTTCTTCAGTGGAAAGGAACCTTTAATAGTGTGGGGTGGGACAATGAGCACTGAGCCATGATTGGGCAAAGTCATTATGAATTGGTCCTATCAGGGATCTGACAGTGCTTTGTGCCCTGATTGGGCAAAGCATTTCTTCAGCCAATCAGGGGGCTAGAATGCACTATGCAGTGCGTATTGCATTGTGGGGTAGTCGGGCAGGCGAACATCCCACCGAGCACTGCACAAATGCAGGTCCTCAGTGAACCAATTCCAGCCCGAAACAACTCGCCCGCCTCTATCAACCACATGCTGATAAAGTCATATCTTGCTTAACTTTGTTGTACAAACCTGCCTCAACAATTTCCTGCCTAAAGACCGCCAAACTAAAGCGCTTCACCTGTCTTCAGGCAGGGACCTGTTTCTGCAGATTTTTGCAAATAGAAGAGAGGCGAAAGGTGATTTCATAAAAGTGCAGTCATTAGCTTGTTTTGTGGAAGGTGGAAATATCTGCTTTATATGAAGAACTGCTTTTGTCCTGTGCAGGGCCTAGGTTCACACTACTGCAATGTGATGTACTGCGAATTTGATGATTTTTTTTTGTCATGTGTGAGGTGCAAATTTGCTTTGCGTTCTGAGGTGGACAGGTGTGAATTTACCGCAAAGTTTCAGGAGGCAGACAGTGAACAATTCACAGAGATGTGAACTGTGTGCTGTGAGTTTACTGCACGTTCAATTGAAGCCTATGAAGATAAAATTTGCACAGCACCATAGAAATTTGCATCACACCCGCAGTCAACATGCACAGGACCCATTTTTTTATCGCACCAAATTCGCAAAACATATATGTGAACCAGGGCCTTCGTTAGGGGTTGGCTGGGGAGGCTGGAGCCCCAAATAGGTCCCAAAAATTCCCAAATCTCAGGCATGTGGTAATTAATTATTGGCCCCGAGCGCCGCCGAGCAGGGACCATTCTGATTCCAACAGCCGTCGAGTGTGGGCGAGTGTGGTCAAGAGAAATAGCAGGTCCCGCCTTCTGGAGCCCGTGGCACCTATGATGGACATCCCACTGGTCCAATGCCGGGACCGCGGGACGTGTGAGGTCCATCATAGGCGCAGCAAGCTCCAGAAGGCGGGAATGACAATGCCGCACGCCACCCCAAATCCCCACTCCCTGCTCGGTGCTCAGTTCGGCGGCTCTCCTCGGCTAATCGGCTAATTCGGATTGGCGAATCCCATGAGGAAGTTAATATAACGAAACATGTCAGGGGCGTGGCTGTACAGCAATTATCCACATTAACGTGTGGAGCCTGAGCTGGTAGCAGGACACTGATATTGCAATTTGGAGCTTTGGAGTGGCTGAGAACTAATATCGAGCACATACTTCCCATCCGCCGTGACTGCAGTGCACCACTGTACCAATATTTGCAAGTTTTGCTGTGGTTTTCACGGATTGCTGGTTTGAATTATTTGAAATGTGAGTGCAAAAATTGAAGCTTGTGTGTGATTTTAAAAAAACTGATTGAAACAATATCACGCTATTGAAGCACTCTTTTCATTTCACATGTGGAGAGATCCTGTGTAAAGCACGGTTGAATATTGGATGATCGTTTTTAACCCATTCTGAAAGGCATCAGAGCCAAACACGAAAGTGGTAGGCATTGCAAGTTGGTGAGTGATTTCAAAGGGAAGGAGTCACTTACACGTTGGTGTGGTGGAAGATTTAAGAAGATTAAGCATTGAAATACTTCACAAAAGTTTTTTTGCTTTATGGATTATTGATTTATCACATGTTACTGGGTGATATTTTTTAATATCCACGTTTTATACATTAAAAAAAATGTTTTTGCTTTATACTGCATTGTTTAAGCGCCACTATTTTTCCTGTTTATACATCTTTTTGTTTAAAAAGGTTTAATTCCACATATATGCTTTATTTTCACTAAGTGGCGGCTTTTTTCACTGTTTTTATTTTTCATAGGGCAGTCACATATCTATTACCAACAGTTTATTGTCAGGTGAGTTTATTGGTCTACATTAAATGTACTGTCCCCTTTATATTGCAAATCACTGTGAAAACTGTAAATCCTGTATAATAATATTAATAATAATAATAATATATATAAAAAAAATGATATGTATGTTTTTTTGTCTCATCCCTGATTCCTAAAGAATCAGTAAAAACATTTTTTGCCTATCACCATAATGTTCCATGGGTAATAGTATGGCAGGTCTGGATTTAAAAATTGCCTTAACTACTTCAGACCCGCGCTATCGTCGAATGACAGCGCGGGTCTGAATATCCAACATGCCGTCTTTTGACGGCCGCCCCTTTGGGCGTTCCCAGCGTGTGCTGTAGAGCGCTCTGCGGGGAAGCCCTGTGTTGTCCGTGTCCCTCATAGATCAACTCTCATTGCCATTTTTACACAGAGACAGCGAGGAGACCGATCTGTGTCTCTTGTACATAGGGACACAGATCGGTCACCCCCCCAGTCACCCCCCCCACAGTGAGAACACACCTAGGATACACATTTAACACCTTCCTCACCCCCTAGTGTTAACCCCTTCAATGCCAGTCACATTTATACAGTAATTAGTGCATATTTATAGCACTGATCGCAGAATAAATGTGAATGGCGCCAAAAATGTGTCAAAAGTGTCCGCCATAATGTCGCAGTACCAATAAAAATCGCAGATCGCTGCCATTTCTAGTAAAAAAAAAATAATAAAAAATAATAATTCTCTCCCCTATTTTGTAAGCGCTATAACTTTTGCGCAAACCAGTCGCTTATTGCGATTTTTATTTTTTTACCAAAAATATTTTTTTTTACCAAAAATATGTAAAAGAATACGTATCGCCCTAAACTGAGAATTTTTATTTATTTTTTTAAATTGGGATATTTATTATAGCAACAAGTAAAAAATATTGTATTTTTTCTTCAAAATTGTTGCACTTTTTTGTTTATAGCGCAAAAAATAAAAACCGCACAGGCGATCAAATACTACCAAAAGAAAGCTCTACTTGTGGGGAAAAAAGGACGTCAATTTTGTTTGGGAGCCACGTCGCACGACCGCGCAATTGTCAGTTAAAGCGACGCAGTGCCGGAAGCTGAAATTTCACCTGGGCAGGAGGGGGGTGTATGTGCCCAGTAAGCAAGTGATTAACCACTTAAGACCCGGACCAAAATGTAGGTAAAGGACCTTGCCCCTTTTTGCGATTCGGCACTGCTTCGTTTTAACTGACAATTGCGCGGTCGTGCGACGTGGCTCCCAAACAAAATTGGCGTCCTTTTTTTCCCACAAATAGAGCTTTCTTTTGGTGGTATTTGATCACCTCTGCGGTTTTTATTTTTTGCGCTATTAACAAAAATAGAGCGACAATTTAAAAAAAAATGCAATATTTTTTACTTTTTGCTATAATAAATATCCCCCAAAAATATATAAAAAAACATTTTTTTTCCTCAGTTTAGGCCGATACGTATTCTTCTACGTATTTTTGGTAAAAAAAATCGCAATAAGCGTTTATCGGTCGGTTTTCGCAAAATTTATAGCGTTTACAAAATAAGGGATAGTTTTATTGCATTTTTATTAATTATTTTTTTTTTACTACTAATAGCGGCGATCAGCGATTTTTTTCGTGACTGCGACAATATGGCGGACACTTCGGACAATTTTGACACATTTTTGGGACAATTGTCATTTTCACAGCAAAAAATGCATTTAAATTGCATTGTTTACTGTGGAAATGACAGCTGCAGTTTGGGAGTTAACCACAGGTGGCGCTGTAGGGGATGTGAGACCTAGTGTGTTTGTTTACAACTGTAGGGGGGTGTGGCTGTAGGTGTGACGTCATCGATCGCGTCCCCCTATTACAGGGATGACGCGATCGATGCTGCGGCCACAGAGAAGCACGGGGAAGCCGTGTGTACACACGGCTCTCCCCGTTCTTCCGCTCCAGGGATGGATCGCCGCACTCCAGCGGCGATCGGGTCCGCGAATCCCGCGGTCCCGGAGCTTCGGACCGGGTACTAAAATCAACGTATATATACGTTGATGTGCCCAGCCGTGCCATTCTGCCGACGTAAATGTGCAGTAGGCGGTCCTTAAGTGGTTAAAGAACACTAATTTGTAAAGTTTTCTAGATTAGGGTGATGTAAATGCATTTGTGTACGCATCCCCAATCTCCTGATCCAAAGATCTTCTAATGCAAATTTCCAGAACCAGCATGCTTACGAAGCCTGCAAAAAACAGCTAAAAACTCTATAGACTTGAAATAGATTCAAACTTGCTGCTGATTGCTTAAAAAAAAAAGCTCAGGATAGGGAAAATTGAGGTAGGTGTGATTTACATAATTAAATTGTTTTCTGTCAATCCAGATATTTTTACAGCCCAGTGATCTCTTTTAAGTCTTCATACTCAATGTATTTACAGTGAAACCTAAAACCTAATACATACATAATCCATTCAAAATCCCTCCTGAACAGAATGGTGAATATGTGTACTTAAATATTAAATACCCTATATTTTGGTAAATCAGATCAAACCTATTCCTATTCCTTTGGTAATAAAAACAAGATTAATTTCCCTTGTAAAATGATACAGGTATTTTATCCATTTAGTATCTTGATGACAGACATATGTGACTGATACAATATGCAGCAGTACAGAGATTGTACACTAATATGTATGAATAAACTGATATGCACTGATGACATTTTCAAGCTGGTAGATACCTCAGCTGAGTTTATTTTATTATGCCAGTGTAAGTGTCTTTTGGTTAGATTTTTCAATCTTCATTTTCTAAAAGATATTCTTGGCAATTCAAAACAGATCTGACTGCATTTTACTGGTGGTAGTTCCCTTAAGAACTACCTACATCCTAACATTTTACTTGCAGCTAATTTGGGTAGTTCTAATTTTAAATATATATTTATTGCATTTAAGAAAGAGTTGCAAGACAAAAAAACATTGCCATAAAAAAACAATGCAGTATTCTTCCGATAGACTAACATCTCAAACACAACATAAATACACTGACAAACATTTAAAAAAGGTGTATCTCCTAGGACCCTATCATAATAGCAATACAGTGCCTTGAAAAAGTATTCACACCCCTTGAAATTTTTTACATTTTGTTATGTTACAACAAAAAACTTAAATGTATTTTATTGGGATTTTATGTGATAGACCAACACAAAATGGAACACAATTGGCACAAAAAGTGGAAGGAAAATGATAAATGGTTGTCAACATATTTTACAAATAAATATATCTGAAAAGTGTGGCGTGTATTTGTATTTAGCCCCCGAGTCAATACTTTGTAGAACCACCTTTCGCTGCAATTACAGCTACAAGTCTTTTTGCTGATGTCTCCATAAGGTTTGCACATCTATAGAGTGACATGTTTGCCCATTCTTCTTTGCAAAATAGCTCAAGCTCTGTCAGATTGGATGGAGAGCATCTGTAAACAGCAATTTTCAAGTCTTGCCACAGATCTTCAATTGGATTTAGGTCTGGACTTTGACAAGGCAATTCTAACACATGCATATGCTTTGATCTAACCTATGTCATTGTAGCTTTGGCTGTATATTTAGGGTACTTCCTGCTGGAAGGTTAACCTCTGCCCCAGTCTCAGGTCTCAAGTCTTTTGCACACTCTAATGCCACGTACACACGATGGGTTCATCCAATGAAAACAGACCGATGGATTTTTTCATCAGATATCCGATGAAGCTGACTTTCATCAGTCCTACACACCATCAGTTAAAAATTTGATCGTGTTCAACGCGGTGATGTAAAACACAACGATGTGCAGAGAAAAATGAAGTTCAATGCTTCCGAGCATGCGTCAACTTGATTCTGAGCATGCATGGATTTTTGACCGATGAATTTCCCCACAGATGATCGTTTTTTTTAATCGTTTTTTTTAACCATCAGAAAATTTTAAACCGATGGAAAAAAATAAAACGATGGGGCCCACACACGATTGTTTTTTCAGATGGTTCATCAGACAAACCAATCGTGTGTACAGGGCATTACAGGTTTTCTTCTAAGATTGCCCTGTATTTTGCTCTATCCATCTTCCCATCAATTCTGACCAGCTTTCCTTTCCCTGTTGAAGAAAGGCATCCCCACAACATAAACCGTCACCACAATATTTTACGGTGGGGATGGTGTGTTCAGGGTGATGTGCAGTGTTAGTTTTCTGCCACACATAGGGCCAGATTCAGGTAGATGAGAGCATCTTTGCTCTGGAGTAACGCTTCTCATTTACGTTACTCTGACGAAATTTTAGGAGCAAGTGCTGTTATTCATGAAGCACTTGCTCCTAAAGTTGCGGCAGCGCATCGCAAATGAGCCGGCGGAATTCAAATTGGGCGGGTACGGGGCGTGTATTATTAAAACTAAGCGCGATCCCGCGGCGAACGTACTGCGCATGCGTCGAGTGTCAATACATCCCAGTGCGCATGCTCCAAATTCTGTCAGTGAACGTCAATGACGTCACATCCCCATTCATGAAATTTTTACGCAAGTGACGCGATTTGTTTTTTTTCCGACGCGATGACGACGCCTATACTTAACATAGGATACTCCACTAGGGGGCTGCTTTATCTATACGCCGTGTATCGCTTCCGGAAACGTCGTAAAGTCACTGCGTCGCGCCCGAATTCGTTCGTGAATTGCAGATTCCCGCTCATTAACATATTTTTTAAGCGTAAATCGACGGGAACGCCCCCGGCGCCATTTTTAAGTTGAAGTAACGATGCAATGGCGAAATTCATTTACGCTGCTCGCTTCGGAACTCCAACCCGGCGTTTCTTGTTTTCTGGTTACAGAAAACAAAAACGCCGGCTTAAAGTGACAGTTAGGCTGGCGGATCAATGGATACTCCAGCCTAACTCTACCTGAATCTGGCCCATAGGGCCAGATTCAGGTAGAGTTGCGCTGGAGTATTTCGATATGCACCGCGTAACTGTGAAGATGCGCCGTCGTTTCTATGTGGCCGTACCCACCAAACTAGATGCGCCGGAAAACGGGCCATTTCCGATCGGCTTAACTTTCCGGCGCCAGAGTCCCGTCAGCGCATAATTTCGTTTGGCGCATCAGTCGCGCCTATTGATTTCCCCTGCAAATATGCAAATGAGGGAGATTTCCCAATTCGCGAACGGATTAGCACCATACGCTGGCTAAATGCGCCGCGCGTATCTCGTCCGTCCGGCGCAAAGTTATTTCTACAAAAGGCTGCTTTATCTTTACTCCAGACGGTCACAGGTCAGCAGGAGAGCAGCTACAGCAGCGTTACCGACGAAACTAGCAAGCTGAGCACCCACACTTGCAAGGACAACACCTCTGTGTGCCAACATGCCAGGGGCAATCGTGGTCCTAGAACTACTGATGGGTCCCCCGGAACGAAGGAGGCGGGCACGTGAGAGGATATACCGCACACGTATGAGCCTCTTTGGCATGGGGGATGAGGAGGTGTATCGCCTCTTCAGATTCAGCCCTGTTGCAATACTTGAACTAACCACAACCCTGCAGGATGACATCACCAGCAAGACACACCGCTCACAAGCAGTGCAGCCACTGGTGAAGGTACTGGCAACACTTCATTTCCTTGCAAGTGGATCATTCCAGCGTACAAGTGGAGTGGTGGCTGGGATGTCACAGTCCTCCATAAGCAGATGTGTGCACCAGGTTGTCCCTGCAATCCTCAGACGCATGTCCAACCACTTCATCAGACCAACCACTGAGGAGCTGCGGCTGAAGGCAATGACAGATTTTTCTACAGCATTGCCAGATTCCCACGCACTGTGGGGGCCATTGATTGCACACGTGTGGCACTCCAGCCCCCCAGTGCCACAGAGCACATAAACCGCAATCGGAAGCATTGGCATTCCATCAACGTACAGGTGATAGCCGATGCCCAACGCCTCATATGGCACGTCCGTGCCAAACACCCCGGGTCCAGCCATGACAGCTTCATATACAATCAGAGCCCCATCCCAGCAGAATTCGAACAGAACATGTATGGGGACAGCTGGCTGGTTGGTGAGTGACATGGGTGGCAGGCATGACTATCCCCTCCCGTGATGCACAACAGAAGTGGCACATGCATGACTAACATCCTCCTGTCTTTTCCCTTACAGGTGACTCTGCATATGCACTGGGACCCCATCTAATGACTCCTTTCCGGAACCCCCAAACCAGAGGAGAGAGAAAATACAATGAAGCACACATCAAAACACGTGCAGTGGTGGAGCAAACATTCGGGCTCCTGAAGTCCCGTTTCCGCTGCCTGGATAAGTCTGGGGGGACCCTATTGTATTCCCCTACCTTTGTGTGTCAGATCATCGGTGCATGTTGCATTCTGCACAACTTTGCTATGAGAAAAGGCCTACAGATTGACATACGTGATGACCTGACCCCCGAACCAGACAATCCCCCCCTGCCAGAGGAGAACCAGTCTGCTGATGGAAGAGCAGTCAGGAGGGTCCTCGCCGTAGGCATCTTTGGACACTAAACCAAAACATTGATCACACAGACAATGCACGCGTGTACACCACTGATGTCCCTAGATCACACACACCACATGCACATCGCATTGGATTAGCCCAAGTCCAGCATGTAGGACTTGGGAGCAGCAACGCCAGCGTCAAGGCCCCAATGATGTCACTGTCCATTCATACACCTTTCACACGTCATTCATACAGCCGTGGGGTTAACTTCACCACCACGGCCGAGGGTGACACCCCTTACTGTCAGGAGTGCCACCCTCTCACATTCACACACCATTCACACTGCAACGTTTGCAGTATCAAAAATAAAAATCTCCTAACCTGAGTATAAATCAGAAATCCAAAATAAAAATCTCATAACCTGAGTATAAATCAGAAATCAAAAATAAAAATCTCATAACCTGAGTATAAATCAGAAATCAAAAATAAAAATCTCATAACCTGAGTATAAATCAGAAATCAAAAATAAAAAAATCATAACCTGAGTGTAAATCAGAAATCAAAAATAAAAAAATCATCGGGGATGCCGGGGGCTCCTTCTTGCCGAACCTCTCTGGCTCCTCAGCTGCCTGGATGGAGTGGGTGGGGGTGGGGGGGCATCTGGAGGTGGCTGATCCCCGGGTGGGCCACTCCTGGCAGGTGTGGCCTGCCTGCCCTCCAAGGCCATGGCTATCCGGCCGAGCAAATTGTTTGTCTGGCCCTGCATCCTCAGCTGCTGGGCCTGCATCCTGAGCTGCCGGGTCACTTGGTAGTGCTGAGCCCGCCGACTCAGCCTCCCCTGGTCCCGGATGGCAGCACTGTTCCCATGGATGGCAGCAGTGTTGGCCTGGATGGCTGCAGTGAGGTGCCTAATATCCCCCTGCACCTCCCCCAAACTGGTCACCACTGCAGCGCAGTTGCAGCTGACATCCTGCACTGCGTTGCTTATCTGGGCAACGGAGCCCAGGCTGTCAGCCACTTTCTCTAAGTGCCCAACTAGTTCCCCCATTTGTTGGGTCTGTCTGGCGTGATCCCTCGCCAACTGGCCCTGGACAACATCCGACACCCCCCTGGTCTTCTGGGTCGCCTTCCTGGGGCCAGAAGATGGTTGTCCCCGAGGGGATGGAGTCGCCCTTGAGGGGCTTCCAAGGATGGGGGAGGGGATGACAGATGGCCCAGGAGAAGGGGAGGAGACCTCCAAAACTAAAGAAAAGTCCTGCTCTGCCACAGCAGGATCCTCCACAACCACCTCGGCAGGTGTGGTGTGGCCACTCTCCTCCTCCACCTTGGTGTCTTTACCACCCAGGGGCTCGGGCACACGATGGCGTTGGGGGGATGGGGTGGACTGGACGCTGACAGATGATGGCCCAGCTCCGTCATCTGTGGATGACACAAAGCAGACACATGTTGGTGGTCCCACACACTTGGCACATGTACCCTCCCCCCCCAAATGCAACACATCAAATAGGGGATAAAAAACACTTACCTGTCCTGGAGCCTTCCTCCATGGAGTCATAGCCAGGGACCCCCTCCACCTGCTCCCTCTCCAGGCAGCGAGAGACCACCTCCTCCTCCGCGGTCAGGGTGACCGGACATGGGGGACCACCACCTGTGCCCCTCTCATGCCTCCTGATGGTGGCCACCTTGCCCCTGACCTTGCGCCGCAGATCATTAATTTTTTTTTGAATGTCAGAAGCAGTCCGGGTGGAGTACCCCAAAATATTGACCCGGCCAGCAATGGTGTCCAGGATGCCCTGCTTCCTCTCCCGGCTGGTCTTACGGCTTTTTTTCCCATGGAGAAAATGATTAAAACTCTCCATCGCGGATATGATCACAGACACCTCCTGTGAATTAAAGTTGAGGTTCCTCCTCTCTCTGGGGGTAGCGGGAGAAGCCATCACAGCACAAAAGTATCTTCCCTGGGGTGGGGGGAAACGGATATACTTTTGCGCTGGAATGGCGTTTCCGCCTGCGCTTTTAAGCGCCCAACGGAAGGCATTGCGCTGACGTTTCCCGGGAAGTGGTGCCGACAGAAGTTGTGAGCATGCGCACAAGGGGGCGAGTGGAGCCGCACTCACTGCGCATGCTCCGTGGATGATGCGCTGAACGTAAGCCTCTGCGCTGGGCTCCGCCCATCATTTACATATGATCACACCCACTTCCACTTGCGTCGGGTTACGCCAGCGCATTATCGTTACTCCGGCGCAAGTTTACGCGCAACTGCTATGTGAATAACAGTACTTGCGCTGAAAGGGTCGTCAGAGTAACGTAAATGAGAAGCGTTACTCCAGAGCAAAGATGCTCTGATCTACCTGAATCTGGCTCATAGTGTTTTGCTTTTAGGCCAAAAAGTTCAATTTTGGTCTCATCTAACCAGAGCACCTTCTTCCACATGTTTTGCCCCTTGGCTGATTCTCTGATTAATGCTCTCCTTACTCGGCCTGTCAGTTTAGTTAAATGGCCATGTCTTGGTAGGTTTGCAGTTGTGCCATACACTTTCTATTTTCAGATGATGGATTAAACAGTGCTTTGTGAGATTTTCAAAGCTTGGTATATTTTTTTATAACCTAACCATGCTTTAAACTTCCAAAACTTTATCCCTGAACTGTCTAGCGCAGTGGTCCCCAACCTTTTTGGCACCGGGGACCGGCTGAGTGGAAGAAAATTGTGCCAAGGCCCAATTGGGGGGAGGTTTGGGTTGGCACGTGGGGGGTAAGCGATTTTTCGCGGGCAATGTGTCAGCGCATTATTTCTATTATTACATTGTAGTTATAAATGAAATAGTTCTACCCACCATAATGCAGAATCAGTGGGAGCTTTGAGCATGCCACTTGCCATGTCACCTGCCACCAGATGTGGTAAGGCCCCAACAGATAAGGGTAGCCCCCTCCACAAATGAAGGTAGCCTCCCCTCCACAGATAAAGGTAGCCTCCCCTCCACAGATAAAGGTAGCCTCCCCTCCACAGATAAAGCTAGCCTCCCCTCCACAGATAAAGCTAGCCTCCCCTCCACAGATAAAGCTAGCCTCCCCTCCACAGATAAAGCTAGCCTCCCCTCCACAGATAAAGCTAGCCTCCCCTCCACAGATAAAGCTAGCCTTCCCTCCACAGATAAAGCTAGCCTTCCCTCCACAGATAAAGCTAGCCTTCCCTCCACAGATAAAGCTAGCCTCCCCTCCACAGATAAAGCTAGCCTCCCCTCCACAGATAAAGCTAGCCTCCCCTCCACAGATAAAGCTAGCCTCCCCTCCACAGATAAAGCTAGCCTCCCCCCACAGAGAAAGGTAGCCACCCCTCCACAGAGAAAGGTAGCCTCCCCTCCACAGAGAAAGGTAGCCTCCCCTCCACAGAGAAAGGTAGCCTCCCCTCCACAGATAAAGGTAGCCTCCCCTCCACAGATAAAGGTAGCCCCCCTTCACAGATGAAGGCAGTCCCCCACCGATGAAGGCAGTCCCCCCACAGATGAAGGTAGCTGTGTAGTAATCTTCTTACCTTAATTATGGGTACTGTGGCTGGCTCCTGCATCCTCTGTGGCTGTCTGACTCCCACATCCTCTGTGGCTTGTTCCCGTGGGTGGCTGGCTGGCAGGCACCCTTCCTTTGGATGGTCATCGTGGCTGATTGGCTCCTAGGAGTGGCTGGCTGCCTGGCTCCCGCATCCTCTGTGGCTGGCTGGCTGGCTGACACCCTGTCGTGGCTGGTTCCCTGTTGTGGGTCATCGTGAGTGGCTGGCACCCTTCCCTGCTGTGTGTGGGTCACCATGGGTGTCTGGCTTCCTGCTGTGGGTGGCTGGCCTTGCTCCCTGCTGTGGGTCAGTGGGTGTGTGGGTGGCTGGCACCCTGCTGCAGGGTGGTGGGTGGCTGTCACAGTGCACCCTGCTGCAGGTGGCTGGCCTGGCTCCCTGCTGCAGGTGGAAGGCCTGGCTCCCTGCTGCAGGTTGATGGCCTAGCTCCCTGCTGTAGGTTAGTGGGTGGGTGGCTAGCATGGTGCACTCTGCTGCAGGTGGCTGGCATGGCTTCCTGCTGTGGGTCAGTGGTTGGGTGGGTGGGTGGCTGGCAAAGTGCACCCTGCTGAGGCTGATGGAGAGGGGGTGGGCTGACCTAGAGGGAGGTGGGCTGACGGAGGGGGGGGCTGATGGAGGGGGTGGGTTGACAGAGAGGGGTGAGATGACGGAGAGGAGGTGGGTTGACTGAGAGGAGTGGGCTGACGGAGAGGGGGTGGGTTGACGGAGAGGGGGTGGGCTGATGGAGAGGGGGTGGGCTGATGCAAAGGGGGTGGGCTGATGGAAAGGGGGTGGGTTGACGGAGAGGGGGTGGGCTGACGGAGAGGTGGTGTGCTGATGGAGAGGGGGTGGGCTGACAGAGAGGGGGTGGGTTGACGGAGAGGGGGTGGGTATTGCATAAGGATTGTAACTTCACTCACAACTTACTTCATGCTGGGTGTCTCAGTGCAGAGCCAGGTCCTTGCACCTCTTCAGGGGGGGGTGAGGATTTAAGAGCCAGGTCCTTGCACCTCTTCTCGAGGGGGGGGGTTATTTCTTTCTGTCACATTTTGTCTTCTTTGCCAGCACCTCCCCCGGCCCCAACTCACGTGCTCAGCAAGTCACATGTGATGCTGCTCGTCCCCTCCCCGGGCATGCCACATGACCTGGGAGGTGGGAGTTGTAGCTTGCTGTGCCTGCGCTGATAAGTAACTTATCTTTAGCGCGGCCGGACTACAACTCCCACCATGCAGCGCAGCCTGCACAGGAGCAGCCACTCCAGCCAACCAATCGGCGGCCACGGCGGCCGACTTCTCTCAGCGTCACCTGATTTTTTTTTACAGCCTCAGCCAGCCCAGCGGCTGTTAAAGATAATGTAGACGTCGGCTTGGGGGGAAATCTCCGCCCATCCCGCACCTGGGCACGTCCATTCACACTGCACGGGGAGTGTCCGTGTGATAGACACTCCCCGTTCACTCCTACATTCCCGGCCGCAATTGTAAATTCGCTCTGAGGAACTCCATTTCCTACAGCCGGCCGCTGGGCTCTCTCATGCCGCCCGCCCGCACCCGGTAGTGGGCCGCGGATCAGGGGTTGATGACCACTGATGTACAGTATGTGACAGCTTCCTGCACAGTACAATATCCTCACTGTGGGACAGGAGATTCCTTAGCCGTAAGCTAAATGTAAACAGTAAAATAGGGGATGTCATTACCTAAATATGGGTAATGACAATATTTAGGAATTGACTTGTCGCTGGGTGGGTGGAGCCTGATGAGGAATTGAGAGACTTGTACCTCGTCAGGTCCACTTTACTTTTGATTGACAGTGCATGGCAGTGAGGGGTTTAAAAAGCTGCTATTAAACAGCCATGTGTTGTCAATGCAAGTAAAGTAGACCTGATTGGGAACTAGTCCCTCAATTCTCTAACAGGCTCTACCTACCTCTAATCTTCAGCCATGAGGCTGTCAAATGAATCCAATGCAAGCACTGCCATTTTTTGTGTTGTACAACACCCTTTATGAATTTGATGATTATGTTCAAGAGTTCAGAATTCCAAATATAAGTATTAAATGCATCACAGTGAAAAGCTATAGCAAAGCATATGGGAGACAACATATTTTGAGCCCCAGGACGCATTTTTAAATACAAATGCAAAAGGGAAGAAAATTACTTATCACATTCTAATATCAGTCATTTTGTTTAGTGCAAGTCAGAATGAAAGTTGACACAGCCGTGTTGGGTTTCAGTATAACCCATGGAATTTGTGATTTGGCTTCATAGAGAGATCTTGGCATGGTTTATAACATGGCATAAATATCCAGTTCTCAAGCTGAATTCTGCTTGGAAATCAACTCAAGGAAACACTTGTGTGGATAATCTCTTACAAACATAGATTATGCATACAGATGGTAGTTGAGAAACGTTTCTTTGCAGAAATGTGCATGCATTTATTAATATATGCCTAAGTGCGTGTGAGCGGAAAACATTAAAAATAAAAAGGATATACAGCACATATAATATGTTTTCTCCTTTACTTATAATGACAGTTGTAAGTCATTACAAGTCAGTTAAAAAATAATTAGCCACATTTTGTGAATGTTGCTTATAGAAGTCACATGCATATTATAATTTTTATCACAATGATCCAACAAAGATGACTAGTCATTGAACTCAGCTGTTTACATGATGCACAGGTCCAAAGAGAATTTTTAATCTTTGCAATAATCTGCTGTTGGTCATATCATGTTAATTCACATTCAGAGTAAATTGGGATCATCTTACACTTTGCCCTAACTTTAGCCTAAGTGACTGTTGACTGCAGTCCAGGTCTTGGATCATTCTCACCACTTAAATCAACAAAGCTCATTTCTGGAGTTCATTTTTAGAAAAATGTGAATGCCCTATATAAACTTACACTGCTTGTCTTCTCAGTATGCATTTCACACCACAAAGGAAAAAGGAAAAAATCAAGTAGAAGAAAAAAAGATGGTTAAATCTTTTTTGCCAAGATGGGTTTAATGAAAGAATCATCTTTACTTAATTTGCAGATATGTAATTATTTAGGTACTCACTCACTAAAAAACAAAAAAAAAAAAAAAAACAAAAAACAATTTATTTATTTTCAGAGTGAGTCCTTCAAACAAATTTCAGTGTTGCCAACCTATCGGATTGAAATTTACTGACACCACACCCAAAATTTACTGGCACAGCTAAGTTTTTACTGGCAGTTCCAAAAGTTACAAAATTAGTTTTAAGTGGAGATTCCAGTATTTATGCTACAAATAAGTACAATTAGCAATGTGATTTAAGGTAGATATTAAGGCAACAGCACAGTTGATGCCGACACCTCACCGACATGACACGCCCCCGTCTGAGTCACAATGACAATCTCTCTCCATGCCAGGTGGTCCCTTCAGTCCCCTCCTGGCTTGCCTTACTCTCATCCTCCAGACCCACACACAAGGCACTGGCCACTCTGCTCCCTTGCACCATGACATCACACGACATGCTCAGACACCGCCTCCTATGCACAGTTCCGAGCCGAGTGTCACATCCATATTTTTTACTGGCAACCTTTTTCTCTTACTGGCATTTACTGGCAGGAGAAAAGTGCTATTTTTCTGCCAGGAAGAATACTGGTGGTTGGCAACACTGGTATATGTGCAGTTGTGAAAAAAAAATATTTTAGTATTTCTGCTTGAATGGCTCCTAAAATGTGATCTGATCTTCCTCTAAGCCTCCATTTACAGTATGTCTAGCAATGTCAGCCGCTGTGCATATGTGCTTTTCTTGTGTGTTGTACTTCACACATAGGGCAGCCTGTTCACAAACAAATGAGACAAATAAACTGATGCAGCTTTTTGAGCTTCAAGCTTTTTTAATCATACTTTTTTGTGCTTAAAAATATGTGTCTTGCTTGCCACTTTTGGGGTACCATATTAACGCTGGCACCTCAAGCACAACACACATTTTTTCATTTTTTCATCTGGAACCTCCTCTACACTTCTACCCTATGGTGACCGGACCTCGATTGTGGCTAAGGTTGGCTAAAAGATTTACATCAGAGACGGCTGTCCACAGGACCATCGGTGTATGTGTTGATGCCCCTTTTCTTCCTTTTGGAAGGTAAGCGCTCTGTGAGCCCGTTCATCTGTAAAGTCTCATCTGGATGATCTCATTGTTTACATGGACAGAAGCCTTGTCACTGATTGATCTACATTTGTTTTTTCACTGGATTACACTTATTTGGGACATTTGTTGTTGCACTTGATTGCACATATTTGAATACTCCACTTATTTTGTATTCATTGTATTATCACTGTTTCCTATAGCGATGCTCACTTGTTTACTTTGGATTGATTGTTTAGTTTAGTTTTAGCTGCGCTCATCATTTCACTTTAATACACATACCAATGGTTGAGAACCTGTAGCTCAATAAATTAAGATTCCTAGTAAGCAACTGTGCCCATAAAAATGGTTTGTTTTCAAGTTTGCTAAATACTAATTTAATTATTTTAAGCACTCCTGGAACTTCATATGGTGGGAAATAAGCCAATGCAGAAAACAAATTGCCAACATCAGGAACTTGTTCAAATTTTAAGGCTTTGTGTATGAGGTATAGTAGCGCAGGAGAGATTTAGTGTTTTAGATCCTAGATGGCTTGTAATCATGTAAGACAAAAGCCTTGTACACGCTATAAGAAAATTGGATGAATGATCGTTAAATTTTTTGCATACAAGTCCAATATTAAAAACAAAAATGGCATGATACAGTGCCAGCAGAGGATAACTTGCCATGTACATAACTACGATAAGTTCCAACATGGAATCTTAAGTTATGTAATGTATTTGTGACCCTCCCTTCTAGCCACACCTTACAAATGGATACAATCGGAGTGCAGAGGAGGTATTGACCATTGTCATGGTGCAAAAAATGTAACAGGTGTTGTGGTGTCAAGCAGCCCTTGTATTATAGGTGTATTTGACACTGTTTTGTGATTGGTGCTGTGGTATCAAGTAGACTTTGTGTTATATTTTATACTGTTTCTTATAAACAGGTGTTGTGGTATCTAGCAGCCCTTGTATTATATTTTACATTGTTTTTCTGTAATATGTGCTATGGTATCAAGCTTGTATTTTTGCAGGAATCATGAAGGGAAAATGTTCTTCTCTAGATTTTCTTCCTCAATTCATTGACAGACAGATGCCTTGTCTGAACTGCAGAACTCAGTGTAGGGCACACACATTCTGACTGTGCATAGGGCCCCACAAAAATACTCTATTGGCATCTGCCAGTACATAAATGTTTATATTACTCCAGTCTTAGAAAAGATCTGTTCATACAAAAAGATAGGCCTATGTGACACAAAGGCAGCTTTTTATTCCCATTTGATTACAAAGAAGATAACAATCAAGTCTCATCCATTGTGCTGACTAAACCAAAATCAAAAAAATATATATGCATACTCAGTTAAAATAGTTATCCAGAGACAGTGTTGCCCTAAAAAATGCAGCTCATTAGGCCGTGTACACACGACCGAGGTTCTCGCTGGAAACCAGCGAGAACCTCGCTGGAAGCTGCATTCCAGCGAGGACCTCGGCCGTGTGTATGCTCTCGGCGAGCTTCCCGTCGGGAAGCCCATCGAGCAGAAATAGAGAGCACGCTCTCTATGTGCTCGATGGCCCGCCTGGAAGAATGGCTGGTTGCCATTCCCGACGGGCGGGTCGCCGATTTCGATGGCCGGCAGGGAACCTCGACGGGCGGAACGATGTGTTCTGCCCGTCGAGGTTCTCTGCCGTGTGTACACGGCCTAAGAGGATAAAACTGCTGACTTCTAATACATTGACATATTTCTAATGTTAGCTTGCCATACCACTGCATGCTTTACCCATTACTGTTTTGTTACTAATTATTCTAGGCCCTAAAATAGGATTTTCCAAGAAAACAATTAAGTAAACAAAGAAAGATGGAAGGTTTTCAAAGAATTTTGTTGATTTATCTTTGTACACAAAGACAATAAAAAAGATGAGACATAAAAACTTAAAATACCAAACATATGGAGACAGTTAGGATATTGTTTTATATTAATTTAACATAGTAACCTAATATAATAAGAAGACTTTTACCTAATAGTTATAATAGTCAAATATCAGAGCTCAAGTCCTATGTAAATCTCAGGACTTGATGGACAACAATGCAAAACATTTGGCAGGTGAGACATTTTCATTATGTGTTTTTAATGTATGTATTGAGCTGCATGCCTTACTTACAGAAGCAAAGGGGTTACTCTAGTTTTAATATAACCATTTTAGGTAGAAAATTGCAATTTTATGAATTCTACAGGAACGAGGACAATATGTAGAATAATTTATTTTCTCATATACTTCCATACTGAGGGGTAAACTTGGTGTGGGTCAAACCCTCAACAATATCTGCTCCACAAATAGATCTCTTGTAAACACAATTATTTACGAAATCCACTTTGCACTACAAGTGCAAGCTACAAGTGCAAAGTGCACTTGAAATTGCACTGGAAGTGCAGTCACTGTAAATCTGAGGGAGACATGCAAGGAAAATAAAAAGCATTTTAGCTTGCACATGATTAGATGATAAAATCAGCAGAGCTTCCCCTCATTTCAGATCTACCCCTCAGATTTACAGCGACTGCACTTCCAAGTGCACTTTTTAGTGCAATTTCAAGTGCACTTTGCACTTATAGTTTGCACTTGTAGTGCAAAGTGGATTTGCCTTTAGTAAATAACCCCCATTGCTAGCTATGTGCACATATCCCTGCTCCAACTGTATATTACAAGCTTTAGTGTACAACTTACCAACAAACAAATCTGTAGGCTTTTGTGTTTGCAGCCTATGGGGTAGATTCACATACATAAGCGCATCTTTATGTGGGCAAAGCGTATCTTCTTTACGCTACGCCGGCGCAATGCTGAGAGGCAAGCATGGAATTCACAAAGCAAATGCTCCCAATGTTGCGCTGGCGTAGCATATAGTCGTCGACGTAAGCCGACATAAGTCAAAGTAGGTGGAAGTGGGCTGGAAGTGGGCGTGTTACATTTAAATGAAGCGTGACCCCATGAAAATGATGGGCTGAGCTTCAAACAAGTACTAAAAATGAACGGCACATGCGTCTTATCTTGGACGCATCCCAGTGCACATGCTCACAGTCACGTCGAAATTACTGCCTACGACGTGAACGTAACCCACGCCCAGCCCTATTCACGTACTACGTAAACGGCGTACACAGACGAAAAATTTGATGGCGTCCGTTCCTTGGTCCATACCTTTGCATGGGTTGCGCCTCCTATATGAGGAATAACTTTACGCCGGACCTAACCCTTACGCAAATTGCTTAAAACATGCGCCGGGCGCAATTACGTTTGTGAATCGGCGTATCTTACTCATTTGCATATTTAAAATGGGAATGCCAGATGTGTCCAGTGTAACTATGCGCCCACGATACGCCGGCGTAGGCAAGTTACGTTGGGCGGTTGAAGCCTTATTTTTCGACATATCTAGCTTAGGGAATTGGCGCATAGATACGACGAGATACTGTTGTGGAGAAGTTTAAAGCCGGGTTTGGATACAAAAAGATTTCACAAGCTTTAAACATCCCAAGGAGCACTGTGCAAGCGATAATATTGAAATGGAAGGAGTATCAGACCACTGCAAATCTACGAAGACCTGGCCGTTCCTCTAAACTTTCAGCTCATACAAGGAGAAGACTGATCAGAGATGCAGCCAAGAGGCCCATGATCACTTTGGATGAACTGCAGAGATCTACAGCTGAGGTGGGAGACTCTGTCCATAGGACAACAATCAGTCGTATACTGCACAAATCTGGCCTTTATGGAAGTGTGGCAAGAAGAAAGCTATTTCTTAAAGATATCCATAAAAAGTGTTGTTTAAAGTTTGCCACAAGCCACCTGGGAGACACACCAAACATGTGGAAGAGGGTGCTCTGGTCAGATGAAACCAAAATCGAACTTTTTGGCAGCAATGCAAAACGTTATGTTTGGCGTAAAAGCAACACAGCTCATCACCCTGAACACACCATCCCCACTGTCAAACGTGGTGGTGGCAGCATCATGGTGTGGGCCTACTTTTCTTCAGCAGGAACAGGAAAGATGGATAAAATTGATGGGAAGATGGATGGAGCCAAATACAGGACCATTCTGGAAGAAAACCTGGTGAAGTCTGAAAAAGACCTGAGACTGGGACGGAGATATGTCTTCCAACAAGACAATAATCCAAAACATAAAGCAAAATCTACAATGGAATGGTTCACAAATAAACATATCCAGGTGTTAGAATGGCCAAGTCAAAGTCCAGACCTGAATCCAATCGAGAATCTGTGGAAAGAACTGAAAACTGCTGTTCACAAACGCTCTCCATCCAACCCCACTGAGCTCGAGCTGTTTTGCAAGGCAGAATGGGCAAAAATTTCAGTCTCTCAATGTGCAAAACTGATAGAGACATACCCCAAGCGACTTACAGCTGTAATCACAGCAAAAGGTGGCGCTACAAAGTATTAACTTAAGGGCGCTGAATAATTCTGCACGCCCAATTTTTCAGTTTTTTTTTTTGTTAACAAAGTTTGAAATATCCAATAAATTTCGTTCCACTTTATGATTGTTATATCTGGGTATTTTACCCCTAATCACCATTTCGAAATTCTGACAAGAAAACCGTGGATTTTTTTTGACGGAATGTTGGCTCAAACTTGTGTTGCATACACGCGATCACAAGGAAATTCCGACCGTCAAGAACGCAATGACGTACAAGACGTAAGATGAGCCGAGATCATATATCATGTGATCTTGGAAGATTAGCCTAAATAATATCCATCTAGATATTACATTTCTACATTTAGCCTCATTGGGCCAGATTCACGTATTCCAGAGCATCTTTGCTCTGGAGTAACGCTTCTGATTTGCGTTGCGCTGCCGAATTTTTAGGAGCAAGTGCTGTCATTCACGAAGCACTTGCTCCTAAAGTTGCGGCAGCGCATCGCAAATGAGCCGCGGAATTCAAATGTCGCGGGTACGGGGCGTGTAGTATGCTAACTACGCGGATCCCGCCGCCGACGTATGCGCATCCGAGTGTCAAAACATCCCCGTGCGCATGCTCCAAAATCTGTGAATGAACGTCAATGACGTCACATTCCCATTCATGACCGTTTTACGCAAGCGACGTTTTTTTTTTTTTTTCCAGACGCGATGACGACGCCTATACCTAACATAGGATACTCCAACCCCATGTAGGTATATCTATGCGCCGCGTATCCCGTCCGGAAACGTCGTAACGTCACTGCGTCGCGCCGGATTTCGATCGTGAATTGCCGATTTCCGCTCATTAACATATTTTTTGAGCGTAAATCGGCGGGAACGCCCCCGGCGCCATTTTTAAGTTGAAGTAACGATGCGATGGCGAAACTCAGTTACGCTCATCGCATCGGAACTTCAACCCGGCGTTTCTTGTTTTCTGGTTACAGAAAACAGAAACGCCGGCTCAAAGCCACTGTTACGCTGGCGGATCACTCGATCCGCCAGCGTAACCTTTCATGAATCTGGCCCATAATTGTTTAAGTGCTCATTCACACGGGTGCTGAGCCCTGTGCAGCAAGCATAACTGTTTGTTTCTTTTTTACTCTGCTGAGCTGTGTAAAAGAGAATGGGATACACATTGGCTGCATTGACTCACCCACACAACCGAATTTAACAGGTACAAAGTGGTGGGTGCATGAACCCTGAAGCAGAGGTTGTGCATCCAGATCTGTGTACCCGACCCTGCTTAACTGTCAAATTTGGCTGTGTGGGTGAGAGTCTGTAAAACTGATCCATAACCATTCACTTTCTTTCGGCTAGTGAAACAAGATACATTATCAAAATAATATAGCAAAATTACAATGAAAAAAGTCCACATGTACTAAAGTAGAGATATTTTTGATTGGATATCATCATCATTTACCACCATAAGTAAAGAATCCTCTGTGATATCGCCACCACCAAGTGCAAAAATGCTTGCTTACCATGTACCATTGACCTCGTATTACAGGAGGTGAATCGTGCTTTGGCTTTATACACAACCAGGGCCTTAAACACCTGTGGATGAGGCTTGCCACCTCATTCCTTTAAAACTGATCACCTATTCATTGCACAGATTCGGAGGCTAATTTAATGCAGATAAGGCACCAAGTGAGTTTAATTACCAC
Organism: Rana kukunoris; assembly: GCA_029574335.1. Classification (NCBI taxonomy): domain Eukaryota; kingdom Metazoa; phylum Chordata; class Amphibia; order Anura; family Ranidae; genus Rana; species Rana kukunoris. Next base: position 289,017,464 of record CM056049.1, read on the forward strand.
CTTAATCAGCCGCAAAACCTGTGTAATTAATATGTGTTCAGTTTTATAGGGTTGAGGTGGCAACCCTACTGTGGATCCCCTCAGGTGCCTACACCAGTCCTCCTGACAGCGGTGTTATTTGAGCATCCCAGAACAAAAAAGAGCTCCACATAGTGTAAAAACATTACCACTATAAAAGATATTCAAGGTTGCACTTACATTAAAGCGGAGCTCCACCCTAAGTGGAACTTCCGCTCATTGGAACCATGCCCCCCTCCGGTGTCACATTTGAGACCTTTCAGGGGGAGGGAGGTGCAGATACCCGTCAAAGACAGGTATTTGCACCCACTTCTGGGAGTCCTCAGTGCAGGGATTCTGTGGGTACTGCATCACTTCCTGCCCCCGCCCGCTGTGTTCTGGGAAACACTCGGCTCCCAGAACACAACAGGGACCAGTGAGGACGGCGCTGCGCGACTCACGCCGGAGCGCTTCACTTCCTGATTCCCTCACCGTGGATGGTGGTGGGGGAAGCATAGTGATGAGCGATCGCTCGTCCTCTGCTGCAGAGGTTGCTGGACTCCAGGACAGGTAAGTGTCCTAATATTAAAAGTCAGCAGCTGCAGTATTTGTAGCTGCTGACTTTTAATATTTTTTTTCCAGCGGAGATCCGCTTTAAAATCAATGTTAAGACAGAACGCTGGCCGGCACATACACAAGACCCATCTTTCTGGGATTTCCATGATAGCGGTGGCGTCAGCACATCGCGCACCCTACGCGTGTAGGCACCTGAGAGGATCTACAGGCATTAAAGGCCCCTGGCTGGGTGTTAAGCCGAAGCGCGATTGACCTCCTGTATCATTAGCAGTTGGTAAAAAAAGCATTTTTGCACTCGGTGATGGTGATATCACAGAGGATCCTTTACTTATGGTGGTGGATGATGATATCCAATCAAAAATCTCTCTACTTTAGTACATGTGGACTTTTTTCATTGTAATTTTGCTATATTATTTTGATAATGTAATTTATTTCACTATGCAATATTATGTTAGCGAGACTCAATATGAATTATATGATTTAAACTGTGTATATCTTGCAGAGGAGTTGCTCCTTTATGGAATATTCAAACTGTATTATACATTAGCACAGTTTTTCTCTTTTAAGTTTCTTTTGGCTGCCTGCGCAAAGCTCAGCAAAAATAAACACATGGCTCTGCACACTGCGTGAGACTGAGTACCCCTGTGAATGAGTCTAAAAATGATACAACCTGTGACCTGCTTTCCCTATGCAAAGTCATGGTTCAGAAACCAAAGGTGATTAAGATGATTGCATTAAAGGTACATATTTTTCATCTTATACAACATGTTTCCAGTTTTTTATAGTTTGCAATTAGACATTAGATTTGTCCCTTACAGTGCTAGTTAAACTGATTTAAAGAAACATATGATTGGTTTCTTAAAAACAGATAAAATACATCTGTTTCATTTTCACTGAATTAGTAAAACAGTCAAATTAAAATTGATTGGTACTGATTCATTCTGCAATGGAATTGCCAAAAAGCAATATATCGCCAAATACAGTAAAATGTAGTCATTAATAATTCATATTCTTACATTTATTGGAGTTTTTTTTTCAGGGATCTCTCTGTAAGGGACACAATCTATTATTTTTTTTAGCTATACGGAGCTGTGCCAGGAATTTACCACATATCCGTACAAAAAATAAATCATAGAAGCCAATTAAAAATACCATGGCAAAATGAATTAGAGTAGACCAAGTACGGCATTGCTCCTGTAATTTTGCAGGAGCAGTGTGGCTTTAAAGAGACTGATACCCATAGTATTGTAACACACAAAGAGGTTAATGCAGCCTTTTTCAACCTTGTTTCCTCCAGAGGTTGATAGGGGTCTCTTTACAGCCATGATAGTTTGACCAAAAGTCTGTACAGGTGACATTCTTCCCAAATAACCACCAATGTAAGTGGACACTTTTATCACTGACTATAAAAGTACTACAAAATCATTTTACCTTTTAATTAATTCTTCTACTATTTGTAGGCTTTTTTTTTTTTAACTGCTATCAAGGTTCCTCCAAAAAAAAATGCAGAAAAAAGGTTGGGTTGGACGGTGGCTTAGCTGAATATGTATAAACACCAATGTTGAAGCTCTTGATGCTCTTCTCCGATCTGTCATGCTGCGTACACACGACCATTTTCAATGGTCTAGAAAAAACAACGTATTTTTCAATGTGATTCTTGTCAAGCCTGCCTTGCCTACACACGACCGTGAAAAAAAATGCTCGAGCGAAGAGCGGTGATGTACAACACGTACGATGGCACAATAAAGGGGAAGTTCCATTCAGATGGCGCCACCCTTGGGGCTGCTTTTGCTGATTTTGTGTTAGTAAAAATTTGGTAAGAGACGATTTGCGCTTTTCAGTCTTTGTGCTTTTCAGTCTGTTACAGCGTGATGAATGTGCTATCTCCATTACGAATGCTAGTTTTACCAGAATGAGTGCTCCAGTCTCATAACTTGCTTTTGAGCATGCATGTTTTTTTTTAAAGTCGTTAAAGCCCACACACAACAGTTTTTTAAGAACGTAAAAAACGGCAACGAAAAAACGACGTGAAAAAATAGAACATGTTCTAAATTTCGAAATGGTAATTTTTCATGTCATGAAAAATGCTCTCGAGCCCACACGCGATCATTTTTAATGACATTTAAAAAAAAAAAAAACATTTTTCACGTCATAAACGGTTGTGTGTATGCGGCATCACTGTACTGGTCATTATAAACTTCTCTTCTTCATCTTCTTACAGCACCTCTTCACTTCACTTCACTAGATGTAAATTTGAGCAAATGACTACTGCAAGGCAAAATGTACAGAGGGCAGAAACCAGTCTAGGCCCTTCTTTGCAGTTGTTAATGTTTTAATTGTGCTCCTTATGATGCTGGATTTGTACTCCCCATGTCTGAAGCATTATTTGCATGTAGTTATTCTGCTTTGGAGCTCAGTACTAAAGGACCACTTCAACGGTGTGGCTCTAAAATAAAGATTCCATCATTAAAACCATACTTCCAGGAGGTGGTGCAGGCAATGAGAGCAAAGGGGCTAAGAACCAATATCCTGTGAAAGAAGATAAATTGTTAGCTCTCCTCTAGGTTATATGGCAGTTAGGTCCATTGCATAAAAAGGTAAAACAAGAAAACACAGTGTTAAACATGTTTTTATTTAAAGGGAATATATTTTACATTTGGTGAAGATGAACTGTAGGCAATTAGAAATACAAAGATGAAATACATATGTGTGTGAATAGTCGTTTCTGCCAAGCAATTTGTGATTATGTTAAGCCAGGCTTGTGATCTATTCTAGACAATTTTGGCAGGCAAGTCCCATACATTTACTCGTCCAGAATGCACACTTTGCCTGGGTTAAATAGACAGTGATGGGAATTGGAACAAAATTTAAATTTTACATAACTCAGGGATTTGCATTTAGTGCAAAATCTCTAAAACACCAAGTTGTACATTTTAGACAGCTAGGTTTCTATTCAAAATAAGCCCCACTGAACTCCGTTTTTTTTTAAACAGTCAGATAAAACAGTTGTGTCCTGTGCAGTAATCAGGAATAAACTAAAGCAGGAAAATGTGACAACAGAAATGATACTGCTGTTTTGAACAGTTTCTACTTACAATAACTGTGCCTGAGTATCAGCCTATGTGTTCCAAGGCTTATGTTCTGTTATTGTTTCAAATTACCAGTCAAGCTAGCAGAACAAGGAGTAAATGTTGTTTGTGGTTTCTTATTCTTTCACGGCCTAACATAAAACAGAGGAGTACGTAAGACAACCCAAAATTATTATTTTTTTTTTTTTTTTTAAGAAAATCTCTTGATGGGTCTGACATAAGAACCACATAAAAACCACAATGTTCAAATATATATAACAAAAATACTTATACTGAGCAGTAATGCAGCTCTGATCAAAACTTTCTTGCAACAATTACACTGTATTAGCCACCCACAAAGCCAGCAGTTTCGATATTTCCCGTAAAGAGCATTGCTAAAAAAAACACTTGCATTGCCTTATGTATCCACTTACTGTTAAGATCACATAAAAAGTGTGTGCATATATATACACACACACTATATTACCAAAAATATTGGGACACATGTCTTTATACGCACATGAAATTTAATGGCATCCCAGTCTTAGTCCGTAGGGTGCAATATTGATTTGGCCCACCCTTTGCAGCTACAACAGTTTCATCTCTTCTGGGAAGGCTGTCCACAAGGTTTAGGAGTGTGTCTATGGGAATGTTTGACCATTCTTCCAGAAGTGTATTTGTGAGGGCAGGCACTGAGGTGGATGAGAAGGCCTGGCTTGCAGTCTCTGCTCTAATTAATCCCAAAGGTTTTCTATCGAGTTGAGTTCAAGACACTGTGCAGGCCAGTCAAGTTCCTCTACACCAAACTTGCTTATCCATGTCTTTATGGACCTGGCTTTGTGCACTAATCCAAATCATTTGGTGGAGGGGGGATTATGGTGTGGGGTTCGTTTTTCAGGGGTTGGGCTTGGCCCCTTCCTGTTCCAACATGACTGCGCACCAGTGCACAAAGCAAGGTCCCTAAAGACATGGATTGAACGAGTTTGAGGTGGAAAAACTTGACTGACCTGCACAGAGTCCTAACCTCAACCTGATAGAATGCCTTTGGGATAAATTAGTGCAGAGATTGCGAGTCAGGCCTACTCATTCACATTAGTGCATGACCTCACAAATGCGCTTCTGGAATAATGGTCAAACATTCCTACAGGCACACTTCTAAACCTCGTGGACAGCCTTCCCAGAAGAAGTGATGTAATTTAGCTGTAAAGGGTGGGCCAACTCACTATTGAACACTACGGACTAAAACTGAGATGCCATTACCACTTAAGCCCCGGACCAATATGCTGCTAAATGCCCAGAGGCGTTTTTACAATTCGGCACTGCGTCGCTTTAACAGACAATTGCGCGGTCGTGCGATGTGGCTCCCAAACAAAATGTGCGTCCTTTTCTTCCCACAAATAGAGCTTTCTTTTGATGGTATTTTATTGCCTCTGCGATTTTTATTTTTTGCGCTATAAACAAAAATAGAGCGACATTTTTGAAAAAAAAACAATATTTTTTACTTTTTGTTATAAGAAAAATTGAATAAACTAAAATTTTGTCAAACATTTAGGCCAACATTTATTCAGCCACATGTCTTTAGTAAAAAAAAAATCGCAATAAAAAAAAATTAGCTACCTAGCGACAACAGCGACACTAATACAGCGATCAGAAAAATGATCGTTTAGTGACGCTGGCAATAGGGGGTTCACACTGGGGCGACTTGGGATCCGACTTGAAGTCATCTCAAGTCGTCCCAAGTCGTGCTGTCCAGAAAAGCAATGTAAGTGAATGGGAGCGGTGTTAATACACACTACTCATGTCGCTCCGACTTCAGAAGAGGTTCCTGTACTACTTCAATCAGACTTCTAGGCGATTTGTACCCATTGATTTCAATGGAAGTCGCTTCCAAGTCTGATCACTGTTTTAATTGAAGCGACCTTTCAGCAAGATAACATACATTTCTCTGGCAAACCTCTCCCTCCCCCTCTCTCTCCCAGAGCTGATTGTTGTTTTATTGGCCACTGGAATGTCTCCTGACCTGAAAAGGACTTCAAGTCGTGTTGTAAATCGCCCCAGATCGCCCTGTGGTTCATGCTCATGTTGTGTTGAAGTTGCTTCTGAAAGTCGTGCTGGAAGTCGTGTCGCCCCAACCGACTCTAAGAGTGTTCACACTGGGGCGACACGACTTCCTGCACGACTTTCAGAAGCAACTTCAACACGACTTGAGCATGAACCACAGGGCGATCTACAACACGACTTGAAGTCCTTTTCAGGTCAGGAGACATTCCAGTGGCCAATAAAACAACAATCAGCTCTAGGGGTTTGCCTGAGAAATGTATGTTATCTTGCTGAAAGGTCGCTTCAATTAAAACAGTGATCAGACTTGGAAGCGACTTCCATTGAAATCAATGGGTACAAATCGCCTAGAAGTCTGATTGAAGTAGTACCGGAACCTCTTCTGAAGTCGGAGCGACATGAGTAGTGTGTATTAACACCGAGCTTTTCTGGACAGCGCGACTTGGGACGACTTGAGACGACTTCAAGTCGGATCCCAAGTCGCCCCAGTGTGAACCGACTCTAAAGCTGCTGGAGTTTAGTGGGATTACTGTTCTTCGTAAAGTAGTTGATGCAAACCTGACTAGAGGATTGATATCGGAAACATATAAAAACATATGTGAAGTGGCAATAAAAGAGAAAGAAGAATTCCCTTGTAAACGTTGATGGGTAGAAGATTTGGGAGATATAATAGAGGAACAATGGAGACACATAATAGATACAGGACCGCTGGTATCTTTATAGGGCTTATGAGGGACATATAGCAAAGAACTTCCGATTTGTTGCTATTTCACAGAACATACTATACCCACCTGAAAGCTATTTTTATTTGAGCGGAGACCCGATCCTAAATGTCCAAAGTTTGGAAATCTGAGGGGTGATCTTATCCATATGATGTGGAGATGTCCAAAGCTACATAGATACTAGAGGGAGGTTACTGACACAATTAAATTGTTTTTTGGTGTCAACTTTGAGCTGAATCCAGTGATATGTTTCTTGGAATGTATAAGAGATGAGAATATTAAAAATAATAAACATATGGCAATAATCAGGTGTTTGTTCTTAGCACAAAAGGTAATAGCGAGAAAATGGTTAGCAATAAACCCACTGATACATAGGGAATGGATAAAATAAGTAGATAAAACCAACTGTGGTACTCACATTAAAAACAAAGATATAGACTATTCACCACGAGCAGCAGGCTCTCACACTGAAGTCCCTTCCTGTGCCTGTCTGTTCCAACGCATAGCGTCACAAACATGTGACTTCATCTTTCGCTAATGAATATACAAGGTCGTGACGCTATGCATTGGAACAGACAGGCACAGGAAGTGACGTCAGCGTGCAAGCTCAACGCTTATGGTGAATAGTCTATATCTTTGTTTTTATTGTGAGTACCACAGTTGGTTTTAATAAAGTATCCTAGTATTTACATATTACACTATCTGTGACCCCCTCTTCTTTCTCCATACTGTATATGCACCAACCTGTGAGGATTGTCACCACTGCCTATTGACACAAATGAGATTTTATACATACTATTGCAACGAGAACCACTGATCAGGATACAAGGTTCCCCCGATGATCTCCATGCTACACCATCTATAAGAAGCCCTTAGCACTATTCACTGCAGGACCCCAGATCTCCATTGCTCTATATATACGCTGTTACCTTACAGCTGTAAGGTAAGGGACCACTGAGGCGTTATTACACTGAGGAGAAAAGTCACTGTGTACACTGCTCTATTTGCACATGTGTTAGAGGGACTTTAGCACTCATCTTTTCACCCTCTCTTTCATCGTCCGTTCATCGATTTAGGACATTTGTTTACCTCGACTTTATTACATTTGTACTGTCACCTTTGGCACTAACACTTTATTTATATCCTTGTTTTATTACTTCGGATTCTAATCATTTTTACATTTTAAGCACCAAGCACTCTATTCACGTTTATACACAGCATTTCGTTTGTTACCACTTAGAGCGTGGTACCATTCACTATCTTTATTCAAATCTATTTTGGCTATAGATTGACTTTTCTGGTGTTTTACCTTCTCTTTCTGGTAGCGTGTGATGGGGGGGGGCCTTCATGGCAGAGGATGGACACATTAGTCATATGCTTCTCTCACTTCTAGCATCAGTATTAAACATGTGAATATGTGATCACTGTTCACTTCTGCCAGCTAACCAGGAAGTGACTGAGTGAACACCATATCACTGCCTTACTTCTCGCTCTGCTACCCAATGGAGTGGTGGCACTACTCCCTGGGGGCAACAGCGGTTCCAGCCACACACCTGCTTACATTTCTACCACATTTATGGCAGAATTAAACCCATTGATTTAACAGTTTCCCAAAACAGTCACATTCCAGGCATGCCTTGAATGATAACTGTCAGATGTGCTTGTGCTCTTCATAGCGACTGCATACCAAACAGAGGGTAAGATGGAAGCTTCCTTGGCTGTAAGGATATGAGGATTTAGTTCTAATTTAAGGAGTGCAGTCCTCAGCATTAAATTATAAAGGCAAACATAGCAAATTTACAAACAGTCTTACCCACATGAGCAAAACATATCATTCAACATATTCAGAATAATTATTAGGCATTAGTCTTCCTCAGCAGAGGAAGCTTGATCAGTTGGCACCTGCACAACCAACGTCAGGCTCTCTACCAGAGATAGATACCATTCCAAAGGCACCTCTACCACCAGAGGAAGTCCTTCCATCACCGGATTTGTTTTCTTCTTGGAAAGAGTCTATACTGTAAACACAAGACACTACGCAAAGAAAATTCCAATGCAGATGTTTTTGGAATCCAGATGGTTTCTCAGAGACATTGTCATACATGTGTTTTCCAGGGCTCAGTTGCTGATGGACTTGATATACGCTCAACTCAACTCACCTTCCCGTGTTAGGTTGACAAAGTTTGACTTTATTAAAATAATGACAATGATCTTGGACCCATTCATCTGGGGTTTGCATAGTCTTAGGATATCTTAGGTTCAGTTGTTTCCAGGAGCAGATCCACAGATAACTGACTAAATTGACCAAACTTCAAAAAGTAGTGCATGTGGCCAGACATCCAATGCATTGACCATGCCCAGTGTTTGGCCACACCCACAAGCGTTTAGTGTATTGCATTCTTCTTCTCAATCTATTCAAGGTATTCTTCATAAGTATTTTCAATTGTTGGCTCCTATATTTTGCAATATTCCTTTTCAGCTAGTTAGACAAAATATATATTACTGTTAGGGTATATGTACGGTAAGCCCCAGATCACAGGACTAAGAATGTAATCGCAGATACTATAACTAACATTTGGGATTTGTAAGATATATGTTATTTGTGAATGCGTGAAATATGCAACAAATATACAAAATAAGTGAGTTAAATGCCAACAGGAACAAAATAAATAAATACAACAGCAAAAAGATATACAAAATCCTTTAAGTGATATTTAATGGTGTACAAATGAACAGGCAAAATAGCAGGTATTTTTAAATAGATTAAAAAAAAAACTGATATTTTAACTTCTGAATATATACTGCATCCCAGGTCTTTACACCCTGGGACATAAGCCAAGAGATGGGAAAAACATAACTGCTTACAGCATTTCCCACATTGTTCAGGGCCTGGAAAACATCAGGCCAGTCAGAAGAAAATTACTCTGGCTCTTGTTCTTAGATAGTAGGCTAAGGCTATATATCTTCATATGATTAATAGGATGTGGGAAACGCCTATGGTTTGATGTAAACCAGATTTTATTTGCCAATAAATGCATTTTTGTTGTGCTTTTAAAGTACAGAGGAGGACGTTTTTTCACTAACTTTTTTTGAGGTTTAAAAAATGGTATACGTAAATTGAAAATGAAGAGACATCAATCATAATGTAAGTATCATAAGTACACTACAGGGCAGTACTACAGATTGGTTATATATATTTTTTTCTAAATAGCAATGTTATATATTAAAATCAATAGCAAAGAATAAAGAGAAGCCATATGTTACCATAGATGTAAGTGCATGCAACCGGAAAAAGAAGACCTAGGTCCTAGTGCACAAAACACAAACCCAAACCATGTGGTGCGAGTGTGGTGGGGGAGTCAGAATGAACTGCATTAGATTAGTTATATATTGTTTATGGAAGGAATAGAAATATAGGTGAAGAGAATTAAAGAAGATAAAGAGATACCGGGTGCTAAGTAAGCGAGGAGGGGGTGCGGTTCATCCAGAGTACAAAGAAATGAAATCATATTTAAATGTCTAAAACATTTTAGTTTATGCTTTTGGAGCATAAAACAGCAATCCAAGATGGCAAGATCTTAGGAAGTTTTGAGTCAAGTATAGCAGTAAGTTTCTCATTATTAGAGTACCTGTAAGTCTTTGCTTGACCTGCCTAAAAAAAGATAGGCTGTCTCCATGATTTTGCTAGTTTATATTGTTGAAAGAAGACATAGGTGGCTAATTTTGCAGATCTAGTCAGAGACAAAGAACATGTGTTAAATAGAGCTTCTCATGGATTCTGTCTAAAATTACATTTAAGAAAGTTCAGAGAAGGCTGTATTCTTAAATCCATCGTTTCTGAAATTTAGGGCATTCCCAAATGGTGGGGGTATATTTTGTGATTTCAACAATATAGAAACACTTTCACTCCCCAACACCAGGGAGGTGGGAAAGGAAACTGGGACTTTAGTTATGCCACTGAGAAACCATTGAAAAAGATACAGGCCCGGATTCAGAAAGAACTTACGCCGACGTATATACTGATACGCCGCATAAGTCCACGAATGCACAGTCGTATCTATGCGCCGTACCCACAAAACTAGATACGCCTGAAAATAGGCTTCTTCCGACCGACATAACTTTCCTATGCCGGCGTATCGTTGGCGCATAGTTACACTGGACGCATTTGGCGTTCCCATTTAAAATATGCAAATGAGTAAGATACGCCCGGCGCATTAATATACACGGTTTACGTAAGGCTTATGTCCGGCAGAAAGTTACCCCTCATATAGCAGGCGCAGGTAATGCAAAGGTGCAAAGATATGGGCCAGGGAACGTCAACGTTTTTTTGAAGCTGTTGCCATCATTTGCATGGGGTCACGCTACATTAAAATGTATCATGACCACTTCCAGCCCACTTCCACTTACGCTGCCTTACGCCAAAGTATATACGCTACGCCGGAGCAACGTTGGGAGCATTTTTTTTGTGAATTCCATGCTTCCCTCTCTGCGTTGTGCCGGGGTAGCGTAAAGAAGATACGCTACGGCGGCATAAAGATGCGCCGATGTATGTGAATCCGGGCCAAAGTGTCAATATTGTTTTATTACATCATAGAAAAGCGATACAAAAATAAAGAACATATAAAATACAGTGTTCATGTATGTAACCAATATGGTGGTATTTGGCGTCTAGGACCAACATGTTTTGTGAAAGGCTTGTTTCTTCAGTATCCAAGCCTTTTATTTATATATTGTACAGGACGCCAGGGTTGGGTCCTGGATGGGTGCTATACAGCACCAGTATTTGGGTTGTGGCCCCTTTAAAGAGAGCTGTGAGAGTGTTCAGGGGGTCACCCAAAATGGGTGAGGGATTCCCGGCAAAAGAGTTAATCCAGAGAGGACTGGCTCGCAGTCCTCTCTGTCTTGATAGAGTCATTTGTGGCCCGGAATTTTGGAGGCTATAAAGTGCTATTAGGGTGGGAAAGAGCCTCGTCCCTGACCACTGGGAGTCAGCACACAGGGGGTTAACACCCCCAGAGAACAGCTCATAAAACAGGAAGTGGTGCTGGAGGTGTGATGAGTAGGAGTATGGGGATTGCAACTGTGGAGATGAGCTGTGTGTCTGCTGAGAGCTGTTAAGGATAAAGCAAGAACTTTTGAAGTTCTGGGGCGAAGACCCATCTACAAACAAACTGTATGTGCTTTTTTTTTGTGCTGAAGACCAGCGGACTTTATTTTATGCTGAGGGTAAGCGGATTTTGTTTTATAGTTTTTCCTGCGTGCTGAGTGAAGCCTTATTTTTGGCTTGTTTAATGTGTAAATAAAAGCCTTTTTTTCAAACGGTTTATGCACTTAGTCCCACGGAGCTATAGTCCCTAAACGTTTCAACTGGTGTCTTTGATGCTGACAAAGTGCATTTGCAGCCGCAAAAACTGTTTAAATTGAAAAACTGACACTCAAAGAGACAATATGCTTATGGCATGTCTTGGATGAAGTCAGCTCAGACATTGCAAGCAGCAGGCTTAGGCATGGAGGAGGTCATCAAGGCTTTGGCACAAGCCACTGTGACCCAGCAGCAAGCTTCAGCACAGGCAAACCGTCGCCATGAGGAAGGCTCAGCAGCAACAGGCCCTGGCACAGGCTATAGCTGCACAGCAGGAAAACACACGGCTGCTAGCTGACCAGTTTACGGCCCAGGAGTCCACTCAAGCTCAGATTGCTGCCTTGCAGGAGGGAGTACAGCGGCTGGTGCAGGGACGAGAGAAAGCGGTCGTTGCCGCTGGCAACCAAGTGTCCGTGAGAGCCAGCCATTTCTTACAAAAACTAACACCCAGCGATGATGTAGAGGCCTTTCTCGCTACCTTTGAAAGGATAGCAGAGAGAGAGGGGTAGCCCCGTGACCAATGGGCTCGCATTATCTTCCTTTTCCTCACCGGTGACCCGCAAAAGGCCTATTTTGACCTCCTATCTGAGCACATCAGCAAATATGAGCATCTGAAGGCAGAGATCCTGGCCCGCCTGGGGGTGACCACAGCCGTCCAGGCTCAGAGGTTGCATCGCTGGTGGTACAAATCTGACAGACCACCCAGGTCCCAAATGCACAAACTGGTACAGCTGGTCAAAAAATGGCTGCAGCCAGAAATGTTGTCCGGTCCACAAATGGTAGAACGTGTGGTGATGGACTGGTACCTGTGGTCCCTGCCTGATGACCTACAGCGCTGGGTAAGCCATGGAGACCATGCAACTGCTGACCAGCTGGTTGAGTTGGTCAAAAGGTATACCGTGGTAGAGAACCTGCTTGGGCCTGCCAAGCATCGGGAACCCACACCAAGGCCAACCAGACCGGCCACAGCACCTGGGAGAGAAGCCCTACCAGACATTGGAACCCTCAAACCTGCATCAGCTTCCACAGAAACACGAAGGTTGGCGCCTGTCCCAAGGATAGGGGACCTACAGTTTCGGTCCTGGGGGCATACCCGGGCACAGTGCCCACTGCAGGAGGAGCCTATAGACTGCGGGACTGGTCGGAGAAGCTCCTTCTATGTGCAAAGTGTGTGTGCCACTCATCTTTATCTGGCTGGAGGAGGGTTCGAGTGTGAAGTGTGGGTGAACCACCTTTCTGCCTGGACTCCGGTAGCATGGTAACACTTGTACATGCCAATGCAGTCAGGAGATTCGGCCCAGTAAGTAAAACTTTACGGGTAGTGTGTATCCATGGGGACACCAGGGAGTTCCCCCTGGTCCCGGTGACTGTTTCCTATGGCCGTACCTCAGTTACACAGGAGGTTGGGGTGGTAAAAAGTTTAATACATGACATTATAGTGGTGCGGTACTGTCCACTATTTCTTGAACTATGGAACCAGGTACAGATGGGGCTTCCAGGAGAACTGGGGACACTGGGCCTGGAAGGGACAGGGTCTGAGGGGTCCGGACCTGAAACCTCCACAACACACCTCTCTGATATGGAGATACCCGTCACTAATAATGAAATTGCAGAGAATGCTAATTTGGATGATAATGCCGCTGTTCCCGGTTGCAAAACCGAGTTGATCTGAGGTGGGGGAAGTCTTCCCATTACAAGTTATGCTAGGGGAGGATGATGAGGTTCTCTCTCCGGTTGAGGAGGATGAAGGGGAAACATCCTCGAGGCCAGTGCATCCAGATCTGGATGTATCCAGGGGTGCATTTGCACCGCCCAATTACAGGATCCTACCTTGGTCAATGGTCGAGAGCAGGTTTGTGTTATTGATGGGGTCTCACAAATGCCAGGTGCAGATCAGAGGTTTCCTCATTGTGCGTTAAAGGGGGACTTGGTATATCGAGTGGCTGAGAGTTGGGGGGAAACTGTAGAGCAGTTGCTGGTTCCCCAACCGCATAGGCGGATGCCCACAATGACGCACTAGGAGGACACCTGGGGGCGGAGAAAACAGAGGCTAGGATAACCGACCAGTTTTACTGGCCAGTGGTGAATGAAGAGGTTAAAAGATATTGTGCATCTTGTCCCATTTGCCAGTTAACTGCCCAGTGCCCCACTATAGAAACCCTCTAGTACCCTTGCCAATTATTAAGGTCCCATTCGAGTGGATCGCTATGGATCTTGTGGAACCCCTGGTAAAGACGGCAAGGGGGCACCAATACATATTTGTCATCCTAGATTACGCAACTAGGTATCCAGAAGCAATCCCTTTGAGGAAAACGTCCTCTAAGGCCATTGCCTGGGAATTATTTCAAATGTTCTCACAAACTGGGTTCCTCAAAGATATACTGATGGACCAGGGCACCCCTTTTATGTCAAAGGTGATGGTGGACTTGTGCAAACTGTTTCAGATTAAACAATTGCGGACGTCGGCCTATCACCTGCAGACCGGTGGCCTAGTTGAGAGGTTTAATAAAACTCTAAAGTCCATGTTGAAAACAATGGTCCGGATGTTGAAAGATGGGACGGATTGGGATATGTTACTCCCTTCCCTGTTGTTTGCCATCCGGGAGGTTCCACAAACATCCACAGGCTTCTCACCGTTTAAGCTAGTGTATGGACAAAGGACCCGGGGGTTACTTGATCTAGTAAAAGAAACGTGGGAAAGTGAGTCCTCACTGCATAAAACTGTGGTAGAGCATATCTCTCAAATGTGAGAGAGGGTGGCTAAGGTGATTCCGCTGGTGAGGGAGCACATGCAGAAGGCTCAGGATGCCCAAAGAAGAGTGTATAACTGGTCGGCTAAAATTAGACAGTTTCAAGTAGGGGTTGCTGTTCTAATACCCATGGTGGAGAGCAAATTCTTGGCCAAGTGGCAAGGTCTATTTGAGGTAGTAGAAAGTGGGTGAGGTGAACTACAAGGTACACCAGCCAGGGAAAAGAAAACCATGCCAGATCTATCAGGTAAATTTGTTGAAACCCTGGAGAGACAGAGAACAGATGTCCGCGGTGGTAGGAGTACAGTCAGGGGACCATGCAGGAATCGACCTGGTGCAGGTTGCTGCTACCCTGACTAGGCCCCAAACCCAGCAAGCCAAAGAGTTTCTACAAAGAAATAGGGACATGTTATCAGGGTTGCCCGGTCTCACCGACATTATCGAGCATGACATTGTAACCAAGCCCAATGTAAAAATCCGGTTAAAGCCTTACCGTATCCCAGAAGCTCATAGGGTGGCAGTATCAGAAGAGGTTAAAAGAATGTTCAAAATTGGAGTCATTGAAGAGTCGCAGAGTGAGTTTTCAAGTCCAATCGTGTTGGTACCCAAACCCAACGGCACCCTCCGCTTCTGCAATGACTTCAGAAAACGTAATGAAGTCTCCAAGTTTGATGCATATCCCATGCCATGGGTAGATGAGCTAATTGAGAGGTTGGGTCCTGCCAGGTATATCACCATACTGGACCTCACAAAAGGGTACTGGCAGATTTCCCTGACTAAGGAAGCCAGGGAGAAAACAGCATTCTCTACTCCGGAAGGCCACTTCCAATATGAAAGAATGCCGTCTACCATAGTCATCTTCAGCACTAATTGGGAGTCCCATCTTCCCAGGGTTATGGCGGTCGTAGACTCCTTGAGAAGAGCAGGGTTCACCATCAATCCGGAGAAGTGTGCCATTGGGGTGGAGGAAGCCAAGTACCTAGGGTATATTGTGAGTAGAGGGCTGGTGAAGCCCCAAATGAGTAAGGTGGAAGCCATACAGGACTGGCCCCGTCCCCTAACCAAGAAGCAGGTCCAAGAGGTTTTGGGCATAGTTAACTATTATAGGAGGTTTTTCCCCAACTTGCCACCATCGCTGCACCGCTGACTGACAAGGGCAGAAAGTCAGTGATGATAAAGTGTAATGCCGAGGCCGAAAAAGCTTTTCAAAAGCTTAAGACTACGTGGTGGTGGAGCAGGAGTGTCTTGCCATCAAGTGGGCTCCCTACAATATTTCCTGCTGGGTAGGAGGTTTCGCTTGGTGTCAGACCACACTCTCCTTACCTTCATGAGACAGAACAAGCACACCAATGCCAGGGTAACAAGGTTATTCCTTTCTCTCCTGGAGTTCAATTTTGTTGGTAGAGCACAGACCCGGGAGACAACATTAGAATGCCGATGCCCTCTCCCGAGTCCATTGTATCATGTCAAGCGGTGCCTCCAACACCTCCATGTTAAGGCAGAGGGGGGATATGTACAGGACGCCAGGGTTGGGTCCTGGACGGGTGCTATACAGCACCAGTATTTGGGTTGTGGTCTCTTTAAAGAGAGCTGTGAGAGTGTTCAGGGGGTCACCCAAAATGGGTGAGGGATTCCCGGCAAAAGAGTTAATCCAGAGAGGACTGGCTCGCAGTCCTCTCTGTCTTGATAGAGTCATTTGAGGCCCGGAAATTTTGGAGGCTCTAAAGTGCTTTTTGGGTGGGAAAGAGCCTCGTCCCTGACCACTGGGAGTCAGCACATAGGGGGTTAACACCTCTAGAGAACAGCTCAAAAAACAGGAAGTGGTGCCGGAGGTGTGATGAGTAGTAGTATGGGGATTGCACCTGTGGAGATGAGCTGTGTGTCTGCTGGGAGCTGTTAAGGATACAACAATGACTTTTGAAGTTCTGGGGCGAAGACCCATGTACAAACAAACTGTTTGTTTGATTTTTCTTTAATTTATTTTTGTGCTGAAGTCCAGCGAGACTTTATTTTATGCTGAAGCTAAGCGGACTTTGTTTTATAGTTTTCCCTGCGTGCTGAGTGAAGCCTTTTTTTTTGTTTGTTTGTAAATAAAAGCCTTTTTCAAACGGTTTATGCACTTAGTCCCACAGAGCTATAGTCCCCAAATGTTACAATATATATACCGTACTTATCGGTGTATAACACACACCCTAACTTTAAAAAAATTTCCACAGCCCCCTACAGTTTACCCTCTATTTTCAGGGTAAAAAAGTGAGTTGTTATGCGCCAATAAATACAGTATATATATATAGAATAGGATAGAACAGTCTATAAGAATGAACAGGAATTTTATAACGCTATAGTGTTAGTATAATCTAATTCCATTCTATGCTCTCTAGATACACATCCCACTTATTTTTTTATTTTTTTTATAAATTCTTTATTTAATTTTTTTTGTGTTATTCTTATACAAGGACAGTCAAACACCGACATTGAACAGTATAAATCTCTACAACTATCCTCTCCTTTTCTCTGCCCCCTTTACACTAATTTATTATAATAACCACTTAAAGACCCCCGCACGCACATATACGGCCACAACATGGCTCGTACAGGCACAAGGGCGTAAATTTACGTCCCCGCCTGAGTGCGGTTCGGGGGTCCCATCGGGACCCCCTCCGCGGCGTGCGGGGGTCTCCCTACCTCTGGGAGCGATCCGGGATCTGCGGGCGGATGTCCGTGTTTTCCGCCCCCCCCCGCGATCGCTCCCAGCCAATGGGAGCGCGCTCCCAGCCTGTCACTTCCTCCTCCTGTGTTTACACAGGAAGGAGGAAATGATGTATTTTCTCATCGCAGCGCTGTTTCCCAGCGCTGCTGATGAGAGAAGACATCACAAGTAAGTGTGCACCAACACAACACTGACACACACTCACATAGGCATATTAACCCCTTGTGATCGCCCCCCCACCCCCCTGTCACAGTGTTACTGAATGCAGTGATTTAATCACTGCATTTAGTGTCAGTGTGACAGGCACTGTAAAAAACAGTTAGTGTTAGGTTCAGGATAGCCCCCCCACCCCCCCTAATAAAGTTTTAACCCCCTGATCACCGCCCTAGTTAACCCTTTCACTCCCTATTGCCAGCGTCACTAAGTGATCATTTTTCTGATCGCAGTGTCGCTGTTCCCGCTAGGTAGCTATTTTTTTTTATTGCGATTTTTTTTTTTTACTAAAACATGTGGCTAAATAAATTTTGGCCTAAATGTTTGACTAAAATTTAGTTTATTTGATTTTTTTTTAACAAAAAGTAAAAAATAGTGTTTTTTTTTATGTCGCTCATAGCGCAAAAAATATCGCAGAGGTGATCAAATACCACCAAAAGAAAGCTCTATTTTCAAATTTTGTTTGGGAGCCACGTCGCACGCCGCCAATTGTCTTTAAAGCGACGCAGTGCCGAATCGCAAAAACACCTTGGGTCATTTACCAGCGTATTGGTCCGGGTCTTAAGTGGTTAATCTATCCTTGTTAAGATTTTAAAGCGGAGTTCCACCCTTAAAACCACTTGGTCTCATCCCATCCAGCATACTGGCGTCAGCATTTTTTTTAATGCATGTACTTTATAATAAATCATTTAATTCCGTGCGCACCGCATTAAGTCGCCGCTATAAGGCGTCACGCCTGTCGGAAACAGCCAATTAGCGTTCGGCTCTTCTCGGCGCCTGCGCACAGACCCAGGAGCTGACTGCGCAGGCGCTGTATATAGCCGCGTCACGCCCTCCGAAAAAACCCGAACTAGGACCGGCTATTTACGGCGCCTGCGCAGTCAGCTCCTGGGTCTGTGCGCAAGGCGCCGAGAAGAGCCGAACGCTAATCGGCTGTTTCCGGAAGGCGTGACGCCTTATAGCGGCGACATACCGCGGTGCGCACGGAATTAAATGATTTATTATAAAGTAAGTACATGCATTAAAAAAAAAAAAAAAAACAGCATACTGGCGCTGACGCCAGTATGCTAGATGGGATGAAACCAAGTGGTTTTAAGGGTGGAACTCCGCTTTAATAACCTGGGCCCTCCCCGGTTATACCCCCTACCTACTTCTATGCTTTAGACCAGGGATATGCAATTAGTGGAACTCCATCTGTTGCAAAACTACAAGTCCCATCATGCCTCTGTCTCTGGGTGTCATGCTTGTGGCTGTCAGAGTCTTGCGATGCTTTATGAGAATTGTAGTTCTGCAACAGCTGGAAGTCCACTAATTGCATATCCCTGCTTTAGACCATAGAAAAAGAACAAAGGAAAGAAAAGAAGAAAAGACAAAAATTTAGAACAGAACCTCCCCCCCCCCCCCAAAAAAAAAAACTTCTCCCCTCCTCTCACAGCTCCCCCTACCCCACTTGTTCCCTGTATGTAATATAGGGGGCCCATATTTCTCTAAACGTATCCTCCTGCTTCCTTAACATCATGGTAATTTTTTCCATTCAATGCAAAATACAAAAGAAAAAATACTGCGCTATCTGGTGTAGTGTAAATGAAGCAGCTAACACAGCAAGAGAGATCAATTTGCTAAACAAGTATTGTGGAAAAAAAGTGTAGCTCTGAAAATGATTGAATTTCTTGTGAAAAAATACATAAATATATAAAATGAATAAACAAAAATCATAAATAACACCACATGTGAATGGATAATAATATTAGTCCATAAACTTCCAGTGAATGGATGCTAGTAAAAGAAATCTGGACAAAGCCAGAAAAAAAAAAAGTGTATAAAAACTGTTCATATAATAAAGTTCATATATGAGAAATCCAGTGACTAGGTGAATAAACAGAATCCAACGGTGATTGCTAGACAGAAGATCCACCACCACTTATGATAGGGGGCTTACCGGATAGATTGAACCTAGAAGGGCATATACCCACTAGGTCAATCAAGCTTGTAAATACGATACACTTAAGAGGATAAGTCATAGATGTCTCAAAGCCAGGAATCATTGATAAGACCTCAGGCAGGGAAATCCAGGGGTACACACCAGGTTACAGCAGATTCCAGAGACGGCACATCAGATATCCCAAAGTAAAAGAAGAAATTGGAGTGCACATTGCATAATTCCGTATAAAACCATGAAAATGTATTAAAAGAAAAAAACTCACAATTTGCAGTGATAAAACTAGCTTATAAATTTAGGGTAGCAATGATGACAGCAGTCCTTCCCGACATGTTTCGTAACAATAGTACTTCATCTGGGGTGCTGACATCTTGCTACACTCAGGCCGCGTACACACGGCAGAGAACCTCGACGGGCAGAACACATCGTTCCGCCCGTCGAGGTTCTCTGCCGGCCGTCAGATTCGGCGACCCGCCCGTCAGGAAAGGCAACCAGCCATTCATCCCGACGGGCCGTCGTGCAAATAGAGAACTTGCTCTCTATTTGCTCGACGGGTTTACCGACGGGCGGGGCTCGCCGAGAGCGTACACACGGCCGAGGTTCTCGGCAGAATGCGGCTCCCAGCGAGGTTCTCGCTGGTTTCTGCCGAGAACCTCAGCCGTGTGTACGGGGCTTCACCCTTAAATACACATGGAGACCCACATGTTCAAATCATGGCTCCAATAGGAAGACGGTGGTAATAACTCACCACTTCCTGGTTAATACAACATGGAGAGTGTGGCGTGCGGGTCAAGCCTCACTTTCAAAGCCAGAAATGATTAGGGAAATAAAAAATGATAAAAAAGAAGGACAGACCAAAAATGTTTATATGTCCAGAAATGACTTACCTAAATGCGCCACTGTTATTGTGAGGAAGAAACGCATAATAATAAAAAGTATTTTAATAGGCAGCAACCTAAATTCATACAAGCACTCTCGGAAGTGTCTCGCTTTGTATCCTACTAGTCACAGATCCGGGATTCGTATTGGTTCCAGCTAGTCACGTGACCGTGCTGCCAAGCCTCATTCCAATGTGTGGAGATGCGCTCCAAGATCCACATTGGGGAATACACATCACATGACGCCGCTGTGTAACCACGTGACCATGCGGCCAAGCCTCTTTCTAATAGCAGGGGATGCGCTCCAAGTATGGCATTGGTGGAATCGCGTCACATGACTGCACCGCACAATGTTAGTCGGGGAGTAGGTTAACTGCTGCCTATACTGCGCTCCACTGCCTAAATAGAAGTGGGTACAAGAAAGACAGACAGTCAAAAGACTGCATCGGTCGATTCTGTCACATGGCTATATAAAATATACTCTGATAGGAAACAGAAACTTTGTCAGACAGAAATACACATGACCTTAAAGTGGAGGTTCACCCAAATTTTTTTTAACATTGCATTTAGGCACGTTTTTTACAATGACAATCGGCTGTTTGTTTAAAAATCGTTGCGGTACATACCGTTTTCTATATAGATGTTCACTGCGGCTTCCGGGTATGATCTTCGGGGCTGGGCGTTCCTAACTAATTGACAGGCATCCTGACCGACGCATACAGCGCGTCACGAGTCACCGAAAGAAGCCGAAAGTCGGTGCGGCTCTATACCGCGCCTGCGCACCGACGTTCGGCTTCTTTCGGCAACTTGGTGATTCATAAGTATTACTGTGAACCCAAAGTGCAGTATGAGATGTAGTTCCTGTATTCTGCTGTTTGTTCCTTCAAAACAATAATATTTGATTCAGATACAATACATAATAAAATATTTTTTATATAAATCAATACAGATCTGGGTTTTAATCAGCATACTGTGTAAGTCTCTTCCAATAAGGATAAAATAGTTAAAATTAATTTATTGGTTTACACTAAAATACAGCCAACGCATTTCTTATATTATCTTCTCACACAGATGCTACAAGCTAGTAACTCCCAGACCTATCGGGGCATGGTCTCCACTAGTCCTCTGAAGGTATGCTGTGGTATTTGGCACTAAGCCATCAGTAGCAGATCATTTAAGTCTTGTTGCGAGGTGGAGCCTACATTTTTTTTTCCAGCACATCCCACAGATGCTCAGTTGGATTGAGATATGGAGAATTTGAGGCCTAGTCAACACTTCGAAAACATCTCCTTTTGTTGCTCTGGTCCAGTTCTGATGCTCATGTGCCTATTGTAGACGTGTTTGGCTGTGGACACATGCCAGCATGGACACCCTGACCAAGCTGCGCTTTTCACAGCCCCATACTCAAGAATTGTGGTGCCCATTTTTTCTGCTTTCAACACATCAACTTCATAGACAACATGGTTACTTGTTGAATGCGATAATCAATGTTATTCACTTTACTTGTCAGTGTTCATAATGTTAAAGCTGATCTGTGTTTATATATACAGCATATACTGTATGTATGTGTATAAAGTATCTCACAAAAGTGAGTGCACCCCTCACATTTTTGTAAATGTAAATAGCAAAGTCACGTGACAACACTGAAGAAATGACACTTTTCTACAATGTAAAGTAGTAAGTATACAGCTTGTATAACAGTGTAAATTTGCTGTCCCCTCAAAATAACTCAACGCACAGCCATTAATGTCTAAACCGCTGGCATCAAAAATGCTTACACCCTCTAAATGAAAATTTCCAAAATTGGACCAATTAGGCATTTTTTTATTTTCCTTCCGGTGATTCCTATCTCTACGGGAGGCAATAGAATCTGGTCTGCTGGGTTTAGCATACATTCTGAAGTGTGATGTGCAGTGACCGGGATGGCCATAAAAAGTTGAAGACACCCCAGTAAAAGATCGTTGACAGAATCCTGAGAAGGTTAAAGGCTGTTTTACAAGTTGATGCGGTTTATTCATTTATTGGAGGTGAGAGTTCTATGAGCTTTTTTTTTTAACCGGATGTAATGCATTCATATTGAAGACAGTTTAATTTGCATCAATATATGGACTGGAACTAATTTAAAATGTATATATTTGAGACTTTATTTGATTTCTTTTAAGTTATTCATATTATTTGCTTAGTGATAACAGATTACTGCTCGAGATCACTCATTTATTTAATTTATTCCGTGTATTGTGAACACTATTAAAGGATCACTAAAGGATTTTTTTTATTTAGCTAAATAGCTTCCTTTAGCTTACTCCAGTACTGGTTTCATGTCCTTATTGTTCGTTTTTGCTTTGAAGTTGCTGTAATCCTGCTCTGTTCTCCACACTTGCTGCTTGTCTGTTTCCTTATAACCACAGTGCTAGGAGCTTTCTCACGGTGGTCTAAGCTGTCATTACTGTGTGTCTAAAACTTCCCAGAACCAATCAGATTCATTTTAAAAACAAAACACTGCCCTGGATTTGTTTGTTTTTGTTCTGTGTGTCTATTTCTACTTTGCAGAAACGTGAAGCCAGTTCAAAAGTGAAACTAACCTGCAGGCACATTATATGATTGATTTTTATCTATTTTTAGTCATTTTGAAAAGGAATCAGTTAACTTTTATGTCTCTATACCCTGTAAACAGTCATTTCAGCAAAACAAAATGTTTCCTTTAGTGATCCTTTAAGTTTTGCAGCTGGTTTTATCACTATTTGTTTACACATTCACATTATTTTATATAGTAGCGCAAAGGACACTTTTATGTAATCATGGTTTATTGTTCTCTACAGAACTGTGCAGAATATTTTAATGATAGTTATAGTGATACAATAAATGAATAAATACATACATATATAACATAAGGATCAAAAGGCTGTAACACACCCTAAATAATACAGCATCCCTTATGATAACAAAGTATGACTACATTTTACTGTACTGGCAGTAACCAATACGAGAAACAAATAAAATGACTGGAAATAAAATGTGTCTTGAGACATACTGCATTCTGTAAGACATGGAAAATTATATGTACCTACATGTTTATAAATATTCCTTAAAAGAAATCTAAAATATACATTTTCAAAAGTTGTCTGAGAAATTCAAAGAAACTAGGCATTACAAATGAGTGGTGTTTTATTACACCAGTCAACTAACTTGACAAATGACCCCATATAATACACTAAATTGCTTAAATTCCATTAAGAATATTATTTTAAGGAGTGTTATATGTGCAGTAAAGCGACCCCCCCTCAAATTGTATTAAAAAATCAGTTTCCCGGCTTTCATTGAGAAAAAGATCTTTATACAGTGAAGTGTGTGGTCTTACATGAGAATGTATACATTGTGCCAAGTACAATATCCATTCACTTGACTCTTCACCTTTAATGTATGAAGAAAATATATAAAGGAAATTATTCAGTACACAGATATTTTTTTTATAATTCAATATATGCATACAATGTACTCAATTCATTGACTTTGGATAACTCACCGAAACACACTTTACACCATGCACATTAAGTACTGAAGAAAAATGCCATTTATAGTTTGCTAGTGGTCTAAATAAAATAAATAAAATAAAACTAAACTAAATAAAAACATGAACTGTGTACCTGGATAAATAAAAGACCTAAAATGGGGATGACATTTCTGCAATGAGAGTGATATATACACTTTCTAAATACATAATACCCTGACAAAGTTAGTTTTGTGCTCAATCACAGGTCTCTCTGGTCTACACAAGTAATGCGCTTAAGACAACAAACCTTTTCTGCATGTCACTTTTAAAAGACAGCTTTAGAGTGTGTTACCATATTTAGTATGGTAAAATGAATTTAATAAATTGTTTCTGTTGCTATTTTATGAGAAAGGAATTCACACGATTCACTTGTTTAGTCAAAGACAATTAATTGATAGCTGAGAGAGAGGCTTCTACAGAAGCTATGAAATGTGATATGTTATATTGAGTTGAGCTGCTTTAGGTCTGCAGATCCTTTATATTTTGCCAGTGAAGGTCTGGCACTGAACAGACATTTTGTGGCTCAAATCAAAGATAGTTGGACTTAAAAAAACAAGAATGTTTTTAAGAGCTTAAAGCTGATCTATAGCCCAATAAAGTTATATTTATGTTGTGAAATGTATTACCACCTGTAGATTCCAATACTTTGTATTCTAAATCACTTTCAGATGCCCCTATTGACCGCCCACTCAAGGCAGTAGGAATGTCTGCTCACTGTGTACAACATTACATTTACACACCATGTAGTAAGTTGTATTGAATGGATGCAGCGTGCCATTTTGTGTCCAGACCGCGTAATGTCAACCAATTCTTAAACAGACATTGCCATTTTCAGGCTAATCTCAGTTCATCTAGATAACAGAGTAATATATTGAGTGTACAGCATTGCTTATTTCAAGGGAGTGCTAGGATCAAAGGATCACAACATCCTCAAAGAAATACCCATGGCAAAACTACAAGCATCAAATAAAAGCAAAATGCTCATGTCTTAAAGTCTTCTCAATTTGTATAATTTACTGTAGCCAGATTCAACAAGCTTTTTACAGTGCAACAAAAAACCTACAGAGGCAAGAAGAGACAAGGGTACCCAGTCTCCAGTCTCCCCAAAACAAATTCAATATATCAGGCTATAACATGCTATGAGATAAAGGCTAAATGCACTTAGGGATGGGAAGGTCGGTAAACCGGCAATATCGCCAACTATACCCATAGCTTCACCTTTACAGCCTCCTATAGTGACATGACTTTTACTTAGTTAATGAATGCTGACTGACACAAAATTGTACAATAGGTCTGTCTGGGGCTGTTAATAATGCATATTCATTTCTGATATAAAAGTAGGTCTGGAAATTAACTGCATCATATTGATGTCAGTCAATCTCCTATTTCAGCAATAGCATATCGTCACCTTATGTCAACAGCTGTTAAGTCCCATAATGAGGAAACAAATAGTGGCCGAAGATGATAGATGTAAAGTGTAAAGTTGTCTTAAAAAGAAGGCAAATATTTTATTACTGCAACAGTAGAGTAGGCAAGATAAAGCCCGGGCTCTTAATGATAATAATCAGAGAGTTGTGGTATAAGCTATATAGGAGGTAGCCAAGGTGGATATGGCAAAGCCATACATAACTAGCTGTCACTGCCATTCTCAAAGTTTGGTATTGGCAATGTAAGTTTACATCTCATCGCTCATTCTGGGGTCAGGCAGGTGTATGGGAGAAAACCTAATGTATTGCAGACAAAGCATTATCTGATGTCCTGATGCCTGGAAATGATAAATCATCAACCAAATACATATTACTGCTCTCATCTTTAAGTGCCTGTTGGTATTCATAGGGACATATTCATGCTATGTTCACATCATAGATGTTAGGTTGTTTTATAATTGTATCAACATAGCAGAGTTACACCAATATTAACGGTGTGCTGTAGGCGTGGAAGGGAACTGGCTCTGAATGTGATGGCACAATGCCAATGTATTTCACCTGCCAATTAGCACAGGCTTCATCAGGACAAGTAAGAGCCTGTTCTTGGAGACCTAAATATTGTCTCAGCTTGAAGTAAGCACTGTTGCCAGTAGGTGGCTCTTTTCCTACACACATAGATTAGCATGTTTCGGCTTTAAGCAAATTCAGTGTTCAGTGAATGCCAAAAATAAATTCTAAGTTTAAAAATCTTTAAATTACATTTTATTCACAGAGATCCTCGTCAGGAAGGGAGGGGGTAGCATAATGATAAATCTAAGGCATTAATTCCTTTACCTCGTAACCCTCTTGTTTCAACAGGCTATTGTAATCATTGTTTTTAATACTCCTTTTTCATTCACCAACTGGACCCTCAGCTGTCCCTTGCTTTTACCCTTGTAAAATTTCTTACAGGGGAATTCCAGCATATATATCAAGTGACTAGTAGAACAGTTGATAAATTGCTGGATTTTAGACATCTGCGATCCATCCACATTGGTAAGTACAGTAAAACCTTGGCTTGAGAGTAACTTGGTTTGAGAGTGTTTTGCAAGACAAGCAACAATTTTTATTTTATTTTTTTTATAAATTCTTTATTTATTTCAAGATTTGCATTACAGATTTTACATTTCATATCTTCCAGTTTAATTAAAGTTGTTAGTTTAATTTTTAATTAATTTTGACTTGATATACAAGTGATGTCTTGAAGTAGCGTCATGTCACAACTGATTATAAAAGAGAAGAGATGCACCTCTAAGTGTAACAATATGTTGCATTCAATGAAGTTACATCGATGATTAAAACAGGCACATATGCAGGCATCCGGGGTAAAGCGGTCCACACAGCCCATCCTCCTCACTGCCATCGACGTTGCCCCTTCCATGCTGTGTACCATGAGTGGTTCAATCGTTTCTACTGCAGCGTAGCCTTCCTGGTCACGATTGCAGACTGACAGCGGTGAGAGCCGGCGGTTTGGGAGATGGTCTAGGTGGACTTCTTTACCTCGGATGCCTGCATACTTAGATGTGCCTCTTTTAATCATCAACCATGTGAGTTGATAAATGTTGTAATTTCATTATATGTAAGCATATTGCTACACTAAGGCCGCGTACACGCGGAGGGACATGTCCGATGGATCAAAATCCCCGCCGGCAGACAGTGCGTTGATGTGGCGGTGACGTTGACGCCGCCACGTCACCGCACTAGGAAGTAAAAAACTTCCACACATGCGTCGCATTCATACGACGCTTGTGTACTAACCAGCGGACATATCCGACGGACATGTCGCCGGCGGACAAATTTTAAAGCATGCTTTAAAATTTGTTCGCCGGTCAGACATGTCCGCTAGCCCATACACACAATCGGATTTGTCCTCTGAACTGGTCTGTTGGACCAGTTTCAGTGGACAAATTCGATCGTGTGTACGCAGCCTTAGAGGCACCTCTCTTTTCTTTTATACTCTGTAGCTCCTGCTGAAATTTTCTTCTAATCCCCTTGTGGAAGGCTGCTATTTGTAGATGGACTTTTTTATTGTTACATAAACTATTACATTGCTATAATCTGGAGTTTCCATTATTTCTTATGGGGAAATTGTCTTTGATATACAAGTGCTTTGCTTACAAACATGTTTTTGGAATGAATTATGCTCGCAATCCAAGGTTTTACTGTACATCTGTTTTCTCAACATGGGGGCAGATCAGACAATGACTGTATGTGAACATGCCATTGTTTCTTGATAATTTAGATATACAGTTACAGAGGGGGTTGAAATTTAGAGTGTACCAGAAAATCCTTTACCTTTTTTGTCTGACAGAATACAAACTGTGGTCTTGGTCCAACTATCTGTGCTATCTGAATGTTACATGTCAATATATGCCAATGTATGTCAAATACACTTTTCACCTCATCCCATTGTGATCCGTACTGAGGAATCAGTCACACTGGTCTGGAAGGAAATTCTCTCTCTCTGCCAGTGTTATTATGATCTAAAAATAAATTTCTATCGTTGTCAAAGGCCCATTTCTTGGTTCTTTTGATTATGTTGTGCAAGTAGCCCCTTTGCCTAAATCTATATATTTGTATAGCCTCTCATCTAAAATGGTTTGTCCAGGTGCAATTCCTTCAATTTCATCGAAATTGGCCAGTGGGAACATAATGGATGAGAGTTCTGGTATAGTGGCTACTCACCAATAACATGGTATTAGCAGCTGTCTTCCTATGGTATGTTCTGAATTAGATGGTCACCCTCTAATGAAATTAGCAGGTCTAAGAATGGAATTTCTTCCTTATCACAATTAAAAGTCAACCTAATATTGCAATCATAATAACCCAATTCAGACAAAAAAATGAATTTACTTTCTGCTCAGATCAGCCACAGGGCCACATGGCTGAGGTACATTGAGGATCGATACACTACCTCTTTCTCCCATAGTCCCAGATGTAGACAGGCATAAGAGGGGCTCCCATGGAGGTACCCCTTACCTGTTCATAATAACTTACTCCCAAAAACATTATTCGGTAAGGTAAACTCAAGTAAATTTAAAATAAACTAATTTTGTGCTCACATTCTGAGGAAGTTTGCCTCGAGGAACAGGTCAACTGTTTTTGCAAAGTAGAATATTTGGTTACATAACCTGCACCAATATTAATTGGTGAGTCAATTAGCTTATCTAAAACTTACCCTTTCTTTGTACTTTTTGCAAAAAAAAAAGCTTTTTACAATACATGCAGGTCAACCTCTTCTGACATTAATGGGTATGAAAGACCACACTGGACAGCACAGGGATGTCTGTGGTCAACGTCTCCGAAAGTCAGAATACTGTAGCCACTGGTACACCTCTATCACTCCCATCCACAGCAACATTACACTTACACACCAAGTAGTGGATTGCACTACTGAACTGCTAACAGAATTTTGTACTCTTGTATTCAGGAGCTTTAAAAAAGAATGATGGCAGCCAAAGCATTGAATCCTTTACTGTCATGCATGTAAGGTTGTCACGTTGGAACAAAACTGTTTGCTGCAGCTTAGCTCAGTAACTCTCATTTCTGTGGCATTTTCACAGGCTGGAAGTTTGAGGTTGCTTCAGTGACCACACACTTATAGCTATTTAGTGCAGAGAACGGCCTGAAATTATGAATGGATGTGATCACTGGCCAACAAACTGCAGTTCACAACCATTCATGAAGTCTTTTGAAAATCCACCAAGGCATCTTTCCTATATTACTCTGATGTTTACCAATCTACTGCAGAGTGAAACTGAATTTGAAGCGCCCATTTATAAGCACTTCCAAGTTCAATGCAGTTCTTGGTGCCGAGGAAAAATGAGAAAGAGGACTCCTCGTCCTAAGTTTATTTAGTTTTTTTAAGCACAGAGAGTGGGGACATCAGTAAACATTACTCTAATCGTTGTAAATCTCCTACACCGTAAATCCAAATCGAAGTGCTCATTTGTGAGGGTTGGATGCCGGTGGAGACCTGTCGAGACCAGACTCTGTGTCCTCAGTTTCCCAGCACAAAGGAGAGACATCTAGGTGGCACTGATTGGTGGCATTGATATGCACTGGTGGGCACTGATTGTTGGCACTGATATGCACTGGTGGGCACTGGCAGGCGGCACTGGTATGCACAGAAGATGTGGCTGTGCCACTTTTTCTTCGGGACCGATGTCTCTTTTACAGAAGCCAGTGATCAGTATTTTTTTCTCCTCACGATGTCAGCGTGAGAAGAATAAAATGATTACCGATCTTCTTTTTACATTATGTGATCAGCTGTCATTGGCTGACAGCTAATCATGTGGTAAGGGGCTTGACCCCTTACTCCGATCTGGGATCAGCCGAGTCTCATTGACTCAGTGATCACAGAGCGCCCAGCACGTGACCGGAAGGGGGCGTGCAGGGAGCGTGCAAAGGGGCCAGCATCATATGAGAGCATTGATGCAAACTAGGTTCACTCTGTATCCGTCATTTGGCTATATAGCGCGGATGCGAAGGAGTTAATGTGCATTTTTTTGTGCTTAAGATGCAGTGCATTAAGACAGGCAACAAAGTGCCAACATACCATAATGCACATAAAGTCAGACATGAAACTTATTTTTCAACACACAGATGGTTTCTATTTGTGCATTGTTGTGGATGAAAAAAGAATATGCTTTGAAATTTGCTGAAAATGACCACACTGCAAATTTTTGATTACTACAATGCATAGGTGTGAAGCCAGCCTCAAGGGCCCAGATTCACAGAGCAATTACGCCTGTCTAACTGGAGTTAGACAGGAGTAATTTCAAATTTCGCGCGCCGTATCACTAGTTTGAATCCTCAAACCATGATACGGCGGCTTCGGGCTTCGATCCGAGAGGCTTACGTCTTCGTAAGCCTTCGGATCTACGCTGCAATATTTTTGCGGCCGCTGGGAGGAGTCCACGTCGTTTTCATGCGTCGGGATATGCAAATGAGTTTTTACGGCGATCCACGAAGATACGAGCGGTCTTCGCAATCGCTTTCTTTTTCTTTTTTTTTTTTTTCTTCTTTTTTTTAAAGTGTATTTTTGTGCGTGAACTCGAGAGAGAGGAGCCGGACTGCAGGAGTTGGGAGTAGGCAGACCCTCCCCCCGGAGGCATTCGCCATCCTTCTCCATGCCCCCGGTGGCAATGGCGGGTGTGAAGGGGGGCCTCCCACTCACCCCGCCCTACCTGCTCCTCTTGGGAGCCCAACTGGGGCCCAACGGGACCCCAATGGGGCAGAGGGACTCCCCCTATGAGGGAGTGAGGGGGCCTAGCCCACCCAGCCAGCCCCGTAGGTCCTTCGCCTCTCTTTATTTTAGGAGACCGCATGGCCAAAGTGCGTGTGTTTTAAACCAATTTCGTGTGCGTGCAAGTGTGGTGGTTTTTGGGGGGGGGGTGGGCGTACTAAGCACAGGCGTACCTTGCATAGCACACCCACCGGGAGCCGGGCTGAGACCACCAAACTCAATTCACATGTAGCCGAGACCGGGATTCGCAATCGCTTTCGTCTATTTTTTTCTACGTACTGTTAGACCAGCTTTTTGCTGGTCTAACGGTGCGTAGCCCATGTTAAGTATGGCCGTCGTTCCCGCGTTGAATTAAAATATTTTTTTTATTTTTACGTAACTCGTTCGGCAATAGGAATGTCCGTAAACGACGCTACTCAAGAAAAAATGACGTAACGACGTGATTTCGCGCAATGCATGGCGGGAAATTTCTGAACGGAGCATGCGCAGTTCGATCGCCGCGGAAACGCGCCTATTTAAATGCTTCACGCCCCCTCCTCGCGTAGATGGCTTGCGCCGGGAGAAATACACTACGCCGCCGTCGTTTACTGGACAAAATCTACCGGATTCCACGTAGAGCCAGGTAAAATACGGCGGCGTAGTGTATTTCTGATACTCTACGCGAATCTAATTGTATCTGAATCTGGGCCAAGGTTTTTAGCTTAGAGTGTAAGTAAAAAAAATCTTTAATAAACATTTGTGCAAATATCATGGAATGTACAAATGTTTTAATTCTACTGGCTCTGTGCATTCAGAAAATATGTGGTTGTTGTTCAAAACTGTAAATGAAAACAAGTGAAAAATAGCAGAAATTAGCAAAAAAAATTTGAAAATAGCTAGTGGTCCGGCCACCTGATGCGAAAAAACAGAATACTGGGCCTAGTAGATAAAGAGTTATTCAATGCTACAGCTAGCAGATAATTGCCAGGATGACTGTTAGAGCCAGTCAGCAGTAAGGCAATATACTGTAATGTAAAATGTAAAGTGTATGTAAACCTTGACAAAGAACTCTCTTTTTTGGTCCCTGTTGATCTTGCCAGAAATCAAACCACTCTATGTTATGAGAAATTGAATTTAAAGTGCAGGGTGGGTTCTGTAGTCCTATTTTGTTTCCGTTGACCTGATACTGAAGGGTAAGTGAGCCTGGCTATCCTAGGACTGAAAGTGTGTTACTGGCAGATTTACCAGGTGAAAATCAATGAAGCTCGACGAATGCACTCCCCACATCTAAAGAAATGGTAAGCTGCAGAACTTTATTTATTATTTTGTGATTAGATACACTTTAACTTACAAAATGATCTATATTTGCCTTAAGTGCATTCTACCAGCTCACTTCAGTTCCAATGGCGTGGCACTTCATCCTTGTGTCTTAGATCCCTCCTGCTGCTTACCTGTGATACCAGAGCTACCCTGGACTTCACTGTAAAGGATGATGGATATAAGGATGATCACAAGTAGCTGCGTTCTGTACTGATTTACAGATTCTCAGAATGAGTCTTTGTTTTTATATAGTCTTATAAACCATCTTATCCTTATTGAGTCACAGGGACATTGCTATGAAGACTCCGTGTTTGTGCAGCTTTCATGATCGGTTTTGTATAATTCTGCAGTGCATTCATGCTTTTTTGCTGCTCTGGCCCTTTTTTTTGCATTATTTATTCTAACTTTACACCTGGTTAGTGGACTGCAAATTACAGTCACTCTCTTTCATCCACTTAACCATTAGTGTTGCTCACGAATATTCGCATTGCGAATATTCGGTACGAATATTGCATATTCGAGTATTCGCGAATAACTTGAATATTTTCAAATTTATTTTTAAAACAGATCACATCCTAGTGATCTCCATCGACGTCTAAAATCATTGCTGGTATGATTAGAGAGAGACCCTTGGCCGAGTAGCTGATGCGATTCTTTTATGTTGCCGAAAATTCGCATTGCAAATTTTCGGCAACATAAAAGAATCGCATCAGCTACTCGGCCCTTCTTTTGCATCAGAGCCAATCAGAATAACTCGAATATTCGGCAAAAGGAATATTGCGCGATATTCCTTTTGCCGAATATTCGAGCTATTCTGATTGGCTCTGATGCAAAAGAAGGGCGGAGAAGATAATCGCGCAATATTCCTTTTGCCGAATATTCGAGTTATTCTGATTGGCTCTGATGCGCCCTTCTTTTGCATCAGAGCCAATCAGAATAACTCGAATATTCGGCAAAAGGAATATTGCGCGATTATCTTCTCCGCTCTTCTTTTGCATCAGAGCCAATCAGAATAACTCGAATATTCGGCAAAAGGAATATTGCGCGATATTCCTTTTGCTGAATATTCGAGTTATTCTGATTGGCTCTGATGCAAAAGAAGGGCGGAGAAGATAATCGCGCAATATTCCTTTTGCCGAATATTCGAGTTATTCTGATTGGCTCTGATGCGCCCTTCTTTTGCATCAGAGCCAATCAGAATAACTCGAATATTCGGCAAACGGAATATTGCGCGATTATCTTCTCCGCCCTTCTTTTGCATCACAGCCAATCAGAATAACTCGAATATTCGGCAAAAGGAATATTGCGCGATATTCCTTTTGCCAAATATTCAAGTTATTCTGATTGGCTCTGATGCAAAAGAAGGGCGGAGAAGATAATCGCACAATAGGAATATTGCGCGATTATCTTCTCCGCCCTTCTTTTCCCCCTTATTCTCCTTTCTTTTAAGTAGAGTTAGTGTAGAGTTGGGCCCAGATTCACAGAGAATTAGATTCTCGTAGAGTATCAGAAATACACTACGCTGCCGTATTTTACCTGGCTCTACATGGAATCCAGGTAGATTTTGTCCAGTAAACGACGGCGGCGTAGTGTATTTCTCCCGTCGCAATCCATCTGCGCGAGTAGGGGGCGTGAAGCATTTAAAATAGGCGCGTTCCCGCGGCGATCGAACTGCGCATGCTCCGTTCGCAAATTTCCCGCCGTGCATTGCGCGAAAACACGTTGTTACGTCATTCGTTGTTTGAGTAGCGTCGTTTACGGACAATCCTAGTCCTGAACGAGTTACATAAAAAAAAAAAATAAAAAAAAAAATTGACGCGTGAACGACGGCCATACTTAACATGGGCTACGTACCGTTAGACCAGCAAAAAGCTGGTCTAACAGTACGTAAAAAAAAATAGACGAAAGCGATTGCGAAGACCACTCGTATCTTCGTGGATCGCCGTAAAAACACATTTGCATATCCCGACGCATGAAAACGACGCAAACTCCTCCCAGCGGCCGCAAAAATATCGCAGCGTAGATCCGAAGGCTTACGAAGACGTAAGCCTCTCGGATCGAAGCCCGAAGCCGCCGTATCATGGTTTGAGGATTCAAACTAGTGATACGGCGCGCGAAATTTGAAATTACTCCTGTCTAACACCATATTAGTGTCTAACACCATATTAGTGTTTAGTGCATATTAGTTTAGTAATACAGGAAATGATCTCCGTTTATGAGAATTTCGCAATCATTTTCGCATTAGCGAAATTTCGCATTAGCGAAATTTTGCTAAATTTTTTTTGGATAAAATATCACGAATATTCGATATTAGCGAATATTCGCGAATATTCTTCTATATATTCGCGCAATATCGCAAAATCGAATATGGCGTATTCCGCTCAACACTATTAACCATCCTGTTAAGAAGTGACAGTACTAATGCTGTGTGCAGTAGAGCTGCTCCCAATAACATCCTCAGTGGTATTTGGTAATATACAGTGCCTTGAAAAAGTATTCATACTCCTTGAATTTTCCAAATTTTGTTATGTTACAACCAAAAAGGTAAATGTATTTTCTTTGGATTTTATGTGATAGACCAACACAAAGTGGCACATAATTGTGAAAGGAAAATGATAAATGGTTTTTAACATTTCTTACAAATAAATATGTAAAAAACGTGGCGTGCATTAGTATTCAGCCCCCATTACACTGTTACCCCTAACTAAAATCTAGTGGTACTAATTGCCTTTGGAAGTCACCTAATTAGTAAATAGAGTTATGTGTAATTTATTATGAGTATAAATACAGCAGTTCTGTGATGCTCTCAGAGGTTTGTTAGAGGACCTTAGTGAGCAAACAGCAACATGAAGGCCAAGTAACAGACAAGACAGGTCAGGGATAAAGTTGTGGAGAAGTTTAAAAGGTTAGGTTAAAAAAAAAATTACAAGCTTTGAACATCTCTCTGAGCACTGTTCAATCCATCATCTGAAAATGGAAAGAGTATGGTACAACTGCAAACCTACCAAGACATGGCCGTCCACCTAAACTGACAGCCCCATCAAGGAGAACTTTATACAGAGATGTAGCCAAGAGGCTCATGGTAACTCTGGAGGAGCTACAGAGATCCACAGCTAAGGTGGGAGAATCTGTCAGGACAACTGTTAGATGAAAGCCATTGTTGAAAAAAAGCCAAGAAGTTTGCAGTTCACAAGAAACCATGTGGGGGACACAGCAAATCTGTGCGAGAAGGTGCTCCGGTCAGATGAGACCAAAATTGAACTTTTTGGACTAAAAGCAAAACGCTCTGTGTGGCGAAAAAACTAACACTGCACATCATCCTGAACACACCATCCCCACTGTGAAACATGGTGGCAGCAGCATCATGTTATAGGGATGCTTTTCTTCAGCATGGACAGGGAAGCTGTCAGGCGGCGTACACACGGCCGAGGTTCTCGCTGAAAACCAGCGAGAACCTCGCTGGAATGCACATTCCAGCGAGGACCTTGGCCGTGTGTACGGTCTCAGCGAGCTTCCCGTCGGGAAGCCTGTCGAGCAGAAATAGAGAGCACACTCTCTATTTCCTCGACGGCCCGCCCGGAAGAATGGCTGGTTGCCATTCCCGACGGGCGGGTCGCCGATTTCGACGGCCGGCAGAGAGCCTCGACGGGCGGAACGATGTGTTCTGCCCGTCGAGGATCTCTGCCGTGTGTACGCGGCCTCAGAGTTGAAGGGAAGATGGATGGAGCCAAATACAGGCAATCTTAGAAGAAAACCTGTTAGGCCTCGTACGCACGATCGTTTACCTCGGCAAAATCCATCAAGAAAAATGCTGGCAGACCATTTTTGCTGGGAAAAACGGTCGTGATAT
Source organism: Rana kukunoris (assembly GCA_029574335.1). Taxonomy (NCBI): domain Eukaryota; kingdom Metazoa; phylum Chordata; class Amphibia; order Anura; family Ranidae; genus Rana; species Rana kukunoris. Next base: position 289,053,150 of record CM056049.1, read on the forward strand.
GTTTTTCGTCGGGAAAACTGTTGTGGATCTCGACGAGAAAAAAAGAGAAAATGCTCTCTTTTTTCTTTTCGGGAGTCTCAATTTTCTTGTTGTGTTTCTCGTCAGGCTGGTTTGCGACGAGAAACACTTTCGTGTGTATGCTTAGAAACCCGCACATACTCAGAATAAAGTATGAGATGGGAGCGCACCTTCGGAAAAAGTATCTTTTTTTTTCTTATCTTTTTCTTTTTCTATGCTTTGTTAATTATAAATATAATTATATGTATGTAAATACAAACAAATATAAATAGAAAAATAAAGAGCCTGTTCCAGCCATATAGCGACAAAATATAAAAAAATTGCTAGAATTAACCTAGTGATGGAAAAACTACCTATACCCAAACCCTCCTACCCAAAAACCACCCCCCACCTGACCTCACCCCCATCTCTCCGAACTTCCATACCTTATCTTGTCAAGCATTACCTATTGCGCTTCCTGCTCTATAACATCCTATCTAGATAATTCTGTGATAGCTTATATTTAACCCAAACCTGCCATTTCGATTTAAATCCCCTTTCTCCTTCCTCCCCCATAAACCTAAGCTGTTCAATATAATAGATGTCATTTATTTTGCAAAACTTTTACTTAACACGCAGCAACATGAGATTAGCAAAAGCAGACCCAAGAGTGGCACCAGTGTAATCGAACTTCCTCTTTATAGTGCCGTCGTACGTATTGTATGTCACCGTGTTTGAGAACGACGAGATTTTGTCTTGACAGTGTGTGTTCAAGGAAAGCCTGACAAGAATCTCGTCGAGGAAAACAACGTTTATTTCACAACGAGATTCTCGGAGAAGAATCTGACAAATCGGTCAGATTTTTAACATTTCTCCCCTGCCTGTACCTCTGCAGGGTCTCTTTTGGAATATTTGAGAGTTGTTCATGCCTACAATTTTATGATTGTAATCTTATTAGATAAAAAAATATATATATTTTTTGACAGGATCAGTACATTTCTTATTACCTTGATTCAATGAAACGATCATCACCTTTGCCATAATTTTCATGTTGTAAAGTTTTAGTTAAGTTGTAAAATTGGTGTAATACATTCTTGTGTCAATCTACTCCTAGTTAGTTTCACATACATTTAGTTATTGGTATGCATTCATATTTTAATGTATAAATAAATATAAAAAATATATATCATATGTCAAAGGCAAACATATGTTAATTTCCTACAGGCTGTAGTAAATATAGTAGTCCCTGTAGAAATGTATGAATGTCCCAATGCTCAGTCTCTAAAGGAACTGTCACCTCTGGGCCTACAGAGCAGTAGCAATTAGGAAGACAAGTTTTCACTAAGCTCCAGCAAACACTCCACACTCAGCATTTGCATAATTGGCCCCTAACTGGCCTCTAGAAATGAAGTATTGAAGCAGAAAAATGTTTTTCTTTTTTTTTTGTTGGGTGCTCAATACGAAAAAAGTTTGGCCAAGGTAGAAATCTCCCAACTGCAGTGATGAGATTAGAAACCCTGAGAGCATTCTTTTATCTGTGCTCTTTCCGAAGCTTTTGTTGCTAATACAGCTAAGAAAATAAACCAGGATTAGTGGGACATATTGTTCCCTAAATAATAGCATTTTTAAACCTTGTCTAGCATGGACTCCTCAAAAAACAAAACCTGAACTAGAGGTGTGTGAGCTGCTAATTGCCTACAGCTGATAAGCTGGCCCGAGAAAAATGCATTCATCCGATTTTGGTTTACATCGAGCAGTTGCTAAGGACAGATTAATGGCACACACTTTTGTACCAGTGAGATAAATGACCTCATGCTTTTCATGCAATTTTGTTTCTACTCTGAGTAGCTATACAAAAGTCTTGCCTTTCTTCCACGATCATAGTGGATCCAAATTAACCCGCAGGCTAAAAAGGCTATAGCTTTATGCCCCTATTGCCTACTGGAGTACATTCTGGCATTGTATTCCAATGCATATTAAATGCAAACAGGCAATTACTCTCAATTCATTTTTTTAAAACAAATTAAAAAAGATGGTTGTTCCATGCTGTTTTAGAGGATAACCCTCTGACAGATATATAAAAGTAGTTGTTACGTCTCTGAATCCCTGTTAAGCCTCATACACACGATAGGACTTCCAACGTAGATTTTGCTCTGAATGGGCGTTGGCCATGCATACACACTGCAGAACTTTTTCAACCAACAAACAGGAATGTAGTGACATAATAGATGTACTACATGGTTTTTCTGCTCTTTACCGCCACCCTTTGGGCAACTTCTGCTATTGTTGTCTGATGTTTTGCATTGGTTCTGATCATGCATTTGCACTTTGGACTTTAGTCCAATGGACTTGTGTACACACGATCGTATTAGCCGACGTAGGACATTTGTTGCCGAAAAGTTTGTCTGTTCTCGCAGCGAACATTTGTCTGATGAAAAAGTGAAAAAGTTTGTCCGATGGAGCATACACACGGTCGGATTGTCCGCTAAAACAGGTCCGTCTGACATTTGCTGTCAAAAATTCCCATTGTGTGTATGGGCCTTTAGACTTCTCTGAACTTATTGATGAGATTAATGATACATATCAATCAGAATCTAACTTTTAATAATGTGCTTACTCTAATGCCACATACACAGCCACTAGTAAGCAGCATCTTTTTTGCATCCAAGCAAATTAGTAAAATCTATTGCTTAGCGCCCAATTGAGAGCTAATACAGCATCATCATGCTGTATGATAGAATATAAAGATGAAACGTCTGCTGTCACTAGTAAAATCGGCTGGTTTTCCGCTAAGATTAGGTGTACTGACCACCAAAGAGAGAAAATATCTTATACCTGCCAGTAGCAAGGTACCAACTATATACACGTTACCGAAAATACACAAAGACTCCTGTAACCCTCCGGCGCGCCCAATAGTAAACAGCATTAATTCTATCTCAGCAAGATTGGGTCAATACTTGGACACGTTTCTACAAAAATGTGTGAAAACGACAAAATCATACCTTAAGGACACAGAGGATCTCTTAATTTGCCTACAGGACATCACCTTAGCGGAAAACCAGCCGATTTTACTAGTGACAGCAGACGTTTCATCTTTATATTCTATCATACAGCATGATGATGCTGTATTAGCTCTCAATTGGGCGCTAAGCAATAGAGATGACCTGCCACACAATCAGAAGGTTTTCCTAGGCCATGCGTTAAATTTTTGTTTATCACACAATTATTTTTGGTACAATAGCAAGTTTTACTCCCAAAAAAGAGGAGTCGCAATGGGAGCTAAATTTGCACCAAGTATTGCTAACCTATTTATGGCAGAATGGGAGGACAAAACCATTTTTACCAATAGAAGAGCTGAGTTACTTTTTTATAGACGATATATAGATGATCTATTTTTTATCTGGGCAGGATCCACAGACTCCCTAGAAGAATTTTTAAACATTTTAAACAACAACATGAATAATATCACATTGACCTCTGAATCTAGTGAAACCGAAATTAATTTTTTGGATGTTACAATATACTGGCAAAGTAGGAAACTTGGAACCAAAGTATATTTCAAACCTACAGACAGAAATAGTTATCTGCCAACTACTAGCGGGCACCACCCCCAATGGATCCGCAATATCCCTAAAGGACAAATTATGAGAGTGAAAAGAAACTGCTCTGAAAACTCTAATTTCCTGTTTCAATCGAAAATTCTTACGGACAGATTTGAAGCTAGAGGCTACAAGCCACAAGTAATGGAACAACTAATTGAAGAAATAAAAACTATTCCTAGAGAAACCTGTCTACAACCTAAACCCATTCCTGAAGCCAACGCTACAAATAACAAAGAATGGGGGTTTCTTTCACAATACCATGCCCAGTACAAGGAAGTTGAAGCGATATTTGGTAAACATTGGCATATATTATTACTTGACAAGAAATTGGGGAGTGTACTCCCCCAAGCTCCACAGTTTATTTACAAGAAAGCGCCAAACTATGGAGATCGAATAGTAAAAAAAGTCCTAGATCCGCCTACAAAACCCAAATCATTTTGGGACAAAAAAGTTTTTTTCTCCTGCAGGAGATGTAAAGCTTGCCAGGCGATATCGAAGCCGACAAGAGGAATTGACAAATTTACATCTCCATCTAACCATCAAGAATTCGAAATTCAACAATTTATAACCTGTAATACTGAATATGTGGTATATGCCTTGAAGTGCCCCTGCAACCTTCTCTATATAGGACGCACAAAAAGAAAATTGAAAGTACGCATCTTGGAACATATTAAGAATATCCGATTAGGCTATAAGGACCATAATGTGTCCTGGCATTTTAAATTAAAACATAACCAGGACCCGTCAGGTCTTCTATTCTGGGGTGTAGAACACTTAGAATCCAATTGGAGGGGTATTCATAGGGTACGTGAACTCTCCAAACGTGAAACAAGATGGATCTTTTGCACTGAGGCTCTAACCCCGAAAGGCCTCAACATTGAACTAGATATTAACTGTTTTATCAGTGATTCTTAAAGAGAAAAATCTTAAAAGGAAGCGACTTACCATGAATTTAAATATAATTAATTGATTTATTTATTAGTTTAATTAATTAATTAATTTATTTATTCATACATATGTACCCTTATAGAGATATATAAGCCTCCTATCCTAAAAGACATCACTAATTTCTAGTTTTAACTAGTCTTATATATGTACCTTTACATTGTTATAGTACTCACACTGTACCTTTACATGTGAAAAAATGGGTTCATAATATCAGGAGCTAGTAATTATGCTTTTTTATCTGTATCCTTTTTGACACCGGTACAATCAGATATACTGGGGAGTACTTGTGGTACATAAGACTCCAGACAAACATGCACAGCTGAATTATATATTATATATAATGTTGAAATTATCTAAATACTTGAGACCATGTTAATACTGTGTACAGATGTAGTATTCCCTTCCCGTTGTGAGCTGTGGGGGTTAATAATGCACAGTTATAATCTCGGTTGGCGTAGATATTTGGACGTTTTTTAATGCAGCTTCTTTATGGGCTAATGTTTTAATATTTTAATGTTTGTAGATTGTAATGTTATAATGAGTATTTTTAATCAGGTGGTATCTTATTTTATCTTATTTTGTATTTAAGTTTCAATACAGATATATGTATATGCAACTTTGTAAGAATGATAAGCCTGAGTATATGGACTTATGCCCGTTTAAATCGTGTTGCTGTGTTAGCCATTCTGAACACACACCGCGATGTGGGTATTTCCCTGAGTCAGGCATTCTAATAAGACATGGATTGCCAGAAATTGTGCAGCTCAATGACTTGAATGAGATTGGACAACTAATCTCACGCGAGCATTCGGGCCCATGTGACTGTATCTGATCAATCAATGTGACTTCCGCGTTCCATGAGATTCAGCTTGCGTTCCACCGCGGTCTGTACCCGGAACGCGGAAGCACTCTGTTCTTAGACAGCATTGAATCCGTCTGCGCATTCGTGACTTGGAGCGCATTGCGCATTTCCGCCCAAAGGTAAAACCGGAAATGCTCCGTGCTCGCGCTCATGTGACTGGATTCGACCAATGAGCGCATAATATGCGCTACACGATGGTCCCTATATAATTGGTCAATGGTAAGCACAGTCACGCCCTCAGAAGAAGTCAACCAATGACGAAACGCGTCAGGGCGTGACGCTTATCCATTAACCCAACAGACTGTACGCCCCCAGGATCAGGAACAGGAGAGAGGTGTATTTCAAACCACCATACTGTCGTTCCAGGAAAGGCATACAGGCACAGTACTAAACATTATATGCTTGCTTTTATCATTTTTATGGTACGCATATTTTTAAAGGGTTGGTTGGGTGCTCAATAAACTTTTAAAGCTTCCTGTTCTTCTGTCTGTAACTCCACACAGTAATGCAAGGCTTTCTCCCTGGTTTGGATTGTTGTGCTTGCCCCCTCCCTTGGACTACAGGAGAGTCAGGACACCCACCAACACACAGCTCCTTTCTCTATCGGCAATATAGAGAGCGTTCTGACTTTCCTGAAGTCCAAGGGAGGTGGCAAGCACGATACTCCACACCAGGGAAAAACCCTTGTAATACTGTGTGGAGTTACAGACAGAAGAACAGGATAAGGATTTCTCAGAAGAAATAAGGACATTTAAAAGCAAAATGGAAGGATGAGGTAAGTGAAGGAGGACTGCACTAAGGTAAAGAAAACTATTTAGGAAAAAAACTTGTACCTTTACAACCCCTTTAAATTAATACTATGTTGAAGCACATTTTGATTTTATTACAGCACTCAGTCTTTTTTTGTACGAGTCTGCATGGCACATCTTGACTTGGTAATATTTGCCCACTCTTCTTTGCAAAAACAAATCTGTCAGATTGTGAGGGCATCTCCTGTGCACAGCTCTCTTCAGATCAACCCACAGATTTTCTATCGGATTTAGGTCTGGGCTCTGACTGGGCCATTCCAAAACTTTAATACTCTTCTGGTGAAGCCATTCCTTTGTTGATTTGGTTGTATGCTTTGAGTCGTTGTCATGTTGAAAGATAAAATTCCTTTTTGTCTTCAGCTTTCTAGCAGAAACCTGAAGGTTTTGTGCTAATATTGACTGGTATTTGAAACTTTCCATAATTCTCTCTATCTTGACTAGGGTCCCTGTTCCAGCTGAAGACAAACAACCCCATAGCTTGGTGCTGCCACCACCATGCTTCACTGTGAGTATGGTGTTCTTTTGATGATGTGCAGTGTTGTTTTTGCGCCAAACATATCTTTTGGAATTATGGGCAAAAAGTTCAACCTTGACCATAATACATTTTCCAACATGCTTTTGGGAAACTTTAGATGTGTTTTTGCAAAATTTAGCTGGGCTTGGATGTTTTTCTTTGTAAGAAAAGGCTTCCGTCTTGCCACTCTACCCCATAGCCCAGATATATGAAGAATATGGGAGATTGTTGTCACATGTACTGTACCACACAGCTAGTACTTCTACAGATATTCCTACAGCTCCTTTAATGTTGCTGTAGGCCTCTTGGCAGCCACCCTGACCAGTTTTCTTCTCGTCTTTTCATCAATTTTGGAGGGACATCCAGTTCCTGGTAATTTCACTGTTGTGCCATATTTTCTCCATGATGGTGACCGTCTTCACTGTGTTCCATGGTATATCTAATGCCTTGGAAATTCTTTTGTACCCTTTGTACCCTTTAATAATGCTTAACCACTTTCCCACCGCGCTATAGCAAAAATACTGCTACAGCGCGGCGGGGTTATCTTGACACGACGTCCCTGGGACGTCGTCCTTCACTTCCACGATTGCGCGTCCCCTGGGACGTGCCCGCGGAAGTGTCCGTGCTCGCCGGGTCTAGAAGACCCGGCGCATCACGGATCACGGTAAATTGCCGCTGATAGCGGCCGTTTACCACGTGATCGCGCCGTCAAATGACGGCGCGATCACTTGTAAACAAACCGGCGTCATTTGATGACGCCGGTTCCTCCCTCTCCTGTGTCTCCTCTCTGTACCGTTCGGTACAGTGTGCGAGGAGAGGGGGGGGAGCGGGGTGTCAGCAGCTGAGCTGTGGCTGGATCTGTGACAAATGCAGTCACAGATCCAGCCATCCCTCAATCCATCCCAGCTCTGCAATCCCCCAGTACCCTGCAATACACCAGTACCATGCAATACCCCAGTACCCTGCAGTACCCCAATACTCTGCAGTACCCCAGTACCCTGCAGTACCCCAATACTCTGCAGTACCCCAGTACCCTGCAATACCCCAATACTCTGCAGTACCCCAGTACCCTGCAGTACCCCAATACTCTGCAGTACCCCAGTACCCTGCAGTACCCCAATACTGTGCAATACCCTGCGCAATACTCTGCAATACCCCAATACCCCGCGCGATACCCTGCAGTACCCCAATACCCTGCAGTACCCCAATACACTGCACGATACTTTGCAATACCCTGCGCAATACTCTGCAATACCCCAATACTCTGCAGTACCCCAATACCCTGTAGTACCCCAATAACCTGCAGTACCCCAATACCCTGCAATACCCCAATACCCTGCAATACCCCAATACCCTGCACGATACTCTGCAATACCCAAATACTCTGCAATACCCATTTTTTTAAAGCACCCCTGTCCCCGTGTGCTCGCATGCAGAAGCGAACGCATACGTAAGTCCCGCCCACATATGAAAACGGTGTTCAAGCTACACATGTGAGGTATCTCTGCGAACGTTAGAGCGAGAGCAATCATTTTGGCCCTAGACCTCCTCTGTAACTAAAAACATGTAACCAATAAAAGTAATTAAAGCGTCACCTATGGGGATTTTTAAGTAGCGAAGTTTGGCGCCATTCCATCATTGTGCGCAATTTTGAAGTGTGACATGTTGGGTATCTATTTACTCGGCGTAACTTCATCTTTCATATTATGAAAAAAAATTGGGCTAACTTTACTGTTTTGTTTTTTTTTTAGCACAAAACTGTTTTTTTTTTAAAAAACACGGGTTTAAAAAATTTCTACGAAAATACCATGCGAGATAAAAAGTTGTAACTGCCGCCATTGTATTCTCTAGGGTCTTTGCTAAAAAAGCATATATAATGTTTTGGGGTTCTATGTAATTTTCTAGCAAATAAATGATGATTTTTACATGTAGGAGAGGAATGTCAGAATTTGGTCTGGGTGTTCCAGAACGCCTGGTGGAGCTCCCTGCATGTTGGGCCTCTGTATGTGGCCACGCTGTGTAAAGTCTCACACATGGGGTATCGCCATACTCAGGAGGAATAGCAGAATGTGTTTTGGGGTGTAATTTGTGGTATGCATATGCTGTGTGTGAGAAATAACCCGCTAATATGACAGAAACAAGATTTTTTTATTTTTTTTACAGAATTTTCAGTCGTTTTTCTTTTATAGCGCAAAAAATAAAAAACCCAGAGGTGATCAAATACCACCAAAAGAAAGCTCTATTTGTGTGAAAAAAAGGACAAAAATTTCAAATAGGTAAAATGTTGTATGACTGAGTAATTGTCATTCAAATTGTGAGAGCACCGAAAGCTGAAAATTGGTCTGGTTAGGAAGGGGGTTTAAGTGCCCAGTGGTCAAGTGGTTAAAGTAAGTGAAATAATAAAAGTAAAATATTCCTTTAAATTTCGTACCTGGGGGTGTCCATAGTATGCCTGTAAAGTGGCACATTTTCCCGTGTTTAGAACAGTACCTGCACAAAATGACATTTCTAAAGGGAAAAAAGTAATTTAAAACAACTCGCGGCTATAATGAATTGTTGGGTCCCAGCAATACAGATAAAAGTCATTGAAAAAAATGGAATGGTTTTCCGAACCAAATAAAAAAAAAATGCATAGGGGTCCCCCCAAATTCCATTCAGGTCTGGTATGGATATTGAGGGGAACCCTGCACCAATGTTAATGGGGACAAGGGCCTCATGCCCACAACCCTTGCTTGGTGGTTGTGGGGTCTGCGGGAGGGGGGGCTTATCGGAATCTGGAAGCCACTTTAACAAAGCGGACCCTTAGATCCCGGCATAATATGGGGTAGTTTTATGCCCTTTTTAAAAAAAAATTTTTTTACTAGTAATGGCGGCGATCAGCGATTTTTTTTTCAGTACTGCGACATTATGGTGGACACTTTGCACACTTTTGACACATTTTTGGGACCATTGTCATTTCGTACGAATGTTATTTTCGTACAAAAATGTTAATTTTCGTACCCGCGGGATAATGTGTACATACGAAAACGGTAAAGCACCAAAATACGAAAACGACGGGATAACGGATGAGCCGCATAACGAACGACCGCAAATACGAACGAACGATCCGACGGGAAAAAACGACAAAACGAAAACGGCAAAATAACGAAAATGAAATCTGTATCAATAGATTTGCATTGTGTATTTTGTTTGAATCCGTTTGGTGTTCGTTTTCAGGTGTATGTTCATTGTTCAATGACATCTATAACAAAAGAATTTCATTATGTATATTGAATGAATTCCTTTTTCTGTTTGTATTGTGTATTAAAAATACTGAAGGCAAATCTTTTGTTATAGGTATCATATCAACATACGAAAATAACAAAAGAAAACGGATTCAAAATCAAATCTTTTGTTTATCGTTTTTTTGAATGGCCAGAGAGTTAGGCTGGCCATACATGATACAATTTTCTGTGCAAATTTCTTTAGATTTACCTTCAACTATGTAATGCAAGGGCCTGCCTGATTGCATACAATTGAAAGTGTTGTTTAGTTTGACCTCATATTATATGTTTTTTGGTAAATCTAAAAGAAAATTGTACAAGAAAATTGAACATGTATGGCCAGCCTCAGTGACTGAAAGCAGCTTCTCTTTTGTGCTGAGTAGTGAGTACACTAGTACAGTAAAGCCAAATAAACTTTTCTGTGGATTTTCATCTGAAGGGAGATCAGTTGGCCAGACTTTTGAACCCAAAAATGGTTTTCTGATGCAGAAAAGTTTATTTGACTTTACTGTACTAGTGTACTCACTACTCTGCACAAAAGAGAAGCTGCTTTCAGTCACTGATGCTGGCCATACATGTTCAATTTTCTTGTACAATTTTCTTTTAGATTTACCAAAAACCATATAATATGAGGTCAAACTAAACAACACTTTCAATTGTATGCAATCAGGCAGGCCCTTGCACTACATAGTTGAAGGTAAATCTAAAGAAAATTGTACAGAAAATTGCACAGAAAATTGTATCATGTATGGCCAGCCTAACTCTCTGGCCATTCAAAAAAACGATAAACAAAAGACTTGCATTTGAACCCGTTTCTTTTGTTATTTTCGTATGTTGATATGACACCTATAACAAAAGATTTGCCTTCAGTATTTTGAATACACAATACAAACAGAAAAAGGAATTCATTCAATATACATAATGAAATTCTTTTGTTATAGATGTCATTGAACAATGAACATACAACTGACACTAACAAAAGAAAAGCATTCAAGATACACAGAATGCAAATTGACGAAAATTCACGATAATTATTGTCTAACAAGTAACGAACATGAATTAAACAGAATAACAAACCATCCCGCATGTACGAAAATAAAACGGTAACGGAAATACGAAACAATCGGAATACGGAAAAATCTCGTCGTATGACAAACGAACGGGAACGAACGGGGAAAACGGGCGTCTTACGAAAAACGAACGGAAACGAATAGACGGGACCATAAGAAAAGGAAAAAAAAAAACGAAAACATTTTCTGTGCACATGTCTAGCGATCAGTGCTATAAAAATGCATTGGATTACTATAAAAATGCCACTGGCAGTGAAGGGGTTAACACTAGGGGGCGGGGAAGGGGTTAAGTATGTTCCTGGGTGTGTTCTTACTGTATGGGGGGTGGACTCACTAGGGGAAATCACTGATCTACTGTTCATACATTGTATGAATGGAAGATCAGCATTTCTCCCCTGACAGGAGCGGGAGCTGTGTGTTTACACACACAGCTCCCGGTCCTCGCTCTGTACCGAGCAATAGCGAGTGCCCCTAGTGGCCACTTAAAGAGCCGACATAGAGCTATGGGCTCTCGCGCAAGGGAGCCGACTTGCCGTCATAAAACTGCGGTGGCTGGTCGGCAACCAGTTAAAGACAATTAAAATCCTTTGACAGATAATACAATTCCAATAAATGTATTTTAACTGTGTTTTTATGTTTTGACCTTCTTTAATACGAAAGCTCTTGATGACTTAACTGGATAACAACTTATGATAATCTGAAACATTCTGGGAACATTGCATTCATTAGCATTCTTAAGCCTCGGGCATAAGACTGACTACACAGCCAAGGAGGAGTGTAGCTAACAGTTTTTATTTTTTCCCTAAGGGTTAGGATGGCCGTGATAAACATAAGATAAAAAACACCAACAAACAACTGCTAATATTTAACCTTTTGGCATTCTTTTAGAATATCTAGAATAGAATGTGGGCCAGATTCTCAGAGGCGTTACGACGGAGTATCTCAGATACCCCGTCGTATCGCTTTTTTTTTGGCTCGTATCTATGCGTGTGATGCTGAGCATCACTTTTGCATAGATACGCTTCTACATCCGACAAGCGTAATACAATTACACTTTCGGATCGTAGATGTAATGACAACTCCGGCCACTAGGTGGCCTTTACGTTGTTTTTTCATTTGCATATGCAAATGAAGTAGTACGCCGATTCTCGATCGCTTTTACGCCGCCCCGTCGTCGCCTACGTCGTTTTCGTCCGCGTAAGGTTACCCCAGCTTCTATGTGGAGTAACCTTACGAGGTCCCGTCGGATGCCGTCGTGTCCCGTCGGATGCCATGTTAAGTATGGCCTCGGGACCGCGTCGTGTTGTGCGTCGTTTACGTCGTTTGCGTACGTCGATTCTCAATGGGGCTGGCGTACGCTGCGATTACGTCGTTTACATTGAGAAAATGTGACGTCCTTTGGAGCATGCGCACTGGGCTTTTCCCCCGGCCGGCGCATGCGCAGTTCATTCGACACGCGCTTAATTTAAATACAAGCCGCCCCATTTGAATTGCGCGGGTTTACGCTGCGCGATTTACGCGACGTAAGCGAAACCTCGGGAGCAAGTGCTTAGAGAATCAAGCACTTGCTCCAGCAAGCAGCGGCGGCGTAGTGTAACTGGCTTACGCTACGCCGCCGGAATTCTATGAGAATCTGGCCCTGTGTGTTTTTCACTTACTGATTTCATTTAAATGTGAGATTAGAAATGTAGGGCTCCACAGATAATATCCCTACTCTTAAGCACAATATAAAAAGCTAATGTTTATCAAGTACGCACTTTGTTATAAATGCCATCGCTTATCAAGTATTCACCTGTTGATAACATCAAGATTCTTCAAGCCACATCCTGGAACTGTTAATAGCTCTCAAATATTTAGAAAAAAACACAACCAGTTTGACTCTGTCCTGATCAGCTTGGTGGAAGACGAGTTATCGTCATTGTTCTCCAGATGTAGTTGGAAGAATGAGGATGTTATCCGATGATTAGTGTGAGAAAAGTGTAGGAATTCTAAGATGGAGAATGTGGCCCATCTACTTAGTCCAGTGTTTTAATCTGTTAGTTGTATGGTGTTGCTTAATAATTCTCAATTACAGTATGTGTTTGTTTACTTTCAAATTGGAACACTCATTCATTATTGAGATAAGATTTTAAAGAGCAGTCTGATCCTCCCCCCTCCCCCCTTATTTCACATCCCACACATTACGTCCACAGGTGCGTTGCTGGCGTAGTGATGTCACACGCAGCACCTCCACCTGACGCACATCGAGGATATATGGAGACCCATTTGGTGATATCGTTTGCCACAGGGTCTCTCTGGGAGTCACATCGATCTTGGATGAGCAGACAGATAGTAATTCGCCCTATAACTATTTATTGACTGATTTTTCATGCCGCCTTTACCCGATGGTGACCAATCTTTGTTTGCTTACCTGCATAGGTCTGACAGGCAAAATTCTGCATTACAGCTTTCCTCTTAAGCCCTTTACACACAATCGGATATCTGATGGAATCTAATCCGATGTATTTTTTCGTCGGATATGCGATGAAGCTGACTTTCATCAGTCTTGCCTATACATCATCGGTCAAAAATCTGACCGTGTCCAAACGCGGTGATGTAAAACACTACAACATGCTGAGAAAAATGAAGTTCAATTCGTCTACTAGATTCTGAGCATGCATGGATTTTTGACCGATAGACTTCCACACAGACGATCGTTTTTTTTTTTTAATAGTTTTTTTTATCCATAGGAAAATTTTAAAACATGTTCTATTTTTTTTCACCGATGGAAAACAAATGTTGTTTTTCATGCTAGCATGTAAGCATATTATTTTTATGTTTTATTACGCTAAAAAGTGATTAACTATTGGATAAGTTGAACCACTAAAATAGTACATTTGCCCTTTTTAGGCTACATGATAGTCAGGACTCAGTTCTATGTATGAAGAAATATCCCTGTTTTGACATACCCACTTGGTCTGCATTTGATCCTCAAATATTGATATGTGCAACATGAGATGCTCACTTCAGTGTGCTTGTTGGTTATCCCATTTGAGATAGCAGCAATTTCTTTAGGGGTTTTCCATGACTACTGAAGAACCATTGTATACATTTTCCTTTAGAAATTACCTAGACATTAAATGCTAGATATATATTTCTTTATCGTACATCACGGGACACAGAGCGGCAATCCATTACTATGTGGGTTATAGAGTCTACCTTCAGGTGTGGACACTGGTGTAATTAACTACACAGGAAGTTCCCTCCCTATATAACCCCTCCCATACTGGGAGCTCCTCAGTTTTTTCATCAGTGTCTAAGGTGTTGGTCACGAGTGAACATGTGCTCTTAGGAGCTCCACTGGAGGGATCCATGCTGGATGTAAAAAACCTCCATAAATCCGGATCCGTCCAAGGTGCTTCATAGCCAAAGTGGACGGTACCCGGGCCTCGGTACGAAGAACGAGGTTTAGCCTATAATGCCTCTCTGCGGAGGGCTGGATCCTGGGTTCCAGAACTTTGTGCCTTCTAAGGACCAAATGTTTTTTCTGCTGCCAGGATGCTATATAGGTCCAGGGGAGTTGGTGTTCCTGTCATGGACCCCGGTCCCTGAAGGTCTAGGACAATACCCACGGTGAAGGGGGAAGATTGGGCCTCTTGCTTGGCAATACCCTGCAGCGTGGAGAAGGTAAGAGGAGGGCCTACGGGACTTGGTTCGACAGTAGGTCCTCCGTGGGGGACTTGGGTCTCGCCTATATTATGCTTCTATGCATGGGCAATGTAAACCACTATGTCTTCTGAGACAGGATGGCTCAGGGCACCCATATACCTCCCCTAGCCGGCATGCAGCCTGGCCCACCATGTCTGTTAGACAGGATGGCTGCAGTACCTATATATCTCCCCTTGAAGGGGCCGGTACATAAATAAAATAAAAAAAAATGCCCTTAATCCTATACAAAGGATTGTCTTCCGTGAGTAGTTGCAAGTCTTATCTGTGTTTCCACTACTATGGGCAGTAGAAGACATGCCTGATGTTTTTGCTTACCATGCTTTCCAGAAAACGGAAGCTTAAGTGTTAGCTGATCTATTGTGTCCCACTTCCTCCGCTTCAGGCTCTACCATGTTGCACGTGCTCACCGGCTCAGTGCAGTCGCAGAGAAGGCTCTTCAAAGGGCCCGGACGTCAGAGCTCTGTAAAGCTAGGGGGACACAAACGTAAGCACCTTGTGTGAGTTGGATACAGATTCATCTAAGACGCCTACTCGCATCTAGCTGTGCAGATTAGCAGGCATTGTGTCAGACTAAATTCAGCTATTTGATGCACCTGGGTTAAGTGCCTCTGCTTTAGCTTAGGACTTGGTCTCCCCATTGAATAAGGTCAGGGGTAGGAATATAAAGAGGGATCGCCACCTGAACCTGGTGGACCCTTATTCTCCTCTGAAGAGACTTAAACAGCTCATAGATTGAGCCATCAGACCTGTCAGGCAATGCAGCCTTCCCCCAACATTGCAATCACTCTGCATGTGTTTTGTGTTTTGCAAGAAAAAAAAAAAGGGGGGGTGTCCCCCTTTTCCTGCTTTAATCCTGAAACAAAGGGATTAGAAAGCTTGGGGATAAAAGTTTCACTGTCAGAGGACAGGAGACAGGAGCTGCAGCCTAACAAGGAGAAGCTATCAAAAGCCCTACAGGTTCTGATTACACCTCTATCTTCTCCTTAGAGTGTAAAGAGAGGTTTTCCTATAGGTGGCTAGTAAGACCTCCATATAATCCTCAGCCTGGTGTCGGCTTCAGGCTAACCAAATGCATCGGAGGGATGCACAGTTGCGGGCACACATTGCTAATGTCTCTTAATTGAGGAAACACACATCTGCAGAGGATAATTTCCTCTTTACCAGTCCGCATGTTGCATAACATACATGAGTTTGGAATGCATGTGGGATAAAAACAAGTAACAGAGCAGATTCTATTGTGGATCGCATAAACATACATGTTTCTGTCTATATGGTGCTGCATGTTTCCACAAAAGAGGTCGCATAAAAGATGCTTGTAATGCTGAATCGCATAAAGACGTTTGTAGGCATAAAAATGCTGAATCACACATGATTACCTGATCACCCAAGTCCTTGTTTCCCCCAAGGATGTTTGGTTACACAGAAGAGGTTTGTTTCCACAGAAAGGCCTAAAATCGCATAAAGTTGCTTGGATGCAAAAAAGATGCTGGATCACACATGGTTAACTGATCATCAGCGTCCTGGATTACCCAAGGATGTTTGGTCACACAAATAGGCTTGTTTCCACAAAGGTACCTAAAGTCGCATAAAGATGCTTGTATGCATAAAAATGCTGAATCACACATGATTACCTGATCACCAAAGTCCTTGTTTCCCCCAAGGATGTTTGGTTACACAGAAGAGGTTTGTTTCCACAGAAAGGCCTAAAATCGCATAAAGTTGCTTGGATGCAAAAAAGATGCTGGCTCACACATGGTTACCTGATCATCAGCGTCCTGGATTACCCAAGGATGTTTGGTCACACAAATAGGCTTGTTTCCACAAAAGTACCTAAAGTCGCATAAAGATGCTTGTATGCATAAAAATGCTGAATCGGATAAAGGATGCTTGTATGCATAAAAAGGTTGAATCACACAGGATTACATGATCACCCAAGTCCTTGATTCCCCAAGGATATTTTGTCACACAAAGAGGCTTGTTCCCACAGAAATGCCTAGAATCGCATAAAGAGGCCTGAAGGTATAAACATGCTGAATCACACAGGACTACATGATCACCCAAGTCCTTGATTCCCCAAGGATATTTGGTCACGCAAAGAGGCTTGTTCCCACAGAAATGCCTAGAATCGCATAAAGAGGCCTGAAGGCATAAAAATGCTGAATCACACAGGATTACCCGATCACCCAAGTCCTGGATTACTCAAGGCCTAAAGGGATCGCTTAAAGATGCTTGAATGCAAAAAGAAGCTGGATCACACATGGTTGTTGGATCAACAGAGTCCTGGATTACCCAGGGATACTTGATCACATAGAGAGGCTTGTTTCACAGAAATGCCTAAAGTCGCATTAAGATGCTTGGGTGCATAAGGATGTTGGAACGCACAGGGGTGCTTGGTCACACAAGGGTTCTTGTCCGCACAGTAGTGCTTAAAATGCATAAGATGTTGATCGCATGGAAGATGCTGAATCGCATGCATGGTTACTTTAAAGTTGCACATGGTGGCTTAATTAAGCAATACAGGATGCCTTGTGTTTGCATAGAGATACGTGTCTGCATGGGTTCATGTTGCACATTGTTGCATAACACGTTTATAGCACATGCTTGCTTGCTTGCAAGGATGCTCGTTCCAGAGCACACATGCTATATGCATGTTGGGCGTGAGACATATTTATATGATTTCATGCTTCCATGAACACACACTGCCATGTACACACGCCTCCATTGAGGCATATGGCTTTAACACTTGCCGCATACACATATGGGGAGCCAGTTGCATATGTGTTTATTTACTTGGGACTGCAGAGGTTGTCTGCGTTGTGCAGGGGAACAGCACTATCTCCAGTTGGTGGTCTTGCCCTTTTGGGTTAGCCTCCGTGTCTGGGTTGTCAGGGTGCTAGGGCCCGCCTCTAGCAGGTCTGTAGGCCCAGGGTATAGCAGTAATGGCATACGGAAGCAGACTCCTGCTGATGGATCAGTCAGCAGCATTGCTGGACCTAAGGGTGTCCAGCATGGTCAGGTATCTGGATCTCCTGGGTTAGGATTCCAGTCTAAAGATACATTCTTCATTGACAAGAAGCTGGGTATGTTTTGCACCAGGAGAGTACTTTTGGCCTAAGACAAGACCATCGCTATAAGAAAGCTGGTCTAGGTGGTTACGGCAAGGAACAGTTCCTTACTTTTGGCCTTCTGCTTAAGGCACTAGAGAAGATGCTGCTTCATTCAAGACAGTTCCCTATACTTTTATTCAGGACTGTTATAAACAGTATTGTGTTGGCCTAGAAGTAGTGGATCTTGACCTAGCATTATCCAAAGAACTGGTCCCAGAGATAGGCTGGAATTCCTCTTGGTGGTTCTTAACTAAAGGGTTTGCCAGGTCAGGAAGAGACCTTGGCCCAGGGGAAGTAGTCGAGCTCCAAGGGAGCCTTATTGGTCAGCTAGAGCTACCGATGGAGCATCTGGCTTAGGGGCCTGAACGTTCAGGGGCTGGTTGGTTCGGTCAGAGTTCAATCAGACTATACCATATTAAGTGATTTACTTAATTTACCAAGGAGGAGCTTGTGCCTTGCCTATTGACATTCGTCATTTCATGAAATGCAGAATTGGCAGGCGATTCGCTGTAGCCGTCAACAAGTGTCTCCAGGAGAAGGACCTCTACACCCCGACTGTTTTCCTGACCAAGGGCCACAGAAATAGTACCATGTACATAAGATGTATTGGCGTCCAGGCTCAACAAGAAATTGAACAGCTTGAGGTCAAGGACAAGGGATCCACCCGCATGCGGGGCAGATGTGTTAGTAATCTGGTGGGACCAGTGGTCACTGGTTATGTC
Source organism: Rana kukunoris (assembly GCA_029574335.1). NCBI lineage: Eukaryota > Metazoa > Chordata > Amphibia > Anura > Ranidae > Rana > Rana kukunoris. The sequence continues at coordinate 289,071,752 of CM056049.1, forward strand.
TCTCCCCCCAGTGCCGCGGCGTTTGTGGCTTTCATGCAACATTAGAGGATGGCGGAAGCTGGCCTGATTACTCCGGCATAGCCCTGACGACCTTTTCTGTGCAGGGACAGTAGGGGTGGTAGTAGAGGACCCACGGTCCCTTACATCTTGTCCAGGCCTACTTCGAAGGGGGTATTACATCCTGTCGTGCAACAGGTGAATTAATGGTCTGGCTATTTTAGCCCACATTCTTCAGGATCAGGGTTTTTAGAATCAACGGCACTTCCTTGATTCATACAGGAAGGCTGGCCTCCAGGACCAGATATCCCAGGATCGGGAGAGCCCATGTTCCTGGTATGAAACAGATGGTGGCATCCTTGAAAGTTTGTCAAAGATAAAATTCCTGCCTTCCTGCATTTGGAAAGGAGACGGAGCCAGCCTTAAGTTACATCAAGGATCCGATCTCGGCCTTGCCTCCAAAGGTCGCTTGCTTCACACTCTTTGTTCCGAGCCATTATACAAGGGGTGACGCGCATAAGTCCACCAGTTTAGTCGCCCTTGTGCTTGGAGGATTGGCTCTAGTTTTGTCGGCTTACAGGGTCAGCTCTGTGGGCCGATGCACCATATTTCCCTTCAGCCTTTAACAAGGGAATTGGTGTTCTTGGTTGTGGTAGCCTCCAAGAGAGTTTCAGTATTGGCAACCTCTTGGTATAAAACCATACTTATTCTTACTAGTAGGGTGATGTTAATCCTCACCCAGCCTTATTTACTAGAAGGATCTAGTGTTCATTTGAATCTAGATATTCTTACCTCCCCCTTTTTCAAAACCTTGTTTTCGGAAGGAAAGGTTATTGCTTTCTCTCAGTAGAGATGAGAGCAGTTAAATATCTATCTGAAGGTTCAGATATAGAAATCTGAAGTTTTTATTGTGCTGCCAGAAGACCCTAGATGTGGGCAGGCAGTGTTCAGTTCAGCTATTAAAATGGTTACACTCTCTCCTTTGGAGTAGAAGGGTCAAGGCCTATCTGAAGCGGCTGCTCGGATACGGAAAGCTGATGTTATTGCGCTACCAGGAGGCCCCAGGAAGGGGCAGGCAGCGTCTAAAATCAACTGTTTTCAAGATTGATTCATCAGGGTATTATTCAGGCTTGTGGTTCGGAGAGTGGGACTCCCCCTGTTTCTTGGGGGGGGGGGGTGCTCCGTACCAGGATAGTAAGCGCTTTATGCGCAATGCTTTACCGAGCCTTTATGACGCAGATTTTCAGGGCCGCAACTTGGCGCCTGTGCTTAGGTTCACTGATTCTTGTCAGATGTACATAGGAGGGCAAAAGGATGCAGCTTTTTGGCGCAGTATGCATCTGGCAGCATTATAGATCCTCACATCTAATGGCGGCCTGCGTTGTTTGTGTCTCCCTCCCCTCAGTAAGCATTGCTTTCGGACATCCCACATAGTAATGGATTGCCGCTCTGTGTCCCGTGATGTACGATAAAGAAAATAGGATTTTTTATGACAGCTTACCTGTAAAATCCTACATCACGGGACACAGAGCTCCCGCCCCTCTTGTTTGGGGATATTGGGACACTTATTGCTTTGCTACAAAAACTGAGGAGCTCCCAGTATGGGAGGGGTTATATAGGGAGGGAACTTCCTGTGTAGTTAATTACACCAGTGTCCACACCTGAAGGTAGACTCTATAACCCACATAGTAATGGATTGCCGCTCTGTGTCCCGTGATGTACTCCAAAAAAAGGATTTTACAGGTAAGCTGTCATAAAAAATCCTATTTTGTTTCTTTCTATTTGAGAAGTGTGTAATTACAAACTGTTTATATTTATCTTATATAAAAAGAGTCTGCATGCTTTCCTGAAGAAGCCGGAACAAGCAAAATATGTAGAACAGCAAGCTCGTTACCTTATGTGAAAAAGTGCATTGTGTTGTATCTTTTTCTTATTTTTTTTAGCTTTAAGCATAATAAAATGTATGTAACGTTCTTTTGACTTGACTCAAAATCTATTTATCAGCACCCAGAAAGTCCCACACATGCCCCCCCCCCCCCCATTCTGGGGTTCTCCAAAAACTCATTAATTATTGGTTTTCACTACTTAACCACTTTTCTAACATTTTTCACATGCATGTTAAAACCAGCATTTTTGGTAGAAAATTACTTACTAAACATTATATGCTGTATGTTCTAAACCAGAGGCCTTGGAGGATAAAATGGTGGTTGTGTAATTTTTTTATGTCAAACAGGGGCAGAAAAATTGGACCTTGAGTGGTGGTGGTGGTGCCACAACACTGTAACCCCACTGTAACCCCTCACAGATAGTCTTGTTGGGCATAGGAACTAGCCCTGCTGTGAATTTTAGATCAAAACATTTAATTACATGTCCCTGTTAAACAGGGGCAGAAAAATTGGGCCTTGAGTGGTGGTGCCCAAATCAAAAATATTGTTGAAAGTTAGCATTATCAAGATTGAGGAGGAATAGCATAGTCAGAATAGGCAGTCTTCGAGGGATCCCAGATCCATAGCAAATTCAAAAAGTTACATCAGCATCAGGTGGTTGATAGCTGCTGATCCAAGAGTGATTCATTTTTATGAATTTGAGCCTATCAACCGAGCCTGTGGACAGACGCACTCTTTGATCCATTACAAACCCTCCAGCAGCAGTGAATGTGCATTCAGAAAGCACACTGGATGCTGGATTGCCTATTGAGTACGTTCTGGCCAGTGGTTCATCCTCAAGACCCAGTAACCCAGTGGATGCTCTGGGCAAAAGGTCTCCAAGTCTGCTCTTGTCCCTAGATATTCCTGCACCATGTAATGCAGACACTGGCGAAGTTTGGTTGGACAGATCAGACCTTAGTGCTGAGGACTGAAAAATTGTTTAAAGGCATCGGTCAGCCGGCCACCTTCTCCATCGCTCTTTCTTTGACTGAACGAAGCCTCAGCAACATGTTGTCCAGCACCAGGAAATTGTAACTTTCCAGGGACTGGAAATGCGTTGCACAAACCTTTCTTTAAGGCCTCCTGAAGATGTTTCATCCTCTACACCCTCTGCAAAGGCAGGATGAGTTCTGCAACCTTACCCTTGTAATGTGGATCAAGAAGGGTTGCCAGCCAGTAATGATCCCTCTCCTTGATACCACAAATCCTTTGGCAGGTTTTGCAAAATCAGGGAGGCTATGTAGCTTAAGTTTGCACAGGCATTCGATTCTGAGTCCTCTGGGTCACTAAGGATCACGTGATCCATAACTACCTCCTCCCAGTCGCGTACAACTCCTTGGGTTTCTGGGGACTGAAAACCATCCCTTGAAGACTGCTGATGAGTGTTATCCTCTACATCCATGCTGACACAATCCTCCTCATTTTCTTCCTGTGTGTTTGGTGGGCCCCCAGGAATGCTATCTGGATAAAGGGGGCCTTGAGAAGTAAGGAAGTCCTCCTCTTTCTCCCACTGTTCTGCCTCAAGTGCCCTGTCCATTATTCCCCAAAGCGTGTGCTCCAACAGAAAGACTAGAGGGACAGTGTCACTGATGCATGCACTGTCACTGCTCACCATCCTTGTGGCCTCCTCAAATAGTTACAGGACAGACAAAACAAAATAAAATTGCGCTGCTAAAAATATGAAGAAAAGCTGCCAGCACTAACAGTGAAACAACCTGTGAGTAAACAATAAAAGAAAAATAAGTGCAGCGCTTGTAAACGTGAATTTGCGTGAAGCAATTTACACAAATCCCATCCAAATGGGTGAGATTATAATGGGTGATCCAAAAACACAATACAAAAATGTACAGAGAGGGTGGTGAGACCCTTAGGATACAATCAGTGGAGTGTGAAATATAAAATATGGAGGAAGTCCTTCAAAGAACAAAGTATAAAAACAGGCAAGTCTTCATATGAAACACTCCTATGAACCACTCCTGTGTTACTGGAGATTCAGATGGTATGCGTGATCCACTTTAATGGGCATGCAGGATAGCCAAACTGATAGATATAAGAGGATGGGTACTCTTACCGCATAAGGTGGACACATATGCCAGGAGCACTGTGTCAGATGCGCTTGTGAGAGCTCCTCGGATGGACGGCTCTATGGAGAGTGATGGTTGGAGGAATTGTAGATCCTTCCCAGGGATCCCAGGGTCCAAGATAGAGGGTGGTTCCAGGCTTTCAGATGGAACAACAAAGCAAATTGACCATTTTAAATGGGTTCACATGCACATTAGTAACCGCTCATGGACAGGACAACCTACAGTCCCATCATCCACATCACACAAGGCTGTATTAGGATAGTGTAGGATCTCCAGAGTTCATCAAATTGCCAATCATTGCAAAGATCAAAAGTTGTGCAGCCTTTCCACTGGTCAAGAGGTCCAACCGCATGATGTGTCTTCTGGCTGTGCAGAAAAGATTTTCTGCACAGCCAGACAGACAGGTTTTCTGCACAGCCAGAAGACACATCATGCGGTTGGACCTCTTGACCAGTGGAAAGGCTGCACAACTTTTGACCAGATTCGGTCATCGGGCCTTGTGTTTGACACCTGTGTCATAGAGGAAGAAGACGAGGGGGGGGGGAGAGAGAGCTGTGGCAGAATCACCAATAGCATTTTGGAGGAGTGGTGGCAGAACAAGCTCCAACAACACTAAACCCTGGAACTGCATCATTCCCAGCTGTCAGCAGAGTTACCCAGGGCACCGTGAAGGAAAGGTAACATCCCTGCCCATGCCTGCTGGACCATGAGTCAGCGGTAATAGGAACCTTACTGCTGACCGCCTTGTCCAACGAGGCCAAAATATTGCCTTCCACATGTCAGTAGAGAGCCAGAATGGCTTTCTGTGAAAAGAAATAGCATTTTGGAACCTGCCACTGAGGTGCAGCACATTCCACAAATTCACAAAAGGAGGCAGAATCTACCAGCTGAAAAGGCAGCAGTTGCAGCTCTAGCAATTTGGCCAAGCTAGCATTTAGACTCTGAGCATGTGGATGGCTGGGACTGAATTTCTTTTTACGCTTCAGCAACTGGGGTAGGTAAATTTGCCTGCTAAAATCAGATGGTGGTGTACTGCTAGCAGATTGGCTGCAAGTACCTAGGATGCTTATTGCTATACCTTCATTCCTCTCAGTGCAGGTTTTTGAGAGGACTGGAGGTATAGTAGGATTGGAGATCCCAGATGAGGATCAAGGAGAAGTCAGCCTTTTTCTTCGATGTGGGTCTTTCAAATGCTGTTGCCAACAGACTGCATGGCAGGTTCCTCATAGTCAAGCACGTGGTGCCCAAGAAGCTGCTGTTCTGGCCACACTTGATCCGCTTCAGACATAGGTTGCAAACAGCAATGGTGAGATCTGCTGCACATGTGTCGAAAAAGGTCCACTCCAAGAAACTTTTAATAGTCAGTGGGGGCTCAGCAGCGCCCTGCACCTGCAGAGCTTTGCAGTGTGATGCAATAGGGCTGCTGCCCTTAAGCTGCCCCCTAGAGGAAATCCTGCCTTGTTGGACTTGTGCCTCCTTCTTCCTCTTCCTCCTCCTCTCTTCTCTCAGGCACCTAAGTACAGTCAATGACCTCATCATCCCCTCCCTCCTCATCACTGGAAACTTGGCAGTATGCTGCAGTTGGGGGAACATGACTGCCAGTTTCTTGTCCTTTTTGGGCACCCCCTCTCTCTCTCGGCACATGTCACTCCCTTCCTCTACCTGGGAACCAAAATCAGAGCCTTCAAATTGCTGCACATCCTCCAGCAGCATGTACCCGACACTGTGGTCAAATAATTGTGGGGACTCTTCAGTGCACGATAGTGGGGCTACAGAAGGAGTGACTGTGGACAAGGAGCTGGTGGAAAAGGCTGCTGCTTGGGCAGCTGTGTTGGAAGGCTAGCTCAGCTCAAAAACACGGCCAGCAGCAGAAAAAAAGGACAAGTGTGCTGTAAACGTTGGGGGTAATTAACTCTTGTGGCAGATGCGTTTTTTGTGCAGAGAGTCAAAACCAAACAGGCATATAACGTTAGGGGCCTGGTAGCCCACGTTTATTAAAGGAGAAAAAAGAAACAAAAGTCCATTCAGGAATCCCACGCAGGGGTTTAAACGTTATCCAAAGATAAATGAAAATACCAGCCCACCTGGCTACTCTTTAACAGCACTGCGGCTACAGGTACTGGTTCCTCAAACCATCACCTCCTCCAGACCCACGGTCCTGGATGCACACGGCTCCGAAGCCTTCCAACGCGTACAGCGTCTATCCTCACACAGAGACAATAACAGCCATTGCTCCCACTTCCTTCACCTTCCTTCCCTCATCTGCTCTCCCCAGCCCTTCATTTAATGAGCTGTCTGCACCTGGGCAGGCAGCTTGCAGGCCGTCTTCAAAACCTGGACACAGGTTGGAGATCCAGTCCCATCCAGATCTCTGAAGGATCTTCAAGCCATAGAGCCCCATGTAGCAATAGAAAAATATGAGAAAACTGCCAGCGCAGTTTTCTCTGTTTTTAATTTTACGCTCTGCAGCTCTGCAATCTGGCTATATGCAGACCGTGTGTCCATTTCATCGTGACAGTAGTCCCTACTGTTACATACCTCCCCCCCTTGTTTTGACCTGGAGGGAGAAACACCTGCATCCACCATAGCAGTTGGGAGACCTCTGTGTTGGCCATCAGCCACGTAGGCCCAACCTTTTTTCCGGGTGTGTTTCCAGGTACGTCCCAGCTTGGATCTTAACAGGGTCCTATAAGTTTGTATACTCTGCCTTCCCACTCTTCTCTTTGGTTCCCTGAGCATACACTCCTCTCTTGGGGGAACTCTGCCTTCCCTGATCCTACCTTTCAGCTTACGGAAGCAAGTTTTATCTTTCACCACAGGTCTTTCAGGTTCAAGAACCTCTCTCTGGTTACCCACGGCAACCACATCACTTTTAACAGCACCTCTCATTAGCCAATCAGACATTTCAATGTCACCCAGTCCAACACAATCAGTGTCATCCATCTCAGTGTTTCTTAGAACTAGACCCGAGGAGGGACCACACACAGGTAAGCGACTACAACCCACTGGTCCATAGCATATCTCCACCTCACCTGTTGTCCAACACTCCATGGGCAACTGATCTAACAAATGACACTGATCCACGCATAAACTACTTCTTTCTGATGTACACATTACATTGTTGCAGAAACCAACATTAGTAATTCTCACAGCATCTCCGGGTACTTTAAGTTGTACCTCTTTCTGAGTGTTAGAAAGCATCTCTGCTAGTGCTGCGTCTATTCCGGGCCCTTCCTTCTCATGAGGTTTAGCTGGTGAGACAGTATCTGCGCCCTCTGCTGACCACTGCTCAGCTGCACCTCGAACCACACCAGCAGGGATGTTTCCAGTCACTACACCAGCCGGAGAGGCCTTTGATGTCTCCAACAGTTCTGAGCACCTTTCATACCATTCAGTAACTAGGGGCACCCTCTTAGAGAACCTCAGGACTATTCGCCACATTGTTAATAAGCATTGGACCCACCAATACAACTCTTGATCAAAGTTTCCCTGCACAGCCTGTACCACTTGGCCCCACTTATTGGTACTACGCAGCACAACCTGGTCCATCTGCGGTGGAGACACCCAAGTGTACAGTGAGTGCGTTTTTACCATCTCCAACATTTCTAATAAAGTTTGTGTCATCTCTATGCAACCCATTTCTAAATACCAGACCTTTCTAGGGACCTTTTCCCTGTCCAAGACATGGAGGGGCTCATCCACTCTAGGTTGAAAGGTTGAGACATTTGAAGAGACCTCCACCTCCTTGGAGGTACCCATCATCACCACCTGTTGCTCCCCTGGAGCGCTATCAGACACATGTCTCACACTTATCCCTTCTGCACCAGTGTCAATGAGCCTCTGCAGGTCATTACAAGTCACATTGTCATCTTGACACTTGCTACCACTTAATTGCTGGGTTGTGGACAACACATCTGCCATGTCTATGCCAAGAACCGCTCCTTCAGACTGGAGGGGATCAATCTTCACAGGGGCTGACATGCCCTTGAGCACCGGCCACTCTGCAAACCCTCTGTCTGGCATAACAGATGTTGTGTCCACACACTTGTCTCCCATCATTGCTTTATAACTCATGGTTACTTTGTTTAGCGTTGCGACTGTTTCCTTGCACCATGCTTCCCGGTCTGTGGTACTTCCCTGACAGGCATTCTGCAGCGCTGCATCACCTGTCCCAAGAGGCACCAAAGGAACCTGGGAACCACTAGCCACAACATCACCTGGGTCATTTATATACATATCCCCTTGGGATGACACATTATCTGACAAGGCAGGCTGTAATACATGCTTTTGCCCTACCAGCTCTGGGGGCGCTACTGACACACACAGCTCTGCACTTTCAGCTTTTGCAGGCTGAATTAACCCCTTGAAAACTGGGTTACACTTAGGGTTGTGGGGCTCCGCCCACACACACTCACTGTGTGACACAGTCTTCCCTTGTTTCACCAGAGTAGCACCACAACCATTCTGGAAAACCTCTGGCTCCAACCCATGGAGATCCCATGAGACTTCCCTGGACAATCCTGTGCTTCCGGTTGTTATGGGAGATATCCTACTCCCACCATTGGTAGTAAACACATTTTCAACATTTTCAGACATGACGTTAAAGGAAACACATTTTTCAATGTCATCATTACCAATACCATCACATTTGCCAACATTTACCCTTTTATCAGCATAACCATCAGAATTTTCATTACGCTTAGACATAACTTCTACTTTTGCAGATTGTCCATTACCCACCACAGCCTGTGAGCCTCTCGTCACAGCACGCTCTATATTTAAAGGGGAACTCTTTGCTCCTTGAGCAGCTCCATAGCTGACCTGGGAAACGCTGTGCTTCATCACTGCAAGCTCCTTGGATGTTTCCCTGGGCAACTCTGCAGCACCTGTCACTAGGGAACATGGCACAAAGACACTTTTGGTCACCCCTAGTTCAACTTTCCCAGTACTCTGCTGGATTATAGCAGGCGCATGCACAGTCCCCATGTCCATTTGAATCTTTAACCATGCTGTCAGCTGGGCTTCCCCATATGCCATCCCACTGCTCGGGGTATCACACTGCAGCAAGTCCATGTCCATTTGTAGTGCAGATCTCTCCGCTGGACACACTCCCACTTCATTGGGATCAGAATCATACATTGAAACAGTCTTACCATTCTCAGTGGCTGGTATCATAGTCTTTACTTGAGTGCGCTATCTCTGAGCTGCATCTATACCAGCTACTGTCTCTTTGGGGCCACAGGATGACACTGCAGCCTTTCCAGACTCCTCAGCGGTGTTCCAGAACTTTGGGCAAGTAAAGATGCCATGTCCCACTCGGCCACATTCCAGGCACGGTACTGGACGCTGAAATTTCATTTCTTGGCATCTCCTCAATGCCTGGCTCTCTGTTGCCAGGGGAGATTGCACTCTCCCAGCAAAGCATTGTTGCCTCTCTCCAACAGGCTGTATTGGCTCCTCCGGAAGCCACTTGTCATGACGCTTGGCAGGCACACCCCATGGTGCACAGATAGCCCGACTGGCCTCATCTGTGTTGCTATGGGCAACCATTCCCCATCCTGGCCTTTGGTCAGCTTCTTTTCTGGCACAGAACACAGGCTTCCCTCCGCTGGATCCTGTCTTAAGCTGTGTCGCTTTCACACTTTTTGCAATAGCTGCTTGTTTAACTGCAGCAGCGTTGCCAGGGGCAACAACACCTCTCTTTGTAGTGATGGTTGACTTGCCTTCCACTTCAGCTTTGTCCATTCCTGCCAGGTGCCGCTTGCACCAATCCACTGCAGATTCAAACGCTGGTGGATGCTCCACACTAGCAGTCCCATATGCACTCATTGCAGCCATGTTGCTAGGGGCGACAGCAGCCCTCTTTTCACTTGGAAAACTTTGTCCAGGCATGTATGGGGTTCTATCAGGCGGTAACAACCCCTCCAGCCACAGAGCTCTATCTCTGGCTTCAGCAAGAAACACCTCCTTTTTCTGTTTTGACCGCCCCATCCTTGCGGTGTTGCACACAGCAACCAGTAACACAGTTCACAGCAGAGAAGAGAAAAAAAAATGTGATTCCCCTTTCACAGGTAAACAACACAGTCCATCAAATTTCTGTGCAATGCTGTTTGCCTGGCTGCCACACACAGCTAGCAGCAGTTCCTGATGCGACTCACCACTGTAGCAAGGACCCGGATTTCACCGGATTTCACCGCCTTGTGCCACTGTAAACGTTGGGGGTAATTAACTCTTGTGGCAGATGCGTTTTTTGTGCAGAGAGTCAAAACCAAACAGGCATATAACGTTAAGGGCCTGGTAGCCCACGTTTATTAAAGGAGAAAAAATAAACAAAAGTCCATTCAGGAATCCCACGCAGGGGTTTAAACGTTATCCAAAGATAAATGAAAATACCAGCCCACCTGGCTACTCTTTAACAGCACTGCGGCTACAGGTACTGGTTCCTCAAACCATCACCTCCTCCAGACCCACGGTCCTGGATGCACACGGCTCCGAAGCCTTCCAACGCGTACAGCGTCTATCCTCACACAGAGACAATAACAGCCATTGCTCCCACTTCCTTCACCTTCCTTCCCTCATCTGCTCTCCCCAGCCCTTCATTTAATGAGCTGTCTGCACCTGGGCAGGCAGCTTGCAGGCCGTCTTCAAAACCTGGACACAGGTTGGAGGTCCAGTCCCATCCAGATCTCTGAAGGATCTCCAAGCCATAGAGCCCCATGTAGCAATAGAAAAAATATGAGAAAACTGCCAGCGCAGCTTTCTCTGTTTTTAAATTTACGCTCTGCAGCTCTGCAATCTGGCTATATGCAGACCGTGTGTCCATTTCATCGTGACAGTAGTCCCTACTGTTACAGTGCCCAACGGCCAACTGATGCACCATGTCCTTGACCAGCACTGTTGACTGTAGACACAGAGGCTGTTTGCCCTCTTTTAGTAGCCTATTATCATCTACCTCTCCTTGGTGGCCTTGTGGACATGATGTATTTTTTGTTTTGCAACAACTCACTACATTGTATTAGGTACTGTGTACACCGGTAGAAGTGTATTAGAAACTGTACACACTGGATTACATACTGTGTACACCGCCTGCCCTGTATTAGCAACTGTACTATGGCTGCACTGTATTGTGTACTGTGTACACTTCAAAAGTGTAGTAGAAACTGTAAACACTCTATTAGCTACTATATACACTTCCTGCAAAGTAATAGATACTGTACTACGGCTGCACTGTATTGTGTACTGTGTACACCAACACAAGTGTAGTAAAAACTGTACACACTGTATAAAATACTGTGTATACCACCTCCACTGTATTATCAACTGTACTACAGCTGCACTGTATTGTGTACATCACCAAAAGTGTACTAGAAACTGTACACACTGTATTAGATACTGTGTACACCGCCTGCACTGTATTATAAACTGTACTATGGCTGCACTGTATTGTGTACTGTGTACACCACCAGAAGTGTGGTAGAAACTGTACAAACTGTATTAGATACTGTGTACACCACCTGCACTGTATTATAAACTGTACTACGGCTTCACTGTATTGTGTACTGTGTACACCACCAGAAGTGTATTAGAAACTGTACACACTGTATTAGATACTGTGTGCACTGTATTCGAAACTGTACAATGGCTGCACTGTATTTTATACTGTGTATACCACCAGAAGTATAGTAGAAACTGCACACACTGTATTAGATACTGTGCACACTGCCTGAAGTGTTTTAGAAGCAGTACACCACAGAATGCACTGTAGATATGGGCTACAGTGGATGCAATATATATATTGTGACAGGAAGTCAGGTAAATCTGTGGGTGTTGTCACAGATGGGAGATACATTGTTGCCTTGTTTAGACAATTCACCAATTACTATTAGATGTCGGCTGCAGAAATAGCCAGAAAGGTTTAGGGCGTTGGAAAACTTCAGCTGTTCAGAATGAGGCAATTAAGGCCTCTATAAGTTATTCAAAGGATGACTACTGATTGCTGCATCCTGAGGCTTTTTGAGTTAAGGAGAGCAGTCAGAAAGTCTTCTGAAGAGGTGAGGTGGTTGTTGATTTTTCTGTGTGATAAAAATCAAAAAGACTATTGTTTTTCTGCTGTCTGACCAGCAGTGTCTGCCCAGCAGTAGGCTGTGCCAGACTCCATAGGTAGGTTCCTGTGTTGTGAAGATAGATGCCCCAAGTGGCAAGGGTTTATTTTATGTTTTGTTTATGTTGTTTTGATGCTTGCACTTGTATCCAGCAATATGGAAGAATAAACCATATCCTTTGTTTTTAACCATCCTCAACTGCCTTTCTGTATAGTTCAGCGTGTAATGAACCCATCCAGGGGGTCACACACACCCGCTACCGAGCGATTCCCTCACACATGGTGGAGTGCCGCGGGCAATTAAAGTAAACCCAAAATAGAGGAGATACTAAAACAGCTGGCTATAGCAAATGCAAATCAACAGCAGACAAATGCAGGTTTGGAGCAGAGCCTTGCAGCTCAACAACAGGCTCACGCAGCTCAACAACAGGCTCACCAAGAGAGCATGGCAGCTCAACAACAGGTTTACCAAGAGAGCATTGCAGCTCAACAACAGGCTCACCAAGAGAGCCTTGCAGCTCACCGAGAGAGCATTGCAGGCTTGGAACAGAGACACCAGCTGCAAATGGAGGCCATCGTGAAACAGCTTCAGAGACAGCAGACCGAGGCTGGGAATCAGGCCAGTAACATATCGACTTTTCGGGTAAGCCACTTATTGCCAAAGATGACTGCAGATGATGACCCCGAGATGTTTCTGACCACGTTTAAGAGAACAGCGGAAAAAGAGAGTTGGCCTAAAGAACAGTGGGCTGGACTAGTGGCCCCCCTATTATCTGGAGAAGCCCAAAAGGCATATTTTGATTTGGAGTTTACAGATGCAAAAACTATGATCGGTTAAAAGAGGAAATATTGGCACGTTTTGGTGTAACCCTGGATGTCCGTGCTCAGCGGGTCCACAATTGGAGTTATCAGCTGAGGAGATGCTTCCTGACGACGTGTTAATCACGAAACGTACGTCGAAGCGCCTGGATACGTAAAAACAACGCACTTCCGGTCCCACTGGTCCTCTGGCTTGGAACGCACGCCAGCTCCCTAGCGAGGAACCCTTATCCGGCTTGGACTACACCCCAGTTCCCCAGCAAGGAACTCTCATTATAGCCCATCCTGCCATGCTGACCAGCCTCATTGCCGGGTCCTAGGCACTACTAAAGTAAGAGGCCATTTGGCTATGCTGTTTTATCTGTGACATATTTTAAATAAACTGTACTTCACTATGGTGGTTTCCCCTCTCCCCCCTTCATGAGAGTGTTTGATTCCGGGAAACATAGAGCTGCGCAGCTGAATCATTCAATTGGTTTAGTGACCAACTGCTGTATTTGACCTTTTCCAAACAATCAGGTCAACACCGTGCGGTAAGGAGCCATCCATTAGTGCACATTTGGGGGATCTTCTTGGTGGAGGTGGACACCTTTACAATACATTTTCAACAATTTGCATCTGAGAAAGAAAATCTTGATTGGACATTATCTAACACTCTTTGAATGGACTTGAGTTTATTTATTTATTCATTCATTTTTATTTTTTTTGTACAATTTATTTCTATTTCACTATTTTCAGTGTGTTGCTGCTCACTAAGTCTGCTATTGTTGGTTCAGACGGACCATTTATTAGATTTCACTTTATTGTTTATTCTCTTATTATTCATTATTAGCGCCCCCCCATATACCATTACTGTTCAGTTCAGACCTTTGATGAGGTCTCTATCTTAGGGGAGCTGCTTATTCACTATAATTATATGTTGTTGTCACATTAATTTTTATTGGCGCGAGATACCACACCTTTTATATCAGCTGAGGAAGCCACCTCGGTTGCAGATGTATGACCTCATTCATTTGGCTAGGAAATGGCTGCAGCCAGAAACTCTGTCCGGACCAAAAATTTTGGAACGAGTAGTCCATGGACAAATTTCTTAGGTCTCTTCCTAACACCCTGCAGAAATGGGTAAGCTATGGTGGTCCGGAAAACGCAGACAAACTAGTAGACCTGGTCGAAAGGTACCTAGCAACAGAGAATTTGTCCTCTTCACCCAGAGACGCACAGACTTTTCACACCAAGACCAGACCCTCCCCACCTATAGGTAAGACTGCATCAAGGGATGGGGGTGGAGAGAAGGACCAAAGAGCAACTAGAGGTACTATCAGGACTACTGCTAATGTTTGGCGAGTACGGCCTGGAAGACCCATCCCACAGGAGAGGACCAGAAGGTTGATTTGTTTCAGTTGCCGGGAAGAGGGACATGTAGCAGCGGTTTGCCCAGCGGTTGATGAACCCATGCAGTGTGACTTTCTGACAGAGAGACGACAGTCCCTCTTTGCAACCACATGCACTGCAGTAAAGGGGAATGAGAAACCTTTATGTAGAATGTGGTTAGATGGTAAAGATGTTGTGGTATTGTTGGATTCAGGTAGCCTGGTCACCTTAGTAAAAAGTGATCTAGTGGTGGGAAAAACCTTACATCCTAGGAAAATGGCTGCATCCTAGGGAGGAGCCTGCTACCTCAGAAGAGGAACAGCGGCCTATAGGGTTTGATGACCTCGAGGTGCACAGAGAAAATTTAATCACTGAGCAATTGAGGGACCCCACATTGCTAAGAGCCCGGGAGAATGTAGTGAAGATAGATGGGGAGTTAGTTAACCCTAATGAGAGGGTTGCCCTCCCTTACTTCATTATTAAAAGGGACTTGTTATATCGAGTGCCACAGAGGTTAGAGGAGACCATTGAGCAACTGGTAGTTCCTAAACCTGTACCACAAGATGGTTTTGGAACTGGGCCATGGGCACATTCTTGGGGGACATTTGGGAGCAGAAAAGACTCGGGAGAGAATCACCCAGAGGTTTTATTGGCCTGGGAACACTAAGGAAGTGGAATTGTACTGCTCTTCCTGTGCAGTGTGTCAGATTACTGCACCCATGCCACATTTCCGCAGTCCGTTGGTACCCCTGACCATTATCGAGGTCCCTTTTAAGAGGATCGCCATGGACTTGGTTGGCCCCTTACTGAAGTCCACTAGAGGGCACCAGCACATCTTGGTAATAATTGGACTATGCCACCTGTTACCCAGAAGCGATTCCTCTCCGAAACACCTCTGCTAAAACCATTGCCAAAGAGTTATTTCAGGTTTTCAGCCGTGTGGGTCTTCCTAAGGAAGTCCTAACTGATCAGTGCACCCCGTTTATGTCTAGGGTGACCAAAGAACTTTGTAAACTCCTGAAAGTAACCCAATTACGTACATCAGTATATCACCCTCAAACAGATGGGTTAGTGGAAAGGTTTAATAAAACTTTAAAACAAATGTTGAGGAAGGTGGTGGATAAAGACGGAAAGAACTGGGATTATCTGCTCCCTTATCTGATGTTTGCCATAAGAGAGGTTCCCCAATCGTCCACAGGGTTCTCTCCGTTTGAGCTTGCCAGGGAAACGTGGGAAAGTGAGAATTCCCCTCATCAAAGTGTGATTGAACATGTGGCACAAATGCAAGATAGAATTGCCCAAGTGATGCCGATTGTGAAGGCACATTTAGCCCAAGCCCAGTTGACTCAACAGAGGATTTACAATCATGGGGCCCAGGTCCGTTCCTCTGCACCTGGTGATAGGGTGTTGGTGCTGGTCTCCACGGTCGAAAGTAAATTCCTAGCCAAATGGCAGGGTCCTTATGAAGTGTTGGAGAAAATGGGGGTGGTGAATTATAAAATTCGAAGACGAAAACCTGAGCAGATATATCACGTGAACTTGTTGAAACCATGGAAGGATAGAGAGTCCTTGGTCGCTGAGACTACCCGATTTTCTGCTCCATTTAACCTGGCTGTCCCTGAATTTGGGATACCGGAGACTCTGTCCAAAACTCAGCGACAGGAGGCTAAAGAATTTGTGCTCCGTAATAGGGAGAAGTTTTCAGATTTGCCAGGTTGGGTCTCCGGGGTTGAACATGACATTATCACCACACCAGGGGAGAAGGTCAAGTAAAAGCCTTATAGAATTCCAGAAGCCCGGCGAGAGGCAATTCGCCAGGAAGTAAAAAAAATGCTTGAGCTGGGGGTGATCGAAGAGTCAAATAGTGATTGGTCCAGTCCCATTGTCTTAGTGCCCAAACCAGATGGAAGTTGGCGGTTTTTGTAATGACTTTCACTGCCTGAATAAAATCACTAAGTTTGACACCTATCCTATGCCCCGCATAGAGGAACTGATTGATCGCCTAGGCACTGCCCGGTACATGACGACGTTAGACCTGACCAAGGGTTATTGGCAAATTCCTCTCTCGGAGTCGGCCAGGGAAAAAACAGCTGAAGGATCCTTCCAATATCGGAGGATGCCTTTTGGGTTACAGAACACTCCCGCCACATTTCAACGCACCATGGATAAGACCCTTCGGCCTCATCGGGCGTATGCTGCTGCATACCTCGATGACGTTGTCATCCACAGTGAGGATTGGGACTCACACTTACCAAAAGTTCAGGCTGTGTTGGATTTCATCTGGGAAGCCGGGTTTACAGCCAATCCCCAAAAATGTACCATTGGGAGAGGTCTAATCAAGCCCCAAATAAACAAAGTTGAGGCTATTCAGGATTGGCCACGTCCCACCAACAAAAAACAGGTTTGTGCATTTTTGGGAATCGCGGGATATTATCGCCGCTTTATTCTCCATTTTGCCTCACAGGCTGCTCTCCTGACCAATTTGACCGAAGGGAAGGAGTCTGTCATGACCAAATGGACTCCCGAAGCAGAAGCAGCTTTTCAGGCTTTAAAACAGGCCTTATGTAGTCAGCCAGTTTCAAATTCGCCTGATTTTTCACAGGACAGATGCGTCAAATTTGGGGTTAGGAGCTGTACTGTCCCAGGTTATCAAGGGGGAGGAACACCCTGTTATGTACCTCAGCCGAAAGTTGAAGGCCCATCAGGAGAATTATGCCACAATTGAAAAAGAGGGTCTGGCGGTGAAATGGGCTTTGGATTCTCTCCGGTACTACCTCGTGGGTAGACAGTTTGAACTGGTGACGGATCATGCCCCATTGAAGTGGATGGCACAGAACAAGCAGACCAGTAGGAGAATAAATAGGGGGTTCCTGGCCCTTCAGGAATTTAGTTTAGTGGTAACGCATTGCCCGGTGTTAAAATGAGGAATGCAGATGGGTTGTCCCGAGTGCATGCGTGCCTGGCAACCTGTGTCCCAACCCTAGGGTTGAAACAAGAGGGGGGATATGTGACAGGAAGTCAGGTAAATCTGTGGGTGTTGTCACAGACGGGAGATACATTTCTGCCTTGTTTAGACAATTCACCAATTACTAATAGGTTTTGGCTGCAGAAATAGCCAGAAAGGTTTAGGGCGTTGGAAAACTTCAGCTGTTCAGAATGAGGCAATTAGGCCTCTATAAGTTATTCAAAGGATGACTACTGATTGCTGCATCCTGAGGCTTTTTGAGTTAAGGAGAGCAGTCAGAAAGTCTTCTGAAGAGGTGAGGTGGTTGTTGATTTTTCTGTGTGATAAAAATCAAAAAGACTATTGTTTTTCTGCTGTCTGACCAGCAGTGTCTGCCCAGCAGTAGGCTTTTCCAGACTCCATAGGTAGGTTCCTGTGTTGTGAAGATAGATGCCCCAAGTGGCAAGGGTTTATTTTATGTTTTGTTTTGTTTATGCTGTTTTGATGCTTGCACTTGTATCCAGCAATATGGAAGAATAAACCTATCCTCAACTGCCTTTCTGTATAGTTCAGCGTGTAGTGAACCCATTCAGGGGGTCACACACACACGCTACTGAGCGAGTCCCTCACAATATAGATATATATATATATATATATATATATATATATGTGTGTAGCGCCTGTGTACTTTTAGTTCAGGTGCTATTCTTAAATTTAAGGGGGATGAGAGAGTTATTTGGCTCTCATCTGGTGATTTATTTAAATTGGGTCTCTGTTTCAGCTGGGTTGTGGGCTCATTCTGTTGTCCCTGGGGTGTTGTTGCACCCCAGGGCGATAGGTGGCAGCAGTATAGTCTAGGCTGGGGTGTCTCTTGCTAGCAGCCAATCAGGAGGGGTTTTCCCTTGCGGGGCATGCTGGGGGAGAGTACCTGGCTCAGGGCGTGGGTGCTACACAAAGATTTTGGTTTCGGGACCATGTTGGCCTGGAGCAACTGAAGTTGTGGCGGGACACCAGTGATCAACTGGGGTCCTAACTTGAAGATCCCAAGCGAGTTTAGCTGTTCGGTGGCGACCCAGTTGAGGAGCACCAATGAGAGGCTGGTGATCCAACAGCACTGGAGCGAACCATGGATCGAGGTGACCGGACACTGAGAGGTTGGATGTCAGCAACCTGTCAGTTGGTGACCAACTAAGAACTATCTAAGGTCAGATTCAGGCACTAAATTCACTGAGGAAGATTTATCTCATGATCTACGTTCTAGGGAAGGGTCTGTGGCAGAGGCCTGTTTTCCCACAAGGTTCCGAGTGATACCCTGGCTGCCAGGTCGGTGTGAGAGGCGTGTCCAGGTACACTATACCCACTCCGGCTGGAGTGGCGACGAAAGCAAAGTGTCGTTTGGAGGAGGACTGCTTCTGTTACTCGTAGGCCTGAATCTGTTAGGCCGCGTACACACGACCGAGAAACTCAACGGGCGAAACACATAGTTTTCCCCGTCGAGTTTCTTGTTCGGCTGTCAAAAAACTTGTCAAGCCAAATTTTCCCATTGCCCGTCGAGGAAATAGAGAACATGCTCTCTTTTTGGCTCGACGAGTTCCTGGACAGTTTTCTCGGGGAAAAGTGTACACACGACCGTTTTTCTCAGCAGAATACATCTCCTATCGAGTTCCTTTCTGAATTCTGCCGAGAAAACCGGTTGTGTGTACGCGGCCTGACTCTTCTTCTCATCCATCTTTCTCTTATTCACCTCATTGGATAAAATAAAAGCACAAGAAAAGACATCTACTGTTTGGACATTCTATTACTGCTACTCTCTTCAACTACCCTAGACATCGAAGCTATAGAGGTAACAGGCCGACCCAAATCTATCCAGCAGCTCCAGCAGCTCCTGCAGGGGTGAGCACTACATATACTGTATATATATATACACACACACACACAAGACTGTATACATATATTAATACACAGCCTGAAGTGTATTAGAAACAGTACACCACAGAATGCACTGTAGTTATAGGCTACACTGAAGCTCTCTCTGTCCATGCCAACAACACTACACAAGCCGCCGTTTAAGAAGACTTATATAGTGGGGGGCATGGACTTAGTCCCCCTGAGCCATGATTGGCCAAAGGCACCCCACCTTTGGCCAATTATAGCTCTCTTAGCTTGTGATTGGCCAAAGCATGCAGGTCAGGTGCATGCTTTGGCCAATTATTATACAACAATGCACTGTGATCTCACAGTGCATTATGGGGCGTTCTGCAGTGCTCAAATTTGCAGTGAATGCCCCATAATGTTCGCTCTTTGTCAAACGGGCGAACACCCGATGTTCGATATTCGAGTCTAACTTATGTTCGACTCAAACATCAAGCTCATCCCTAATATCCAATGATGGTGTTAGGTAACAATATTGCTTAAGATACATGAGGTGGATGGAGAAACCCCCCCACCTCCAGCCCAGGACAGTCAGAATACACTGATCAACAGCTGCAGCTGATTTTTTGAGCTTTATTGTTTATTGTTATTGTTTAATTGTTAATATGTAATTTATGACTCCAAGTCTGATGTTGCTCCCCCTTTTTACATTATATATATTATATAAAATTATTTAGCAGACTACAAATACAGTAGCAATATCCAGCGTGAGAAATGACATTCTTCCTATATTCTATTATTCTAGTGTTAGCAATCCTTCCCATGTCAGATGGGTGCTTCTGTCTTACCTGTATTATATTATTATGAGTTATGGGTGCCCAGGAGCTAGATCTGTTCTTCTAATTGTGTAAAATGGGCGGTTTCCTTGATTGATATCACATATTCTATGTGTCTTATACATATACCAGTTTAGACATTGGTTTCTTATGTTAAGACTTGCCCACAAAAATATCTGTTTTACTATATGACTTTCAAACATAAATAGAGGATAATTTCATGAGATTGTATTGTATCAGAACAACATTTTTTTTTAACTTACATTTTTGATTTCACCCTGATCTGGCAATGTTGCACCCAAAAGAGACAAATGAAGCCTGATTTAAGTAGATCCTCCTGGATTTTATCCATTGGCTTCTATTCAACTGGCATCCTTTCTATAAAAAGCTTGCATTTAAAAAATAAAAAAGGCTTGCCTAAATGATACCAGCCTAGCATAGCAAATATGCAGGTTAGTATTTCCATAGAAAAGGGGCTGTAAGTGGATCCTTTTCCAATCCATCCAGAGATTTTGTCATCGCTTTTATACTTATTTTAAGACTACATTTGAAAAAAAGATGTATAATGGTCACCATTACGGATGAGCTTCGAGTTCGAGTCGAACTCATGTTCGACTCGAACATTGCCTGTTCGGCGAATTTGGGGTGTTCGCGACAAATTCGAAAAGCCGCGGAACACCCCGTTAAAGTCTATGGGAGAAATGTAAGTGCTAATTTTAAAGGCTTATATGCAATTTATTGTCATAAAAAGTGTTTGGGGACCTGGGTCCTGCCCCAGGGGACATGTATCAATGCAAATATTTTTTTTTAAAACTGACGTTTTTTTGAGAGCAGTGATTTTAATTGTTTCACTTTAAGCATTATTAAAATCACTCCTCCCTAAAAAAAAAAAAAAATTGTATACGTTACACTTCAGTGTCCGAGAACAATCTTCAGTACCCAGCGCATTTCAGGTCCAAGCCCTTCGTCAGGGATTCATTACATAGGAGAATCTATTTTAAAATATTTGTCTAATAAGTAAGAAAAAACTAAAACGTTGTGATATAAGCATTTAGTAACAAACATATTGAATGAGGATCAATGTCATGCCCATAGAACACCTACCAGCATATAATAAATCGTGCAAACATCTAATGTGCAGATGCTTAAGCAGAGAAATAACAGGTCACTGTGATAGATAGTGTGATTGGAGGTCAAAGACACCACCCCCCCAGCTCAACTAAGGTACCCCACGGAGGTCCCCGTAGAAAATGTTTGTAGATAGAGGAGTACTCAATGGGTAACCGAAACAGAATGAAACAAAGAGAGGAAAATAGAATTGTATGATAATTCCCAAACTAGGCTCTATAATGGCTAAGATGCAGAGTGCTGCTGTCCATCAGATGATGTAACAGACCACACAATTCATTATACATTCATAAGTTTTTAGGTAAAAATCATTATATTTACTGCATTCAACAGACAGGGATGTCACAGTGTAACCCTAGCAAGGCCCTTCACAGTACTTAACCACTTCCATACAGGGCACTTATACACCTTCCCACCCAGACAAATCTTTAGGTTTCAGTGCTGTTGCACTTTGAATGACAATTGCGCGGTCATGTTACACTGTACCCAAACTAAATTTTTATAATTTTGTTCCCACAAATAGAGCTTTCTTTTGGTTGTATTTGATCACCTCTGAGATTTTTATTTTCTGCAAACAAATTTTTTTTTGTTTCTGTTATAAAACATTGTAAATAAGTACGTTTTCTCCTTCACTGATAGGCACTGATGGTACTGCACTGACAGCACTGATAAGGTGGCACTGATGGGCACCGATGAGGTGGCACTGATGTGGTGGCATTGATGGGCACTGATGATGGGCACTAATATGCGGCACTGATAGGCGGCATGGATGGGCAATGATAGGCGGCATGGATGGGCACGGATAGGCGGCACGGATAGGCACAGATAGGCGGCCTTAAATTTGATGCCTCAGCCTTGAAGGCCCTGGATTTGAATTGTGTGGTCTGTTACATCATCTGATAGACAGCTGCACTCTGCAACTTAGTCGTTAGAGAGCCTAGTTTGGGAATTACCATATAATTCTATTTCCCTCTTTTTGTTCCATTCAGTTTATGTTACCCATTGAGTACTGCTCTGTCTACAACCATTTTCTATGGGGACCTACCTTGGTTGAGCTGGAGGGTGGTGTCGGTGACCTCCAAACACTTTTCACCATTTATCATATGCTGGTAGGTGTCCCATTGGCATGACATTTGTCCTCATTCAATATGTTTGTTGCTATATGCTTATATCACCACGTTTTTGTTTTTTCTTACTTATTAGACAAATATTTGAACATAGATTCTCCTATGTAATGAATCACTGCCTTGGACCTAAAACGTGTCGGGTACCAAAGATTGTTCTCAGACACTGGAGAGTAACATATACAATTTATGTCACATTGTATGATTACAAATGATTTGTCATTTGCTTTTTCTTTGTTTCCAAGATCCTTCCCCCACGCTGTCAAAGCTAATAAAATCAAGAAACTTTTCTACTACATTGTAACCATAACATTTCCAAAGACTCACTGGGGCTTTAAGGACAGTTATATGACTGATCTATAGTATGGTTACCCTTTGTCCTCATTTCCCAGGGATGTGTGCTGTGGGCCTACAGGAGCTCCTTCTCATGGGCCAGGGCCTCCAGGCACCCCCTCTCCTAGTCTGAGGCCTCCAGGTACTCCCTCACCTAGTCTGGACCTCCATGCACCCCCTCTCCTAGTCCAGGCCTCCAGGCACCCCCTCTCCCAGTCCAGGCCTCTAGGAACCCCTTCTCCTAGACTGGGACATTTACCTATTTGCTAAGTACCCAACTGCCTCTCCCCATGCTCTCCCCCAGTACAGAGCTCACCCCTCTTCCACCCCCCAAGTACAGTGTTCTCCCCAGCCTTAGCCCCCCCCCCCCGAACAGAGCTTCTTCCTCCTTCCACCCCCTGTACACAGAGCTCCCCCAACCCTCTAGCATTCACAGGACACAGAGCTCCGACCTCCTCCTACCCCCCTAGTACAGTCTAAAAATGTAAGATTGGGACTTTGAATGAGATGCGCTTTATCGCAATATGCGATTAAATATACAAATATGGAATATGAAAAAAGAAAGATTCCATAGTGGCCAGGCTCTAGGTTGCTAAACAAAAAAGCACTAAACCAAATTGATCTGTCTAACTATATGCAATTAAAAACAGAGGTTTAGTTACATGCATTTGCAAATACCTGTTTAAGCTGCAATGCCATCGTCAAGGCACTCCATGTATTGCAGTCCTAGCTGTGATTTTAAAGCCTCCTAGTAAGGAGCACAGGTGTGCTAATCAATAGGCAGGGGGCAGGTGGTAACCTAAACCCACCCCTACCTACAGTTTGTCTAGCAAGGAAGAGCACTGGAAAAACCAAAACAAAAAAACAAGAGTGGAACCAAAACATGTCTACCAAACCAAAAATACCACCAGACTAAGTGCGGACCACATCAACCTTGGGTCTGCTAGTCAAAGGATGACAATACATAGATTGACTGTTGGTGGTAGATTTGTGGAGGCAATATATTTCACTCCTGAAAGCGCATCTCCATCCCTGAGTAGTGATTAAAAGGGTGGGGTTGGGACTTTGAATGAGGCATGTGATACAAACTACCACAGGCCTCCATCCCTGTAAATGTCTAAAAATGTAAGATTGGGACTTTGAATGAGATGTGCTTTATCGCAATAGGCGATTAAATATACAAATATGGAATATGAAAAAAGAAAGATTTCATAGTGGCCAGGCTCTAGGTTGCTAAACAAAAAAGCACTAAACCAAATTGATCTGTCTAACTATATGCAATTAAAAACAGAGGTTTAGTTACATGCATTTGCAAATACCTGTATTCCATATTTGTATATTTAATCGCATATTGCGATAAAGCGCATCTCATTCAAAGTCCCAATCTTACATTTTTAGACATTTACAGGGATGGAGGCCTGTGGTAGTTTGTATCACATGCCTCATTCAAAGTCCCAACCCCACCCTTTTAATCACTACTCAGGGATGGAGATGCGCTTTCAGGAGTGAAATATATTGCCTCCACAAATCTACCACCAACAGTCAATCTATGTATTGTCATCCTTTGACTAGCAGACCCAAGGTTGATGTGGTCCGCACTTAGTCTGGTGGTATTTTTGGTTTGGTAGACATGTTTTGGTTCCACTCTTGTTTTTTTGTTTTGGTTTTTCCAGTGCTCTTCCTTGCTAGACAAACTGTAGGTAGGGGCGGGTTTAGGTTACCACCTGCCCCCTGCCTATTGATTAGCACACCTGTGCTCCTTACTAGGAGGCTTTAAAATCACAGCTAGGACTGCAATACACGGAGTGCCTTGACGATGGCATTGCAGCTTAAACAGGTATTTGCAAATGCATGTAACTAAACCTCTGTTTTTAATTGCATATAGTTAGACAGATCAATTTGGTTTAGTGCTTTTTTGTTTAGCAACCTAGAGCCTGGCCACTATGGAATCTTTCTTTTTTCATATTCCATATTTGTATATTTAATCGCATATTGCGATAAAGCGCATCTCATTCAAAGTCCCAATCTTACATTTTTAGACATTTACAGGGATGGAGGCCTGTGGTAGTTTGTATCACATGCCTCATTCAAAGTCCCAACCCCACCCTTTTAATCACCCCCCTAGTACAGTTTCCACCCCACTCCCTTGCACCTCCCACAATAGAGCTCCCCTCCTATCCCTTCAGTACACAGAGCTCCCCCTCATCCCGAGTACACAGAGCGACCCCTCCTCCCAACCTCTAGCCCCCCCCCCAGTACACAGAGCTCCCCTTCCTCCCACTCTCAGTACACAAAGCTCACCCCTTTGGTACAGAGCTCCCTGCACCCCCTAGCATTCCCCAACACACAGAGCTCCCCCGCCTCCTAGCACCACAGTACACAGAGCTCCCCCATCTCCTGCTCAATTTTCCCCAAGTACAGTGCTACTGCAGAGCACTTCATGCCTAGCCTCCTGGCAGCTTGTCCTCTTGAACCTCTTAAAACACTTCTGTGTTTACAAGTGACAAAGGCAAGTGGGGAGCTCAAGGCTAGTGCTGGAGGTGGTGGTACATAGTACCGCCACACTCCAGATGGAAAAAAGCCCTGACAGGTGTGACAGTTACTGCTGTCAGTGAGGGGCAGAGAGAGGGGAGCTTTCAGTTTGCCCCCCTAATCACAGCTAGCACTTGGGGCAGATGCTCCTTCTCACATGTATCACTCACCACAACATTAATACCTGCATTGGTGTTCAGTGTTCTTAAAACTCTTCATTGGTAGTCAGTGGCAATGCTGTTAACTCCCTTAAACTCCTTCCAGCATTGCTGGTCAATGTCACTGTTATTTAACCATTTCCCTCTGCATTGGTGGTTTTTGGTAATGAACCCCTTTCCCCTGCATTAATGCCCAAAGATAGTGTTTTTTTTAACCCCTTTTCTCTCACATTGGTGGTCAGTGACAGTGTTATTTAAACTTTTCCTTCTGCATTGATCCCCTTCTACAGACACATTTGTGGCCAGTCACGAATTGTATTGCTCAGCTAGCAATACACTGATATTGCAAAGTGAGGGTGGGAATGGGTGGGAATGGGTTTGGCAAAGGGCAGGACCAGCAGGCATAGCTGCAGCCACCACTAGGAGTAGAAAGTAGGGCTAGTGGGCTACTCTTCTGCCTCTACTAGTGCTTTAACCTATGAAATGTTGTGGATCAAGGCCACCATGTGTCCACAGGACATCACTGCTATTGTGTGCAGTAGGTGGGTGCACAGTGGGCTCCATACCTGAAAATTCTTTAAGGACATGTTTAAAATTGGGATGTGATTATGTGGGTATGGTTACAAATGGGCATAGGAATTCATTTAGAACATTTTAGTAATTTTGATCTATAGAATATCAAAATCTTAAAAAAAAAAAAAAAAACAGAGTACTGTGTTTGTTTTCCCTTTCCTGTTTCCCTCTTGAAAGAAATGCAATTCACAAATTTCTATATATCTTATCCTTAGCTTTGGTTATACACTGTGAATCTTTTTATAACTTTACAATTCTTTGCAAGTGCAGAGTTCTCACATACTTTGAACAAAAATGTTCAATAAAATAATTGTTTTTCCAAACTTAATGCCATACATTTTTCTATGACCACACAAAGTGACAAATGACTTGAAAGTTGTGGTTTGAAAAAGAAAAAAGGATAAAGTTTCATCTACATAGAGAACAAAAGACACATCTGGGGATAAAACGAAATGTTTGCAAATTTGATGTTTCATCTGTTTCATCCATATTGGAAAGCAATGCCATATTAGTGGGTGCAATCTGAGCCTCATATTGCAAGCACTAAAAGCAAGTGTTTTATTCTTCATTTGTATAAAGCAGTTTTAAGCACAAACTATAGGTAATTATAAATTGTGTTTAATTCCAGAGTATATAAAACTTCAAAATGAGTCCATAAAGTGAAAGATCCCAACGCCGCCTCCAGTGTCTTGAAAAATTCACTCCACACCACTGTAATAATACCAATCTGCTTACTAGACTGCCATGAACCTCAATAAAGTGTGGTCAAAAAGCGCCTTTTAGTTATTACACTTAAGAGCACCCCTCTCATCTCAAACTCCAAAAGGATGGCTAGAGATGAAAGACTCCAGTGTCCAACAATGGTATGCGGTAACTTCAAGAGCTCCTTACAATTAGCCACATAAGCCTCAAACACAGGTCTCAATATGGAGTGGATCAAACCTCATAACAATGTAAAACAATACGTATAACAATTGCACTCACAAACATATGCAGAAACATGCGCAAGTAAGAATCCTAAAAAATGGCAATGGCGTCTGGCATGGTGACATCATACATTCATAGTCCTGCCTGACACATTAATCCTCAATTGGCTGGCATCATCAGAGGTGCTTCTTTTGGACTTTTTTTTTATCTTTATGTTTAAGCGCTGCATTGTGTTTCATATTATTTATTATTATTATACAGAATTTAAATAGTTTGCACTACAACGTGAGGGCATACAGTACAGTTACAATGCAATTCAATACAGGAGAAATCAGAGGGCCCTGCTTGTTAGAGCTTACAATCTAAAAAGGGAGGGTCAAGTGATAAAAAAGGTTATAACCGTGGGGGATGAGCTGATGGAGAAAATAAAAGTAAAGTTGTTAGGTGGAGGCAGGATAGGCTTCTCTGAATAGAAAGGTTTTCAGGAATCGCCTAAAAGTGGATAGAGTAAGAGATAGTCAGACAGATTGGGGTAGAGAATTCCAAAGGATGGGAGGGGCTCGGAAGAATTCCTGTGGGTGAGCATTGGAGGAGGTGACAAGGGAACTAGAGAGCAGGATGTCTTGGGAGGAACCAAGAGAAAGATTTGGTTGGTATTTTGAGACTAGGTTAGTGAGGTAGCTGGGGGATGAGTTGTGGATGGCTTTGTAAGTTATTTTTTGTATTTTAAATTTAATTAGTTGGGTAAGTGACAGCCAATGAAGGGATTATTAGACCTGCTGTGGACATATGTAAACCGACTTCATAGAGAGACGGTCAAAATCTCCTGCTATTGCAGGGATCCAATTCGCAATGGTGTGAACCCAGCCTCAGGCCGCGTACACACCAGCAAATATATCTGTTCAAATCGGTCGGACAGATCTGTCTGCTGGCCGTTTTGGTTTGATCGCTGTACACATGATCAAACCAAAATCCCCGCCAGCAGACAGCGCGGTGACGTGGCGGTGACGTTGACACCGCCACGTCACCGCACCAGGAAGTAAATTACTTCCGCGCATGTGTCGAATCCAATCGACGCATGTGCGAGTAGATATGTCTGCTGGTTAGCGTACTAACCAGCAGACATGTCGGGCGGACGGATTCCCAGCCGACAGATTTGAAAACATGCTTTAAAATCTGTCGGCTGGCCAAATCCGTCTGCTCGCCCGTACACACACGATCGAATCTGTCTGCTGGGACGGTCTGGCAGACCGTTTCAAGCAGATAGATTTGATCGTGTGTACGCGGCCTTAAAGGTAGAGAAGAGATGATTTAAAAAAAACGAACCTTTACAACCCTTTTAGGAACATGCACTGGTGTGCTATTTTTGACTGTATGGTTCTCCTGCAACTAATTGTAATAAAATGCTTGCAGTGCTTGTTATTCTCATTAAAATTTTGACAAAGAGAAACATGCAAGATTTTCCAATTCACTCTAGTGTGTATCTAAAAAAGTCCAAAGCCCTGTACATACAATCGGTTTGTCTGATGGAAACGGACCGATCGTGTGTGAGCGTGTGTGGGCCCCATCGGTTTGTTTTCCATTGGTGAAAAAAAATAGAATATGTTTTAAAAGTTTCCTATGGATAAAAAAACGATAGAAAAAAACAATTGTCTGTGTGGAAGTCCATCGATCAAAAATCCACGCATTCTCAGAATCAAGTCGACACATGCTCGGAAGCATTGAACTTCATTTTTCTCAGCACATCGAAGTGTTTTACGTCACAGCGTTGGACACGGTCAGATTTTTGACCAATGGTGTGTAGGCAAGACTGATGAAAGTCAGCTTCATTGGAAAACCGACGAAAAAATCCATCGGATTAGATTCCATCAGATATCCGATCGTATGTACAGGGCACTAAAGTAATGTAAAAGGAAAATGCCATTACTACTGCAGATTGAAGTATGTGTGTCTAAAGGCCCATATTTAGGATGTTAACAATACTTACTGCACATGTACACAGTAAAGGACTTGGGCCATGTTCCCGGGCACAGGGTTCTAGCAATGCCTCAAGAGAATAAATCAAATAAATTATATATTACTTATCTGATTGCTCCATCCAAGGTTAAATCGGGGATGCTACTCCATTTTTTTCAATTATGTATATGTTTTTTGTTGGTGTATTTTTTTGAAGCTACTAAGATGAAATATCTGAACAAATTAGCCCACATATTCTTGTGCAGAATCATTGAACAATTGAATAGTGATACTTATAAAAGCGTTTTGTGTAAGAACAGGTCAGTGTGTTTGCCAGAAATGTTTAAATAGGCTGTCATAACTAAAAACACATTTATGTTTTTGTGTCCCTAAGTCACCACATCACAAGAACTGCCATATTAAATTATTTATATGAAATTGTCATGATGCAATGGCAGCTAACAACATACTTACATTACAAAAAAAACACAGGGAAAGTCAGGTTATGTGGACCTGCTTTTCTATTTCCATATATTACATTGATAGTGGTAATGACAGCTTTCATTTTGGATTAGCATCTTCCACTTTCATTTATTAGTTGTTTCATTTTCCTAGCATTTTTCATTTTCACCCAAAAAAGTTTTGCAGTACTAGGGCTGCCAATCCAAAACATATTATTTGGACTAATGTCAAGATTTTTAAAGACTGCACAACATTTTTTATAGCAGTCAAAATCACAACATTATACAGTGACCGTGTTGTCTAATTAAAAATGATGATAATAATGATGGTAAGAAACACCTTATGTTTGCTAAATCATTATGATTTCTTGCCCTTCAGTGCTGGGGTCTTGGGGTCAATTTATACATGAGACACTATCTACATTCTGTGTGTATATTCATGGTGTTCTGGTTTCCTCCTCCAATCCAAAAACAATGGTAATTCAATTGGCTTCCACCTAGTATGGCCTGATTGTTCATGTGTCTGTGCAATAGATTGGAAATTCTCTGACAGGAACTGTTATGTCTCATTTTTCTTTCTTCATGGAGGAAACATTCCTACTCTATGGTGAAAAACATACCAGTCTGTACATGGAATACAGCACCTTGCTGACTTGACAAGATTCACAGGCAGTTTACCTTATAATGAAGACACAGAAGTCGAATCCAATGTAGCTTATTCTAGTTTAGCTAAAGTAAAATATATTTTCCTAGATTTCTTCTTTGGTAAAAATGCCCCAAATCCTGTTACTCTGCATATGCAACAACTAAACTGACTCCATAGCAAACTAGGCTGAACTAACTAGAAGCCACAGGAATGGGGTTGGGGTAGAGGGGCCCACAATGGAACATACCAGCACACAAAATATGCAACAGCCTGCTTATGGCAGCATGGGACTGATATAGATGATATTTTCTAGTTCTCGATACAAAGATACACTATATTGTCAAAAGTACCTACCATTACACACACATGAACTTTAATGGCATTCCAGTCTTAATCCGTAGGGTTTAATATTGAATTGGCCCACCCTTTGTAGCTATAACAGCTTCAACTCTTCTGGTAAGGCTGTCCACAAGGTTTGGGAGTGTGTTTCTGGGAATGTTTGACCATTCTTCCAGAAGCGCATTTGTGAGGTCAGGCTCTGATGTTGGATGAGAAGACCTGGCTTGTAGTTTTTCACTCTAATTCATCCCAAAGGTGTTCTATCGGGTTGAGGTCAGGACCCTGTGCATGCCAGTTAAGTTTCTCACCCCAAACTCACTCATCTGTGTCTTTATGGACTCTGCTTTGTGCACTGGTGCGCAGTCATGTTGGAACATGAAGAGGCCATTCCCAAACTGCTACTACAAAGTTGGGAGCATGAAATTGTCCAACATGTCTTGGTATGCTGACGCCTTAAGATTTTCTAAGCCCAACCCCTGAAAAGCAACCCCACACCATAATCCCCCCTCCACCAAATGATTTGGACCAATGCACAAAGCAAGGTCCATAAAGAC
Source organism: Rana kukunoris (assembly GCA_029574335.1). Lineage (NCBI taxonomy): Eukaryota > Metazoa > Chordata > Amphibia > Anura > Ranidae > Rana > Rana kukunoris. The sequence continues at coordinate 289,102,435 of CM056049.1, forward strand.
ATGGAAGAGCAAGTTTGGGCTGGAGGAACTTGACTGACCTCAACCAAATAGAACATTTAGAGCAGAGACTGCGAGCCAGGCCTTCTAGTCCAACTTAAGTGCCTGACCTCACAAACGGTCTTCTGGAAGAATGGTCAAACATTCCCATAGACACACTCCTAAACCACAGAATTTGTGTTTGTTATTGAGCAGTAATTCTATCATTATTGTAGAATGGCTTGTAAAATTCAGAAAACAAGATTAGGGTGTTAAAAAAGCACCAGAAAAAGCACAGATAGAAAGCACATCCAGCATTAGAATCTTTGTTAGGAGATCAGCTCTAACCTTAATTTGGCTATTCCCTGTCTATTGGGGAAAACATCTCTTCTATCATGGTGTGGATTTACAGAAAAATAAACTTTCATGTTTACATTTTAGCATTTTAGCTATACTATTGCGTGAGATATCCATGTTAATTGTAGGTATATGAGCAATGATGAGAAATCAAGATAGTTGGTTCACAATGCACATTAAAGAGGAAGTAAAGCTTCCTGAAAAAAAAAAAAACCCTGCAAGACAAAGGCATAATAAGCTAATATGCATAGCATAATAGCTCATTATGAGGTACTTACCTGAGATTGAAGCCCCTGCAGCGGCCCTCGTTTGCCTCCTTAGCCTCCGCCATTACTCCCTTCAATAACGACACTCTCAGTGCGCCTGCGCCAGTGCAGTCTCTTTTGCAAATATCTCCTAAACGTGTAGGTTTAGAAGATATTGCTTGTACCTACAGGTAAGCCTTAATCTAGGCATACCTGTAGGTAAAAGTGGTCTGTAAGCCTGCCTACACACGATCAAATCTATCTGCTGGAAACAGTCGGCCCGACCGTCCCAGCAGACAGATTCGATCGCGTGTACGGGCGAGCCGACGGGTTTGGCCAGCCGACAGATTTTAAAGCATGCTTTCAAATCTGTCGGCTGGGAACCCGTCCGCCCAACATGTCTGCTGGTTAGTACGCTAACCAGCAGATATATCTTCTCGCACATGCGTCGAATGGATTGGATGCATGCGCGGAAGTAATTCACTTCCTGGTGCGGTGACGTGGCGGCGTCAACGTCACCGCCACGTCAGCGCACCGTCTGCCGGCGGGGATCTGTGTGTACATGATCAAACCAATACATCCCAGCAGACAGATTTGTTCAAATCGATCTGTCCGACCGATTTGAACAAATCTGTCTGCTCGTGTGTACGGGGCCTAAGGGTTTACAACCACTTTAACTTTTGTGACTAGAGTTCATTGATGCCTAGATGCAAAGGCCAAAATTTAGCAGTGTTAGCAAGTGTCAGATAACTTAACTCTAAAGCCAATTTGCATGCATTAATATTGTATGCATATTTTTAGGAATACATTCCATTTTATTTTGGTACACAATATTATTTTAAAAAAATGCCTTGTTTTTTTGTAGGCTGAAAAATGTTCACATATGCTAAAAAATGTTAAACAAAAAAAATAAAAATTCCCAATTATTTATGTTTCTTATTATTTTTAAGCTTTTTTGTCCAAGGAGCATTCAGCATGCATAGAATAACCCTGTCACTGCTGATTCCGATCGTCCATGAAGACCCATCTGTGATGGAAAACTGGGACTGGAGTAAGCAGCGACAAGAAGTATTGACTCCTAGTTTTCAATGGGAGAACATATATTAATACATGCTTGGCAGGGGTCATCATGCTGGGGAATGTTAATATATGGATTTCAGGCAGAAAAAAAGGAGGAGTTTTAGAGGAGTTTAGCTACATTAAGGCTACTTTCACGCTGAGGTGCTTTGCAGGCGCTATAGAGCTAAAAATGTCCTGCTAGCCGCATCTTTGAGGTGCTGTAGGAGCAGTGTATACACCGCTCCTAAAGCGCCCCCGCCCATTGAAATCAATGGGCAGCGCCCCAAACCACCGGCAAAGCGCTGCTGGCGATTTTAACCCTTTTCGGCTGTTAGCGGGGGTTAAACGCGCCCCGCTCAAGGCCAAATAGCACCACAAAATGAAGGTAGAACGCCGCTAAAAATAGCAGCGCTTTACCACCAACGACACAACCATAGGCGTGCCCACGGGGTGTGCCGGGTGTGCCCAGGCACACCCTAATCATCCCTGTGCTGTGTCATTTGTTTGACATCTTTTGTCTTGCTGACTGCCTGCAACATGAACTGTACCTGCAGGAAGTCGGGTCCGGCTGGCAAAAACAGCTGTGGGCTGCGAGTGGGAGGACTGAGCCACTGGTTGCTACAGCCGCCTCGCATCTAGCAACCAGTGATGTCAGAGCCGGCTCTCTCTCCTATCCTTCCTGTCTCGCACAAAATGATGAGAGAGGAGACACAGCCGATCTGCTCTCTCTCCTCTCTCCTGGAGGGAAGTCAAGCGTGAAGCTAACAAGCTCACACTTCCCACAGTACACACACAGAAGAGGGAAGAGAGAGCCGATCGGCGAGAGAGGAAGGAGGGAAGAGAGCGCTATCAATGCCGGCTCTTGTGCTCTGAGCTGTTTCATGAGAGAGATGCTCTCAGCTCAGATCCCTGCTGGAAGGCATGAGCACTGTTAGGAGACACTAAACGGAGCCGGGGGCACTAATGAACACTGATACAGGGGGGCGCCAGGTGGGTTCTGTAGCTCCCCCATAATTTCACATATAGCACCCCTTCAGCAGCTGCCTCTGAAAGATATTTGGGTTTGCTGCTACCAGCGACACTGCCGCCCCTCAGCCTGCCCCTGCGTGTCCAGAGATTGGCAAACAGCATGTCAGGCTACAGGTTCTCATTCCTGTGCCCCGTGCAGCATAAGGGGGAGGGATCCTGGAAGCACCTGCTATTATCCAATCATGCTGTGCCTTTGCTACAATCCCTCCCACTTCTGCTGCCACCTTGTTTTGATTTCAGGCAACTCCAGAGGAAAAATAAGAAGCAAGACCTCCCAGCTCTCCAACTCCCATGTGAGTCTTTTTCTAATGTATTCTTCATGGAGGGGAGAAGAAGGTTGTGCAGCAGCTTGTAGAGTGATAGGTTTGCGTTTAGTACAGACAGACAGCAGTGTTCTCCAGAGGGGGACAGGACAAGGGGAAGACATACTCTTATAAGTTATATATGGTGTAATTATCAGGCTGCTAGATCCTCAGCATCAGACAACAGAACACACACACCTCATACATTGATTTATATCAGCAAGAATCATGTTTATTACAGAGACTTATGTGATAGGGAGAAACAAATCTATGAGATCTGTGCATTCTGTCCCTTTCCTGTCTCTGCTAGCTCCATCTTTAACCCATTTGGCTAATGCACACTTGTTTTGCTCTCTGAAGAGCAATCAACATTTAGATTGCTCTTTAGAAAACATTAGACAGGTGATGAGAAGGTGTTATATCACCTCCTCCCCGCCTGCTTTATCTCCTTGAACCCCACACTAGTGCATTGCAGAGCATCTCTGTTCACTTGAATGGGCTGTGTTCAGTGGGTGGTAGCTCCTGCCAGAAGCCACATGTTCCCACCATGACAAAAAACATCCAAATCACAGCATGTGAACAACTCCAGCTGCTGCCCATGCAGCTAAAATAGTAGGAGTTGGGGGTGGTAAAAATGTGTCTCAATTAAAGAATTTTCCAACCCCTTAACCACTAGTGTGATTGAGCCCTGGTTTGGTGTCAATCTCAATATAAGTAAAGTGAACTTTCCCTCTCCCTCATCATGTTACCATAAAGTTTTTTTTTTAAACTAATCTGATAAATATATATGCCACTAAATTCATATACCACCATTGTAAGGGCTCAGTACATTTGCAGTAAGGAGGCAAAAAAGTAGGCATTTGAGCCATGGGTTTATTGTCACCTGAACCACTGGTTATTATATCTGCAGAGCCTGGACCAGCTCTGTGACATCAGCTGACAGCAGGCTTTAGCGGAGGGGTAGAGTGGTGTGCACTTTGTGGATTGTCTGTGGTGTAAGCTTATTACTGGTTGGAAGCTTCTGTGGAGGCTCTCAAAATTTAGAGCTAGGACTACAGAAAATAGGATGCCTTGATCGGCTCTGTAGCTTACGCATGCAAATGTGTGCTGACTAAACCCCGGCTTTTAACGCACACTGTTAGACCGAATAATTTGATTGGTTAGCAGGCTGGTCAGTAAGTTGATCTGGGAATATCTTTGGTTTTGTTTTGCATGCGTTGCCCTTCCATGTGCTCCTTGCTGTAAAGGCCAGTTATAGGTGAGGGCATTGGCCATTTGTTTGTACTGAAATCTGAAAGTGTAATACTTGAACTTTCAAATAAATAATCTTTGAAAGGGTTTATGCACTATGGTAGAATTTATTTATATCAGCTACCATGTGATGATGTCAGTTGGCAAACCTTTGAAAATTGTAATGTAGTTTTTTCATTTGGAGCCAGTCAGAGTGGGATGGTGCCGCCGGATTACAATTAAGTGTGTTTGGGCCTATGAATTGTGGCAGCAGCCTCTGGTAGCGCCCTGTATGCTCACAGATGTGGTGGTGGCGGTGCACCAAAGTGGGTGTAAAGATCTTAAATATACAGGTGAACTTTTGTTTTATTGCACATATCACTTTTTTTTTGGTGGAGGAACAATGAAAATGGCAGCTAATAGCCATCAGGAGATCCGCTTTTGTTTGTAATGCATACATGAATTTAATCTGATGGTTTCAACCATATTCACTTTTTTTTAGTTATGTATGCATCACTTTGTTTGCACTCAACACTTTAATAAGTTTTGCACAGAATGCAATCGGCACGAATCAGCACATATATTTAATATTTAGGTATTTCTCAAAGTGTTTGTTCATTCACACGTAATGCAGTGTGCTGTTTTCTCCATGTTATTATCATATTTTTTTAAATCTTTTAGTGAATTACCACTAAGCACTTTAGTTTCTATGCACATTTATCAGATTCTATTTAGCCTATTTTTCTTAGGCCACTCCCACTGTCGGGTGTTATCTCTGCATGCCCACTATGAACCGTGGTATGCTAAGTGCTTTAATTTTTATTTTATTTTTGTGTTCCCTAGGTATTTCACAATCCTAGCAACACCCATGCACCATTGTGAGAGGCAGCATTTCACTTTTTCTAGCTAATAAGCAATGGTGGAGGGTGTCCGGAATCTATCTGTGGTCTGCAGAGCAATCTTGCATCCCCTGACATTTAGTCTATAGTAGCCTGCTGGGACTCAGGGCTGTTATCATTGGCAGATTGATATGAGAAGAGGAGGAGTTTGTGGTGCAAACGAGGAAGTGGTCTGGGAGAGCTTCTGGTGTTGTCATGGGACAAAGTATGACTGATTCTTTTAATGGCTCTCTGGCTTCTTTGCAGCCCTTAAAGTGGAAGTAAACCCTTTTTTGGCACTTGTACCTACAGGTAAGCCTATAATAAGGCTTACCTGTAGGTACAGTGAATATCTCCTAAACCTGCATGTTTTAGGAGATATTCACGCTGCATGCTGGCGGTGACGTCACCGGCACATGCACTCTGAAGGAACGGTATATCCGTGCCATTGCTTCACAGCTTTGTGCGCGGTGGAGTGACATCAACCCAGCACGGCCAATCAGACAGCTGGAGGACATGAACCTGACGGGAAGACCAGGTGAAGATGGAGGAGACTGTCAGTGGTGACATCACAGCACTGGAGGGCTTTGTTCTAAGTTAAGTATTTCATAATGTGGTAGTATGTGCTGCAAAGTAACACATTATTCCTTTATTATGCAGGGTTTAAAAAAAAAAGCACTAATGGGCACTGATAGGAGGCACTAATGGGCACTGATAGGCTGCATTAATGAGCATGTATGCTTCTAACAAGACCTCTGGAGTGCATTCTATTCTTGAGATATATATATATCGTTTTATAATTGGCCCCCCTACTTTTGTCCCTGTCCCCCCATGTGCCCCCCTAAATATGAAAGCTGGAGACGCCACTGCCTAGACATCTTGAATAGCGGCAGGCAAGTGGCTTCAGGGCAGCCTGCCAGATTGAGGTGAGTGAGAGAGGGAGAGACAGCACTGAGCAGGGCAGCTTGCTAACTAGATCGAGGTGAGAGAGAGAGAGAGAGAGAGAGAGAGAGAGAGAGAGAGACAGCACTGAGCAGGGCAGCAGTTTCATATTTCATAATATTTCATAATCACCACACCAGCACCCTGATCACTGTCATACCAGCATCTTGATCACCGCTATACACCGTACGTTATGCCCCATACCAACATCCTGACCACCACCATACCCCATATCTATACTCCACACCAGTGCCATGATCAATGCCATATCATCATCCTGATCACTGCCATACCCCCATACTAGTGTCCTAATCATCACCATAACCCATACCAGCATCCTGATCAATTGAAATTCTTAAGGTGTATATATACACACACACAAACGCACGTGTGTTTGACCTTTGGTTTGAGGTGCACACCCTAATGCAATAGGCTGCGCACGCCTATGGACACAACGCCTCAGTGTGAAAGTAGCCTTATAGAGAAAGGTTTGCAACCTCTTTGAATTAACCTGAATTTCTTTCAGAATGTCTACCAAATTAATGTCTAATCTTCAACCAATGTCATAACACAAAGCAAAGATAGTTTTAAATTTCAAAGAACACAACGTTTTATATGATTGTATCATTATTAGCTAAATTATCTAAACAAAAACACTTTACAATAAAAGCATATTATCAATGTGGACTAATCTCTCGAAAATAATGTAACTGCATTCATACACACACCTTATTGCATGCTAGAAAAGGAATTATTTTGGAAAATATTTACAGTATATTTGTATTCAAAAATATTAGGCTAATTTCTCACTTAATAAGCTTTTGTCTGTGTACGTTTTGTACTTTTATGTTCATAAACATCTGTAAATTTATGAATGTGAATGCATTGCGATATGTGCTGTTAACTTATTTTATGACGCACTTTATCTTGTGTACATGAATTCATTATATCTATCATTCAGTGAATGTCATAGAGGTTTATGGCTGTCACACCACGTTTGAGGAATGTTTTAGGCAATGTCTCTAAAAAGGCTTATTGCAATGAGGACTCAATTTTCTCCCATGCTGTGTTTGAAAAATTCTTTTGCCAGGATAAAAACTAAACCTTCTAAAGGAAATGCTTTTCATTACAAACACATGTCAATTATTGGACTGTTGGCATCTTCCTGGTGAGAGGGAAAATGTAAATGAATAACAAGTGTTGCAACAATATCAGCTTTATAATTAGAAATTCCTTTAAATGTTAATGCCATGTGTATAAACGACCACATTTTCCATAGTAAAACTCACAGCAACGTTTAACAGCAATTCTTTGGCTAAATTAGCATTGGGACATTGGGAACATCAGCTTTTAAGAAGAGCTGGAATGCAGCTGTTCCTAAACCTTACTGTAACTATATGAGCACTTTGATTTTTTTTTTATTAGATTTATAAAGTTTAATGTTGGACCCTTATATGCTTTCCAGTAACTGACTTTGCAATTTCCATTTATTGGTGAAAATTTAAAACATTAAATTTTCTCTTATTCTTTATTAAAAAAAACGAAACTGCTAACTTATGTTATCTTCATATTGATGTTTTAGTCATTTTTAAAGTGAATGTATGATGGTTTGATTTGGTTACGTATGTTCTCCTTATATTGATATTATAGTCATTTTTAAAGTGAATGTATGATGGTTTGATTTGGTTACGTATGTTCTCCTTATATTGATATTATAGTCATTTTTAACGGGAATGGATGATGGTTTTGAACATATTTTATTTTAGAAGTCAGTGATAGAAAATTACATATCAAAAATTGATAAATCTGAAATACAGTATTTGTATATTCATATGTTGCATTCTCTTTTTGGGGCACAGATAGGGCCTTGAGCTCCTGTTTACATTTGTACAGCCTCTCAAGTTTGATTTTTCAGTGTAAAGCCTGTAGTTTACTGAACTCAATAGCTCACACTAAAATATATTCACACTATTTAACAGTGACTCATTTTAGAGTATAATCATTTACTCAACAGCTCATTCCTTAATCAGACAAACCACATCTTCAAAACAGGCAATGTTTATTGTACTTCATTTTAACTAACCCGCAGTGCACTGGGAATTCTGTTGCCACATATTACATGATTACATGAAACACCAGTTACAAACTTATATACTAAAAAAAAACTATAACTTCAAAAATTGATTTTCGTACTCAGAATTATTACATTTTACCTTTAAAGAGCAGCAGTAAATAAATATGTGGCCTACCAATCCCTTCTGTGCACATAGGGTTAAATAAGCCTCTTTGTTACTATAAATCCCTTAACACCTCCACATATGGGCTTCATTATCAGGATTACTGGATCTTTCTAATCGTTTAAATGTTGTGACTCCATGCTGCATTATATTACATGTTTAAATACAATTCTGCAATGTTGCTGCTTCTTGAGGATTCATTGCCTAGATATCAGCCAAGGAATTAAACAGTTAGGTTTGAACCTATAAAGTGATGTTTAGTGGCTTGGAAGTGTGAGGGTCTGTTATGAATTAGAGAAGAAAAAAGATAAATGGTGAACATACAGTAGTGTCTGTACTTTTGTCTTTGCTTAAAATCACATTTGGGGCCAGAAGGGGATATGAACAAGAAATGTGTTCCCTGCAGAATTATTTTAAAAACTGAAATGTTTTAACCACTTGCTTACTGGGCACATATACCCCCTTCCTGCCCAGGCGAAATTTCAGCTTTCAGCACTGCGTCGCTTGAAATTAAAATTGCGCGGTCGTGCGACGTGCCTCAAAAATCTACGTCCTTTTTTTCCCCACAAATAGAGCTTTCTTTTGCTGGTATTTGATCACCTCTGCGGTTTTTTTTTGTGCTATAAACAAAAAAGAGCGACAATTTTGGAAAAAAAACACACAATATTTTTTACTTTTTGCTATAATAAAAATCCCATTTTTTTAAAAAAATTTTTTTTTTTTCCTCAGTTTAGGCCGATGTATGTATTCTACATATTTTTGGTAAATAAAAAAAACAATCGCAATAAGCGTATAGTAATTGGTTTGTGCAAAGGTTATAGTGGCTAGGAAATAAGGGATAGAATTCTGAATTATTATTTTTTTTTTACTATTAATACGGCGATCTGCGAATTTTGTCAGGACTGCGATATTGCGACGGACACATCGGACACTTTTGACACATTTTTGGGACCATTCACATTTATACAGCGAACAGTGCTATAAAAACGCATTAGGAAAAACAAGGGGGGTGGTGTCTGCGCTGTGAAAAGTGGGTGAAATCCAAGGGTGGTACGGGAATAAATCCCTGGGCTGGTGAACGTGGGGGAGGGGGGGGAGGGGTGGTGTTTTTAGAACAGAGTGATAGCGTACATAAGTTTAGTGTCAATACGTAAACCGTCAAAATGTAGCACAAAAGATAATATTGAATACTAAACAATGGCAAGTGACAAAAAAGGAGTACAAATTCACAAGCAGTAAAATGTACACAATGTGCTGGTCCAAGTAATGTGAAATCAGGGAGAACTACCGCTAGGGGCGCCCCTGAATGTGTAACACAGTGAACAATACAAATAATAATATATAAATCAGTGAAGAAATGCAAAAAAGTCTCTGAAAGTGTTTCCCAAATGTCCCAGAAGACAGGTTCCAAAGATGTCCCAGAAGACAGTTTCTAAAAGATGGAGAAAATGGTGCCGGGAAAGGACGTGGTACAGTGAACACCTCAGGTGGTCCCTAGCCCCTCACCTCACGGCTATGGCACGGATAGCCAAATAAAACCACCTCTGGCAGGGGGAGGAGGAATACACTTCAATGGACAGAAACGACATCAGCACTCAGCAGTAAGGCATGGAGAAGATACAAAGCAAGTAGGATATGGTGTTATGGAAGTGTCTAAACAGGCAACATCATTCACTCATACATCCACTCACATGGAGGTGATGGATGGTGGGCCTATCTCCCACAAACACCGAGTTCGTCCTAAGTCCTGGATGCACACTTGGCTCCTCTTCTTCTGTGTCTGAGCTGGGTGGACACTTGGAGCAGATAGAGGGGACCCTCACACAGCATATAGGATGGGAGAAAAAAAGACCATAGTACAGCCCCGCAAAAATGGAACAGGTTTATTAAAACATATAGGTGCACTCACATTTGGATGATAAAAACTGGGCACAGAAACCAAACGGACGGCAGGGGGGTCTTGCTGCGTCAGGCGTGTGGACTCTGATGCTCCTTGATCCCTACGCGTCCCTACGCGTCTCATCATGTCACATGACTTCCTTAGGGGATCTGAGACACTATCTACTTTCCCCTAAGGAAGTCATGTGACATGATGAGACGCGTAGGGACGCGTAGGGATCAAGGAGCATCAGAGTCCACACGCCTGACGCAGCAAGACCCCCCTGCCGTCCGTTTGGTTTCTGTGCCCAGTTTTTATCATCCAAATGTGAGTGCACCTATATGTTTTAATAAACCTGTTCCATTTTTGCGGGGCTGTACTATGGTCTTTTTTTCTCCCATCCTATATGCTGTGTGAGGGTCCCCTCTATCTGCTCCAAGTGTCCAGCTCAGACACAGAAGAAGAGGAGCCGCATCCAGGACTTAGGACGAACTCGGTGTTTGTGGGAGATAGGCCCACCATCCATCACCTCCATGTGAGTGGATGTATGAGTGAATGATGTTGCCTGTTTAGACACTTCCATAACACCATATCCTACTTGCTTTGATCTTCTCCATGCCTTACTGCTGAGTGCTGATGTCGTTTCTGTCCATTGAAGTGTACAGAGGTGGTTTTATTTGGCTATCCGTGCCTACGTGAGGTGAGGGGCTCCCACTGTACCAGCACCATTTTCTCCATCTTTTAGAAACTGTCTTCTGGGACATCACCTGTCTTCTGACATTTGGGACTTTCAGAGACTTTTTTGCATTTCTTCACTGATTTATATATTATTATTTGTATTGTTCACTGTGTTACACATTCAGGGGCGCCCCTAGTAGTTCTCCCTGATTTCACATTAGGCACATTGTGTACATTTTACTGCTTGTGAATTTGTACTCCTTTTTTGTCACTTGCCATTGTTTAGTATTCAATATTATCTTTTGTGCTACATTTTGACGGTTTACGTATTGACACTAAACTTATGTACGCTATCACTCTGTTCTAAAAACACCACCCCTCCCCCCCTCCCCCACGTTCACCAGCCCAGGGATTTATTCCTGTACCACCCTTGGATTTCACCCACTTTTCACAGCGCAGACACCACCCCTCTTGTTTTTCCATTTGTTACTTCTCTCTGCCCAGGACAGAGTGTCAGGTGTTTGCAGCAGTGACCCCATCCCACTCCACCACCCCCCTCGGTAGCGCAGGAGCCTCTATCTACAATAAAAACGCATTAATTACGGTATAAATGTGAGTGGCAGGGAAGGGGTTAACACTAGGGGGTGAGGAAGGGGTTAAATGTGTATCCTGGGTGTGTTTTAACTGTGTGGGGGGAGGGGACTGACTGGGGGAGATGACCAATGCTGTGTCCCTATGTACAAAGCACACAGCATTAGTCTCCTCCCTGACAGGACGTGGAGCTCTGTGTTTACACACAGAGCTCCACGTCCCTGCTCTAAAACTGCTGATCAGCGGGTACCTGGCGGACATCGCGACCGCCAGGCAAGCGCATCGGCATCTCGGGGACGTGCCGGGTGCGTGCACGCGCCGCCATCGGCGAGCGCCCCCATCGGCGAGCGCCCCCCAGTGGCCGGAGAACACGATGCTGTCAATTGACGGCGGCTTGGATATTCAGATCCACTATGCCGCCGTCATTTGACGATATGCGGGGCCTCAAGTGGTTAAAGAGCTTGCCATTTATATGATAAAATGGCTGACATTAGCTGGTGTAATTAATGGAAGGCTTACAGTATAAGGCTGCCATATGGACATTATAATTATAACTCTTTTTAAAAGGCTGCCATTGCTGACCTTTTTCTGAGAAAGTTAGTTGCCTATCTGTCTCTGCAGATCAAGAACGTCAGAGTAATGCCGCGTACACACGATCATTTTTTGTGATGAAAAAAAACGACGTTTTCTGTAAAGAAAAAAACGACGTTTTGAAACGTCACTTTTCAAAGACGATGTTGCATACACACCATCGTTTTTTTCACAAAAAGCGAGGTTACGTTCACCACTCTTTTCCATTGAAGCTCGCTTCATAACTAGCTTCTGGGCATGCGCGGGTTGAAAAACGTCGTTTTAAACGACGTTTTTGCTACACACGGTGACTTTTTGTGAAACAAAAAACGACGTTTTGAAAAACGACACAAAAAATTCAAGCATGTTGGAATTTTTTTGTGGTCGTTTTTTTTAAGACAAAAAACGACGTTTTGCCCACACACGATCAATTTAAATGACGTTTTAAAAAACAACGTTTTTTTTCATCGCAAAAAACAACCGTGTGTACGCGGCATAAAGGTAAAATTACCTAATATTTCTCAGCCTGTGGCAACTGAAGCCGTTAATTCGGAAAACTACCAGGCAACTATCATTTTCAAATGGAGAGTAGGGATGAGTTCCAGGTTTAGACCAAACCTTGCTTGTTTGAGCATTTGTCTTAACACTGAACTTGTTGCAGGAGATGAACGTCATATACAGCAGTGTTTTTCTACTGATGCAATATATGAAAGTTTCCTTCTTCAGCTGCCAATGCTTGTTAAGTTAGCAGCGGATTTCACTATGTGTCAGGATCAGCAGCTAAGGTGACCAGACACGTAGCTACACAAGGGAACTGAGACCAAACAAAGGGTATATATATATATATATATATATTAAGTGATATTTATTTATAGTGAGAATACACCAACAAACATACACAGCAACCAATGAAAACATAAACCACTCCAGCAAACAAGAATAACTAATAAACCTAATAGCTAACTATATACAATGGGCCAGATTCACAGAGCGATTACGCCGGCGTTACAGGAGATGCGCGGCGTATGTCTAATTGTGCGCGTGCGTTTCGATGCACGGCATTCCCAAAACGAGATACGCAAGAAATCAATTTTTTTTTTGTCCAGCGTAATTTCGTTAGACAGGCGCATCCGTCCGCGCAAAATTGCGCTAGACACACCATTGATTTGCTATTCAAATATGCTAATGAGGGAGTTACGGGGATCCACAAAAGAACGTTGGTGCAGCGCAGGCTTTGCGCTGTGCGCAACAGCTAAATGTCCTGTCTAAAATTAGACCATATAAAAGCTGGTATAAAATTAGACAATTCGTCTACATGTCAGATAAAGCAACACTGGTAGGCCCCGTACACACGGCCGAGGTTCTCGGCAGAAACCAGCGAGAAGCTTGCTGGGATCCTCATTCTGCCGAGAACCTCGGCCGTGTGTACACTCTCGGCGAGCATCCCGTCGGGAAAGCCGCCGAGAGAAAATAGAGAGCAGGTTCTCTATTTTCTCGGCGGCCCTTCGGGATTAATAGCTGGTCGCCTTTCCCGACGGGATGGTCGCCGATTCTGACGGCCGGCCGAGAACCTCGACGGGCAGAACGATGTGTTCTGCCCGTCGAGGTTCTCGTACATGTGTACGCCGCCGTACGCCGCTGTAGTGAGGAGCTGAGCAGTCACACATGTTGCCCAACAAACTGTATGCCAACATGCCAGTGGCATTCATGCTCATAGCTATACTACTGACTTTAGATGAGCAAAGAAGGAGGAGGGCACTGAGGAGGGTTTTTTTTTTAACTTTTTTTTTGCTTATATAAACTTTACAATTAAATCTAATCTAATACAATATTCTTAGCTGATACAAGCCCCTCACTCTTCACTCTTCACTCTTCACGGGAGAGGATATATCACACACGCATAGACATCTATGGCATGAGTGATTCTGAGGTGTCTCGCATCTTCAGATTCACCCCTCATGCCATCATGGAATTAACCAGCCCAACACATGACACTACTCATGACACCTACATATACAATCAGAGCCCCATCCCCACAGATTTCGAACAGAACGTGTATGGGGACAGCTGGCTGGTTGGTGAGTGACATGGGTGGCAGGCATGACTGTCCCCCCCCATGATGCACACATCACAAGGGGCACATGCACTACTAACATCCTCCTGTCTTTTCCCTTCAAGGTGACTCTGCATATGAACTGGGACCCCATATCATGACCCCATCTCATGCCAGCTCACATTATGCATCTTTGCACATTAAACACACACATTAATCAAGGCACAATGAGAATGCATGCATGCACACCACTGTGGTCCCTAGCACACACACCCCACATCCTCATCAAATTGGATTGGCACAAGTCCACCATGCAGGACTTGTGAGCAGCAACGCCACGCCAAGGCTCCAATTATGTCACTGTACATTCATACACCATTCACACGGACCTGGGGATCACTTCTCCCTGGTCCTGGGGAACCCTTCTCCACCAAAGATGAGGGTGACACCCCTTTTCCGGCAGGAATGTCACCCCCACATTCAAACAGCATTCACAACCCCCCCCAAAAAAAAATGCCCAGCAAAAAAAAAAACATTTCAGCTAAAAAAAAAAAGGCCAAAAAAAAAAAACACATGCCAAAAAAAAGCGGAAAAACAAATTAATGCCGTTGACGTGAGCCACACCTGGGGCGCCCCCGGCCACGGCCCCGGCTCCTCAGGGGAGACTCATTGGGGAGGGGGTAATCCGGGGAAGGAGGAGCAGCCCCTGGTCTCTGCCCACCTGGCGGCCTGCCCTCCAAGGCCACGGCAATTTTGTTCAGGCCAGCACCTAGTGTTGCCGTGTTGGCCTGGATAGCCTGGGTGAGGGCCCTCACATCCTGCCCAACGCCTGCTGTTGTAGTCTGCAGGTCGTTTAGGCAGTTTGTAAGAGCCAGGGAGTGGCAGTCCAGGTCCCCAAGCGTATCCTTTATGGAGGACAGGCTCTCCTCCACCCGCACCAAAGTCTGGCTGACCTCTCCCAGATGGCGGGTCTGAAGGAACTGGTCCCTTCTCAGATTGGCGGGCAGGACATCGGCCACCCCCCTGGTCTTCTGGGTCGCCTTCCTGCCTCCAGCTGATACTTGTGGCCGGGGAGAAGGGGAGCCCCTTGGGAGGGGTGCCCTGTTGGGGGAGGAGTGGGAGGGGCTACCCCTTATGGAGGGCTGGCTGCTGCCAGCCAGAGGGGAAGAGTCCTCCAAAAACAAAAGTCCACTGCCTGACATGGACTCCTCAAACTCCTCCTCCTCAACCTCCTCCGAGGACTCCGGCCTTGTCGGGGGGTCCTCATCAGGCTGCTGTCCTGGGGATGGTGCGGTCAGCCCAGATGGCCCAGCACCCTCCTGCACATCTGTGGATGACACAAAACATTCACAGGTTGGAGGATCCACACACTTGCCACATATTCCCTTTCACCCCCTCCCCCACACATGCTACACACCTGATAGGGCAAAAAAACCTTACCTGGCATCACAGGCTCCTGACTTGAGTCATAGCCAGGCAGGCCCTCCACTTCTTGCCTATGAAAGGTCTGGGCCACCGCACGCTCCTCCGCTATCAGCCTAACAGGGCATGGTGGGCCCCCTCCTGTGGCCCTGGCATGGGCTAGCATTTTGGCCAGCTTCTTTTTGACCAGACGCCGGAGGTCATTGATCTTCTTTTCAATCCCCGACCGTGTCCGGGTCTCCCCCCCCCCCCCGATGCATTCACCTCGTCAGTAATCATGTCCAAAATCTCTCTCCTCCTGGCCGGGGTGGTGTTGGCACTCTCCGGGCCGTGGAGGTAATGCCCATATTGGGAAATGGCCTGGGCAAGAATTTGTTTCTCCCCAAAAGTAAAATTTAACTTCCTCTTTCTCTCAGTCATACTCAGACAAAAACTCACTCCCAAACAGTCAGCAAAAATCACTCACAAAAACAAGCAGGAAAAATCACTCACAAAAACAAGCAGGAAAAATCATGCAAGAAAACAAACGAACAAAAAACTATCAACCAAAAACTCTCACAAGCAGTCACCAAAAATCACTTACAAATATCTTCTAACAAACACTAGATCACACAGTACAGTCCACAAATATCACAAAGACAAACCACAACGCAACTAACAACAGAACAAAAGCACCTTGCTGTATATGGAGGGATACAAAGAGATGTACTTTTGCAAAGGAAGTGCGTTTCTGTCTGTCTATTTATGCTGTCTGCGTAGTTCATGATTTTGCCCTAGTCCACTTCCAATTTTACTGATTGCGCTCTTCCCAAGTTGGGAGCATGCGCACAGAGGTGCTGACATGGTATGCTTCAAGCGCGCATGCGCGAGCCGGCCGGCCCTTCATTTGCATGGGGTCACGGCTCATTTCAATGTAACACGCCAACGTCCTTCCCAATTTGTATTACTCCGCTTTGCGCCTCAGAAATAACGACGAGAATAGGGTGATTGCGCCGCTACATTGCGCCGGTCTAACGTAAAGGCGGTGCGCTACGCCGGTCCAATAATGCGCAGATGTACCTGAATCTGGCCCAATATCTACAACAATATCTACAACAAGGGAAAAGGCAACAGGGATGCAAGGAAAAGGACACGGCTGGGGACAAGAGCATAGAACAAGGCAAGAAGGATCAGGACAAGGACAGGTGGGCAGGTTGGCAGGCACAAGCTGGTAGCAGACAGGAAGGGACCAGAATCTTGACGCACTGGGGGAAGGAAGGAGCAGCCTTAAATTTCCAGGCAGCTGGAGCCAGGTGCGGCCGATCAGAACCTGACAGCTTCTGGGAGACACCTGCTGGTGGACACTGGAACTGCAGCAAACAGCGCAGAGCAGGATAGTGCCACCAGCAGGTGAACTTATTCCTAACACTATGAGACTTTTATCCGTGTCTCCTGTGGAGTCATTTTTTTCATTCTAACCCTTCCTGAGTGGCCATTGGAGTGGATTTATGCCATTAGCGGAACCAATCTGGTGTTCCCAAAGTGTTTTTTGACCGCCCTGTAAAAAGGGGTCAAACAGCTCTGGTAAATGGCCATCTTTATACTGAGCACTTGTGGTGGAAGATCTAGAAGTTTTACCTCAGAGCATTCCGTTTTGGTGTTGGGATTTAGTCACCTATGGACTTTATGCTTGCTTATTTTTTCATTTATGTGCACATTTAAGTTTGATGCAATGTTTTTCTTTGTGCCAGTTTTTCACATGAACATGTATAGCACCTTACTCTTTAATTTATAATTCTACACAGTTTAGTGATTTGTTCACTTTAAAGGGGGCAGCTTTGGCTTATATGTTCTCTCAACAAGACGCAATTTTTTTGGTATATATTTTCAGCACTGTATAAGTGCCATTTTGACCAGTTTTGATTAACTTCTGTCTATACAGATGTCTGTGCAAACATGTTTCCTGTGTGAAGTAGCATTTATGTATTGGGCTGAGGATAGTGTAAAGTTTGTAAACTGTCTGGTCTTACTAAAATGTTTAATGATAGGAAGTGAAGTTAATGTTATCCTATATTTCATTCAAATAACAAACAGGAACTTTGTTTTCAAAGGAGTAAATGGTTGAAATGCACACAGGTTTACTTCACACTTTAGATAAGGACAGCAGAGGACGCATCTGAGTGTAGTAGTAAAAAAAAAATGTATTCACATGACAATTGGCAACTTACAAGACAATGTAGTGATATCTGGCAGACTGGCACATACATGTAGAAACGTCACTCAGGGTCATCTTCCGGAGGATGTATCTTGCAGAAAAGGATGAAGTTTCTTGGAAGGGATTGCAGCACCTGTAGAGACAGGGTTAAGCATGTTAAAATATGTGGGTCTTCCACCTTACATGGGTCTGAACATCTATTAATCATTCAGAAGGAAAGCCGAGCTGGGTTCAGCTGTCACTGGAGCCTATGCATGTGGATAGGAGCCATGGAAAGCACTGGGATAACACAAGATGGCTGACATAGCTTGGCTCAGGAAGTGATGCCACGTGTATGGGCATGGTTATGTATTTTGAATCGGCACTACCTTTTTCTGAAACCAATAGGTTTTGTTTGAGAAAGAGGAAGCCCTGCCTCAAAACACGTGCAACTGCAGCCACACATGTGACATCACTTCCTGAGCCACATGCTCTCTGCAGTCGGACCATGTTGTGGTCTTTCAGTGCTTTCTAGGGCTCATATCCACATCTATAAGCTTCAGTGACAGCTGAACCCAGCTCGGCTCTCCTTCTTCTGGATAATTAATGGATGATCAGATCCATGTGAGGCGGAAGACCCACATATTAGAAGGCCCTTTACCCTGTATTTCTCTACAGGTGCTGCAATCCCTCCCAAGAAAGCTCACCCTGTTCTGCAAAAGGTCCATCCCAGGAAGATGACGCTGAACGACTTTTCTAAATGTACTGTATATGCCCGATATCACTCCATTGTTTTGTAAGTTGCCAATTGTCGTGTGAATGTTTTTTTTTTTTTATACTGCTATACTTACTGTATTTATTGGCGTATAACACTCACTTTTTTACCCTCAAAATAGAGGGTAAATTGTGCTTGCGTGTTATACGCAGGGGGCTATGGAATTTATTTTTCCTGAGAATTCCCTCTTAAAGTTAGGGTGCGTGTTTTACGCCTGTGCGTGTTATACGCCGATAAATACGGTAGTTGCACCCTCTGCTGTCCTAATCTTTTACCATAATCACCTGTCTTTTCAGAGGTGCTGCACTACAGTGTTTGGAAACCACTCCACCACCTCACCTGGACCCCCCCAAGCAATCCTCCTCTGGTGTGTTGGTCACATACACTTCTGCGCCATACATACATGTCTCTTACTTTACACTTTAGAAAATATAGCATTCTGCATCATAATTAGCAACATTGGCTCCCATGAGGTGTGGAATGAAAAGCATTTCCAGTCTGTTACTATGAACTCTAGTATAGCTGGCCATACACACTAAACAGTGAGGGTGGATGAATCTCCCACTATGGCTATTGCATTTTGATAGCAAGCAGAGTTGGCTGTTAAAATACCTCAACAGTACTTGCATTAGATTGGATGTAAGCATTGTTAGGCTGACAATTTCTCACTTGGCTCTTTCAATTTTTTAGTCACCGGATGTTTTATGGGAGGAATGCTAGTAGAGCCACCCACTGAGTGAATTTTGCCAATTTCATCAGGAATCGCCCCACATTTGCTCCATGTATGGCCAGTTTATGTGTTTTGATGCACTATGCTTTGATTTGTAAGAACTTGAGTTGAGATGCAGAATCCAAAAACAAACTATGATGACGCATAGAGTTTAAGCAGTGTTATAAAAAAGGCAACAAGTTGTGGCAAGCAAGATTTGGGCAGTTTTGTAAAACAGGCAGAGGTCCAGGTAGGCT
The DNA here is from genome assembly GCA_029574335.1 of Rana kukunoris. NCBI lineage: Eukaryota > Metazoa > Chordata > Amphibia > Anura > Ranidae > Rana > Rana kukunoris. The sequence goes on from CM056049.1 coordinate 289,121,797, forward strand.
GAGCATACAATCAGAAAAAAAAGAATAAATTCAATATTAAAGTGGTAATTAATCATATAGCAAAATTCCAAGGAGCATTAGAAGGAAATTGTTTGCTGTCTAGCGATAAGGTGTGCTTGAGATTGTCCTACCTTTGTGCTCTATTTCGACCAGCAGGCAGTGGAGATACATGTCCTCCCAGTTATGGGAGGAAAACATCATCACTGATTTTAGCCTTGGGAGCAGAGACTTGCATCTACCTATAAAACGTAGGTTTTAGTTCCTAACAATGTGGTAATCAGTTGCTTTTACCAGAAATATTTTAAAGAGAAACCAGGAAAACAAAAAAAGAAAAGCATATCTATCGAAAACAATATATACAGTTATAAAAACAGCTGTGTCATATGTTTTATATACAGTATCTGTCTTAATGTGTTGGCTGAATATCACTAATGTAATCAACTGTTTGGTAAAATAACCAGTAATAACATATAATACAAACCATATATTTTTAGATTTTATGAATAAAAAACTAAATGAGAACCACTGAACCAATGTATTTTAAAATTTAGCTGACTAAACTGGGTTTTATTTCACTTTCAGGTCATCAGCAGGTGCATGAAAGAATTCTAACAAGAATATATAAAAATTAGGTTATTTTATGGTGTTCCACCTAGAAAAAAAATATTTTATAACCAAGCTATCACACATTGGTGACAAAGAAATTGTTTTATTACTTTTCATATATATATTTAAAAGGAGCTGCCTTTCAGTATTAGCTAATAAGACACATGTGTTAAACACTTAGAAAATTTATTGAGTGTGAGGTAATATTTGACTGTGGCTATAGTTAAGACGTTGTTATGTCTGTCACATATGAGTTCCAGCTGTGCATTATGTGCAGGTATGTTCTGGTCAATGACTAGCGGGCAATATCAGCAGAATATAGCAGCTAATTAGTCTACCTTATGATACAATTGTCATATAATGTACTCCACAGCATCACTAGCTGAAAATATAAACTGGTCTTACTATTACCACTACTTTAATAAAAATAACAAGTTCTCAATGTTTTAATAAGCTGAATTGACACTGTTTTGTGCTATTTGTTTACCTAACTTATATAAACCAATGAGATTTTTTCTTATAAAGCTATGAATACAGTAAAATGAAATCTCACTGGTTGCTGTTTGCTTCACTTTGCACTTCGCTGTTGCCACATCAATTGCTGTCCTTGTTTTGAGATAAAATTGTCTAAAGGGCTTAATTACGGGGTCCCATGATGCCCTTTTGGCTCATCTTCCACTGGAAACTCTGCAGCAACAGACATTTTGTTTACCTAATAACAGACTTCAGTGGTGGCTAGTGACCTATATTTCATCAATAATACCTTCTACCTACTGATGCTCTGTTGTAGCCAAATCATCCCTCCTAATTGATGGTCAATGGAAGGCATCCCTAATCAAAGCACCAGTACATTGGTGGACACTGTAAATGCTCCCATTACTGTGGTAGACCACTGTCATGTGCAGAGAATATATAATCCAGTGCTAAATTGTTTACACTTTCAGTATATATATATTTTACCATTTTGACCATCTATGAAAAAAAAGCTGATTAACATTTAATATCCCCCTCATTAATACAAGCCAAATCCACTTATATAACCCCCTAGACAGCCAAACTCCCAATATATTCTTCTCACTGCTGTCAGGAACCATGAACCAGGCAGAGACAGACAATGCAGTTAAAATCACACCTTTAATGTAATAGAAAAAACAACAACAGTTCAGGAACATAGTCAAAAACAGAAGCCAGGGTTTGTAGGCTGCAGCGGGTAATCAGATGAGCCAGGTGTCAGAGAACAAGAAGTCAAGTCAGCATTGTCAGGAGCCAAAAATCAGGAGCAGAAAGCCGAAGAGAAGTCAGCCAGGCCAAGTCATACATAGGAATACTGCAGGAACAAACTGGAGATGTTGACCAGGTGTCAGGAAAGGTTCCATCCACTGGTGCTATTTATGTTCTGTCTTGCAGTGCTGCGTCCCACCAGCAGGGGTCTCCTGGCAGTTCGGAGCTGTCAGGGGAACTTCCCCCTGCTGGTATATCACCTTTGGGACACAGTACTGGCCTCCACCAGTGGATGGATCCTGGCAGTGTGGAGCACCTGGCCCTTGCTGCGTTCAGGTGTGACCTGAACATAATTAACACGCATCTATTTATACCCGGCAAGTTCAAGTAGAACTCGCCCTGGTATCTGTCTATTAACCGGACCCTGAGCCTGATATCTGACCCTGAGCCTGCTGTCCCCGTTCTGGACTTCTGACCCGACCCGATCCGATCTGTCCTGACCTGATCCCTCTCCTGGACATTTCCTTCCTGCCCATTCCCTGTCTGCAGCTTCTTTGGTGATCTCCTGGTATTTGACCCTGGCTTGGCTTTTGGTTTATGATTACAGCATTTCCCCTGGACTTGTATATATGCTTTGTGTTATTCGTGCACTGGTTGTCGTCACCTGTTTGTTCACCTTTGTAAATAAACACCTTTTTATTCCACTATATACAGTGTTGGTCTCCTCTGTGTAGGCACACAGTCCTGGTCCATTTAGAATCTCTGACACCAGGTGAGGGCATAGAGGGAATGAACAAATTCCTTAATAGCAGGAGCCCAGCCCTGACTATTGCTTAGTCATAACAAGCTCATTTGCAGCAAGATAACCTAGAGTCTCACTTGTTCCCTCCCGCTCGACACTCCTGCTCGCCCCCTCCCCCCTCAAGAGGTTTTCTCCACACCAGGGAGAAAGCCTTGCATTATGGTGTGTAGATACAGACAAAAGAACAGGAAGTGAGGATTTCTCAGAAGAAATAATGACATTTTAAAAACAAAATGGAAAGATGAGGTAAGTGAAGGAGGACTGCACTAAGGTAAAGGAAGCTATTTAGAGAAAACTATTTTTACCTTTACAACCCCTTTAACTCAGGACTTAACCTTTTAAACACACATGGTAGCCGCCACTTGTGTTTTAACCAAAGCTGTTCACAGTATCTACTGTTGCAATTCTGACCTTGTAAAAACAAAAATTCCTGTATAACTCACTGCCATGTTCAGATAGGAATGTAACAGAATTTACAATATCTGAACTCTCTTCAAAGAGGCAATATGTTTTTTTTATTTGTAAATAGAGCATTCAAAGATTCAGTTTATTGAAGTATAAAAATCACTTTCATAAAAGAAAAAAAAAAGGGTGCGAGAAAATATTTACAATTAGCAACAGTAAAATAAACTAAAGTTAAAGTGAAAACTACCTACAGTAGCTAAAATGTGTAGAGAAAAACCGGGATGGCCACACTCCAAAAAAATGGTTCCTTTTAATAAAACTGGTCACAACATGAACATATCACAGCAAAAAATCAGAAGAAAAGCTGACGCGTTTCACACTATCATACAGTGCCTATTCACAGTAGCTGTCGCCGAGAATGTGTTTCCAGCACGACGGCATCGCACTGATTCTCGGCCACATGGTGCCGACATCTCGCATTCGCTGAAATAGAAAAACCACATTCCAGCGAGCGTGTCATAGAAGCGACGGGGATCCGACTTGGATTCCCGCCAATTCTAGCCGCGGCGTTTGGTATGAATCATGAGTAGTGATGAGCGGAATACGCCATATTCGATTTCGCGATATTTCACGAATATATAGAAGAATATTCGCGAAATATTCATTAATATCGAATATTCGTGATATTTTATCAAAAAAAAATTTCGCGAAAATTTCGCGAATGCGAATGCGAAATTTCCCGAATGCGAATGCGAAATTTCGCGAATGCGAATGCGAAATTGATTGCGAAATTCTCGTCAACACGCGAAAACGGAGATCATTTCCTGGATTACTAAACTAATATGCACTAAACACTAACTCTACTTACACAAACTTATATGACTAAACTAAAGCTAATTTTTTTTTTTTATACACAAAACACAGAAGGGCAGAGAAAGTATTCGCGAATATTCGTAATACGAATATTCGCATTGCGAATATTCGGCAACATAAAAGGATCGCCTCAGCTACTCGGCTCAGGGTCTCTAATCATACCAGCAATGCTTTTAGACATCGATGGAGATCACTAGGATGTGATCTGTTTTAAAAATAAATTTGAAAAAATACGAATATTCACCGCGATATTCGATTTATTCGCGAATACTCGAATATGCAATATTCGTACCGAATATTCGCAATGTGAATATTCGTGAGCAACACTAATCATGAGGGGGAACTCCACGCCAGACACCTTAAGTCTGGTATGGATTGTAGGAAGAACCCCCCTACTCCGAAAAAACGGCGTGGGGGTCCCCCTACAATCCATACCAGACCCGTATCCAAAGCACGCCGCCTGGCCGGTCAGGAAAGGAGTGGGAACAAGCAAACGCCCCCCCTCCTGAGCCGTTCCAGGCCGCATGCCCTTTAACATGGGGGGGTTGGGTGCTATGGGGCACGGGGGTGCCCTGCGGCCCCCCAATACAAAGCACCCTGTCCCCATGTTGATAAGGACAGGGCCTCTTCCCGACAACCCTGGCCATTGGTTGTTGGGGTCTGCGGGCAGGGGTTTTTTTGGGATTCTGGGAGCCCCTTTACATCGTACCCCTACCCATTCACCTGGAGGCAAAGTGTCAATAAAAATAAACACACAACACAGGGTTTTAAAATAATTTCTTAGTCAGCCCCGGGGTCTTCTCCGCTCTCCGTGGGGGGTCTTCTTCCATCTTCTCTGCTCTCCGCTGTCGTCTCGGCGCTCCCCATTTCTTCTCCTGCTCCTCTCCGGTGGGGCTGGCCGCCGCTATCTTCTTTTTAGCTCAATTACTAGCGGTGGTGCAGCCTGCTCTTCTTTGCCGAAAAAACAGGGAGCTCCGGGACGACAGCGGAGAGCGGAGAGGATTAAAGAAGACCCCCGGAGAGTGGAGAAGACCCCCCGGAGAGCGGAGAAGCCCCCCCGGAGAGTGGAGAAGACCCCCCGGAGAGTGGAAAAGACCTCCCCCCGGAGAGTGGAGAAGACCCCCCGGAGCTGACTAATAAATTATTTTATAACCCTGTGTTGTGTGTTTATTTTTATTGACACTTTCCTCCAGGTGAATAGGTATTCATTCACCTAGGGTGGGGGGCCGGTATCTGGGGACCCCCTTATTAAAGGGGGCTTCCAGATTCCGATAAACCCCCCACCCGCAGACCCCGACAACCAACGGCTAGGGTTGTCAGGAAGAGGCCCTGTCCTTAACAACATGGGGACAGGGTGCTTTGGGGTGGGGGGGGCCGCAGGGTGCCTCCCTGCCCCAGAGCACCCAACCCCCCATGTTGAGGGCATGTGGCCTGGTACGGCTCATGGGGGGGGCGGCTCTCGCTTGTCCCCACTCCTTTCCTGACCGGCCGGGCAGCGTGCTTGGGATACGGGTCTGGTATGGATTGTTGGGGGACCCCCACGCCATTTTTTCGGCATAGGGGGTTCTCCTTACAACCTACACCAGACCTAAGGGCCTGGTATGCCCCTGGGGGGAGCCCATGCCGATTTTTTATTTAAAATTTGGCGTGGAGTTCCCCCTCATGATGCATACCAAAAGCTGTGGCTAGAATTGGCAGGAATCCAAGTCGCTTCTATGACGGCTTTTTCCTCATCTCGGTGAGCCGGCTCGGCGCTGGCTCCTACGACGGGGCTCGTAGGTGGTCAATTTTGCCGAGAAAGGGAGCGAGATTGACACAATATCGCGGTCACCTACTGTAGCAAAGTTTTCCACACATCATGCCACAATCTAAAAAAAAATCAGGAACAGATTATAAACAAACATGTATCGGTCTAGGAAGGGTTTTAAAGCCATTTCTATGGCTTTGAAACTTCAGTGAACCACAGGGAGAGCCATTATCTACAAATGGAGAACCATAGTAAACCTTTCCAAGAGTGGCCGGCCTATAAAAATTACTCCAAGAGCATGACAACGACTAATCCATGAGGTCATACAAGAACCCAGAACAACATCTATAGAACCGCAGATCTAACTTGCCTCGGGTAAGGTCAGTGTTCGTGATTCAACAATAAGAAAGAGACTGGGCAAAAAAAGCATCCATGAGAGAGTTCCAAGGTCAAAGCCACGACTGACCAAAAAGAACACAAAGGCTCATTTCACATTTACCAAAAAAACATCTTGATTATCCCCAAGCCTTTTAAGCAAAAATTCTGTGGACTGATGAGACAATAGTTTAACTTTTTGGAAGGTGTGAGTCCCATAACATCTGGCATAAAATGAATACAGCATTTCAAAACAAGAACATCATAACAACAGTCAGACATGGTGATGGTAGCGTAATAGTCTGACTGCTTTGCAGCTTCAGGACCTGGACGACTTACTATAATTGAGGGAACCATGAATTCTGAGCTCTACCAGAAAATCCTAAAGGAGAATGTCTGGCCGTCAGTTTGTGACCTCAACCTCAAGTTCACTTAGGTTATGCAGCAGGACAATGATCCGAAACACAACAGCAAGTCCACCTCTAAATGGTTCAAACAAAGCAAAATGTAGGTTTTGGAGTGGCCTACTCAAAGTCCGGACTTAAATCTAATTGAGATGCTGTATCATGACCTTACATAGGCCGTTCATGCTGGAAAACCCTCCAATGTGGCTGAAATAAAATAATTCTGCAAAGTAGAGCAGGCCAAAATTGCTCTACAGCAATGTGAAAGACTCATTGCCAGTTATTGCAAACGCTTGATTGCAGTTGTGGCACAACCAGTTATTAGGTTTAGGGGGCAATTACTTTTTCACATAAAGCTAGGCAGGTTTGGACAGCTTTTTTGCCTTAATAAATGAAACCATAATTTAAAAACTTCATTTTGTATTTACTTGGGTTATCTTTGTGTAATAATACAATTTGTTTGATGATTTGATGATTTGTTTGATGATCTGAATTATTTAAGTGTGACAAGTATGCAAAAAAAATTAAACGTCCCTGAAAAGGGCATTTACAGAATTATGCCGCGTACCTTGACCGTCAGTAAAAACGATCGTGTGTATGCTTCAGAGCATTTTTCTTGACGAGAAAAATGGCCATTAAAAATTTAAAACCTGCTTTATTTTTTCTCGCCGTTTTTCACGTCGTTGTTTTTCTCGTCATGAAAAACGGTCATGTGTAGGCTTTAACGATGGGGAAAAAACACACATGCTCAGAAGCAAGTTATGAGAAGAGAAATTTGCATAATCAGCCCAAAGAGTGGCCCCATTCCAATGGAACTTCCCCTTTATAGTGCTGCCGTACGTGTTGTACGTCACCGCTCTTTGGTCAAGCATTTTTTTTTTCATGTATGTTCTCTTAGGAGGTATAATGTGTCCATCTGCTTTCTGCCCCTTGTAAAATAGGCATGTTTGTGTAGTGACCTGCCAAAAAGTTGGGCTTAAAGCAGTTGTAATGGTTTAGGAGATATTGACCCTGCATGCGGCCGCTAATGTCAGCGGCGTATGCACTCTGAAGGTCCAGCATACCGTGAAGGAACTTTAGAGCCTTTTTGCCAGAAACCAACGGCTCCTGCGCGCATGTGCGGGAGTGACATCATTGCGGCTCCAGCCACTTACAGTGCCGGAGCCTGCTCTCCTGGAAGAAAGGACGGAAAAAGATGTCAGCCCTCTCAGCAGTGACCAGACACCACTTAGAGGGCTTTGTTCTAATGTGAGTAATTCATAATGTGCTAGTACACAAACAATACTAGCACATTATGCCTTTCTCTCAGATTACAACCACTTTAATTTTGTTTTGTTGGCTTCACTGTACTCACACACTGGAGTGGTGATCTATTTTCTAGGTCTGGTCAGGTTTTGTCAGAGCGGATAATTGATTGCTCCTGCCTCTTTCTAGAGGGAGCTTCTAGAAAGGTCAATCACTCAGTTAGGAATATTTATAAGACCTTGGCCAATCCCTGGGAAGGGGCACCTAGAAAGTGGCGGAGGAAAGTGATTAATATTTTGTAGAGACCTTTCCAGGTTGTCCTTCCTCTGTTAGGAGGGTTCATCTTCTCCTAGGGCTGCTGCCCCTGGAAGACAGTTGGTGTGGGGCAAGAGCTGTAGTATGGGCCTCAGCATGTTCTGTGCTGGGGGCCTAGAGAAGATTGCTAAAATATTTCTTGCTGGAGGGCACTGTCCAAGAGTTCTGGTCTGGAGAAACACTAAAGAGTGTCATGTGGAAGCTGGGTGGCAGTCAACTTCTGGGACATAGTGAGCAAGACCTGGTTTTGGGACTTTCATGTGTGCCTGCAACTATAGTTATTTGTGCTGAGAAGTTTGTCATCCTGTTGATTTCTGACATTTTGAAGTACATGGATCCCCTAAATCCCCTTCTACAAAAAAAAAAAAAAATCACAAGAAGACATCCCCTAGACTGAGCCTGTATTGTCAGACATTTATGAATGTTTCTGCACCCCTTTCTTACTGATCTACTTTGTGTTTATGTATCTGAAGCTGGACGTTACCTCTCATGAATGTTTAGCACAGGCAGGGCTTTTCTTCTGGCGGAACGCACCGGAACGGCGTTCCGCCACCTATTTTGAGTCAGTCAGGGCCGGTGCCCTGGGCGCTACCATTTTGTATAGGAGGGGGGCGCAGATCTGACACACAGGCAGTCACAGTACACTTGTGTCTGTGTGTCATCATCATAGACTAGTCAGCGCGGGCAGAGGAAGTGGCACTGTACAAATTGTGTGCCTCCTGCATCTGGGACCGTCCGACCGTCAGCTCCTGGCTCCCTTTTCTGTTTGTTTACTCCCCCTATGGAGGAGTAAGTTGGTCCATTCCAGCGGCGTGAGCCACGTGACGTCACGGCCGGAGGCGAGGTGAGAGAGGGAGGAGTAAGTATCGGCGCTGCTGAGCTTGCAACTGCAAGGAAGGGAAGGACTAGTCACAAGGAGCCACGAGGAGCCTGTCTGCCTACATTCACAGTGCCTAGGAACCAGCAGTGTGCTACTGCAAAGAAGAAGTCTGAACTTGCTGAACTAAAAAGTAAGCAGAACAGAACATGTTAGAGAAAATAATTATGGCTGTATTGGGGGGGGGGGGGGGATTGTGGCTGACTGAAGTAACCAGCACAAAAAAATGTTTTTGAGCCATGCTTGCCTAGTTGCCTTCTCTGACTAGCAAAACAAAAAAAAACATCAATTGCAGCCTCACTATGCCATCAAACGCAGCCACGGTGCCATCACATGCAGCCATTGTGCCAACACACGCAGCCACTGTGCCATCAAATGCAGCCACTGTGCCCATCAAATGCAGCCACTGTGCCCATCAAATGCAGCCACTGTGCCCATCAAACACAACCTCTGTGCCATCAAACGCAGCCACTGTGCCCATCAAACGCAGCCACTTTGCCCATCAAACGCAGCCACTTTGCCCATCAAACGCAGCCACTTTGCCATCACATTCAGCCATGTGCCATCACATGCAGCCACTGTGCCAACACACGCATCCACTGTGCCATCAATTGTCGCCACTGTGCCCATAAAAAGCAGCCACTGTGCCCATAAAAAGCAGCCACTGTGCCCATCACATGCAGCCACTGTGCCATCAAACACAGCCACTGTGCCATCAAACACAGCCACTGTGCCATCAATTGTCACCACTGTGCCCATCAAACACAGCCACTGTGCCATTAATTGTCACCACTATACCCATCAAACGCAGCCACTGTGCCAATTAAAAGAAGGGGGGTGTCTGTGCTGTAGGGTGGGGTCCGTGGGGTAGGAGGTGACACAATATCTAGGTGAATGGATGGGATAAAGGGAAGGTGAACTTAGAACAACATGATAACCAACATAGTGAAAAAAACAGTGTAAATCACAAAAATACACAATAGGGGTGACACCAAATTAAACAAGTGGTGGCAACATACCCGAGATAACAAATGAGAAAGTCAACAATGAAGAATAGACACAGTGAACTTATAAAAAAAACAAAGGAGGAGTGTGCACAAAATCACAAAAATACACAATAGGGGTGACACCAAATTAAACACAGTTACTTCAACTTAAAAATGGCGCCGGGGGGTGATTTACGCAAAAAATATGTTAATGAGATACACTCGAAATCCGGCCGAGCAATGAGTACGACGTCCGGACGGGAAGCATAGATATAAATGGGGTTGTATCCTAGTTAGGTAAGGCGTCGTCATCGCGTCGGGAAAAAAAAAAAAACGTTGCTTGCGTGCATGAATGGGAATGAAGACGTTCATATTTTGGACACACGGGGATGGTGCTGAACTTGGCGGCGGGATCGCGCGTAAGCATACTACACCACCCGCTATTTGAATTCCGCCGGCATTTGTGATGCGCTCAACTTTAGGAGTGCTTCGGATGACAGCACTTCTCTAAAATTTCGGCAGCGCAACGCAAATGAGAAGCGTTACTCCAGAGCAAAGATGCTCTGGACTACCTGAATCTGGCCCATAGTCTCTAAAAGAAAAACCCAAAAGTCCAAGAAAAATCCAGGAATAGGATGGTGATGCCAGGAAAGGATGTTAGCAATAGACACCTCAGGTGGTCCCTAGCTCCTCACCTCAAGGCTATTGCACGGATAGCCTAGAACAACACCTCCAGGGGAGGGGGGTAAAATCCCTCGGTGGGCGGGCAGCAGAGGCACTCCTCAGCAGTGGAACATAGAGCAGATTGGAAGCGAGTGAGAGTACAATACAGGGAACATCTATCTAGACAGCATGTATCACACATTCATCCACTCACCAGGAGGTGATGGATGGTGGGCCTATCTCCCACGAACTGCGAATTCGTTCTTGATCCAGAAGTTGGTATCAGCTCTCTTCTGTGGATGGCCCAGGTGGTCACTCAGGACAGTGGGACCCTCAGATGGCGTGCATAATGGAAGAGAGACAGACCATAGCGCAATCCCGCAAGATACAGACACATTTATTAAAAAAACGTTTGCACTCACATTTAAAAACGATCCAATGGAGCATAAACAGCACGGACGTCAGGTGGATCACTCTGCGTCAGGCGTGTGGACTCTGCGGCTCCTCGATCCCTACGCGTCTCGTCACACCTCGTGACTGCCTAGGACAGATTGTTAGGCGTCTGCTGCAGTACCCTCAGTCCACTTACCAGCCCACCCCCCTCGGTAGCGCGGGAGCCTCTCTACACTGTGCCAATTAAATGCAGCCACTGTGACAATTAAACACAGCCACTGTGCCCATCACACACAGCCACTGTAACCATCAATTGTTGCCAGTTTGCCCCATTAATTTCCACCAGTGTGCCCATCAATTGCAGCCAGTGTGCTACCAGTTTGCCCCATCAATTGCTGGGCACTGTTTGCTGGGCACTCTCTTTCCTGGGCACTCTCTTTCCTGGGCACTCTCTTTCCTGGGCACTCTTTTCTGGCCAGTATCTTTCCTGGGCACTGTTTGCTGGGCACTCTCTTTCCTGGGCACTCTTTTCCTGGGCACTGTTTGCTGGACACTCTTTCATGGACACGCTTTTCTGGCCAGTCTCTTTCCTGGGCACTGTTTGCCTAGCAGAGACTGGCAAGAAAAGAGTGCCCAGCAAACAGTGCCCAGGAAAGAGAGTGCCCAGCAAACAGTGCCCAGGAAAGAGAGTGCCCAGGAAAGAGTGTCCAGCAAACAGTGCCCAGGAACGACTGTCCAGAAAAGAGTGCCCAGAAAACAGTGCCCAGGAAAGAGACTGCCCAAACCGTGCCCAGGGAAACAGACTGCCCAGCAAACAGTGCCCAGGAAAGAGAGTCCCCAAACCGTGCCCAGGGAAAGAGACTGCCCAAACCGTGCCCAGGGAAAGAGACTGCCCAGCAAACAGTGCCCAGTGTCTCTTTCCCTGGGCACGGTTTGGGCAGTCTCTTTACTCGGCACTCTCTTTCATGGGCACTCTTTTCTGGCCAGTCTCTTTCCTGAGCACTGTTTGCTGGGCAGTCTCTTTCCCTGGGCACGGTTTGGGCAGTCTCTTTCCCTGGGCACTGTTTGGGCAGTCTCTTTGCCTGGGTTGTCTCTTTGCAGGATGAGCGGTTTCTTTGCTGGGTAGTCTCTTTGCTGGGCTGGCCAATCTTTGTTGGACTAAGCTGGGTGGTCTCTGTGCTGGACTGTGGCTCTAATGCACTGGGAATGTCTCTTTGCTGTACATTTGGGAATGTCTCTGCTGCTACGCATTTGGGAATGTATTTGTTGCTACACATTTGGGAATGTATTTGCTGTACATTTGGGAATGTCTCTGCTGCTACGCATTTGGGAATGTCTCTGCTGCTACGCATTTGGGAATGTCTCTGCTGCTACGCATTTGGGAATGTATTTGCTGTACATTTGGGAATGTCTCTGCTGCTATGCATTTGGGAATGTATTTACTTGCATCCCTGTTCTTTAAAGGGGCGGTTCTATGGGGCGGTCCTAGGGGTGGGTAGGGGCGTGGCCAGGGGAGGGAGGGTGAGTTCCACCACCTTTTCTCTGAGAAAAAAAGCCCTGAGCACAGGCATGAGATTAAAATCTGACTGACTGTCAACAGGGTTGCCAACTTTCAGTAAATATACAAACAGTTTGTAAAATCCATAATTGTTGCATCTGTCCATACATGTCAGTTAGGGACATGCAGCCTACATATTCCTAATGGACATTCAAGGACAGATGCAAAAAGTACAGATTTTACAAACTGTTTGTAAGTTTAATGAAAGTTGGCAACCCTGATTGTCAATAACTTGTATATTTCAGACAAATGAGAGTGGCACTGAGTGTCATATGACTACCCTGTTCTCTTCAGTTTAGGGTCATCAGATCTCATTGTTGTCACAGGCGTGAATGCATGGCTGGCAGATAGTTGTAATTGTTTGTTCCTGTTAGTGATTTCCATACCTTTTTCATTATTTTACTTTTTTCTTGTTTCCTGTCTTGTTTTTTGCTTTTTTTTTAAATATATTTTGAGTACCTACCTGTAGGTAGATATCTTACTTGCCTATCAGGAAATACCTATATTCAGTGCTTACAGTGTTCCCTGTCAAAGCTAGAGAATGATCCATTAGGGTACGACATAAAGGACCCATGCTGGTATTGAAAAAGGATCTTTATAAAAATTCAATTTCCAATGATATTGAAATGGCTTTGTTGCTTACTATGACTATATCATACCTGATTGCATGCCTGTTGAGCTTGCCACTTCAATGCTTCTCCCCATTATGTTTAAACATTGATGGCTTTAGCTGACAAGATATGCCTCAATCTGGGTGGTTTAGTACAATGTGTCTTACATCTTCAACATGAGTGCTACAAGACCTTGTCTTAGTATTGTTTGCTACCTTTTGCTTACCATATAAACTGTGTGCAGCACCTCTCCCCCAATTACATTGCTACTTGCACCAGTTAAGGCAATATGCACCCCAGCTGAGCTGAGTATTTAACCTTCTATGTGGAACCAACTTACCTCTTTGACTCCCGCAAAGAACAGCAATCACACCAAATTTAAGCTGAACTGGACTTTAGTATGGCTCAGACTCTGCAGGCAACTTTCCTGTTAGCAGGGAAGTTAGTAAAACACACACACACACACACTTTGAAATGTTTTTATAAAGGGCAGTGAAGGGAGACCTATTTCTTAATACATTCTTCATATAGAACACAGCTTTTGCATCACTGAGACATGTATTAAACTAGTCTTGGCAGACAGGTCTTCCATTAACACAGCATAACTAAATTATTTCTGTTTTCCTTTGCAGAAATGGAAATGGAATCCTATAGCTTTCCAGTCTCTTCTAATCGGGCAACTTTTTCCATGCATTATTATTTAATCTCTTCCAGGTGTGTTATTTTTTGAACTTGTACAATAACTTAAGCAGGCGTAGAACATATGCTGCTCACAGCTAAAGTGAAGCACACAGTATATTTCAACAACAGCATTCTCTTTGTATTGTCAAATTGTTTGATATGCTTTTTAATATTAAAGTGGAACTTTAGTCAGAATATTAACCACTTGACCACTGGGCATTTAAACCCCCTTCCTAACCAGACCAATTTTCAGCTTTCGGTGCTCTCACAATTTGAATGACAATTACTCAGTCATACAACATTGTACCCATTTTAAATTGTTGTCCTTTTTTTCACACAAATAGAGCTTTCTTTTGGTGGTATTTGATCACCTCTGGGTTTTTTATTGTTTGCGCTATAAAAGAAAAACGACTGAAAATTCTGTAAAAAACAAAAACAAAAAACTTGTTTCTGTCATATTAGTGGGTTATTTCTCACACACAGCATATGCATACCACAAATTACACCCCAAAACACATTCTGCTATTCCTCCCGAGTATTGCGATACCCCATGTGTGGGACTTTTACACAGCGTGGCCACACACAGAGGCCCAACATGCAGGGAACGCCATCAGGCGTTCTGGAGCACCCAGACCAATTCTGACATTTCTCTCCTACATGGAAAAATCATCATTTATTTGCTAGAAAATTACATAGAACCCCAAAACATTATATATGCTTTTTTAGCAAAGACCCTAGAGAATACAATGGCGGCCGTCACAACTTAGGGTATTGGGGTATTGCCGAGTATTGGGGTATTGCCGAGTACTGGGGTATTGCCGAGTACTGGGGTATTGCCGAGTATTGGGGTATTGCCGAGTATTGGGGTATTGCCGAGTAGTTGGGGTATTGCCGAGTACTGGGGTATTGCCGAGTACTGGGGTATTGCCGAGTATTGGGGTATTGCCGAGTATTGGGGTATTGTTGAGTACTGGGGTATTGTTGAGTACTGGGGCATTGCTGAGTACTGGAGTATTGCTGAGTATTGGGGTATTGCCGAGTACTGGGGTATTGCCGAGTACTGGGGTATTGCCGAGTACTGGGGTATTGCCGAGTATTGGGGTATTGCCGAGTATTGGGGTATTGTTGAGTACTGGGGTATTGTTGAGTACTGGGGCATTGCTGAGTACTGGAGTATTGCTGAGTATTGGGGTATTGCCGAGTATTGGGGTATTGCCGAGTATTGGGGTATTGTTGAGTATTGGGGTATTGTTGAGTACTGGGGTATTGTTGAGTACTGGGGCATTGCTGAGTATTGGGGTATTGTTGGGTATTGTTGGGTACTGGGGTATTGTTGGGTATTGGGGTATTGTTGGGTACTGGGGTATTGTTGGGTACTGGGGTATTGTTGGGTACTGGGGGATTGCTGGGTACTGGGGATTGCTGGGTACTGGGGATTGCAGGGTACTGGGGATTGCAGGGTACTGGGGGATTGCAGAGCTGGGATGGATTAAGGGATGGCTGGATCTGTGACTGCATTTGTCACAGATCCAGCCACAGCTCAGCTGCTGACACCCCGCTCCCCCCCTCTCCTCGCACACTGTACCGAACGGTACAGAGAGGAGAGGGAGGAGAGGGAGGAACCTGCGTCATCAAATGACGCCGGTTTGTTTAGAAGTGATCACGCCGTCATTCGACGGCGCGATCACGTGGTAAACGGCCGCTATCAGCGGCAATTTACCGTGATCCCAGGGGACGCGCAATCGCGGAAGTGAAGGACGACGTCCCAGGGACGTCGTGTCAAAGTAACTCCACCGCGCCGTAGCAGTAAAATGCTTATGGCGCGGTGGGGAAGTGGTTAAGTCCTGCTAGATCACATCAGGCTGGCCCCTTTTGCAGGTATAGCTATGTAAAACTTAAAAAATAAGTGCCTACACTGTTTAAACTCCAGTAATACACCGGCTCATCCTGTTCTGCACATGCTCAGTTACGCTCTATTTTTAGGTATCATGCCGATCTGCTGACAGCTTAAAGATTTACTGCTGTTCATGGTCTCTGGGCTTCAGAAAAATGGCAGCCTCCTGCAATAAGAAACAGGAAAAATGCTGGAAGCAATTTACAGCTCACACTAATTACGGTAGCCTACTTATTGATGTAGAATTTTTGCTAAAGAACAATATTTTTATCAAGCTGTTATGGGTAAATTTCCACTTTAAGCAAATCATTTATTTGTTTCTTAAGATGTAAGCTGAAGTTCATGCATAGCCTCAGAGTACAGTGATACCTCGGTTGTTCTGTCCCCCCTCTACATTGTAAAACACTGCTTAAACTGTTGGCGCTATATAAATTGTGTATAATAATAATAATAATAAATGGGCTGTGTAATTTAAATGGATCGGCTGTATAGTATAAATGGGCTGTGCAATGTAAATGGAGGGTGTATAACATACATGGACTGTGTAATGTAAATGGGGGGCTGTATAATATAAATGGGCTCTGTAATGTAAATGTGGGAACTTTACAATATAAATGGGCTGTGTAATGTAAATGGGGGGGGGGGCTGTATAGCATGTGTAGCGCCTGGTTACTTCCAAGTACCGGTGTTTCGTAAATTTAGAGGGGGATCAGAGAGTTTATTAGCTCTGATCCAGTTAATCTGTTCAAATTGGGTCTCTGTCTCAGCTTGGCTGTGCTGTTTTGTTGTTCCTGGGGTGCTGTTCCCACCCCAGGACAATAGGTGGCAGCAGTGGAGTCGAGGTTTGGGTGCTTTTCTCCAGCAGCCTATCAGGTGGGTTTCTCTTCGCTGTGCATGCTGGGGGAGGGCATTTATGAGACAGACGCCATTGGTCTGGGTTCTTCTTCGAGTGCGGCACCCACCTTTAGGGTGACTTCATCACGGCACCCCGGTAAAATGGCCTTCCAGGCCGATGTTCACGTGACATGCAGTATTCCTGGCAACCAAAGTGAGTACACCCCTAAGTGAAAATGTCCAAATTGGGCCCAATTATCAATTTTTCCTCCCTGATGTTACATAGTTACGTAGTAGGTGAGGTTGAAAAAAGGCCCAAGTCCATCAAGTCCAAACTATGTGTGTTATTATATATCAGTATTACCTTGTATATCCCTGTATGTTGTGGTCATTCAGGTGCTTATCTAATAGTTTCTTAAAACCTCTTTTCTTCTAATTTTAAGGAGTGGCAATGTGTCTTGTTAAACTTCCTTCCAGAAAAAAGTTTTATCCCTATTGTGGGGTCACTAGTATGGTATTTGTAAAGTGAAATCATATCCCCTCTCAAGCATCTCTTCTCCAGAGCGAATAAGTTCAGTGTTGGCAACCTTTTCTCATAACTAATATCCTCCAGATCCTTTATTAGCTTTGTTGCCCTTCTTTGTACTCTTTCCATTTCTAGTACATCCTTCCTGAGGACTGGTGCCCAGAACTGGACAACATACTCTAGGTGTGGCTGACCAGAGTCTTGTAGAGCTGAACATTTTTAGTTTTTTCTCTGGAGTTAATCTCCTTTTTAATGCATGCCAATATTCTGTTTGCTTTGTTAGCAGCAGCTTGGCATTGCATGCCATTGCTGAGCCTATCATCTACTAAGACCCCCAAGGTCCTTTTCCATCCTAGATTCCCCCAGAGGCCCCCCCCCCCAGTGGGTAGATTGCATTCATATTTTTGCCACCCAAATGCATTACATTTTTCTACATTGAACCTCATTTGCCTAGTTGACCACCCCATTAGTCTGTTCAGATCTTTTTGCAAGGTTTCCACATCCTGCGGAGAAGTTATTGCCCTGCTTAGCTTAGTGCTAATGTCATATTACAAGGTCTCAGGTGTGAATGGGGAGCAGATGTGTTAAATTTGGTGTTATCGTTCTCAATCTCTCATACTGGTCACTGGAATGTTAACATCACATTTCATGGCAAAGAACTCTCTGAGGATCTGAAAAAAAGAATTGTTGCTCTACATAAAGAATTGTTGCTCTAAAAAACTTGAGTGTACGTGCTCAGCACCATATGTCTTTGAGAAATAGACATATGAGTACTGCTAGCATTGCTGCTGAGGTTGAAGGGTTGGGGGTCAGCCTGTCAGTGCTCAGACCATATGCTGCACACTGCATCAAATTGGTCTACATGGCTGTTGTCCCAGAAGGAAACTTCTTCTAAAGACAATGCACAAGAAAGCCTTCAAACAGTTTGCTGAAGACAGGCAGATTAGGGACATGGATTACTGGAACCATGTCCTGTGGTCTGATGAGACCAAGATAACCCTATTTAGTTCAGATGGTGTCAAGCATGTGTGGTGGCATCCAGGGGAGGAGTACAAAGACAAGTGTGTCTTGCCTATAGTCAAACATGGTGGTGGGAGTGTCATGGTCTGGGGCTTCATGAGTGCTGTTTCCGGCACTGGGAAGATACAATTCATCAAGGGAATCATTAATGACAACATCTACTGTGACATACTAAAGCCGAGCATGGTCCCCTACCTTCAGAGACTGGGCTGCAGGGCAGTATTCCAACATGATAACGACCCCAAACACACCAAGACAACCACTAAGCTGAGGGTAAAGGTGATGGACTGGCCAAGCATGTCTTCAGACCTAAAACGTATTAAGCATCAGTGGGGCATCCTCAAACGGAAGGTGGAGGAGCGCAAGGTCTATAACATCCATCAGCTCCGTGGTGTCATCATAGAGGAGTGGAAGAGGACTCCAGTGGCAACCTGTGAATCTCTGGTGAACTCCATGCCCAAAAGGGTTAAGGGAGTGCTGAAAATAGTGGCAAAATATTGACACTTCTAGACATTTTCACTTAGGGGTGTACTCACATTTGTTGCCAGCGGTTTAGACATTAATAGCTGTGTGTTGAGTTATTTTGAGGGGACAGCAAACTTACACTGTTATACAAGCTGTATACTCCTGTAGACATGTGCAGACTGGAATATTTTGTTTCGTTTTTTCGTTTTCATCTGGAAAATAAATTTATTTAGTTACTCCCGAAAATCGTTTTGATTTATTTTGTTTTTCGAAAATCCAATAATACTTGGTTTCTGTCGAATGGTCAAAAGAATATTCGACGGAACTTCGAAACTTTACGTCGAATCGTACATTTCGGGTCAAATATTCCGCCTACAAAAATTCTAATGTTGTATGACTAGTAATAATGGCAAATCTATTCTCTATAATGTCGAATCTATTTTTTCATAAATCGAAATCTATTCTCTAATGTCGAATCTATTATTTCTATAGTGTCGAATCTTTTCTCTATGATGTCGAATCTTTTCTCTATGATGTCGAATCTTTTCTCTATAATGTTAAATTTTTACCGCAACGAAAACGAAAATAAAGCATTTTTTATGTCGGATCTTTCGGTTTTCGTTTCTTGCGCTTTTGTTATCGTTTGTTAAAACGATAGCGAAAAAAAACAGATTTTCGGACGAAAATGCATTCTAACGAAAACAAATGCACATGTCTATACTCCTGTACATTGTAGCAAAGTGTCATTTCTTCAGCGATGAATGTACACTTTCTAAGTGGTTACAGTTTTATCTTATCCACTAACATTCATGTTGAAAAGTGAACAGCCTCTGCACATTTAGTAAATCAACCCGATTATGTCAGACATTTAGTTACCCTAAGATGAAAGACTCCTTTTTATAAGGGATAGTGTTATATTTCAGGTGTCATTCCCCTTTACTGTAAGTGTACGTAACATATTAAAAAATGGTATATTTGTAATGTTACATTCCCTATAGACTGAAATGTAATTACTTGTAAAAAAAAAATATTTAACTTGGCAGTTGTAGTACAGACCTTGGAGCTGCCAAAGTGCTGGATTATTTTGCATGGATTCCTGATTTGTGGAAGATTTGCAGGACAACCTGAGCTCATGTATGCACTTTGTTTAATATGATATGCATGGATAGAGGATTAACTCATAAATCAGAAATGTATATAAGATTGGTTAGCACAGCCTTACCAAGTACAGTAAAAGAAGTTACATTTTTGTTAATTTTGAATAGAGTGGGGGTGAAGGGGTTTTTAAAACTGCTCTCAGCCATCTGTAATCTATTAGGGAGAATTCCTCACCTGCAAACTTAACAGGAACAGGAAGCCAAAGGATATCGTTCCAATGTGAGGGAAATCCCCTTAGATAGTTATGGGAACAAGTGTCCCCATTGGAAGATTTCTCATTATACTTGTTCTAATGGCAGCTTGAAATGTAGGATTTACACTTTTACAGTTTGACTTTAAAGGCTAAGTTCACCTTTTCAGGCAGAATTGTACTTTTCCTAATAAATAGAAGCCTTTTCTACTGTCTTTTCTGCCCAAGCCACCCCAATGTGCTTATCTCTCATTTACCTTGTACATAGAAGCTTTGAATTTTCACCTCACAGTTCAAAATTAAAAAAAATGCTTTCTGAGACATGACTTTTTGTATCATATCATTTGACCTTTCAGGAACATATCCCATCATGCACTGCCTTATGCATCACATAGTAGTGTGTGTTTACCACTCCGGATCACACCTCTCTCATTACCATAAAACCACATTTTTAGTTAAACCCACCTTCTACTTCTTACATTACGGTGACCATACGCTATCTACCATCAGCTACAATGCCTTGAAAAATATTAATACCCGTTGAAATTGTGTCATGTTACAACCAAAAACATGAATGTATTTTATTGATATTTTATGTGATAGACCATCACAAAGTGGCACATAATTATGAAGTGGAAGAAAAATTATAAATGGCTTTAAATTGTTTTACAAATAAATATCTGAAAAGTGTGGTGTGCATTTGTATTCAGCCCCCTTTACTCTGATACCCCTAACTAAAATCTAATGGAACCAATTGCCTTCAGAAGTCACCTAATTCATTAATAAAGTCCACCTGTTTCTAATTTAATCTCAGTATAAATACAGCTGATCTGTAAAGCCCTCAGAAGTTTGTTAGAGAACCTTATTGAACAAACAGCATAACGAAGACCAAGGAACACACCAGACAGGTCAGGTATAAAGTTGTGGAAATGTTTAAAGCAGGGTTAGGTTATCAAAAAAATATCCCATGCTTTGAGCATCTCACGGAGCACTGTTCAATCCATCATCTGAGAATGGAAAGAGTATGGCACAACTTCAAACCTACCAAGACATGGCTGTCCATCTAAACTGACTGACCGGGCAAGGAGAGCATTAATAAGAGGAGTAGCCAAGAGCCCATGGTAACTCAGGAAGACTAGCAGAGATCCACAGCTCAAGTGGAAGAATCTGTCCAAAGGACAACTATTAGTCGTGCACTCCACAAATCTGGCCTTTATGGAAGAGTGGCAAGAAGAAAGCCATTGTTAAAAGAAAGCCATAAGAAGTCTCATTTGCAGTTTGTGAGAAGCCATGTGGGGGACACAGCAAACATATGGAAGAAGGTACTCTGGTCAGATGAGACCAAAATTAAAATTTTTGTCCTAAAACCAAAACGCTATATGTAGCCGAAAACTAACACAGCATATCACCCTAAACACACCATCCCCACCCTGAAACATGGTGGTGACAGCATTATGTTGTGGGGATGATCTTCTTCATCAGGGACAGGGAAGCTGGTCAGAGTTGATGGAAAGATGTATGGAGCCAAATACAGGGCAATCTTAGAAAAAAACCTGTTAGGCCGCGTACACACGATCGGTCCAACCTGATGGCAATGGTCCGACGATGGTCTGATGGTCTGATGTGGGTACACACCATCAGTTTAAAAACTGATCGTGTCAGAACGCGGTGACGTAAAACACAACGACGTGCCTGAAAAAAATGAAGTTCAATGCTTCCAAGCATGCGTCGACTTGATTCTGAGCATGCAAAAGTTTTTGAACCGATGCTTTTGCGTACTAACCATCGGTTTGAACTGATGGTCAGGCGTTCATCAGTCCGATTTTAAAGCAAGTTTTAAAACTTTGGTCCGAAGGACGACGGACCGATGGGCTGTACACACAGTCGGTTTGGACCGATGAAACTGGACTTCAGTCCATTTTCATCGGTTTGGACCGACTGTGTGTACGCAGCCTTAGAGTCTGCAAAAGACTTGAGGCTTAGGTGGAGGTTCACTTTCCAGCAGGAAAATTACCCTAAACATACCGCCAGAGCTACAATGGAATGGTTTAGATCAAAGCAAATTCATATGTTAGAATGGCCCAGTCAAAGTCCAGACCTAAATCCAATTGAGAATCTGTGGCAAGACTTGGCAACACCAATTTCACTTTCAGGCCCCATTCACACAGCATAGTGGGTGTGCATGTTTTTTGGTGTGTTTTCCCTCAACACCCATATGACAAATGCAGCAAAGTAGCTCATGGGGTATTTTGGTGCATTGTGGTTTGTTTTAACATTTGTTACCAAGTGTTTGTCATGCATTTTTGCACTTGACAAAGTTTGTGTTTGCTTTCGCATTTGGGGTACCATTAACCTAATAGGTGAATACAGGTAGCCATACACTTTACAATCCGATTATAGAATTTCTGTACAATTTCCTTTAGATTTACCAAAACTATATAATAGAAGGGCACGTCTATCTATCCAATCACTTCTAGAACATAAACAAAATGTTTTCTTTTCTGCAACACAGGTATATCAATGGTATATTGGTGCATAGGGATAAAAAAATAATAAAAAAAATGAACTTAGCCTTCAAAGTGGAACTAAAGCCTTTTTTTTGCCAAAGTAGCTGCCATCTTGGCCAGTGTTTGATCTGCAACTGCCATGGTTTTGCACATGTGATCAGTTATGACACCAACCATTTGATGATTTGACAGTTTGATTGAAAGCATAAGCAAATATGACAGTTAGCATCCCCACCATGTCGGCAATGTAACTTTTTTTAACAGCTAAATTAAAGGGTGTAGTTCAGCTTTAAAGGGTAACTCAACTTTCATTGGGAAAACAAATAGCAAATAAAGAAAAAATATAAAAAAATTCCTTTAATCAGCACCCGCTGTGTTTTTCTGAAGATGCAATGCATTGTGGCTACCTGGAGGTGTCCTGTACACAGAGGGCCAGATTCTCAGAGGCGTTACAACGGAGTATCTCAGATACCCCGTCGTAACGCCTTTTTTTTGTCCTCGTATCTATGCGAGTGATGCTTAGCATCACTTTTGCATAGATACGCTTCTACATCCGACAAGTGTAAAAGCATTACACTTTTGGATCGTAGGTGTAATGACAACTCCGGCCACTAGGTGGCCTTTACGTTGTTTTTTCATTTGCATATGCAAATGAAGTAGTACGACGATTCTCGATCGCTTTTACGCCGCCCCGTCGTCGCGTACGTCGTTTTCGTTCGCGTAAGGTTACCCCAGCTTCTATGTGGAGTAACCTTACGAGGTCCCGTCGGATGCCGTCGTGTCCCGTCGGATGCCATGTTAAGTATGGCCTCGGGACCGCGTCGTGTTGTGCGTCGTTTACGTCGTTTGCGTACGTCGATTCTCAATGGGGCTGGCGTACGATGCGATTACGTCGTTTACATTGAGAAAATGTGACGTCCTTTGGAGCATGCGCACTGGGCTTTTTCCCCGGCCGGCGAATGCGCAGTTCGTTCGACGCGGGGGCGCGCTTAATTTAAATACAAGCCGCCCCATTTGAATTGCGCGGGTTTACGCTGCGCGATTTACGCGATGCAGGCGAAACCTACGGAGCAAGTGCTTAGAGAATAAAGCACTTGCTCCAGTGCGCAGCGGCGGCGTAGTGTAACTGGCTTACGCTACGCCGCCGAAAATATTAGAGAATCTGGCCCAGAATGTGTACAGAACTCCACCCAGAAACATAATTTCCTGCTTGTGTAAATGGCTCACCGATTTTCTCAGAAGTCTACACATTTTCATATGCTGGCGCTGCTGCTTCCGTGCGTGAGCTCATGGGGATGGGGAACTTTATATTATTATTTTTTTTTCTTATTTTTTTAACTTTATTTTATTTTATTGATTTTAAAACAGTTTTTTTTTTTTTTAAATTGGGTCACTTTTTTTCCTTTTACAAGGAATGTAAACATCCCTTGTAATAAAAAAAAAGCATGACAGGTCCTCTTAAATATGAGATGTGGGGTCAAAAAGACCTCAGATATCATATTTAGACTTAAATGCAATTAAAAAAAAAATTGTAATTTGAAAAAATGACACCAAAAAATGTCCCTTTAAGATGTATGGGCGGAAGTGACGTTTTGACGTTGCTTCCGCCCTGCTATGGTATGGAGACGGGTGGGGGCCATCTTGCCCTCACTCGTATCCATTACCAAGCCACTGTAAGGTCCCTATCGCCTCCGCCATTACAACAGCTCCGGTATGTAGCAGAGGATGTGGGAGAGTGGCGGGCCCTCTCCCGCCGTCGATAACAGTGATCTTGTGGTGAATTCGCCACAGAGACCACCATTATCATTTACAGGACCGGCCGCTGAAAAGATGGATATCTCGGTTGTGGCAGCAACTGCTGCCGTTACCGAGATATCCATCTTTAAAGTGCTGACGTATATGTACACGAGCCGGTTGCTAAGTGGTTATCTTTTAGGGAGGGGAATTAAAAATAAAAAATAAAAAAGATGTGGTTGCATAAGTGTGCACATCTTCTTATAACTAGGGGTGTAGCTGTGTTCAGAATTAAGCAATCATATTAAAACTGATGGTAAATAAAGTTCAGCTGTTCTAGTAGGTCTTTCCTGACTTTTTCTTAGTTGCATCCTTCAGCAAAGCCATGGTCTGCGGAGAGTTTCCAAAGCATCAGAGGGATCTCATTGTTAAAATGTATCAGTCAGGAGAAGGGTACAAAAGAATTTCCAAGGCCATGGAACACAGTGAAGACAGTGATCATCAAATGGAGGAAATATGGCACAACAGTGACATTACAAATAACTAGACATCCCTCCAAAATCAATGGAAAGATGACAAGAAAACTGGTTAGGCTGCCAAAAGGCCTACAGCAACATTAAAGGAGCTGCAGGAATATTTGACAAGTATTGGCTGTGTGGTACATGTGAAAACAATCTCCCATATTCTTCATTAGGCTGGGCTATGGAGTAGAAAACGGCAAAACATCCAAGCCCGGTCAAATTTTGCAAAAAGACATCTAAAGTCCCCCAAAAGCATGTGGTAAAATTGTTATGGTCTGATGAAACCAAGGTTGAACTTTTTTGGCTATAATTCCAAAAGATAGGCTGAAAAACAACACTGCACATCACCAAAAGATCATCATACACACAGTGAAGCATGGTGGTGGCAGCATCATGCTTTGGTGCTGTTTTTCTTTAGCTGGAACAGGGTCCTTAGTCAAGGTAGAAGGAATTATGACCAGTTCCAAATATCAGTCAATATTGGCACAAAACTTTCAGGCTTCTGCTAGAAAGCTGAACATGAAGAAGAACTTCACCTTTCAGAATTCGAACGACCCAAAACATACATCCAAATCAACAAATGACCCCACTATGTCTGCCACTGTCCGGACATGGAACAAATTTGTTCACATCTGCCACAGATACCCCGACAAGATATGATATCTTACAAACATTGGCGTGAAAAAGGCATACTATTTGTCAACGACCTCTTTACAAATGGAAAGGCCAAATCGTTCCCTAACCTGCAAAAAGAATACCACTTACCCGATTCTGACCTCTATCTATATATTAGAACTAACCACTTCCTAGCTGCTTCTCCCCACTGGGAACGTAGCATACCCTTGCCCACCTGGTCCTTTCTTAGACACCCATTGCCCACCCAGAAAGGTACTTCGCTCTTCTATAATGTTCTCCAACAGAAGACCACTTTTACAAAATCGACCTCCCTGCTCAAATGGGAATTATATCTAGGAAGCTCCTACACCACCCAGCAATGGGCCAAAGCTTGCACAGCCACTTATAAAGTTACTAGTTGCTCTACCCTCTGGGAACTGTCCACCAAAATAACACAGAGATGGTACTTAACTCCTGAGAGATTATCCAAATTCAGTGGATCGCAGAGTGATAGGTGCTGGAGGAACTGTAGGTACCGGGGGACTTTGCTTTATCACTCCCCAACCTGGGCTAGCGCTCCTGTCGCTCGACTTGGACCAAGTTCCAGCCCACTCCAAACATACTGACTTACATATACTATTATCTACTAAGCTCAGCATTACAAGAAAATGGAAAAATTCCCTGCCCCCCACTGTAGGAGATGCTATACAGACCACCCAACTACACTGCGTATACGAGAAAACACTAGCATTCAGGGATAAATACAGAGATGATGCAGCTAAAAAATGGTACTTATGGTCATCCTGGTATTATCATAAATGAAATGTATGACTCCACTTGCCCTACCATGAGATTTCTGGACCATGTTAGGAACTTGAGGGGGGACCGCCTCGGGCTCTTGAACCCGGTTGGGGGTGTCTGGAGCTAGAGATGGTCCTCCTCTGGAATACATATCAAAGATACCCTGGCTTGTTCCTCTGTTGCCATCTCAGAACTGCTGTAGATAATGGAATACTGTTATAACTTGTTGAAATGACATGGTGTTGTAAAAATCTTAATTCTATTGTTGACCAAAGTAATGACTTCACCAGAATAAGATACTTGCTCTTGTATTACCTTGTGAAGAGGCCGTCATTAACTATGTTTTTGCAAAGAAGAGTTAAGATAATGATGTTCAGAATATGCTTGACGGAAATGCTCCGATTGTATTGTATTGTTATGTAAATTGCGAATCGAATTTGCGAAATCGAGAAAAAAATCTATTGAATATTTGATATATTACAATATAATAAAAAATCGAGAAACGGAAGGAAAGTAATTCGTGATATATTACAATATAATATAATTCACGAGAAATGCGGAAGGAGACTCTGATTGGCTAATTCGTGATATATTACAATATTAAAGCTTTGGAATGGCCCAGCTAGATATATTACAATATAATATAAGCCCAGACCTGAATCTGATTGAAACTCCGTGGGGTGATATATTACAATACAAAATAATCTGAAGAGGCCGTTGCGTGATATATTACAATATAAAATAAGGAGATGCGAATAATCCTCATTTTTCGGCAATATAAAATGAGCGCTGACAGTCTCTAATTACCAGCAATGCTTTTAGACGTATGATCTCTTTTTGCTAAAAAAAAATTGAAAAAGAAGAAATAGTATTCGGCAATTCGCGATATTCGCGAATACTCGAATATGCATTCGTAGAATATTCAAGATATCGAGAGCCATGCTGATAGACATACCCAAAAAGACTGAGTGCTGTAATAAAATCAAAAGGTGTTTCAACAAAGTATTAGTGTAAGGGTGTGCACACTTATGCAACCATATTATTTTATTTTTACTTCCCTCCACCTAAAAGAATATCAGTTTGTTGTTCAACTGAGTTGTACAGTTTATAGGTCACAGTAAAGGTGGAAAAAATTCAAATGATTTATCTTTGTCTCATTTGTTTTACATCACAGAAACCTGACATTTTAACAGGGGTGTGTAGACTTTTTATATCCACTGTATATTGATCACACAGAGGGAATGTTTTTTTCTCAACAGAAGTGGAGTTACACCAACATGACACTGCAGTTGGAATTCACTTTATATTTGCAAAAAGATAGCCAGGGTCATTAGATGGAGGTTGTTCTTTATCGAACATAATCACCTAAATAACAAACTAACGTCTGGAATACACATCTTGAATTTTGTGTGATTCTGCTAAATTGGCTGCATTTCAAGGTGCGGCTCTACATAACTGATCAATTGACTTTCGTCAAAGTAAGAGCTAGGTGGAAAATTGTTAGCTGACACAGTGCCTGCATCCAGTCAAATACGAGCACTGTGCAGATATTCTGACAGCCCTGGCTGCCATCTGTCAGAATACAATAGCCAACAGGGTCAATTTGTCCATCTGTGATGTTTAGCATGCATTAAGGTAAAACAATATTCTACCTTTAGAACCACTTTAAATCAGTCAACTATATTCAATTCATCTAGCTAAGACTTTCCTTTTTGTGGTGCCCCAAAGTTGTAGTTATTTTTGCTGTTATTTTTGCTGTGTTTGCTTCTTTATCCAAATCTGTCCATACAAACCAAATATAGACACAGTAACCAAGTGATCACACCTTAACCACTTAAGACCCAGACCTTTAGGCAGCTTAACCTCTTGCCGACCGCGCTATAGCAAAAATACTGCTACAGCGCGTCGAGTTACTTTGACACGACGTCCCTGGGACGCACTCGCGGAAGTGTCCGTGCTCGCCGGGTCTAGAATTTTATCGGATCACAGTAAATTGTAAATAGCGGCCGTTTACCACGTGATCGCACCGTCAAATGACGGCGCGATCACTTGTAAACAAACCGGCGTCATTTCATGACGCCGGTTCCTCCCTCTCCTCCCTCTCCTCTCTGTGCCGTTCGGTACAGTGTGCGAGGAGGGGGGGGAGCGGGGTATCAACAGGAGCGCTGTGGCTGGATCTGTGACAAATGCAGTCACAGATCCATCCATCCCTCCATCCATCCCAGCTCTGCAATCCCCCAGTACCCTGCAATCCCCCAGTACCCTGCAGTACCCCAGTACTCTGCAATACTCCAGTACTCTGCAGTACCCCAGTACCCTGCAATACCCCAGTACCCTGCAATCCCCCAGTACCCTGCAATACCCCAGTACCCTGCAGTACCCTAATACTCTGCAATACCCCAGTACCCTGCAATACCCCAGTACCCTGCAGTACCCCAGTACCCTGCAATACCCCAGTACCCTGCAGTACCCCAGTACCCTGCAATACCCCAAGTACCCTGCAATACCCCAGTACCCTGCAGTACCCTGCGATACCCCAGTACTCTGCAGTACCCTAATACTCTGCAGTACCCTAATACTCTGCAGTACCCCAGTACCCTGCAGTACCCCAGTACTCTGCAATACCCCAGTACCCTGCAGTACCCCAGTACCCTGCAGTACCCCAATACTGTGCAATACCCTACGCAATACTCTGCAGTACCCCAATACTCTGCAGTACCCCAATACCCTGCAGTACCCCAATACTCTGCGGTACCCCAATACTCTGCCTGCAGTACCCCAATACTCTGCCTGCAGTACCCCAATACTCTGCAATACCCCAATCCTCTGCAATACCTTGCGCGATACTCTGCAATACCCCAATACTTTGCAATAACCTGCGCAATACCCCAATACTCTGCAATACCCCAATACCCTGCGCGATACTCTCCAATACTCTGCAATACCCCAATACTCTGCAATACCCCAATACTCTGAAATACCCCAATACTCTGCAATACCCTAATACTCTGCAATACCCTGTGCGATACTCTGCAATACCCCAATACTCTGCAATACCCCAATACTCTGCAATACCCAAATACTCTGCAATACCCAAATACTCTGCAATACTCATTTTTTTAAAGCACCCCTGTCCCCATGTGCTCGCATTGCAGAAGCGAACGCATACGTAAGTCCCGCCCACATATGAAAACGGTGTTCAAGCTACACATGTGAGGTATCTCTGCGAACGTTAGAGCGAGAGCAATCATTTTGGCCCTAGACCTCCTCCGTAACTAAAAACATGTAACCAATAAAAGTAATTAAAGCGTCGCCTATGGGGATTTTTAAGTAGCGAAGTTTGGCGCCATTCCATGAGTGTGCGCAATTTTAAAGGGTGACATGTTGGGTATCTATTTACTCGGCGTAACTTCATCTTTCACATTATGAAAAAAAATTGGGCTAACTTTACTGTTTTTTTTAAAAAACACGCGTTCAAAAAATTTCTACGAAAATACCATGCGAGATAAAAAGTTGTAACCGCCGCCATTGTATTCTCTAGGGTCTTTGCTAAAAAAGCATATATAATGTTTTGGGGTTCTATGTAATTTTCTAGCAAATAAATGATGATTTTTACATGTAGGAGAGAAATGTCAGAATTGGTCTGGGTGTTCCAGAACGCCAGATGGCGTTTCCTGCATGTTGGGCCTCTGTATGTGGCCACACTGTGTAAAAGTCCCACACATGGGGTATCGCCATACTCGGGAGGAATAGCAGAATGTGTTTTGGGGTGTAATTTGTGGTATGCATATGCTGTGTGTGAGAAATAACCCGCTAATATGACAGAAACAAGATTTTTTTTTTTTTCTTTTACAGAATTTTCAGTCGTTTTTCTTTTATAGCGCAAAAAATAAAAAACCCAGAGGTGATCAAATACCACCAAAAGAAAGCTCTATTTGTGTGAAAAAAAGGACAAAAATTTCAAATGGGTACAATGTTGTATGACTGAGTAATTGTTATTCAAATTGTGAGAGCACCGAAAGCTGAAAATTGGTCTGGTTAGGAAGGAGGTTTAAGTGCCCAGTGGTCAAGTGGTTAAGGACCTGGCCAGTTTTTGCAATTCGGCACTGCGTCGCTTTAACTGACAATTGTGCTGTCGTGCAACGTGGCTCCCAAACAAAATCGGTGTCCTTTTTTCCCCACAAATAGAGCTTTCTTTTGGTGGTATTTGATCACCTCTGCGTTTTTTGTTTTTTTTTGCGCTATAAACAAAAATAGAGCGACAATTTTGAAATAAATGCAATATTTTTGACATTTGCTATAATAAATATCCCCCAAAAATATATAAAAACTATTTTTTTTCCTCAGTTTAGGTAAAAAAATCCGCAATAAGCGTTTATCGATTGGTTTGCGCAAAATTTATAGTGTTTACAAAATAGGGGATAGTTTTATTGCATTTTTATAAAAAAAAATTTTTTTACTACTAATGGCGGTGATCAGCGATTTTTTTCATTACTGCGACATTATGGCGGACACTTCGGACAATTTTGACACATTTTTGGGACCATTGTCATTTCACAGCAAAAAATGCATTAAAAATGCATTGTTTACTGTGAAAATGACAATTGCAGTTTATGAGTTAACCACCAGGGGGCGCTGAAGGGGTTAAGTGTGACCTCATCTGTGTTTCTAACTGTAGGGGGGTGTGGCTGTAGGTGTGACATCATTGATTGTGTTTCCCTATATAAGGGAACCTACGATCAATGACGGCGCCACAGTGAAGAACGGGGACTACAGCGGAGATCGGGTCCGCGGGTCCCGCGGCCGCGGTCACGGATCTTCGGACCAGGACTGCATGCATGCACGACCCCACGGCGGGGCTTAAAGGGCCGCCTACAGGTACGTGGATGTGTCCAGCCGTGCCATTCTGCCGATGTATATCGGCGTGAAGGGGTCCTTAAGTGGTTAATTATGAATGCCAACATTCAGGGTCGTCTTAATAACATCATGGGCCCCTGGGCAAAGTAATGCTTCGGGGCCCCTACAATGGAGACAGTGCAGGTTAACAGACATCAAGTAGGTAGGAGGCAGACAAGCGGAGCTTCCCCTTTTGGTTGGAGCTCTGCATTAACTACTTGAACAATTATTCTGTACTGCAAAGAAACAGTGTGGAGATACTACATACATAAAGTAACAAAGCTGTCCTGTGCATATAATATATCTGCTATATTGATGCCTCCCCAGCACTATGGCCCCTCTACACCCCAGATATTCCCTAGCACTCTGACCCCTCTACATCCCAGATATCCCCTCCAGCACTCTGACCCCTCTACATCCCAGATATCCCCCCCAGCAGTCTGACCCCTCTACACCTCAGATTTTCCCAAGCACTGTAACCATATACCATTAAATACCCCTTGTATTGTGACCCCACTACTACTACACTCTCTACACCCTTGATATCCCCCAGCACCATTATTCCATCCATGTAGTACCCCCTTTTCCAGTGGAGATACAGTGCATGTAAACTTTTGGCTCTACACTGCTCCAGCACTGCACTTAACTAAACCCAATCAAGCAGGCAGAAGGAGGGACGGAGGAGGGAGCATCCCTTCAGGCATTCCAAGCCTTTTGGTGCAAACAGTGCTGGACAGCTGGGCTCACCATGATACTATCTACAATGCTACTTCCGCAGGTGGGCTTTTAGTGCTGTCAACTGAGCCGCTCCCACTCCAGCTCCTACCCCACAGCCTTTCGTGTCCCGAGCATTCAAGCTGCATGGGGTGGGGTCAGAGCAGCACTGGCGTTTCGGCTGTGCCCCTCCCTGCTGTCTGTGAAATAATAGTTATCACTGTTTTGGGGAAAGTGCAGGGCCCCAGGTGTGCCCTCTTATTAAGACAGCCCTGTCAACATCTCTGAGTCTTTAAATATACTTTACTATGTTCAGATGGGACTTTCAGGCACTCTGCTTATACACAGGTGTCATTTATTAGAAACATGTTAAAAACACATATATAAAAATAAAAACAATATATGAGGCCACGTCAATGATCGAAGGAGCTGGGTACAATTATATTCACTCCCAACATGTTCCAAATATCTTTCTCAGGGGCACAAGAATCTGTAAGAGACCCAAGTGCTC
Organism: Rana kukunoris; assembly: GCA_029574335.1. Taxonomy (NCBI): domain Eukaryota; kingdom Metazoa; phylum Chordata; class Amphibia; order Anura; family Ranidae; genus Rana; species Rana kukunoris. The sequence goes on from CM056049.1 coordinate 289,153,945, forward strand.
ATATTAAACATATGGCCAACATTATAGCTGTGCTGAAAAAGCCACCCAGGAAAACCCCCAGGTAAACTCTAAAGAGTTCCTCCCACAGCAGGGCCCAATGTGCCACTATATGGGTTTTGCTTGGGATTATACAATATTTCCTTAAAATGATAACTAACCCACACTTCAAATAATGGCCCGATCCCAAAGAGCCCAGTGAGTGGTTGGGAAAATCAAGAGAGAAGGAATCACTCCAGCCCATCCAGCACCACCCAGCCCAAAGTCCAAAACGGAAAATCCAGATTGCATTAATTGTGGCAAACACAACTGCCCTGTACCATTATAAACATTGCATACTAAGGGAGAACTGCTGCATAGAACAGCATACTATAAAAAATAATAGAGAAGATGATAGTATGCCCAATGTATCATTCACCAATTGGGTGTTATCTCTCTAGCCTTTGCTAAATGTTAGCATGCGAGACATGCATATTTATGTGGCCTAGTGTATTTCCTGAACAGAAAAAATATTCCCTTGGTGAACACTGTTTTAACCGATTTTTGACTTTTTGATATTAATAAAATTACTACTTGTACCCAATATGTCCTAAATTAATGTCACTAGAATACCTCTTTTCTTCCCTGTTGTCTGATACAGGGACCACTTTTTGTATATACCTAGAACAGCAGTGATGTCAGATGACCAATTGAAGTTGGTGAATGAGGCAGTTTCCATGTGGGTGGATCTACAAGCCCTTCCTTGGTGTGCTCTGCTTAAATGATTCACTACTGTGACAATGCAGACCAGTAAAGTATAGGGGTGTTTTTTCCAAATATTCACATATTGTTTTTTTTGTTTTGTTTTTAGGAATGTACAAAACTAGACATACCACCGCACTAATATTTATTTGCACTTGATACACAGTTTCATTTTAATTTATAGATGACTCTTATGTCTTCAATACAATCTTCAGTGATATATGTTTCTGGCATATATTAAACAAGAGTCTACAGTGATTAAACAAAACATTTTTTACTGCCTTCAGGCCCAGTCCACTTTGATGTGAGTTCATAACGAATGTGATGCGTCAAAAACATTCTAAATTTGCATGTCATCCATAAAGTCATTGGGGCAGATTCACAGAGAATTAGATTCTCGTAGAGTATCAGAAATACACTACGCCGCCGTTTTTTACCTGGCTCTACGTGGAATTCAGGTAGATTTTGTCCAGTAAACGACGGCGGCGTAGTGTATTTCTCCCGTCGCAATCCATCTGCGCGAGTAGGGGGCGTGAAGCATTTAAAATAGGCGCGTTCCCGCGGCGATCGAACTGCGCATGCTCCGTTCGCAAATTTCCCGCCGTGCATTGCGCGAAAACATGCCGTCACGTCGTAGTAGCGTCGTTTACGTACATTCCTATTCCCGAACGAGTTACGTAAAAAAAAAAATATTTATAAATCGACGCGGGAACGACGGCCATACTTTACATGGGTTACGCACTGTTAGACCAGCAAAAAGCTCCTCTAACATTACGCAGCCAAAAAATGACGTAGGCGATTGCGAGGGACACTCGTACCTTCGTGGATCGCCGTAAAAACTAATTTGCATACCCCGACGCATGAAAACGACGCAAACTCCTCCCAGCGGCCGCAAAAATATCGCAGCGTAGATCCGAAGGCTTACGAAGACGTAAGCCTCTCGGATCGAAGCCCGAAGCCGCCGTATCATGGTTTGAGGATTCAAACTAGTGATACGGCGCGCGAAATTTTAAATTACTCCTGTCTAACACCAGTTAGACAGGCGTAATTGCTCTGTGAATCTGGGCCTTTGTTTTCATTGACGGTCGTTCACATACATGCGCTACGATTCCTCTACAAATGCGATGCGTTAAAAAAAAGGGTCTTGTGCGAGTTTACAGCGTTGCATTGCGAATTTTGTCTCCATAGACATCAATGTAAATCGTTCTGGAATTTGCATTGATGGTTCACATATGTGTCGATTCCACCACACTACTCTCCAAAAAAACAGGAAGTACACAGGAAGTTAACACCCTTTTTTTTTTACATTATGATTCAATTGGCTAGAACATTAATCGCAGGTATGTCCAACTCCGGAAATTTGCGTTAAAATCACGGTAAATTCGCACCTCACACAGGACAAAAAACTGAAAAAAAATCACAGCACAGCAGTGTGAACCGAGCCTCATGCCGCGAACACACGATCATTTTTCGGGTTGTAAAAAATTAAGTTTTTCAGGCTCTAGAAAAAACAAAGTTTTTTTCAACTTGATCATTAAAACAGCCTTGTCTATACACGATCGTGAAAAAAAAATTCTCTAGCAAAGCACGGTGACGTACAACACGTACGACAGCATTATAAAGGGGAAGCTTCATGCGGATGGCGCCACCCTTGGGGCTGCTTTAGCTGATTTTGTGTAAGTAAAAGACGATTCGCGCTTTTCTGTCTGTTACAGCGTGTTGAATGTGCTTACTCCATTACGAAGGGTAGTTTTACCAGAACAAGTGCTCATAACTTGCTTCTGAGCATGCGCTGATTTTTCACGTCGTTAAAGCCCACACACGACCATTTTTTACAACCCGAAAAAACGACAACGTTAAAAACATTGTAAAAAATAGAGCATGTTCAAAAAAAAAATTGGCCACTTTTTAGAACCCGAAAAATGCTCTGAAGCCCACACGATCGTTTTTAATGACATAAAAAAAAGCGTAATTTTTTTAAACCCGAAAAATGATCGTGTGTACGCGACATCAGAGTCATAGGTGAACTTGACACTGCAATGGATGAGTTCTTGAGCTAGTTTACCATTTAAAAACTGCCTTGTGAATAAATAAGGTACAAATAAACTAGGAAACATTACACTAGGGGCCCTCTCATTTCTTTTTTATTACAGATATTGTAAACATGCAGTAAAGTAAGAAAAAGTCAATACTGTATGTTTTATTTGGATATAATATTTAGATTTTTCCTGCTAAACTGAAATTCAAATTTACATTTCAGCTTTCCTTGTATTTTTTTTATTTACTGTTTTGCAAGTATATTTACTGTGTTTGTTAGATTAACAGAAATTTCAACATGACCTGTTCCAAAAGGGTTAAGACCACTTTGCCAACACCAGCAATTCAATGAAGTCTAAATGGACAAGACAGACAGGAACTCTGCCAAACTAGGTATACTATAGTTGGCAATGTTCTATGTTCCCTGCAAAGCAACATTAATAGAATACGACATTTCAGTCTCGGTTTCTGGATGGATTAAAGCCATTTTACTGCAACATTTTGCTTAAAAGCAATTTGTTTTAGAACCACTTAACACTTCCATATATTTACTTTACTTAGGTTCTCAGACAAATCGGTTAGCAACTGGCATCGGAATGTAGAAAAATTTAAGTTTTATGGATTGATGCATTATTCCAATAATGTTTGTGACAAGTGAAGAGATTGGTGTAGATATAAGGGTTTATTTACTAAAGGCAAATAAATTGTTCACTTTGCAAGGGAAGTTACATTTTGCACAGGAATTTTCCCCAGAGCGTCCCGAATGAGATGAAACTCTGCTAACTTTTATCATCCTATCATGTTTTTCACGTGATTGGGTATTCTTTAGGCATGTGCAAAAGTGAAAAATTCGTTTCGTTTCGTTTCAATTCGTCATTTAATACATTTCGTTAAGTTAGGTTCGTTACATGTGTTGAATTCGTTTTCGGAATTCATTCGTTTTCGACCGAATTTCGAAAAATACGGTCTAAATCGAAAACATTTCGACCGTTTTTCGAATTCGTTCGTTTTCGACCGAATTTCGAAAAAAAAAACGGTCGAAATCGAAAATATTTCAACCAGATTAGAAAACAAATAGTCTCTTTTCGAATTTTTTTTTTTCGAATAAAATTCGAAAATATTTTTTTTTTTTTTTTTTTTCGAATTCCGATCGAATTTAGTCCGCGGGTATTCGATTCGGAATTCGAAAAAAAAAAATTCGATTTCGACCATTTTTTTTTTTTTTTCGAAATTCGGTCGAAAATGAACGAATTCCGAAAACGGTCGAAATTTTTCGCTAATATAGCAATTCGGGAATTCGTATGCATCCGAATGTCCGAATAATGGAAAATTCGTCCGAATTTCGATTCGGAACGAAACGAAATGCACATGCCTAGTATTCTTAACCCCTTCCCGACCAGCAGGTTGGTTCCCCTGGACGAAATGAAGTTACCTAACATTGCTTCGCCTTTTGACCACTAGGGGGTGCCCCTGGCCGGGGCCGCGGGATATTGCTGTCCGGAGCCGATGCGAGTGCCAGGCAGGTGACTGCCGGGCACCCGTGATCACTCGTGACAGAGCGAGAATCGGGATACGTTTGTGTAAACAATGTGTAAGTATGAACACCAATCTCTCTCTCCTCCTAGTCAGTCCCACAGTTAGAACAAACCTAGGGAACACAGTTAACCCCTTGATCACCCCCTTGTGTTAACCCCTTCCCTGCCAGTGACATTTATACAGTAATCAGTGCATTTTTATAGAGCTGTATAATTGGTTCAAAAAATGTGTCAGATCTGTGCCCCGCAATATCGCAGTCCCGATCAAAATCGCTGATCACCGTCATTACTAGTAAACAAAAAAAAATTATAAAAATGCCATAAATCTATCCCCTATTTTGTAGATGCTATAACTTTTGCGCAAACCAATCAATATACCCGTATTGTGATTTTTTTATCAAGAATATGTAGAAGAATATATATCTGCCTAAACTGAGGAAAACATTTGTTTTTGTTTCTTTTAAAATTGGGGTATTTATTATAGCAAAAAGTAAAAGATATTGGGCCAGATTCTCAAAAGAGATACGACGGTGTATCGCAGGAAACACCGTCGTATCTCTGTTTTTTTTACTGGGTATCTATGCGTGTGATTCCTAGAATCACTTACGCATAGATACAGTAAAGATCCGACAGGTGTAAAACACTTACACCGTTGGATCGTAGATGTAATTACTAATCACAGCACAGCAGTGTGAACCGAGCCTCATGCCGCGAACACACGATCATTTTTCGGGTTGTAAAAAATTAAGTTTTTCAGGCTCTAGAAAAAACAAAGTTTTTTTCAACTTGATCATTAAAACAGCCTTGTCTATACACGATCGTGAAAAAAAAATTCTCTAGCAAAGCACGGTGACGTACAACACGTACGACAGCATTATAAAGGGGAAGCTTCATGCGGATGGCGCCACCCTTGGGGCTGCTTTAGCTGATTTTGTGTAAGTAAAAGACGATTCGCGCTTTTCTGTCTGTTACAGCGTGTTGAATGTGCTTACTCCATTACGAAGGGTAGTTTTACCAGAACAAGTGCTCATAACTTGCTTCTGAGCATGCGCTGATTTTTCACGTCGTTAAAGCCCACACACGACCATTTTTTACAACCCGAAAAAACGACAACGTTAAAAACATTGTAAAAAATAGAGCATGTTCAAAAAAAAAAATTGGCCACTTTTTAGAACCCGAAAAATGCTCTGAAGCCCACACGATCGTTTTTAATGACATAAAAAAAAGCGTAATTTTTTTAAACCCGAAAAATGATCGTGTGTACGCGACATCAGAGTCATAGGTGAACTTGACACTGCAATGGATGAGTTCTTGAGCTAGTTTACCATTTAAAAACTGCCTTGTGAATAAATAAGGTACAAATAAACTAGGAAACATTACACTAGGGGCCCTCTCATTTCTTTTTTATTACAGATATTGTAAACATGCAGTAAAGTAAGAAAAAGTCAATACTGTATGTTTTATTTGGATATAATATTTAGATTTTTCCTGCTAAACTGAAATTCAAATTTACATTTCAGCTTTCCTTGTATTTTTTTTATTTACTGTTTTGCAAGTATATTTACTGTGTTTGTTAGATTAACAGAAATTTCAACATGACCTGTTCCAAAAGGGTTAAGACCACTTTGCCAACACCAGCAATTCAATGAAGTCTAAATGGACAAGACAGACAGGAACTCTGCCAAACTAGGTATACTATAGTTGGCAATGTTCTATGTTCCCTGCAAAGCAACATTAATAGAATACGACATTTCAGTCTCGGTTTCTGGATGGATTAAAGCCATTTTACTGCAACATTTTGCTTAAAAGCAATTTGTTTTAGAACCACTTAACACTTCCATATATTTACTTTACTTAGGTTCTCAGACAAATCGGTTAGCAACTGGCATCGGAATGTAGAAAAATTTAAGTTTTATGGATTGATGCATTATTCCAATAATGTTTGTGACAAGTGAAGAGATTGGTGTAGATATAAGGGTTTATTTACTAAAGGCAAATAAATTGTTCACTTTGCAAGGGAAGTTACATTTTGCACAGGAATTTTCCCCAGAGCGTCCCGAATGAGATGAAACTCTGCTAACTTTTATCATCCTATCATGTTTTTCACGTGATTGGGTATTCTTTAGGCATGTGCAAAAGTGAAAAATTCGTTTCGTTTCGTTTCAATTCGTCATTTAATACATTTCGTTAAGTTAGGTTCGTTACATGTGTTGAATTCGTTTTCGGAATTCATTCGTTTTCGACCGAATTTCGAAAAATACGGTCTAAATCGAAAACATTTCGACCGTTTTTCGAATTCGTTCGTTTTCGACCGAATTTCGAAAAAAAAAACGGTCGAAATCGAAAATATTTCAACCAGATTAGAAAACAAATAGTCTCTTTTCGAATTTTTTTTTTTCGAATAAAATTCGAAAATATTTTTTTTTTTTTTTTTTTTTTTTTTTTTTTTTTTTCGAATTCCGATCGAATTTAGTCCGCGGGTATTCGATTCGGAATTCGAAAAAAAAAAATTCGATTTCGACCATTTTTTTTTTTTTTCGAAATTCGGTCGAAAATGAACGAATTCCGAAAACGGTCGAAATTTTTCGCTAATATAGCAATTCGGGAATTCGTATGCATCCGAATGTCCGAATAATGGAAAATTCGTCCGAATTTCGATTCGGAACGAAACGAAATGCACATGCCTAGTATTCTTAACCCCTTCCCGACCAGCAGGTTGGTTCCCCTGGACGAAATGAAGTTACCTAACATTGCTTCGCCTTTTGACCACTAGGGGGTGCCCCTGGCCGGGCCGCGGGATATTGCTGTCCGGAGCCGATGCGAGTGCCAGGCAGGTGACTGCCGGGCACCCGTGATCACTCGTGACAGAGCGAGAATCGGGATACGTTTATGTAAACACTGTGTAAGTATGAACACCAATCTCTCTCTCCTCCTAGTCAGTCCCACAGTTAGAACAAACCTAGGGAACACAGTTAACCCCTTGATCACCCCCTTGTGTTAACCCCTTCCCTGCCAGTGACATTTATACAGTAATCAGTGCATTTTTATAGAGCTGTATAATTGGTTCAAAAAATGTGTCAGATCTGTGCCCCGCAATATCGCAGTCCCGATCAAAATCGCTGATCACCGCCATTACTAGTAAACAAAAAAAAATTATAAAAATGCCATAAATCTATCCCCTATTTTGTAGATGCTATAACTTTTGCGCAAACCAATCAATATACCCGTATTGTGATTTTTTTATCAAGAAGTCTGCCTAAACCGAGGAAAACATTTGTTTTTGTTTCTTTTAAAATTGGGGTATTTATTATAGCAAAAAGTAAAAGATATTGGGCCAGATTCTCAAAAGAGATACGACGGTGTATCGCAGGAAACACCGTCGTATCTCTGTTTTTTTTACTGGGTATCTATGCGTGTGATTCCTAGAATCACTTACGCATAGATACAGTAAAGATCCGACAGGTGTAAAACACTTACACCGTTGGATCGTAGATGTAATTACTTTTCTGGCCGCTAGGTGGCCTTTACGTTGTTTTCTCATTTGCCTATGCAAATGAGCCTAATACACCAATTCCCGAACGTTTTTACGCCGCCCGTCGTCGTTTATGTCGTTTCCGTAAGCGTAAACCTACCCCTGCTATATGAGGGGTAGGTTTACGAAGTTCCGTCAGTGCTATGTTAAGTATGGCGTAGGGTCAACATCGTCTTTTTCCGTCGGTTACGTTGTTTTACTAATAGGGCATTGCGTAAGTAACGATCACGTTGTTTTGACGTCGTTTCAACAACGTTTTCCGACGTGAGCTGGAGCATGCGCACTGGGCTTTTTTCCCGGCCGGCACATGCGCAGTTCAATCGACGTGGGGGCGCGCTTAATTTAAAAACAAGCCCCCCCCTTTGAATTACGCAGGGATACGCAGGGCCATTTACACTACGCCGCCGCAAACTACGGAGCAAGTGCTTTGGGAATACGGCACTTGCTCCATTAAGTTGCGGCGGCGTAGTGTAAATGGCTTACGCTACGCCGCCGCAGATTCTATGTGAATCTGGCCCATTGTGTTTTTTTTTTCAAAATTGTCGCTCTTCTTTTTTTTATAGTACAAAAAATATAAACTGCAGAGGTGATCAAATACCACCAAAAGAAATCTCTATTTGTGGGGAAAAAAAGGATGTCAATTTTGTTTGGGTACAGCATTGCAGGACAGCGCAATTGTCAGTTAAAGCGATGCAGTGCTGTATAGAAAAAAATGGCCTGGTCATTGAGCAGCCAAATCTTCCAGCTGAAGTGGTTAAATACTCTTAAATTCTTCACCACATTCACTAAACTCTGGGAAAATTACCTTACAAAGTACAACTTCCTTGCAAAGTCAACAGCCTATTTGCCTTTAGTATAATATATATTTTTTTATTCCATATATACAAATTGATGGATGTGGATACATATGAAACAGCAATTTTTTTCTTCACCCAATGTTTCCGGCTTAATGCCCTTCTTCAGTTTTTTTTTTAAAAGCATATAGAGCCAAATGTCTAAAAGGACACATATATCATATTAGTACATAAATTATAAAAAAAAAATGTTCATTGCAATGAGATACAAAAAAGCCATTACCATCATGTATCGAGCCAATGTGTTTTACATCAATGGAATCCACTTGATATACCACATGATCACTGAAAAAAATAGCTTGACAGCTAATAATTGTTGTTAAAAAGCCTTCCTAACTGAGAGCCAAGGTTCTCCCAGCGAGGATTCTGCAAGTTTTTTCAGTCAAGAAAGACCTTGATATGAATAATCTAAATGTTAAAAATTCCAAAAGGTAAAATTAGAGAATATTTCTCCCCAAGGAAGATATTTCCATGGCAAAAAAGCTCAAATCACACCTACCAAAGTTACAATGACTAGAAAAAAATGTATAACCCAGGAGGTCAGACATCCAGATCTCCACTACAAGAGACATGGGGATATGTTTAAAGGGGTTGTAAAGGTAAAAAAAAAAATCCCCCATAGCTTCCTTTACCTTAGTGCAGTCCTCCTTCACTTACCTCATCCTTCCATTTTGGAACAAAGGAAGGAAGTTATTAAAGAGACATTGCTTATCATGTGAGAGAAAAGTGGATCCACAGTGCAAGCATAGATGTTGGAAAGAACAATATGCAAAGGTCAAAAAGCAATCCACAGGAGAATATGATGTAAAATTGATGTAATAACATGCATAGGATTTTGAAATCACAATTATATTAGATAGAACAACACTACTAGAGAGCATAAGGACACATATCCATATATACAGAATATATACAGAATATCATGTTGTATAATATAATGTGAATGTATGCCTAAAAATGTACACTAAAAAGAGAATAAATAATGATATAGATACCGAATATTACTATTCCTCCCATCCTCCTGAGGAGAAGCCCTCCAGGAAAGGCCGATAACTTATTATATCATTAAGACCTGGGGCTAAGGTGACATTTAAATTAGTATTCATCGTGTTTCATTGTTGTAATGTGTATTGATACTCTCTTGTAGAATTGTTGTTTTGTTTTGCCCACATAAAATGAGCCACATTGGCACATTAACATGTAGACAACTCCTATAGTTTTGCAATTTGAGTAATGGTCTGGTCTGAATACCCTGCCATTGGGTAGAATTATATTTTTCCCAATGTACATGTATTGGCACAAATTGTATCCGCCACAGCGAAAGGTGCCTGGGCGTTTGCATGGATCAGAACGGAATAATTCTTAGAGTGTTGGTGTTTTGTTCATTCCTATTTGAATTAGTAGATTTGTTAAATAGCAAATCTTGTCTTGATTTCAATGTGGCCCTTCTAAAGGCCTTTTTAACCTCCCTGGCGGTATGATTCTTTCAGATTTTAGGTGCTGAAAGCGGTACCATTATTTGCAAGGAAATTTGGCGTTTTATACTGTAGGCTTGTAATTCTTAGGAATAACTTACTTAAATCTGACCAAACAAAAGTCTAATAGGCATGACATTTAAAAAAAAAAATTATAAATTATAATATAATAAATAATTATAAATAATTATAACAAATAATAATATAATTATAGTAAAAATTATTCAATAATGTAATGAAATCAAAAACACTGAAATTTGCTCAATTGCAGAATTGTCACTGTAATTTTTTTTTTTATGACGAATTTCCCCACAAATCGCTATCGCTAAATTCTGCAAGTGATTATAGTTTATTATCGCTGTTTTTTAGCTGATCTAAAACCATTTTTGACATAAACGAACACTTTTGGTGCCTATGGACAATCTACAGTTTGCAGGGAGAAAGAACACTTTTTATTATATAAAAGGACATGTAGGGCACTGGGCAGACCACTAGGGGCAAGGGGGGTGTGTATTTTTTACATACAGTACTGTAATCTATAAGATTACATTGTACTGTATGTAATGTGTTTGTTTACTTTTTTGAATATGGCGCCGTTTCTCCGCCCCCGTGCGACGTAACGTCGCAGGGAACGGAGATCGAAGGCACACGGGGACGCTGTGTGAATCGAGCGAGCACCCGCTCGCTCACACAGCGTGTTGGCATCGCTGGATCCAGGAACAAGGTAAGTAAACCCTGTCTGTGCACTAAGCGAGGCGAGCCCGAGTCTAACTCGGGGTTACCGATCGCAGCATGAAAATGTAACCCCGAGTCAGACTCTGGAATACCGCCATGGAGGTTAAGGCATGTGGAGAAGTAGCCTCTAAGAAGCAAGTGAGCAAGTGAGCTAATTAGAGTGACATCTTTCTCCTTTGATATTGTAATATGAAGGACATTTCTGAAGTTTGTGCCTCTTTTTTACCCTGTTCTCTGTATTTGGTCATAAGACCATCAAAGAACAATGGGCCAGATTCAGATAGAATCGCGTAAGTTTAGGCAGGCGTAGCGTATCTCAGATACACTACGCCTCCGTAACTTTGAGTGGCAGGCCCTGTATTCAGAAAGAACTTGCGCTCTAAGTTACGGTGGCGTAGTGTAAATAGGCCGGCGTAAGCCCGGCGTAAGCCTGGGTAATTCAAAGTAGGCTTGGTGTGGGCGTGTTGTATGGTAATCAACCATGACCCCACGTAAATGACGTTTCTAACGAACGGCGCATGCACCCTCCGTGGACGTATCCAAGTGCGCATGCTCAAAATTACGCCGCAAATATTCATTGGTTTCAACGTGAACGTAACTTACGCAAAGCCCTATTCGCTGCCTCTTCTTCAGCAGGCGGTCTACTTCAAGATAAAGTTGTCTCTGTGTTGGATTCGCCGCAAGATCATCTTTATCCGGTGGCCTCCGCCACTTAGCCATCAGTAGTGGCAGAGCCCAATGCCCAATGCTCTTAAAGGGACATTTTATTTATTATTTTATTTCAAATGACATTTCATTTTATATATATTTTTTTTTTCGTATTTTAGTGTAAATATGAGGTCTGAGGTATTTTTGAGGTCCTGTCATGCTTTTTCTCTATTACAAGGGATGTTTACATTTCTTGTAATAGGAATAACAGTGACACAATTTTTTTTTTAAAGAACAGTGTAAAAGTGTAAAACAAAAGGTAAAATAAAAAGGAATATTTTGTAGACATGCCCTGTCCTGCTGAGCTGAATGCATTAGTGAAAAAACGGTGTTCAAACCTCACATGTGAGGTATAGCCCCGGTCATTAGAGCGAGAGCAATAATTCTAGCAGTGGACCTCCTCTGTAACTCAAAACTGGTAACATGTAGAATTTTTTAAATGTCGCCTATGTTTTTTAAGCGTAAAAAAGTTTGCTCTGCGTAACATCATCTTTCACAATATAAAAAAAAAATTGGGCTAACTATACTCTTGCATACAAAACGTAATTCCTTGGGAAGATAAAAAGAAGAGAAACTTCCCAAAGAAAAATAGAGGGCTACTTAGGCAATGATGGATCATAAATAAAAATAATGGGCCAGATCCACATACAAATAGATCGGCGCAGTGTATCAGAGATACACTACGCCGCCGTATCTTACCTGGCTTAACTTCGAATCCTGGAAGAATTTGCGCCGTAAGTTACGGCGGCGTAGTGTATTTCTGGCGGCGGAATTCAAATCGGCGAGTAGGGCGCGTGATTTATTTAAATGAAGCGTGTCCCCGCGGCGATCGAACTGCGCAAGCTCCGTTCCGAAATTTCCCGCTGTGCATTGCGCTAAATTACCGTATTTATCGGCGTATAACGCACACGTTTTCCCCCTTAAAATCAGGGGGAAAATGTGGGTGTGCGTTATTTGCCGATGTCATTGTCTTTTACCAATGGGGGGGCGGGGATTGGGCGGGGGGGTGTCGTGCTGGCCGTCCGGACTCCCACCTCTCCTTGTTCGATGCAAGTCCCTTCTCTCCTCTTCTTGCTCCTCCTCCCCCCTCCGAGTGTAGCTTCAGATTGGAGGAGGAGAGCAGTCACATGACTGTGCGGTTTGAGCGGGGGATCCTGACCAGCTTCGCGGGGACCCAATCTGGCGCTGTTTTGAACACCCGGAGACCCGATCTGACGTGGGGGAGAACCAAGACGTGCGGGGGTGCAGACGGCTGGGTGAGTGGAACGGCTCATGCTGGGACAGGAGAAGCAGGTAGTAGGGCAGAGTATCCCCCCCCACCCATACAACACTCGTCTGCAGTCCCAGGCTGGAAGCAGTGCAATTGATGGAACAGGTGACAGAGCCATATAATTCAGCATATAAATCAGCCAGTGGATAAGCAGACACAGCTGAGATCTATGCGTCATGTGCTGGGATCTATGTGTCATGTGCTGAGATCTATGTGTAATGGTGCTGGAATCTATGTGTCATGTGCTGGGATCTATGTGTAATGGTGCTGAGATCTATGTGTAATGGTGCTGAGATCTATGTGTAATGGTGCTGAGATCTATGTGTAATGTGCTGAGATGTATGTGTAATGTGCAGGGGGGGGGTTTGGTCTGTGTAATATAAAAGGGGCTGTTGAAAGTTTTTTTTCCTGAAACTTACCTCTTAAAATTAGGGTGCGCGTTATACGCCAGTGCGCGTTATACGCCGATAAATACGGTACGCCGCAACGACGTTATTTTTTTGACTAGCGTAAATTACGTACATTCCTATTCAGGGACGACTTATGCAAAAATAAAAAATAAATCAAATTTCGACGCGGGAACGACGGCTATACTTAACATGGCAAGTCTAACTATAGGCCGGATAAAAGCAGCTTTAACTATACGCCGGAAAAAGCCGACTAGAGACGCCATAAGAGATTGCGACGGCCGCGCGTACGTTCGTGGATCGGCGGAAAAAGCTCATTTGCATACCCGACGCGGAAAACGACGAAAAAACATATAGACAAATATGAACAATTAACAAACATATGATATAACATAGACGGTCCGGACGCCTAAATCACCACACATGCAGAGAAGCCTGGCAGAGGAACCTCCGCTAATGCAGTTTACATAATATTGGTAAATATGTAGGGAGTCTGTGTATGTGTGGCCCCCAGGGATGTGGAAGAATTAAAGTGTATTACTGACTGTTACTGTTATGTCACAGATGTATTCCAGACTAGAAAACAATGACCGTATATACTTGAGTATAAGCCGAGATTTTCAGACTTTTTTGGGGGCTGAAAATGCCTCCCGAGTCAGTGTACCTGGAAATATTGAGGGGCTGCGGGCATCCATTGCGGGCAATCTCCTCTTGTCCCTTCCGTGAGAGGCGGAACTCTGTCTGCTGAGAAACGCCTATCCCGAACGTTCTCTCATCCTCACCCATCCCAGCAGACACTGTGTTCAGTGTTCCGCCATTAATGGACGCCTTTTCATTTGCGGACATCCGTGATTGGCGGAACACTGAACACAGTGTCTGCTGGTAAACTGAGTCAGAGGATGAGAGAACGTCTGTGATAAGCGGAACTGTGTCAGCTGCCTATCACAGAAGGGACCAGGAGGAGACCCGGAGTTTTAAACATTGAATGGATGCCCGCAGCCTCTCAATTTCAGGTACAGTGCTGACGGGCACAGTGACAATGGGCACAGTGACGATGGGCACAGTGATGATGGGCACAGTGATGATGGGCACAGTGAGAATTGGCACAGTGAGGATGGGAATAGTGATGTTGGTCACAGTGACGACGGGCACAGTGAGGATTGGCACAGTGGGGATGGGCACAGTGACGACGGGCACAGTGAGGATTGGCACAGTGAGGATGGGCACAGTGACGATGGGCACAGTGAGGATGGCACAGTGACAATTGGCACAGTGAGGTTGGCACAGTGAGGTTGCAATGGGCATAGTGAGGCGTGCAAATGGGCTGTTGACCCTCTTTTCCTCTTACAGTGGCTGCTGCTTTCTCACCCTCGGCTTATACTCGAGTCAATAAGTTTTCCTTTTTTTAGAAACATTAGGTACAACGGCTTATACTCGGGTCGGCTTATACTCGAGTATATACGGTAGTTTCTTTACTCTTGTCTTATTTTTTTATTAAAAAAAGTGAATTTTTTCCAAAAAAAGTGCGCTTGTGAGACTGCTGTGCAAATACGGTGTGACAAAAGGTATTGCAATGACCACCATTTTATTCTCTAGGCTGTTAGAATAAAATATATAATGTTTGGGGGTGCTAAGTAATTTTATAGCAAAAAAATGTGTTTTAACTTGTAAACACCAAATCTCAGAAAGAGTTTCTGAGCTGAAGTAGTTAAGGTCCCGCCCCCTGTTTTTCAGAGCTGAGAGATCCTGAGTAAATTCTGCACTTTAAATGGATGAAATGGGAAGACAACTGCAGATTAAGAAGTATAAACTTAAGTAGGAAGATTTTGTTTAATTTTGGCGTATCACCTGAGGCTAGTCACTTCCCTGGATATACAGTATGTAAGGGTTTACAACCACTTTAACCAGTAATCTAATCAAAGTAATTGGGACAGAGGAACTGCTGCAGCCAGCATATAACATAACTATAAGTATATATACAGTGTATACACACCAGTATGGAAATAATATGAGCTTTATATAAGAAAAGACTAATAATAGTACATACATCCAATGTACAAACAGTTATTATTGACAAAAGATCCAACAAATGTCCTGGGGGAATTGTACACATATACCTGTGTATATATAGTTATTAATATAGATAGCTCCAGATGAATGTTGCAGCAAGCTCAGTTGTGGGGGCCCCTAAAGGATGATCAATGTGACATCTGTCTTGGTGTCAGAGACCTGATGACAAGATGGGGGGACCCTCCAGCCATTGTCCAACCGGCCTGGAATGCTGCTTTTCACCAACAGAAACCATGGTGTGTCTGCAGAGTCAGCCTATCTACTCTACTTTTTAGTCCTGGTATTTTCTAATCTGTCATGTAACCAGACCTCTAACTACCAAGCGGCCATCGAATTATGCCTAACCTGACTTTGGCCTATGCTGGTTTTGAACCCTGAGCTAAAACTAGCTCCAGAATCCCTGGCCAGAAGTCACAGGGTTAGCTAAAACAACAAAAGCTGCATATAAACTGTTCTGCAATCAACAGGTTCACCTACTAAGGGGACTGCAACATACACACACCCAATAACAAACTTAGTTATCTGGTATTGAACAGATATGTGTCACCAGTCTGTAGACATAGGGGCACTTGCCTAATAATCCCTGCTTGAGGTCTGGATTCAGCAATAGCTCTACCATGGACAGAACATATATCTCAGACTTTCTCTCTTTACTTCCTTCCTCTGGGGTTTTCAACCCTGCCTCCAAGAGACAGTAAGTGCATACATTATCAACTCTGGGATATTAACAGCACAGTTATTTACAAATATAGACAGTAGTCTGTAGAGGGCAGCAGATCCCTACATAACAATGGTGTGGAACATGCAGATTACAATGCAGCCAGATACGTGAGAGATGATTTGTCATTTTGCCACTGCTTCTGTAATGGTGATGTTTTGGTATGACTTTACTTCCTACTGCAATTTTAGTAGAAGTTAAGCATTTTCTGACACTTTTTGTTTACATGTGAAAATCAGTAACTTTTTGCTAGAAAACTAGTTAGAACTCCCAAATATATTGGCCCGGATTCACATACATCGGCGCATATTTATGCCGCCGTAGCGTATTTATGCCGCCATAGCGTATGTTAATCAATCGTGACCCCATGCAAATGATGGGCTGGGCGTCAGACAAGTACTTAAGATGAACTGCGCATGTGTTGAGACATGGACGTATCCCCGTGCACATGCGTACAACCACGTCAGAACAACTGCCTAAGATACGCCGGATCACTGTGTACGCTGTGAACCTAACCTACGCCCAGCCAGACCCACGTCGGCCCATATTCACAGACGTCTAACGTACAATACGTAGTCATGTGTTCCCTGGTCCATATCTTTGCATGGGTTGCACCCCATCTTTGGGGAATAACTTTACGCCGAACGTAAAACTTACGCAAACCACTTAAATCATGCGCCGGGCGCAAGCACGTTCATTTGCATATTTGAATAGAAAATCAATGGGGAAGCCACATGCGTCCAGCGTAAATATGCGCCCACTCTACGCCGGTATAGGCAAGTTACGTCGTGGGATGAAGTCTGTTTTTAGGCGTATCTAAGTTTGTGGGTTCGGAGCACAGATACGACGGCGCATATTTGTATTTACGCGGTGTATCTGGAGATACGTCGGCATAAGTGCTTTGTGAATCTGGGACTATATCTGTTTTTAAAGCAGAGGCCCTAGAAAATAAATGTTTTTTGACAATTTTTAATGTCGCACAGTATTTGCGCAGCAGTTTTTCAAAGGCAATTTATGGGGGAAAATACACCTTTCGTGCTGTTATGAAACCTGGGAGGCGCTCTTACTAAACTGCATCCTGAAGGGGAATATAGCGCGCAGTCTGTGGATTTTCACAATCACAACCGCTGTGTGGAGGAGAGGAGGAGCGACATCTGAAGAGCAGCATCTGTGCACGTAAGTCCGTGAAGAGGTTGTTGTTGTGTTCATTCAAGGCCCTGGCTAGGTATAGAGCCGAAAACGCTTGTGATTCCCCGTAATAGGAGATTATAGGGAGTTGGTAAGCCGCAGTAGGACTAGAGGTGGAAGTCATCTTTTTGCACATCACTTTTTATTTGATGCATTGATATATACTGTCACGTTGGATGTGACTTTATTGGATGGACTTTATCACCTGTTAATATTTATTCACAACTGTTTCTAAGCGCAACTTATTTTCTTATTATTGATAGACAATTCACTTGTGAAACTGAAATGCAGGTAACGTGATTTTTTTTTTAAATTGGGGGGGGGGGGGACACAACAAGCTGACTTCAATACAATCCTCCTTGTCCTTGAGAACTTTGGAACTCTGAAGTGTTTTTGCACTCAACCATCCCATGTCCCTCCCACCATCACTTCTTTCTTGTTGAAAAACTTAATAAGCCCCCACCGAGAACCAAAGGAAGCATAGACACTACTATATTGTCGTGTGCTGCCGATTGTAATGGTAATTACTCTTTCACCTTTTTGCGGTGCCCTTTGAATTTATGCTGTTTGTGTTCTTAACACTGGTCTCTTGAATGATCAGCTGAGCCAGATGTGTCATCAAAGACTGCACTCATGCTTCGCACTTAATGATGCCAATTACTAAGGGGGGGGTCACTATGTAAGTTCACATGCTGTGCTTTTATCAAGGTCTATAGACTGTTAAAAATATAGTGACTCTTTTGATATTTGCAAATAAGGGAGCATACAATGTTCCCTGGAGAACTGCAGCATGGTCTTAATTGAAGGACATTTTCTCATGGTCACATTTGAATATCATGTTGAAATGCACACTTTACCCAAGCGTCTAGGACTTTTTTTTATGAATTGGCACAGTACAGGCACGCAGATGTGCATTAAGTAAAAGAATGCATTTACATACAGTATTCTCCATAAGAGAATTTCATGCATGAGGACAGAATATTCAGACAACAGCATAATTAAACTCTCGCATGTACAGCTCCAATTAGGACTGATTCTGGCTGGTTCAATTAATTAGAGTTAGGTATGCCTATTGTGCTTGTTTGCATAAAAAGTATGTGCTCATTAAATGGGTTGATTTAGCCTGGAATGTTTTTTTATTCTACAGTGTTGTGCTTTAACCCCTAAAACACTGAATAATCTGTTTGCTTTCTGTTGATTTGCACCTGCTGCTCGGGGTTTCAACAAGTCACTCAGCACACACAAGTAAAGGGACCTTTATTTTGGCAAGGAATTATTGTAGAAATAATCCGGATCATAAGAAAACAATGACAATTACCAGATTACATTGGGATTTCCATGCTAGCCCACATTAAACGCCCAGTAACTAGGGTGACCACATTTCCAAAATTCCATTCAGGGATACTCCCTTCACAATATAAGATTATTTCAAAACCCTTGTCGATGATAGAATCTGTCACTCTTTTCCCTCCTGCACGGCTATCTCTATCATAGAGGGCGAGGAGGAAGTGATGCACTTTAGAGCAGTGGTCCACAACCTTTTTGGCATTGGGGACTGGTTTCATGAAAGAAAGTTTTGCCTGAGACCGAGGGGGGGGGGGGGGGGGGTCCTTGGGGAATGTAGTCTCAGGGTAATGGGGAATTTGTCTGTGGATGATTTGTCGGGCGAATGGTTGGTTTTAGCACTTAAATCATCACAAAACCATGCATAATATGGTGTCAGGATGATCAAATCTCATTATATTACTAAATTGTAAGATACTATATAATGAAATAGTTAAACTCTCCATAACGCAGAATCAGTGGGAAGTCTGAGCTTGTCACTTGCCACCATCGCCTGTAACAAGATGCAGTGTGTTACTTGCCACCTTCGTCTGCCACCAGTAGGGATGAGCCGAACACCCCCGCGTTCGGTTCGCACCAGAACTGTCGAACGGTCCGATCATTTAGAACATTTAGAACCCCATTGAAGTCTATGGGACTCGAACGTTCAAATTCAAAAACAGTCGTTTTAAAGACCAATTTTCAAGTTATTGTTGGAAAACGTCTTTCAGAACCCGGGTCTTGCCCCAGGGAACATGTATCAATGGAAAAAAGTCTTAAAACCGGTTGTTTTTTCAGGAGCAGGACTCCTGAAAAAACGACCGTTTTTAAAACTTTTTTTCCCATTGATAGTAGTATCAATGAAAAAAAGTTTTACAAACGATCGTTTTAACCGCTTGCCGACCAGCCGCCGCAGTAATACGGCGGCAGGTCGGCACGGGTGCGCGAGAGCCCGTAGCTCTACGTCGCGCCTTTTGCGGCCACTAGGGGGCGCGTTGCGCGCCGCGGCGCCGCCGCGCGCGCCCCCCCCTCGCCCCCGAGTCCCGTGCGTGTGCCCGGCGGGCGCGATCGCCGCCGGGCACACGCGATCGCTCGTTACAGAGCGGGGAACGGGAGCTGTGTGTGAAAACACACAGCGCTCGTTCCTGTCAGCGGGGGAAACGCTGATTTTCTGTTCATACAATGTATGAACAGAAGATCAGTGATTCCCCTAGTGAGTCCACCCCCCCCCATACAGTTAGAACACACTAGAACACACTTAACCCCTTCCCTGCCCCCTAGTGTTAACCCCTTCACTGCCAATGGCATTTTTATAGTAATCCAATGCATTTTTATAGCATTGATCGCTAAAAAAATGCCAATGGTCCCAAAAATGTGTCAAAAGTGTCCGAAGTGTCCGCCATAATATCGCAGTACCGAAAAAAAACGCTGATCGCCGCCATTACTAGTAAAAAAATAATAATAATAAAAATGCCATAAAACTACCCCCTATTTTGTAAACGCTATAACTTTTGCGCAAACCAATCAATAAACGCTAATTGCGATTTTTTTTTACGAAAAATATGTAGAAGAATACGTATCTAAACTGAGGGAAAAATATTTTTTTTTAATATATTGGGGATATTTATTATAGAAAAAAGTAAAAAATATTGTATTTTTTTCAAAATAGTCGCTCTGTTTTTGTTTATAGCGCAAAAAATAAAAACCGCAGAGATGATCAAATACCACCAAAAGAAAGCTCTATTTGTGGGAAAAAAAGGACGCCAATTTGTTTGGGAGCCACGTATTGTCAGTTAAAGCGACGCAGCGCCGAATCTCAAAAAGTGCTCTGGTCTTTGGACAGCAATATGGTCCGGGGCTGAAGTGGTTAAAGACCCATTTTCAAGTTATTGTTGGAAAACGTCTTTCAGAACCCGGGTCTTGCCCCAGGGAACATGTATCAATGGAAAAAAGTCTTAAAAACGGTTGTTTCTTTTCACTCGAATTTGCCGCGAACGATCGTTTTTGTTCGAAATTCGACGAACGATCGAACGGCCGTTGTTCGAGTCGAACATACTTTTGTTTCGAACGCAAAGCTCATCCCTAGCCACCAGATGCAGCGTGTCACTTGCCACCATTGCCTGCCGCCAGATGCACTGTAACTGTTTTTTTGCCTCACCTCTGACATGCCTTGACAAATAAATGACCATCAAGCTAGTGTTGGGGACACAGCCATTTACCCCTGCAATAAACTATGGCCCAGATTCACAGAGCGATTACGCCTGCGCAACAGGAGATGCGCGTGCGTAAGTCTAAATGTGCGCGTGCGTTTCGTTGCGTGGCATCCCCAGAACCAGATACGCCAAAAATCGACTTTTTTTTGCTAGTCAAATATGCTAATGAGGGAGTTGCGGGGATCCACAAAAAAACGTTGTTGCTGCGCAGGCTACGCGGTGTGCGCAACAGCAAAATGTTCTGTCTAAAATTAGAGCACATAAAAGGTGGTCTAAAATTTGAAAAAACGTCTACATCTCACAGAAAGCAACACCGTTAGTGAGGAGCAGACCACACACACGTGTTGCACTACAATTTGACTGCCAACATGCCAGGGGCATCCTCGCTCATAGCTGCACTACTGACTTTAGATGAGCAAAGAAGGAGGAGGGCACGGAGGATGGCACGGGAGAGGATATACCGCACCCGCATAGACCTGTTTGGCATGAGTGATTCTGAGGTGTTTCGCATCTTCAGATTCACCCCTCATGCCATCCTGGAATTAACCACAACCCTGCAGGAGGACATCACCAGCCCAACACACCGCTCACATGCAGTGCAGCCACTGGTCAAGGTAGTACTGGCAACACTCCATGTCCTTGCCAGTGGCTCTTTTCAGCGTACAAGTGGAGTGGTGGCTGGGATGTCACAATCCTCCATGAGCAGATGTGTGCACCAGGTTGTCCCTGCAATCCTCAGACGCATTGCCAACCAAATCATTAAACCCACCACTGAGGAGCTGCGACTGAAGGCAATGACAGATATCTACAGAATTGCCAGGTTCCCACGCACCATCGGGGCCATTGATTGCACACATGTGGCACTACAGCCCCCCCTGGAGACAGAGCACATGTACCGCAATCGGAAGCATTGGCACTCCATCAACGTACAGGTGATAGTTGATGCCCAAGGCCTCATATGGCACGTCCGTGCCAAACACCCAGGGTCCAGCCATGACAGCTACATATACAATCAATGCCACATCCGATTGGAATTCGATCAGAACGTGTATGGGAACACCTGGCTGGTTGGTGAGTGACATGGGAGTCAGGCATGACTATCCCCTCTCGTGATGCACACCTCACAAGTGGCACATGCATGACTAACATGCTCCTGTCTTTTCCCTTACAGGTGACTCTGCATATCCACTGGGACCCCATCTCATGACTCCTATCCGAAACCCCCAAACACCAGGAGAGGAAAGATACAATCAAGCACACATCAAAACCCGAGCAGTGGTGGAGCGCAACTTTGGCCTCCTGAAGTCACGTTTCCGATGCCTGGATAAGTCTGGGGGTACACTGTTGTATTCCCCAAACTTCGTGTGCCATATCATCGGTGCATGTTGCATGCTGCACAATTTCGCAGTGAGGAAGGGCCTGCAGGTTGAGCTACGTGATGACCTGACCCCCCAACCAGACAATCCCCCCCTAACCGAGGCTACCCCGTCTTCTGAGGGAAGAGCAGCCAGGAGACAGCTCACATTGGGCATCTTTGCACGTTAAACATACACATTAATCATGGCACAATGAGAATGCATGCATGCACAACACTGTGGTCCCTAGCACACACACCCCACATCCACATCAAATTGGATTGGCACCAGTCCACCATGCAGGACTGGTGAGCAGTAACGCCACGTCAAGGCTCCAATTATGTCACTGAACATTCATACACCAATCACACGGACCTGAGGATCACTTCTCCCTGGTCCTGGGGAACCCTTCTCCACCAAAATTGAGGATGACACCCCTTTTCCAGCAGGAATGTCACCCCCACATTCAAACAGCATGCACAACCCAAAATTTAAAAAAGTCAGCAAAAAAAAAAAAAAAATGCAAAAAATGTCAGCAAAAAAAATAAAAAGGGGGAAAAATAAATTATTGCCCTCTGCGTGAGCCACGCCTGAGGCGCCCCCGGCCACGGCCCCGGCCCCTCAGGGGAGACTCATGGGGGAGGGGCAAACCCGGGGAAGGAGAAGCAGCCCCCGATCTCTGCCCACCTGGCGGCCTGCCCTCCAAGGCCACGGCAATTCTGTCCAGGGCAGCACCAAGTGTTGCCGTGTTGGCCTGGATAGCTTGGGTAAGGGCCCTCACATCCTGCCCAACGCCTGCTGATGTAGTCTGCAGTTCGTTTAGGCAGGTTGTGAAAGCCCGGGAGTGGGAGTCCAGGTTACCCAGCGTATCCTTGATGGAGGACAGGCTCTCCTCCATCCGCCCCAAAGTCTGGCTGACCTGTCCCATATGGCGGGTCTGGAGGGCCTGGTCCCTTCTCAGAGTGGCGGGCAGGAGATTGGGCGCCCCCCTGGTGCTCTGGGATGAAATCCTGCCTCCAGCTGATGGTTGTGGCCGGGGAGAAGGGGAGGCCCTTGTGAGGGGAGCCATGTTGGGGGAGGAGGGGGGGGGGCTCCCCCTTAGGGAGGGCAGGCTTCTGCCAGCCAGAGGGGAAGAGTGCGCAAAAACCAATCGTCCAGTGCCTGACTCCTCCTCCTCATGATTATCCTCCTCCTCATGATTCCCCTCCTCCTCATGATTCCCCTCCTCCTCTTGAACCTCCTCCGCGGACTCCGGCCTTGTTGGGGGGGCCTCATTAGGCTGCTGTCCTGGGGTTGGTGCGTTCAGCCCAGATGGCCCTGCACCCTCCTGCACATCTGTGGATGACACAAAACATTCACAGGTTGGAGGATCCACACACTTGCCACATATTCCCTTTCACCCCCTCCCACACACATGCTACACACCTGATAGAAAAAAAAACCTTACCTGGCACCACGGGGACCGGACTTGTGTCAAAGCCTGGCAGGCCCTCCACTTCATGCCGGTGAAAGGTCAGGGCCACCGCACGCTCCGTTGCTGTCAGACTAATACGGCATGGTGGGTGGGCATGGGCATGCATTGCGGCCAGTTTCTTTTTGACCAGACGCCGGAGGTTGTTGATTTTTTTGTCAATCCCAGACCTGGTCCGTGTCTCCCCCTCCCCCGATGAATTGACCTGCTCAGTGATCCTATCCAAGATCTCCCTCCTCCTGGCCGGGGTGGTGTTGGCACTCTGCGGGCCGTGGAGGTAACGCCCATACTCGCTAATGGCCCGGGCAAGAATTCTTTTTTCCCCCACAGTAAAATTCAGCTTTCTTTTTCTCTCAGTCATACTTCCAAAAACAATCAGTCCCAGTCAACAAAATTCACTCACACAAACAAGCACAAACAATCAAGCAAGAACACACACAGAGAGAAAACTACTCAGCAAGAAACTGTCACAAAACAATATAAACAAAAAAAACAGCAAGAAAAAAAAACAACAGAAATATATCAATCAAACAAACAGTCTCTCAAACACTTATCAAAAAACACTTTCACAAATATACCAACAAGCACTTGATCACACAGAACACTAATCTGACAACTACAAAACACACCGCAACGAACAACAGGAACAAAAACACTTGGTTAAATGGGAAGGGACAAAGGGATGTACTTTTGCAATGCAAGTGCGTTTGTGTGTGTCTATTTATGCTGTCTGCGTAGTTCACAACGTTGCCCTAGTCCATTTCCAATTTCACTGATTGCGCCGCTCCCGAGTTGTGAGCATGCGCACAGCGGAGCTGACATGGTCTCCTTCACGCGCGCATGCGCGAGCCGGCCGGCCCTTCATTTGCATGGGGTCACGGCTCATTTCAATGTAACACGCCCACGTCCCTCCCAATTTGTATTACTCCTCCTTACGCCTCAGAAAAAACGTTACGCTTGCGCAATTTCCTGTGCAAAAGCTACGAGAATAGGGTGATTACGCGGCAAAATTGCGCAAGTCTAACGTAAAGGCGGTGTGCTACGCCGGTCCAATAATGCGCAGATGTACCTGTATGTGTCTGAAGTGTCTTAAAGTGTTGACATGCTCACTGTGTGTAGAGTATTATGAAAAAAATAGTATAAAATAGAATTTAGACAATTATGATAACAATACTTGCAGCCACATCTGATGATTTTTGAAGAAATATAATTGCACTTAACATGATATTCCTAGCTGGGTAACATTTAGTTTGCTAAAATACTGTGGGGTTGATTTACTAAAACTGGACAGTGCAAAATCTGGTAAAGCTCTTCATAGAAACCAATCTTCTTTTTTGGCAAAGCTTATTTGAACAAGCTGAAAATAGAAACGGGTTGGCTACCATGCACAGCTGCACCAGATTTTGCACACTCCAGTATTAGAAAATCAATGTGTATGATAAACAATTATCATGTTTTTTTTTTCCATGAAAAAACACCTTCTTACCCTTTTTTGCATCTCAGTGCTGCTAATTTTCTTCAGCCACTTTCAGGCTCTTCCTGTCTACATACACTCTTTCAAAACATTGATTCTGTGCTACTCCCAGCACAGTTGCCGGTGAGGACCGTAAAGCTCCCGGTGCATACTTGCGATCAGGAGCCTTCCGACCACTGTGACAACTGTGCCAATTACAGTGATCACATGAATGCCCGCCTCCAACTCCTAGCATTTATAAGCTCTTAAAGGGCCAGGAGATGGTGGAGGGAAGGAGTTAAAGCAGAACTAATGTCATACTAATCTTTCTTTCAATGGTCCAACATCAACAAGTTCCCTCACTGATGCCAACATCCTCTATGGCTTCTTCCAGGTGTTGGTCTTCAGCCGTTTTGATTAGCCAAGAGATGACATCACTCTAGCACATGCACAAGAATGCAGTCATCCCTGCACACAGGCACTGTGTCTAAATGTAAGTGTACATTGTACAGAGCATTGCGAACAGGGTAAGTTTATTTTATTGCAGAAGAGACATCACTTGTCTCTTCTGCAATGATCCTGCCTCTTCACAATTCTTTTAAACTTTAGTTTCAATTTAAAGCCCCGTACACACAAGCGGTTTTCCCGTCGGATAAAAGAAACATGGTTTTCCAGATGGAATTCCTCTCAAGCCTGCCTACACAAGGTCACACATGAATCCAGTGAACTTTTGACTTTGACTGCCATGAACGCGGGGATGTAAAAGACTACGACGAGCCGACGAGCCAAAAAAATTAGGGCTGTTACTGATCAAAATTTTTGTGTTCGATTAATCGTTTTATTTTTTAATCGATTAATCGACTAATTTCGATTAATTATAACGCACATAAAGATCCAACTACTTTTAGCTGATCTCCTTGCAGGCCGATTCCCAGTGCAGCTCCAACCACTGGAAAAATGTATAGCAGGATACAAAAAACACACCAAGGCAGCTCTCAATGGGAATAGCATTAAAACTTTTATAGTTTTCAAGTAGGTAACCAAATAAATATTGCACTGGAGATAAAATCGATGTAGCTACTTAAACTGTAAAAATGGTGCGAGTAATACCAAACGGTACCAAAAGCAGTCATAAAAACATGTAGCTAAGTATGATACTGGTATAAAAATGTGTACAACGATACCACTGCTAAATCCAGATGAGGAGGGGTTAACATCAGTCTGTCGGCATGTAGATGTCTCATGAAGGGAACTATCACAACTCCCAGTGGATGGCTGTAGAATCCCAGGTTGATAGAGGGAAGTGTAACAGCCCTTGCGTGTGGCAGATAGTAAGGTCCCACCGGCATGCAGATAAGAAGGCACAGCAAAGGAGCCCTTCAGATGGACACAGCAAGCCCCTCTGGTGTCCGTGACATTACTGGATCTCCGTCGGAACTCCCTGAAGGCCCAGAAGCCAGCGAAGAGGTGAGTACCAATCAAAAGAATTTTAATCGATCAAAAAGGTTTTGATCGATCAAAAAAATTAAAGATTAATCGATTAATTAAAAGTTAATTTGCACAGCCCTAAAAAAAATGAAGTTCTATGCTTCTGAGCATGCGTCAAATTGTTTCCGAGCATGCACATTTTTTTTACCGTCAGAAAAGCATACAGATGCTAGGATGTTTCCTGATGGTAAAAAAGAGATCCTGCTCTCTTTTTTTTTCCAGCAGTTTTCCTGTGGGAAAAAGTCCGATGGAACATACACACGGTCGGGATTCCTGACGAAAAGCTCTCATCGCAGTTTTTCTGACAGTCATGTGTACTGGGCAATATATTTGCCTCCTTTTCTTTCTGCAAAGCACACTTTAATATCATTATGAAATATACTTATGTTTGCTATAATGAAAATAATATTGCCTCTAAATGATCCTTTTTACATGGTTTGTTGTGGCATTGCACTTATTCTTGTGCTGAATTCTAATAACCATGTGGGAAACTATTTAAAATGCAGCCAACTGGGCTTTTAATGGCGTTTAAATGTATCTCTTGAAAACATCCTGAACGATCCAAGACCTGGACAGAAGGGACACAAGAGGGCGATATACTATGTTGGACCATTATGATTACTTTTTATGAAAACAAAACAGCATTGAAATACCAGCTGCCCTGGACAGCCGTGACATTTATACAGTCAGCCATTCTGGTTCATCAAAAGAGCATTCTTGGATAACTTGTTTCAGTTATCTTTCATTTGAAGTGAGGCCAAGTTAGATACCAACCAACTGGAAAATGTTCAGCATTAAGCTTTGAACATTAGATATATAAAAACTGACATGAGAATTTTGGAGATTAATACTTTACATGATAATTCATTATATTAAAGAGTTTAAATGTTGAGAAAACCAGAAACCAAAAATGTAAGAAATAGTCTATCCTTGAAAATATCAGGTATCACAACATATTCTTAGAAGTAAATATACAGCTTTTTAAAGTTCTGCATGTGATCCAGTGTTTAATCATGAAGGGAACACTTGATATGAATGTCAACTATATATTTTTTATTATTTTGGATAGCGAAGGGAATGGTTACCACAAAGTACCCTGGTTCCTTTGGTGCGATTTTGTTTCATTTCCTGTCCAAGAGACACAAAAAGAAGTAAAAGGAAATATCTCCAGAGCAAAGCATAATCCTCTCTAAAGATTGTCATACATTAGTAGAATTTAATTAGAAATGTTTCATTTTAAGAAAGTTTGGTTTTCTAATTGTTATTGGGTTAAAACTAACATTCACTTTTGACTGCAGTGAGAAGAAAATTCAAAGGAGCAACATGGAATTATTTCTTTGGCAGAAATAATTTATATGGTGTACAGTATGTGATTTTCCTTCAGAAAAGTCCATTGGTTCCACAATTGAATTTTGAAAGCAAGCAACATTTTGAAGTACAGTCATTAAGTCAATTTTCATACGAATGTTCATTTGAAAATCTACTAGGCACAGATGAGCTGGCGGCTGCTCTCCTTGATCGTGAACCAATGTCCCTCTGACAGCCGTCGGGTATCGGCTTTTTTTTTCTCCTCGAGCTATCAGAATCAGCGCAGGTCGTTCCAGCACAGGAGGAGGTCTAATAATGCCCTCCCGGAAAAGTAGGTCTGCGCTGTAGCCATCATTCGGATCTGAAGGGGTAAAGTATAACTAATGGTAGAAACTTTTTGTTTTAGGTGGAGTGCAGAGTGAATAGAACACTTGTTTTTATTGATGTCTGTTCCCCCGTTAAGAAGATCCACCCTCTTTAGTAAGTTCAGGCCAAAAAAGGTCTAACATGGCCAATTACTGAGAATCTCCCGCTAGATAGGTGTTGGCAAGGTTTCTGCTGCAGTTTAAAAAATCTACAGAGGTGAGTATTATTAACCAGTTCAACTAATATTGCATTATGATTACTTTTTTTTAGACAAAATTATTTTTCAAAAATGTGCTTATGGGTTCATTTAAAATTCAAAGAGTGCATAAAGAAAGTTCATGTTATCCTCAATTCCATGTTTTCTTTTCAGTTTCATAAGGACGTAGGTACTCTTTATAAAAATGTCATATTTGGCATATTCTTTATAGACTTCAAATGGTGCATATCAGACTTTTTTTAGCGTCTTTACAGAAAAAAAATTCTGAACAGAGATACCTTGACAATACGCTTGATTTGCTATAGGCAAGGTAGTTAAACTTTGCAAGAGAATTTTCCCCAGAGCTTAATGAATGTGGTGTTATACTAAATTAACCCCAATATATCTAAAAATTAACCGGAAGTCTAAAAGTAAACAATACACAGTCAACGCCTTACATTGTGAAGGCAAATATAAAAAATGGTTCCCCTGCACTTCCTTTGGTAAAGTTGCCAAGGCCTTTCAAATGACATCAGGCCTCCCCACCCTAATATGTGAAGCCCATCATCGGCATATATGGCTGGCATGCACAAACACCTCATACAAATGGGATTTAAACACAAAACTATGAAGCCGTTAATGTGATTTTAAAATCAGTTTACTGGCAGAAGCCCTATTTAAATGTTAACCATCCTACAAAAATACAAAGTCTGGTTGTACTTGTATCACATCAAGTGGTAACCAAATAGCACTAAAATATCCTACTCGCCACTGCTACAACCATCAATACAGCCATTTTATGTAATTATATACAGTATGATGCTCCTAAATGTATCTTGTTTGTTATTGCATTTTTGATGAAGGTAGTGGACAAAGGAAAAAGAATCTTGAATGCCACTGGATATTAGATATGTTGCTTTGGAATATTTTATTGAATTTATGATTCTATAAAGTTAGTAGTGCACCACAACTTTTTTTCAATTTTTTTTTTATTCAAAGGATGTTCTACTTTAATGTAAAAATTGGAATTCTGTATGATTGCCATTCCTTCATCTTTCCCACAAGCTCATATGTGAAAAGGAACAATAATCTGCATTCTAACATAAAATTTTGGCTGAACATAAAATATCTTTCAGAATTTTATTAATAAAGCAGGAAAACATCTGTTAGAAACATATGGCATTGTTCTCTTGTCACAGCGCCATTATATTTGGTCAACCCTAAATAACCTTTTGTGGACCTTTTAAAATAGGGAGTCTTTACCGATGTTTAAGGGAAGAAATAAAATGTTGGCTGGGTAATAGCTTATATAAATGTTTATATCACTTCAGTATTAAAATGTGACCATTTACGACAAATTGGAAGTGGAATATATGGATAACTTGTTGAATGACTTTTCAAACATATTGTGACATACATTATAAATCAACATGACATGTCTGTTTTGTAGATATTGATATCTTATAGATAAGCATATATTTACTATAAATATTTAAAGAGACCCTATCACTTACATACTTACCAAAAAAGTATGTGGCCCCTACTATGGGTTCTTCCTCTAGCCTGTTACTGTTGTGTCCTGTAGGTTTAGTTTGAAGGATGTTCAGTGAACCCAGTAACAAGTCTGTTAACCCTGAATGCAGCAGTGAACCTTATTAAAGTCTATGGGAGGTGAAAGTTCCAGTTTTTTAATTTCTGGCCTTTTTCATGGTTAATATGCAAGCACTAATCATCTCTACATAGTATTAATCCAGAAGTAACATCCTCTGATAATCTTCAGGTTTAGAACTTTGCTGGTCTCTGTGGATGGGGAAGTAGCTAATCAAGCATGATCTGTGCATACTTAGCTTCAGAGAAGTGCAGATGTGACCAAGGCTCTAGACCATGAATTCTAAAAGTTTATTTATTAAGCATTAAGGTGTTTGTTAAAAACATTTTTTTCTTCCAAAATTCCATCTGATATATAACATTAAGCTCCCGAGTGGATGTAATTTAGTATAATAGCTTACTTTAGAGTGCCATTCGGCACTCAGCTGACTGTCCGCTGGTCTCCCAGATCTGATAACTGCAAGGGGAGGTGCCGGGAAACCCCAGCTGACATGAGCCAGGAAGAGGAGAGGAGGGGAGGAGACCGGTGAGCAGTCACGTGAGCGCCAGGCGGTGCTCTGAATTAAGCTAATATACCGCATATATTTATAAATGACATCCACTGGGGAGCTTAATCAGAGGGAGCTATAGAAGAATTTTTTTTTTTTTAAAGCAGGAGGGGAGGATCGGGGAGCTGACAGTCAGGGGGAGGGGGAATAGGACAGAGGGCAACACAGACACAGGAGTGCAGGGCTGCAGATGATGGAGGCACATACGCTGACCACGGTATCAGGGCTATGCAGCCCTGATATATTGTGGTCAACATACAGGGGGAGGGCAGAAACTGGAAGGATCAACCAGGTATTTTAGGTGATACAGGGGGCCACATGACACAGCACAAACACTGTGCTGTATAACATGCTTTAAGGTAACAGGATCCCATTTTTTTTTTGTTTAACAAACACTTCGCAGTTCGCGGAATGGTCTCCGCATCTGGGTTGTTGAACAAATACCCAGCAATATTTTGTTTGCTGACACTTAAGACACTATAGAATGATGTGCTTTGTTTGGAATTTCTTGTCTCAGGTTTACAACCAATTTAAGTAAAGGCCCCCTTGCCCCATGCATACACACATACAAAATGAAACATGATTGTCGGATATGCCTACATACAAAAATAACAGGCTCTTCCCCATCCCAGTGTTAGGGTCAACAGCCTCTTATCCACATCCTGTCCCCCAAAAGGGATGTTGGCGTTTGTAGGGATACTTGAACCCCCGGATACCTTTAGAATAAAAAAGACCTCAGATATTTATTCCCTCCCAGGAGTATAATTACCAGGTACATTTTACCAGATACATTAACACCACGTATTACTCATTCCCTTCAAAGTTGTCAAAAGTAATTAAACACACAGACATTGTAAAAACATAAAATTGTATAAACCTACTTAGTTGTTAAAGCGCAGCTCCACCCAAAAGGGAAGCTTCTTTTGTTCGCCCTAATCCACTCTCACAGTGGCACTTTATGAGGGGGAGCAGGTACCTGGTTTTGACAGGCACCTGTTCCCACTTCCTGGTAAGATTGCTCACGGTGATATCCATCATTTCTGGCACCACCTCCCCCGCTGCCTTCTGGGACCTGTGTGTGTTCCAGAAGACAACTGGACCATTCAGAAAGTGCAGTACAACTCACACATGCACAGTAGGAAACTGTCTGTGAAACCTGAAGGCTTCACTGCCAGTTTCCCTTATTTGCAATGTCGATAATAGATATATCGGTTTGGGGTGCCAACATCGTCGGATCCCTGGACAGACAAGTGTCCTTATATTAAAAGTCAGCAGCTACAGTATTTGTAGCTGATGACTTTAAATTTTTTTTGTACAGGCTGGAACTTTGCTATATCCTGTGTGTGTTTGTTTGTGTGTTTGTGTGTGTGTGTGTGATCATGTAGATAATCATTTCCCATATCCCTGCATATTGTGTTCACTAGGATGCATGTCCAAGAGTCTTTTAAAACTATTAATACTGCCAGCTGACACCATCGATTGTGGAAGAGAGTTCCACATCCTTTTTGGCCTGACAGTGAAAAAACCCTATACACAGCTCAAGGTTAAACCTCTTCTCTTCCAGTCTCATCGTGTGGCCCTGTGCCTTCTTATACTCCCTGAGACTGAATAGTTTCCTACCTACGCTGGGATCACCATTGATATAATTCTATATCACTATCATATTTCCTCTCAAGCTTCTCTTCTCCAGGGAGAATACATTTAGTGCTTTTAGCTATTCCTCATAATTGAGGTCCTCCAGTCCCCTTAATCATGTTGTTGCCCTTCTCTGGACTCTCTCCAGCTCAAGCACATTGGCCCAGATTCACAGAGCGATTACGCGTGCGCAACTGCTGTTGCGCGTGCGTAAGTCTAAATGTGCGCGTGCGTATAGTTGCACGCGATTCACAAAACAATATACGCCAGAAATCTACGTTTTTTGGTCCGGCGTAATTGAGTTAGACATTCGCTTCCCTTCGCGCAAAACTGCGCTAGACACACCATTGATTTGCTAGTCAAATATGCTAATGAGGGAGTTACGGGGATTCACAAAAAAACGCAGTTGCTGCGCAGGCTACGCGATGTGCGCAACAGCAAAATGTTCTGTCTAAAGTTAGAGGACCTAAAAGCTGGTCTAAATTTTGCAAAAAAGTCTAATTGTCAGATAAAGCAACACTGTTAGTGAGGAGTTCAGCAGTCACACGTGTTGCCCAACAATCTGTATGCCAACATGCCAGGGGCATCGTCGCGCATAGCTATACTACTGACTTTAGATGAACAAAGAAGGAGGAGGGCACGGAGGATGGCACTAAGGAGGGCACGGGAGATGTTTTTTTTTTTTTTTTATTTGCTTATATAAAATTTACAATTTAATCTAATACAATATTCTTATCTGATACAAGCCCCTCACTCTTCACTTGATATATCACACACGCATAGACATCTTTGGCATGAGTGATTCTGAGGTGTCTCGCATCTTCAGATTCACCCCTCATGCCATCATGGAATTACCACAACCTTGCAGGAGGACATCAGCAGCCCAACACATGGCACCACCCATGACACCCATGACAGCTACATATACAATCAGAGCCCCATCCCCACAGATTTCGAACAGAACATGTATGGGGACAGCTGGCTGGTTGGTGAGTGACATGGGTGGCAGGCATGACTATCCCCTCCCGTGATGCACACCTCACAAGTGGCACATGCATGACTAACATCCTCCTGTCTTTTCCCTTCAAGGTGACTCTGCATATGCACTGGAACCCCATCTCATGACCCCATCTCATGCCAGCTCACATTATGCATCTTTGCATGTTAAACACACACATTAATCATGGCACAATGAGAATGCATGCATGCACACCACTGTGGTCCCTAGCACACACACCCCACATCCTCATCAAATTGGATTGGCACCAGTCCACCATGCAAGACTGGTGAGCAGTAACGCCACGTCAAGGCTCCAATTATGTCACTGTACATTCATACACCATTCACACGGACCTGGGAATCACTTCTCCCTGGTCCTGGGGAACCCTTCTCCACCAAAATTGAGGATGACACCCCTTTTCCAGCAGGAATGTCACCCCCACATTCAAACAGCATTCACAACCCAAAATATGCAAAAAATGTCAGCAAAACAAAAAAAAAATGCAGAGAAAAAAAAAAAATGCTTTCAAACCAAAAAAAGGGGGGAAACAAAATTAATGCCCTCTGCGTGAGCCACGCCTGGGGCACCCCCGGCCACGGCCCCGCCCCCTCAGGGGAGACTCATGGGGGAGGGGAAAAGCCGGGGAAGGAGGAGCAGCCCCTGAGATCTGCCCACCTGGCGGCCTGCCCTCCAAGGCCACGGCTATTCTGTCCAGGGCAGCACCAAGTGTTGCCGTGTTGCCCTGGATAGCCTGGGTAAGGGCCCTCACATCCTGCCCAACGCCTGCTGATGTAGTTTGCAGGTCATTTAGGCAGGTTGTGGAGGCCCGGGAGTGGGAGTCCAGGTTACCCAGCCTATCGCTGATGGAGGACAGGCTCTGATCCACCCGCCCCATAGTCTGGCAGAGCTGTCTCAGAAGGCGGGTCTGGATGGCCAGGTTCCTTCTCAGACAGGCGGGAAGGAGATTGGGCGCCCCCCTGGTGCTCTGGGATGACCTCCTGGCTCCAGCTGATGGTTGTGGCCGGGGAGAAGGGGAGGCCCTTGTGAGGGGAGCCATGTTGGGGGAGGAGGGGGGGGGCTCCCCCTTAGGGAGGGCAGGCTTCTTGCAGCCAGAGGGGAAGAGTCCGCAGAAACCAAACGTCCAGTGCCTGCCATGGACTCCTCCTCCTCATGATTCTCCTCCTCCTCATGATCGTCCTCCGCATGATCATCCTCCTCCTCTTGTTCCTCCTCCGCGGACTCTGGCCTTGTTGGGGGGGCCTCATTAGGCTGCTGTCCTGGCGTTGGAGCGGTCAGGCCAGATGGCCCTGCACCCTCCTGCACAGCTGTGGATGACACAAACCATTCACAGGTTGGAGGATCCACACACTTGCCACATATTCCCTTTCACCCCCTCCCCCACACATGCTACACACCTGAGAGAAATAAAAACCTTACCTGGCACCGCGGGGACCGGACTTGTGTCAAAGCCTGGCAGGCCCTCCACTTCATGCCGGTGAAAGGTCAGGGCCACCACACGCTCCGTCGCTGTAAGCCTAATACGGCATGGTGGGCCCCCTCCTGTGCCCCTGGCATGGGCATGCATTGCGGCCAGTTTTTTTTTCACCTGACGCCGGAGGTCATTTATTTTCTTGTCAATCCCAGACCGGGTCCGTGTCTCCCCCTCCCCCGATGAATTGACCTGCTCCGTGATCATATCCAATATCTCCCTCCTCCTGGCCAGGGTGGCACTCTGTGGGCCGTGGAGAAAACGCCCATAGTCAGTAATGGCCCGGGCAAGAATTCTTTTTTCCCCCACTGTAAAATTCAGCTTTCTTTTTCTCTCAGTCATACTTCCAAACAAACTCACTAGCAGTCACCAAAAATCTGTCACAAATACAAGCACAACTAATCAGGCAAGAACACACACAAAGAGAAAAAGAACACCCAAAAATCACACTAGCACTCAGCAAGAAACAGTCACAAAAAAATCAGATGAAAAAATAAAGCAAGAAAACAAACGCTCAGAAATATATCAATCAAACAAACAGTCTCAAACACTTATCAAAACTCACTTTCACAAAACTACCAACAAGCACTAGATCACACAGAACACTAATCTGACAACTACAAAACACACTCTAACGAACAACAGAGCAAAAGCACTAGGTTAAATGGGAAGGGACACAAAGGGATGTACTTTTGCAATGGAAGTGCGTTTGTGTGTGTCTATTTATGCTGTCTGCGTAGTTCACAACGTTGCCCTAGTCCATTTCCAATTTCACTGATTGCGCCGCTCCCGAGTTGTGAGCATGCGCACAACGGAGCTGACATGGTTTCCTTCACGCGCGCATGCGCGAGTCGGCCGGCCCTTCATTTGCATGGGGTCACGGCTCATTTCAATGTAACACGCCCACGTCCCTCCCAATTTGTATTACTCCTCCTTACGCCTCCGGAAAAAACCTTACGCTTGCGCAATCTCTTGCGCAAAAGCTACGTGAATCGCGGGATTACGCGGCTAGATTGCGCAAGTCTAACGGAAAAGTGGTGCGCTACGCCGGACCGATAATGCGCCGATCTACGTGAATCTGGGCCATTTTTCCTAACGATTGGTGACCAGAATTGGATGGAATACAGATGTGGCCTAACCAGATTTTTATAAAGTGGCAAGATTATCGTTTTATCTCTGGATTAAATCCCCTTTTTAATGCATGCTAATATTCAGCTGGCTTGCAGGTGGACATTGCATTCTTTTGCTCAATCTTTCTTCTACTAGGACCCTCAGATCCTTCTCCATCATGGAATTCCACAGGGTTCTCCCCCTAGTGAGTACATTGCATTTATATTTTTAACCCCCAAGTGCATTACTTTACATTTTTCAATATTAAACCTCATTTGCCATATAGTTGCCCACTCCATTAATTTATTCAAGTCCTCTTGTAAGGCTTCTTTATCCTGCTGTGATAGAATGATAGAATCCCCAGCACAACAGCAATGTAAACACAGCACAGAGGCTCCACGGTGATATTATTGACCAAATCTAGTCATGACAATATTTGATGAAGGACGTAGCCCAGGATGCTCGCTGTTTGTCTACATTCTAGAAGTTTGTTCAGCGATTTGCTGTGAACATGCTGGATTTGGGTCAAACTCATGTTTATCTTGAACTATAATCTCATCGCTAGTTTTAAGCATGGTTTAAGCTTCTGTGACTATGTAAAGGCACATCTCCCATGAAAATTTAAGGCAGCCAAAAATGTATTACAGTTGCTTTTAAAATATTAAATCCAATTAAACTAACGCGTTTCAATTGTGGACAATTTACTTCAGGGGATGGTAGGTGGATCTAGAATGACCAAATTGATAGGGCAATGACCTGTCACATCGCCTTTCACAGGAATCCCATATCAGAGCAATGAAGGTCCAAAACCCACAAGCAATCAAGGGGCAGGGGGAAAACCCAATGGAGCAAGCCCAAAGTAGATGGGTGATTAGTCAAAAAGATCTACAAGCATATCATAATGGTCCCACATCAATAAAGGTTCTAACTTATTGGCCCTCTCTGGGAATGATACACAAAAAAAAACTATGTGCAAATGCAAAAAATAGATATAAAAAAATGCCTGATGGATAATACTTCAATATATAGGAAAACAAAACTGCCCAGTTCTAATGGCCCTGTTAGGGTCCCGTATGAGGCCTCGTACACACGATCGGACATATCCGATGAAAACGGTCCACGGACCATTTCCATCGGATATGTCCGATCGGGAGTTTGATCCGATGGCGTGTACACACCATCGGATCAAATTCCCTGCCGCCGGACGGCGCGGTGACGTGGCGGTGACGCGGCGGTGACGTTGACGCCGCCACGTCACCGCACCAGGAAGTAAAACACTTCCGCGCATGCGCCGAATCCATTCGGCGGCGCGGCGGCGGCGGTGGGGGACGACATGTCTGCTGGTAAGTGTACTAACCAGCAGACATGTCGGGCGGACAGATTCCCACCGGATAGATTTCAAAGCATACTTTGAAATCTGTCGGGTGGACAAATCTGTCCGCTAGCCCATACACACGAGTGGAGATGTCTGCTGAAACGGTCCATCGGACCGTTTTCAGCGGACATATCCCCTCGTGTGTACGAGGCCTGAGAGAAGTATGATGTGTATAGTTTTGACATAACAATAATTTCAATTTCTCTTTTAAAGATCTTCTTAGTTTTTTTGAAGGAAACTAAAGGAAAAACAGAAGGCACTTTTATAGTGCAGTAATAAAGAGTTATTATTCATAAAAATGTATTTGCATATCAGTCAACAAAATAGGCAACCTGTAGAGTCCTTCTCCTCTAGGGGGAGGGAGAGCTGTCCCACAGCTGTGACAGGAGAGGAAGAAGCGAGGAAGCAAGATGGCTGATGGACTTTCTGAACCACACTGGAATGCATAGACCGGAGCTGACGTCCAGGGGGCAGTAACGCGTTTTGGAGCATGTGCAATTCGCTCCTTTGTCTGGGTCTGACGAAGGACTGAATTGCGCATGCTCTGAATCGCGTTACCATTTGTAAGTGTTTTTTACTGTTTTTGATGAATAAATACTCTTTAATACTGTACTTAGAAGTGCCTTCTGTTTTTTCTTTTGTTTCCTCCAGAGTTGCTTCCTCTACCTGAAGTGCTCCCCAGTCTCTCCTCATTCCCTTAACCCTGATGTTTAAGCTGATGCTTATGTTATAATAAGTTAGTACAGTTCACTGGAGGACATTTCCTGACAGAAGCGCCCTACTCCTCTTCCTTTTAGTTCTTTGAAGGTATAACAAGGAGACATACACAGAAAGAGAGCATAACATGAAACCAACTGTTATGCAGAAATCACAGTACAGAAGGTACACATTTTCATTAAGAGAGTTTTGCAAAAGGGTTTTAACTCAAAAACCAAAAGACAAGTGCATGAAATATAGTCTCACAACCTCAGGGTCAGGAACTATGGCTGACTAACTACCATCCTAAAAAAAAACAGTAGATGAAACTTATTTTATGTGTGTAGTATGTGAGACTTGTGTGTAGTAGTTTAAATAAAGAGAAACATGAAGCAAGGGATATTAATAGAGAAATACAAGCAAAGAAAGAGAAAAGTGAAATCCAGGCTCTAAGTCTGGGGCCAGGTTAACCAAATGGGTAGCTATAGTTCCCTTTTCAAAGAGATAACAGTTTACTGAAGGATAATCGCTTAGTTTAAAACTAACACTTGCGAGAGGTTCAGGTGCAGAGGATGCCATGCTACACAAACAAGGGCAAGTAACTGATGTAACACATTAAATACTTCAAAGAACTGCCCTGAATGGTTAAGCATCCCACTGTATACAGTTTTGTACTTTCTAAAACATTTACAATTGCCACCTTCACATCACTTAATATGGCCTGAAGTTATAAACTGATTGGAGCTGGGCTGGCAACTAGCTTTCACCAGATTGGAGGAAACCAAAAAAATTAATGCAAAACTTCCAAATAAATCCTTAGCACATTTAGAACAGAAATGGGTGTGAGGAGTAAACACAATGATAAACTGTTTATAAACTGACTTTGAAGGGAAGCGCTGTTTTCATTGACTGTTTACTCTTCATTGACTGTCTTTGACATGTAAAAAAGCAAATACTTCTTGTGCAGTGTCCTTGAGGTGGTAAAAGCATGTGGTCGGACAGTCAGACACAAAGAATAGAGTTGGTTATTTCAAGAGTTGTACATTCATCAGTTGTTAAAATAAATCTCCCAGCTGGTTGCCTCCAAACCCTCTCAAGCAGAGTGTTCATTTGTCGGGGTAGGAAAACAGAGTAGCTGTGTTAGTTCAATTAAACACAGTGCAAGAATTGTAAATATACAGTGTATGTTTTGCTTGAGTTACTTTTGAAACAATCTCAACAGACTGTTACACTCAAAGGTGAAGTTTTATCATCCAAGTTGGCGACCTGGATAACAGATGTGGACAGCTGCTTCCTGCAGAGAATGGCATGGAACGCTCAGTGTTTCCTGTTCAGTCAATAGGACAAGCTGTAAATACATACAGTATGTCTACAACATATAATAATATGCAATGTATATAAAAATCAGAAAACAAAAAGCATCCAACATCATCATTTTATATATTAAATACATAGATCCATCTTCCTACATAGCAGAAAGACAGGATCTGTGTAATCTCCCCTGTCAGAACAGAGATCTGCCTTGTTTATTCAGGCAGATCCCCATTCTGTCACTGAGGGGAACGATCGTGTGTGGCCGGTGGACCTCCAGTTCGCTGAGCCAGCTAATTGGCTCCTCTGCTGGCTAATGGGACCACGTGCGCACCTCCAGCACCTACAAACAGGAGTTCCCGAGCCGATGTACACCTATGGTGAATTGCAGGAATGAGCCACCTTGCCGCAGTATAATGACTGCCGCTGGTCGGCAAATGGTTAAGCTACAAACAAGTACAATATGCAATTAGCAATGTGGTTTAAAGAGGAAGTAAACCCTCTGAAGGAAAACAAAATACACCCTGCAAGACAAAGGCATAATGAGCTAAGCATAGCATACCAGCTCAATTCAGAATTACTTACCTGAGATTGAAGCCCCTGCAGCAGTCCTCGTTCCTCTCCTTTGTCGCCACCATCTCTCCCAGGATGACTTCCGGGTATAGCAGCTCCGGCACTGTGACTGGCCGGAGCTGCGATAACGTTACCCACCAGCATGCACGTGGGAGCCCCCCCCAGTGACAGCACGATCGCCTTCGGAAATGGCCCGCTCAGTGCGTTTGCTCCGTTGTCTACGGTGCGCATGCACCCTATTCATCGGTGCTGCCATTTTTGCAAATATCTCCTAAACTGTGTAGGTTTAGGAAATATTTGTTGCACCTACAGGTAAGCCTTAATCTAGGCTTACCTGTAGGTGAAAGTTGTCATTGAGGGTTTACAACCACTTTAAAGTGAGCCATATGAAAAACGAATGAGGAGACTTGCCACCGCACAAGTCAATTAGAAATGATCATCTCAATCTGTTGGTACAATTAAATGTGATAGGTGAACCTGTTGCCGTACAGTGGTGTGACACCATAATACCTATAGTTTGAAGATAAGATCATGTACCGAGTATGCGATAATGATCCCGGTGTTAGGGGGAAGTATACATTGTGTAAGACTAAAAGGTGTTCAACCTTATGAATTACAGAGGCAGAGTAACTTGAGGTGAAGCAGGCCAATTACAAATGTAAACTCAGGGCTACGGAACCTGTGTCAGGTCAAATGTAGTGAGTAGTGCAACGACAAAAACATATTAAACTAGTCTAACGTCTACTGTATGAGAAA
Source organism: Rana kukunoris (assembly GCA_029574335.1). NCBI lineage: Eukaryota > Metazoa > Chordata > Amphibia > Anura > Ranidae > Rana > Rana kukunoris. The sequence continues at coordinate 289,194,486 of CM056049.1, forward strand.
CGGGTGAGGAGACTTGCCACTGCACAAGCCAATTAGAAACAAACATCTCAACCCGCTGCTACCTGTGATACGTAATAATGCAGTGGTGAATGTCATGACCTAAAATCTTAAGGCAGAACATGTACCAAGTATGGAAATGACAATGAGACACTGGTAAGCGGCAAACCAAAAGTAGCGATATCTGTGCAAGAAAAGTACATTAAAAGTAACCATAACTTACCTTCGGCCTGGATTTCCTCTCTTATCCTTTAAGGCCTGCACCTGGTGACCGAGGCCAACCCCAAAATACAAACCATGAGTAGGACTACAAATGTGTCAATCCCCTGAAACACAGGGGCCCGAGCAACCTGAAGCATGGCAGGCAATTTAAATGTACATCAGGCCCAAGGAAAACCTGAAGACGTGTCAGGCAACTATATGAGTGGTGAAATGTCATGATGCATGAAAAAGTAACATGAAAGGTATGAGAAATGGATAAGGAGACTTGTCACCACACAAGCCAATTAAAACGAACATTAGGTGACCTCGCAGTGGTAGAATGCCAGTAAGGCCTAATACATGAATAAATGACCACATAATATGTATGAGCTTAGCAATCGGCATAAGGTGAAACAACAACACCTACCTGAGCTGAACAAAACTATCACCCAAACAATGCATGGATTGTCGAAATCAGGTCTTGAACATGAAATCCTCCTCGTGATGAACCATCCCCTGACTAGCGAAGTAGTGGACACAGTGAGTGACCTCTCAGTGGAGGAGGACCAGATAAGACTTGAACTGTGACCTCTGCCAACCAACCTGTGAGATGTCTGATACAACTGGCTAAGCACTTACTAGCTACTCCCAAGTGACATGGCGAGATGCGAGCCGTGCCATCAGTAGGAACGAGGTGGGAGGAGTGTTGCCCCAAAATCCCACATATGCAAAGAAATGAGGCTTGAGCAACTGACCAATAACTGCGGCAATGAGCCATGCACTGAGGACCTGATAAAAGCTGCATACTCACCTCAAACTGTGAAACCTGAACAGTGTCTGACTGAATACATGACTCGCTGAGCTCACTAACTGAACACTTATTGGCTGATCACATACACACTCCAAACATAATCCTGAAAAATAAACAGATATGTGTGAGATGCACCCTTTAGTAAGATGGTAAAACATGCTTAGATACCATTTAGAGCCGTGAACTTCAGTAAGAGTACTCGGGACAGTGGGATATAGACTGAGGTCGATTGCATGACTTCCCACCTAACACCAAAACCGTTGGCTTCTGAAAGACACACTGCCCCCAGCCCCAACCACCCCATCCTGAGAGGAACCCCAAGACCCTCTCTACCCTCCCCACTGGACATCATGTGGATGCGTTCAGCCTTCTCATCTGTACATTTCTCCCCTATCAAACACCTGTACATACACACTCTGTCTTCCCTATCAAACACCTGTACATGTGCACTCCATCTCCCCTATCACTTGTACATGCACGCTCTGTCTCCTTTATCAAACACCTTTACATGCAAGCTTCATCTCCCCTATCAAACACCTGTACATGCACACGCTGTCTCCCTTATCAAACACCTGTACATGCATGCTCCGTCTTCCCTATCAAACACCTGTACATACACACTCCGCCTCCCTTATCAAACACCTGTACATGCGCACTCCGTCTCCCCTATCAAACATCTTTACATGCACACTCCATCTCCCCTATCACAGCAGCTCCAAGCTCAGCACTGCTGTGATAGAAGAGATGGCGAACCTTGCATGCATAGGGATCTGAATCTGAAAGAGAGCTCACTCCTGTGATGTGAGGGTGAGCAGTAAGGGTCGGTAGCATCTTTGCAACACCCTTGTAACAAAGCAATATAGGGGATACCATCTATATTTTTTGTCATGGTTTCGGGAGGTACCTAAATGACCTACACCTATAGCAAGGGCATTATTCAACTCTAGTCAAAGCTGCACCCTTTCTTTTTATCTACTGTCTACACTTATGTGCATAGGCAATATTTTGGTAAAGGTGAACTAACCCTTTAAAGCATACATAAATCCCAAATTTTAGTTTGTTATTTTTTTTTGTATAGAATAGGGAGAGTTAACAACCAGAATTGTATTGCTGGCTGTGTCACCAGAATCAAAAGTAGGAGAAAATCCAAAATTCTGAGTTATAGCTAAAGCAGGAATAGAGGAGAAACCTTCCAATGGGGATACTTGTTTATTGTTTATTATTGTTTTTTGTTTATTGCTTGTATAGCATAGAATCACCCGAAGGTATCGAAACGCTTCCAGACCTTAACAATTCACAACGAGACCGGGTGTTACAGGCATAAATTAACATAGTAACAATATACAATATGTACCATGATTAAAATCACCAAATAAAACAACAATATAGCACCATAAAACCAATACAATACAATATAAAACCATAAAAATCACATAAGACCAAAGGAGAGACAACACACAATTCCCCATAAAACAGATTCAGCAGTACTTCCCTCCAAAATGACCCTAACCTCAATCCTCCTATCATTCTGCCTCTGCCCACAGGCAGGTTTTAAGATCCCTCCTAAATGTGGGTAGGTCCGGACTCTGTCTAAGACTTAACAGTAGTAACTGCTAAGTAAGATTTTTCATACATTAGAGAGCTTTCCTCTCACTTTGAATTGTCTCTACGGGACAGTAAGTGGAGGGAAATCTCCTCAATCTGACACAGACAGCAAGTGTACACTATATCTGACAGAATATCTTTAGATAAACTTTAAATTCCGTGGACACTTTTTCATTATTTAACTGCTCAACTATGCAATTATGACACTAGTAGTAGTCATAGTAATTCACAAGCTATACTGTACAGTATAATTACTGGCAGGGCTGTGTTAAGACATCAGGCTGCCCTAGGCACATGTAAAATGATTAAACTCTTTTTACAAGCTTCTCTTTTTTGTCATGTAAATGCTTTGTCATGTGAATTGCAATCTAATGCGTCCTTACCCTGCTGCCCTAGACAATAGTCTACAAGGGCCGTTATGAGAAATACAGCCCTCCCTCCAAATAATAGTCATAAAAGTAGCATTTAAAGGACATTCATATTACAAGCAATATTGACTCTTTTGGAGTGTTAGGTTTTTGGGTCTTTTTCGAACTCCCTATCCATCATTCACATTCCAATGTACATATAATCGATTTGCTTATAAAGATGTTTGCCACCATGGGAGCATTGCAACATACGTTATTTGTTTACAACATTTTTTCTCATGCCAGAAGTAATTGTTTTCCATTGTGAGTTGTAAAACATCCAACATGAACTCTATTTGGGTGTTCTGCAAGGTTGTTCTGGATTCCATAGCCCATTTTATTGCTCCAGTGGTATCTTTCTGTCTAATGTTGGTATATAGTGAGTCAACATCTATACTAACCAATATAGATTGATCATTTACCAGTATGTTCCTAACATGGTTTATGAAGTCCTTACTGTCTTTCCTGTAAGATGGGAATTGTTGGGCTATTGGTTACAGGTAATGATCTAAATATTCCCTAACCCTCGAAAACAAAGAATCCACACCATTAATAATCGGGCGTCCTGGGGGCTGGTGAATATTTTTATGTATTTTAGTGACCTGGTATATGATATGTCTTGGGTGCTGTTTTTGACTTTCTGGGGCTGCATGAGTGCTGATGGCACTGGGGAGCTACAGTTCATTGAGGGAACCAGTATTCGAACATAACTACCCCAAACACACCAAAGACGACCACTGCCTTGCTAAAGAAGCTGAGGGTAAAGGTGATGGACTGGCCAAACGTGTCTACCAGATCTAAAACCTATTGAGCATCTGTGGGGCATCCTCAAACAGAAGTGGGAGGAGCGCAAGGTCCTCATGGAAGAGTGGAAGATGTCGTCATGGAGGAGTGGAAGATGTCGTCATGGAGGAGTGGAAGAGGACTCCAGTGGCCACCTGTGAAGCTCTGGTGATGCCCAAGAGGGTTAAGGCAGTGCTGAAAAATAATGGTGGCCACACAAAATATTGACAGCGGCGAGACGCTATCTATGCTACCGCAAGTTCATTTAAACTTTGAATTTTAAACTGCAGTTTTTATGCTTTATATGCACTGTGTATCTTATGTTGTGCACAGTGTCTGAATAAAACATAGTTTAAAAGTTTTTTTACACTATTGGAAGCCCCCCTTCTTATTTCTTTTGGGAATCTGTTTGGCGGACATGAGGTTCTGATCCACCATTTCCCCTTGGCGCCAGGAGCTGACAGTTTCCTATGCTTGTCTGACCTTCCATAACAAAGGGTCCATCATGTGGGGTAAGAGTACAGCCTTATTTTATGGTTTTGATTCACCTGGTGAAGGATACCATTTGGCGTTCACAGCACCCAAAACATTTTTTTCAGCATATGTTTCAAAGAATTGGACTTATTAACTTATTTTGCTGACTTTTTTTTGCACTTTACAATCCATCCACATTTATATTATGTTCATTTAGCCCAACTTACTTTGTATTCTATGTTTGTTGATGTGTATATTTCTCACATGTTTTTGTTGCTACTTATCTGTTTGCACTTTATACACAAGTATTTTTGTTGTTAAATTTACAAAATATTGACACTTTGGGCCCAATTTGGACATATTCACTTAGGGGAGTATTCACTTTTGTTGCCAGCGGTTTAGACATTAATGGCTGTGTGTTGAGTTATTTTGAGGGGACAGCAAATTTACACTATTATACAAGCTGTACACTTGTACAAGTGTAATTTCTTCAGTATTGTCACATGAAAATATATAATAAAATATTTACATAATGTGAGGGGTGTACTCACTTTTGTGAGATACTGTGTGTGTATATATATATAATTCTTATATCAATATTAAGTAATATACCGTATTTATCGGCGTATACCGCACACTTTTTTCCCCATTAAATCAGGGGGAAATCGTGGGTGCGTGTTATACGCCAATAGCATTCCTTGGAGGGGAAGGAGGGGGACGAGCCCGCCGGAAATCACCGAGCCATCATCTCCTCTCGGCTCTCACTCGGCTGTCACGTCACACACGCACAGTCCCGCCTCCGCCACCAGCATTGACCAGTGTTCTGTCTATCACAGGAGATGGTCCAATGCCGATGGCGGAGGCGGGACTGTGCATGTGTGACGTGACAGCCGAGTGACAGCCGAGTGGAGAGGAGATGGGGGCTCGGTGATTTTTCCGGCGGGCGCTCGTCCCCCTCCTTCCCATCTGAGGTATGTGTGTTAGAGCCGAGTGGAGAGGAGATGACTGCTCTGTGATTTTTCCAGCAGGTGCTCGTCCCCCTCCTTCCCCTCCGAGGTATGTGTGTGATGTTCAGGCTTCATTCAGGCTTCCAATGTTCAGGCTTCATTCATGCATTAATCAGGCTGCAGATGGACATTCATGGGCACTGACCCTTAGATTGCTTAAAAGTTGTTTATTAAAAAAAAAAAAAAAAAACAGAAAATTCCCTCATAAAATTGAGGTGTGTGTTATATGCCGGCGCGCCTTATACACCGATAAATACGGTAATACTATAACCTGAAACAATGGGACATTAAAATGCTAAGTGCAGTCCTCAAAAAGTGCTAATGATACTAGGAACATTGAGGGTCAAGCACAGAGCTTGAAATAGTAACATTTACACTGGCTTGAGAATAATCTCCTTGATAATAGCTTAGCTTCCATATTTATCTAGCACACTGCAGCATACATAATATCACTTAAAACACCATAGAACACATGATTAGTGAAAGACCCAATTTTAAGGAAAAAGTTTAAATGGTTTATATTAGATCCTGTACTATTAGTACTACAATATCAATATAAGAATTTGAAGACTGCTGGCCATAGATATTAGTTTTGGGGATTAGGGTTAGGTATTGTTGCACCTGGAAATAAACATTAGGGTTAGAGTTGTCATTGATGTATTAAGGGAATAATGTTTTTATATATCACTGTACCGTGTTTCCCCGAAAATAATACTGGGTCTTATATTTATTTTGGCAACAAAAGACACAGTGGGGCTTATTTTTGGGGTAGGTCTTACCATGTAATGTGCTGTCTTCTCCCTCCCTCTCTCTCTCCCTGCCTGAAAGGAATCCCTAGTGTGAACCAAGTTAAAATGCTTGTAAAATCCTATAATCCACTCTATTACAGTAGTATATAATGTACAATGTGTGTGTTTCTGTAATATAATTGTGCCAAATACCTTCATTATAGCGCCACTCTGCGCTTCTGTGACCCACTGGAGCTATCTTCCCCGCATTTATATTACAGAAACACACATATTATATTCTACTGTAATAGAGTGGATTATACAAGCATTTTAAACTAGGGCTTATTTTCAGGGTAGGGCTTATATTGCAGCCCTCCTGGAAAGTACCGATAGGTCTTATTTTCGGGGTCAGTCTTATTTTCGGGGAAACGCGGTATTATTTATTATAGTTAGGGTGAAAAGAATGTCATGTTTAAATCCTTTTTCTTTGTTTTGCCCAGGAAGATAGGAAACATTGCATATTAACATTTAGCGTTTTGCTTCTTTGCCAAAAAAAAATCTTGAATTTACAGATACGACTGGATAAGTCATCAAAATGACTCATCCGCTTAATAAATGGCTCAGTCTGATGTTTTAATCAGACAAATTCTTCTTCATGACAGACAGTGTCTGTGCAATATTTAAGCAAAAAAGCAGAAATAAACCAACATAAAAAAAAAACATTAACCCAAACCATTTATTGTTTTTGTATGCTAGTTATATGAAGTAAATTATTTAGCGTATGACTGGGTAATGACTGGGTAATATTGCATGAGATGCCTGAATACTTTTCTCCTTTTCCTCTGTATGTAAACCTTGTTGGATCAAACCTGTACATCTCAGTAATTTTTACTATAGGCAGACTCAGAAACCCAACCTTGCAACCATTTAAAAAAAAAGCAAAAAAAAAAAAACAACAACAAAAACCTTGAAATGATTTATCAGAAACATATTATATGAGCTTTTATCTGCATTTATCAACGACTTAAAAGGCGTTCTTGCATAAGCATACAGAACCTGTGAACCCATCTTCCCATCAGAAAAAAAAAAAAGATAAAAATCGTAATAAATCCAGCCTATTCATCTACACCCACTTTACATATCTGGACAGAGCAGCAGTTTAACTGATGTTCAGCCAGACTTTGAAGTCTATCTTAGCTCCCTGGAATTCGACCAGACCATGTAATGTATTGCAGAGCTCTCTTTGTATTATGTATTCCAGATGCTCATTTCCGATTCCTTTGTAGAAATACTCAATGTTTTTCAAATGTATCACACTATTTCTGTTAAGCACAAAGGGTGAAAAGCATCTGTTTTTTAAACAAATGCAAAAAAAGAACATCAAATTGTGCTGATTGTCAAAAACATTATGAACTATTATTTGTCCCTCTTCACTTGTGTCCCATCTTGCATTTTAAATTTACAGGGGCACAGTATTTGTTTACCCTAGTGGCTCTTTAATATAGAATTTTACAGAAGCATTTGGGTCTGGAGGATTCAAAATGCATAGACAGCAAATAGCCTGGGTCTATTGCTAAGCTCAGGTTTTAATTCATTCAGCTCTTGACCTGGGGAGCCCCTGACCTACCACAATACAATATCTAGTATTATGCAACCTCATTGTGGTTACATGAAAGTGTTCCATCATTTGGAAATGTTGAGATCACAATATTCAAAAATTGAATTGATTGTACTAGTTCCTGTCCACCCAAATCGCTGTTTTCCCAATGTTACACTAAATATACTGTATGCGCAAGCAGATTCTTTTCCGATGCAAGTGGAGATGTAAAGGGGAAAAAAGGCTCTACTAAATTGAGATCAAGTACATTTTGAGTCCTAACGCTCTGCTGCATTATTTAAAATGTACTCCAAATAGTTTTCTTTTGGTGGCTACATTTTGGGGAGGAGGCTTTGGTGACTTTATTCTGGGGTAAATACCGTATATACTCGAGTATAAGCCGACCCGAATATAAAGCTGAGGTACCTAATTTTACCACAAAAAACTCAGAAAACGTATTGACCCGAGTGGGAGATGCAGCAGCTACTGTAAGTGGAAAAGAGGGTCAACAATGCCCATCTGCAGCCTCACTGTGCCCATTTGCATCCTCACTGTACCCATTTGCAGCCTCACTGTGCCCATTTGCAGCCTCTCTGTGCCCATTTGCAGCTCCACTATGCCCATTTTCAGCCTCACTGTGTCCATTTGCATGCCTCACTGTGCCCATCTGCATGCATCGCTGTGCCCATATGCATGCCTCACTGTGCCCATCTGCATGCCTCACTGTGCCTCATGTACCTGATCTCCCGCTGTGTCGTGCAGTCTTAACTGCAGTCGGCGGCCATCCAGTGTAACAAAGCCCTGCCTCCTCCCCGTCCTCATCCGTGATAGACGGAACACTGATTCAGTTTCCCACTCAGTGTTCAGTATTCTGCCTATCTTGAACAAGGAGGAGGTACACTGGACGGCCGACAGCGGGAGACTCGAGTATAAGCTAAGGCTGGCTTTTTCAGCACTACATTGTTTATTTGAAAGCTATACTGGAAAAATCACTGGAATTTTTTTTTCTAATGCTAAAACCTATTAAAATGTAATTATATGTATCCAAATCTGTTACCAAATGAAAACAGTACTATTCTCATTTGTGACATCTGCAGGCTTTCTTGCTGGCTGCTGGCATCTTCACCCAGTCTTCTTCTGGGTGCAGGATCTTCAGCCATCTTGATTAACCACCTTGATTAGCCAGGATGATGTACCCCCATGGGCATCTGCTCCATAGGGCAAGGGGGGGCGTCTGCCCCCCTAGAAACCAGTGCTGTGATTCTCGGGGAGGAAAACAGCGGGCAGGAAGCAAGGCGGTGGCGTGGCAAATTCAATTAGAGCCGCTCCCTCTCTTCTAGCTTCAGCTGACAGAAAGGGGAGGGGGCGATTGGGGGAGATATACAGACACAGCCTGTGGCTCTCCTCTCCCTGTCACAGCGCCGCTGCCGAGATCTCTGGTAAATGGAGCAGCGGCCCTGTGACAGGGAGAGGAGAGCCGCGGGCTGTTTCTGTATATCCCCACCGATCGCCTTCCTCCCCCTTTCTGTCAGCCGAAGCTAGAAGAGAGAGCGGCTCTAATTGAATTTCCTGCCGCCTTGCTTCCTGCCTGCTGTTTTCCTCCCCATGATTGGCCACAGCAGAGGGCCAATCAGAAGACTCTGGAAACTGGGGGCATCATGGGAAATGTAGTCCCTTAAAAGTGGCCACCCCAACGTGTCCACAGACACCATGCTACAGCCCCCAGCATGCAAGCACTCTGCTGGCGGGGGGGTTTACAAGAGGAGAAAAGAAAATACTGTGCTCATGCTGGGGGAAGCCAGAGAGAGAGCCACGCTGTACCCGCACCAACCAGAAAGCCACTCTGTACCCGCACCACCCAGAGAGCCATGCTGTAACCGCACCAACCAGAAAGCCACACTGTACCCGCACCACCAGAGAGGGAGTCATGCTGTACCTGCACCACCAGAGAGAGAGCCCTGCTGTACCCGCACCACCAGTGAGGGAGCCACGCTGTACCCACAAGACCAGAGAGGGAGCCACACTGTACTCGCAAGACCAGAGAGGGAGCCACGCTGTACTCGCACCACAACAGAGGGAGAAAGACCGAGCTTATCCTAGTGACTGAGCCATTAGGAAGTGTCTAACCTGATATCCTCCCATCTATGTTGGGGGCAATTATTGCAGAAAATGACACCAAATCCTGGGAGTTTTTAGTGCAGAAACTGACACCAGTGCTGAGGGTCATTATTATGTACACTGGTACAGATGCTGAACTTTTTATTCTAGAAATCTGCACCGATGTGGGGGGTTGTTATTGTTTCTACTTACACCAATGCTGGCGATTTTTATTGTGGAAACTGACAGCAAAGCTGGGGATTGTTATTGCAGAAACTGGCACTGATCCTGTGGGTTGTTTTTTCCTTGGGGGGGGGGGCTCCATTTTTTATGATATTGTTATTCAAAGTTGCTAGTTGCTTGATAGTTGAATGCCTGTGCTTTATGTGATAATGACTAAGCCCCTCCCCTTCATGACATTGTCAAAAAGGGACTGAGCATGGATGACCTTAAAATGACCCCCCCCCCCCATGAAAAAAGTTCAGTGGACACCCATGTGTACCCCCCATGCCTACATTCATATATCTTCTTAAAATCCAAAATTATACACTGAGCTATGCGTAGATTGCAAACAAGCAGGTTAGAATTTAGTATGAAGAGACATTCAGTATGCATGTTTGCAAACATCTTTTTCTGATGTCAAGCTGCACTTCAAAGTCTTATCTCTCCCAAATAATAAGATGTATAATATGTTGGGAATGGCTTCAGCTGTATGAAATTATATTGTACAAAACGGACACATTCTCTGAAATAAAATTTTTGAGGACTATGAGAAGGGTAAGGAGGAAAATGATCCGGGACTGAAGAGGTTCAACATATACACTGTAACATGATTACAGTGTTCTACAGCTTAACAAAACAATGCCTTAAATGTTTTTAAACTCATGCATCCAACCAAAGGTAGAAAATAAATGGCTTTTGTGCTTTTAATTAAATCAAAAGTGGGTAACAGACTATTGCTATTTGCTAAGACATTATTACTGCGCCAAAAGTAAACTTTGCAGGGGTTAATAAACAGCTTTGCAACTACTTAATGAGAAAAATCTTTCTTTGACCAACACATGGAGAGATAATTAATCTGATTATGAAATATGGCATGTCACCATGCTTTGCTGTTTGTGAAAAATCCCCCAAATAAACCTATAAAGTGTATGGTACAGTATTGTTCAAACTCTTTTTTTTAAGTCTTGTTAAACGATCACCTTGTAAAACAACCCATTCCGTTTAAAACAGAAATTAAAGGCACAAACTTTGTGTAAAAGGTATAAAAAAAACATAATTATATTTTTTTCACTTTTTTTATAAGTAATCCGCCTCTGTTCTTAGCTGTATAAGAGATGGGGGAGGAGAAGGAGCAGCACACTGGTCTTCCCAGTGAACGACTGTGCAGCAGAGGTGTGTTAGGACAATACAAAACAGATTATAGCGCACACATGCAAAAATGACATTTATCCTGCAAGGCTAGTTAAAAACACCTGAACACCTGAACATATTCAAAAATATGGGGGTTTGGTCACACTATATGGTCATATAGTGCTAAGCCCACTTACTGCGACAAAGTAAGTTTACATACTCTTTAAAGAGGAAGTAAACCCCAATGGGTTTTACTTCCTCTTCTTTTCCCTGCAAAGGTAAAGCATAATGGGCTACTATGCATCGCATAGTAGCCCATTATGTGTCGCTAACCTGAAAACGAAGCTTGGGAGGTCACCGCTTTCCCCACTGGCATAAGCGTCCATCTTTAGCCCTCTTCCTCTCGGGGGCCACAAACTCCGGCTCTGTGACTGGCCGGAGACACATGACGTCACTCCAGCGCATGCGCGCAGGATCCGCCAGTCACAGCATGACCCCTTTAGAAACGGGACGATCATGTCCTTTCTAAAGTGCGCATGCGCCAAAGGAATCGGCGCACAGGCATATTGGAAATATCTCCTAAACCGTGCAGGTTAAAGAGATATAGGCTTACCTATAGGTAAAAGTGGTTGTACAGAGTTTGCAACTACTTTAAGTTGTGGCTTCAGAAAAAAATGTTATCACTTGGGATGTGTGTCCTCTCTGGGTAATTTCACTTCACTTTCTGTCCCACATATGGAACAAGAATTGAAAGAAAAATTTCTACAAAATAGGGGAAATTATCCTGTTAGACAGTTGTCGTTGCTAAAGATGTTACCATGGGAATGTTTAGAGAAGACAAAGAGGGTGAATCTCCCCACCACACACAAACACAAACAGCAATAAACACCTGAGGCCTCGTACACACGACCGTTTTTCTAGACAAAATCCATCAAGAAACTTGGTGGCAGAGCTTTTTTGCTGAGGAAAACGGTCATGTGTATGTTTTTGGTTGAGAAAACTGTTGTGGTTCTCGACGAGAAAACAAGTTCTCTTTTTCCTCGTCTGGGAGTCTCAATTTCTTTGTCGTGTTTCTCGTCGGGCTGGTTTACAACGAGTGTATGCTTAGAAACCCGCGCATGCTCAGAATAAAGTATGAGACGGGAGTGCACCTTCAGTAAAAGTAGCGTTCGTAATCGAGATAGCATATTTGTGACACTGTAACAGACTGAAAAGCGCAAATCGTCTCTTACCAAACTTTTACTTAACATGAAGTAATATGAGATTAGCTAAAGCAGCCCCAAGGGTTGTGCCAGTGGAATCAAACTTCCCCTTTATAGTGCCGTCGTACGTGTTGTACATCACCGCGTTTGAGAACGACGAGATTTTGTCTTGACAGTGTGTACGCAAAGACAGCTTGACAAGATTATCGACAAGCCTGACAAGGAACTCGTCGAGGAAAACGATGTTTCTTTTACGTTGAGTTTCTCGTGTGTGTACGAGGCCTCAGAGGTACCGACAGTTTAAAGAGATAGTCCCGATCCAATACAACTATAAAATAAAATAAATCAACAGTTTCCCCTATTGGGGCCTTAAGATGTGAGATTTTCACATCTGATGTCCTGGCTTCACACCAGTACAGGTCTGCAAATTTGTGAATCAAAAGCACATGAAGCTGTATTCCTGTCCAGTTGGTTTATGGACCTGAGGCAGCATGTGGTAAGCCTACATTCATCAGAGAAAAACTGAGGTCAGCAGACAGCCACTGATACAAGAAAGTGACCACAATACGTTGGCCCATGTAAGGACACTCTAGAGTTATAGCACCCTAGTTGCAACAGAAAAAAAAAAGAAATAGAGGTAACATACGTAAAATAAGCAAAAATAATATTTTCAAAGATACTTGGTAAAAAAAAAACAAAAAAAACAGCTAATTAAAAAAACTGGTGGAATGTATTTTAACCTTTGTGGTGAAAGAAATCCAAAATAACTGAGTGAATAACATTTAATGTAGAGCAAGCAGAAATGAATTCAAATCCAAAATCTGCTGAAAGCTCCAGCCTGCTTGGCTTTTTGGGTTTAAATGAATACTGCATGAAATGTTTCCTATATTATTTCCCCATAGCACCTTAACCACCAGAGGCATATAAAAATAGATTGAGTCTCTCTAGTTCAGGAAACCAGCTCCGTCTTTTAAGGGGAAGAAAACACAAAATAATCAGCTCTGTCACACTGTGCCAAATGGTTAGTGGTTTTGAAGTATGGTCACAGTCCACAAACTGCTTAAGTGAGACCACAATATTTATTTAAGGAGCCAAAAGTCCCAAGTTCCTTAATGATCTTCAGATTCTCTGGGTCAGATCTGGACAAGGGCCATGGTACCATGAGAGCAATCAATCCCCGATCTTTGACACTCAATGGGCTGCTTCTTAAAGAAACAGCTGCCTGACATTTAAAAACAAACGTGGACATTGTAAACTTTAAAGTTTACGCTTCTAAACTAGCCGAAGAATTCCTTACGTTAACGGTCACAAAAATATTGTTTTGTTTGGAACATTAGAATTAACTCTGCTTTATTCTCTTTCTTAAATGTATCTTTCTGGTATATGTCTCTTTCTAGTACGCTCTTCTGGAAATATAGAAAATTGGCTATACAGAAAGATCTGATTAGAAAATAATCCTGCCTTCATTCATCATGGATGTACACTGTTCAACAAAATCCAGTGATCTCTACCTACCTGTACAAAAATATAATAAATAGACAGAGCAAGGTTATCTGTGTTCTCATCTTTTTAAAGAAAGAACTTGGAAAAAAACATTCCCACATGTCCCCTGTGACTTGCTATACCTTTCCATTTAAATGTGTCTTCACTTTTGTATTCCATACACAAGTAGGCTATAAAGTCATTGCACTGGAAATGTTTGTAGGATTTATCAGCCTTATCCTCTAAGTTGTCCTTTGGAAAAAAATGGGCACAATTTGAAAATTATTTAATTCTCAAAAGAATCACAATTTCGCAATTTCTTCCTAAATGCTCACTTTTCTCAAAACCATCAAGATTACTGCTTTCTTCTTGAATCTTCACATTTCTTTTTCTTTTCACATCTTTATATTTTGACAATATACATTTTCCAGTATGCTGGGGAATTTTCCAAACATGAAAACCATTCACGTGTTTGAACTTGTGAGTGATTTTTAAATTATGTTGCACTGCCATGGATAAAATCCAGGTAGTTTTAGCATTTTTGAGAAAGTATGATTACTATTAGATATTTAATATTTCTGTAAGCTGAAAATTAACCTAAGTAGAATAATACTGTACCTGCATAAGAGCATTAATAGGTATAGTAATAGTTAATTGTGTATTAAAGGGTCACTAAAGGAAAAAATAATTGTTGCTGAAATGACTGTTTACAGGGTATAGAGACATAAAAGTTAACTGATTGCTTTTCAAAATGATTAAAAATAGATTAAAATCAATCATATAATGTGCCTGCAGGTTAGTTTCACTTTTGAACTGGCTTCATGTTTTTGCAAAGTAGAAATAGACACACAGAACAAAAACAAACAAATCCAGGGCAGTGTTTTGTTTTTAAAATGAATCTGATTGGCTCTGGGAAGTTTTAGACACACAGTAATGACAGCTTAAACCATCGTGAGAAAGCTCCCAGTATGGTGGTTATAAGGAAACAGACAAGCAGGAAGTGTGGAGAACAGAGCAGGATTACAGCAACTTCAAAGCAAAAACAAACAATAAGGACATGAAACCAGTACTGCAGTAAGGTAAAGGAAGCTATTTAGCTTAAAAAAAAATTTCCTTTAGTGATCCTTTAAAGTGTTACTTAACCACTTAAGCCCCGGACCATTATGCAGGTAAAGGACCTGGCCAGTTTTTGCGATTCCCTACTGAGTCGCTTTAACTGACAATTGCACGGTCGTGCGATGTGGCTCCCAAACAAAATTGGCGTCCTTTTTTCCCACAAATAGAGCTTTCTTTTGATGGTATTTGATCACCTCTGCGGTTTTTATTTTTTGCGCTATAAACAAAAATAGAGCGACAATTTAAAAAAAAAATGCAATATTTTTAACTTTTTGCTATAATAAATACCCCCCCCGCCCTCAAAAAATAATTATATATATATATATATATATATATATATATATATATATATATATATATATAAAAATCCTCAGTTTAGACCGATACGTATTCTTCTACCTATTTTTGGTAAAAAAAAAATCGCAATAAGCATTTATCGATTGGTTTGCACAAAATGTATAGCGTTTACAAAATAGGGCATAGCTTTATGGCATTTTTAAAAAAAAAATTTGTGTGACTGCGACATTATGGCGGACACATCAGACACTTTTGACATATTTTTGGGGCCATTGTCATTTTCACATCGAAAAGTGCCTTTAAAAAAGCACTGATTACTGTGAAAATGACAATGGCAGTAAAGTGGTTAACCACTAGGTGGCGCTAAGAGGTTATGTGTGCCCTAAGGGAGTGATTCTTACTGTAGGGTGGTGTGGCTGTAGGCATGACATCACTGATCGTCATTCCCTATATCAGGGAACAGATGATCAGTGTCACTGCCACAGTGAAGAACGGGGAAGGTGTGTTTACACAACCTCTCCCCGTACTTCAGCTCCTGTGACTGATCGCGGGACTATATCTGATCTCCCATGGTACACAGAAGATGCAATTATTTTAGTAAATATAAACTACTACTTTTTTCATCAGCAGTATATAGCAGTTTTGTGAATTAATTTTCTATCAGTTCCTGGTGAAGCTGGTAGTAGTAGTTTTCATATTGCACTGAGCTGTCCTTTGAGGCTGCAGAGCTCCTGACCCTCTGCCTGGACATGTCTGAGCCTTGCTAATTGACCCTGTACTGATCACATGCACTCTCCCAAGAAAAAATAAACCTCTCTAGCAATACACATCAAACTGACAGGGGGACAGTGCAGGAAGGGAGGATCAGAGAAGACAGGAGCAAGCAGCCTTTTTTCACAATACAGAGGATTAACCCCTTAGGTACAACACTGATTATAACAAGCATGCTTTACTGCATATACAGACTGATTTTACTGTTGTGAGTTTAGTAACACTTTTAGCATTTTGTGTAGGTTGCAGCTGTATAAACATTACACACCAAAGGTGGTGCTTTTTTTTCTTTCTTTTTTTTTTAAAGCAAATTTCATAATTTTGCATCCATCAATGTCTGACAGGCTGGGGTTGATTTACTAAAGTCATATATACTGTGCACTTTTGAAAAGTGCAATTGCACTCTGCAAGCGCAGTTGCTCGAAAGCTTAGTAAATAAGGGAGAGCTCTGCTGACTTCCACCATCCAGTCATGTGCAAGAAAAAAATGCTGTTTTTTTATTTTCCTTGCATGTGATGGGTTGTTCTTTGTAAAGTGGAGCTTTACCTCATTTACTAAGCTCTGGAGCAACTGCACTTGCAGAGTACAACTGCACATTCAAAGTTTTTTTGCCTTTAGTAAGCTGTGTTTATCAAATAGGGAAAAGCTTTGTTTACTTCAATCAACTGTTTATGGCCTAGCAAAAAATCAAAGCGCCAAGGGTTTTTCTCCATGATTCACCACATTCAGGTGTTGACATCTGTAGTGCTCATCAGGGCCGGCCTTTGGGGTGTGCGAGCTGTGCGGCCGCACAGGGCGCGATGGTCAACAGGGGCGCCGTGCGGCCATCACAGCTCGCAGAATGTGAGTCGCAGCAGGGCCTGGAGGTTGGTGCTACTACTAGGCAGATTAGGAAGGCAACCTCCTAGGACGCACTGCCACCTAGGGGCTCTGCTGACTCTTGCCTCACCTCTTCCTTCTCATTGTCACTCCCCAGGCTCCTGGCAGAGGATAGAGGGGCCCCAGACAGCCTCTTTGTGTATGTTTAGGTGACCAGGGGGCAAGGGGTGAAGATGGGGGGGCGCCAGAGGATTATCTCGCACAGGGCGCCTGAACACCTAAGGCCAGCCCTGGTGCTCATCCAGAACCGCTGTACGGTATTCAGTTTAGAGATGTCAAACTCCCAACATCTACAGTACCTGTCACAGAGAATGTGTTTCCAGCACGACAGCATCGCGCTGATTCTCGGCGTCAGGGTGCAGACATATCGTACTCGCTGGAATAGACAAAGCACATTCCAGCGAGCGCGTCATAGAAGCGACGGGGATCCGACTTGGATTCCCGCCAAATCTACACGCGGCGTTTGGTATGTATCATGAGGGGGAACTCTACGCCGTATTTTTAAATAAAAATCCGGCATGGGTTCCCCCCCAGGGGACATACCAGGCCCTTAGGTCTGCTATGGATTGTAAGGAGAACCCCCCCTATTCCGAAAAAAATGGCGTGGGGGTTCCCCCACAATCCATACCAGACCCGTATCCAAAGCAGCGCTGCCCGGCCGGTCAGGAAAGGAGTGGGGGCGAGCGAGCCCCCCCCTTCTGACCCATACCAGGCAGCATGCCCTCAACATGGGGGGGTCAGGTGTTCTGGCCCCCCCACCCCAGAGCACCCTGTCCCCATGTTGATAAGGACAGGGCCTCTTCCCGACAACCCTGGCCGTTGGTTGTCGGAGTCTGCGGGCGGGCGGCTTATCGGAATCTGGGAGCCCCCTTTAATAAGGGGGCCCCCAGATACCGGCCCCCCACCCTAGGTGAATGAATATGGGGTACATCGTACCCCTACCCATTCACCTGGAGGCAAAGTGTAAACACAAAATAAACAACACAGGGTTTTTAAAGTATTTTATTAGACAGCTCCGGACGCCCCCCCCCCCGTCTTCTTTAGCTCTTTTACCAGACGGGGCCTTCTTCCGCTCTCCGGGGGTCTTTTTCCGCTCTCCGGGGTCTACGTGGGTAGGTACCGGAGCATTATGGGACTGCGACTTTACAAGATAGGCCTATATAAGTCGCTGGAAGCCGCGCGCCCGGCAAAACAGTGGGAGGAGGGGTCGAGTCAACATCTGGAGAAGAGAAGAAGAGAAGAAGACGTGACAGAAGAGCGGACTGGCCGCTAGTAATTGAGCTAACACGAAGATAGCGGCAGCCAGTCCTGAAGAAGAAGGCACCGGAGAGCGCCGAGTCAACAGCGGAGAGCGGGAGAAGACCCCAGAGTGCGGAGAAGACCCCCCGGAGAGCGGAGAAGACCCCCGGAGAGCGGAGAAGACCCCGGAGAGTGGAAAAAGACCCCGGAGAGCGGAAGAAGGCCCCCCCTGGTAAAAGAGCTAAAGAATGGGGGAGGGGCATCCGGAGCTGTCTAATAAAATACTTTAAAAACCCTGTGTTGTTTATTTTGTGTTTACACTTTGCCTCCAGGTGAATGGGTAGTGGTACGATGTACCCCATATTCATTCACCTAGGATGGGAGGCTGGTATCTGGGGGCCCCCTTATTAAGGGGGTGCTCCAAGATTCCCAATAAGCCGCCCGCCCGCAGACCCCGACAACCAACGGCCAGGGTTGTCTGGAAGAGGCCCTGTCCTTATCAACATGGGGACAGGGTGCTCTGGGGTGGGGGGCCGCAGTGCGCCCCCTGCCCCAGAGCACCTGACCCCCCCCATGTTGAGGGCATTCTGCCTGGTACGGCTCAGGGGGGGGGGGGCGCTCACCCCCACTCCTTTCCTGACCGGTCGGGTGGCGTGCTTTGGATACGGGTCTGGTATGGATTGTGGGGGAACCCCCACGCCGTTTTTTTCAGCATGGGGGGGTTCTCCTTACAATCCATAGCAGACCTAAGGGCCTGGTATGTCCCCTTTTTAAAAATCCGGCGTGGAGTCCCCCCTCATGACACATACCAAACGCCGCGTGTAGATTTGGCGTGAATCCAAGTCGGACCCCGTCGCTTCTTTGACGGCTTTGTCTCCATCGATGCGGTGGGGCTTGTAGGTGGTCAATCTCGCTGAGAAAGGGAGCGAGATTGACACAATATCACGGTCACCTACTGTACAGCATGTTAAGAGAGAAAGCAGCCTTAGCCTAGGCTCTTTCCAGGCCATGCCCCATGATACGTTCGTCCCACCCACAGGGCTTAGTTATAGACGACTAAAGTCTCTACACTAAAAATCTGTATGATTTTTTAATTTACTGTTACATGATTGGGCATTTAAACTGAACACATATTTGTTTTACCCTCTTCATTCACATTGCAGTAAATAAGTGAACAGTCTCTATTTCTTTTGTAAATCAGTCTCAATATGTGTGGAGCTGTGCCCTAAAGTGCCTAGCAGTCTATGTCCCTGTTTATGTTAATATAGAACTAAAGAAAACCTTGTCAGTTTTTTCCACCTGCCTCCTATTGGTGATAGGTGATATTTCCATTTACTTAACACACAATAACCAAATAAGGAAGTGAGAGGGAATCCTATTAAAGTTAGGAAATACCTAATACCTGATCACCATTATCATCAGATCTAGTGTTCACATTGGAATTTCAACCAATAAAAGATTGAGAGCTGGTTCTCAAGTTTTGTGACGGAAAAAAATCCTATCGGAAAATCCTATCAACTGTAGCAATCCCGACACGCAAAATTTCCGATGCATGCTCAGAAACAATTTGACGCATGCTCAGAAGCATTGAACTTAATTTTCTCGGCTCGTCATAGTGTTGCACGTCACCGCGTTCTTGACTGACAAAAGTTTTGTGTGACCATGTGTAAGCAAGCCAAGCTTGAGCGGAATTCCGTCGGAAAAAAAAGTTCAGTGACCTTTGTAAATATACTTATATATCCATATAGCCATTCAATTGCCCCATGAATTCCTACTATCTTTTAAATTGTAGCAGGGCGTACATTATTCATTGGGGTTAATTTACCAATCATGTGCAAGGTAAATTGAACCACTTGCTTTCTGGGCACTTATACCCCCTTCCTGACCAGGTAAATTTTCACCTTACAGCGATGTCGTACTTTGAATGACAAGTGCGTGGTCATGCAACACTCAATGTATCTCAGGCCCCGTACAGGCGACCGAGCTTCTCGGCAGAATCCAGCGAGAAGCTCGCTGGGATCCATATTCTGACGAGAAGCTCGATCGTGTGTACGTTTTTGCCGAGCAAACTGACGAGCAAGGCGTCAAGCCAAAATAGAGAGCAGGTTCTCTATTTCCTCAATGGGCCATCGGGACTAATGGCTCGACGCCTTTTTCGACAGCCTGGTCGACGAACTCGACGGCCGGCCGAGAACCGCGTCGGGCGGAACTATGTGTACGCGGCCTCATATGACATTTTTATATTTTTTTTTTAAGACAGATAGAGCTTTCTTTTGGTGGTATTTAATCACCATTGGGTTTGTTATTTTTTGCTAAACAAACCAAAAAAGACAGAAATAAAAAAAATAAAAAACATTCTTTTCGTTTCTGTTAATTTTTTTTGCAAATAAGTCATTTTTCTCCTTCACTGATATGCACTGATGAGACTGCTCTGATGGGCACCAATAGGCTTCACTGATGGGCATCGATAGGCACTGGTGGGCACTAATGAGGAGGCACTGATATGTGGCACTGATAGGCATCACATGTGGGCACTGATAGGTGGCACCAATAGGCTTCACTGATGGGCATCGATAGGAACTGATAGGCACTGATAGGTAGCACTGAAAGGCAGCACTGATGGGCACTTATGGGCAGCACTGATGGGCAGCATTAATGGGCACTGATTGGCACTCATGGGGCTGCACTAACGATCAGGGCACTGATGATTAGCACCCTGATTATCTGTGTACATTTCCCCTGTTAGGATTACCGTCTCACTTCTCCTCATGCTGTGACAGCATGTTAGAAAAGTACTGCCGATAATTGGCAAGGAGGAGGCACTGGTGAGGCTGCACTGATAGGCAGCACTGATAGGCACTGACAGGCGGTGTTAATGGGCACTTATTGGCACTAATGGTTTTGTACTGATAATCAGCACACTGATGATCAGTGCCCTGATTATCTGTTTACATGTCCCCTGTACTGCTGATAATCACCAAGTCTGTTTACACTGTGATCAGCTGTGATTGGACACAGCTAATCACGTGGTAAAGGGCTGCTGTGATTGCCCCTTTACCACCATCCGTGATTGGCTTTGTCTGAAGGACACATCGATCACAGAGCACACTGGATGCGTACCCCAGGGGACACGCAAGGGGCATGTTTCCATGTGGCCTCATGGAACAACAAAGCTGTGCTGTAGCCGTCTTTTGAAAGGAAAGTGGTTAAATAAAGGGTTGTGGCTTGCATGTTATTGGATGATGAAGACAGCTTAATTTTACTTACTAACCTCAGTGAACATTCACTATGCTAACTAATTAGTCTCTAGTATATTAGTCATCATGTATCCATGACTTACTTAAGACTTATCTGTTTGCCTGTCTTGCCTTGTCATCCTCCGACAAATACGTTTTGACCTTCTGTATTTCATGTTGCACACTAGAAGAATTTTTAATAACCACCTGCAAATCATTTTTTAATTCCTTAGGGTGTCTTTATTCATAATATATTTTATAGAGGTTTTATAATAGGTACAGCTTTGCAGCATAAACCATGTGCTCCACAGATGTGAAATTCTTACTAATTTGGGGTTTGTGTTAGTTTTTATGTGATCCTTTATATGCCATATTTGTCTTGAACTATTTTCTGAAATAATATTTTGGGTGTGCAGAATCAAACTTTTTATATTTCTATTGATGTCCAGTGGAAGGCATCTATCTATCTATCTATCTATCTATCTATCTATCTATCTATCTATCTATCTATCTATCTATCTATCTATCTATCTATCTATCTATCTATCTATCTATCTATCTATCTATCTATCTATCTATCTATCTATCTATCTACCCATGGTCCTACATTGTATGTTATGGGGTCAGCGAAGGGGTGACCACATAAAAAACAGGAGTGACTTCATGGGATCAATCTGGTAGGCAGGAAGCCTAGGAAGGTGAAAAACAAGTAGATTTCATAACAGAGCTACCAAGGTGAGCGCTACCAAAAGTGCACCCTTTTGACACCCTAGGCACAACCTAGTTTTGCTGTCCCCTCGGCTCCAACCTTGACTCCACCCCTTTGCCCTGTCCGTGTATATGCATATCTTCCAACTTTTGAACTTGAGGATGAGAGATACTTCACGTAGACAGTGAGTGGGTGGGCCAAAAAGTGGGTGTGGCCGAATATTATTATGGGAGAGGCTTAAGGACCAACCATGGTTAAACAAAACCCGGGCTTCCTTGAACCTATAAAATATGTTTGATTGCTGTGCCACAAGCTGGAGTCTCAAGAATACATATAAACCTCAAAACAGTCATTTAGAAAATTACTTACAATACATCTGGTTTTGTATACACTGAAAATAGACAGAGAGCTGAAAATAGAGGATTATGAAGGACCTAGGATGGAGCCAGAGAATAAGTACTGCAGTATGAACCAACCCTTAGTGAGAGAGAGAAGGAAGGATCACTATGGTATATGAAAGAAAGGAAGGGGGAACACTATGGTACATGGAAGGCAAGAAGGATCACTATGGTACATGAAAGAAAGAAGGCTCACTGTGAGACATGGAAGCCAGGAATTAAGGATTACTATGGTACATGGAAGTCAGGAAGGATCACTACGGCACATGAAAGGCAGGAAGGATCACTATGACACCTGGAAGGCAGGAAGGATCACCATGGCACATGGAAGGCAGGAAGGAGCACTATGGCACATGGAAGGCAGGAAGGATCACTATGACACCTGTAAGACAGGAAGGATCACTATGGAATATGGAAAATATAAATAAAGTAAGCGCTAAACAGAGAAATAAAATGAAATAACAGATGCTAGCAAAATAGCAATATATCCAATCCACCAACAAAATAAATGTAGCACTACCCCCGGAGGAGCTGCTGGTTGTTTTGGGTGGCACATTTACCTCATGGTTTACTCGAATTCCAAAGGGT
Source organism: Rana kukunoris (assembly GCA_029574335.1). NCBI lineage: Eukaryota > Metazoa > Chordata > Amphibia > Anura > Ranidae > Rana > Rana kukunoris. The sequence goes on from CM056049.1 coordinate 289,217,463, forward strand.
TAATTATGCGTATTGCATTTGGTAGAAGTAAAAGGAATGTCCACGACAGGTGCTCTTTGCTGTGCTCTTTATTACCCAGCCGGGTAAAAATAATAAACTTATGGTGAGGAAAGTTAAAGAAGAAAGGAGAACAGCAGATTCAGGCGTAATGATAGGGAAACAGTCCTGCTCCCAAGCGTAACACTTCTTTGCGCCACTCCTGCCTGAGTGGGTTTAGTTTACCTGGACAGTCCTCTCTCACTGACCTGGCAGCCGGAGTATCACTCGAACATTTGTAGGATAAAGTCTCTGCCACAGACTCTTCTTGGTAAACTTGAACTTGAGGAAAAGTCTCTGCCACAGATCCTCCTTGGTCAACCTCAGGGAGACACCTCTGTCACAGGCCCTCTCTGACTTGTAGTTACTGATGCAATCCTCCTTAGATAAATTACACATGGATCTCGTTCAACTTGTCGCCCAGGTACCGACTGACAGGTGATCAATCATTTAGTGTCCGGCTACCTTGATCCCCAGTGGTTTGTCGAGGCCCTATTGGATCGCCAGCCTCTCAATGGCGTTCCTCAGATGGACTCCCCACCGAACAGCAATACAGCTTGGGATCCTCAAAGGTGGGAACCCAGTCACTCACTGGGTCCCCGTCACTGTTCAGATGTTCCGGGCCAGCATGGTCCCGGAACCAGGAACACAGGCACGCACGCCCGGCCAGGTATTCCATATCGCCGGGGCGCCGTGATGTGGTCACCCTAAAGGTGGGTGCCACACTCGAGGAAGTAGACCCAGAACTAATGGTGTCTGCCTCATAAATACCCCTCCCAGCATGCACAGCGAGGCCAAAGCCTCCCTATTGGCCACTGGGAAAGAGCACCCAAGCTTTGACTTGGAAGAACACCCCAATGCAACAGAATAGCCTACAGCACAGCCAAGCTGAGACAGAGACCCTGTTTTTGCACTTAACAATTTGGATCAGAGTTTAACTACACTCTGATCTCCCTTAAATTTAACTAGCACCAGTACCATAAAGTAAACAGGTGCTACACTTCCATACAGGGCATTTTAACCCCCTTCCTGCCCAGACAAATTTTTAGTTTTCAGCGCTGTTGTACTTTGAATGACAATTGCGCGGTCATTCAACACTGTAACCAAATGAAATCTTTATGTTTTTACCCCCACAAATAGAGCTTTTGTTTGGTGGTATTTGATCATCTCTGCGGTTTTTATTTTGTTGCGCTATAAACAAAAGAAGAGCAACAATTTAAAAAAAATAGTTTTTGGGCTTTTTGATATAATAAATACAAAATACAATTGAAAAAAAAAAATGTTTTTTCTCAGTTTAGAACGATACATATTCTTCTACATATTTTTGGTAAAAAATCGCAATAAGCATATAATGATCGGTTTGATCAAAAGTTATAGCATTTACAAAATAGGGGATAGATTTATGGCATTTTTATTTATTATCATTTTTTTACAAGTAATGGTGATTTTTATTGTGATCGGTGGACATATCGGACACTTCTCACACGTTTTTGGGACCAGTCACATTTATACAGTGATTAGTGCTAGATTGCTGGGAAGAAAATATGTCATATGACGTCCACCAGGAGGGAGGGAGGGTTCCTGCTGGCTTCATATTATTATGGCCCGAAAAGTAAGGGGTTACATATGCAGCGCTGTGATGGTTATAAATCATTTACATAAACATAAAAAATATAAAAAAGTCCTTCTGTGTTACAAAAAGTCCAATGTTCCCACTCAGTGCAAAAGAAGGTGTCCGACTACCATAAGAATTGAAGACTTAACAGAATTTGTGGTTACACAATTAAGTGCAGCAAATACGCTTTAATAATGCCACTCATGTGACGTATGATGAATCCTCTCCTTTCATCCTTTACTCTGAAACTCCAGATAGGCCAGAAAAATAAAAATAAACTAATATGGTGTAATATTGTTACCATTCTGATAAATTACACCCATGTGCTGATCACCAGCCTCCAGATTTCACCCCAATGCAGTGCACACTCACCAAACAAAAGATCATAAGAAACATATATCCTAAAATACCAAAAGGTCATAAACAAAATATATGCCTCATAGTGTAGTATTTATTAAAAGGACGTATAATGAACAGGTGAAATTGCATAAAAACAATATATCATGCCGCTAGACTTACATATAACACTGCCACACGGACCTCCACTGTGGCGGCGTGACGTTCTGGCTCCAAAATCCTACCCTTCACGATTCGCATGAACATGCACCCTTAGGGGCCTCTAATGTATTCAACAGTGACCGCTGCTGTACACATTAGAGGCCCCTACATTTTCATGCATTTGAATAGGCTCCTGTACCTGCAAGAAATTTGGGGAAAGAAGTTGCCAATCCTTTTTTTTTAAATGCGTTCCTGTTAGTGTTAGCCTAGGTTGACATATGTGTGGGTTGGAAATACATGCATAATTGCGCTTATCCCCGACTTCCAGGTAAAACGCGCTGTTCTTCAGCAGATGTACGGGGGTTCCATTAATTCCTAATAGCACTGTCCCACATTAGCAAAACACCCACGCATTTGTACGAGTAAAACTGCATTATGTCAACACCATGCAGTTCCATTTGGCATGTTTAAAAAAAAGGGTTGGGGACCTTTCCCCTGAATTTCTCCTGGGTACATCAGCCCCTATAATAAATGCAATGAATATGTGCATGCAAATACACATGCACAAGTGTAAACCTAGCCTTAAGCTTATTTATTTTTTGCATGCTAGTCTCCATATCGAAAACAAATAGGTTACTAAAGTACGAAAATTCTCACACAAGAAAATAAAAAATCAGAAGTCATGTAACGTATTTGTTTTGTATTTTTGGATAAAAACTGCTCTCCTGGGCGAATCGCCGCCATTGTACGTCGGCCACTTCAAGACCACTAGGGGGCCATGATGTCCACCGCCCCCCGATCACTCCTGAGAAAGACAGAACAGGGATCTGTCAATGTAAACAGACAGATCCCCATTCTGTCAGAGGAGAATAGACAGATCTGCTGTTCCTAGTGATTAGGACCAGCGATCTGTCTCCTCCTCCAGTGACTACATTACCCCCCCACAGTTATAAACACCTCCATAGGGAACAATTAACCCCTTGATCGCCCCCTAGTGTTAACCCCTTCCCTGCCAGTAACCTTTATACAGTACTCAGTAGCTATTTTTAGCACTGATCCCAAAAAAGTGTTAAAATTGTCCGATCTGCTAAAAATTCGCTCATCACCACCATTACTAGTAAAAAAAAAAAAAAAATGACATAAATATATCACCTATTTTGTAGAGGCTATAACTTTTGCGCAAACCAATCAATATACACTTATTGCCATTTTTTTTACCAAAAATATGAAGAAGAATACATATGGGCCTAAACTGATGAATACATTTTATTTTTTTACAAAATTTGGGATATTTTTTATTTTAATTTTCAAAATGTACAGTCTTCTTTGTTTATAACGCAAAAAAAAAAACACAGAGGTGATCAAATACCACCAAAAGAAAGCTCTATTAGTGGGAAAAAATTAATTTTGTTTATGTAAAACTTCACACCACGACCACGCAATTGTCAGTTAAAGCGAGCCAGTGCCGTATCGCAAAAAATGGCCTGGTCATTAAGGGGGCAAATCCTTCTGGTTCTTAAGTGGTTAACCACTTGCTGACAGGCTCACGCCAATATACGTTGTCAAAGCAGCACGGGTCCGCAAAATCTCGTATGGGTACGTCGGCCCTTTGAGAGCCGCCAGAGGACATGTGCACTCGTTGCACAGCGGGTGACACGATGCGCTTGGCCAGCCACGCATGAGCATGTGCACGAGCACCACCACGGGATATGTGTGTGTAAACACACAAATCCCTGCACTGTCAAGGGAGAGGAGACATGTCGTTTGTCCCTATTAACCACTTAAGACCCGGACCAAAATGCAGGTAAAGGACCTTGCCCCTTTTTGCGATTCGGCACTGCTTTGTTTTAACTGACAATTGCGCGGTCGTGGCTCCCAAACAAAATTGGCGTCCTTTTTTCCCCACAAATAGAGCTTTCTTTTGGTGGTATTTGATCACCTCTGCGGTTTTTATTTTTTGCGCTATTAACAAAAATAGAGCGACAATTTAAAAAAAAATGCAATATTTTTAAATTTTTGCTATAATAAATATCCCCCAAAAATATATAAAAAAACATTTTTTTTCCTCAGTTTAGGCCGATACGTATTCTTCTACGTATTTTTGGTGCAAAAAATCGCAATAAGCGTTTATCGGTTGGTTTTTGCAAAATTTATAGCGTTTACAAAATAAGGGATAGTTTTATTGCATTTTTATTAATTTTTTTTTTTTACTACTAATAGCGGCGATCAGCGATTTTTTTCGTGACTGCGACAATATGGCGGACACTTCGGACAATTTTGACACATTTTTGGGACAATTGTCATTTTCACAGCAAAAAATGCATTTAAATTGCATTGTTTACTGTGGAAATGACAGTTGCAGTTTGGGAGTTAACCACAGGTGGCGCTGTAGGGGATGTGTGACCTAATGTGTGTGTTTACAACTGTAGGGGGGTGTGGCTGTAGGTGTGACGTCATCGATCGCGTCCCCCTATTACAGGGATGACGCGATCGATGCTGCGGCCACAGAGAAGCACGGGGAAGCCGTGTGTACACACGGCTCTCCCCGTTCTTCCGCTCCAGGGACGGATCGCCGCACTCCAGGGGCGATCGGGTCCGCGAATCCCGCGACCCACGGCTGGGTACTAAAATCAACGTATATATACGTTGATTTGCCCAGCCGTGCCATTCTGCCGACGTAAATGTGCAGTAAGCGGTCCTTAAGTGGTTAAAAAGGAACAACGATATGTCTCCCCTCTTACTCAGTCCTATCCCCCATAAAGTTAGAACACACTAAGGGAATACACATTTAACCCCTTGATCGCTCCCTAGTGTTAACCCCTTCCCTACAAGTGACATTTACACAGTAATCAGTGCATTTTTATAGCACTGATCACTGTATAAATGTCAATTGTCCCAAATGCCATTACTAGTAAAAAAATAAATAAAAATGCCATAAATCTTTCCCATAGTTTGTAGACGCTATAACTTTTGTGCAAACCAATCAATATACGCTTATTGCGATTTGTTTTACCATGAATATGTAGAAGATTATATATTGGCCTAAGCTGATGAAAAAATGTATTTTTTAAAAACGTTTTTGAGAATAGTAAAGGTTAAAAATATATATATTTTTCTAAATTGTCGCTTTTTTTGTTTATAGCACAAAAAATTAAAACCGCAGAGGTGATCAAATACCACCAAAAGAAAGCTCTATTTGTGAGAAAAAAAGGACACAAATTTGGTTTGAGTAAAGCATCACATGACTGCGTAATTACCAGTTGAAGCGACGCAGTGCCAAATTGTAAAAAGTGCTCTGGTCGGCAAGGGGGTAAAATCTTCCAGGGCTTAAGTGGCTTAAGTGGTTAAACAAAAGTCGTACGATCTGCTATCGTACAATTATTTTTTCCGTGTTTGTCCCTTCGAATAAATTCAGACGAAAGCTGTGTACTAACAATTGGATTATTGTACATTCGCTTCGAAAGTGGTACTTTTTGTATGATATTCTGATCATACTAGGCTTTAGTGTGCTCTTGGTATAAGTTCCACCTGGGCACGAAGTGATATAAATTGTTTTTAAATATACCTGTATATTGGGTAGGGTAAGGATCTTGCGCCAAAACAAAGTGTAAATATATATATATACAGCTGAAGTATATATGGTGATTGCGCTGCACCCCAAAATTCAGAATATGAATGAATGAATGAATGAATGAAGAACTTGTATAGCGCAGCACATGCGAAGTAAATCGCCTCTGGGCGCTTGATGTTCCTGTCTCCTTTGAGATCAAAAGAGATGAGTCTTAATCTTTCTCCTGAAGACCAAGTAGTTCTCCTCCAGTCTAATGCTGGCTGGTAAGGCGTTCCATAGTCTGGGACCTTGGACAGCGAATCTCCTGTCTCCTTTGGACTTGTATCTGGCTTTCGGTATCTGAAGCCGATTTTGATTGTTGGATCGTAGAATACGATTGGGATTGTAAATTTTTAATTTTTCGCATAGATAATGGGGAGCATTCCCATGGATACATCTATGCGTTAGACAGAGTGCTTTAAAGGTGATTCTGTCTTTGACTGGTAGCCAGTGAAGGGATCTCAACGAAGGTGAGATTGATTCCCAGGGTTTTTTCCCAGTCACAAGTCTGGCGGCCGTATTTTGAACGACTTGAAGACGAGCGATTTGGTACTTGGGGAGTCCGAGGTAAAGGGCATTTGCATAGTCCAATCTGGAGTTTACAATCGCTCCCACCACGACCGCTATGTCTTTCTTGGGAATAAAAGGCGTGAGTCTGCGTAGTAGGCGCAGCAGATAGTGAGATCCGCTGACTACTGCCCCTATTTGTGCGTTCATTGTCATGTCGGAGTCAAAGATGACCCCAAGACTTTTGACTTTGGCGCTAGGGGTGATGACTTTGCCCAGAATGGGCGGGGGGATCCAGGTTGTTATCGATTGATTCCTACGCTTGGCGTGAAACAGAAGAAGTTCTGTTTTCGCTCCGTTGAGTTTGAGATAACTCTTTGTCATCCAGGCCTCTATCAAAGAGAGGCATGTCTCTAGATTGAGGTGGTGATCCTTTTTATTGCAAATGCGGAAGTACAGTTGCGTGTCGTCTGCGTATTAGTGATATAGCAGTTTTTGGCTGCTGATGATTTCAAAAAGAGGACGCAGATAGATGTTGAATAACATCGGCGACAGGGGAGATCCCTGAGGGACCCCGCACGATAATGTGCGTTGTTCCGAAGTGAATGGTCCTAGCTTGACTATTTGCGATCGGTTTTCCAAAAAAGAGGAGAACCAAGATAGATCGCTTTCTGCGACTTTGGCTATTTTAGCCAGCCGAGTCAATAACAGCTTGTGATCAACTGTATCAAAGGCTGCGCTTAGGTCCAGCAGAACCAGAAGAGAAGATTCTCCTTCGTCTGCGGCCTCAAGAACGTCGTCCCATATCTTAAGCAATGCTGTTTCCGTCCCGTGTCCGGGACGGAATCCTGATTGCAATGGGTCGAGTGAGTTGTGGGTATCTAGATGCTGTTGCAGCTGCTGTACCACTGCTTTCTCCATTACCTTGGAGAGAACATTTAGGCCTGTTATGGGGCGCCAGTTGAGTGGATCCTTAGGATCCAGGGTGGCTTTCTTCAGGATGGGTTGAATGAAGCCCTCCTTCAGCTGGGAGGGCATTTTGCCCTCCCTGAAGGATTGGTTAATAAGCTGCGTGACAGGAGGTGCCAGGATGTCGGCGCATTCCTTCAGCAGTTTGGTGGGGATAATATCATTTGGCGCAGTGCTGTTGCGCAGAGTGCCGATGATATTTTTAGTGGTCTGAATGGAGATGGGTTCCAGCGTGAACTCACCAAACTGTGGTGAATTGTTGCCGGTGCTGTGTAAATGACTACGGGGGGGACTGGGAAAGCAATTGTTCTGCTGAATGCTTTGCCGGATTGCCTCAATTTTGTTAATGAAGCAATCCGATAACTCATCGCAAAATTCTTGTGTATCCAAGTTGGGGGCTTCAAGACATCCTGGATTCATGGTCTGAGTGACCAGCTTGAAGAGTTCGCGGGGGCGATTTAGGGCACCGTTGATAGCCTCAGAAAAATAGTTTTTCTTGGCTTCGAAGATTTGCTTGTAGTATTTTCTGGTTATTGCCTTGTAAATCGCGAGGTTCTCATCTGAAGAGCTTCTTTTCCAGGCTGCTTCTGCCCTTCTACGCTCTTGCTTCAGTAACGCCAGCTGGTTGTTGAACCAGCCTGAGTTATTTTTCCTGATCTGGGTCTTTCGTTTCGGCGCTATCAAGTCAGCTGACTGCAATATTGCTGTGTTTATGGCCTCTAGTGTTTCTTCCGCTGTTTGGTGTGGCTGAATTGTGTTGATTTTTCCCCCTAACGTGGCTTTGAAGAGTTCCGAGTGGAGCTTCTTCTGACATCTGGTCCAGTGTGTTGTCACTGGATTTGATGTTTTTGTTAAGGGGGGGAATTCGGAAATAATGAATTTAATTGCATGGTGATCTGTCCATGGCAATGGTTCATTTTCCAAGATTTTTATTTCCAGATCTTGTCTGAAAATAAGATCGAGCGTATGACCTGAAGCATGTGTGGGCCCACATACTAGTTGCTGAAGCCCTAATCCTTCCAGGTGGTCGATGCAGGCGTCGGCAATGGGGTCTTGCGGGGAGTTGGCCCAAAGGTTGAAGTCCCCGAGCAGCAAAAGGTGTTTGCTATTCAGGGTATAAGTGGAGACAAAGTCCGTCAAAGATGGGAGCAGCTGCGACTTGGGGGCCAGGTGGCCTATAGCAGAGTAGAATCCGGACGGTCTCCTGGCCGTTTACTTGCAGTTGAAGAGTAAGGGTTTCCATGAATGGAAGAGGGTTTTGGCGGACTGGTTTTGTGATCGCAAGACGCGTCTTATGGATCACCGCCAGTCCTCCTCCTCTTTGCCCTATTCTGTTTTCCGTTATAATACGGTAGTTTTCTGGCACCAATTCTCCTAGAATGGTGTTACAGTCGGCTGTGAGCCAGCTCTCTGTAATGAAGAGGCAGTCTAGGTCGTGTTGTAGAATGAAATCATGGATTTCAAGTCGGTGTTTTACTGCCGATCTTGTGTTGATCAGAGCACATGAAATGCGCTTAGGTTGGGGTAAACGGCTAAAATTTTTGACGGTCGATCGTCGATCGATCCTCAAAAGGTGCTCAATTCTTAGGGTCTTTTTGGTGATGGCTGGCAGTATTGCGGCGAAACGCCTCAAATTCCAAATGGTTTCTGCGGAGTACCGCAGATTAACCATGGTCGCCATTCACCGGGGAAAAAGTCGTTCCTTTTGGTGGCGATGAGGAGAGGATTCAGTGAATCCTCCCGTCTTGGTCCAGAGGAAGGCAAAAAACCCCTAACCATGCTATGCCAATTTGCATTTGGTAGAGGAAAAAATTCCTTCCTGATCCCTGAAAGGCGATCGGGCGAACCCCTGGATCAAGTGCTATTAAGTTGTGACAGGGGGGGTGGGGGGGGGAGCTAACACTGCTGACACTGCTGCTGGTGTACCAAGATGGCCGCCGACCAGGAGCAGGGCATGGGACCCAGGATGGTGTGTAGCCAGCTGGGTGGATTGGTGAGCCAGGGGGGGGGGCTGGTTGTTGAGGCCAGGGGTGGATGAGTACCTACAGGGGCTGGGGGTGAGCTCCTGGGGGCTATTACCGGAGATTTGGTCGAAAATGCGGCACGCCGCTAGGCCACGGATGAAGCCGCGGCCTTTCCTAAGATGCGGCGGCCGCGAATCAGTGACGGCTGGCGCGGTTCAGGGGAGAAGATGGGGAATCGCGGGGAGGCTCCGAGGGGAAGGTTACATTGACAGGTGGGTGGTAATGTGGGGTAAGGAGAGGGAAGGAGACCCCAGCGTTCAGCCGATTCGGCGGCTTATCCTGATAAGGACGGCCGCCAATCGGTTCCAGGGGAGGTGATGGAAGGTAGGGCCTACCTGGGGAGGCTGAAGGAGATCCGGATCCAGATGCAGGTAGGAGATACGGTAGGAGCTGAGGCTGGATGGACTGGGGGAGACCCTGCCTGCCTGCTGCCCACGCCTGCCTGGAGCTAAAGCAGCACGCTCCTACTCCTAGGAGCGAGTGCCGATGGGGGCTCCTGCTGCTAATCTGCTGCCTGACTAACTGACTGACTGACTGATCCAGTACGAGATCCAGTCCTCAAGGGGGCAGTGTTGTTTGGTTGACAACATTGAATATGAATGGATAAATGGAAACAGCAGGGGGCGCTAGTATTACAAACAAACAAAATTGTGCCACAAAAATAAATGCATCTACATCAAAGGAGATGCCTATCATTAAAGTGCAAATATGTGCAATAATTAATTAAATAATTTTTATATATAAATGTCCATAGGTTGTGCAGAAACAAAATGTCCATATACTGTGCAAAAAGTCCTTCTACATTCAATAGGTGATCAAAAAATTTAGACTTGACCCTCACCAAGGTAAATAATCGGATCTGTACCAAAACATTTTTTAAACCCACGGATCGAAATGGCTATGTGCCTATGACCAGTTGTCACCACCCTAAATGGTTGGGAGCTGTCCCTAAAGGGCAACTTATGCGGATCCATCGCAATTGCAATGATATTGTTGACTTTGATCAACAATCCAACTTGCTAATTGATAAGTTCATTGCTAAAGGTTACTCCCAAACCAAGTTGTTAGTGACTAAAGAAGAAGTTAGGAACATGGATAGAGAAATTATGCTTGAATCCAAACCTAGACCCCCTCGCCAGGGTGAATTATCTTTTCTGTCTGGATATCATAGACAATACAGGCATGTTGAAAAGATTTTCAAACAATTTTGGCCCATCTTGTTGAAAGACAATGATTTGGCCAAGATTCTACCTCCCAAACCCACCTTCATTTATAGGAGGGCACCTGGTCTTAGAAATATGATTGCTGGCAATGTGCCGGATCCCCCGGAGAGACCTTTAACGTTTTTAGATGGCTCCGGCTTTCACTACTGCACTCGGTGCAGATCGTGTAAAAAAACGAATAGAACAAGTAGAAAAGTGAGTAAATTCAGTTCTAGCGTAACCAAACAGGAATTTACTATTAAACCACTCATAACATGCCACTCCAGATATGTTACATACGTCTTGGAGTGTCCATGTACTTTTCAATATGTAGGTAGAACTACCAGGGAGCTCAAAGTAAGGATCAATGAGCATGTAGCAAACATCATTAAAGGCTATCCTGATCATAGTGTTTCGAAACACTTTGATCTTTTTCATAACAGAGATCCCCGTAAGCTCACGTTTTTTGGGATTGATCGGATCACTAGCCACTGGAGAGGACACCAACCTCACCAGGGCAGTATCCCAAAATGAGACCCAGTGGTTGCATCGTTTAAGGACTATGCGACCACAGGGTCTCAACATAGAGCTCGATTTAAATTGTTTCCTTACTAATGAATAAAAATAAAAATAAAATTTATTTCAATATTGGTTTTAACTTTTAATAGACAATTTTGATACAGATGTATCGTTTAGACTGATTTAAAATTGTTTGTATACATTTTTAAATATTTTAAATATTTTAATTTATAACATTGTTCTCATAGCAAGAGATTGGTGTCATACAAAGGGACATTAGACAATGTTTAAAATCATGCCGTTATATGACTGTAAAATTTTCGCTATGATATAGGTGCGCAATTTGTTGTTAGATGTGCACTGGTTGCGGAAGTAACCGGGACTGAGGCTGTGATTGGCCCAAATTATCCCATTGCTGTTGCCGAGACCTATTTAATCTGGTCTGGTCCAGCTGGTTCTCAATTCAAGTGAGGTGGAACGCACGCGATCGTCTCCCCAGCTAAGGACACATCTTCTCGTAGACCCAAGCCATCAGCCTCAGTGTGTGTTTTTTATTCATGTTTTCAAATAAACGGTATTATGCTATGGCGGTATTTCTCTGTTCTTTTTCCCTATGATGGTTAACGTATCCAACCAAGAGAATCCAGGCTATCAACTGTCCGTGGAGATACTAAGCTTACTTTGACCTCTTTTCTAACGAGAAAGGTCAATTGGTTGCGGTAAGGAGCCATCCCTTACACACACTGTTGGTGTTATATTTGGTGAAGGTGGAAATCTTCATTTTTTGATCACCTATTGAATGTAGAAGGACTTTTTGCACAGTATATGGACATTTTGTTTCTGCACAACCTATGGACATTTATATATAAAAATTATTTAATTAATTATTGCACATATTTGCACTTTAATGATAGGCATCTCCTTTGATGTAGATGCATTTATTTTTGTGGCACAATTTTGTTTGTTTGTAATACTTGCGCCCCCTGCTGTTTCCATACCTGTATATTGCCTCGGAGTTATGACAAAGTAAGTCAATTACAGGTAAAACTGTATAATTAAATAGAAAAGGGGGGCGTGGCTAGCCGTGAAGGAAGATGGCTGCTTAGAGTGAGAGCTCTGTCACTCCAAGGCCCAATTTTAGCTACTATATGGGTATTCTGCACCGTTTTTTTCTCTGAAGAACGGAGATTTCTCCCAGAACGATTCGCCTTCACTATCCCGGTTACCGAATCTCACAACGACCGCTAATCGATCGATTTTCATCGCAGCTGACTCCAGGAGGGTAATATAATGGCGACGGCCCCCTCATCTAACCCTGTATCTCTCCATCATCATGATGGTATCGCTATATATCCGCCAGGTCAGAACACACCCACAAATGATCACGGTTTACCGGCGGTCCATCAATTGAGCATTCATGATCTTCAATCGATGACAGCTGACATTAAGAATGCTCTCACGGTTGCCATATCAGATCTGAGAATAGACCTTCAGGTTATGAATGGACGGATACAGAAAGTGGAGGAAAATACTTTAATTCATCACAAATCGATCGAACGGATCGATTACCGGATTAATCTCCATAATCGTCAACTCCGTGACATGCAACGTCATGTGGAGGAAATTGACAATAGAGGACGACGCCACAACCTGAGGATCCGTGGCCTACCTGAATATGTCAACGCTGACAGTTTACCTCAGGTTGTCTCTGACGCATTCAATGACATCCTTGGCAACACTAACAGCACTGTCATTTCCATGGAGCGTATACACAGAGCTCTGCGCCCTAAAGGCAAAGAATCTGATCCCCCTAGGGATGTCATTTGCTTTGTAAATGACTTTAAGATCAAAGAATCGATTCTAAGGAAAAGCAGGGATATGCGCGGAATACTTTTTGAGGGTCATCGATTGCAAATTTTCCAAGATATATCTGCAATAACACTCAAAAATCGGAGGGATCTTCGTCCGCTATTGGAAGTGCTTAATTCCAAAAACATTCGGTATAAGTGGAAGTTTCCTTTTGGCCTCTTTGCATACCATCTAAACCAGTCTGCTCTGCTGAGAGTACCAGAGGAATTACCGGCTTTTTGCAAAAAACTTGGCTTGCCGCTGGTTGCATTACCTGATTGGTATGCAGAATTTGCGACACCAACTGAACAGGTCCTCACATCATCAGTGGAACCGATGGAAGCCCTGAACTCCCGGACTCGTCGCAAACGTTCATCGTCACCTTCATTTCCCGTGACCGAAGATCAATCACCTCACGATCATGAGCCGCATAATCCTCAGGCCGAACCCTTACCTCGTAGAACTCGCCACGATCAAGCTTTTGTCACCCATTGAGCTTACTCTTTTAAGTGAAAGCAGAAATAATCCGGTTTAACTATGCATTGCTTTAGCCTTTCTTTAATGATATACCCTTTAGTCTTAATAGATCATAGAGTATTTTTCCTTTGTTATTTATGGCTGAGCTCTTTTGTCTTGTACTTTGAGTAAGATCCCTATGCACCGTTTTTATTATCTCTAATAGCCCCCTTCTCCTTCGAGGTGCCCTTGTAGTAAAATCCTCCTTAGTCCTGATTTATATCTTATAAAGACTCAACTCCCTATCTAATTTACGTGTGACACCCTCTTTGTTCACACAAAAGCCCTATGTAATATGCATAAAGCCATTTGATTCCCTTCTGTTATGTACCATTTATATGAGTTTGGGAATAGTTAAATGCTTTTATTTTTAGGAAGTTATTATATACTGTATTTGTTGGCGTGTGGTGTGCACTTTTCTCCCCTTAAAATCAGGGGAGAATTGTAGGTGCACGTTGTACGCCGATCCCTGCTGTCTGAGCGAAGAGGAACAAGCACCGTATGTTTATTATGGTTGCCGTGGTGACTGGAACAAACACGATTTCCATCTGCTTACCACTGACACCACTGGCCAAAACCTGAATTGCAGACTGCATAGCTGTTTGGTGTTTACTGACACCCCTGGTCTTTGTTTGGAACTACATCTCCAGCAAATAAATAGGTGTGTTTCTGGAATACTAAACGTTTGTTTCCTCCAAGTGCTCCATAAATCACCCAGCTAGTTACATTTCTGCTTTAAGGGATATTTATTAATCTTTGGTAAAGCAAGGATTTAGATTTTGCTTCTAAAGTGGTTAATTTAAAAAAAAAAAAGGGGGAAGAAGAGGAAAAGGAAAAAAATAAAATAAAAAAAGATGAGATAAAAAATAAAAGGGAAAAAAAAAGTTCCCTCTTAAATTGGGGTGCGTATTAAACGCCGGTGCGTGTTGTGCGCCGATAAGTGCGGTGCTTCTTTATACATAGCTGTCTTTGACATAGGAAACACTACTCCGCTACAATGAATAGATAGGAAAATATGACGTTATTTATAGGTGGGGTATTTTGAAATACTTCCCATGTAACCCATTATTATATGTTTTCATGATTTTAACTTTGTTTCACATGTATATGCACAGAAGTATGTTGTAGATGGTTTTTCACTACTACATTTATATATATTTTTCAACACGTTCGAGGAGGTTACGTGATGCTATAATACGCATGTACACCCGATTTATTCATCCTATTTGGCAATGCTTACCCGCGAGAGTGGTTATTTGTTAATTAGGGTGATTGAATCTTTCTTTTCTCAAATCAACATATATGTAGATTTGGGTTTCAAGTACGACCCCTTTTTTTTTGTCCTTCCTTATTAGCGCTCATGGGACGTTTTTGCCGTATAATGCTTTACTTTTAGTCTTAATAGTTTAGCTACAAGAATATAAAAAGATTTCAGAAATAGTAAAGGTTGCTGAATTATAATATGACCAGAGCTGTTCCACATTCTGGACATTTGGACCGATATTGTGTTCCTATATTACCCTGAGCATTGAAATTCCATTTTTATAAGGGCTTTGGTTGTGACAACCATCTCGTAATTTGATAGATAATTTTCTGTAAATCTTCTGAATGGTCTAGCCGACCCCCATACAGTAGTCTCGCTTTTATCCAAAAGTGGGTTTTTATTTCTCACTACTAGTAGTAGACTACTATTTCATTCCGGACCCCCCCTCCCCCCACTTCTGCTGAACCCACTCAAGTTTATTAGTGAGTGGAATTTCACAGACAGTCCGGATACCCTTCCACCTGTACCTCTTCCCTTTCCCTCTTTTGTGATTGATTATTCCCCCTTTTAATACCTCTCCTTGTCTGCCGTTATAACTACATACCTTTCCTTATCCTATACCATTTTCTGTTCACTCCCAATTACATCATGACGACCAATATTATATCGAAAGATATCCCTCCAGTGAAGATCATCTCACTAAATGCCAGAGGTCTTAATGTCCCGGAACGGAGATCCCAATTACTTCTATACCTGAAACATAATAAAGCGGACATTGTATTTTTCCAGGAAACCCATTTTCGTTCAAACTCGATACCCAAATTGACTGATCACAACTTCCCCACAGTTTTCCATTCCACTAACCCTTTACTGAAATCTAAAGGTGTCTCGATTTTAATTGCCAAGAACTGCCCCCTTCTTGTCTCTGCTTCCATCATCGATGAAGAGGGCAGGTACTTATTATTAAAAGGCACTATTTCAAATCATACAATTACTCTAGCCAATATCTATGCACCAAACAGAAATCAAGTTTCTTTTTTTGGATCCATTTCAGAACAATTAGCCTCATTTAAAGAAGGTGTGCTCATTTTGGGTGGGGACTTCAACGTTCCCCTTAACCTCCCTGGCGGTATGATTCTGTCTGAAATTACGTACCAAAAGCGGTACAATTATTTTGCATGGAAATTCTGCATTTTATACTGTAGGCCTGCAATTTTTAGGAATAACTCACTTAAATTTGTCCAAACCAGAGTCTAGTAGACATCCCGGGTATGATAAAGTTTGAAACACAAAATCATAAAATTATAATATAATAAATAACTATAAATAATTATAACAAATAATAATGTAATTATAATAAAAATTATTCACTAATGTAATCAAATCAAAATCACTGAAATTTGCTCAGTTGCAGAATTGTCGCTGTCATTACTTTTATTTTTTATATTACGAATTTCCCCACAAATCACTATCGCTCAATTCTGCAAGTGATTATCATTTATTATCGCTGTTTTCTAGCTGCTCTAAAATCACTTTTGACATAAAGGGACACTTTTGGTTGCTATGGACAATCTACAGTTTGCAGGCACAAAAAAAATGTTTTTATTATGTAAAAGAACATGCAGGGCACTGGGCAGACCACTAGGGACAAGGGGGGTGTGTACTTTTTACATACAGTACTGTAATCTATAAGATTACAGTATTCTGTATGTAATGTGTTTGTTTACTTTTTTGAATTTGCCGCCGGTCTCCGCCCCCGTGCGCCGTTACGTCGCAGGGAACGGAGATCGGCGGCGTGCGGGCATTGTGTGAGTCGAATGGAGGACACCACTCGCTCACACAGCGGGGATGCATCGCTGGATCCAGGGACAAGGTAAGTACAGTACCCCGCCTGGATATAAGGTAAGCCAGCGCGCGCTGCAGGCTCTGCATTCACCCCGAGCGCGACTCGGGGATATCGATATTTACATGAAAAATCCATCCCGAGTCGCGCTCGGGGATACCGGCAGGGGGGTTAATCCTATCCAGGATACCTCCACAGGTACTTCTTCAATAACATGTAGAAATATAAAGAAAATTAAATCCCACCCTCATGACCTCTTACTTCATGACACGTGGCGAACTCTGAATCCTGACGGCAAAGATTACACGTTTTATTCACCACCACACGGCAGGTTTTCCAGATTGGACTATCTGTTTATAACTCAAAATGATTTGCCAATGGTCCAAAAAGCTTCAATTGATCCTATGTTCTTTTCAGACCATAACCCTATTTCTTTGACTGTCTCCTTCCCAGATGCACTTCCTCGAATGAATATTTGGAGGCTTGACCCTTCCTTGCTCACTGATCCCTCTATAACTCAGGAGGTGGGATGTAAAATTCAACTATTTTTTAATGAAAATAATCCATTAGATAGTTCTCCTGTCACTAACTGGGAGACTCACAAATGTGTAATTAGGGGTATTCTTATCGCGGCCGCAGCCAAACGTAATAAGGAGAGAAAAAAGAGATACTCTGATCTTGCCTCTGCTATTCAGAAATTGGAAAAGACGCATAAACTTACACAAGCAGTGACGACCTTGACTGAACTTATTCAGGCTAGGTCCGATATGTTAAATTTTTTAAACAAGCAAGTCAAACGCAAATTTGCTCTGGCAAAGAAATCTTTTTATGAATTTGGTAACAAAGCTGGTAAAATGCTTGCCAAAGCATTACAAAAAAACAAAGCTAAAACAACGATTCACTCTATTTCTGATGACCAGGGTAACAAATTACATTCACGCTCTGCCATAGCAAAACAATTTGTTGATTATTACTCAAAACTCTATAATCTCCCTCATTCTGATCCTTCATTGTCCAAACACGACAAACGAGACTTGATTAGGAACTTCTTACAAAAATATAGCCCCAAACCCATCTCTGACGAAATGAGACTCCAAATGGATACACCTTTGAATAAGTCAGAGGTGAGTCTCGCTCTCAAGCAGATGAAACCTGCTAAAAGCCCTGGCCCTGGTGGATTGACAGTAGGGTATTACAAAACATATGAGGAAATCCTCACTCCTTTTTTTTTGTCATCCTTCAACTCGTTTATTCATCCAATTGAACCGCCTCGTGATCTACTGTCGGCACACGTAGTATTGATTCCGAAACCTGACAATGACCACTCCTTAGTTTCTAATTATAGGCCGATTTCACTGCTAAATGTTGACCTAAAGTGGTTTGCAAAAACCCTTGCTAACAGACTGCTTCCAATTATACCTGACCTGATAAACCCAGATCAGGTGGGTTTTGTTCCTGGCAGAGAGGCCAAAGACAATACTCTTAAGGCCATTAATATTTACCATTGGCTCACTTCCTCCAAGACACCTGGATTCCTGCTCTCGTTGGATGCGGAGAAGGCGTTCGACAGAGTGGCGTGGGACTTCATGACCGAAACGCTTATCGCTTTAGGCCTCCCACCTGCCATGTTAAACTTTAATTCTACGCTTTATTCCAAACCTACTGCTAGAATACGTGTGAACGGTCACCTGTCGGACACCTTCTCTGTATCGAATGGTACTCGCCAGGGATGCCCTTTATCACCATTGATCTTTATACTTTCATTGGAACCACTGTTAAACTGTCTCAGGTCCAATCCTAGCATTAAAGGTGTAAAAATTAAAAATCACACATATAAATTGGCTGCTTTTGCAGATGATGTCCTTTTGTTCCTCACAGATCCGCTCACCTCTATACCCAACTTACTTGACGATTTTGCTAATTTTAGAACCCTATCGAACTTTCAAATCAATTTCTCCAAATCCAATGCCCTTAACGTTTCATTGCCCACAACACTGTGCAATTTATGCCAGTCTGACTTCCCCTTCTCTTGGAGTACCCAAGCCATTAAATACTTAGGTATATTACTTCCAATTTGTCTTTCCGACTTGTACTCCCTTAACTATACTCCCCTATTACAAACAATTCGATCTGATCTCTCAAAATGGTCTTCAGGCCTCTTTTCATGGTTTGGCAGGGCTGCGATCGTAAAAATGAATATTCTCCCGAGAATCCTGTATGTTTTACAGACTGTTCCTATTGCGATCCCCCAAGCCTTCTTTTCTTCATTTAAGAAAATGTGCACATTGTTTATCTGGAATAAACTCCGCCCGAGATTCAGTTATGATAGGCTTACTGCCCCAAAACCATCAGGTGGTATAGGTCTACCTGACATGTACAAATATTACCAAGCTTGTATCCTAACCAGAATTGTTGAGTGGAATATTCATTTTGACCACAAAGATTGGGTTAGATTGGAACATTTATTCTCACCTATTCCTCTCTCTCAAATCCCTTGGATTAAAACCACTGATATTCCCTTGGCGTGTAAACAACATCCTTTGATCCATCCAACTATCCTTACATTTCGTCGAGCTTGCAATAAACACAAGGTTTCCTCTCCGAATGGTCCAATGAATCCTATTACACTTAATCCTGGTTTTACACCAGGAATGCATGAAGATTTTTTACCTAAAAGTTGGCCCCATTCAAAAGTAAGGGCAGGACAGTTCTTCATTGGTGATGAGTTTATATCCCAATCCAAGTTGGCCGATAAATTGAAAGTGGAGTCATTTCCTTTTTGGACCTATGTTCAATTAAGGAATTTCTTCCGAAAACCTAACCCCAGACCGAATTGGTCGAGAGAAAAAAGTGACTTTGAAAAATGGTGTGAGAATGATGGACCTCTCAGGCACTTAGTCTCAGCTACATATTCTCTACTATTTTCTGATCAGACACCTAAAATTAATTGGGCTAATCAACTTTGGGGAAGAGATCTCTCGCTTGATTTGTCAGACACAGAATGGAGAAATATTTACAAATTTATTCACAAGGGATCTATTCATGTCCAAGCACAAGAAAATGCTTATAAGATTCTATCCGGGTGGTATTTGACCCCCCTTAAATTACATAGGATTAATAAATCTGTATCTAAAATGTGCTGGAGATGCAATAGCGAGACGGGTTCCTTTTTGCACATTTTGTGGTCCTGCAAAGACATCCAACCATATTGGAAAAAGGTCCACGAATATATATCCCATATAACTTCTCTCAATCTGGATTTCACCCCTACTCAATTTTTATTACATTATTCTCCCTCATTACCAAATGGCTACTACTGATCCCTGGCAATGCATCTGATCAATGCTGCCAGGATGTGTATTCCAACTAATTGGAAATCAACCAAACCCCCTTCAATAATTGACTGGTTTAACCGCACCATGAGAAACATGGAGATGGAGGAGTTGATACATCAGGCGAGAGATACTGAAAAAAGGTTCTTGGATATTTGGTCTGATTGGCTGAGTTTTATTTCATCTGATGAATACAAATCCGTCACCTTGGGGGATTAACCTCCACTTTATTTAATTCTCTTGATCCATTTATATAACGGCAGACCCCTTCTCTTCATTCCTTCCCCATTTACTTTTCCTTAGTTATATTCAGAATGTTGTTATTTACTTTGTTTGTTTCAATATTCTGGTTTAACCTGCGGCCTGGATTCATGGAAAAATCATGAATCTAGACTGTATGCTCTTCGTTGATTTCTCTAATATATGCTCTAAATTGTTTGGTTCTCAACGTTTGATATGCTTACTTTATCCAAGCCATGTATTAAGATGTTACTTTACTGTTATCGTGTCTTTCTGACACTGCATTCTTCTGTTACATAACACGGCTGCGTCCGTGTTTCCATGTCTTTTTCACTGTATTATTTAAATTGTTCTTGTTTGAATTATTATTAATAAAAATCATTACAACAAAAAAATAATTAAATAGAAAAAAAAAAATCATTCGCAAAAGATTTAACACATACAATGTGTTTCATTAGAAATATGCCAATAATTATGATCATTAAAGAGTTATATAAAATTGTAAAAAAAAAATATAGAACTGGGATGCAATAGCACACACAACTTCAAGGATCATTTTATTGTGAATTTCCAGACTGCTTGTTAGGGCAGTCATTTTCTTCTACAACTACCTTTATGATGGGTTATTCCACACACTTCAAGCAACTCTTCAAGCAGAGCATTTCTTAACTCTAACAAATATATTTTACATTTCCAGGTAATTTACATACGCTTGCTTGTTTTAAACATAGGGCCACTGGAAAGATTAACAACACTTATCCTTGCAAAGAAGTTAAGCTGACTTAAGTTTATACACAAAAGTTTCAAAAGCCAATTAAATCCTATTCAGCATGTGTGGATGGCAGCCACTTTAAACCCAGCAGTGCCATTTTGAGTTAGCCTCTAAATCAGTGCATTTTTGTTTGATCTAAGTAAGTTACTGTTTGTACATGTGTTTAGACAAACTCTTACACCTTCAGTGTTTTTCTATGAACAGTGAAGTAGAGGCTAAATGTGGATGTGTTTATTTTAAGTCCTCCTATGCACATGCTAATTGAAAAACAACGTTTGTAAGCTTTTTATCAAGACCTTCTGGCTGCAGAACTGGAACAACTTGCATGCCAAAAAGGCAGCTAACCTAAAGAAACAACCCATGCTGTTTTGTGGACTTACTGAGGAAAAAAAAAAGATAAAGGGTATAAAAATAATGGAGAAATATATCTTCTAATCTTCTAATCAAAGGTAGAAATGGTTGACATAAATGAACCATAAGCTTTTGTACAGCACAGCATACAAATTACATTTCTTCATTTGTTTCTTCACATATAAGGCAGTAGCTATCGCTAGGTCAACCTTTCTCAACCAGGGTCCCGTGAAAACCCTTTAGAGATACTCCAGAGGTTTCTAGGGGTTCCTTCAACTTCTGCCCCTCAGATAATAGAAACAAAAATTTCACCAGCGCTAAAATGTGGACACGTGTGTAAAGTAGAAAACGGTGGGGGGGAAGTAATAGTCAATGGAGAGGGGTCTAAGCCCAGTGCAGCTGGATGATAACCTTAGCTGGAAGATATGGGTCAAAACAGTCAAAACACAAACAAAACACCAGTGCTTAATGCGTAGAAAGAGCAGGCAGTCCCACAACAGACGAAGAATAATAGATAGATTTATTCAAAAGTTGTGGTAAAAGTTGTGGATATTAGGTGACATCGTAAGCTCATTCCTTTCATTTCCCTTGTTTTAACATAGGACTGGTTTTTACTATTACCACAACTTTTGAATAAATCTATCTATTATTCTTCATCTGCTGTGGGACTGCCTGCTCTTTCTACCCTTTGTGCACTGGATTGTTTGTGTGTTGTCTGCCCCTCAGATAGATTCCCACTGACAACCATGATCTTGTACACAGACAGTTAAAAAAACCTCTTCTGAACACTGGAAACTTGACTGCTGGAAACCTGAAGGTGAAACACGTCCGTTTTACAGCTTTTTCATATTCAGTTTATGTGAATTTAGCAGCAGTTATGTGCATTTGAGGGTAGAAGCATTTTTTTTAAAGATAAAGACCCTTCCAAATGCCCACAATGCATGAAAAACAAGTAAATTATTAATTATTTCAGCCATGAGAAAAGAGAGTGCAGCAGCAGAGAAGCAGCAGTTTAAGGGCTGATTGGGCCACCACAAGAGAAACATGGGGGAATTGGCTGAGAAAGGCATGGGAGAGCTGCAGGTATTAAAGTGAATAAGACGGGGGGAATATTGAAATCTGGGGACAATTGTGGCAGGGATTATAGAGATCCACCTGAGGCAATGTGCGAGATTAGCTTTATGTTATGTTTGTCCCATATAAACATAAACTCTCGGGCGGAGTTTATTCCAGATGTCCCATGTTTAGGCAGCATATAAAAATGGGGCATGGATGTGTTTAGCCAAAGTGGAGCATTAGGCGAGTGAGTACCCACCTGAAGACGTTCAAACCTGAGGCTCACTGTCCAGGCTCTAATGGTAGTAAGCATTAACGGAGTAAGCTAGTATGGGGCTTTTGGGCCTCTGAACAAAAGAGCTGTAATGCTTCAAGGAAAGCATTGACAGAAGTATTGGAACGGTTGGGGAAAACCACCAAGCTACTGTCACCAGCTGTGTAATTTTTATGGAAATCAGGGAAAGCCAGGCCCTCTTGACTAGTAGAGCACATCAAGGTGGTCGGTTTGTATCTCAGGGAATTAGCCCCCCAGAGAAAAGAGGAAAAAAACTTGGTTAAGCTGATTAAAAAAGGACTTTGTGATCCAAGAGGGGGAATAGCGAAATAAGTAAGTGAATTTGGGTGAGTTTGGGTAGGATTTTCATTTGAATTACTTATACTCTGCCCAAGAGGGACAACGGCACAGTCTATCGGCCCTTTAATTGCAGAGGAGGTCTTAAGCTCTTCTGCCACTGGCTCAATCGCAATGGCAAAAAGGGCCAGAGAAAAAGGGCAGCCCTGGTGGGTGCCCCTATATAGTTTGGTCCAGGTCTATGATTGTTGGTAAAATCGCATGCAACCTTAAAGTTAAGCGTTTAGTTCGAATTTTGAAATCATTGTTGAGCAGGGCAATTGGTCTGTAGGAAGCACATTCACTGGGGTCTTTGACACATAGAAGGGGGAGGGCCCAATTTGCTAAGATAGGAGCCAAAGTTCACAATGGGTCTTATAGAAGTAATTTGGGAGTCCATCTGGTCTTGCTGCTTTTCCTACAGGGAAAGGCCAGATAGTTACAGCTATCTCGTCTGGAGTGATAGGGCGTACCTCAAGAGTATCCTCCTGGGTAGAAGATTGGTCCTCCCAGGAAGTTTTATCTCTAATATGGGAGTGAGGGGTTTCTCATGTTGGGCCAAGAGACCTAATAAATGACCATTCTTGTTGCTTGCTCAAAGAAGGATTGCTTATTTCTGTACAGTTCAAGATGGGTTAGCTCTGATAAGTGCATGTTCAGCTCCCTCTGGGTGGAAACTGTCATCATCTGGGTTATCATTATACTGTAGCTCTATGTCATATCAACCACCAATTGTTGCAGAGACTGAGTGGTCACTTTGAGATCCCTATGGACAGAAAAAATAGAGGATATATGCTGTCCGCCCTCTAGTAAACACCCTGAAGGCATCCTAAGTGGTTTCTAGAGAGGAGGACCCCCCTTTAATGACCCAGAATTCAGAAAGATTGGGGGCATAGTGTCCACAATCTCCAGATGAGAGACCAAGTGCAGGGCCACAAAGATGCATTCCGAAGGGCAGAGGTGCGCTGGAGCAGCTGCAATGGTGCATGGTCTGATAAACCCACTAGGTAGATATGTGGCCTCTTGAACATTTAGCAGGGAAGGGTTAGCAAATGGCAGGTCTATACGTGTAGATATTTTGTGGGTAGAGGAGAAACAAGAATAGGAGCCGGTTGTCGGGTGTTTCCACCGCCAGACCTCAGGAAGGCCTGTGGATTGGGCCTATGTTCGAAGACCATCAGTGGTATGTTTATGTGCCAATGGTCTATCTAGATCATAAACGAATTTACATGTACACATAAGATAACATAGAGGAGTTCAGGGGCGTCTGTAAAACACCCAACTGCTCCTAAACTTTAGTTTAGCAGCTGTAGTGCACATGAGGCCTAAAGGGGAGAATTCTTCCCAATGACCACAAATGTATGTGGCATTCTTCCCAGTGACCATTACAGTAATCTACTGTGAACTGTAAATACCATAAGAATCAGAAATGTTTAGCTATTGGGGTGGGTTCACTATCCCCAGGTGAATGTACTTTATATAGAAGTGAAAAATGCTACCATCACCTAAAGAGTTACCTCATTGGTGAGTTACTCGTTATAGGTTTTTTGTGCAAAATAGATATTCTCACTTAGTGTTTAAAGTATGTGAAAGTTATAAAACCAACTTATAAAAACTTTAACCGTGACAATGCTTCCAAACAAATGTGTCAACCTTCAATAAAGTGCATGTGCTTTGTGTATTATTAAGTGACCCCACTTAGTCCACAAAATAATCAGGTACAAACAATCCTATCTGTCAATTCTATCATCCACTGACCATATAAATTGATCATATCCAGATAGTTCATAAATCACAAAGTGCATAAACACATTCAATCATAAAGCATTATCTGTGGAAAAACGTATAATTTATAATTGCATTATTGTTTAAAGTTCCACTTTTTGTTAGTGCAAAAAAGTGACAGGTGTAAATCCGAGTAGAATAAACTGTGTAAATCTTTTTTTATAAAACACTTGACGCAGTCAAGTGCATAAACTGGCATAGTTTGGTTGCGAACCAGGAGCTTCAAACTGGCCTGCTTTCCAATAGCCAGGGCTCCACAAACGGAAGTGACATAAATGCGTACAATAGCTCTCACTTACACGTTTCATCACGGGATGTCATCTGAGGCGGTGCCATCTTGGTACACCCCACGACTGTTATAGTGAGCGTTTTTGCATGGTCCACCCCGCGTAGGCGGGTCTGTCAAATTGAAATAATTGGTAGCCCTGTGTGTAATAGACATCCCTACATTACATCCCACCCACTACTCCACAGATACCAATGAGGACTTGTTCTGCCCTAAATACTTAAGTCCCCGCTTTCCATCTGAGTGGAACATGCATATATATGTACATGTATTCCACAGTATCCGGGCGGACCAGGCGGTGCTCATGTGTATCCACACCCCCAGCTCATGTTACTATTTGTTCAGAGCCCTGCATCCCCTCATCCTGTTTGTGTAGCAATTGGGCGCTCAGCTATAGTCCTCCAAAAAAAAATTGCACACCCCTGTATGGCATTAGTGGGGTCCCATTAATGATTATGGAAAAACAGGCTCTGTCATATCTATTTATTTCCTCCAAGGGAACTCCAGATATATATATATATATATATATATATATATATATATATATATATATATATATATATATATATTTGATCTATTCTATAGAAGATCAATCCTGTGGGGTCCCTATGGTGTACCTCCTTTAAATGTCTAGACCGACTATGGGGGTTATTTACAAAAGGCAAATCCACTTTGCACTACAAGTGCAAACTACAAGTGCAAAGTGCACTTGAAATTGCACTGAAAGTGCACTTGGAAATTCAGTCGCTGTAAATCTTAGGCCGCGTACACACGATCAGACCGGTCCGATGAAACTGGCCTTAAGGCCAGTTTCATCAGACCAAATCGATCGTGTGTATGGCCCATCAGACCGTTGTCCATCGGACCAAAGTTTTAAAACTTGCTTTAAAATCGGTCCGATGGATGCCTGACCATCGGACCAAAACTATGCTTAGTACGCAAAAGCATCGGACCAAAAACCTGTGCATGCTCAGAATGAAGTCGACGCATGCTTGGAAGCATTGAACTTCGTTTTTTCAGCACGTCATTGTGTTCTACGTCACCGTTCTGGCCCGATGGGATTTTGGACTGATGGTGTGTACGCACATCAGACCATCAGACCACTTCAGCGGTGGCCCGATGAAAATGGTCCGTCGGACCATTCTCATCGGGTTGGTCCGATCGTGTGTACGCGGCCTAAGGGGTAGATATGAAATGAGGAAAAGCTTTGCTGATTTTATTATCCAATCATGTGTCTTTTATTTTCCTTGCATGTCCCCCTCGGATCTACACTGACTGCACTTCCAAGTGCACTTTCAGTGCAATTTCAAATGCACTTTGCACTTGTAGTTTGCACTTGTAGTGCAAAGGGGATTTGCCTTTTGTAAATAACTCCCTATATTTTGGGAATCCCTTCCTTATGTTGTTAATGTGTTCCCTAATTGTCACACATAGGGGGTGAGTAGTCCTACCTACATACTGAAGGTGAAACAGACACTCAATAACATAGGTGCTGTTGCATGTAATAAGCTCCCTTATTTGGTATTCCTTTTTAAAGGCTTTAGAATTAAATGATTCTCTTTTTCGGGGTTGTTTCTTGCTCACTTTGCATAGGGGGCATTTTTGGAATCTATAGAATCCTTTCATTTCTGAGAATATTCTGACATGGTTTTAGGGGGTCAATCTCATTATGGACTTGATGGTTTTTGAGTGTGGGGGCTCTTCTGTACACAAACCTAGGTCTCTTTGGTAGAATTTTTGACAGAACCCTATCTTCTTTTAGGATGTGCCAGTACTTTTTATTGATGGCACTGTGTATTAAACCCAGTAATATAGGCTACATCAGTATGGTTTTCTTCTTTTTTATCTTTTTTAGTCAGTAGGGTGTTTCTGTCCACCTTCTTTATTTCATCTTTCAGATTCACTTGGTAATTTTCTTGATAACCTTTTTCCTCGAATCTCTTAATGAGTATGTTGGCTTGTACTTCAAAATATTCCACCGTCCTGCAGTTCCTTCGGATTCTCAGCAATTGCCCTTTGGGGATCAGCAGTTGGGTCCCCTGAGTCCAGAACGTTATTTCAAGGGTTCTTCCATGTTGAAATTTTTTAAAAAGGCTGCTCTAGATAAAGCAAAAACTCCAAGGCCTCGTACACACTAGTAGTCTTTATTTGTTTAAACCCAGCGGGGTGACCAAAAAAACTGCCAGCTTAGGTCAAAGCCGCTTTACTAACAATCCAATGTTAGTACAGCGATCTCCCATGCTGTGCTATTGTGTTCTGACAGGGGGACAGCCCCCACACCAGAGCATTCCAGTCAGCGCTTTCAGCCATTGGCTAAAAGCACTAATCAGGATCTGATCGACAGACTTTTTTTGATCATGCCCCTTTGACAGAAGCCAGCCGGCCTTTGTCAGACAGACTCCAGTACACATGGGGCGATTGTTGGACAGGTTTCTATTGAACCAGCCGATGTTGCCCGACATTTGGCTTATGTGTACTAGGCTTAAAGCCACTAGGGAGCCCCAATCCCCCCAGGGGCATCCAACTTACGCAAAGTAAAATTGTGATTGTGACACCAACAGGGGTGATCCACATTAAATGCTAATGTTTGTCAATTAAATGTATGTTTTTCTTTTCCTTTTTAAAAATTTTTTTTTTACCACTGTGTATTCCTTGACATGGGTACAATTATTAACAGAACTAACTGTGTATAAATTATCTAATCATCGAACCATGTTGGTTTTACAAGGAACTCCTGAAACCTCTTACCCTGCCAGCCAAGTCAGTAACTTTTGTAATTTATTTTTTTAAGTGAATTTATCTTATCCATATTCTGACTGCAACGTCATTTTGATAATTCATATTCCACCTAAGCACAATGTATTTCAAATACTGTAAGTATTTTGAGCAATCTGTATATGACCAATTATATATGAACAGGTTTTTTTCTGTAAGTTGTGATACAAGTGTCCATGACTTTCTGCTGTAAACTAAAGTAGCAAGGGCTGGTTATTCAAATGATGATAGGAAGAATTTCTTTCCTCAGCATTATTTTTCTGAGGAGATTACAGACTTGCCAAAGTTCCAATACAAAAGCTTAAGTTACATGTGGGTGCATGATAATGCTGTTTATGCTGGCCATTATGTGCTGTTTGCAATTGCTGTGATCAGTCCAAACATCATGAGTAAGAATCACCATAACAGTATACAGTATAATTAAAAGGTATCTCAACCGGAGAATATGTAATATATTGCACCCAACCAGTTCTTAAATGTGGTGGATGCAATTTTCTTTATTTTTTCCTGGTCTCCTGCTAGTAACACACTTCTTGTGAACTCTGTGTACTTTATCAATGGAGAAGCAGTATTGTCCACCTAGGACAGAACTTGTGTTTAGACAGAACAGTTTACGCTCTCTTCACCTCGGTAACATTCTTAAATGTGGTGGATGCAATCCTTTTCTAATTCTGCGTACACACGATCACTTTTTGTGATGAAAAAAAAACGACGTTTTATGTCACGAAACAAAACAACGTTTTTCAAACTTAATTTTCCAAAACAACATTGCATACACACCATCGTTTTTTCCAAAATTCTCTAGCAAAGCGTGGTGACGTACACCACGTTCAACGGCACTGAAAAACGACACAAAAAATTCAAGCGTGTTTTTCGATTTTTTAAGACATAAAACGACGTTTTGACCACACACGATCATTTTAAATGAAGTTTTTGAAAACTTTGTTTTTTTTTCATCACAAAAAGTGATCGTGTGTACGCGGCATTAGGCCTTTATTTTTCCTGGTCTCCTGCCAGTAACACACTTCTTGTGAACTCTCTGTACTTTATCAATGGAGAAGCAGTATTGTCCACCTATGACAGAAGTTGTGTTTAGACAGAACATTTTACGCTCTCCTCACCTCCGTAACATTCAGAAATGTGGTGGATGCAATCGTTTTCTTAGGCCTTTATTTTTTCCTGATCTCCTGCCAGTAACACACTTCTTGTGAAGTCTCTGTACTTTATCAATGGAGAAGCACTATTGTCCACCTAGGACAGGAGTTGTGTTTAAACAGAACAGTTTACGCTCTCCTCACCTCCGTAACACAAGTTTTTTTTTTTGCATTTATTGAACAACTATAACAAAACATGTTTAGTTGTATATTTATAAGATCAAAATGGAGCAAATAGAAACAATTCACTGTCAGGGCTCACATACCCTTTAAATTCTAATTTACAAGATCACATATTTCAGTGATTTACTGATGGGCTCACTTTACTCCATGCTGTTGAAATGAAAGTTACCCCTTGCTGTGAGAGGCCTCCTATATCCTTGCAGAGTGTAATTCTATCATCCTGCTTTCCATCAAGTTACACACTAAAATGCAGTTTGCAAGTGTGAAGTCATGCACACTTTCCCCGACGCCCCTCACAATACACTGCACATTTTTCACATCACGTACGTGTTAACATCACTTTTACAGACAGACAGCACCAGGGAGAGATGCTTAGGCAATTTGTTTTTTTATCGCCATTTGCAAATAAAATGCTTTAATGCCCTGTTTGGTGTTAGCCTCATGTTGCGCCTTTGCCATACACAACATTTTCCACTGGGGCAAATTCCAAACTCTCAGAATACAACATATAAAACATATCCTAACTCTGCTAATGCCACATCCTAGAAATGAGAGTCTGACTGTTTTGTATGCCAGCACCTGTGACTAACCAGCTGTTAGTGTGGAAAGTGGCCATAACGTTAAAGAGTGTTTTTTTAAGAGCTATTTGGCAGACGCAGATGTGGAAAGTGACAGATTTTTTTTAAGTCATGTATTTTCTAAGACCATTTTACAGGAAATGACGTGTTCTTTGTGCTCAGTGCTGCTTTATACACTGGAGACGTATTAAGTAACACCAAATTGTAGGCATGTCAGAGGAGAAAAGACTGCAGGCCTTACCACAAGAGTGGCTGTATTGAAATTAAACCTCAGAGTTTTTCTGCCCTGTTCTTTTCCTGACCATTTATTCACTTTTGGGATATGTTTTACTGCAGTCTAAGAGGCATGATGTGGTTTGAATTATCCAGGCCTAAGTCATTATCAAAATGAAGTCACTGAAAACAGAAAATGATGTGTCTAGTCTGTCAGTTTACAAAGAGGATGCATGGAAAAAAAATTGAGCTTGTAGACAGCAACTTCATAGTCATTCCTGTATTTAAATATCAGTCACTCTCTCTTCCTATAGAATTATCCCCCTCCTTTCCCTTCATTCTGTTCCCACAGTCTTAGGTCAGCAAAATTGCTTAAAAGCATTTGTCACCTTATTTAAGGTTCCTTTTTTCTGACCCTGACCAGCTGTTGCTTTTAGCATCTCATGTCTCCAGGCCATATACAACTGATAGCAACAGTGCTTTCAGCATTCTCACAGTGTTTTTCGACTCCTATCCATTAATAACAGTTAACGCTCAGTCTGTTATAACAAGAAACCACTTCTTCACAAGTAGATTTTTTTTTATCCTACTGACATTAATTAAAATACTTGTTTCATTTCTCATCTATGAAACTTTTTCCTTAATGGCTAACTCCACCATTTATACCATGTTACATTTGTATTTAGGATATAATATGTAACATGGTGCAAATAAGACCCCCATCCCCAAACTGCCAACGACTCCCCCACCAGGTGAGATAACTGCACTCTAAAGCCTGGTACACACTACTAGATTTTTTACATTTAACCCAGCGTGCTGAATGAAAAAAGAAAAAGAACTGACAGCTCAGGAGGAGCTGTTGTACTAATGATCCAATGTTAGTATATTGATCTCCCCTGCTGTGCTATTATGTTCTGACAGGGGGGACAGCCCCCTCGCCAGAAAATTATGGTCAGTACTCTCAGCCATTGCCTGAGAGCCCTGATCGAGAACAAATCAGCAAACATTTTTCGGTCATGCCCCTTCGTCAGAAGTCAGCTGAATGGCCAGCTTCTGTCTGACCGGCTACAGTATGCATGGGCGGAATGTCGGCCAGTTTCTATTGAACCGGCCAATGCTGCCTAACATTTGGCCCATGTGTACTAGGCTTTAGTCCATTGACACTTCTTCCATCTATTTAACTGAAAGCCCATACCTTGGGACAGACAGAGAACTGAAGGAAAAGCCTGCAGGAGCCGAGCTTTACAATGCTTTGCAGGCTCCTATGGTAAAAAAAATAATGAATGCTAATTTTTCGCAAATATATGTACATTTATTATTTTTCTTCTAAAAGGTGGGCTGGATTTCAAGGTCAACCACAATTTCTACCAAATCCATATAGTCCTGACCTACCTGCTCAATGTATGTTGGCTACAATTGTATAATTCCTCAGGATTCCTTATGATTCTGGTCTTAGGGCTCCCCTAATTAGAGAGCAGGTAGGTAGGTAGGCAGACAGTTGCATATAAAAATACAATAATGCTCATTAACTCAGAAGTTATTCTATATTGTGAAATATGTTATAAATATAAGAAGAAAATACATTTGTATTTAACAGAGGCTTAAAAGATATGACACAGATTTAAAAACAAACACTTTAATATCTATATCCACGTTTTACATTGAAGTGTTCCAACACTTGCCTTTGGAACTGTGGGGTTAACTAGGGATGGAGGTAACAGTTATATAATATACACTATGCAGCTACTCCATGTAGCTAATATATGGCTGTTCGTTTATTACTGGCCTTCCCTATTTGTAATTGTAAAGCTCATGTAAAATGATTTAAAATATAGTGTATTTTCAGTAGGCACATATTTTGGGTTGGTGTTTGACTTTTACATTTTTGCATTCATACTTTTCCAAACTTGCTACTGTATTATGTACAGTATACACATTTGTAGGTGTTTGACAGTATTTGACTGTAATTATTATCCAATGAGATACGAGACAGATCACATAAGAATGGATTGTGTTCATTGTGTCATCTGACTAATAGCTTTGAACTGAGAAAGAAAACAGTAAAGCACAACCACTGTGTGATTCTGTAAAGCAGGAGTGTAATGAAAATATACAGTTGTGCTCATAAGTTTACATACCCTGGCAGAATTTATGATTTCTTGGCCATTTTTAACTTTTCAAAGAATATAAATGATAAAGACAAAGGCCCAGATTCACAGAGCAATTACGCCTGTCTAACTGGTGTTAGACAGGAGTAATTTCAAATTTCGCGTGCCGTATCACTAGTTTGAATCCTCAAACCATGATACGACGGCTTCGGGCTTCGATCCGAGAGGCTTACGTCCTCGTAAGCCTTCGGATCTACACTGCGATATTTTTGCGGCCGCTGGGAGGAGTTTGCGTCGTTTTCATGCGTCGGGATATGCAAATGAGTTTTTACGGCGATCCACGAAGGTACGAGTGTCCCTCGCAATCGCCTACATCATTTTTTGGCTACGTAATGTTAGAGGAGCTTTTTGCTGGTCTAACAGTGCGTAACCCATGTAAAGTATGGCCGTTGTTCCCGCGTCGATTTGAAAATATATATTTTTTTTTAACTTAACTCGTTCGGGAATAGGAATGTACGTAAACTACGCTACTACGATGTGACGACGTGTTTTCGCGCAATGCACGGCGGGAAATTTGCGAACGGAGCATGCGCAGTTCGATCGCCGCGGGAACGCGCCTATTTTAAATGCTTCACGCCCCCTACTCGCGCAGATGGATTGCGACGGGAGAAATACACTACGCCGCCGTCGTTTACTGGACAAAATCTACCTGGATTCCACGTAGAGCCAGGTAAAAAACGGCGGCGTAGTGTATTTCTGATACTCTACGAGAATCTAATTCTCTGTGAATCTGCCCCAAAGACTTTTCTTCCACTCACTGTTAGTGTTTGGCTGAAGCTATTTATTATCAATCAACTGCGTTTACTCTTTTTAAACCATAATGACAACAGAAACTACCCAAATGACTCTGATCAAAAGTTTACATACCCCAGTTCTTAATAAAGTGTATTGCCCCCTTTAACATCAATGACAGCTTGAAGTCTTTTGTGGTATTTGTTTACAAGGCTCTTTATCTTCTCACTTTATTCTGTTGTAGCCAATGACAGGTCGACTTGGCCTTGTGTTTTTGGATCATTGTCATGTTAGAATGTCCAAGTACGTCCCATGTGCAGCTTCCTGGCTGATGAATGCAAATGTTCCTCCTGTATTTTTTGATAAAATACTGCATTCTTCTTGTTATCAATTTGCCACACATTTTCTGTGCCTTTGTAGCTCACACATCCCCAAAACTTCAGCGATCCACCTCTGTACCTTTCATCATAGGCCTTGTTAACTCCTCTCCAAATGTAGCGTTTATGGTTGTGGCTAAAAAAAAAAAAATTTGGTCTTATTTTCTGTGCCTTTGTAGCTCACACATCCCCAAAACTTCAGCGATCCACCTCTGTACCTTTCATCATAGGCCTTGTTAACTCCTCTCCAAATGTAGCGTTTATGGTTGTGGCTAAAAAAAAAAAAAAATTTGGTCTTATCACTCCAAATTACTTTGTGCCAGAAGGTTTAAGGCTTGTCTCTGTGGTGTTTGGTATATTGTAAGTGGGATTCAATGTGGCATTTACAAAGTAATGGCTTTCTTCTGGCGACTCAACCATGCAGCCAATCTTTCTTCAAGTGCCTCCCTATTGTGCATCTTGATACAGCCACACCACATGTTTTCAGAGAGTTTTAGTTGGTCTACCTGACCGTGGTTTGGTTTGAACAGAACCATTAACTTTCCACTTCTAGATTAAAGTTTGAACACTACTGATGATTGGCATCCTCAATTATTTGGATATCTTTTTAGATCCCTTTCCTGTTTTATACAGTTCAACTACCTTTTCATGCAGATCCTTTGACAATTTGTTTGCTTTCCGCATTACTCAGAATCCAGAAATGTCAGTGCAGCACTGGATGAAAGATGCAAGGGTCTGTCAGGAGTCCAAAAACTCATTGACCTTTTTTTACACAAACACACTAATTACAAGTAAACAGATCACAGGTGAGGATGGTTACCTTTAATAGCCAAAAACCCCTTTGTGTCAACTTTTGATCAGGGTCATTTGGGTATTTTCTGTTGTCATTATGATTTAAAAAGAGTAAACACAGTTGATTAATAATAAATGGCTTCAGCCAAACACTAACCATGAGTGAAAGAAAAATTTTTTGTGTTATCATTCATAGTCTCTGAAAAATGGGCAAGAAATCATAAATTCTGCCAGGGTATGTAAACTTCTGAGCAAAACTGTATGTATAATGGCAAAATATACACAAAAGCAAGGTTTATAAAGTAATAACACACAATAAAAGAATTGGCATCAAGCTATTTTCTTTTGACACATTTTTGGTACAATTCACATTTATACAGAGATCAGTGCTATAAAAAAAAAAGGGGTTAACACTAGGGGGCGATCAACTGGTTAAATGTGTGTCCTAGGGAGTGATTCTAGCTGTAGGGGGAGGGGACTCACAAGGGGAGGAGACTGATCGGTGTTCCTCTGTACTGGGAACACACCCTCGTTCTCCTCTCACCTGACATGAAGTGGATCTGTGTGTTTACACACACAGATCCACGGTCCTGCTGTGTTAACGGGCAATTGCGGGTTCCCGGCGGACATCGGGATGGGAAGTGGTTAACAAAGTTCAGCATTGATCTAGACCCTTTATATAGATGGGTTCTTGGTGGGATTATCCTTTAAAGTTTAACTGAACTAACTAAATTTTAGGTGCATCAAAACAAAAGACCTATGACTCTGCAATTAACAAAGCTGATACTCCCTGCTGATTTTGAAGCTCTAGCTCTGAATCAGCAGATGGTGTATAGGACCTCAGTAGAGAGAAGCTACTTTCTAGAGAAAACAAACTGTCATGCCCCGTACACATGATCGGTTTTCCTGTTGGAAAAAGTCTGATGAGAGCTTTTGGTTGGGAATCCCGACCATGTATATGCTCCATCAGACTTTTTTCAACTGAAAAACTGCTGGAAAAAGATAGAGAGCAGGTTCTCTTTTTTCCTGTCAGAATTTCCGATCGTGTGTACAAATCCCAACGCGCAAAATTCCGATGCATGCTCGGTAACAAATCGATGCGTGCTCAGAAGCATAGAACTTAATTTTGTCGGCTCGTTGTAGTCTTTTACATCACCGCAATCTTGACAGTCAAAAGTTCACTGAACTTTTGTGTGATTGTGTTTATGCAAGGCAGGCTTTAGCAGAATTCCGTCGGGGAAAAAAATACGTATTTTTTTTCCCGACGGGAAAACCGCGTGTGTACAGGGCATAAGACCTTTTG
Source organism: Rana kukunoris (assembly GCA_029574335.1). Classification (NCBI taxonomy): domain Eukaryota; kingdom Metazoa; phylum Chordata; class Amphibia; order Anura; family Ranidae; genus Rana; species Rana kukunoris. The sequence goes on from CM056049.1 coordinate 289,252,621, forward strand.
TTTTGATGTACCTGGAATTTATTTAGATTGTTTTAAACTGTAAGTTCAATGGCTTTATTGTTGTATCTTACTTTACAATTAATATCTTGTAGAACCAAAAACAAGAACATTTCCAATCATCTTATTGACTAGAAAAAAAAGTTAAGTAAAATGCAGGAAACCAAAAAAAATTAAAAATAGTAACTTTATAATATTCATTTCAGCAAGAATGGAGCAAATGACTTATAAGCCATCTATTCTCATGCCTTTGAATAAAAAAAATAGCAAACACATAGCATATGCTATTTCTCTATCCTGTGATGTTAAAAATAAGCAGCAATTTAACCTGATCTCCATTAAATACATAAAACACTATGTTAAGCCCTCTGAAATTGATAGAACTAGAATCATGCATAATAATCCAATTACATTGCTTAAGAACTGAAAAAAAAACTCTGTGAAGGACAAAAAGAAAATTGATCTCACTAGTGTAATAGCTTTAGTTGTGTTCATTGTGTAGACATTTTTTCTTATTACTAGTGTTATTCATACTCTCGGAACAATTGCAGAATCTAAAATTACAGTGTCGGGGTATGAATCCATTTAATATAAAGACTAGCTTATCCATACTGCATTAAACACAATCTGAACAAAAAAAACAGAGTAGCCAGTGCATGTTAATAGATAATCTCATGTAACACATAAGCCTTCCTTTCTAGATGCTGTTTCCTACACCTGTGCAGAAAATCCTTCACACATTTTCTTTGTTGCCTCTAGGGGATACAGCTCAAGTTTCATGTCATTTTCTTTTCTTCTGTCCTTTATGTGTTTGATACTAAAGCTGCCCATACACCTGCAGGACAGACTTCCTCAAACATCTTATTCTCAGCATTAAGTAGGCTGATCTCCACCGGATTTCGCTATCCAGGATGATAGGTAGATCTGAAAGACATGGGTAGTTCAAACAGGTGCCAATTGCATAGCTCCCAACTGTCCATGATTTCGAGGGCCTGTCCCTTTTTTTAGTCTGATCTTTATAGTTGTTTATAAAATGCACTTTTTATCTTTCAAAAAGTGTTTGCCAGCGCTAAACCTTTCATCCAATTTCTAAATTGCTACATTTGTAAATTTCAAAAGCAAAAATAAGGGAATAGTAATGGTATAAAAACACTTGTGGGTGTAACTAATTTATTTTTGTATAATTCTCCTTTAAGAGGGCATGGCAGGGGGTGTGTTCTATACCCATATATTTTTGCTAAAAAGCGTTCCTCATTCCCATTTAAAAAAGTTGGCAGGGATGTTATGGCCTGTATAGTGGATTTGTTTTAGAGACAAAGAAGAAAAATTGAAGAGCGGACTTTTAAGGTTGCCACTGTAACTTACACATGTGCATTTATGTAACTTCAAGGCTTTGCTTACCTAGTCCTTTTGTATTGCCTACTTTATCATGATCCTTATTTCTACTGAAATAGTTTTGTATCAGTTTAAGGTGTCACCACTGGGCAAACCTCAGATCTGTGTGACAAAAAATTTGCTCATAATCAAATAATTGCAAATAATTATATCTATAAAAAAAATTAGTCCAAAGATTGCTTTGACAGGTGCAGATCAACAAGGACAGAGCTTGGCAGAAGACTAATCAAATGTTCTGTTTGACTAACCAAGTCTTTAATTTCACCTCATGTTGCTACTGAAAATAATTTTCATGGGTGGGAATCTTCTTATCTTTTTGAGAACTTTCTTTTCTTGCACTTATACACATTTCTTTTTCAGTTATACTGTCTTTCTCCCACGATTCTGCCATCATTGATTAGAAAATCGTTAGTTTTTCGGAAAAATTTCCACAATGCCCAATCACACAAATTCAATAGCCACACAAAAATTGGCCATTGCTGCAACCCACTAATGGTGATAAATTCAAACAAAAATTCTTAGCTAAGATATTCAAAAAAAAAATTATTTCAAAATTCCACCCATGTATGGCCAGCCTAACACTGCCACTAAATGACACACTGACAATAACTGACGCTAACTAAACTGACCTTAAATGACATCTAAACTGACACTAACTTTTATGTACACTGCCACTTTAGCTGGCCATACATTATTTAATTTTCCTTTAGATTTACCAAAACCATATAATATGAGGTCAAACCTAAACACTCAATTTGAATGCAATCAGGCAGCCCCTTGCAGTTGAAGGTAAATCTAAAGGAAATTGAATAAGAAAATTGTATGGTCAGATTAACTGACTCACTGCCACCAAAACTAACACTGATGTCTACTGTACACTGAGGTCCTGTACACACGATCAGTCCAAACTGATGAAAACGGACTGAAGTTCATTTTCATCAGTCCAAACCTACCGTGTGTATAGCCCATCAGTTTGTTGTCCTTCAGACTAAAGTTTTAAAACATGCTTTAAAATCAGACTGATGGACCGGTGACCGATCGGTCAAAACCAATGGTTAGTACGCAAAAACATTGGTTCAAAACCCGCGCATGCTCAGAATAAAGTCGACGCATACTTAGAAGCATTGAACTTTGTTTTTTTCAGCACGTCGTGTGTTTTACGTCACCGCGTTGGAATCAAGCGGTTTTTGAACTGATGGTGTGTACGCACATCAGACAATCAGTCCGTTTTCATCAGTTTGGACTGATCGTGTGTACAAGGCCTGACACTAACACTCACTAAACTAGATCAAGCCCGAAACAAGTTAATCTCTCTTTTTTAGTGGGTACCATTGCCTACCTTCCTTAGTAATAGCTAGTTGTCTGACTGGTATGCCAATCTTGTGGGACAATGCAGTATCAATCAGGAACACTGAAGAAAAATCAGAAGTCCTTGTTTAAATTGTTGTGTGAGATCAGTGACACAGTATTGAAAGGAGAGGGTCAGAAAGAAAGTCAGACAATTATAAAGTGGTTAGTACTTCAGCCACGCAGAAAAAGGGTTGTTGGCTTGAATCCCAACCACAACACTACCTGCCTGGAGTTTGCATGTTCTCACTGTGCCTGCATGGGTTTCTGCCGGGTACTCTGGTTTCCTTCCACACTCCAAAGACATGCTGGTAGGTTAAATAGATCTTGTCTAAATTTTCTCTAGTATGTGTATGTATGAATGTAATTTGAGATCTTAGATTGTAGGCCCTTTGAGGGCAGAGCTGATGTGAATGTACAATATATATTTAAATATATATATAAATATATGTAAATTGATGGTGCTGTATAAATACCTGTAATAATAAATAAATAAAGATAATTTTCATAAATGAAGAGTCAACTGTGGCCAGTTTTAAGAACTTCCAAAACTTCCTGTTATTGTCTTGATATGCCAAAAAAAGTTAAACTTTTTTCAGCAAAATATTTAAAATATAAATATATGTGACACAAGTGAAAATTCATTAGTAGACACTTCCTTGTGGGCTCTTTCAAGGATAGGTGTCCTTTAGTTCTTTTATAATTTTACCTAATTGCAATATTAGTACTATTTTTTCCTGCCATGTCAGACTAATTGTTATCAAAGAGCTCAAATTCCATAGAACCGTGTCTCTGTAGTGTAAATGGATTAACGAAACTGTGCTGCTACATCAAAAGCCATGAAGGAGAAAGGTCTTTGGACATCAAAAATAAACTGATTGAAGAGTCTCAACTTCTTTTGTAGCCTATCCAGTCCTACCTAGGGAAACTATAAGCTTGGAGCTAGTATGTTCTTTACATTTATGTTCTTTACATTTATGTCCTATGGTGTTGTGCAAGTTTGCATCTTCTACCCATAAATATACACTGTTAGGTAATTGGTTTCTATTTAAACTGGCCCTAAAGCTTGTGTGCCTGCCTTATTTTATTATATCTTTTTATGTGACAACACTGAAGAAATGATACTTTGCTACAATGTACTTAGTGTACAGTTTGTATAACAGTGTAAATTTGCTGTGCCCTCAAAATAACTTATCACACAGCCATTAATGTCTAAACCACTGACAACAAAAGTGAGTACAACCCTAAGTGAAAATGTCCACATTGGGCCCAATTAGCCATTTCCCTCCCCGGTGTTATGTGACATGTTAGTGTTACAAGGTCTCAGGTGTAAATGGGAAGCAGGTGGGTTAAACTTGGTGTTATTGCTCTCACTCTCTCATGAATTGTTGCTCTACATAAAGATGGCCTAGGCTATAAGAAGATTGTCGAAACCCTAAAACTGAGCTGCAGCACGGTTGCCAAGACCATACAGCGGTTTATCAGGACAGGTTCCACTCAGAGCAGGCCTTGCCATGGTCGATCAAAGAAGTTAAGTGTACATGCTCAGCGTCATATCCAGAGGTTATCTTTGGGAAATAGATGCATGAGTGCTGTCAGCATTGCTGCAGAGGTTGATGTCAGCCTGTCATTGCTCAGACCATAATCCACACACTGCATCAAAATGGTCTGCATGGCTGTCTACCCAGAAGGAAGCCTCTTCTAAAGATGATGCACAAGTAGGCCGGAAAACAGTTTGCTGAAGACAAACACACTAAGGACGTGTATTGAATCCATGTCCTGTGGTCTGATGAGGCCAAGATAAATGTATTTGTTTCAGTTCATGTCAAGCTGTGTGGGGACAGCCAGTTAAGGAGTACAAAAACAAGTGTGTCTTGCCTACAGTCAAGCATGGTGGTGGGAGTGTCATAGTCTGGGACTGCATGAGTGCTGCCCGTATTGGGGAGCTGAAGTTCATTGAGGGAATCATGAATCCAACATGTACTTTAACATACCAAAGCAGAGCATGTTCCCCTCCCTTCACAGACTGGGCCGCAGGGCAGTAGATCAACATGATAACGACTCCAAACACACCTCCAAGATGACCATTGACTTGCTAAAGAAACTGAGGTTAAAGCTGATGGACTGGCCAAGCATGTCTCCAGACCTAAACCCTATTGAGCATCTGTGGGGCATCATCAAACGGAAGGTGGAGAAGTGCAAGATCTCTAAAATCCACCAGCTCCATGACTATCCACCAGCTCCAAAATCTAGGAACATATTACAGGACTAGGAGGATACTCTAAGGCCGCGTACACACGATCAAATCTATCTGCTGGAAACGGTCTGACAGACCGTCTCAGCAGACAGATTTGATCGTGTGTACGGGCGAGCAGACGGATTTGTCCAGCAGACAGATTTTAAAGCCTGCTTTAAAATCTGTCTGCTGGGAACCCGTCGGACCGATATGTCTGCTGGTTAGTATGCTAACCAGCAGACATATCTGCCCGCACATGCGTCGAATGCATTCGACACATGCGCGGAAGTGTTTTACTTCCTGGTGCGGTGACGTGGCGGCGTCAACGTCACCGCCACGTCACCGCGCTGTCTGCCGGTGGGGATTTTGGTTTGATCGTGTGTACAGCGATCAAACCAAAACAGCCAGAAGACATATCTGTTCAAATCAGTCTGTCAGACCGATTTGAAAAGATATATTTGGTCGTGTGTACGCGGCCTTATGGAGTAAACCATCACCATAATCACCGACACCATTCGGCATGACTTAAAGTAAATAAAAAAATGCAACAAAAATATAAGGACCAGGTTCAGGTAATGGCAGCATAGTTCAAATAGGTACTTTCAACCTGGGCTCTGCTAGCTCCAACAAGGCAACGTCCAGGCTAGACGAGACTTGATCAGGGTCAGAAGTGTATTCCAGCCAAGCTGCCCAAATACTAAAGAAGCACTCGTGTCTGTCCATGCATGTTGTCACCCACTCCTCAGCTTCAATGATTTCTTTCACTTTCCTAAACCACTCCTTCTTAGTAGGCACCTGTGCTTGTTTCCAATAGATAGGTATAAGTCTCTCAGTTGCATTCAGGAGATGTGGTTAAGCACTTTTCTTATAACGGCTAAGCGGGAGAGTAGGAACATGGAGTAGGAAATGATCCGGGGACTGTGGGATATTTACTCGCAGAGCATCTTTTATCTGATTTTTAATGTCTGACCAAAAAGGGCGAATCACAGGACACTCCCACCAAAGGTGCAGGAGGGTGCCCCTCTAACCACAACACCGCCAGCAAAGGTCTGTGACCGAAGGGTGGATACTAGGGATGAGCCGAACACCCCCCAGTTCAGTTCGCACCAGAACATGCGAACAGGCAAAACATGTGTTTGAACACGCAAACACCGTTAAAGTCTATGAGACATTAACATGAAAAATCAAAAGTGCTCATTTTAAAGATAAATATGCAAGTTATTGTCCTAACAAGTGTTTGGGGACCTGGGTCCTGCCCCAGGGGACATGTATCTATGCAAAAAAAGTTTTAAAACCTGCAGTTTTTTCGGGAGCAGTGATTTTAATAAAGCTTAAAGTGAAACAATAAAAGTGAAATATTCCTTTATATTTTGTACCTGGGGGTGTCTAAAGTATACCTGTAAATTAGCGCATGGTTAGAAAAGTCCCTGCACAAAGTGTCATTTCTGAAGGAAAGAAGTCATTTAAAACTACTAGTGGCTAGGGATGAGCTTGACTCGAACATCGTATGTTCGACCGTTCATCGAATAACGAACGTTATGGGCCGTGCATGTCATGGCCCATAATTCACTGCGGCATCGCAGTGCATTGCTTGGCTAATCACAGCTTGCAAAAAACGGAGAGCCATAATTGGCCAAAGCCAGGGTGGCTTTGGCCAATTATGGCTCAGGGGGTTTAGTACACGCCCCACACCTGGAAGTCGGCCTTGTGTAGTGTGTTGCGGTGGTTTACAGAGAGAGACAGAGAGAGAGTGTGTAATTTTTTGGAGTTAGATAGAGTAGGCAGGCAGGCAGGCTAGTCAGTTAGAGTTACAGTGTGTAGAGGATATATATGCATCCCAGGTGTTGTATATATATTTATACACTGTATTGAGTTTAGCTAGATCCACTCTTCCTAATATACTGACAGGTAGGCAGGTGATTGTGCTATCTGCACGTATTCTAACATGGTGTACTATGTCCGCTGCAGTGCACAGTGTGCACCTAAAGCTACGTCAATAGATTTGCTGGTGTTCTCATATTAATTCCTACAGGCAGGGATCTGCTCATATTAATACCACAGGCAGGGGATCTGCACGTATTCTCACATGGTGTACTGTGTCTTCTGTACAGTGTGCACCTAAAGCTACGTCAATAGATTTGGTGGTGTTCTCATAATAATACCTACAGGCAGGGATCTGCTCATATTAATACCACAGGCAGGGGATCTGCACGTATTTTCACGTGGTGTACTGTGTCCTCTGCACAGTGTGCACCTAAAGCTACGTCAATAGATTTGCTGGTGTTCTGTTCTCATATTAATTCCTCCATGCAGGGATCTGCTCATATTAATATCACAGGCAGGGGATCTGCACGTATTCTCACATGGTGTACTGTGTCCTCTGCACAGTGTGCACCTAAAGCTACGTCAATAGATTTGCTGGTGTTCGCATATTAATTCCTACAGGCAGGGATCTGCTCATATTAATACCACAGGCAGGGGATCTGCACGTATTTTCACGTGGTTTACTGTGTCCTCTGCACAGTGTGCACCTAAAGCAACGTCAATAGATTTGCTGGTGTTCTCATATTAATACCACAGGCAGGGATCAGCAGGTATTGTCAGTATTTGTGCAGCTACATCTCTCTGCAGGCCATTAGTATGCCTCGAAGGACAACAAGGAGAGGCAGAGAGTCACAAGCCTTAAGAGGGCAAGCAGGCTCTGCGTCTAGAGGCAACAGTGCTGGTCGTGGACATGGTGCATCCTCATCAGCACATGGCCATGAAACACGCTCGTCTTGGTAGAGTGGATGTGGATGACCAAGCCGTCCTCATCCTCCTCATCTTCTCTCACCCAGGCTCAGGCTACTTTGTCTGGCAAAGCAGCTGCCAACGCGGCCTCTTCCCTCTGCTCAATGGCATCAGTCACTCCTTCTCTAGCCCCACCATGTCCTCCTGAGGAGTCGCCCAAACTGTTTGACCACAGTGTTGGGTACATGCTGCAGGAGGATGTGCAGCGTTTTGAAGGCTCCGATGATGGTACACAGCTAGAGGAAGGCAGTAACGTGAGCCCAGAGAGAGGGGATGCCCAAGAAGGACAGCAATCTGGCAGTCATGTTCCCCAGCTGCAGCATACTGCCAGGTTTTCGACAGTAATGAGGAGGGAGGGGATAATGAGGTCACTGACTCCACATGGGTGCCTGATAGGAGAGAGGAGGAGGAGGAGGAAGAGGAGGAGGCACATCTCCAACAAGGCAGGATGCCCTCCAGGGGCCAGCTAAAGGGCAGCACACCGGCAGCATCACAACCCAGAGCTCCGCATGTGCAGGGCGCTGCTGTCTCTCAGCGTTATTCCAAAAGTTCTTCGGTGTGGGCCTTTTTTGAGACGAGTGCATCAGATCGCACCGCTGCTATTTGTAACATATGTCGCAAGCGTATCTCGCGTGGCCAAAACATCACCCGCTTGGGCACCACGTGCTTGACCAGACATATGTCGACCTGCCATGCAGTTCGTTGGCAAGCGTACCTCAAAGACCCACACCAAAGAACAAAGCGGACCTCTCCTTGCTCCTCATCAGCTGGGATCTCCAACCCCACTGTACCCTCAGTCCTCTCTGAAGCCTGCACTGATAGGACTGAAGGTGTAGAATTAGGTGTGTCACAGCCAAGTACTTGCGGGCAATCTACTATCGGTACACTGACATCAGATTGTACCAGGCAAATTTCCCTGCCCCAGCTGCTGCAGCGCCGAAAGAAGTTCTTTCCCAGCCATCCACATGTCCAGCAGTTGAATGCTAGCTTAGCTAAAATGCTAGCACTTCAACTGCTGCCTTTTCAGTTGGTAGATTCTATCCCCTTCCGTGAGTTTGTGGAATGTGCGGTACCTCATTGGCAAGTTCCCAAACGTCACTTTTTCTCACGGAAGGCGATTCCGGCTCTCTACCGGCATGTGGGAGGCAATGTCCAAGCCTCGCTGGACAGGGCAGTCAGTGGTAAGGTGCATATTACCGCTGACTCATGGTCCAGCAGACATCGACAGGGACGTTACCTATCTTTCGTGGTGCATTGGGTGACTCTGCTGGCAGCTGGGAAGGATGCAGGACAAGGTACAGTAGTGTTGGAGGTTGTTCCGCCACCACACCTCCAAAATGCTACTACAGGTTGTGACACACCTCTCTCCTCCACCCCCTCCTCTTCTTCCTCTGTGGCCTCTTCCTGTGCTGATGTGTCCTCGGAACCAGCGGTGCTCCATAGGCGTTCAAGGGGCTACGCAGGTACGCAGGCAGAGAGATGCCATGCGGTGCTTGAGCTGGTGTGCTTGGGGGGCAGGAGCCACACTGGGGGCAGAGGTTCTGTCAGCTCTGCTGGGGCAGGCTCAGAGGTGGTTGACCCCACGCCAGCTTAAGCCAGAAATGGTGGTTTGCTACAATGGCACCAACCTCCTTTCTGCCCTGCGACAGGGACAACTGACCCATGTGCCCTGTTTTCTCATGTCCTTAACTTGGTGGTGCATCGGTTCTTGGGCAGGTACCCGAGCTTACAGGATGTCCTGAAGCAGGCTAGGAAATTCTGTGTGCACTTCGACGGTCATATAATGCCAGTGCTCGGCTGGCAGACCTCCAAAAGGAATACAACCTGCCCAAGAACCGCCTGATCTGTGACATGCCCACCAGGTGGAACTCTACGTTGGCCATGCTGCAGCAGCTGCACATGCAGCAGAGGGCCATCAATGAGTATCTGTGCCAATATGGCAGCAGGACAGGGTCAGTAGAGCTTGTTTTTTTCCCCACGGCAGTGCATGCATACCTGATCCCCATGTTGAGGGCATGTGGCCTGGTACGGTTCAGGAGGGGGGGGGCTCTCTCTTCCCTCCTCTTTTCCTGCGGCCTGCCAGGTTGCAGGAAAAGGGTCTGGTATGCATTTTTTGGGGAAACCCCACGTAATTTTTCAATTACGCAGGGTTCCCCTTAATATCCATACAAGACCTGAAGAGCCTGATATGGAATTTGGGAGGTCACCACACATTTTTTAAAAATGTTGGTTCCCTGCACAAAATGACATTTTTGAAGGAAAAAATGTAATTTAAAACTACTCACGCTATTAATGAACAGATACAAGTAATTGAAAAAAATGGCATGGGTTTCCCTTAATATTCGTACCCAACCCAAAGGGCCTGGTAATGGACTGGGGGGGGGGCTTTTTTTCCTTGAGAAATTACACTTTGTGCAGGGACAATTCTAAGCACGGGAGACATGCGCTACTTTACATGCATACCTTAGACACCCCCAGATATGAAATTTAAAGTAATATTTCACTTATTGTTTCACTTTAAGCATTATTAAAATTACTGCTCCCAAAAAAACTGTAGTTTTTAAAACTTTTTTTTTGCATTGATACATGTCCCCTGTGGCAGGACCCAGGTACCCAAACACTTTTTAGACAATAACTTGAAAATTAACCTTTAAAATGAGCACTTTAGAATTCTCCCATAGGAAAAAAGGGGGGGACACCCGGAGGTGTTTGGGACTTTAAATGAGAATACCTCTGTGATGTATCTCCATCCTAGTGTGTGGACTTTATATGAGATTACATCCATACTATATCTCCATCCCATATGCGGAAAATTGCAACAAAGGGAATTTGGGACTTTAAATGAAACAGTGGGGTATATGGGGACAAAAAATGAGAAAACAAGCCATAAGCAAAATATTTGTGTATTGAAAGAATAGAACATATGGTAAACAAACAATTAGCTTGTACAAAAGTACAGAACATACATTTGATACCTAATACAATAGTTGGTATAAAAATACAAAGCGACAGTCAATGGCAACATATATAACCACATAGAGGCTGAGCATAGCCACGCAGTAAATAACATATAAAATATAAATAGATCATAGAAGTACTGATTAATCAGAATGGGTCCCATAAACGCGTATAGCTACATCTTTGTAAGCCCGACGCGGCGTTTCGTGTATATGAAAACACTCCTCAGGGGCTGATGTAGTGGGATATATGGAATACAGATTTGATTAATGATCAAAGTATTAAAATTAAATCCACCAGAAAAGATAGTGAATCAATTCTGGTTACTTACATAGTATGCCAAAGTTCTACAGTAATTAAGACCAAACATATTCCCGTCCCGGGACAGAGGTGGCAGACCAGCAAGCAAACAACAGAGCACACAAAGCATCCTTCCCAGACAGCAGGCGACCATAGGTAATGAATTAAAATGTATCCTCATAGTGCAGGTGGATGTCTGTAATGAGTAAATAAATAGGTCCATCAAACCGTGACCCATATAGTAAGGGAGTAAAGGCATAAAAAATACTTGAAGGTTAACAAGGGATACCTGGAATGCGAGTTGGATGGTCACAGCTAGTAACGGCTGTAGGGACTGCATGGAAATGGCCACTGGCTGAATAGGTGGGAAGGTGCTTTATAATGCATCCAGCAATTGCACCAGACTGCCCCCAACGTCACGTCAGCTGGACAGTGTGGGGGGCGGGGCCCTCAATCAGACGGCACAATTGCCTGTGCTGAAGAGACACTGCACACACACACTCAATCAGCTGTGATGGATACTAACCATTCAACAGGGCGACACCCAACAAGGGCATCATCCGGATGGCACGTGACGCCGATGCACTGACGGTTACTGCCCGTACCCCCAAAAGGGGAGGAAGGAAAGCACAGTGAGTGCATCGCTGTCCCAGGATACAGAAAAAAAAGGAGGTCTAAACAATGCGTGAAAGGGGCTAAGTGGTGTGTTCAGCAACTGAGTGGCAAATTGAACCATAATAAATAAATAAATAAACGTATGCCGTTTGTGTGAACAAGTAATGCACACTTAATACGGACAGCCCCATATAAAACTGGCAGGGGAGCACTGCCAGTTTGCCAACCACTGTTTCCATCCCTGGTACTATGAGGAAAAAAGGGGGGGACACCCGGAGGTGTTTGGGACTTTAAATGAGAATACCTCTGTGATGTATCTCCATCCTAGTGTGTGGACTTTATATGAGATTACATCCATACTATATCTCCATCCCATATGCGGAAAATTGCAACAAAGGGAATTTGGGACTTTAAATGAAACAGTGGGGTATATGGGGACAAAAAATGAGAAAACAAGCCATAAGCAAAATATTTGTGTATTGAAAGAATAGAACATATGGTAAACAAACAATTAGCTTGTACAAAAGTACAGAACATACATTTGATACCTAATACAATAGTTGGTATAAAAATACAAAGCGACAGTCAATGGCAACATATATAACCACATAGAGGCTGAGCATAGCCACGCAGTAAATAACATATAAAATATAAATAGATCATAGAAGTACTGATTAATCAGAATGGGTCCCATAAACGCGTATAGCTACATCTTTGTAAGCCCGACGCGGCGTTTCGTGTATATGAAAACACTCCTCAGGGGCTGATGTAGTGGGATATATGGAATACAGATTTGATTAATGATCAAAGTATTAAAATTAAATCCACCAGAAAAGATAGTGAATCAATTCTGGTTACTTACATAGTATGCCAAAGTTCTACAGTAATTAAGACCAAACATATTCCCGTCCCGGGACAGAGGTGGCAGACCAGCAAGCAAACAACAGAGCACACAAAGCATCCTTCCCAGACAGCAGGCGACCATAGGTAATGAATTAAAATGTATCCTCATAGTGCAGGTGGATGTCTGTAATGAGTAAATAAATAGGTCCATCAAACCGTGACCCATATAGTAAGGGAGTAAAGGCATAAAAAATACTTGAAGGTTAACAAGGGATACCTGGAATGCGAGTTGGATGGTCACAGCTAGTAACGGCTGTAGGGACTGCATGGAAATGGCCACTGGCTGAATAGGTGGGAAGGTGCTTTATAATGCATCCAGCCATTGCACCCCAACGTCACGTCAGCTGGACAGTGTGGGGGGCGGGGCCCTCAATCAGACGGCACAATTGCCTGTGCTGAAGAGACACTGCACACACCCACTCAATCAGCTGTGATGGATACTAACCATTCAACAGGGCGACACCCAACAAGGGCATCATCCGGATGGCACGTGACGCCGATGCACTGACGGTTACTGCCCGTACCCCCAAAAGGGGAGGAAGGGAAGCACAGTGAGTGCATCGCTGTCCAAGGATACAGAAAAAAAGGAGGTCTAAACAATGCGTGAAAGGGGCTAAGTGGTGTGTTCAGCAACTGAGTGGCAAATTGAACCATAATAAATAAATAAATAAACGTATGCCGTTTGTGTGAACAAGTAATGCACACTTAATACGGACAGCCCCATATAAAACTGGCAGGGGAGCACTGCCAGTTTGCCAACCACTGTTTCCATCCCTGGTACTATGAGGAAAAAAGGGGGGGACACCCGGAGGTGTTTGGGACTTTAAATATATGTTGCCATTGACTGTCGCTTTGTATTTTTATACCAACTATTGTATTAGGTATCAAATGTATGTTCTGTACTTTTGTACAAGCTAATTGTTTGTTTACCATATGTTCTATTCTTTCAATACACAAATATTTTGCTTATGGCTTGTTTTCTCATTTTTTGTCCCCATATACACCACTGTTTCATTTAAAGTCCCAAATTCCCTTTGTTGCAATTTAGAATTCTCCCTTAGACTTTTACAGGGTGTTCCGCGGCTTTTCAAATTTGCCGCGAACACCCGAAATTGTTCGCTGTTCGCCGAACTGGCGAACAGCCAATGTTCCAGTCGAACTTATGTTCGACTCAAACTCGAAGCTCATCCCTAGTAGATATGTGACAAAGCTGCAGGTACATGGTACCATCATGTTAGCAGATTAGTTAATCTCTTGAGACTTAGATTCTATAGAGCTTGAATGTTGCGGGATGATTTTGATTCCATTATCTATATTATATGTGAGGTGATTCTCTTGTATTAAAGTGTTTGTTTGTTTTTCGCCTGTGTCTCTATTATCCAGAAGTGAGAGCAAACAAAAATTTTCATTGTCTAGAATAGCCTTTTTCGACTAGGGTGCCCAGGCACCCTGGGGTGCCTTTAGGTGTTTTCTGGGAGGGCCTTGGCAAAATGCCTAGAAATTGCATACAAGCCAGTGGGTGGAGCAAGCCTGCCTATTAGTTACATAAAGCCACGTTAACACTGGGGTCATATTAGCTGAGTAAGGGACAGAAGAGAAAAATTGGAATACTAATCAGTGACAGTGTGCAAAGTGTGTTTGCTCTGGAAGAATTAATCACCTCTAATGTTGGGTGTCCTTTGCATGTGGATGTTGCTGCATTATGTAAAACTATACTGTTTAGATAAAAATTTTAGAATTAGAAACACTGGTCTAGCACAGCAAATGAAGATACAGCAAAACTACACCAAAATAAGTTGCTGAAATACAGAAGCTATACTGTACATGCAATCTATCTTGATATCTAGCTATATTCACTTAAAAAGGAATAGCAATGCCCAATATTCACATGTCAAGGACCGTTCTCATCGGTTAACCGATGAAGCTGACTGATGGTCTGATGTGCCTACACACCATCGGTTGCAAACCGATCGTGTAAGAACGCGGTGAAGTAAAACACAACGATGTGCTGAAAAAAATGAAGTTCAATGCTTCCAAGCATGCGTCGACTTGATTCTGAGCATGCCAGAATTTTTAACCGATGGTCGTGCGTACTAACAATCGGTTAGGCGTCCATCAGTTAAATTTTAAAGCAAGTTGGCTTTTTTTTAACCAAAGGTTAATTAACCGATGGGGCCTACACACGATCGGTTTTGACCGATGAAAACGGTCCAACAAACCGTTGTCCTCTGGATAACCGATCGTGTGTACACGGCCTAAGAGTTATCAAAAAAAAAGTGTCTCCACTGAAGCTTAATCACCAATACTTTCCACAACAACACAACATTTTAAAAATCCAATTGTCAAGGGGGAGAAAGTGAGGTGAAATCTTCTAAACAGTGGCACACACAGCAAAACATACATTACAGGGGTGTTAACCCTTCCCTATGCTATGCAAATAATGTATAAAATGAGTTTGTCAGAAAATACACTTAAAAAATATACCTGTTCAGACTTACATACAAATTGAACTTACATACAATTGACTTACATACAAATTGAACTTAAAGAGGGGGTTCACCCTTAAAACCACTTTCTCCCATCCCATCCAGCATACTGGCGTCAGCGCCAGTATGCTGTCTTTTTTTATTTTTATCGGTGTACTTACCTCTTAATAGATAATTTAATTTTCGTCCTACCGCGGGGTATGGCGCTGCTATATAGCGTCACGCCTTCCGAAAACAGCCGACTAGCACTCGGCTGTTCTCGGCGCTATACGGCGCCTGAGCACAGACCTAGGATCTGACTGCGCAGGCGCAGTATATAGCCACGTCACGCCCTCCGAAAAAAGCCGAAATAGGACACGGCTGTATACGGCGCCTGCGCAGTCAGCTCCTGGGTCTGTGCGCAGGCGCCGAGAACAGCCGAGGGCTAGTCGGCTGTTTTCGGAAGGCGTGACGCGATATAGTGGCGCCATACCCCGCGGTAGGACGGAAATTAAATTATCTATTAAGAGGTAAGTACATCGATATAAAAAAAAAAAAGAAAGCATACTGGCGCTGACGCCAGTATGCTGGATGGGATGGGAGAAAGTGGTTTTAAGGGTGAACCCCCTCTTTAAGTACAAACCTACAGATCTTGGGCCAGATTCAGAAAGTATTTACCCCGGCGTATCAATAGATACGCCACATAAATACTAAGAATAGCCTGCGTATCTTTTTTTTGCTATTCAGAAAATAAGATACGCCGGAATTCTGCTAATATACGAGCAGCATAATTCTGTTACACCGTTGTATATTAGTTGCAGTATTACGCTGGCCGCTAGGGGGCGCTTCCGTCGTTTTACGCGTTGAATATGTAAATTAGGGATTTATGGCGATTCCCGAACGTACTTGCGGCCAGCCGTCGTAGTTTACTTTGTTTGCGTAAGCGTTATTGCGGCGTAAGTTTACCCCTGCTATAGGAGGCGTAGCCAATGTTAAAGAAAGAGGAATGAATCTGCGCCACAGACTACTTAAATAGGTGATGAACTAGTGAAGTGATGAAATAGGTGATTAGATTATTGTAGTGGCAGCCCCTGCATAAAAACCCACCTTGGTGGGGATAGATGATTAGGTATAAATAGCAGGTGATGGCGCCTACTAAGATAAAAAATATATATATATAGGTGCAAAAACGGGGTGTAACCAAAACAAGTGAAAGTACTGTGGCCAAAATTAATGTGCTGAAAAGTGCAAATCCTTATAGTGATGCCAGTAGTTTTGATATTATATATAATAAAACAATATGTGAAAAATAAATTGATGATAATAATAATAGTCCATATAGTACAATCAAGTCCAATTTCCAATCTTACTATGTGCTATAATGTAATCAAAATTATTCCATATAAATAAGTGATAAATTCTTCAAAAATAAATTAATGATAATAATAATCCAAGAAAAAGTCCAAAATGCAAAAAAATGCAAAAAATTATTTTCAAGATTGCTTCATACAAAATAAAGTGATAAGTGCTTCATGCAGGTATAGCCGTCAGTGGATCACTCAGTGCTCTCCCCCAATGGCCCCGCACTCACCGGATCCAATCACCCCTGCAGGGGTAACAGGCTCTCACAATAAGTGTTCACAATTCAAAATCTGCCTGGTTTTCTCACATGGGATCTGTCCAACCGTTCAGCCGCTCATAGAGAAGACAAACGAAAGTGCCCAATAGCGTGATACCGTTTCACAAATAGTAAAGTTTATTTCTGACAAAACAATGGGTACTCACAATTTACATGTATTTTTTAAAAGCCTTGAGAAAAGTGTGCTGTAGCTCTGAGGAACGAACGCTCTACCGGTTTCGTCGTACTGACGTCATCTGGAGCGTGCCTCTGAGCTTTCAGCACTTCCTTATTTATGTTACAATCGACGTTGTGTCGGAAAGAACGGACGTTGCATCGGAGAAATGAATCCGACGTTACGTCGGAAAAAACTCCGTCATTCGGGCTTCCTCCACGTTGGAGATTTTTGCAGACCGATGTCCTAGCGCTAGAGGCTCTGTATTAGAGTCGACGTTAGAACGGACGTTCTGTCGGGAAAAAAATCCGATCCTACGTCTAAAAGAATCCCGTCTTTCGAGCGTCCTTCATATTGAAGATTTTTGCAGACCGAAGTCCTGACGCTAGAGGCTCTATATTAAAAAAAACAACTTTCGCTTTTCAGATCGGAAAAAACCCGGAAGTTTAATCGAATTTAAGATACACAATTGTTTTGCTAATCTCCAAGCTAACACAGAGTGATGTTTATATATGATCAAGCATAAATTAATAAGATTAATAAAATAAGTAAATGAACAGATAAACATTAATGAAAAATGAATGGATAAGCATTAATAAAAAACATCAATAAAGATTAATAAAATTAATAAAATTAGGATATCTAATATAAATGAGGAGTGGTTAAAAGGAGATGTTGTAAAAGGAGGTAGTGTATATATGTCAATAAGACAATACATTTTTTTAAAAATATAATATATAATATTAATGTGCTATTGTATATAGGGGATTCCAGTTATAAATAATAAATATAAAATATGAAATTTAGTATATAAAATATTATATTAAAAATTGGTTAAGAAGCAATTTAGGTCCACATCAATATTCATACCAGACGGTTGGAGGGTATCTAATGTGTAGATCCACCGGGTTTCATTTTGGGATATTTTTATAGTTTTATTCTCCCCCTCCAGTGTTCCTTTATCCTGTCTATTCCATAGAAAGTCATACATCCTGGGTCTTTATGGTGGTAATCTCTGAAATGTCTAGACACACTGTGTTTATGGAACCCTTTTTTGATATTGGCTATATGTTCTCTAATCCTGATATGTAGTTCTCTTGTTGTTCTACCTACATATTGTTTTTGGCATGGGCATTCCAGGACGTATGTAACATGTGTGCTACTACATGTTATCAGGTCTCTTATTTTGTGTGTAGTTCCATTAGTTGTGGAGGTGAACTCAGTTTTTTTCTTATTTGTCTTTTTGCTGACTCGGCAGGGTAGGCATTTCCCACATTTGTGGAAGCCTTTGAGGTTTTTGAAAATTTGAATCTGTTTTGGGGGGTCAATTGCATTATGGACTAATCGGTTCCTTGGGTTGGGGGCTCTACGGTACATGAAACTCGGTCTGTTCGGTAATAGATGTTTCAGGCTTTTATCAGATTGCAGAATGGGCCAGTGTGTTTTAAATATTTTTTCCACGTCTCTATATTGTATGTTGTATCCAGTCAAAAAGGCTACATCTGTGGTCTTCCTGTTCACTTTCTTACTTTGTGTTCCTGCTATGATGTTGTTTCTGTTCATTTCTTTAACTTTATTTTTCAAGATTTCTAGGTTTCTGCGTTGATAACCTTTCTCAACAAATTTGTTAATAATTTGTGTAGCTTGTAGTTCAAAATCTTCCTCGTTGCTACAATTTCTGAATATTCTCATAAGCTGTCCTTTAGGGATGTTTTGAATCCATTGTTTGTGGTGACAGCTTGTTACTGGGATGTAGCTATTCCTGTCTGTCTTTTTAAAAAACGTTCTGGTATGGATTCTATTTTCTGCCTTAAATAGTTGTAAGTCCAAATAATCAATGGATTCTACATTCCAAGTGCCTGAAAACGTAATCCCATATATATTGTGGTTGATTTCATCGAAAAAATTCTGTAACTCCGTTTCTGTGCCGCCCCATACTATCAGTATGTCATCTATATACCTTTTGTAGAATTTCAAAGGTGGTCTTTCTGTTCCTTGAATCTGTTCTGCCTCCCAATGATTTAAAAAGATGTTAGCTACACTGGGGGCATACTTGGCCTCCATGGCTACTCCTTTGGTCTGAACAAAGAATTTCCCTTTATTCCAAAAATAATTGTGGCTCATAGCTAGTGTTAGCCCCTCCAAAATATAGTTTATTTGCTCCGGTTTTAATTTTAATTTTAATTTAGAGTCTTTGTGTAAGGCCCATTTTACCACTTTAATGCCGTCTTCTGTACTATGTTTGTATATAACGAGTTGACATGTAGCCAATGTTAAGTATGGACGTCGAATTGTACGTCGGTTACGTTGTTTGCGGAAATCGTTCGGGAATGGGGCTCAACGTAAATTACGTTCACGTCGTTTACATTGACAAATAGCCCATTTGATTTCGCGCATGCGCACTGGGAACATCCACGGACGGCGCATGCGCCATCCAAAAAAAAACGTGAATTACGTGGGGTCATGATTCATTTACATGAATCACACCCCCACATCACAAATTTGAATTGCGCAACCTTACGCCGGGCACTTTACGCTACGCTGCCGCATATTATGGAGCAAGTGCTTTCTGAATAAGGCACTTGCCCATAATATTTGCAGAGGCGTAGCGTAAAGACCATACGCTATGCCGCCGGACAGATACACCATATGTATCTGAATCTGGCCCATCCTTTGTAACCCAGGGACCGCCTGTATTGATAACACAGTAATATCTGGGACACAGCAAAAAAGTATAGGACAACACATTTTTTATTTCTGCTACAACTACCTTGTTTTTGTGTAGCAGGGTATGCAGTTAGTGTTAAACTGGTACACTGCCAAATTTTAGGATTGAACAGAATGTGGTGGACAGTGAGTATATCTAAAGCCAAAACTTTATTAAACACATATTAGGAATACATTGCTGTCTGTGTCCCTATTGGAACATACACTCTCTATAATCTCTAGTGAGAAGTTCTAAAACCCTTCACCACCAGTGGAGGGCTGGACCAGGGGGCAGGGTGGCAATTGCCTCCCAGGCCGCCCTGACTTATGTTCAAAATGGCCAGCAACCACTGCCCACTACCATATTTTTTTTATTCTGGTCTAGGAAGTTGGGCCGGGGGCATGGCCACGGCGGCCGACCGGTAGCTGTTGCATTCCGGGAGTTGTAGTCCACACTCAAGCTCCCAGTGGGTGGAAAACAGAGCAGCTCAGAGGAAACTACAACTCCCGGAGACCAAATTTTTGGAAGCAGGCAGAGGCAGGGTGTACCAGGGAGTCAGGACGCAGGAGGCTGTGACATGCAAGGACCTGCTGAGATCACTGAGGTGAGACCCTAAAACCTATAGCTGACCCCTCTATAACCTGCCCCAGTGATCAGGCTGCATTGATAGGCACTGGAGTTGGCTGCATTGGTGAGGCTGCATTAAAAAACCAGATGGGCCATAGATGGTGAACTGCTTTGGCGGTTCAATGGCCACTTGACTGAACTTGCCCCCCAGGCCTAAGGCTGCCAGCCCTCCCATGTTCACCACTCCAAAACAGCATGTTGTATTGATATCTACTTTCATTTTATACAACCTAGTAATCTAGCAACTGTCTTTTTGGTACACTCTTTCCTAAACATTTTTAGTGATTTGAGGGGACAGAACTTGCCTGTTTCATATTTTAGACATCAGTATTTAGTGAGGTTGGGATGCAAATGGTTGATCTCAGTAACCATGTTTAACTGTAATATCTGGCTTCTGGAAGCCCAGAAAAATGTACAAATTAGGTTAACCTTGCGCTTTACACTGGGTTTTAACAAAAAGGAATCTGTTTTCGCAGATGTCCTGAACTTCTCCGTTGTCCAGCAAATCAGTAAAACAGTGGTGATGCATGATATGGCTCACAATCCAATTTGCAGTCCTGAGTAAGTTTACATGATTTAAATGTTATTATAAAGCAACCTATCCAATATCAATCAATGTAGTCCTCACAGGCCCATACATAAAGAATACTTACAATATTGAGCAAAAGTATTCCAATGTATTAAATCATTGTTACTAACAAGTGCTCTGTGTTATTAGAAACATGATACAGTAGGAAGACCTTTGGGTCAAGATGCAGAAGGGAGTGCAAGCAAACATAGGTCACTAATGGAAGATTATTTTCCCATGGGCTTCTCACTCCAATCTGAATGTCAACCCAAAACCAACAGGAAAACCTTTTTAGGAACCTAAATGTTTTTCTAGTTATAACTGAACCCTATATATCTGGGGTGTAGAGGGGCCATAGTGATGAGGAGGCATCAATCTAGCAGATATATTATATGCACAGGACAGCTTTGTTACTTTATGTATGTAGTATTTTCCCACCCGTTCTTTGCTGTACAGAATGATTGTTCATGTAGTTAATGTGGAGCTCCACCCAAAAGGGGAAGCTCTCCTTGTCTGCCTCCTACCTTCTTGATGTATTTTTACCTGTCCTGTCTCCATTGTAGGGCCCCAGAGCATTACTTTGCCCAGGGGCCCATGATGCTATTAAGATGGCCCTGCTCTACAGGATATTACAACTAAAAACACCAGTGCTGCGCATAATTAAAAATGTGCAAACATTTGTCAGCTGCCTTTTGCCGACTTTTGTTTGTTTGTATTCTTTATATATATAAAAAAGCTAAAATAAACACCTTTAAAAAAAAAAAAAAATTGCAAACAAAGCGGAATACATAGATAAAAAGGAAAAATATCATCAATGAAGTTCAATAGAATGTGCAAATAACAAATACATATATAACATATGACATAAAAATCAATAGTACCCTACTGGATATTGCACCCAAAAGCACCAGTTTTTCAAATATAAAAAATTGTGCAAACAAAGCAAGATACATGCAGATAAAGTTCTGTGCATGGGCGCAGCACAATGATGACGCCGTCTTTCCCATCTGCCCTCTTCCAAGATGGCGCTGGGCGAGCGGGACGCTTCCACGCATGCGAATTTGAAAGCACAGTCCTACAGCTGTATGCTAGAGGCGGCCGTTCTGCTGTTCTGCTGCTCTGCTTTGCCAGAGTGAAGATTTTACCAGATTTGTGCACAGATGTCCCAGTCCAGCTGGCCATGCTTTATTGACAGCAAAAAAAAAATATATATATACTGTATATATATTATAACAAGGGGAAAATGTATATAAATTAAATAAATTCCATATATATATATATATATATATATATATAACAATGGGAAAAAATATATAAATTAAATAAATTAAATAAATCCCAAAGAAAAAAAAAAGACTTTTTAATAAATAGATAATATTCATTAGGGGACATATTCTAATGCCTCGCTTTTCCTCTCCTTTCCCTATTTTCCCAGGCTGTCTCTCTGCCGTCTCCTCATGGAGGCCACTGCCCTTGCAGGCCTCCATCAGCAACTAGGTATAGGGGTCGTCCAGAAACTGGTAAGTAGAGAAAAGACAAAAAAGCGAGCCTGAGCACTATCGCTACTTTTTTGATAGCCCCATCAGGGAGATCAAGCCATGCTTCCAGCAGAAGGTCTGAGGCGCCGTACACACGGCAGAGATCCTCGACGGGCAGAACACATCGTTCCGCCCGTCGAGGTTCTCTCC
The DNA here is from genome assembly GCA_029574335.1 of Rana kukunoris. Classification (NCBI taxonomy): domain Eukaryota; kingdom Metazoa; phylum Chordata; class Amphibia; order Anura; family Ranidae; genus Rana; species Rana kukunoris. The sequence goes on from CM056049.1 coordinate 289,275,010, forward strand.
CGGCCGTCGAATTCGGCGACCCGCCCGTCGGGAATGGCAACCAGCCATTCTTCCAGGCGGGCCGTCGAGGAAATAGAGAGCGTGCTCTCTATTTCGGCTTGATGGGCTTCCCGACGGGAAGCTCGCTGAGACCGTACACACGGCCGAGGTCCTCGCTGGAATGTGCATTCCAGCGAGGTTCTCGCTGATTTTCAGCGAGAACCTCGACCGTGTGTACGGCGCCACACAGAAGTCGCTCAAGTTCACCCTCTCTCTATCATCGCTCAAGACATAGCTGCTTGTGTCATAGCTGCTCCCGTCATAGTCGGTACCACCGCAGGCGATCACCTTCATCCCACCATAAACGGAGCTATCATACTCGCCCCGTGGCAAATGCTTGCTGGGTATGCGGAGCTCCAGCCTTGCCAGGAAAATTGGCTTGCCGCTCTTGCTTCAACGAAGCAACCAAAGAGAAGGAATTGGATGCCAGGGTGGCTACTGAACTCTTAAGAGAATCACCACAGGGGTCAATTTTGGGAACTACGGCTCCTCTAGTGCTCGACCCCACCCCCAGCACATCACCAGCACCCGGCTGCTACACCCAGGCCCTCTCTGACAATGAGGAGCCGGTGTCAGGCTTCCTCTTCTGTTTAGTCAAACCATTTGCCCGCTCAGTCAAGGAAGCAATCGGCTGGGAGGAGGATAAGGCAGAACCTCAGAGGGTTCGGAAATATTTCCCGGCGTTAAAAAGAGATCCTGAACCATTCCCCTTCATCGAAGAGTTGGAAGACCTCATAAAGGATGAGTGGGAGAGATCGGATAAGCGGCCTAATCTGAGCAACAAGTTTGCAAAATTGTACCCCTTAAAGGAGTCAAAGACCAATCCTTTAATCAATAATGTAAAACCGATCTAGAACTGAAAAAAGCTTACTCCATGGCAGGAGACGCTTGTAGGCCGGCTATCACCACGGCTGCAGTAGCTAAAGCCATCTCTGCATGGGCAGCTAATGTTGAGAAGTCCATTTTAGAAGGAGCCTACCAGGAGAAAGTAATTTCCTCCCTGCAGTAAATTAGGTTAGCAGGCGACTTCATGGCAGGGGCCTCAGTCGACATTATCAGATCTTCAGCAAGGGCAATGCTAGCTTTAGTTATGGCAAGAAGAGCCTTATGGCTGAGATCCTGGATAGCGGATGCAGCATCAAAATCAAACTTGTGCAAGATTCCATGGGATGGCTCAAATTTATTTGACGCAAAGCTGGACTCAGCCATCCCCAAAGTTACCGGAGGAAAATCCAGGCTGATTCCCTCCGATGGTAGACCGAAGCCCCAGAGGGGCCCCGCCTACAGGCGTAATCTTCCTGACAAGTACAGGGAAGTTAGATCCTACCGTCCTGGCAGAGAATTCAGGAGGGATTGGAGGAATATTCGACCCTCCTTCACGAGGGTACAGAAAGCCAAGGCCATCACAGCTGGGGAACAACAGGGGACCTACATCCAGTCCTGGACCTAAAAAGGCTCAACTTAAAAATAGTGCCTGTTTAATCCAGTCAAAAAACTAAAACAGCAAAAACAGCAAACAGTGGGGTAACAAAAGCTGACGAGTTTAACATCGACAACCGATGCTTAGTCATAGCTGACTAAGCATCGGTTGTCGATGTGAAACGCGTCAGCTTTTTTCATCCATTGGAGTGCGGCTGTCCATTTTTCTTTCCTTATATTGCACCACGCATTGCCTGCACCCATTTGGGTTTTTGAACTTTACTCACCACTGAAGAGTGTCGTCTGGAGCGACGGTTTTCCCTTTAAGATGATCAAGTAGAGGCCTTCAAAATTGAAAGCCTTAAGTCCATTTTTATGGCGGTGAACATGGGAGACTGGATGTTATCTGTAGATTTATCGGACGCGTACCTTCACGTCCCGATTCACCCTGCCTTCCAAAAGTTCCTTCAGTTCTCAATCAACCAGTGTCATTTCCAATTTCGATGCTGATCATTCGGCATCTCCTCAGCACCCAGAACCTTTACCAAAGTTCTCTTTACCCTGATTGCACTTCTCAGAGAGAAGGGGTTGCGAGTCCATCATTATTTGGACGACATCCTGCTCCTGGCAGTAAATCAGATGACCTTGACTCATCACCGAAGGATATTACTCACAACCCTGCAAAAAAAAAAGGAAGCAGCCCCCAGCCCACGCAAGTCATGGTGTTCCTAGGGGCACAGTTAAGTACCAGACTAACCGGGTACAACTCCCTCTGGAGAAGCTAAAACCCTTAGTCCAGAAGGTACAGAAGCTGTTTCATCCAGACGCCTACCGGCCAGAGCATGCCTCAGTATCCTGGGGTCCATGTCTGCGACCATACCCATGGTACAGTGGTCCCAGTGGCACATGCGAGTCTTACAAAACTCCTTCCTCAGCCAGTGGAATGGAACGTCAATGCCTCAGACCATCCACATACCAAGTTGTGTAAAGCAATCAATATGGTGGTGGACGCACACGTTCGACCTCAGGAAGTTCAGACCAATAGTTCTCCCAAGTCCAAAAGTAGTAACATCAGACGCCAGTCAGAGGGGATGGGGAGCACATTACCTGGACCAGTAGCCCAAGGCCAATATTTTAGAGCTCAGGGCGACCTTCCAAGCTCTCATGGCCTTCGCGCCTCTTCTAGAGGGGAAGAGTGTCCTTATCAGGATGGACAACAAAATAGCAGTGTCATATATCCAGAGACAGGGAGGCACCAGTGGTCGGACGCTTCTGGAGGAGGTTTGCCCTATACTAGAATGGGCACAAGTGCACCTGTTAGATCTGAGGGCAGTGTATGTCCCGGCAGCCAGAATCTGTTGGCTGACTACGTAAGTCGAGAGACACTTTCCGACAACGAGTGGTCCTTGAACCAACAGGTATTCTCCATTCTTACGGAAACTTGGGGAGTACCATAAATCGACCTAGCAGCCACACTGAAGAACTCCAAGTGTCAGAGGTTCCTGTCCAGAGCCCACTCTCCATCAGCCGAAAGAAAAAAACTGCCTAGTCCACCCCTGGAACTGCGAGCTGGGGTACATTTTTCTTTCAACTCCTCTGATTTGAGAGATTCCTGTCCCGGCTTCGGGAAGTCCTCAGCCACGGTTATTGCAGTAATACCGCTCTGGCCGAGGAAGCCATGGTTTATGACCCTGTTACAACTCAGAACACTACCTCCAATTCATCTTCCAGTAACCAGAGATCTCCTATATCAAGGGCAATTCTTCCACCCAGCCCTAGAGAAGCTACATCTGGCAGTTGAGAGGGTTAGGTTAAGGGAACGAGGATGCTCCCAAGTAGCTTCAACCCTAATGCAAGCTAGAAGGAGTTCCACTAATGCCATCTACACTAGGATCTGGGAGAGGTTTGTGTCGATGGCACAGCAAAGAGATTGGAATCCTATCTCTCCAGAACCATCTCAAATTCTGGAATTTCTTCAGTCAGGGCTTAACAAGGCCTAAGTTTGGGTACCCTGAAAGTTCAAGTATCCGCCCTTTCCGCCAAGACGGGTACTAGATGGGCTCTTCATCCTCTGGTCACTCAATTTCTGAAGGCCTGCATGAAGATCAGACCACCTAGGAAGCCAGCTCTTTCAACATGGGATCTCACAGTAGTACTATAGGCCTTGTCAAATCCGCCCTTTTTTTCCATTCAACGTAGTCTCACTATGGAACCTAACTCTAGAGATGACTTTCCTTATTGCTATCACTTCAGCTAAAAGGGTGTCAGAAATTCAAGCACTTATGGCTGCAGAACCCTATTTAGTGTTCTTCCCTGACAGAGTGGTACTGAAACCTTCAGACCGGTTTAGACCAAAGGTAGCTTCCTCCTTTCATTATAACCAGGACATCGTCCTTCCAGCTTTCACTAATGAGAGGGGCGAGCCCCATGCCTTGGATGTCAAATCAACCATCTCCGGGTTACCTCACAGCTACATCTCATCTGAGGAAGACGGATTCTCTCTTGATTATTCCACACAGGAGCAGACGAGGTCAAGCAGCTACCTCCCGTACCATCACCTCCTGGCTTGTGAAAGCTATCAAAAAGGCCTATTTTATTCAGCAACGTACGGTTCCGGAGGGCATCAGGGCTCACTCGGCTAGAGCAGTGGCCACTTCATGGGCAGCATATTGCAGGATTTCACCGGAGATCATATGCAGAGCAGCAATTTGGTCTTCCCGACACACTTTAATTTCTCACTACAGAGTGGATTCTGCGCACTTGGCTCCTGCCGACTTCGGCAGATCTGTTGTTAGAGCCAACTCCTCAGCGCTATAAAGAATAAATATTACTGTTTTCTTGCACCCTCCCGACTGGAAAACGGAAAATTGTATACTCACCTTTCCGTAATATTCCTTTCCTGACGCATCTTCATGGCAGCACACAGATGCCCACCCTACTGTTTTGTTTAGTGATGATATATACTGTACAGAGAATTGTGCAGGGCGTCTCCCCTTCAAATTTATAGCTAACCAATCCTGTCAGGTTGTGGGGGCGGAGTCACAACCCAGTGTGTGCTGCCATGAATATGCGTCAGGAAAGAAAAATTACGGAAAGGTGAGTATACAATTTTCAGTTTTTTTGTCTTTCGCATCCCACATCAATGTGTCCAAGCAAATACAGGCATACCCCACTTTTATGTACACAATGGGGTTTATTTACTAAATCTGGAGAGTGAAAAATCAGGCTCACTTCTGCATAGAAACCAATGAGCTAACCCCAGCCTGTTCAATTAAGCTTTGGTAATAAAACCTGGAAGCTCATTGGTTTCTGTGCAGAAGTGAGACTGATTTTGAGCTTTCCAGCTTTAGTAAATAATCCCCATTGTGTACTTAAAAGTGGGGTATGCCTGTAAATACATAAAACAGATCCCAGTGATGATAGAAATGCATATGTGAAGAAATCCTTAAGGCCCCTTTCACACTGGGGCAGTATGTGTGGTGGTGGTATAGCACCTCTATTTTTAGTGGCGCTATACCGTTGGAATTGCATCGGTATTTGGCTGATAGTGGTGCGGTATTAACCCCCGCTAGCGGCCAAAAAAGGGTTAATACCGCCGACAACGCGCCTCTGCAGAGGCGCATTGCCAGCGGTATTGCCGCGGTGTCCCATTGTTTTCAATGGGAAGGAGCGGTGAAGGAGCGGTATACACACCGCTTCTCTTACCGCTCCAAAGATGCTGCTTGCAGGAGATTTGTTTTTCTTATGCCAGCGCATCGCGGCTTTCACACTGAGAATGCTGGGGCAGGAGTATTTCAGGCGTTATTTATGCTCCATTTTTAGCGCTAAAACACCTGAAATACGCCTCAGTGTGAAAGTGATGGTGTGATCACTCCGTATGTGCTAACAGACCTCAAATCAAGACCTTCAATTTTTTACAGATGGGGTTTACAGTATATTTTCAGATGGGGTTTATAGTATATTTTCAGATGGGGGTCACAGTATATTTTCAGATGGGGGTCACAGTATATTTTCGGATAGGGGGTCACAGTATATTTTCAGATGGGGTTTATAGTATATTTTCAGATGGGGGTCACAGTATATTTTCGGATAGGGGGTCACAGTATATTTTCAGATGGCGGTTAGGGCTGGGGAAAAAATCGTTTTGAATCTTGAATCGAGTTGCAAGGGCAAATCGATTCATATTTTCACCAAAACAATTTTTTTCTCCATAGGACTGGCGCTCTGCTGACTAAGCCGAAGCTGCGGCCTCGCCTAAGAAATGCTACCTGCAGCTCGCCGTGATCATGGGAAAAGGCCGCGAGTCCGGACGCCGCGGACTTGGCCGAAGCCGCAGCCTTTTCCCATGATCTGCAGGCGCCGTTCCTAAGGAGTTGCGGGCAGGAGTTTTTAGGCGAGGCCGCAGCTTCGGCATAGTCTGCGGCCTTTTCCCAGGATCGCGGTAGACTAGGCTGAAGCCCAAAAACTCCTGCCCACAGCTCCTTAGGACCGGCACGGTGTCCATTAGGAAAAATCGCCAAGCTCTAGGTCACAGTATATTTTCGGATAGGGGGTCACAGTATATTTTCGGATAGTGGGTCACGGTATATTTTCAGATGGGGGTCACAGTATATTTTCAGATGGGGTTCACAGAATATTTTCAGATAGGGTCCACAGTATATTTTAGGATAGGGCATTAGACACAGGAAGAGGTGGTAGGGGAGGTTAGACACAGGCAGAGGTGGTGGAGATGGGATTAGAGTAGCATCTATAACTCGACACGTTTCGCGAGCTACTGCTCCTTTCTTCAGGAGTAGATTTTTAGCTGCAGTATCTCTAGAAAAACAAAGTATCAATTGAAAGTACATATCACAAAAAATATCTTTTTGCAAATAGAGGCCCTAGCGGAGCCCCATACCTAGAAATCGGCAAAGCCGAGGTTCCAAAAAGTTATTCCCCCCGGGGTCGGCCACAGGATACAGGAGGGATGGAACTGACAGCAAACCCCTCGGGGAACATGAGAGGGACAGACATGACTCAATAGTGACAGTAGTGTCCACTGATGTGTCTCAGCATTTGGGATAGACCACTGCAATGTAAATATAAATATACATATCTAAGTATTCACATGAATACTGTTGTAGCAGGCAATAAAGCAGTAATGGATAGTCTCCATGTAATGCAAAGCATGGTCAACTATAATATGAATGTAAATATGTATATCTAAATGTTGTCTCAAGTCCTGCCAAAACACACTATGTAATAGTATTGAGTAAATCTACATATTTTGCTGAGCATATACAACTGCAGTGTAAATGTAAATAAAGGTATGTTCATGAATCCTTTAATAGCAGACTGTTAAACAATGTTTAAACCAACATATTATACAGAGCAATCATACAATGCTGTGGTCACAATGAAAGGGAAGTACTATGAATTATGAAAAATGCTTGATAATGTTGAGAAAAAAAAAGAACAAAAACAACAGAAAATTGTGCCAATGCAAAGCCTATAGCAAAGTGCAGAGAGTGAGCATGGGTATGAGATTGTCCCAAAACAAATGGGATATGTGTTGCCTACCAATAAATATGTCCTCCATGTGTAGCATAGAGTGGCAAAATAAAAAGAAGGAAACCCCCATGTCTGTCCTCCCAACTATATTCCCCCACAGACGCCACCGACTACACCCCTAACGCCATGCGAGGTGGCTGATTGTGCAAACGCAATCAGTGCCCAGCACCTGCGAGAGAAGTGCACGCAAACGCCTTCCAGCCACCTGAGATGGACAAGCCACATCCCAATGCGATGACGCCGTTGGAGCGTGGAAGTCACACAAAGGCGTGGAATCAAGCCATGACGTAGTGGCACTGCCAATCTACGGAGATCCTACGACAGGTGTGGTGCCATGGTGCCTATGTGCAAGTAGCCCTACCTGTCAAGCAGAAAGGAGGGGACAGCAAGGGAGGAGACCTCCCCTTTGCACATCACAGCTCCCGGGACAAATAGAAAATGCAGCCACCCCCAGGGCAGACCACAGCTGGAACCAAAGATATTAAAGACACAATAAACGAGTGACGTTGAAACATAAATAATGAAAATTAAATAAAAAAGCAGGCTATATTTTATACTATGTGGCCCAAAAAGGGCATATGGGTGTCTTCCACTCCGGTTCAATACAATTGAAGAGACAGATATTTTAACCTCCCTGGCGGTCTTCACGTGTGTGGCACGGGGTGAGATTTTCATGCTACGATCGGTAACCCCGTGCCACACACGAGCTTTCCTCGCTGGATGCAGAAAAATCGTTTTCTTACCTTTTCTCCGCGATCCACGATGAATCCCCCATACACGGCGGCGAGTCCGCCTGATGCTGTGTACCTCCAATTCCCTTCCCTGCGAGCGTCGCGACGCAGGGGGGCGGAAGGGGGGGGAACGGCGCAATCAAATGTATAAGTGAAACATAGTGAAACCAGTAAAAACACACTGATAAAAATTAAAAAAAAATACAGTGACCTTTGATTGCCCCCCCCAGTGTTTTCTCAAGTGACCTGTCTGCAGATTGCGCTCAGTAACGACACTGGTACTGCAATCATGGCAAAGCGCGCCTCTACACCAAATGCTATGCGACATGCTGCCAAACAGGACAGCGAGCGATCCCTTGCGGAGGAGCTGAGCGACAGCGACCGTGGGAAAGCTTGTCATCGGATGAAGAAAGGATGCGAGTGACGATCCTGCACCTGTGCCCACATGTGCGGACTTGGTGCCATTGATGCGCTACAGAGACGTAGCGCCCCCAAGGTTTCCCTTCACAGGATCACCTGGGATAAAAGTGGACATAGAGGGGACAATCCGTTGGATTACCTCCGCTTTTTTTGACGGATGAGGTGTCACAAAATAGTGTTGGAGACAAAGGTATCAAGTCAGCAAGCTGCTACCCATCAGCTATTTTCGCGGCGCAGAAAATGGGAGCCTGTGCCAGTGATGATATTTGAAATTCCTTGGCCTCCTAATTTTACAGGGAGTGGTGGGGAAACCACTCAAAAGTGACTGGACCACAAATAAATTATGGCCACACCTTTTTTTGGACGGTAATGTCCGAATATCGATTTTCTTTGATTATGAAGTATTTGCACTTCGCAAGTAATGAGGATTCAGAACAATCTCATCCAGTCCAAAGCTAAAAAAAATTTGGGATGTTTACCAAATGATACTGCAGAACTTCCAGCAGACCTATGTTCCTGAGCGGGCATTACTATTGACGAAAGTCTGTGCTATAAAGGTAGTAGTTGGATACAATTTATTGCGTCTAGCGCGCTCCTTTGGGATCAAATCCTTTATCTGTGTGAATCCAGCTCTGGGTATATTTGGAAAGTAATGTACACTGGGAAAGGGACCAAATTCTCCCCGAGATTTAGTTTTTTTGGGATGGCAAGCGCGTCGGTTCTGTCATTGATAGAGCCCTTGCTCAACCAGGGCTACTGTCTCCTACAGACAATTTCTACCTTCCCCAGAACTGTACAGTTCCTGCTTATGAACAAGACGGACGCTTATAGAACGTGAGCTAACCGGCGGGACATGCCGCAGGATTTTACAACAAAAACTAGATAAAGGAGAAGTTGCTGCATGGCAAAAAGGGAAAATGTTGCACTAAAGTGGCGGGCAAAAAGGACATTTCCCTGATGAGCCAGTGCACAATACCTCGACCGCATGGTGCATACCAGAGGTGGAAAAGATGTGAGAAAGCCCCAAGTTGTATTGGACTACAACCACACAATGGGAGGTGTGGACAGGGCGGACCAAGCCATGACATTTTATCCACTATGCGAAAGCAGCAGAAAAAATATTATAAAACATTTTTCAGAATCTCTTGGAGCAATGTCTGTGGAATGCATTCATCCTGCTGAAAAAAAAAAAAAGCCAGGTCTATGGTCCATGCGACTTTAGTGAGGTGGCAGAACAAATTTTTTAAAACGCCAGACGCCAACAGCGGAACCGTTCTGGACACGGGCTTCTGGTGTTGTAAATCCTAGCGCCTGACTGGTGTCATTTCATGGACTATTACCACCCATGCAAAAAAATCAGCACCCTCACGGATGTGTGTGGTTTGCTGTCCAAGCGCGACAACAGCGGAAACAAAATACGCAAAGAAACGCGCTTATTTTCGATGCGACGTTGGACTTTGCGCCATTCCTTGCTTCAAAGAATTTCATACCCGAGACATTTACAAAAAGATTTTGCACACTTTTTTGACCCCCCAAAAAATCTGAGTTTATGAATATATTATTTGTTAAAATGTATTGAATAAAAAGTATTGTTATTATTAAATTATTATTTGTTATTATTTATTATATTATAATTTATGATTTTGGTTTCAAACTTTGTCTAGTCTACTAGAGACTCTGGTTTGGACAGATTTAGGTGGTTATTCTAAGAATGCAAGCCTGCAATTAAAACGCCAAATTCCCTTGCAAATAATGGACCGCTTTTAGCACCTAAAATCTGAAAGAATCATACCGCCAGGGAGGTTAAGTGATATGTACTTTCGTTTCAATGGTTTTTATTTTAAGTTTTCAATTTTCCATATTAGAAAAGAATACAAAACATATAAACAATTTTGTGGCAGTAATTACCACTCCTCTCATTAAGGCAACCATACTCCTCCTATGATACAGTACTGACATAATGCCTTCGGGGATGCAATGTATATTAACAAAACAACTACAAACAAGTGAGGTCTGAATTTAAGCTAGATAAGCATTTAAGGCTACAGGCTGACACTCTCCATCATCCTAATCAGGTACAACCAAGAGGACAATTGCACTCAACGAGAGGTAGTTTAAGAAGAAAAGAAAATAATAAAGAAAGAAGTTGAAATTTAGAAAGTGACCCTTACACCCCAACCCCTGCCCCCCGCCGGCCCCCACAATGTTGTGGTCCCGACTCTCCCGTTAGATACTGGATCCAGGGACTCCTTTTTTTTTCAAACTGTAACATTTTATCATTGAAAGTTGCAGTCATTCGTTCGTTAAGCATAATCCAGGAGAGTTTGTGTTTGAGCTGGTCGAATGGCACCACCGCCGACCTCCATGATTTTGCAATGGTAGTTTTAGCCGCTGTAAATACAAATGTTATGAGACGTCTTTGATATTTTGAGGCTGAGTCCAACTCGGACCCCAGCAGTGCCTGTCTGGGAGATTTAGTCAGGTTCACTTGGGTGAGGGAATACACAAAGTTGTAGACACTGATCCAATATCGTCTCACCTTGGGACACTGCCACCAGTGATATGTACTTTCAATGGATACTTTGTTTTTCTAGAGATACTGCACCTAAAGTTCTACTCATGAAGAAGCAAGCAGTGGCTTGCAAAACGCTACGAGTTATAGATGCTAGTATAACTCATTGTATATAACAACATGTGCATGTTTTTCAAGCAATTTGTCATCATGCTTATAGCTTGGCTTTTATGTCTATGTATTTACTCAGGTTTCAATAAACCATGTTACTATGTTTTACTCTACTTTGTTGGCCCCCATGCTTGCCTCATTTAAAATCCCAAATGGGCAACTTTCTCTTTGTTGCATTGTTTAGGGATGGAGGTATGTCATGGGTAGTATCAGACCTGTCTCTTCTATTGTAATACATAGCTATAGGTTTTGTTCTCCCTCCTACTATTAAGACCCATGTTTTTGTATCGTGTTTGATCTTAAAGGAGTTGTAAAGGAAAAAAAAATGTTTTGCTGAAATGACTGTTTACAGGGTACAGAGACTTAGGCCCGGATTCACGTACCCGGGCACATCTTTGTGCGGGCGTAGCGTATCTTCTTTACGCTACGCCGCCGCAACTTAGAGAGGCAACTGCTGTATTCACAAAGCACTTGCTCCCTAAGTTACGGTGGCGTAGCGTAAATGGGCCGGCGTAAGCCCACCTAATTTAAAGTAGCAAGGCAGTGGGCGTGTTTTATTATAATGACCCGTGACCCCATGCAAATGATGGGCCGAACGAACGGCGCATGCGCCGTCCGTGGACGTATCACAGTGCGCATGCTCAGAATCACGTCGGATAGAATGCCTAAGTGACGTTGGCGTGCAATGCCTACGATGTGTGAACGTAACCTACTCCCAGCCCTATTCACGTACTACGTAAACGGTGTAAACGACGTAAAATTTGACGGCGACGTTCCCTGGCCCATACCTTAGCATTAGATGCGCCTCATATAGCAGGGGTAACTTTACGCCAGATGTAAGCCTTACGCAAACCGCGTATATGAAGCGGCCGGGCGCATCTACATTCGTGAATCGGCGTATCTTGCTCATTTGCATATTTATAATCGGAACGCCGAATGCGTCCAGTGTAACTATGCGCCCACGATATGCCGGCGTAGGCAAGTTACGTCGGACGGCTGAAGCCATGTTTTTAGGCGTATCTCGCTTTGTGAATCGGCGAAAAGATGCGACTGCGCACAATTAAAATTACGGTGGCATATCTGGAGATACGCCAACGTAACTCCTTTGTGAATCTGGGCCACAATAGTTAACTGATTCCTTTTAAAAACGATTAAAAATAGATAAAAATCAATCATATAATGTACCTACAGTTTTAGTTTCATTTTTGCATGCTGTTTCCTGCTTCTACGATGTACAGAGCCACAGAGCCAATACAGGGCAGTGATGGTTTGGAAAATGAAACTGATTGGTGCTGAGGGGTTTTAGACACACAGTAATCACACCTCCTTGATTAGTGACCACAGAGAGAAAGCTACTAGTACTTTGGTTATAAGGAAACAGACAACCAGGAGATTCTGTGGAGATCAGAGAAGAATTGCAGCAACTTGAGAGCAAAAGCGAACAATTAGGACATGAAAACAGCACTGCATTAAGGTAAAGGAAGCTATTAAGATAAAAAAAAAAAAATCCTTTACAAACCCTTTAATTGTATGTATGTGGCCTGATTACTCTTGATACTTTTATTATTGCTATGCATTACCTACTGTCACAAGCATTAATATGATCAAGCTCCTCTGACCCGTTTGTATTTACTGACATGTTTTTGCTTTTATAGATATGTTTTTTTGTGACTGCAAAACCAATTAAAAAGATTAAACAAACTTTTTGTACCGGTGTATGCATGACTCTAAATTGTCTATCAGTTCTCATTATTGCTATATCACATGTGATGTTACTGACTGTGGTTTCTTTTCATAAGCTTAGACTCATATGCTACAAGGTGCACTTTTTCACTCACCTCACATGTCCCTTTACATTTTTTGAGTGGTTTACCTACATCAATAGTTAGGTGGCTAATGATGGTTTATATTTCCCTGCCACCAGCAGACCCTCATCTCCATGATTCAGCTGTGGGGACAGGGTGAAACCTCATGATCTATGTTCTGCTATTCCACGGGGTTCACCTCTTGGGCTGAGGGTGATTTAACCCCTACTACTGTTTAGCCTAGGTGGAGTGCCCTCTGTACTCTTTGCTATATTACTTTCTACCCCCTTATCTTTTCCTTCTCTCTTTTTGCCTTATTTATGTGTTTCGTAAAAACATAGCTTTATTTTACTTCACCACAAAAGAAATATGCAATCCAGGCAGAATACCTCTTAGTGAAAAAATATGATTAACACGCTGTTATAAGCCTTTTGCCCCGTACACACAAGACAAGAAAACCGTGGATTTTTTCTGACGGAATGTTGGCTCAAACTTGTGTTGCATACACACGGTCACACAAATATTGTCTAAAATTCCGACTGCCAAGAATGCAGTGACATACAAGACGTACGGCGAGCCGAGATCAATGAAGTTCAATAGGCTCTTCTGCTTGATTCTGAGCGTGCATGTTTTTTTGCGCTTCGGAATTGCATACAGATGAGCAGATTTTCCGACAAGACCTTTTTCGGTTGGAAAAATAGAGAACCTGCTCTCAATCTTTTGCTGGCTGAAATGGATGGAGCATACACACGGTCGGAATATCCGACCAAAAGCTCACATCCAACTTTTTTGACTGAAAATCCTATTGTGTGTACAGGGCATTATTGTGTTCTATCCAGGTGATCCCCACCCAGAAGGCAAATGGTGGGGTCTACCGAGTACACATATGCTTTATAAGATGTTAAAACAATATGGAGGCATTTTTGTTTAATCCTTATCGCCTGAAAATGGCAAATCTTGCTTCTCTTTTATACAAAAGCTGCATTATGTATACGTTATGTCTGTAAGTTTGACAAACTTCTCTGTATTCTTGATTCAGGCTCTTCTTTAAATAAAATAATATTGAATTAAAATAATACCTGGTGACCCTGCCATGAAAGTATTTATCAAGGTTTTTTCTCCTACAGGGTAACAACACTATTTCACAAAATTCTTCAAATTGTGCTCCGGATTGTTCTTTTTGTTCTCCCACGAAGAGCTAATTACCATGTACTGAAACGTGTCGAAATGCATGTAACTTGCATTTTCATGCACTGCCATTGTTGTCAATAGAGCCTATAATGCAGGCCAACAAACCAAAAAACAGACTAGTACCATTTAAAAAAAAAAATCAAAAACATAAAGGATCATGCTTGGAGACTAAAGAGAAAAAGTGATGAAGTTGGAGAAAGACATCAAGGTTGATTTAATAAAGGAGTTGAGAATATTCACTTAATAAATTGTGGTTGTGGTTTTCACATGACTGGATAATTGGAGTGAATATTCACGCATTTTATTAAGTGAAGATTTTCAACTCCTTCAGTAAATCAGCCTAAGTGGCACTGAGAATGAATGATGTGGAGTTTGGATGATGTATGGTAAATTGTGGAATTTTGCAAAGACTGTACACAATGAAAAAGCAAGATATTTCTGAAATTGTTTCTGTTAAAGTATTTATCCAAGTGGCTAATTGTACTTTTCTTCTTGATTTTTATCTTATGCAGTCTTTGTACCTAGATGCCATTAACTGATCAGGTAATAAAGAAGTTAATGAGTTTTGCTCCTCCCTTTGATGTTTGTCACATTGTCACCTCTCCCTGACCTCTGGCCACCTTTAACTTTTTTTCTAGTTTTTGCCATTGCCTTAATGTCTGATTTATGATGTACCAATGAAAAAGGTCAAGTCTTCTTTTATGGTTTGCTTTCTTTTCAAAGCTCTTTGCTGATCAAGTACAGAGCAGAAATCTACTCTCTCTTTCTGCTATAACCAAACATTTTACAAACTGAAACCAGTTTTATGGATGCTTCTATTTGCAGTACCTAACAAATATTTACCAACTCCATATCCACGTACATTAGGCATGGCAGATTCTGTTCCTTACCCATTAAATCATCATCTAGAGTCTAGCAATAATTGGTAAAACAAAAAAAAACATGATATGTCCATAAACAGTTAATACTGAAATCAGTCAGCATCCCCGAAACTAGGCAACCAGTATGGGCCAAATCATACTATCTGTCAAATATATCACTGGACTAACAGTGGACTATTCTAAGATGACTAATAGCACTCAGAAGCTTAGAAAATAGTACGATCATAGTACTGACAATCAAAGGCACTTTTTTTTTCCCCACAAAATTGATCATGGAGTTAAAAAAGTCAAACCGTCAAGAGTGTAATGAGACAACATGGGTACTTTTGCTTCATAGGTACATAGAGGTTGATTTACTAAAACTGGAGAGTGCAAAATCGAATGAAGTTCTGCATGACGTGCGGTCCGTGACGCACGCACGCCGAGGGAGGGGCTGGTCCGCGCCACGATCGAGGCCAGGGGAAAGAGTGCTCCGGAACATCTATGGAGAGCCGGCGGCTTCAGCGCAGCGTGAGAGGCTGCAACGCAGACGCCGCCAGCTGATCGCTCACCCACCCGCCCGCAATACCTACGCGGCGACCTCCCCTCCCCTCATCAACGGACGCCGGAGCCGACATTGAGAAACAGACACTGGCATAGGCTTGGCTCAGGACCGGGAGTCACCCCAAACACCGCCCCCCCCCCACATACAGGAGATCTCAGCACAGACAAGGTAATACCTGGTCCAGCTCCGCAGCACCGCTGCAGTCCAACTGGAAGCCCCACAATCAGACAGTGGAGGGGTGAAGAGCAGAGCGGTAAGAACAATCAGATCTGATTTACTGTGATTACAAATGGTCTTCCAGGACTGATGTCTACCTGCCTATTAGGGCCGCAGTGCTGTGCATACCATCTATGTCAGCTTAGAGACATAGGTTTATAAATATGAATATAGCTCCTGTCTCTCCTGGTCTGGTAAGGACTCCTCCCCTCCCTGGATGTGTTTAACCATGGACTGGGGCTGGTAGAGCAGCAAAGACTGGGTCTGGACCAATTTTTCTCAGGCTATACCACAAATGTGCATTAAATGTTTGATACTTGATAACCGATGCTAGTGCTTCTGCTGCTAGGTAGCTAAACGAGCAAATACATAGACTCCCGATCCCCCCTTTTTTTTTTTTTTCGTTTTTTTCGTTATTTTTTTTTTCCTCTTCTATACATGACTCGGGCTAATAGCCCTGCCATATACACCGGCCGCTGAAGTTGTGGGTGTGAGGAGGAGGGGAGAGGGAAGGGGGAAAGGGGGAAAAGGATAATAATAGCAATCATATCAAGTATACTGGATTTCATTTCTGCAATCGCCCTTGTGTACCACTGACTAAAGGTCTGTCCAGGTTTTTTCTTTCTGTGTTTTTCCCTTGTGTGGAGGGCCTTGACTATGACAAAGGCCTAGGGCCACACAGAAGGGAGTCATTAGGACAGGGCCTTGGCCTTGGTGCCGTTCGTTGCAGAACAGCCCTCCCCCCGACTGGAGGGGTCACCCTCGATCCATTGGCAAGGAGGTACTTCCTTGATACCCTCTAATATATGGCCTAAAAAAGAGAACGGTGAAACCAGCTAATCAATCAACCCCTGTGAGATATTGATTCACCTGCTTTGCATTATATAATAAGCCCCTAATTAAAAAAAAAAAGGAAAAGGAAGAAAAAAGGGAACAAGCTAACTGTTCTGTCAGGCTGAAGAGATCACCGCGTAAGAGTCATTCTAGTTGAGGTTCAGTTGAGAACCTCAAAACGTTTAAACGTACGCTAGGGGAAAGGAACATAGTAAGATAGTCCCCTATAGAGGTGATCTTCTGAGAGAAGATATAGGGGTCATCACCTGCTTTCTCCTCTCTTAAGCTCTCCCAAGGGCGAAGACTATTTTTAAGAGGAAAAAATCACAGGGGGGAACCAGGCCCTACTGATGTAAGGGAGCTGAAATCAACCCCAAGGAACAAGGAGACTGTAAAGCTGGGGAAGCGAATCAGAACCAGATCCCGATACAACATGAGTAAGATAACTAGGGGTACGGCTCCAAAAACACCTAAGGATGCTCCTGCAACCAGCACAATAAGACAATATATGTCCCCGGGAGGAGGTACCAATAGCACTGTAAACGAAAAGAAAATTGGAAAAGCCGGGACTTCAAAAAAAGGAGGGGGAGGAGCAAATTCACAACCCACAGATGTGTCCACGGATGGTGAACAGGAAGTAAGTCACGTGGAAGAAGGGAACGCAGAGCGGCACATACCAACAATGGGAGATCTGGATTGAATGCTCAGAAGGTTGGAAAATGCCATTAAAGAGGAAATCAGCGGCCTGAGAGCAGACATAAATCATATTCTGTCTAGAGTAGAGGAAGTGGAAAAAAAAATGGAACAACAAGACTCTGAACTACTTCAACTTAAGAACCAATACGCAGCAATGAAGCTGCACCAAAGGAACCTTCAATATCGAATAGAGGACCAAGAAAATCGGAATCGAAGACAAAACCTAAGAATTAGATCTATAAAGGAAGTTAGGGGGGAAGATTTAAGACTCATCATGAACACATTGTTCACCCCCCTCCTTGGAGACAAGGCCGGGAAACCCCTCAAAATCGAGCGGGTGCATCGCCTAGGCAGACTCAAAGAGAACACTAGCGAAAGACCAAGAGATATCATTGTTAGGTTCAGACATTATGAGGATAAGGAGGAGATCTGGTTAAAATTATGAAGAAAGCCGCCTCTAATCCACAACGAGACTGAGATACAAATCTTTCCCGACTTGGCCTGGGAGACCTTAGCCAGGAGGAGACATCTCAAACCCCTCACTGAGCAGCTGAGGATACACAACATTAAATACCAGTGGGGTTACCCAGCATGTTTGGTTGCTCAAAAGGAGGGGATTTCTGCAAAGTTAATTTTTCCAGAAGACCTTCCCATTTCCTGTGGCAAATTAGATTTGCCAAGAATAGAAATCCCTGGCTGGATAGAGTGAGCAAGGAGAGGGGGAGGGAGAGTGTGGTTTTGGGAATGTGGAGAGGGCTGGGGAGGGTGGCTCCCTAGGCCAAGGGTAGTACCCCCGCCTAGCAAAGACCGGGTCCGGGGAGAGGGGAGGGGCCCAGGTGGGGGAGGCGTGGGTTAGCACCACCTCAAAAAAAAAAAAAGAACCGGTGGTCATGGGGCATGAGGACCCCCACGGTTTAGAGGGGGCGGGTAATGGGAAGGTGGCTCCTAGGGACTCCATAGGAAATTTCAAGATTGCTAGGTCCAAATGGCGGAAGTAAAGTTTCTATCCTACAATGTAAAAGGCCTGCACTCCAGCGGGAAAGAATGCAGATTCTAGAGGAAATCAAACAATACAGGGCAGATGTGATCCTTCTACAGGAAACACATCTGACCCTGAATTCAAACATAAAATTGTATTCTCCCACATATCCCACCTGGTATTATGGTGACGCCATAACAAATCGCGCCCGAGGAGTGGCCATCGGCTTTGCCAGAGGGGTAGATTTTGCCCTTACGGCAAGACTGACGGATCCTGAGGGTAGATACTTATTCCTGAAAGGTTTAATTAGAAATATTACATACACCTTCGCAAATATATACGCCCCTAACGGCCAGCCTATACCGTTCTTAAATAAGATCTTAGACAAAATTAGAACATTTGCAGAGGGTTATATCATACTGATGGGAGACTTAAACTTTGTTCTAGACCCCAAAGTAGATAGCACATGCCCGAGGAGGGACATAAATAACACATGCCTACAAAGAATTAAACGAAAAATGGTGGAGTGCCAGGTGGTCGATGTCTGGAGGGCCTTCCACCCTAGGAAGCGGGATTATACGTTTTTCTCTCCACCCCATGGAACGTACTCCAGAATCGACTATGCGTTGATAGACCATAGACTGCTAGACTACGTCACTGAAACAGAAATAGGGATAATGACAATATCAGACCATGCTCCTATTATGATGAAAATCAAAACACTTCACATAGACAGTAAGCAGATGACGTGGCGCCTCAACGACTACTTGATTTGAGATGAGACGGGAGTCGAGCGGGTGGAGAAAGAATTAAAACAATTCTTCGAAATTAACGACACTAGCGAAATCTCCATGGCAACGCTGTGGGAATCGCATAAGGCATTTATTAGAGGGATTTTAATCGCAGAAGGGTCCCGAAGGAAAAAGGAGAAAAATAGACAGCGGGACACTTTGGTTAAAGAGATAGCAGATCTAGAACAAAATCACAAAGAAAGAGGGCAAAAAGAGACATTCCTAAACTTAACAATAAAGAGAAACAAACTAAAAGAGATAATGGAATTAGAGGCCAGGATTAAATTAAATAATATCTCCAGGGAGAGGTATATTTGGGGCAACAAACCAAGTAAATACCTGGCAAAAATGGCACAAAAAAAAACAACTAGGAATTGCATCGAAAAAATCAAGCGACAAAATGGTGAATTAGTATATGCGACTGCGGACATTGCAGCCACTTTCGAGGAGTACTATGAAGAGCTCTACACGATAAAGAAAAACGATGGGCAAGATGGAGCAAGGGAGGAGAAGTTAAGGGACTTTCTAGACAGAGCTGATCTACCTAAAATAGATGCGGGTGAAAGATCAAACCTAGATAGACCGATTACTGAAGTAGAAATAAAAAACTAAACTGAAACTGCAGGTACGAAATATTAATACCTAGATTATGTGATGGCCTGGGTGAATATTTAGCTTATCTGTTTTTAATCATTTCTCTTTTGAATATAGATACTAAACTCTTTGAATCAGTTAACTATTATAAAAGTGTAATGATGAGCGCAAACTTAAACGAAACTAAATAATCAATCCAAACAAACAAGTGAGCATCACTATAAAAATAGTGATTAAACTGAAAATCCAAAATATGTGCAATACAGTGCAGCAGCAAATGTCCCAAATAGGTGATAATCCAAATATGTGCAATAAGTGCAACAACAAATGTCCCAAATTAGTGAAATCCAGTGGGGAGACTAACATAAATCGATCAGTGACAAGGCTTCTATCCATGTAACAACAAACTC
The DNA here is from genome assembly GCA_029574335.1 of Rana kukunoris. NCBI lineage: Eukaryota > Metazoa > Chordata > Amphibia > Anura > Ranidae > Rana > Rana kukunoris. The sequence continues at coordinate 289,294,793 of CM056049.1, forward strand.
ATCCAGATGAGACTTCACAGATGAACGTGCTCACAGAGCGATTACCTTCCACAAGGAAGAAAGGGGCATCGAACACGTGCAATGATGATCCTGTAGGCAGCCGCCTCCAATGCAATCCTTAAGCCAGTCTCAGCCACATTCAACGTCCGGTCGAAAATGTAACGGATGTTCAAAAGGGAAAATGAAGCTCACATAGTGAAGTACGTAAACTTAAAATGGTTTAATAAAGTAAACACACTTACAGAAAGAAAAACAAATAAAAACACCAAAACAATGGCACTTCCGGTCGGACGGTCAGGGTGTCACGTCACTTCCGGTTGACCTTACGCGTGATTTCATCAGAGGTTACCAAGGGCCTATCAGATACATTCTTTTATAGGTGAAAAGCGGAAATCGAATTGCGGCCATTTTCGATACTCCGTCGAAAACGGAAGTGTCTCTGCGGCCATTTTCGATATGGGAAACCTGTAGAATTCCGGTAATATACACTATTCCGAAAGTGCATAAAGACAAGGTCAACCCACCCGGTAGACCTATTGTTAACGGGATAGATTCCCTTACAGCGAGGATGGGTCAATACCTTGACTGTTTTTTACAGCTAGCTATTCAACAGACCAAAGCATATTTGAGAGACACCAAACATGTTCTACAGTTGTTGGAAGAGGTGCCTGTAGTGGAAGGAGAGACTTTGATTGCCACTGCAGATGTATCTTCTCTATACACGATTGTACAACATCATCAAGCTTGCAGTGCTACCAAATGGCTCCTCAAGAATTATACCTTACTTATCTGTAAGCAACGAAAATTTCTCATTAAGTGCCTAGAATTTTGCTTAAAGTCCAACTATTTCTGGTACAACCAGTCTTATTATAACCAAAGCACGGGCATCGCCATGGGCGCTAAATTTGCTCCTTCGGTTGCCAACGCCTTCATGGCACAATGGGAAGAAGAGGCGATCTATTCGTGTACCCCCATTGAGCTAATCTTTTATAAAAGATATATCGATGACATGCTGATGGTATGGAAGGGTACTAAAGAAACATTTGAGAAATGTTGTGCAGATTTAAATGTTAATGATAAGAATATCAATCTGGTTTTCCATATCAGCGATAAGGTAGTTAATTTTCTTGATTTGGATATCACTATAACATCTAACAAGCTTATTACGAAAACACATTTTAAGAGTGTCGACTCAAATAGCTATTTATCTCTAAATAGTTGCCAATGTGAAAAAGCAGCGGGACATGACGGCCCCTGCCATCATCTTGGATTACAATATCCAATAAAGGGATGTGGCAAAAGTACTTAAAAGACACTGGCATGTGTTGAAGGGGGATAGGCATTTGAAATCTATCTTGCCCGAAATGCCCAATATTGTGTATAAAAGAGCCCCCACTATTAGGGACCTACTTGTGTAAAATGTAGTGGATCCTCCACCCAAAAGTGGGTATACGTTTTTCACCACTAAAGGATTTGTTCCGTGTAAATATTTTTATGCCTGTAAACGGTCGAAGTGTCCTCAACAGAAGAGGACACAATTTATAAGCACTCACACCAATGAGTGCCATCAAATAAAGAATTTCATTAGTTGCCATACAGAAGGCGTAGTGTATGTGTGGCAATGTAGTTGTAACCTACAATATGTAGGAAGGACAAAAAGAGCATTAATGGTCCGTATAAAAGAACATGTTGTGAATATCGAGAATGGCTTCACTAAACATAGTGTTAGCCGACACTTTCTGGAGAAACATAAGAAAGACCCCAGACATCTGACCTTTTGGGGGATAGATAAATTTAATAAGCCCTGGAGAGGAGCCCATTTGGTTAGGTCCATCAGCCACATGGAATCCCAGTGGATCCATTCTCTGAATACCATGGTCCCTTATGGATTAAACCCATTTGATCACCCCGGTTTTTCCCATTAGTATATCATCTAATTCTATTTTAGCCTTTTATTGTTTTTTTTGGGCCACTGTACTTATTTTATTTTATTTTCTATCTTTATTGAGTGGTAACTTGCATCAAATAAGCACAGTATTGACTTACATGCGAGGCATAGACATCCAATCTACTTGTATGTACTTTGTATGTCTAATACTGCTTTTCACACAAGTTTAGTGACTATGTGCAATCTCCAACACTGGCACTCCACACAAGTGCATTCGCTGATGATTCGGCTTTACAGTCACTGATTCGCCTCTCTTTCCTGAAATGACCTTTATGGCATTACATATTCGATGTCTCGTCGAATATGATAGGGAGTTTGTATTACATATGAACACAGTAATGTAGGTGCTTCATTATATATTTTATGATTTATTCATTATTTATATCATTGTTTTGGTATACTGGTATCTGTTTTGTAAATCCCTGAATACTATTAGCCGTTTTCCCATATCGAAAATGGCCGCAGAGACACTTCCGTTTTCGACGGAGTATCGAAAATGGCCGCGATTCGATTTCCGCTTTTCACCTATAAAAGAATGTATCTGATAGGCCCTTGGTAACCTCTGATGAAGTCACGTGACGCGACGCAACGCGTAAGGTCAACCGGAAGTGACGTGACACCCTGACCGTCCGACCGGAAGTGCCATTGTTTTGGTGTTTTTATTCGTTTTTCTTTCTGTAAGTGTGTTTACTTTATTAAACCATTTTAAGTTTACGTACTTCACTATGTGAGCTTCATTTTCCCTTTGGAACATCCGTTACATTTTCGACCGGACGTCGAATGTGGCTGAGACTGGCTTAAGGATTGCATTGGAGACGGCTGCCTACAGGATCATCATTGCACGTGTTCGATGCCCCTTTCTTCCTTGTGGAAGGTAAGCGCTCTGTGAGCACGTTCATCTGTGAAGTCTCACCTGGATGAGTTCGTTGTTACATGGATAGAAGCCTAGTCACTGATCGATTTATGTTAGTCTCCCCACTGGATTTCACAAATTTGGGACATTTGTTGTTGCACTTATTGCACATATTTGGATTATCACCTATTTGGGACATTTGCTGCTGCACTGTATTGCACATATTTTGGATTATCAATTTAATCACTATTTTTATAGTGATGCTCACTTGTTTGTTTGGATTGATTATTTAGTTTAGTTTAAGTTTGCGCTCATCATTACACTTTTATATCCTATCTCTGTTGTTAGCACATACTCGATTTGAGCCGCATGTAATTAGTTTAATTATTTATTTTATTGGGTCTATTCACTGTTGGCTAGCGCTTTAGTTTTTCCTTTAGTTAACTATTATGTCTCTATACTCTGTAAACAGTCATTTCAGCAAAAAAAAATAAATTTGCTTTATAACTCCTTTAATCCCACTGATGCAGGACATTTTCCTTTCCCACTGGCCACAGTCCGGCTTCCCTAAATTTTAAAGGACAGTAAATTGGCCATCTGTTTATAACGTTTGGAGACTACAGCTCTACTCTATTGGTTAAGGATACAAAGCTGATTCTTTTCCATAAATTGGTTACAGTATGAAATCCTTGTATTAAAGTAGTTCTATTATATAAGCTTTAATATGTTAATTGTGTTTCAGGAGGGTGTTTTGAACCTTTTTAAAATGATCAACTTCAAAAACATGTGGTCATATGTGGTGCTAAGAAGGTCTTTATTTCGGCATTTCCTGTTATAGAGTAACAACTGTCTCCCATTTACAATCCTTTGTCATTACCCTGTCAAGCTACAAGGTGCTGTGCCAACACACTTTATACAACGATGGTCCAATGTTGCCACTATCAGGGATCCAGTCAAAAGCAATAATGTGCAGCAATGTGGCTGATAAAGGCTGGAAGAGATCAGTTGAACTAAGATGCAACTCTGGACAGAAACATGGTGGAAAAGCTGTAGTTTAAAAAAAATGTATATTTGTTTATGATACACAAAGCAAACTAAATGTCATCCAGTTAGGGTTTAGATCTATTTTAATACAAGTTTGTGTCAAATTCAGAGTATGCAAAGACTAAAACTTGGCTGCAACGATTGCCAAGAGAACAATGTTGCCACAAGTCAATGACCCAGATATGCAGTGGTGTATTTACATATCCTTATTTAACAAAAGACATGCCAGAACCTATTACAAATACACGGATACAAATTCTCGACTATAGACCACCCTAAAAAAAACAGAAGTTTAGTGAGAAAAACAACAAATACTGTAGTTTTTACTATGTTGGCGTGGGAAATTACTTTCTTTGTATTTAACACAAACTGATATGCATCTGAGCTATATGCAAGGGCACATATTAAATATATGCCCTTGCATATAGCAGTAGGCATTTCTTTCTCAGCTTAGTGATTTTACCTGATATATCATTTATGGCTTATGATACTTTTAGCAGTGAAACCACAAGTGTGGTTTCCGTATTTGTTTTAAAAGAAGTTAGATGTGAGAAATCTGTCACTCATATGGGTCCAATATCCACTTGGACAGAAAATGCTAACATAAGACCTGCCACATAAAAAGTCTTTTGATTAATGCTTCCTGCTTTAGTTTTTTCTGCTTAAGTAGACGATCACCTCTTCATTTTTTTACGAGTTGAGGTATTGACATGCAAGTCTATTTATTAGAAATACAACCGCAATTTGACTGTGCTCATACCGCACCGTGAACACAGTGATGTTTATAGGTTTTCCTAATTGGGGCGTCAGTTGTGGTGGTGGCTTGAGTGCCATGAGAACAAGGTTCATTTTATAGTACACAGTGGCAGATTCAGAGCTTCAGTGCAGGCTTCGTTTTATTTTGCAGTGTTTTCTTTCACTTTCTTTTGGACATGGTCCGATATCAAGAAAGTTAAACACATCCAGACATGCTTTTTGCATTTATACTGACTGTATAGCAACTTTAATAAAATATTAGGAAAGAAAAAAAAAATGAAAAAAAAGACTGGCTCATAACAAAATTTGTTACCATTGCCAACATGTTGGATAAGTTGTAATTCTGATGAATCTAAGACCAATGAAATCATATCTTACAAAGGGGGACACACAATTCTTGTACTGCACACGTATTCGATGGCAAAAATGCAGATAACAGATGAAAGAATTTTAAAACACAACATACATGTTATATACACCTATTAAAGCTTGTAAGTCATTGATGTAGTGGCTGCATTTGTTTTCATGTTACAGGTTAAAGTGTTACTAAACCCACTACAGGAAAATCAGTGTGTATATGCAGTAAAGCATGCTTGTTATACTCACTGTGGAACCTAAGGGGTTAGTTCTCTGCATTGCGTAAAATTGCTGTTTGATCCTGTATGCACAGATCCTCCTCTTCTTCGACTGACTCCAAAACAGGTTCGGATAAAAACAAAACAGATTCGGATAAGGCACATGCTCAGTTTGGTGTTTGTTTTTGTTTTTTGGGAGAGTGCATGTGATCAGCACAGGGCCAATCAGCACTAGACAAAATCCATCAAGAAAATTGGTGGCAGAGCTTTTTTGCCGAGGAAAACGGTCGTGTGTATGTTTTTCGTCGAGAAAACTGTTGTGTATCTCGATGAGAAAAAAAGTGAACAAGTTCTCTTTTTTCTCGTCGGCAGTCTCAATTTCCTCGTCGTGTTCCTCCTCCGGCTGGTTTACAACAAGAAACACGTTTGTGTGTATGCTTAGAAACCCTCGCATGTTCAGAATAAAGTATGAGACGAGAGCGCACCTTCGGTAAATGTAGCGTTCTTAATGGAGATAGCACATTTGTCATGCTGTAACAGACTGCAAAGCGCGAATCATCTCTCACCAAACTTTTACTAACAGGCGGCAATACGAGATTAGCAAAAGCAGCCCCAATGGTGGCGCCAATGGAATAGAACTTACCCTTTATAGTGCCGTTGTACGTGTTGTACGTCACCGCGTTTGAGAACGACGAGATTTTGTCTTGACAGTGTGTACGCAAAGAAAGCTTGACAAAATTCTTGACAAGCCTGACAAGAAACTTGTTGAGGAAAACAATGTTTCTTCTACGACAGTATTCTCGGTCGTGTGTACGAGGCCTGACTGTTCCACCTACATTTAATTTACTTTTACTTTATAAAGTTTATACTATTATTATTACCTAATTCATAGTGTTGAATTATAGGACTGTTCTACAATAAACACATTGCATTCTTTGTGGTAAAGATGATTGTACATTCAAATTGTAACATAGGTGATGAGCAGAGATCTCTACGAAGAGTCTCATGGATTCCAAACTTTGTACAAGCAATGTGGTCAGACTGGTAACTTGTAGCGAAAAAACCCAGGCACCACAAAGAATGCAATGTGTTTATTGTAGAACAGTCCTATAATTCAACACTATGAATTAGGTGATTTAAAAGATAGGCAGCTATGTTTACACCAGTTTCAGATCAATAGCTAAAGGATAAGCTGTTTTTCTGTATACAGTAGCTTCACTAAAAACCTCATTGCTATAAACATTGCTGACAGTGTGCAGTCAGTGTGAGAAGGTTTGCATTTACACTTGATCTGTGAAATGTTTGTATAACATTTCTATATATAAATTAAATGTGGATGTTTGAAAGTCTGTCAACTATTTGTGAAGATTTTTTAGGCTTCATTAAAAACTCATAGCATGTTAGGAAATGGTATATGGGATTTATGTCAGTGCTTTATCAAGTCCAAGTTCTATGCTCAGATTTTAGAGCAATATTAACTTAAAGAGTAACCCCACTTTTGTTGAAAAAACATTCACCTCTGGACGATCTATGTACATTGCACTGATTTTTAACAAACTTTGTTGCAGAGTCCTACTTTTTCTTATTCTGAAAAAATGTGATCAGTGAGTATAATGGGAGTGGTTGCATAATTATCAGCCAACTGCTGCATTTCAAACCTCTAATGAGGAAACTTGCAGGGTCTGCATCCCTTTAGATGTGATTTCCTATTGGGAGCACCTTACCAAAAATGAAATTTTTGTTGCAGGGGGTGAATAAAATATGACTTGTATCTCAGTGTAGATTTCTGGGAAAATCAGTTAGCCAATCACACAAACAGGAAATTATGTTTCTGGGGGGCATTCTGTACACATTCTGTGTACAGGACACCTCCAGGTAGCCATATTGCATTGCATTTGAGAGATGCAGATTGAAAAGGAAAGATCATTTTTAATAACATATAATTACAATTGTGTTGTAATAGTATATGGTATTTTTTTTTTTGCTATTTGCTCCCGATGCTTGTTTATACACGCCGCCGATGCTTGGTAATACACAGTGTTCTATAGTACACGCCGCTCTATACAGCAAGGGGCGGATGTGAGATGTGTATTTTATTTAGAAAACCATCCCCCAAAAAAGCACTGGTCAATATCACATCTGCCCCTTGCTGTATAGCGTGGCATGTATAACCAAGCATCAAAGCACTGGTCAATATGACATCAGTCTCCGTCCCTTTTTCGGCCACTTGCTGCGGGGCGTGTATCATCAGGAGCGAGCGCGTGTACAGCTGACGAACAGTTGTTCAGGCTCAGAGATTTACGTGGCCTCCGACTGTGTCTGTGCAGTCTTGGCCAGACCCTATCCGATAGGGAAACCAGCTCGACAAGACACCGCGTTTATCGTATTTTTTTTCAGGGTGCCTTGGGGGTGCTATTTTTAGCACTATAGCGCCTCAGTGTGAAAGGGGTCTAAGGTTCAGTCTTAACTAAACTGAACCCTGTCTGTTTGGTTGTACCCAAATGTCATGTATAACAGCAGTATTACTACTGCTTTTATACATGATAGCTTCCCGCTGTCAATAGTTATTAGGGATGCCAACAGGTGCAGACATTTTTTTTTTTCCTCAAATATTTTATTGGAGTTTCAAAATAAGTACAGAGTACAATTAAAGAATGTACGTTGTGCAAAAACATTACAACATGAACTACATCAGAACAGGTTGTGTTACTAACAATAATGAGTATACTAGGCATGGGGTATAGACTGCAGATGTAGATCAAGCATAGGCGTCCACTCCCCCAATGTGGCACCCCTAATGGGAGCATTAGTGCCACAAGGGGGAGGGGAGATACAGATCGTAATAACATAAGACATTGAAGATATCACATAAGGAACCTTGTATAGCGAGATCTCAAAGAGGAGAAAAAAAGATTTGAAGTGAAGGATAAGGTGTTGCTCGGTCAAGAAAGGGTGTAATGAGAGTCTTGGAGGAGCGTCGTTATGTAACGTTCGCAACTTTCGTCCAGGTGGACCACGGCAGCCAATGTTGTTTTGTGGCAGTGGTGTGTCCATTGCTGATGGCCATCGTGGTCTCATAACTAAAGTGTAGTGCCACTAGGTTTAGGATTTGATCCCTGGATGGGGACACGTTCGATTTCCAGTGTCTCGTTAAATTGAGCCTAGCTGCTAACAGTATGTGCGTGGTTGTGTGTCTCAGGTGGTAAGGGATGTCTTCGATTGTGAGGTTGAGGATTGCAAGGAGGAGATGGCAAGATTTTGCCTCCGGTGACCTCAGAGATAAGCTTAAAGGTGTCGTTCCAATAGTTCTGGATATTTGGGCATTTCCAAAAAATGTGCAGCAAGTCCCCTTTAGCGGCCTTGCATCTCCAGCAGACGTTGGAGTTTTGCGTGCTGAAAGATGCCAGTTTTGTGGGTGTAAGGTACCAGCGCAGCGAAATTTTCTGCTTGAGTTCCCAAAGGGCTGCTGATTTGGTGACTTGGTACACTGATCTAAAAGCTCGCTGCCATTGGGCCTCAGTGAAGGTGCATGTGAGGTCAGATTCCCATTTGTGATGTGGTGGTAGTTTGGGGAAGGTACGTTTTTGGCGAAGGTTGTTGTAAAAGTGGGAGATGCCTTTGATGGTGGAAGCGGGGTCAGTAAGGTAGCACCACGTCGTAGGGGGGAGAGTGTAGAGGGGGAGGGGGATGGTGCGCAAGCAGTGGCTAACTCGTAGGAAGGTAAACTGTTCAGCGTCTGGGGGTTTGAATTCAGCTTGCAGTTGTGAGAAGGTCTTAGGACGACCGTCCTGAACCAAGTTTTGAATATGGTGGATCCCATTAGTGGACCACCTTGTCAGTGAAAGGTCCGGTGAGAGGAACCGTAGGGATTCCAGAGGGATTTTGAAGTGAGTTGTGGTGGGAGCTGGACCGAGCATGGAGATCAATTTCCCCCATGCCTGGACCGACGCTCTCATGGTCGGAGGGATGGGTGTTGGGACATGTGCACCTAGAGGGGTGCTTAGTAGCCAACTACTTAGGTCAGGTTGGGTGAGTGTCAGGCTCTCTATTTTTCCCCACGGTGAGGTGAGGAGGGGTTGGAACCAGGAGGGCAACTGGGCCAGAATGGCCACTGTGTGGTAACCTTTAAAGTCTATTGAACCTGTACCTCCAGCTAATTTGTGTTTGGACAGTGTCGCATGAGCGCATCTAGGTTTTTTGCCGTTCCATAGATACTTGTTGTAGATCGTTTGTAGGGACCTGAAAAATGAGGCAGGTAATGGGATGGGGAGGGTTCTGAAGAAATACAGGACTTGGGGCAAGAAAATCATTTTGAAGGCCGCGAGTCTCCCTGACCAGGAGAGTTCGTGTTTCGCTAATTGTTGTGCAGTGGCCTGGATGGTTTGGAGAAGTGGTGAAAAGTTACAGGAGTAGAGATTTTTAAGAGATCTCGGCAATTGAATGCCCAGGTAAGAGATGTCGTTGTGTGCCCATTTAAATGAATATTGTAGCTGTATGAGGTTTCTGGTTGTGGCGTCAATGTTGAGGTCAAGAATGTATGACTTAGTTGTGTTCACTTTGTAGTACGATAACGAGCTAAACCAATTCAGTAATTTTTGTACCTCTGCCAGGGAGGATGTTGGGTTAGTGAGGATGAGAATGACGTAGTCAGCAAAGAGGCTGATCTTATGGGACTGTGGACCAATTTGGAGGCCTGTAATGGCATTGTGGGAACGTATATGTTCCGCCAGGGGTTCCATAAGCATGTTAAAAATGAGTGGAGATAGTGGGCACCCCTGGCGTGTGCCGTTTGTAATGGAGAAGGGGCAGGAAAGCATTCCTTCCGTGAAAACTTGGGCCATAGGGTTGGTGTAGAGCGCTAGTATGGCACTTAGGATGAAGCCTTTAAAGCCAAACTTTTGGAGAACTGCATTAAGGTAAGTCCAGTTAACCCTATCGAACACCTTTTCTGCATCTAATGATAGTAGCAGAGAAGGCGTTCCGGTGGATTCTGCGTGGTGGATTAGATTGAGCATTCTCCTGGTGGCGTCTGAAGCCTGCCTGCCCCGTGTGAATCCCGTTTGGTCTTTATGAATTAAAGTGGGCATAATTCCAAGCAGCCTTGAGGCAATGGTTTTGGCGTAAATTTTGAGGTCGAGATTTAGAAGGGAGATGGGGCGAAAATTCTGGGGGATTTTGGGCTTCTTCCCTGGCTTCGGTAGAGTTATAATCAAAGCTGATAAGTATTCTTTTGAAAAGGTAGAAGAAAAGGCAGCGTTATTAAACAATTCAGCGAGATACGGGGATAGAGAGGAGGAGAATTGCTTGTAGTATTCTCCTGTCAGGCCATCAGGGCCAGGTGCCTTACCACTAGGAAGGGAGGCAATAGTTTTATTAATTTCCTGTTAGGCGCCTCCAGTTGTTGTCCGGTCAGGGATGGCAGGTTTATCTTATGTAGGAAGTTGTCAATTTCGTCCTGTGTGGGTTGTGGGGTACCAGTATCTCGTTTCAAATTGTACAGATCACTATAATAGGCGCTGAACGCATCAGCTATGTCCTGCAGATTCGTCAAAGTGAGGTTTGAGTGGGGGTGGATTAAGTAGGGAATCTTAGCTTTTGCGCGTCTGCCCTTAAGGCGTTGGGCAAGTTTTTTCCCTGCTTTGTTGGAGGTGGAATATGAAGTCGCTTTGAATTTCCTCTGGAGAAATTCATAGGAGTGTAGGAGTAGTGTCTTAAGTTCCTGTCTTAGGGACAGTAGGAGGGTCGTCTGGGGGCCAGTAGCGTTAGTTTTGTGTGCTGATTCTAAGGAAGCTATTTGGGAAGTCAGGTCGTCTAAGCGCTGCATTTTATTTTTCTTATGGTGGGAGCTCAATCTTATCAACATTCCTCTAATATACGCCTTGTGTGCGCTCCACACCACCGCAAGGTCAGACACAGAGCCCCTATTCAACATAAAAAAGTCATCAATCTGTTCTGAGATATCTGGCTTATAGTTGTCATTTTGAATAAGGTAGTTATTTGCCCGCCAAACAAACATGGGTCTATGTGAGTTGGAATCATCTATCGTTATTGATATCGGGGCGTGGTCTGACCATGTTGCAGTGTGGATTTTAGACATGTACATTTTTTGTAAGATCCATTTGTCAGTTAAGAACAAATCAATTCTGGAGTATGAGGAGTGCCTGTGGGAAAAAAAAGTATAGTCCCGTTCCGAACTGTGGAGACATCTCCATGTATCATATACTGTAGGTCTTGTCGGAGAATGAAGTTTTTCAGAGGAGATTCACGTCTCTTTGCGGCCGAGGTGGAGTCTAAGATAACATCCGGGACCATATTGAAGTCCCCGCACACTATGAGATGACCCTTCCGGATAGGCTTGATGTAAGCGAGTACTTTGCGCAGGAACTTCATTTGATGGGTGTTCGGGGCATAGAGGTTTACAAGGGTATATGTGGCCCAGTTTATGTTGCAAACAGTTTTTAGAAAACGACCTTCAGTGTCTGCAACAGAATCTAGCAGTTGAAAGTCTAATGTATCTTTGAACGCTGTCATGACACCTTTAGTTTTGGTAGAGTGGCTGGCGTGAAAAACATGTGGGAACTGCCGATTGGAGCAGAGGGCCGTATCTGACGGGAGCAGGTGTGTTTCTTGGACACACACAATGTCACTGTGGAGGGCCGTAGCGGTCTTCCACAATGAGTGGCGTTTGGCAGGATGATTAAGACTGTTCACGTTTAGTGAGAGAATTGTGAGCAGCATCTTGAGGGCTGCGGCCCGGGTGTGTGTACTTGGATATCACTTACAGATAGTTGACGTCGACCAGACCTGTTGTGGATTAGGGAGGATGTCCTGAGGTAGGAGTGCAGCAGACCAGGGGTGTGCGGTCCCAAATGAATCATCGTTGTAGAGCCGGTTCTTGAGCCTTGGAATGGAGACTAAACGGTAGAAGAGTGGCAGACAGCGGTCCTGGAAGCAACGAATGTGAGAAAGCTGCAGATAGAGCAACAAGTTATCTAACCATGAAATGAAAAACTTAAACCATAAAGATAAAGCAAAAGATTGATTAGTGCTATCCGGTATAATGAAAACCCAGGTGGGTCACAATGCTAGTAACATCAACAAAGGAAAGTTTCTTAGAGGGGGTGTAAGCCACCACTGAAGCCTCTAGGTGGGGTATCAATCAGTTATTAACTCGAGGAGTCGGGTGTACAGGGAATACAACAAGCCAGAGCTCAGGGGAACTATGTGAACGTTGTGTGGCCAAGGCATATAATGGCAGTTTAGTTGAGGTTGCGATCCATACGTTTGTTCGGGGGATTCGGCCCCCCCTGAGATGTGGCGGGTTTGGGAGGTTCCAGCAGGATTCCCCAAGCGTGGAGTAGACGCATGCCGTCATCTAGAGTGTTGATGCTATGGGTCTGGCCATTTCTCACGATGAGGAGGGTGGCAGGGTATCGCCACTTGTATGGTACCTTGTGGTTCTGGAGACCCTTAGTAATCAGGCTCAGATGGCGCCTTTGTTGTAGTGTGAACTTGGAAAGGTCAGGGAACAGTTGAATGCCAGTGTAAGAAACTGGCAGTGGCGATTTGGTTTTGACTCCCATCATAAATTTTTCTTTTACTTGATAGAAGTGGACCCTCATTAGGACGTCTCTGGGGACCGAGGCTGCCAGGTGGGAAGGTTTGGGGATTCTGTGGATCCTGTCTATTTTCAAGTCGCGTGGGGCTGCATCAGGGACGACGAGGTGGAGCAGTTCCTTGGCATAGCGAGGCAGGTCCACGGGGAGAATGGATTCTGGGAATCCCCCTTAGCTTAACATTTTTCCTGCGGGACCTGTCCTCTAAATCGGCCAGCTTGGCGCGCATCCATGCCTGATCCTCATTCACCTTCTCATAAGCGTCTATTATGCCATTTACTGTGGATGTGCAGTCAGACATTCCTCTTTCCACATTAGTAACCCTGTCATCTAGGGAGTGAATGTCTGAGGTGACCTTGGCAAACAGGGAGGAGAGGTCTGTCATGAGGGATGTCTGCAGTGAAAGGAGCATGTCCTTCAGGGTGGTGTCCATGACTGGCTGGCCTGAGGTGGGGAAGGACGCCATGGAGGAGTGCAAGGCCTGGTTAAAGAGGAGGGGGTTGAAAGCCTGGGCTTCGATTTGTGGGTGGAGCGCTCACGGTGGCGTGTCAAGCCGCATCTTGGCTTTATCTGGGCTGCGGAGGAGGGGGTCACTTCTTCTGGGGGTGAGATAAGGCAGCATCGGTACCTGGCTGGGGCGATTCCCCTGTAGTTTCGTCCGGGAGGTCCGTGTAGGAGTCTCGTGGTTCTTCCAGGCCGGCGCCATCTTGGATAGCTCCAGTCCGCATCGCCGGCTTGTAGGCGAATTCTGACAGTTTTTGCGGCTGGTACTCCGGGTATCTCTTCCTGGACATGCTGGGGAGGATCTCCGCAGTGTCTAGAGTAGAAGTGTGGGTAGATGGTGGCTCGATGTTGGCCGCTGTCGCTGTTTCTATTCCCCTGGCTTAGGAGCTGAGCTTTCAGGCGTCCATGTCCCTCTCCGGCCGGCCAGGCCCCCAGGTGCAGACATTTTGATGGACCCTATGCTTCCAATAGTTAGGAGCTTTGCATGCTCTGCTTCTGCATTGTAAAAGATGCATTGTAAAAGATTGTGCAGTATCTTGCTGCTTTCTGAAATACAGCACTTCTATAGACCTTTGATAGTTGTGGAATCATAAAGACCAACTGTAAGTTTCATACAGTGGTGACAGCATCAGTGTTTGGTTATTTTCTGCTTCATTATTCTACATAGCAGAGGGAAGGATCGGGTCTAATTTCAATGATAGCTAACTTTTCAGACCACTGGAGGGGCTTGTTATTGATCCTTATAGGCCAGTATTAAACTGATATCACCAACCAACGCTTATTACAGTTTAACTTATGGCCAGCCTTAGATTATTCTGTAGTCTTTCTTTAAATCAGTATAGTATTTTGCTGAATGCCTAGCCCTTCTTTGAGCCAGTAAACATTTTTTAGAATTTTAAATCATTTTGATGATTTTAAATAATTTTTGATTCTTGATTATCAACTAACCCTTTCTCATAATAAATGCTTAATCAATATTTTACCATACATATATTATTATTAGTAATAATAATGACAATGATTTGCGACAAATATGGCAAATTGCTTTCTTCTGATTAACAAGAAGAGAAACAACAGCTCCAAACCCTAATGCCACGTACACACGATCACTTTTTGTGATGAAACAAAACAACGTTTTTCAAACTTCATTTTCCAAAACGACGTTGCATACACACCATCGTTTTTCCAAAATGCTCTAGCAAAGCGTGGTGACGTACACCACGTTCGACGGCACTCTGTTCCATTGAAGCTCCGTCTCATAACTTGCTTCTGAGCATGCACGGATTTAAAAACGTCGTTTTCCCTTTTGTTGTAAAGTGTACCAATATTCACATACATCTATTTATGCTAAGTTTTGATGTTGACAGCTGAATCTGATGCGAAGAGTATTTTACCATTGTCCTCGCTTATTATGTTTACTGTTTATTCAAATTGTACTTGAACTATTTTCTGTATTCTGCTACTTTTGCTTAAATAAACGTTGATTGTGATAAAAACTTTGTTTTCAACATCATTTTGCCCACACACCATCACTTTTTATGACACAAAAAACAACGTTTTGAAAAACGACACAAAAAATTCAAGCATGTTCGAATTTTTTTGGGGTCGTTTTTTTAAGACATAAAACGACGTTTTGCCCACACATGGTCATTTTAAATGACGTTTTTGAAAACGTCGTTTTTTTTCATCACAAAAAGTGATCGTGTGTACGCGGCATAATACTCAGCATTATTGTATGTCCTTAGGGGCACCCTTTATCACACCAATTCATATTCATTAATTAGTCCGAGGTTCTTTTTTATTCACTTTTCAAAGCCACTTAAACCCACACACCAATTTAACATATTTATGACCCAAGTTTGCATTCTTTTCTATGAGACTGTACCTCAATAGTCTCTTGAGCCTAAGGACAGAGAACATAGTGCCTTCACTGCTGAAAGGGGACAATAAAAAGAGGGAAATCAATGTGCAAAGACTGAATTCCTTGCACAAAACAACTGGGTGAAATTTGGCCCATGGCCTTTGGTGTCACTTTAATAGAGTGAAGCCCCCTACACACTATTAACTCTTTCACAGCAGGATGCCCTTATTTCTTTATAAACTCTAACATTTGTTATTGCTGCTTCAGTTTAGCATACCCATGGGAGCAGACCTCATGGCAGGATCATATTGCAAAGAAAAAAAGTACAATTTATGCTAAATCTGTAATTGATGTTTTATGAGCTCTATAAAATCTTTCCCAACAAATAAATAGCCACTGCTCTAACCTGCAGATACAAGAGAATTCAAGCTGGGAATGGAACAAATTAAATCTGCTTTCTTTCATTCATTTTCTGAACATCAATATTATAATTTGTTACATTAACTCTGCAAGAAAACTTGAAAAGACTACAATCCATAAGGTTTACATAAACTAATCTTGCGGATTCAGAAGAAGGTGTACAGGTATGTCATGTGGACAGTTGTCAGTTGCCTTTACTGTGGAGAACAAAATTCTTCTTGACAAAAGCAATTGCAACTAAAAAAGGACCTACGGTATAAAAATCTGCTCTTAGTCTATGGTACTCATTGGATATAACAAAGTCTGTTGTTAGATAAACCCAAGCCAGCATACTTGCAATTTGAAAAGATAATCAGCAATGGCACAAACAAATCAAATATGGCTGCTCTCTTGCACATGTATATTTACAAACTATACATAAAAACAAGGGGCCAGATTCACATACACTTAATATTGCGCTGCGTAATCGACATACTCTACGCTGCCGTATTTTACCAGGCTCTACACCGAATTCTGGTAGATTTTTGCCCGTACACTACGGCGGCGTAGTCTATTTCTCGCCGCGTAATCAAAATACGCGATTAGGGGGCGTGAAGAATTTAAATTAAGCACGTCCCCGCGGCGATCGAACTGCGCATGCTCCGTTCAGAAATTTCCCGCCGTGCATTGCGCAAAATCACGTCGTTACGTCATTCGTTGTTTGAGTAGCGTCGTTTACGAACATTCCTATTCCCTGACGACTTACATAAAAAATAATAAAAGACGTCGGAAAACGTAGAAATTCGACGCGGGAACGACGGCCATACTTAACATGGGCTGTCTAATATTAGAGCAGCAAAAAGCTGGTATAGTGTTACGCAAAAAAAAATGACTAAAGGTGCCGTAAGAGATTGCGAATGAAGATCGTAATTTCGGGGATCGCCGGCAAAAGCCCATTTGCATACCCCGACACGGAAAACGACGGGAAGTCCACCCAGTGGCCGCAATTTTATTGCAGCGTAGATCCGAAGGCGTACGAACACGTAATCCAGTCAAATTGAAGCCCGCAGCCGTCTATTCATGGTTTGAGGTTTTCGACTAGCTAAAAAACGTGCGTAATTTGAAATTACTCCAGTCTAACACCAGTTAGACAGGAGTAAGGGCTCTGTGAATCTGGCCCAAGGTTTTTAAATAAGTGATACACATTAATAAGATTGCTCACATAAACAAATCTAAAGTATACCTAAAAACATTTAAAAAAAAAGACAACGGCCCCCTTTTTATTCCTTTGATCAGTTATCCTATTCATAAATTCTGCTATTGAGAACTTGAGATCTCAATGCAAGTTAAAGAGCTAATCAGTCCACATTAAAATTCATATGATAGCCATCAACACTTTCTATTGCAAAGACATAAAATATCTGACCACCCTTAATGTGAATAATAACTTTCTATGTTGGTGACAAAATGGTTTCTCCTGTAGCCTAATTGGATTCCTCTTTGCAACTGGAAATTTAATTTGTTTCAAGGAGGATTCTCACCCATATTGTTTCATGTTTGTTAAGAATCAAGGATCAGTATAACTAGAATACAGAGCATCTGAATATAAATGTTACAAAGAACATTCACAGTTAATGAATGTGAGTAAAAAAAAAACTTGCACAATATGTATATTCTGTGCTGTACAATAACTACATAGTTGGAAAGGTTGAATAAAGACACTGGTCCATTCCAGTTCAACCTGCGAGTATGTCACTACCATTTTAAATATCCCAGTTCTTGATGTTCACTGAGTAACACATCTAAATGTTTTTTCAGGTTATCTAAACTCCCCACTGACACCACTAACTGTGGAATGGAGTTCCACATCCTTACTGATCTACCAGTAAAGAACGAAAATTTTAAGATTGAACCACTTCTTGTCCAACATCATTGTATGGCTGTGTGCCTGCTTTAGAGGTTAAATAGTTTTCTCCCAATTGAAAACAATAACAATATATATATATATATATATATATATATATATATATATATATATATATATATATAGTTTTCTCCCAATTACAAGATTTGTATATTATTAATCTTGAGGCACTGGATATCCACTGATCCTCCCACAGTAAAAGTAGACATCTCAAATGGGTGATACCTTACAGCTTGAAAAGTATATATTACAGCACAGGAGTTGCTCTGGGAAGTTTGATAAACTGTGACCCCCATGATTGGATACTTCAGAATTAACCCCGGGTTGACCTTGTCCTGAATCGCTTGCTAATTGGATAAAGGGAATGTGTTGTTTTTCATGCCTAGGCTATTGGGAAAAGGCAGGAGGTACGTACATGTTGTTTTCTTTGTTTATGATACCTATTATGGATTGCACCTGATGCCTTAACTGTATTTATTAAAACTCCTATGTGATGGCAACTTGTGATATATTTGTATGGTGTACATGCTCTGGAACTTGTACTGTTTATGTCAAATGTCTAATAAAGTTCTTTGATATAAAAAAAATTCTAAACGCAACATTTTTGTGTTTGCCCCTATTTATCATAAGCTTAACTCAAAGGTCTACGACTTTGTAGACAATGTACACAAAGGGCCTATTTCTTTCAAATATTGTTCACAAATCTGTCTAAGCCCTGGTTCACACTGGGCTGCAGGAGTGAAATCGTGCGAGTCAGCATCTGGTGTGACTATTATTTTCACAACGCAGTGCAGCACATCTCCTTCGCATAGAGTTGATCAGGTTGTTGATTGTGGCCTGTTGAATGTTGGTCTGTTCCTTTTCAATGGCTGTGCAAAGTTGCTGGATATTGGCAAGAACTGGAACATGCTGTGGTATACGCCGATCCAAAGCATCCCAAACATGCTCAATGGGTGACATGTTCGGTGAGTATGCTGGCCATGCAAGAACTGGGATGTTTTCAGCTTCCAGGAATTGTGTACAGATCCTTGCAACATGGGGGTGTGCATTATCATGCTGCAACATGAGGTGATGGTCGTGGATGAATGGCACAATAATGGGCCTCAGGATCTTGTCACGATATCTCTGTGCATTCAAAATGCCATCAATGAAATGCACCTGTGTTCATTGTCTATAGCATACGCCTGCCCATACCATAACCCTACCACCACCATGGGCCACTTGATCTACAACGTTGACATCGGCAAACTGCTCACCCACAGGACACCATACACGCTGTCTGCCATCTGCTCTGTACAGTAAACACTGTGATTCGTCCATGAAGAGAACACGTCTCCAAAGTGCCAGACGCCATCGAACGTGAGCATTTGCCCACTTAAGTCAGTTACGACGAGGAACTGCAGTCAGGTAGAGACCCCGATAAGGATGACGAGCATGCAGATGAGCTTCCCTGAGACGGTTTCTTACAGTTTGTGCAGACTGTGTCACTAACACAGATTTAGACAGATTTGTGAACAATATTTAAGTGAAATAGGCCTTTTGTGTACATTGTCATGAACTTGCATACAGAAGTGGTGTCCTACAGGAGTGCCACACTGATTCTCACTTATATTAAATTCAATTATATTAAACTTATATTAAAACAGTAATGGCGGGGACTTCCGGTTCCAGCACTGCATAAAAAGGAGCTAGGAGATATCAGCGCCTGCCACGCTTCTCTAAAACCAGCTTCCAAGCTGCATAGCTCGAGGTAACCCCCTCCTCTGCCTCCCTTCTACCATTCCATGGACCGATTTGTGAAGCGATCCATGGATCGGCCAGCTCCTGCTCCATACCTGATCACAGGGGACACAGCACAAGCCGCAGCCAATATGGTGCCCGCTCTCTACACTGACAGCCATGCTGCGGACACACGCGTGGCCCCTCCAGCTCCCATGCCACTATCCCAGTGTGTATGTTTTTCGTCGAGAAAACTGTCGTGTATTTCAATGAGAAAAAAAGAGAACCTGCTCTCTTTTTTCTCGTCGGGAGTCTCAATTTCCTTGTGGTGTTTCTCGTCAGGCTGGTTTACGAAGAGAAACAGGTTTGTGTGTATGCTTAGAAACCCACGCATGCTCAGAATAACGTATGAAACGGGAGGGCACCTTTGGTAAAAGTAGCGTTCATAAAAGAGATAGCACATTCATCACGCTGTAAAGATTATTGCATCTTTTAAATGCTGGGCATTTAAATCATCTTTAGAATGGTACAATAATGAACAATAATGAACTTCTTTTGCTGCTGATATTCACACAGAGTTCTGACTAACTATTTGTAACATTTTTCATGCTGATCTCATGAATATTTTAGATAAATTTATATAGCAAACTCGCGTCTGTCAGAGTGAGAAAAAGCTGATACAATTGGTCCGATGGTTGGGTTTACTAACCATCGAACCTGTCCAACGGACAGGTTTCCAGCGGACAAGTTTCTAAGCATGTTTAGAAACTTTTGTCCGCTGGAAAACTGTCCGATAGGCTGTACACATGATCGAACATGTCCGCTGAAACTGGTCTGCAGACCAGTTTCAGCGGACATGTTCGATCGTGTGTACACGGCCTCACATTTCATGTTTCTGATATGTGTTTGTGTTATTATGTACTTGTATTAAAAAAAGTGTCTCATTTGCATTGCTTTACTTGTGTTAACTACGTAGTAATCCTGACAGTGCCCCTCCTTTAAAACTGACTACACTAGGCATTGAAGCACATGCATTCTAGCATAGTTGTTTTGTTTCTTTGCATTCTTCTTGGGAGCACAGCCTGCCTGTACTCTAGTGGTCAGAATTCTGCTAACATGAAGAGCCCACTAGATGCCATTTAAGGGATCAGATTTACATATACAATGAATGCCAGGTATGTTGCTCGCAGTCAATGAACAATATTTGAGGGTTGCATGCTTAGTACTGGAGCAGAAGCTTCTTCCTACTACCCCCTTTGGGTGTGTCCATACTCGTCTGCGATCTAAAGCCTGTGTCTGCATTGGGAAGCCCATGGCCCACTGGCATCATCCAGTTGTGGATCACACTTTGTATAATTGCATCGGCTCCTACAATTCCCAATAAAAAATGTAAAATTTGTAATTTCTTCATCAATTTAGGCCAATATGTATTCTGCTACATATTTTTGTTAAAAAAAATCTCAATAAGCGTATATTGATTGGTTTGCGCAAAAGTTATCACGTCTACAATCTATGTGATATTTTTATAGCATTTTTCTTTTTTTTTTTTTCTTTAACTAGTAATTTTTACTAGTTTTTACGTTTTTAGCAGGACTGCAACATTACGACAGACAAATTGGACACCTAACTGACACTTTTGACACTTTTTTGGGAACCAGTGACATTATTACAGTGATCAGTGCTACAAATTTGCACTGTTACTGTACTACTGACACTGGCAGGGAAGGGGTTAACATCAAGGACGATCAAAGAGTTAAATGTGTGCCTAGCTGGTGCTTGCTAACTGTGTGGGGGTTTCTCTCACTGGATGAAGACAGAGATTGGTGTTCCTGCTTAGCAGCAACACAAGATCTATATCTACTTCCCTGTCAGAACACCGATCTGCCTTGTTTACATAGGCAGATCGCCTGTCAGGTACCTTTGGGTAGAGCCTGAGGAGCTGCGAGAGAACAGTGAGATAGGAGTGACTGCAATGTTCTCCATTTAGCAGGGAAGCAGGAGAAGCATATGGCAGCAGTAGTAGAAGCTGCTGGTTGGCTGCGGA
Source organism: Rana kukunoris (assembly GCA_029574335.1). Classification (NCBI taxonomy): domain Eukaryota; kingdom Metazoa; phylum Chordata; class Amphibia; order Anura; family Ranidae; genus Rana; species Rana kukunoris. The sequence goes on from CM056049.1 coordinate 289,316,036, forward strand.
TGCAGGTATGTTGCAGGTGCTGGTGTACTACAGATGCATGTACGTAGCGACTGAAGGAAGCTAAGGAGACTGGTGCAGAGTCAGACAAGCCAGGTTATACACGGAACATAAGATACATAAGAGACATCAAGCAAAGAATGGTCATGTTTCGTCAGAGGTTTGACAACAGAGAATCAAGCAGATGCAGGTAAATCAAGGTCAAGGAAAGCCGGGGTCAGGATAGGAGAGAATCAGGATTGTTAGGAAGTTTGATCAGAATCAGATCAAGGACTGGCACAGGAACAGGATACAAGGGAAAGCTGCAGATCAGACAGCAAGGCCCTGGTGCATCTGCCATCCTTATATATGTCATTGCTAATGGGCACGCACGTGCGCGTACTCACGCTCACACATTCGTGCATGCTAATAGGCATTCGCACGATCGTGCGGAAATGCCTGTTACAAAGTGTACTTGTGGAATTGTGCCAATGCATGCCTAATTGCTTCTGCCTTTGCACATTTGCTGCGCTATAGCCAGCATGTCCCTGACCTCACCATTCTGCCTCTCTGAGGAATGATCGCGGGTGGTCGGTGGATGTTGGGTCAGCCGGACCAGCTGATTTGTATCCCCTGTGTCAAATCAGTGTGCGATCACGCCTCCAGCAGTGTGCGCACACCCCCAGTGTCTATTGCACAAAATGAAGTACAGGTACATCATTGGGCGCAATAAAGCCGACCTGCTGCAGTACATCTGCAGTAGTTGGTCTGCAAGTGGTTACACTTGTGGAAGCAGAGGTACTAAATTTCTGTTTATATAGCTCTATATATGCCAATATAAATTATGGATCCATCTGTGCTGCTGGGTCAAGGATTCTATATTTATGGTGGGACTTAAACTGTAAAAAAATGACACATCAAACCATGACAGATGGATCTATAAATAGATGCTATGCCTACAAATTTATTTGACTAAAACATGTTTTTATTAATATCATGATAGAAAGCATGAACAATCCAGCTTTATATAAAGAATGTAAGCAACATTCCAAGCAGAGATATGTTTATTCTCCTCTATATTCCAGAATAGTCAAGCAGGAAATTGAAATCTTAAAAAAAGTAAGACATATTTAGCTTTGGAATTCAGAAGCAATTTGAAGAAGGCAAACATAACAGAAAACCCCCCTTTTAATAAAAATATAGTTAAACATTAAAGAATCAATATATATATATATATAAAAAAAGAGTATTTAACGCTTAAGCTATTTTTAATGTGTATACATTCCTAGATTATTGTTACATGTACAATTTGGAGGATTTTAACACTTTCATTATTGAGGTGAAAAACTACACTTCGAGTCTCCCCTTGTGAAACTATAAAAAGAGCCATTAGGCAGAAGTCCCAAGTGGACTTGAAATAGTTCTCTACAGCAAGCATGTAGAGGCATTAATCCCATCAGAGCACACACAGCAAAATACTGTGGGAGGATGGCAAGATCACTACATGTCCGATATATTTAGGTCACATCACTGCTTATTTTGGAGCACAGAACATCAACGTGTAGGGTAAGTCCCACCATCCACCATACAACCACATGGTGGTTGCCTGGGCTACCCCATATGATGCCTTATTAGGAGAAACGCGTCTCAATGTAGAGTAAAAGATTTCCTATTATCTGTTCCCAGTCTTGCTACACAGAGTTGATCCAGCTCTGAGCAATCATTTTTTTTCAGTGAGATAAAACAGACTAACAGAGAAAAACCTTGGTCCGTTCCGCCCCCTTGCTGTGAGTGACAGGTTATTTACATATCTCATGCACTAGCTTGGAGACAGGCATTATTTTTTAATTCCCACCCCCAGTCATGTGGTTACTTTTCTGGATTTTGACTGGATATTACTGATGATAGCAGAATTTAGTGTAAGAAATACTCAGGACAAAATGCATGTTGACAAGGGGAGTGGGTGTGGAGTCTCCTGACATCACAACTCCACCCACCGAACTCCAGACAACAGATCAGCCCACAGAATCTGCAGTTTTTCAGTTCTTATAACAGACAGAGGGGAGACACTTGACAGGTAAGGATACATGCAGGAGGCATCTATCAGCACTATGGCAGTAGTTTAGAAAGGATGAGAGTGGGTTTACATCCACTTTAACATATAAATAATCAAATATACTGTATATATATAATGTTCACACATTATATTTAACATGTGTAATTTTAAAGAGCTATTAGTAAAAAAACTGAGACCCTAAACTCTTATATTGGTCAATGGCCGAAAAGAATGAGATAAAGGGTCACATCTGGTCCATAACAGCTTGAAATACCTAATTATTACAGCATTACAAAGTTCTCTTAAATATTCATTCATTATAACTACCCAAAAAGCATTATTGTAATAAATTATTAAATTTGTATTACTCTTTTAAGAGAGACAAAATAAATGTGAGAGGTTAGAAAAGGCAATTTTCACCCCTGAAAACAATCTGACTTGTTCTAAATGCATATTTTGCCAGTAAGCTTCATAACCTTAACCCCACGCCAGCTGCCTCAACCAATTTCCTTTACTGGGTTTCTTTCACACATGGATTTCATTTTACTCTATGTTATTGATATTTGAGCCCCTCTTTTTTAAATCGTCCCACTGTAAGATTTAATTTCAAGCATAACTGTGAGAAGGCTCTGCTGTCTATACCTTTTTCTTTGCATTCTTTGACATTGCTTTTTTTTGTTTTGTTTTTTTATTGCAGGTAAGGTGGCCTTACAAAGAATATAAGCTTAAATAAATTGGTTTTAGAGTAAAATTATTCTGCACCCCCCCCCCCCCCCTAATAAAAAATGATGTGTTGCGGCATGTAAAGCTGTGTTCCACTTGTGGAAGAAAATAAAATAAAGTCAGCAGCTACAAATACTATAGCTGCTAACTTTTAATATATGGACTCTTAACTGTCCAGGGAGCCTGTGATGTCGGCCCCCTAGCGATTTTCTGCATCAGCTGTTGGGTGGGGGAAACTGGCCGTTAAGCAGTTAATGACATGCAAACTATAGGCTGATGATGCTTTATTTCGTACAGTTTTTTACAGTTTTACCTACAGGTAAACCTATAACAAGGCTTGCCTGTAGGTACTGTAAATATCTCCTGTTTAGGAGATATTTACACTGCATGCAGCCGGTGATGTCACCAGCGCATGCACTCAGCAGGGACGGCATACCCTGCTGTCCCTTCAGAGCTCTGTGCCGAGGTCCCTGACTCCCATGTGGGAGTGACATCATCGCAGCACGGCCTATCAGATGGCCAGAGGGCACAAAGGGAGGACGAGGTGAAGATGGAAACGCCTTCAGTGGTGACAATGCACCACTGGAAGGCTTTGTTCTATAGTAAGTATTTCATAATGTGCTAGTATGCCATCAGAGGTTTGTTAGAGAACCTTAAGGAAGAAACAGCAACATGGAGTCCAAGGAACACACCAGAGAGGTGGAGAAGTTTAAAGCAGGGTTAAGTTACAAAAAAAATCTTAAGCTTTGACATCTCATGGAGCACTGTACAATCCATCGTCCAAAAATGGGAAGAGGATGGCACAACTGCAAACCTAACAAGACATGGTCGTCCACCTAAACTGACAGGCCAGGCAAGGAGAGTGTTAATCAGAGAAGCAGCCAAGAGGCCCATGGTGACTGCAGAGATCCACAGCTCAGGTCGGAGAATCTGTCCACTGGACAACTATTAGTACTCCACAAATCTAGCCTTTATGTAGGAGTGGCAAAAATAAAGCCATTGTATAAGTAGTCCCATTTGCTGTTTGCGAGAAGATACGTGGGGGACACAGTAAACATGTGGAAGAAGGTGTTCTGGTCAGATGAGACCAGAAATGAACTTTTTGGCCTAAAATCAAAACGCTATGTGTGTTTGAAAGCTAACACTGCACTTCACCCTGAACACACCATCCTCACTGTGAAACATGGAGGTGGCAGCATCTTGTTGTGGGGATGCTTTTCTTCAACAGGGACAGGAAAGCTGGTCAGAGTTTATAGATGGAGGCAAATACAGGGCAATCTTATGAGAAAACCTGTTAGGCCTCGTACACACGAGTAAATCTGTCTGCTGGAAACGGTCTGCTAGACCGTTTCAGCAGACAGATTCGATCGTGTGTACGGGCAAACAGACGGATTTGGCCACCCGACAGATTTCAAAGCATGCTCTGAAATCTTTCGGCTGGGAACCCGTCCGCCCGACATGTCTGCTGGTTAGTATGCTAACCAGCAGACATGTCTTCTCGCACACGCGCCGAATGATTTTGACGCATGCGCGGAAATGTTTTACTTCCTGGTGCGGTGATGTGGCGGCGTCAACGTCACCGCCACGTCACCGACACGTCAGCGCGCTGTCACACACGAGCAAACCAAAATGCCAGCAGACAGATCTGTTCAAATCGGTCGGTCCGACCGATTTGAACAGATAGATTGCCTCGTGTGTACGGGGCCTAAGAGTCTGCAAAACACCTCAGGCTGGGGCGGAGGTTCACCTTCCAGCAGGACAACTACCTTAAATATACATCCAGAGCTACAATGGAATGGTTTAGATCAAAGCATATTCATGTGTCAGAATGGCCCAGTCAAAATCCAGACCTAAATCCTATTGAGAATCTGTGGCCAGATTTTAAAATTGTTCTTCACAGATGCTCTCCATCCAATCTGACGGCTTGAGCTATTTTGCAAAAAAGAATTGGCAAACATTTCACTCTCTAGATTAGCAAAGCTTGTAGAGACATACCCCAAAAGACTTTCAGCTGTAAATCAGTCCAAGGGGGACTGAATACAAATGCACACCACACTTTTCTGTATTTTTTTATTCGTAAAAAAAATTGGAAAATCATTTGTAATTTTTCTTCCACTTCACAAATATGTGCCACTTTGTGTTAGTCTATAACATTAAATCTCAATAAAATCTAGTCACGTTTTTGGTTGTAACATGACAAAATGTGCAAAATTTCAAGGGGTATGAATAACTTTTCAATGCACTGTAAATGTATTTTTTTTTCTAGAGTTCTATGGTTCTTATGGGTTCATTGGGGAGATATGACATGCCCCTTTTCTATCAATTTGATTATATTAAAACGCCCTTGAAATCATTTTTATGGAATGGATATAGAAATATAATGCATATGTGAACATGCAGTGTAATAGATAAAATCAGCTTTCTACAGGGAGTGCAGAATTATTAGGCAAATGAGTATTTTGACCACATCATCCTCTTTATGCATGTTGTCTTACTCCAAGCTGTATAGGCTCTAAAGCCTACTACCAATTAAGCATATTAGGTGATGTACATCTCTGTAATGAGAAGGTGTGTGGTCTAATGACATCAACACCCTATATCAGGTGTGCATAATTATTAGTCAACTTCCTTTCCTTTGGCAAAATTGTTCAAAAGAAGGACTTGACAGGCTCAGAAAAGTCAAAAATAGTGAGATATCTTGCAGAGGGATGCAGCACTCTTAAAATTGCAAAGCTTCTGAAGCGTGATCATCGAACAATCAAGCGTTTCATTCAAAATAGTCAACAGGGTCGCAAGAAGCGTGTGGAAAAACCAAGGCGCAAAATAACTGGCCATGAACTGAGAAAATTCAAGCGTGCAGCTGCCAAGATGCCACTTGCCACCAGTTTGGCCATATTTCAGAGCTGCAACATCACTGGAGTGCCCAAAAGCACAAGGTGTGCAATACTCAGAGACATGGCCAAGGTAAGAAAGGCTGAAAGACGACCACCACTGAACAAGACACACAAGCTGAAACGTCAAGACTGGGCCAAGAAATATCTCAAGAATGATTTTTCTAAGGTTTTATGGACTGATGAAATGAGAGTGAGTCTTGATGGGCCAGATGGATGGGCCCGTGGCTGGATTGGTAAAGGGCAGAGAGCTCCAGTCCGACTCAGACGCCAGCAAGGTGGAGGTGGAGTACTGGTTTGGGCTGGTATCATCAAAGATGAGCTTGTGGGGCCTTTTCGGGTTGAGGATGGAGTCAAGCTCAACTCCCAGTCCTACTGCCAGTTTCTGGAAGACACCTTCTTAAAGCAGTGGTACAGGAAGAAGTCTGCATCCTTCAAGAAAAACATGATTTTCATGCAGGACAATGCTCCATCACACGCGTCCAAGTACTCCACAGCGTGGCTGGCAAGAAAGGGTATAAAAGAAGAAAAACTAATGACATGGCCTCCTTGTTCACCTGATCTGAACCCCATTGAGAACCTGTGGTCCATCATCAAATGTGAGATTTACAAGGAGGGAAAACAGTACACCTCTCTGAACAGTGTCTGAGAGGCTGCGGTTGCTGCTGCACACAATGTTGATGGTGAACAGATCAAAACACTGACAGAATCCATGGATGGCAGGCTGCATGAGTGTCCTTGCAAAGAAAGGTGGCTATATTGGTCACTGATTTGTTTTTGTTTTGTTTTTGAATGTCAGAAATGTATATTTGTGAATGTTGAGATGTTATATTGGTTTCACTGGTAAAAATTAATAATTGAAATGGGTATATATTTTTTTTTTTGTTAAGTTGCCTAATAATTATGCACAGTAATAGTAGTCACCTGCACACACAGATATCCCCCTAAAATAGCTCAAACTAAAAACAAACTAAAAACTACTTCCAAAAATATTCAGCTTTGATATTATTGAGTTTTTTGGGTTCATTGAGAACATGGTTGTTGTTCAATAATAAAATGAATCCTCAAAAATACAACTTGCCTAATAATTCTGCACTACCTGTATTTCTAACTAATCTCTTATATGTGTAATGAGATTTTTAATTATATGTATACTAATACATTGTTATTTGATGTTTATTTTATTTTTGCGTTGGGGTGATGTGCCTTGTTAAAAGACGGCTAAACTATGGTTAAGCCCTTAAGATATGCAGAACCTTTTTTGTTGCCATATATTTTAACATGGCAAAATCTATTAATTTTTTTGATAACAACTAAAGTCTAGACCCAAAAATGCACCTCATATGTTCTCTGATATATAAGAATCACATGATTCCAAAAACAGAGAAAGTCTTAAAAAAAAAATTGATATCCTATGTTTATATGCCCTTCAATGATTAGGTTCTCACTTTTGTATATGTTTACAGAAAAGTTCACATCATTTGCCAAGGAAAAAAAAAGTTTTTTTAGTTTTGGAACCTAAAAGGCATAAACCTGATTTACAATCCAATAGAGAAGGTTTGGTGTTTAACTGATTCCCTTTATTGGCTTTATTGGTGGTATTTATTGGTGGTATTAACCCCTAAAACAAAAAAGTAATATATTGTAGCTTATTAATCCTTAGATGTGGTGGTTGCATTTGTTTTCTGTTTTTAGGGTTTTTCCTTTATTTTTTTTCTGATTTGGACAGTAACACACTTTCTGTATTAGAGTGTCTCCTCTATCTATGGAGGAGCTTTAGAGACACCCTTGAACAGTAGCACGGTCTGTAGTGTTAGATGGTTTTAGGTATACTTTACATAAATGACTAGCAAATTAAGGCCTCATGTAAACTGAACATTTTTTCTGCTGCCCCGAGGGGCGTGTGCTGTTTTTCTTTCCTGCCTCTAAACGCCCCTGCATGTTAGAGTATGTATCCATGGGCCATTTAGGGGCATTTAATTCTTCCCAAAGGCCTGTTTAGCGCTTGAGCGTTAATTAATTTCAATGGCCAAAATACATTATTATTCTGGCCAATTTAATTAATTAACGCCTAAATGTGTTATGCCGCATACACACGATCAGTCCATCCGAAGAGAATGGTCTGATGGACCGTTTTCATCGGTTAACTAATGAAGCTGACTGATGGTCCGTCACGCCTACACACCATCAGTTAAAAAAAACGATCTTGTCAGAACGCAGTGATGTAAAACACAACGATGTGCTGAAAAAAAATGAAGTTCAATGCTTCCAAGCATGAGTCGATTTGATTCTGAGCATGCGTGGATTTTTAACCGATGGTTGTGTCTACTAACGATCGGTTTTGACCTATCGGTTAGGAATCCATCGGTTAAATTTAAAAAACAAGTTGGCTTTTTTTTAACCGATGGTTAAATAACCAATGGCACCCACACACGATCGGTTTTGACCGATGAAAAACGGTCCATCAGACCATTCTCAACGGTTTAACTGATCGTGTGTACGCGGCCTTACACACGTTTACAAGCGGTATTATTTATGCCAAAACATCTTTGCCAGGAGGACAGGCTTCTAGAGTACATAAGGCTTTAAACCAGATTCAAGTTAACACTCTTTAGACAGTTACAGAAACCTTTCATTTTCCTTTTTGGATAAAGGTTTTATTTAAATTTATTTAAAAAAAAATGCCATTGTAAGCACCCCTGTAAGTGTTATATGGTTAGCGTCAACCCTCTAGCTGCCAATTTTCCTCCACATCTTGGTCTGTTAAAGGAAGTAGAAAAATATCAGCCTGATCAATCGGCAAAAAAAGTTACATAGAAGGGACTGAAGAAAAACAAGGACTGCTTTGTTACTGACGGTGACAGACTACATTATATTAGTCATTTTTGATTTTGCCCATAGTACCACTTTACGTTATTAAAGACGAAAGCTTTCAGGATAGCCTAGATCCCATCTTCAGAGTTTTATAGTGTATTTAATTTTTTGCAGTCAAATTTTTGAAAACCCTACTATGTGTTTGTTATGTGTTCCCATTCACACAGCATACCTTAAAAAAACAATTACATGCAGACTACAAGTTGAAAGTGAATCTGTCACAATATAAAAGCTATGGACAAAGCTAAGTTTCCTCTCATTAACATATGGTTGCAGAAAGTAAGGTTAAAAATGTTTAACTCTTTGTTGGGATGGGCAGTATGCAAATCCAGCTTACAACTGATAATAAAATTAGCCAGCGCAGAAAAGACAGGGTCAATTATGGTAAACACAGCTCCCTATCCCCCTCATAAATAAAGAGAACAGAGTGGGAATTTTCTGTTACAATAAGTTTTATTCATGGATAGCAACAGAGGAAAAAAAATACAAGAACCTGCACAAATTCAAAGAGTATCAAAATAGTGCACAAATAAAAAGGATACAAGAGAATGAAATTAGGAATATAATGGGCAGTAAAAGTACAAATTTTAGGCAACATAATGGTCGCATAAATAAGGTGAAAATTGTCCATCAGTAAAAAATAAAAAAAGGACCAAAAAAGACCAGCCAAAAAGGATCACTATGCATAATGGGTAATCCAAAGAAGGAAACCCGAAAACGAGGAGAAAAATAAATAAAAGAACGTTATTTTTTAGCAGCAATTTTAAATCCCTGATGTTTAAAGAAGAACAAGGTAGTGTATCATCTAAATTTGGCTGCAAAAGAGAAAATGCATTTTAAAATAGCCAGTAAAGGGTATAGATTAAGCACAAAACATTCTGCATTAATCAATGGCTAACACAGTAAAATTCTTTCATACTCCCATCTAATCTAATAATACACCCGGAAAGGACAACACCTAATGACTGATACAGCTGTTCAATTCACTGGGTCTCCAGGTGTTCCAACAACAGCAGAATCAAGAAGGCCAGCAGGGAAGATGACAAAAATATAATTTCTTTAAGCAGATCTGAACCCTAACTGCATACAATTTGGGTTGTAAAGCACTATGGGTAAAAAAACAGTAGCCTTTTTTTTTAGAACATTATTTTTTCTCATTTTAAGTTTTTTTGCAGCTCAGTGATTTCCTTCATCTTCTTCCAGCCTGTCCATATGTGATGCGCATTGCACAGCATTACCCGAATTAACGTTTTAACAGTTGGTACTACAATACAGCATGGCCACTTATTGTGTCAATCAGGGGTGTTGATAACACTAGAGCAGCACTGGTAAAGATTGTCACCTCTTAAAAGGAATTGTTCAAATGACCTTCATGAGAAGATCACCAGGTATTACCATAATACAAGCTACAAAATTAACAATGCTGATTTCAATGATTGGTTTTAAATGTTTCATAAAATCTTTTTCCAAGTTGTAGAATCCCTATATTTGGATCATTGGTAGCATGAGCCTAAGGCCCTGTACACACGATCAGACGTGTCTGATAAGACTTGTCTGACGGACCGTTTTCATCAGACAACTCTGAACTTGTCTGATGGTCTGATGTGCGTACACACCATTGGACTAAAATCCGATCAGACCAGAATGCGGTGACGTAGAACACAACGACGTGATGAAAAAACGAAGTTCAATGCTTCCAAGCATGCGTCGACTTGATTCTGAGCATGCGCAGGTTTTTGGTCCGATGCTTTTGTGTACTAACCATCGAATCTGTCCGACGGACAGGTTCCATCAGACAGGTTTTAACCACTTTAGCCCCGGACCATATTGCTGTCCAAAGACCAGAGCACTTTTTGTGATTCGGGACTGCGCCGCTTTAACTGACAATTGCGCGGTCGTGCGGCGTGGCTCCCAAACAAAATTGGCGTCCTTTTTTTCCCACAAATAGAGCTTTCTTTTGGTGGTATTTGATCATCTCTGCGGTTTTATTTTTTGCGCTATAAACAAAAATAGAGCGACTATTTTGAAAAAAATGCAATATTTTTTACATTTTGCTATAATGAATATCCCCAAAATTCCTCAGTTTAGGCCGATACGTATTCTTCTACATATTTTTCATTAAAAAAAATCGCAATTAGCGCTTATTGATTGGTTAGCGCAAAATTTATAGGCCCAGATTCAGAGAGAATTAGATTATCGTAGCGTATCAGAAATACACTACGCCGCCGTTTTTTACCTGGCTCTACGTGGAATCCAGGTAGATTTTGTCCAGTAAACGACGGCGGCGTAGTGTATTTCTCCCGTCGCAATCCATCTACGCGAGTAGGGGGCGTGAAGCATTTAAAATAGGCGCGCTCCCGCGGCGATCGAACTGCGCATGCTCCGTTCGCAAATTTCCCGCCGTGCATTGCGCGAAATCACGTCGTTACGTCATTCGTTGTTTGAGTAGCGTCGTTTACGGACATTTCTATTCCCGAACGACTTACGTACAAAAAAAAAAAAAATTTAATTCGACGCGGGAACGACGGCCATACTTAACATGGGCTACGCACCGTTAGACCAGCAAAAAGCTGGTCTAACAGTACGTAAAAAAAAAATAGACGTAAGCGATTGCGAAGACCGCTCGTATCTTCGTGGATCGCCGTAAAAACTCATTTGCATATCCCGACGCATCAAAACGACGCAAACTCCTCCCAGCGGCCGCAAAAATATCGCAGCGTAGATCTGAAGGCTTACGAAGACGTAAGCCTCTCGGATAGAAGCCCGAAGCCGCCGTATCATGGTTTGAGGATTCAAACTAGTGATACGGCGCGCAAAATTTGAAATTACTCCTGTCTAACACCAGTTAGACAGGCGTAATTGCTCTACGAATCTGGGCCTCAGCGTTTACCCAAAAGGGGGTAGTTTTATGCCATTTTTATTAGGGCTGTGCAAATTAACTTTTAATTAATCGATTAATCTTTAATTTTTTTGATCGATCAAAATATTTTTGATCGATTTAATTTTTTTTTGATTGGTACTCGCCTCTCCACCGGCTTCTGGGCCTTCAGGGAGTTCCGTCGGAGATCCAGTAACGTCACGGACACCGGCAGGGCTTGCAGTGTCCATCTGAAGGGCTCCTTAGCTGTGCCTTCATATCTGCATGCCGGTGGGATCTTACTATCTGCCACACGCAAGGGCTGTTACACTTCCCTCTATCAACCTGGGATTTTACAACCATCCACTGGGAGTTGTGATAGTTCCCTTCATGGGACATCTACATGCTGACGGACTAATGTTAACCTCTCCTCATCTGGATTCAGCAGTGGTATCATTGTACACATTTTTATACCAGTATCATACTTAGTTACATGTTTTTATGACTGCTTTTGGTACCGTTTGGTATTACTCGCACCATTTTTACAGTTTATGTAGCTACATTGATTTTATCTCCAGTGCAATATTTATTTTGTTACCTACTTGAAGACTATAAAAGTTTTAATGCTATTCCCATCGAGCCCTGCCTTGTGTGTTTTTTGTATCCTTCTATCTATTTTTCCAGTGGCAAGGAGATCAGCTAAAAGTAGTTGGATCTGTATGTGCATTATAATTAATCGAAATTAGTCGATTAATCGATTAAAATAAAAAACGATTAATCGAACACAAAAATTTTGATCAGTAACAGCCCTAATTTTTATTAATATTTTTTTTTTACTAGTAATGGCGGCGATCAGCGTTTTTTTTTTCGGTACTGCGATATTATGGCGGACACATCGGACACTTTTGACACATTTTTGGGACCATTGGCATTTTTATAGCGATCAATGCTATAAAAATGCATTGGATTACTATAAAAATGCCATTGGCAGTGAAGGGGTTAACACTAGGAGGCAGGGAAGGGGTTAAGTGTGTTCCTATTTGTGTTCTAACTGTATGGGGGGTGGACTCACTAGGGGAAATCACTGATCTTCTGTTCATACATTGTATGAACAGAAAATCAGCGTTTCCCCCGCTGACAGGAACGGGAGGTATGTGTTTACACACATACCTCCCGTTCCCCGCTCTGTAACGAGGAATCGCGGGTGCCCCGCGGCTATCGTACCCGCCGGGCACGCGCGCGGGACTCGGGGGCGTGCGGGGGGCGCTCGCGCCGGCCGCCGGCGGCGCGCGCGCCCCCTAGTGGCCAAAAAGGATAGGACGTAGAGCTACGTACTCCCGCGAGACCGCGCCACCGTCCCGCAGTAATATGACGGTGGGCGGTCGGGAACAAGTTAAAGCATGTTTCAAAACTTTTGTCCGACGGACAATGGTCCGATAGGCCGTACACATCATCGAACTGGTCCGATGAAACTGGTCTGCGGACCAGTTTCAGCGGACATGTTCGATCGTGTGTATGCGGCCTAAGAGGTGAACTGTCCGACTCATGATTATAACCTAAAAGTCAAAATGTACAATTTATAGTTAGAATATTGTATGGGTAAGTTACTGGAAAAAGACATGTAAACAATGACATATAATTGGTTGTTTGATGGTATTATACAAGCAGAACTTGAAAATGGAAATAAGCACCTAATATTAAAGTTACCCTTTACTACATCAATCAAAAATTTTCTTGGAAAGACTATAATATAATATATAATGCTTGCTGCAGCTTAGATTAAAGCTAGTTAGTGTTTAAAAAAAAAAAAGACTCTTTAAGTTGACATTCATTAATACACAGATGCAGTTGTCATCTTTTTCTTTATACCGCTTAGCAGTTAGAGCATTCGATTTTCACATTTGGGTCTGGAGGTTTTAGTAATCATTTTTGGGCAATATGTATTTTAATGCATCGAAGTTTTGAATTTATATCAGTAAAACTATTATTCACTCACTATTATCCACCCGGAGGCCCGCTCAACTCCTCAGCGCCGTCATAGCAACCGTGGGCACCTAGTTGGGACAGCTATTGGGCAGCCGATCTTCTGGGACATAACACAGGTCCCAGAAAATCGTCATGGAGGGGGTCACCGAGGGCGAGAGGAGTCACCTAGGCAGCCAAAAAGAGGAAGCAAGAAGTCCCACTAAAAATAAGGTACAGCCCCCCCCCCCCAAAAAAAATGACATGTCAAATGTGGCATGTCAGGGGGCGAGGAGCACTTAAAGTGGAAGTTCCACTTTTGGGTGGAACTCCGCTTTAAGGTAAGTCTAAATTTAGTGTTTGAAAAAGGTTAGATTCAGGGGTATATATTATATAAATGTAAGGGTTGGTTCTAGGAGTACCATAATGTGTGAGTATGAACAGGTGCTGCTCCAAGATATCGGCCAAATAAAAAAAAAATAGGAGCATTATTTGCTAATATTGGGCACATTAAGGAAGCTGTTAGTATGGAAAGGAAACAAAAAGCAAAAAAGCAAAATCGAAAACTGGCTGAATGCTGAAGATTATTGTTCCCATAACATAACCACTCACTTATGTATTGGTGATGTCACACATCTTTACTGCAGCCTCCTGGGAAACCTAAGGCTCCCAAAACTCGGGGGGGGGGGGGTCAGAGGAAATAGTTGGGACTGTAAGGTCTGCTTTAAATTATGCAAGACTTTCATGTTCGTTTTAAAGCTATGTATTTCTACTAAACATACTTATTTATTCTGACTATGATATCCAGAACAGCAATTATAAAAGCAATCAGAAGTGCATTAAAGTGATTTCAGAAAACTTTTCTACCAAATGAAGCAGAACTAAATGAGCACATGCTACTCTGAAGAAGATAAGAGCACTGGCTTATTTCTTTTGACAAGGTTTTAAAGGTTAGTGTTAATCTGGTCCTATATCCAAAACATGGCAGAATTTAAACATCAGAAGGGCAACCCAAGAAACGTATCTCAAATGTCCTCCTAAGTCATTCTCTTGTAATGAAGAGATCCTGAGCTCTGGTTCCTTTATGTGGCCGGTTCCTCAGCATAGATCATGTCTTCTAACGTAGAGCATTCTGGAGCATTGACATCTGCACAGTCTTTAGATATAACTTCCCACTTTCTTATTTCTTCATAGTAAAATGACTCAGTTATTCTTAATCTCTGCTGATTTCAAAGCACCGCAATGCAGCACATCATCAAATCAAGAAACAGATGCTGAGACATAAGCCTTTTGACCATAAACAGAAAGTTTTAGGACTCAATTTCAATAAAGTGGTACCATTTTCAGCTACATTACATGTACAAACATGAAATAATGTCTGCCTGCCTCATCTGCAATGCATAGTATCCTGGTTTCTAAAAAAAACTTAGCCAAAATACAATAGGTTAAGAAAAAAAAAGAAAAAATTTTACCCTGTGAAGATAAATATAAAAATTGCAACCCTGCATGTCCTGGTCACAAACTGCCTAGGTCTTTCATGTACTATATGAGAGATTGATAACATCAGGCCTCCTTACAGTAAACAGTTCGTCCAATATAAAGTTAGACAGATTAGAGCATGGGTCAAACACAAGGCCTGCAGGCCGAAACTGGCCTGCCAGGCCATTTCGTGTGACCCTCGTATCCAGGGCTTTTTTTCAGCTGGAATATGGTGGAACTCCACTCTTCACTCATCACTATCACTCATCAGGACAGCTTTCCTTGCAGTGGTTGTTACAGATCCCTGCCTACCCTGTGCTCATGGTGGGGACAAGGAAAAAGAAGATGCAGTGTGGGATAGGGCAACACCTGGTAAACTGCATTGTGATTCCTTTCTGTGATTGGGTACACAGATGCCAACTAATGATCTCCTCGCAAGTGAGAAAGAGATTTTTTCGGGGGATAGGAGAAAAGGGCAGTGGAGGGAGATGGGTGCAGAGGTGGGGGATGGAGGAGAGTGGTGCAGATATCAGAGCTGAACAAGGGTGGAAGTGAGATGTAGACAGCCAGTGAAAAAACTGAACCCTGCACATTGTGCATAGGACAACCCTAAACCCTTCACTCTGTATATAGCACCCTCCTCAAACCTACACTCTGTAAACAGCACACCACTGAACTCTCTGCACTTTGTATGAAGTGCATCCCTTAACTGTGCACTCTGTGCATAGGGCACCCCTGAACTTTGCACTATGTATGTTGCACACCCCTAAAACCTTTATTTTGTACATTGCAAGCCCCTGAACTCTACACTAGGTACATAGCACAGCCCTCAATTCCAAACATTTTGTTGCCCCTTTAAGATCCAAAGCCCTGGACACATTTATATAATCTTACAAATACAACCAGCCCTTTGGGAGCAACCATAATCCTGATGCGGCCCACGATGCAATTCAGTATGACAGTCCTAAGGGAGAAAGTTTAATAACATTAATGTCCCATCTGAAACACTTAAGGAACTTATAACCACCATACATTGGGAATGCGTGTCTTTACAATGTACAATGCCTTAAAAAAGTATTCATACCCCTTGAAATAAATGTATTTTATTGGGATTTTATGTGATAGACCAACATAAAGTGGCACATGATTGTGAAGTGGAAGGAAAATTATATGGTTTTCATTTTTTTTTTTTACAAATAAATATCTGAAAAGTGTGGTGTGCATTTGAATTCAGCCCGCTTCATTTTGATAACCCTAACTAAAATCTAGTGGAACCAACTGCCTTCAGAAGTTACCTAATTAGTAAACAAAGTCCACCTGTGTGTAACTTAATCTCAGTATAAATACAGCTATTCTCAAACCCTCAAAGGTTTGTTAGAGAACCTTAGTGAATAAACAACATCATGACAGTCAAGGAACACACCAGACAGATCAGGGATAAAGTTGTAGAGAAGTTTAAAGCAGGGTTAGGTTATTAAAAAATATCCCAAGCTTTTAACATCTCACAGAGTACTGTTCAATCCATCATCTGAAAATGGAAAGCGTATGGCACAACTGCAAACCTACCAAGACATGGCCATCCACCTAAACTGACTGGCTGGGCAAAGGAGAGCATTAATCAGAGAAGCAGACAAGGAGGCCAATGGTAACACTGGAGGAGCTGAAGAGATCCACAGTTCAGGTGGGAGAATCTGTCCACAGGACAACTATTAGTCATGCACTCCACAAACTGGCCTTTATGGAAGAGTGGCAAGAAGAAAGCCATTGTTGAAAGAAAGCCATAAGAAGTCCAGTTTGCAGTTTGCGAGAAGTAATGTGGGGGACACAGCAAACATGTGGAAGAAGGTGCTCTGGTCAGATGAGACCAAAATTAAACTTTTTGGCCTAAAAGCAAAATGCTATGTGTGGTGAGAAAACTAACATTGCACGTCACCTTGAACACACCATTCCCACCGTGAAACTTGGTGGTGGCAGCTTCATGTTGTGGGGATGACAGGGAAGCTGGTCAGAGTTGATGGGAAGATGGATGGAGCCAAATACAGAGCAATCTTAGAAGAAAACCTGTTAGTCTGAAAAAGACTTGAGACTGGGGCAGAGGTTTACCTTCCAGCAGGACAACAACCCTAAACATACAATGGAAGGGTTTAGATTAAAGCATATTCATGTGTTAGAATGGCTCAGTCAATGTCCACACCTAAATACAATTGAGAATCTGTGGCAAGACTTGAAAATTGCTCTTCACAGACGCTCTCCGTCCAATCTGACAGAGCTTGAGCTATTTTGTAAAGAAGAATTAGCACAAATGTCTAGATGTGCGTAGCTGGTAGAGAAATACCCAAAAAGACTTGTAGCAATAATTGCCGTGAAAGGTGGTTCTACAAAGTATTGACTCAGGGGGGCTGAATAAAAATGCACACCACACTTTTCACATATTCATTTGTAAAACATTTTGAAAACCATTTATCATTTTCCTTCCATTTCACAATTATGTACCACTTTGTGTTGGTCTATCACATAAAATCCCAATAAAATACATTTAAGTTTTTGATTGTAACATGACAAAATGTCGAACATTTCAAGGGGTATGAATACTTTTTCAAACTACTGTAAGATTTGTTTTGGAACAACCCATGGGACTGTGCATAATTTCCATTTAGATTTTAGGTTTTTGTTTTAAGAGCTGAATGACAGAGAACTAAATTTAAAAAAATGGAGCACTAGAAATGCAGTTAGTGCGATATGGAAATAGTTCCAAGGTCCAGGTGTGCCAGTAGGCAAAGTTCATTTACTCTGGGGCCAGACCAGGGTTTAGGGGTATGGTCTGTATCAGTGTGGACAGCCAGCTGTAGAGAGCAGAAACAACTCTGTGGATATGGGTGAGAGAAAGAGAGAGGAGTGGAGCTTTGGGAACCACCGGAGCCGCCGGGAACTGCTGACCAGCACCACTGCCCAGCTGGACTACAGAAGCCCAAGCTACTTAGGCCATGCACATGTGAGTTGATCCTACTTTTATTAAACATTGAATTTTAACTGACATACTGCACTTATAATAGAGAACTACATGTCAGGGACTATTTTGTAACCTGAGGTTAACTTAACATGGATGTAAACCCGAAATGTTTTATTTATTTTTTTGATGTCACAATGTACAGTATAAGATTTCCTATCATCTGTGCCCCGTCTTGCCACAAAGAGTTAATCCAGCTCTGAGCAATCCTCTTTTATTGTTCAGTGAAATAAAAAGGACTTAGGCCTCGTACACACGACCGAGAATCTCTTTAGGAAAAAACAGTAGTTTTCCCTGACGAGATTCTTGGCAAGAAACTCTTGCCGCCGAGTGTACTGACTTTCATTTCAAAAGAACTGCGGTTCTCTTTAAAGGAAAGAATGTGGTGACGTCATTGCGTACAACGAGTATGCGCTCTTCGCATTCCATGCTGTCACCTCCATCTTGCTTCACCCTATCTATGCCGTGGAAGCTACCGCGCATGCGTCAAAGTCATTTCGAGCATGCGCGGGTTTCCACGGCAACAGGTAAGTATACACACTCTTGGGTTTCTTGTCTGGAAACAGGCAAACGAGAATCTCAAGAAAGGCATTATTTGTTAATTCCCACCCCCACTCCTTTTCTAAAGTCATGTGGTTACTTTTCTGGATTTTGACTGGATGTTAGTGATCATAGCAGAATTTAGTGTAAGGGGAGTGTAGAGGTGGGCAAAGAGCCTACTCACATCACGACTCCACCCACCAAGCTCCAGACAACAGACCCACCCACAGTATCTGCAGTTTTTCAGTTCTTATAACAGACAGAGGGAAGACATTTGACAGGTAAGGATACATGCAGGAGGCATCTATATCCTTATAGATCAGCACTATGGCAGTACGTAGTTTAGAAAGGATGAGAATGGGTTTACATCCACTTTAAGCTGGCCATAGATCCAGCAGGCTGAATGGAAAAAAAAATGATTTCTTCATTTACGAAAAACATTGTGAATGGAGGAATCGCTTCTACCGGGACATTGTAATTTACCAGTGGGACCCATTGTTGTTAGAATACACTGATTGACTGCTGCCACTGATTGTCAAAAGATTTTCACTGTGTCTGTTCGACAGAAGTTGATCTAACGCCGGGCTTTTGTCATGCAGAGACGGCCACATACTGAATTTGGCTGGTCTGTGATGAATCAGTCAAATTTCAATTCATATACGGCCAACTTTAGTTTCAATAGACATTTTATGCAAACTGAACAAAAGGTTAGGGACATTAGTAGGAGCTTAAAAGAATGGTTACACGTATCACATGTACTTGCTAAAAAATGTATTACCCTGAAAACTGAAAATGAATGCCGCCACCAACCTTAGGACAGGGAAGCTGCAATATAATACATTTTTATTCTTGGGTTTAGTTATCTTTTAGAGCACCATCTCACTAAGAAGGCTGCCAATGTACTATTAAAAACACTGTTAAAAATTATTTTGAATAGCTATAGAAGATACATAATTCTAATAGCAAGTACTGTTGTGGATGGTAAGAGAGATATATTGGTGAAGATTCATGCTAGTCTAAATAAGTTCCACCAAGATAAGCGTGACTTAAAAATTTAGGCTACCACCCATCAACCTCCACCAGGGGAGGGCTGGCAGGGGGGGGAGCAGGGTGGAAATCTCCCCCCGTGGTGCTGACACTATGCACAGCCACCGGCCGCCAGTACCAAATGCTGTTTTTTCAGAGCAGGAATATGCCTGCTGGAGCTCTGATAACACAGGTTACGGCCGCTGCTCACCTCCCACTGTGCAGCCGTGCCTGTGTCAGCTCTGAGGTAGATGGCTGCAGAGCTGAGCTATGTCTAGTCTCACACATAGCTCAGCCTCAGCACACACCAGCGCTGACATCCCCTTCTCTCTCTGCACAGACACGAGGAGAGATAGAGCTCATCTGCTCCTGCTCCTTCTGAGTCTGCCTTACCCACACTTCCCGGGCATGTGTGGGCACTGGACATAAAGTTTGAACCCCACAAATACATCAGACAGCCTGCTCCTCAATCTCCATCCTGGTAAGCTTACCCTCTCTAGTCTCTCCTGCCTCCCAGTGTATAAAAAGGGGTGCTCGGTGGACTTTGTTAAAGGGGAGGGGGACAGGCTTTGGTGAGCAGAGACCCTCTTTACACAATAATCCACAGAATGCACCCTTAAATCAAGTTTCCCAGAACACCCATTACATCAGATCTGATGTATATGGGGTCTGTGCAGACTCTGATGTATATAGGTTCTGTGCGGACTCTGATGTAAGGGGAGGCTCTGTGCGGACTCTGATGTAAGGGAGGCTCTGTGCAGACTCTGATGTAAGGGGAGGTTCTGTGCGGACTCTGATGTAAGTGGAGGCTCTGTGCGGACTCTAAAGTAAGGGGAGGCTCTGTGTGGACTCTGATGTAAGGGGGGCCTCTGTGCGCACTCTGATGTAAGGGGGGCTCTGTGCGGACTCTGATGTAAAGGGAGGCTCTGTGCGGACTCTGATATAAGGGGAGGCTCTGTGCAGAATCTGATGTAAGGGGAGGCTCTGTGCAGACTCTGATGTAAGGGGAGGCTCTGTGCAGACTCTGATGTAAGGGGAGGCTCTGTGCAGACTCTAATGTAAGGGGAGGCTCTGTGCGGACTCTGATGTAAGGGGGGCCTCTGTGCGGACTCTGATGTAAGAGAGGGGGGCTCTGTGTGGACTCTGATGTAAGGGGAGCCACTGTGCGGACTCTTGTGATCATGAAAAATCTTAGACTGTTTTCCTCGATCCATCACTTTTCCACACTCTATGGGCCACTTGACTGGACTTGCCCCCCAGGCCTAAGACTGCCAGCCCTCCCCTGCCCTCCACACAAAATTAGTAGACACAATGTTTTCCTTGTTAAATATCTTAATTATATTTCAATCAAATTACAATAATCAGATTACATTATTATTATTACATAAAATACATCAGAGTAAGAGCCGGTTCACACTACAAGTCGCCCCAAGTCGCACGACATGACAAATTACATGAAAGTGAATGAGAGCCGTCCTAATGCACACTACTGAAGGTGCTTTGACTTCAGAAAAGGTTCTAGGCGACTTGTACCCATTGATTTCAATGGAAGTCGCCTCCAAGTCAGATCCCCTGTCTTAACTGAAGAAACTTTCTAGGAAGTAAAAATAGTTTTCTAAGGCAAACCCCTCCCTCCCACAGAGCAGATTATTATGTGATTGGCCACTGGCAAAGTCACCTGTCCTGGAGGCGACTTGAAGTTGCGTTGTAAGTAGCTCCAAGTAGCGCTGAAGTCGTCTCCAAGTTGCATTGTAAAGTCACGCTGGAAGTCGTGTTGACCCAGTGTGAACCGGCACTGAAATAAAAAGAAATCATAATAGGAGATAGGTGGTTGATGGCTACTTTTTTAGGTTTTAGGACCAAACATAAACAAAGTAGCATAAATAACCACTAGTATAATCGACCATCTGGGGAACCCAGGATGCCTAAATAATAACAGAACCAAGAGGTAGGGGTTGACAAAGACTAAAAGAAGAGATAAAGAGAGGGTAGAAGGAGGAAGTATGGGGGAATGAAAGAAGGTCAAAATCCTGGAAGTTGGGTAATCGGTAGTGGGGGTTGACGGCATGGCATCAAATGATGAAGGGCCATCAGCATGGGAGCAAGAGAGTAGAGTCAAAATGTGGGGGAGATATTGATCCACTCAAAAGTTGCCAAATTCCAGTGTATCATGTAACTTTATCACACTATTTTTAAACGCAACCAGATTCAGGTTTGGGAGATTTCCATCAGTGGGCTAAATAAAACAAAATAGAAATGAGAGATTTTACATGTAAACATTTTAACCCTATCACTTTTAAAGAATATCTGAAGCCAATTTTCTTAAAAGGGTAAGTAGGTAATTGGTATTTTTTTCTGGCTGTGTTTAATTGTGGTAATTTCTGTTCACATCCTATCTTCCTGACACAGCATGAAGCAAAGGCATAGTTACCATCTGAACACTTGTCACTTTAAAATGACTTCCTTTTCTGTTGATAACTGTCAAAATTTGCATTTCAAATCACTTTTTGTCCAAATTTCAGTGGTCACAAGAACAAATAAAGACAGGGGGCCAGATTCAGGTACCGCGGCGTACCTTTGTGCGGGCGTAGCATATCTTCTTTACGCTACGCCGCCGCAACTTAGAGAGGCAAGTGCTGTATTCACAAAGCACTTGCTCCGTAAGTTGCGGCGGCGTAGCGTAAAGTGGCCGGCGTAAGCACGCCTAATTCAAAGTAGGAAGGAGTTGGGCGGCATCTATTTAAATCAAGCTTGACTCCATGTAAATGAATGGCCGATCGAACTGGGCATGCGCGCGCATGCTCAGAATCACGTGGCATAAACTCCCTAAGATACGTCGGCGTAAATGCCTATGACGTGAACGTAACTTACGCACAGCTCCATTCACGTACGACTTACGTAAACGAGGTAAAAACCTTTGCATGGGATGCGCCACCTTTTTGGTGGTTTATCTTTAGTAAAGACGTCTAAAAGCATTGCTGGTATGATTAGAGACCTTGGGCCGAGTAGCTGCAGCGCTCATTTTATATTGCCGAAAAATCGCAATGCGATTATTCGGTAATAGCGATATCGCGCGATTATTTTATATTGTAATATATCATGAATATTCTGAGCCAATCAGAGTGCTCCATTCCGCATTTCTCGAAATTTCGCAATTATTTTATATTGTAATATATCACGAATATTCTGAGCCAATCAGAGTGCTCCTTCCGCATTTGCCGAATATTCGCAATTTTTGTGTATTGTAATATATCACGAATATTCTGAGCCAATCAGAGTGCTCCTTCCGCATTTCTCGAATATTCGCAATTATTGTGTATTGTAATATATCACGAATATTCTGAGCCAATCAGAGTGCTCCTTCCGCATTTCTCGAATATTCGCAATTATTGTGTATTGTAATATATCACGAATATTCTGAGCCAATCAGAGTGCTCCTTCCGCATTTCTCGAATATTCGCAATTATTGTGTATTGTAATATATCACGAATATTCTGAGCCAATCAGAGTGCTCCTTCCGCATTTCTCGAATATTCGCAATTATTGTGTATTGTAATATATCACGAATATTCTGAGCCAATCAGAGTGCTCCTTCCGCATTTCTCGAATATTCGCAATTATTTTGTATTGTAATATATCACGAATATTCTGAGCCAATCAGAGTGCTCCATTCCGCATTTCTCGAATATTCGCAATTATTTTATATTGTAATATATCACGAATATTCTGAGCCAATCAGAGTGCTCCATTCCGCATTTCTCGAATATTCGCATTCGCAATTCGCAATTCGCAATTCGCATTCGCAAAAATTCGCGAAAATTCGCAATCATTTAATTTCCAAAAAATATCACGAATATTCGTATTTAGCGAATATATGTCGAATATTCGACTATATATTCGAGATATATCGCGAATTCGAATATGGCATATTCTGCTCAACACTAATCTTTACGCCGGAAAAACGCCTTACGTAAATGGCATAGATTACTGCGTCGGGCGTACGTACGTTCATGAATCGGCGTATCTTGCTCATTTGCATATTTAACATGGGAACGCCGAATGCGTCCAGCGTAACTATGCGCCCATAATACGCCGGCATAGGCAAGTTACGTCGGACGTGTGAATTGCCGCAAAGATGCAACGGCGCACATTTTAAATTACGGCGGTGTATCTGGAGATACGCTGACGTAAGTCTTTCTGAATCTGGCCCAGAGAGAGTAAATTTCATAGACAGCAATAGAAAAAAGCAGATGGGTAGTTGATTTACTAAAGGCAAATGGGCTGTTCACTTTGCAGTTGCGCTTCAGGTGGGAAATTTTCTCAGAGCTTAGTGAATGAGATAAAGCACTGCTAATTTCAATCATCCAATCATGTGCAAGCAAATATAGTGAAGAGTGTGTGGACAGTCCCTTTAGTAAATCAACCCCAGGGTTTACAATACTTCTCCAGTGTATCGATAAATAGTGATAAGCGGAATACGCCATATTCGATTTCGAAGAATATTCGCGAATATTCGTTAGTATTGAATATTCGTGATATTTTATAAAAAAAAAATTGCGAAATTTCGCTATTTTTTTTTTGGATAAAATATCACGAATATTCGATATTTACAAATATTCGCTATATTTTATTAAAAAAAAAACATAGCGAAATTTCGCATATGCGAAAGCGAAAATGATTGCGAAATTTTGCTTTTTTTTTTGGATAAAATAGCACGAATATTCGATATTTACGAATATTCGCTATATTTTCTAAAAAAAAAAAATTGAGAAATTTCGCTAGTGCGAATGCGAAATTGATTGCGAAATTGATTGCGAAATTTGAAAAAATACGAATATTCGAAATAGCGAATATTCGCCGCGATATTCAAATTATTCGCGAATACTCGAATATGCAATATTCGTAGCGAATATTCGCAATGCGAATATTCGTGAGCAACACTATCGATAAACCAACAGAAGACATTTTGAATTTAGACACATGTAAATATATTGCAATTTCTGTCCTAATCAAAGCATTTGTTCTTTGTGAATTTTCAAACATCCACAGTAAAAACAAAAACTTGGCTAAAACCAAGTAAAGAAGCAAAACTGTAGGTGTGAAGGTTTGGTGTTGTGGGTGTGCATGATCCCAGTGCAGGTGTCACATGAAGCCAAATGCATTAATCCTATAATCCCATTTTAATTGAGCACATACATTACCCATATTAACCCTTTCAAGTGGGAATGGCACTGCCTTGGAATATTTTATTAAGCACGTTCTGTTTGGGCTAAACAGTGACGTGATGGCAGTCATTTAAACATAGAAGAATATTAAAACAATATTCAAAAATTTCCAAGGAAATATATTATTATTATTATTATACAGGATTTATATAGCGCCAACAGTTTGCGCAGCACTTTACATCAGGAAGACAGTACATTCACAATACAAATCAATACAGGAGGGATCAGAGGGCCCTGCTCGTAAGAGCTTACAATCTAGAAGGGAGGGTCAAGTGGAACAAAGGGTAGTTAGCTGTGGGGGATATATAACAGAAGTGTATTATTTTTAGAGATCACGACAAAATAAAAGGGATTTAAGTAGGGTTGTCCCGATACTGATACTAGTATCAGTATCTGGACCGATACTGAGCATTTGCCGATGCCTGACCCGATACTTTTTTTTTTTTTAGAGAGAGAGCGGGCGGCGAGGGGGCGGAGAGCGGAGAAGAACAGTCCTCAAAGAGAAAGCAATTCCCCCCCCCTCGCCACTGTTTAGTTGATAAGCGCGGGGAACAATACAGCTTTCATTTGAATAGCTGTGTGTTCCCCCACCGCGCCGTGTCATATACAGGCCCTCCCCCTTGTCCGGCACTTTGATCGACAGATTACCCGTCCCAGGATTGGATGGGTGATCTGCCTATCAAAGTTCCCCGCGCTGATCAACTAGACCTCGGCGGGGGGGGGGGGGGGGCTTGGCTTGGCTTTCTCTTTGGGGACGTGGCTGCATATGTGGGGGACATGGCTGCATCTGTGGGGGACATGGCTGCATATGTGGGGAACATGGCTGCATCTGTGGGGGACATGGCTGCATCTGTGGGGGACATGGCTGCATCTGTGGGGGACATGGCTGCATATGTGGGGGACATGGCTGCATATGTGGGGGACATGGCTGCATCTGTGGGGGACATGGCTGCATCTGTGGGGGACATGGCTGCATATGTGGGGGACATGGCTGCATATGTGGGGGACATGGCTGCATCTGTGGGGGACATGGCTGCATCTGTGGGGGACATGGCTGCATCTGTTGGGGACATGGCTGCATATGTGGGGGACATGGCTGCATTTGTGGGGGAACATGGCTGCATCTGTGGGGGACATGGCTGCATTTGTGGGGGATATGGCTGCATTTGTGGGGGACATAGCTGCATATGTGGGGGACATGGCTGCATATGTGGGGAACATGGCTGCATCTGTGGGGGACATGGCTGCATTTGTGGGGACATGGCTGCATCTGTGGGGGACATGGCTGCATTTGTGGGGGGACATGGCTGCATCTGTAGGGGACATGGCTGCATTTGTGGGGGATATGGCTGCATTTGTGGGGGACATAGCTGCATTTGTGGGGGGACATGGCAGCATTTGTGGGGGACATGGCTGCATTTAGGGATACATTAAAAAAAGTATCGGTATTCGGTATCGGCGAGTACATGAAAAAAAGTATCAGTACTTGTACTCGGTCCTAAAAAAGAGGTATCGGTACAACCCTAGATTTAAGTAAGTTAAGTAAGTTTATTATATTAGAATAAATGTGTGAAAGTTCTGCTACATTTTAGCTCTACTACCACCCTTTATTATTATTATAGCCACAGCCTTTCAAAATATAAATTTTAGATAAAATTTAAAATATTGCTTCTTTGGAAAATGGAACAGTCATAATTCAAGCTGTCATTTTTCAAGTATACAGTGCCTGCTGCCGATAATGTGTTTTTAGTACGACAGCATCGCGCTGATTCTCGGCGACAGGCTGCCGACATCTCGCACTCGCTGGAATAGTAAAAGCACATTCCAGCGAGTGTGTCATAGAAGCGACGGGGATCCGACATGGATTCCCGCCAATTCTACACGTGGGCGGCGTTTGTTATGAATCCTGAAAGGGAAGTCCCCGCCGGATTTTAAATAAAAATCCAGCATGGGTCCCCCCCCTCAGGAGCATACCGGGCCCTTAGGTCTGTTATGGGTTGTAAGAAGACCCCCCCTACGCCGAAAAAACACCACAATCCATACCAGACCCATATCCAAAGCACGCCAGCCGGCCGTACCCTGTGTGGTTTATTTGTGTTTACACTTTTCTTGCAGGTTAATGGATAGGGGTACGATGTACCACATACTCATTCACTTAGGGTGGGGGGCTGGTATCTGGGGGCCTCCCAGATTCCGATAAGCCTCCCGCCCGCATACCGCGACAACCAACGGCCAGGGTTGTCGGGAAGGGGCCCTGTCCTCATCAACATCAGCGCCCCCCTGCCCCAGATCACCTGACCCCCCCATGTTGAGGGCATGCTGCCCGGTACGGCTCAGGAGGGGGGGGCGCGTGCTTTGGATACGGGTCTGGTATGGATTGTGGGGGGACACCCATGCCGTTTTTTTGGCGTGGGGGGGGGGGTCTCCTTACAACCCATAACAGACCTAAGGGCCCGGTATGCTCCTGAGGGGGGGACCCATGCCGGATTTTTATTTAAAATCCGGCGGGGACTTCCCCTTCAGGATTCTTAACAAACGCCGCCCACGTGTAGAATTGGCGGGAATCCACGTCGGATCCCCGTCGCTTCTATGATGGCTTTGTCTCCATCGCGGCAAGCCAGCTCGGCGCTGGCTCCCGCGATGGGGCTCGCAGGTGGTCAATCTCGCCGAGAAAGGGAGCGAGGTTGACACAATATCGCGGTCACCCACTGTAATTTGGAAGGCTGTGATAAAACGAGTTGCCTCACTGTCATGCTGAATCAATAGTTTTAGCTTTTTCTGTGCCACTAACTTAGGCCTCGTACACACAAGAAACTTGGTGGGAGAGCTTTTTTGCCGAGGAAACCGGTCGTGTGTACGTTTTTCATCGATGAAACTGTCAAGGAACTCGATGAGCAAAAAAGAGAGCACGTTTTCTTTTTCCTCGACAGGAGTCCAAATTGGCTCGTCGTGTTTCTCGTTGGGCTGCTTTTCGACGAGAAACTCGAGCGTGTTTATGCTTAGAAACCCGCGCACCTTCGGTAAAAGTAGTTTTTGTAATGGAAATAGCACATTTGTCACGCTGTAACAGACTGAAAAGTGAAAATGTCTCTTACCAAACCTTAACCTAACACGCAGTAACATGAGATTAGCAAAAGCAGCCCCAAGGGTTGTGCCAGTGGAATCGAACTTCCCCTGCCGTAGTATGTGGTGAAGTCACTGCGTTTGAGAACGAGGAGATTTGGTCTTGACAGTGTGTACGCAAAGACAGCTTGTCGAGTTTCTCGACAAGCCTAACAAGGAACTCGACGAGGAAAACTATGTGTCTGAAACAACGAGATCCTCGGATGTGTGTACGAGGCCTTAGAACAAGTAGTCAGTAGTAGCAGTTCTGATGTCATTCTGACATTTAGTTCTGTATGCTTATACCAAATCGGTACATAAAAAAATCTTTAAATTAGAGACAGTCACACAACCAGTAATGAGTGCCTATGTATTTCTCTCGGCACAGGTTTCCAATATACTGTAGAGAACATATTCTTTTGGCCATTTAGGGCAGAGTAACAGGTTCTCTTGATAGCCATACAATGGTACCTTCACCACACTCCTTGTCACAATATTTGTCTGGTGGAGCTGTTGAAATACCTGGTGCTTTAAGTTATGTGACCTTCTCTACTTCTCCCAGGATGCAGTGCTTGGACCTAAACAACTAATTCTCATTGAGTCGCACATTGTTAAAATGAAATCTGAGACATAGTTTACATTTTGCCAATAAAACAAAATATTTTATCACCACAATACCACAATATATATGCAGTGTATGTGTTTATGGAATGATTGTATGATATATACGTTATTTCTAGCATTTCGTCCATGAGATAAAAAAAGATTCTTCTTAGAATTTTTTGAGATATGACTACCAGAGTGCAGAGCTCAGGAGTGTGCTACTTACAGAGTGCAGGGTTCAGGAGTGTGTTACATAAGGAATGCCAGGCTAAGGGGTGTGCTACATAAAGAATACAGTGCTCAGGAGTGCGTTACTTAACCACTTAAGGACTGGCGCATGACTATATACGTCGACAGAATGGCACGGTTGGACACATAGACGTTTATATATGTCCCCATTAAGAGCCCAGCCGTGGGTCCGAAACTCTGTGACTGCGCCCGCGGGACCCGCGGACCCGATCGCACCCGGTGTCCTGCGATCGAGTCACAGGAGCTGAAGAGCGGGAAGAGGTGAGTGTAAACAAACATTCCTCGTTCTTCTCTGTGGCAGTGTCAGTGATCGTCTGTTCCCTGATATAGGGAACAATGATCAGTAACGTCACACGTCCAGCCCCGCCCCCCTACAGTAAGAAACAAACATTAGGTCACGCATGCGCAGTTCCGCTCGCGCATGCGCAGTGGGTGCCCGGCCGTGAAGCCGAAGGCTGTCGTGGCTGGGTGCCCACAGTCGGAATGAAGACGCCGGCCAGGGAGGGGGGGAGAGGAGCGGAGCCCCGGTCGGCCCGTCGCTGGAACGTGGAGAAGGTAAGTGAATGTTTATTAAAAGCCAGCAGCTACACTTTTTGTAGCTGCTGACTTTTAATAAACATTACATTTGGCTGGAACACCCCTTTAAGCTAGGGTACTTCTATATAGAAAAAAATAGACTGGCCATGAGGGGGGGGGGGGGGGCAAATCTTTCAGGCCTCGTACACGAGTCCGAGAATCTCGTCTTAAAAGACGCGTCGTTTTCCTCAACGAGGATTTTGTCAAGCTTTTCTTGCATACACACTATCAAGACAAAATCTCGTCGTTCTCAAACGCGGTGACGTACAACACGTACAACGGCACTATAAAGGGGAAGTTCGTTTCCACTGGCACAACCCTTTGGGCTGCTTTTGCTAATCTTGTGTTACCGCGTGTTAGTAAAAGTTTGGTGAGAGACAATTCACGCTTTTCAGTCTGTTAAAGCTTGACGAACGTGCTATCTCCATTACGAATGCTACTTTTACCGAAGGTGCGCTCCCGTCTCATACTTTATTCTGAGCATGCGCTGGTTTCTAAGCATACACACAAATGTGTTTCTCACCGTAAACCAGCCCGCCGAGAAACACGACGAGGAAATTGAGACTCCTGATGAGAAAAAAGAGAGCACTAGGGCACACTTAACCCCTACAGCGCCACCTAATGGTTAACCCCTTCACTGCCAGTGTAATTTTCACAGTAAGCAGTGCATTTTTATAGCACTGTTCGCTGTAAAAATGACAATGGTCCCAAAAATTTGTCAAAAGTGTCTGATGTGTCATAATGTCGCAGTCACGATAAAAATCGCTGATCCTCACCATTATTAGTAAAAAAAAATATTAATAATAATTAATTAAAACTAATCCCTATTTTGTAGACGTTTTAACTTTTGCGCAAACCGATCAATAAACGCTTATTGCGATTTTTTTACCAAAAATATCTCGAAGAATACATATCAGCCTAAACTGAGGAAAAAAATGTTTTTTTATATATATTTTTGGGGATATTTATTATAGCAAAAAGTAAAAAATATTGAACTTTTTTCAAAATTGTCACTCTATTTTTGTTTATAGCACAAAAAAAAAAGAGGTGATAAAATACCACCAAAATAAAGCTCTATTTGTGGGAAAAAAAGGAAGCCAATTTTGTTTGGGTGCTACGTCACACAACCGCGCAATTGTCAGTTAAATTGATGCAGTGCCGAATCGCAAAAAGTGGCCTGGTCCTTAAGCTACAAAATGGTCCGGGGCTTAAGTGGTTAAATATGAAACTGAGAACAAACGTGAAGCTGTTGCCCATAATAACCGTAACAACTGATCATAGTTCTTTCTTATTTATTCTTAAAATACAAAGCTGAAATCCAATTGGTTGCAATTAGCAAGAGCTTTACTTAGTTATAATTTGTCTTCAGAATCATACCCTATGTTGCAAAAACATGCTCTTTGCAAAGTATACACTTCTAGTTAAAAGTCAGTGTTATCTTTTCCATGTTATTCCATATGATTGCTATGAATTACTGTGAAAATTAGATTTTATATTTACTGAGAAAACAAAAACAGTCCCCACCAGGTCAACTATGCAGTGCAATGATTTTAGCTAACCTTGTAGCAGATCATTTGCAGTTTATATATTCTTTTAGACCATAATCTTGTACAGACAGGTCTCTCAATTACTGTGTATTGCTATTACTATAAATATTTTTCTACATAATTGTATGTATCTGTGTGAAGTGTTTTTATGAATTTGTGTAATTAAAATAATCTATTCATGTTCTCTTAGATATAGATCTCTGTAAATTCAGGATGCAGTTCCCAAATGTACAGTATGTCTTCCTTATAGGTTACCTACCTTAAATACTTATGAAATGTGAAATCATCAGATGTAACCTCAGAACTTGACTTCATTCTCTGCTATGTATTTTAAGCTGGTCTGAAAACTATGGCCCAGATTCACATACAATTAGATTCGCGTAGAGTATCAGAAATACACTACGCCGCCGTATTTTACCTGGCTCTACGTGGAATCCCGATAGATTTTGTCCAGTAAACTACGGTGGCGTAGTGTATTTCTCCCGGCGCAAGCCATCTACGCAAGTAGGGAGCGTGAAGCATTTAAAATAGGCGCGTGCTCCGTTCAGAAATTTCCCGCCGTGCATTGCGTGAAATCACGTTGTTACGTCATTCGTTGTTTGAGTAGCGTCGTTTACAGACATTCCTATTCCCGAACGAGTTACGTAAAAAAAAATTACATTCGACGCGGGAACGACGACCATACTTAACATGGGCTACGCACCGTTAGACCAGCAAATAGCTGGTCTAACAGTACGTAGCAAAAAAATTACGTAAGCGATTGCGAAGACCACTCATATCTTCGTGGATCGCCGTAAAAAGTCATTTGCATATCCCGACGCTGAAAACGACGCGGACTCCTCCCAGCGGCCGCAAAAATATCGCAGCGTAGATCCGAAGGCTTACGAAGACGTAAGCCTCTCAGATCGAAGCCCGAAGCCGCCGTATCATGGTTTGAGGATTCAAACTAGTGATACGGCGCGCAAAATTTGAAATTACTCCTGTCTAACACCAGTTAGACAGGCGTAATTGCTCTGTGAATCTGGGCCTATACCTCTGGCATTTGTCTAAGGCCGCGTACACACGATCGAACATGTCCGCAGACCAGTTTCAGCGGACATATCCGATCGTGTGTACGGCCTAGTGGACAGGTTTCCAGCGGACAAAAGTTTTAAAACATGCTTTAAAACTTGTCCGCTGGAAACCTGTCCATCGGACATGTCCGCTGGTTAGTGCGCCTAACCAGCGGACCGAAATCCCCCGCATGCGTCAAATGGATTCGACGCATGCGTGGAAGCATTTTACTTCCTGGTTTGCGGATGCCGCGGCGTCAACGTCACCGCCACATCACCGCGCTGTCTGTCCGCGGGGATTTTGGTCCGATCGTGTGTACTCACCATCAGACACCAAAAGATCCCCGGAGACATGTCCAATGAAAACCGTTTTCATCGGACATGTCTCCTTGTGTGTACGCGGCCTTACACTGTAAATGCCAATTGAGTACAGTCATGTCAAACTATGGTTGTTTATTTTTTTTGAAATTTCATAAAAACATTGAAATTTTATATATTATGCTTAATTATTTTGTGTTTCTATATTTTGCATTACCATAAAAAATATTTTGTTTTTAATTTTTTGGATAGTAAAACCTAAAAGCGAGTACATTATCTAGATAACAGCATTGAAATTATGTAAACCTGTTTATTAAAGGTGTTGTAAAGGTTTGTTTTTTATTTTCTAAGTTGTAAAGGTTGTAAAGGAAAACGTTTTTTCACCTTAATGCATTCTTTGCATTAAGGTGAAAAAACTTCAGAGTATAACGACCCCCCCCCCCCCCCCAGCCCCCCGTTATACTTACTTGACCCCTCGAAAGTCCCGCGCTCGGTCCTGAGATCCTCTTCGCGGCTCATTAGAGCGGATGGATTGAGAGCAGCGTAGCCATTGGCTGCCGCTGCTGTTTATCACATCCAGTGACGTGGCGTGCAGAGGCCCCACATCCAATTACTGTCCAAATCTTACCACCTCATCCTCCACAACATCTTCAAAATATGATCCCTTCTAACCAATGACATAACAAAGCTCTTAATTCACTCCCTGGTCATCTCTCGCCTCGACTAGTGCAACTCCCTCCTCATTGGCTTACCTATACATAGTTTATCCCCCCTTCAATCCATCATGAATGCTGCTGCCAGGCTTATCCACCTTACCAATTGCTCTGTGTCTGCTACTCCTCTCTGCCAAACAAATTAAATACAAAATACTAACAACAACTTACAAAGCCATCCACAATTTAGCCAGCAGCTGCATTACTAGCTTAGTCTCAAAATACCAACCTAATCATTCTCTTCGTTCCTCTCAAGTAGCCTACCCTTCCCACACGTAACAACTGTATTTTCATTTTCTCCATCAGTTCATCCCCACAGTTATTACCTTTTGTTTCACTTGATCCTCCCTTCTAGATTGTAAGCTCTAACGAGCTGGGCCCTCTGATTCCTCCTGTTGTAATACGCTGTGCAAACTGATGGCACTATATAAATCCTGAATATTATTATTAATAATAATAATAATAAAAAAACAGAATGTGTTCAATGAGTACAGAAAAAAAAAGCACAGTTGATGTCAGAAATTCAGAACTGTCCAGTACATACTACCTGTGTTATGTCAAGAAGAAAAATTCTCTCTCTTTAGCCTTATCTTGGAACAACAAAATAATTAGCATGTACATCATGGAGAATAGAATAGGTTGGGTTTGTATACAGTATACAATTTTCTTGTACAATTTTCCTTCAGATTTACCAAAACCATATCATTTGAGGTCACGCCTAAACACTTTCAATTTGTATGCAATCAGGCAGGCCCTTGCACTACATAGTTGAAGGTAAATCTAAAGAAATTTAATAAGAAAATTGTATAATGTGTGGCCAGCTTAAAGGGTCACTAAAGGAAAAAAATGTTTTTGTTGAAATGACTGTTTACAGGGTATAGAGACATATGGGCCAGATTCACGAACACTTGCGCTGGAGTATTTGGATATGCGCCGCGTAACTGTGCTGATGCGCCGACGTTTCTATGTGCCCGTACCCACCAAACTAGATGCGCCCAATAACGGCTCATTTGCGACCGGCGGAACGTTCCGACGCCAGAGTATCGTCAGCGTTTATTTTCGCTGGGCGCATCAGTCGCGCCCATTGATTTCCCCTGCAAATATGCAAATGAGGGAGATTTCCCAATTCACGAACGGATTAGCACCATACGCTGGCTACATGCGCCGCGCGTATCTGATCCGTCCAGCGCAAAGTTATTTCTACAAAAGGCTGCTTTATCTTTACTCCAGACGGTCACAGGTCAGCAGGAGAGCAGCTACAGCAGCGTTACCGACGATAGGAGCTTGCTGAGCACCCCCACTTGCAAGGACAACACCTCTGTGTGCCAACATGCCAGGGGCACTCGTGGTCCTAGAACTACTGATGGGTCCCCTGGAACCAAGAAGGCGGGCACGTGAGAGGATATACCGCACTCGTATGAACCTCTTTGGCATGGGGGATGAGGAGGTGTATCGCCTCTTCAGATTCAGCCCTGATGCAATACTTGAACTAACCACAACCCTGCAGGATGACATCACCAGCAAGACACACCGATCACAAGCAGTGCAGCCACTGGTGAAGGTCCTGGCAACACTCCATTTCCTTGCAAGTGGATCATTCCAGCGTACAAGTGGAGTGGTGGCTGGGATGTCACAATCCTCCATAAGCAGATGTGTGCACCAGGTTGTCCCTGCAATCCTCAGACGCATGTCCAACCAGTTCATCAGACCCACCACTGAGGAGCTGCGGCAGAAGGCAATGACAGATTTCTACAACATTGCCAGATTCCCACGCACTGTGGGGGCCATTGATTGCACACATGTGGCCCTACAGCCCCCCAGTGCCACAGAGCACATATACCGCAATCGGAAGCATTGGCATTCCATCAACGTACAGGTGATAGCCGATGCCCAACGCCTCATATGGCACGTCCGTGCCAAACACCCCGGGTCCAGCCATGACAGTTTCATATACCGTCAGAGCCCCATCCCAGCAGAATTTAACCAGAACATGTATGGGGACAGCTGGCTGGTTTGGTGAGTGACATGGGAGTCAGGCATGACTATCCCCTCCCGTCATGCACAACAGAAATCGCACATGCATGACTAACATTCTCCTGTCTTTTACCTTACAGGTGACTCTGCATATGCATTGGGACCCCATCTAATGACTCCTTTCCGGAACCCCCAAACCAGAGGAGAGAGAAAATACAATGAAGCACACATCAAAACCCGTGCAGTGGTTGAGCAAACATTTGGGCTCCTGAAGTCCCGTTTCCGCTGCCTGGATAAGTCTGGGGGGGCCCTATTGTATTCCCCTACCTTTGTGTGTCAGATCATCGGTGCATGTTGCATACTACATAACTTTGCTATGAAAAAAGGCCTGCATATTGACATACGTGATGACCTGACCCCCGACCCACACAGTCCCCCCCTGCCAGAGGACACCCAGTCTGCTGATGGAAGAGCAGTCAGGAGGGTCCTCGCCGTAGGCATCTTTGGACACTAAACCAAAACATTAATTACACAGACAGTGCACGCGTGTACACCACTGATGTCCCTAGATCACACACACCACATGCACATCGCATTGGATTAGCCCAAGTCCAGCATGTAGGAGTTGGGAGCAGTAACGCCAGCGTCAAGGCCCCAATGATGTCACTGTCCATTCACACACCTTTCACACGTCATTCATACAGCCGTGGGGTTCACTTCACCACCACGGCCGAGGGTGACACCCCTTACTTTCAGGAGTGCCACCCTCTCACATTCACACACCATTCACACTGTCCCCTGCACTCCTGACCGTGTGCAGTACAAAAATAAATTAGAAAGATCATATCCTGATCAATACAAGAAAAATAATCTCATAACCTGAGAAAAAAAAAAAATAAACTCATGACCTGAGTATGTCAAAAATAATAATATAAAACCAGCAACAAAAAAAAGGCCTCATCGGGGATGCCGGGGGCTTCTTCTGGGGGCCCCTCTCTGGCTCCGCAGCTGCCTGGATGGAGTGGGTGGGGGTGGGGGGGCATCTGGAGGTGGCTGATCCCCAGGTGGGCCACTCCTGGCAGGTGTGGCCTGCGTGCCCTCCAAGGCCCTGGCTATCCGTCCAAGGTATGTGTTCGTCTGGGCCTGCATCCGGAGCTGACGGGTCATCTGGTAATGCTGGGCCCGCCGACTCAGCCTCCCCTGCTCACGGATGGCAGCACTGTTCCCATGGATGGCAGCAGTGTTGGCCTGGACGGCTGCAGTAAGGTGCTGGATATCCCCCTGCACCTCCCCCAAAGTGGTGACCACTGCAGCGCAGTTAGAGCTGACATCCTGCACTGCGTTGCTGAGGTTGGCAACGGAGCCCAGGCTGTCAGACACTTTCTGCAAGTGGTCCGCTATGGCCCCCATTTGTTCTGTCTGTCTGGCGTGATCCCTCGCCAACTGGTCCTGGACACCATCAGACACCCCCTGGTCTTCTGGGTCGCCTTCCTGGGGCCCGAAGATGGATGTCCTCGGGTGGAAGGTGTCGCCCTTGAGGGGCTTCCAAGGATGGGGGAGGGGACGACAGACGGGCCAGGAGAAGGGGAGGAGACAGACAAGACTAATGAAAAGTCCTGCTCTGCCACAGCAGGATCTTCCACAACCACCTCGGCAGGTGTGGTGTGGCCACTCTCCTCCTCCACAACCTCTTCACCACCCAGTGGCTCGGGCACATGATGGCGTGGGGGGGATGGGGTGGAATGCAGGCTGACAGATGATGGCCCAGCTCCGTCATCTGTGGATGACACAAAGCAGACACATGTTGGTGGTCCCACACACTTGGCACATGTCCCCCCCCCACCCCCCCAAATGCAAAACATCAAATAGGGGATTATAAAACACTTACCTGTCCTTGTGCCTTCCTCCACGGAGTCATAGCCTGCGACCCCCTCCACCTGCTCCCTCTCCAGGCAGCGAGCAACCACCTCCTCCTCTGCGGTCAGGGTGACAGGACATGGGGGACCACCACCTGTGCCCCTCTCATGCCTCCTGATGGAGGCCACCTTGTCCCTCACCTTGCGCCGCAGGTCATTTATTTTCTTTTGTATGTCCCCAGCAGTCCGGGTGGAGTAGCCCAGGACATTGACCCTGGCAGCAATCGACTCCAGGATGCCCTGCTTCCTCTCCCGGCTGGTCTTGCGGCTTTTTTTGCCATGGAGAAATTCATTCTCCGTCTCCATAGCCGAAATAATGACAGAGACCTCCTGGGTATTAAAATTGAGGTTCCTCCTCTCTCTGGGGGTAGCGGGAGCAGCCATTACAGAGCAAAAGTATCTTCCCTGGGGTGGGGGGAAACGGAACTACTTTTGCGCCGGAATGGCGTTTCCGCCAGCGCTTTTAAGCGCCCAGCGGAACGCATTGCGCTGACGTTTCCCAGGAAGTGGTGCCGACGGAAGTTGTGAGCATGCGCACAAGGGGGCGAGGGGAGCCGCACTCACTGCGCATGCTCTGTGGATGATGCGCTGAACGTAAGCCTCTGCGCCGGCCTCCGCCCATCATTTACATATGATCACACCCACTTCCACTTGCGTCGGGTTACGCCAGCGCATTATCGTTACTCTGGCGCAAGTTTACGCGCAACTGCTATGTGAATTACAGGAATTGCGCTGAAAGGGTCTTCAGAGTAACGTAAATGAGAAGCGTTACTCCAGAGGAAAGATACTCTCATCTACCTGAATCTGGCCCATAGAAGCTAACTGATTCCTTTTCAGAATTATTAAAAATAGATAAAAATCAATCATATAATGTGCCTGCAGGTTAGTTTCACTTTTGAACTGGCTTCATGTTTCTGTGAAGTAGAAATAGACACACAGAACAAAAACAAACAAATCCAGGGCAGTGTTTTGTTTTTAAAATGAATCTGATTGGTTCTGGGAAGTTTTAGACACACAGTAATGACAGCTTAAACCATCGTGAGAAAGCTCCCAGCACTGTGTTTATAAGGAAACAGACAAGCAGGAAGTGTGGAGAACAGAGCAGGATTACAGCAACTTCAAAGCAAAAATGAACAATAAGAACATGAAACCAGTACTGCAGTAAGGTAAAGGAAGCTATTTAGCTAAAAAAAAATGTTCCTTTAGTGATCCTTAAAGGCTAGGTTCACACATTTTAAAAATAAATGATACTGCACTTAGGTTACAAAGACAATAGGATACTAACAGTGTAGCTGCTGACTTTTAATAATGACACTTAACTGTCCTACTTGCCCGCGCTGATAGCCCCCTGATGTAATGAAATGCTGCATTGGGTGGAGTTTTTGAACACGTGGCGTCACTGTGCATTAGGACTATGGCCATCTTGTGGGTTTGAAATCATCAGGAACTTTTCATATGACATCCCTGTTTATATCTACTACTGTGTGAGTATATAGATATGGTTTTAATAAATTCAAATATTTTTGATATACTACATCATGAAGTGGTTTTGTTTTTACACCTTTCAACACGAGGAGTGATGCCTGGATCCATGCTGGAGCAGTCCGTGGTTGATTGATGTTTGGGCGTTTTTGACCACGTATAATTTAGTGGTCGAGTTGTAAAGGTAAGAGGCTTGGCTAACTGTTGTGTTGGTGAAAGATCACTGGTCACCTCTTTAGTCTTGGTTCACACGTGTCCGGCTGTGGTTTGTAGTCTAGAGTGAGGTGCGATTTTGTTCACCAGAAATTATTGGAGGCAGAAACAGTCAGGTGCAAATTTTTACTTGAATTGCCACCTGAGCCAGACCCAAAATCGCACAGGACTCTTTAAAAATAGACCGCAGCCAACATCTGTGAACCGGCTCCATCGAAAGCCTGTCTGGTTCACATGTTATGCAAAACGAATGCGGTTCAAAACGCATCTGATTCGTACACTGTATATGTGAACTGAGCCTAAATTAGGCAAAACTTTTTTTCTACATTTGAACAGAGTGGAGGAGGATTAAAACACCAGTTTTTATCACTGTTTGTGCCCACATTAGGGAGAGTCACCTTCTCACCTTCTCTATTTGCCATGTTTACCTTTGTTACTGCAAGTCAAAAAAAGTCACATTTTGGGTTGTGCCAAGAACAAGAATAAAGTAGAAATCTTCTAATGGAGACACTAGTTCCAGTAACCTCACTATAGAGGAATTTTCTCTCACTTCCTGTTTCGGCTATGAGGCAGAAAGTGAAAAGATACATCCAAAAACCTTGGCAGGGGATACAACCCTCCCTTAATTTATCCAAAATGAAAAAAAATGTTTGCCTTTAGTTCTACTTTAAGATCTAAGTGCATTTCTGGCACATCAACTGGTATTTTTCTGTACTTGCATGGTCGTTAAAGGGGATAATACATGGGGAAAAGTGCATGCACTGAACAGATGTAGTGCATATGTTTTTTTTTTTGCTGTGACATACACTTAGAAGTGTTAGCTTATTACCCAAAATTCAGAAAGGAGCAATGGACAAGATAATAGCCCTCTATGGTCTGAATGTTTTGCTTTGTCATCTATTTACAGATCTCTTCACTTCCCACTGATCAAAAGCCTTATGGCTCTACATGCTGAATTCAAGTGAAAAGAGGTTAAACAATTCTTTAGCAGGACAAAAACTCCCATTATCAGCACTCCTTTTGTTAAATGACACCGGTGTTATGAGGGTGTTAATAAAGTTCTAGGTAATGAACTCTGAGTACTTTTTTTTAACGTATGATATGACAAACAGGCCTTTTTTTTGCCATTTATAAACCAGGAACTGACATTCCAGCCTCCATTATATTGTTTTTAGACAACATGTATTGTGCTCCCCTGTCTGTATGTAGTCAACCCATAAGTCATGTAACATCACTCATTTTGTAATGGAAAATGTAAACTGTGTATAAAATAAATCTTTTGGTCTTCCAATCTCTAACATATTTTTCAAACAATATGTATTGTGCTCATTTGATCCACCCCCTCCATATGTTCTTAATCCTTACATCATGCAACATCACAAATTTGATAATGTGGAAAATACAAGATAATTTTTTTTAAGAATTTAACTTTTTTTCAAGAGTTTGTTTTAAGAAAATGTACCTAGCTTTTATGACTTTTAAGGTGGCAATTGAAAAAACAATATATTTTAAAAAATATATTCATTTTATTTGAATAACAATAGAGCGAAACATGTTGAGTACAAGTGGCTGCAATGGTGTATATAATTTATTGTTATTCAAATAAAATGTATATATATTTTTTAAATATATTTTTTATTCAATTGGCACCTTAAAAGTCCACTTTCCGTAATGTTTATTGAAATTCTCTATTTCCAGGGATGTGATGCCTATTTTTCGGTTTTTCGCTACCCAAAATATTTTCTGTTGTACCTAGCTTTTGGTCTTCCAATCTCCAACATATTTTTCGAAAAAAAAGGATGTATTGCGCTTATTTGATCCACCCCTTTTTCTTAATCCTTACATCATGCAACATCACAAAGTTGATAATGTGGAATATACAAGATTTTTTTTTTAAGAATTTGACTTTTTTTCAAGAGTTTGATTTTAGAAAATGTACTTAGCTGAAGAGTTCAATTAAAAGAGTATTTGAGAGTACACAAATTGCTAATAATGTGTGTCAAATAGGATATACATAATGAGCCAGATATACAGTCACCAGCATATGCAAATGTTTTTGTGTCCTTTGTGCGCTGTGTGTTGTTTTAAGTTGACTTTTGTTAATAGCTGTTAATGCACCCTTTGTGCTACAACGTTTGAGTGATGTTACTGTCGGATACATAAGTGAAATGAAAATTATTACATTGGTGATCATTGTGTAATTCACAAGCATGTTTTTTTTAACAGTTTTCAGTAGCAAGGCCCCCAAATTCAATGTACCCTGAAAGAGGCGATTAATTTAAAGTGAGTAGAGTCTGCTTCTTTAAGACAAGCTCATAAATCGTGAAAGATCACCACTTCTTTTCAAAAGACTCTCCACGGTCTGAATTTCCCTTCTGGGTCAGTAAAGGCATTGAAGTTTTAATGGCATGCCATGGCAGATTACACGATACAGCTGTCCCAGCACCGTGAAAATTAAGTTATGCCCCGTGTCAGCAAGATTTTTTCTTCTTTTCTCTCTCTTTCTATATCTGTCTCCTTCTTTCAGTCTCCAATTCTCTCCTCTAAGCTGCTGAAAAGTGCACATCCAAAAAAAGGCTGCAGGGGGGATGGGAAGCCAGGGGTGAGCAGGCCTTGGGAGGGTTAGCATTGTATATATAGGAGTTTTAAGGGGCAAAACAGCAGTATATAAAAGGAGCTATGTATCATGTGCCTGAAAAAACATGTCTAAGGAGATAATAAACTGTCCTTCTATAAATGTAGAGGATGCAACAAATCATCGGTTTCATGCTCTTAATGCAAATTTGATGGTTTTTCATTCTTGCATTTGCTTGAAACAGCAAGGGTCATTCAATGAGCAGCCCTTAAATTAAATCCTATGCTTTGAGAAATACAGAGGCTGCTATTGCTGACCTCTCTTTCTGGAAATGTTGTCTCTCTAGCTTGCAGGCTGATGTATCGACTGACTTAAGTGACTTCACTGGCAGCATGCTTCTTTTGGTTCAGTTACAGTAACAGTTATAGTTACAGTTAGGCAGAAACAGCCAAGCAAAAGGTATTTTCAGGAGAGGGTCAGTCCTTATATTCCTTCTGGCACATTATTTAACCAGAGGTGTATTTAGGTTTTGTGCTGCCCTAGGCCTGACTAAACTTGTGCATCCCTAATTTAAATATGACCCACCCCTTCCTGTCACCGCCACACCCTGTGTTGTTTAAGACCCACCCTGAAATTTTCGAGTAAGGACACTGGTTCTGAGGGCCTGGGGGGGGGGGGGGGGGGGTAATGGATTCCCTTAATTTACTTAGATTTCCTCTTACTTCCTGGTTGCTCATAGAGCAGAAAGTGAAGGTAAATCTTCGCAATGGGACAGGGATGGTAAAAGTGTTGCCTATAGATCTACTTTAAGTAGATGGTACAGCAGAAACATATAGCACAGTGAGGAAGGTTTGTGGTCCAGGATGACAAAACAGTCAAAATTGGAAGCGCCCGTAGCAATACGTCCACTTTAAAGCGGCCGCTAGGGGGCGCGTGCGCGTTCCCACTCGCCCCCGAGTCCCACGTGCGTGCGTGCCCGGCGGGTACGAGCGCCGCCGGGCACCCGCGATTGCTCGTTACAGAGCGGGAACGGGAGCTTTGTGTGTAAACACATAGTTCTCGTTCCTGTCAGCGGGGGAAACGCTGATTTTCTGTTCATACAATGTATGGACAGAAGATCAGTGATTTCCCCTAGTGAGGCCACCCCCCCATACAGTTAGAACACATTCAGGAACACACTTAACCCCTTCCCTGCCCCCTAGTGTTAACCCCTTCACTGCCAATGGCATTTTTATAGTAATACAATGCATTTTTATAGCATTGATCGCTATAAAAATGCCAATGGCTCCAAAAATGTGTCAAAAGTGTTCGAAGTGCCTGCCATAATGTCGCAGTACTGAAAAAAAATGCTGATCGCCGCCATTACTAGTAAAAAAAAAATATTAATAAAGATGCCATAAAACGACCCCCTATTTTGTAAACGCTATAACTTTTGCGCAAACCAATCAATAAACGCTTATTGCAATTTTTTTTAACGAAAAATATGTAGAAGAATACGTATCGACGTAAACTGAGGAAAAAAAAAAGTTTTTTTATATATTTTTGGGGGATATTTATTATAGCAAAAAGTAAAAAATATTGAATTTTTTTCAAAATTGTCGCTCTATTTTTGTTTATAGCGCAAAAAATAAAAACGGGGGGCGTGGCCGGACCTGACTGGAAGATGGACGCTTGAAGCTTGAGCTCCTGCCACCCCAGAGCTAAAATCGCTATAATCCAGAGTTACCCACCTTTGTTTCCGAGCACACAGGATGGGCACAGCCTCCAGAGCCTCCTCTGCCTCTAGATCGCGGTCCCCGAGGGGAAATACCGGGGCCACCCAGCAACACATCCCGGATATGTTCTGCTCCCAGAGGGGAAACATGGCGCAGATCGGCCTAGGCCCCACACCAGGCCTCTCGAACCCATTACCTCCCGACCGCTCTGAGATCGTGCTGTCGGCCCCACAGGGACTCTCCCCACAAGCGCAAGAGGTGGATCGGTACGGGGACCCTTCTTCACCACACCGCCAGCTTACACTGGCCGATCTGCGAGCGGTGGCTACAGACATTAAGGATGCCCTGGCAGCCGACATTGCGGGCCTCCGCATAGAAGTACATGCCCTGGACGATCGAGTCTCCCAAACGGAGCGCTCGGCGGTGAGCAAAGAAAACATCCTCAAACGCACTACAAGGAAGATAGACGACCATACCCTCCAACTTAGGGATATGAATCGCCATCTGGAGGATTTAGACAACCGGGGCCGCCGCCATAACCTTAGAATACGTGGCCTTCCGGAATCAGTTGAAGGGGACCATGTCCCTGAAGCGG
The DNA here is from genome assembly GCA_029574335.1 of Rana kukunoris. Lineage (NCBI taxonomy): Eukaryota > Metazoa > Chordata > Amphibia > Anura > Ranidae > Rana > Rana kukunoris. Next base: position 289,359,282 of record CM056049.1, read on the forward strand.
TGACCGCAATATTCAATACGGTTCTGGACAGACCCCCCACGACCGCCATATCCTTTGACAGGATCCACCGCGCCCTGCGCCCCAGGGGTAGAGACTCGGACCCCCCGCGCGATGTGATCTGCTGTCTGCCCGATTACACCCTGAAGGAATCCTACTGAAGGGGGCCAGAGGCAAGCGACTCACCCATGGGGATCGGGCGATCCAAATCTATCAGGACCTGTCAGGGATCACTTTGAAAAATCGGCGAGACCTTAAACCGCTGTTGGAGGTCCTGCGGGCGAGTGACATACGCTATCAATGGAAATTTCCCTTTTGCCTATCAGCATCCCGCGGAGGCCATACCGCCACTCTGAGGGTACCGGAGGATCTACAACAATTTTGTGAAACTCTGGAAATCCCCTTGGTGGAGGTGCCGGACTGGTATGCAGTCTTCCGGCAGTCTGTACACCGCTGGCCTAAAACCCGGGAGGAGCCCATGGAGACCCAGGCCCCCCGAACCCGTCGCCGGAGGTCCCCGTCGGGATCCAGACACCAAGGTAACCCTCAAGGCTCTGGAGCTACTCAGGATACAGCCCCGGCCCCCGGGGCTCGGCGAGCTCGAAGGGACTACTGAAAGGAAAGGGATTGAGTTGTCCTCCCCTACTTAAAGTATGCCTGCTTTTTTTTTTGTTTTTTTTTTTGTTTGCACGTTCGGAGACTTTTTCCAGGCTGGTTTGTTGTTTGCCACGGAACATGTGTTTGAACGGGGAACTTCCATTAACTGCTAATAGCATCCCTCTCTACGAGCGACTGGTTACTCAGGCCTTGATGTCACCAGGCCATGCAAGCCGCGGGTTTTTTTTTTTTTTTTGGCCTTAGGTCAACACCGTGGGATGGAACCCGCCCTCTGTTGTCCGATCCGAGACCACTGTGACTACAGCTACCACACTGCCTTGCGGCGGAAGCCTTCTTACAGGAAATGCTGCGGTGGGGCAGACCCGGACATGGCTGGAGAACTACGTCTCCCGAGCTGCACTGCATTGGATGACGCCACACGCTCTTCTTCGTTACCGGAAGTGTTCTGTGACCCGGATGTGGCGATGGATTTTCCTTCCAATTCCGGTGCTCTCCTTTCGCCCCTCCGGTTGACGGATCCCCCTCAATACCACGACCGAGGGAGCGGAGCCGACGACTGTCTATTCCTGGGACCACGAGGACAGCTCCTAGACGACGGAACTAAAGACCGCCCGTTGCCACAAGGCGCCAGCCGGCGAACAGGCCGGAGACACCCGGATGTGCTCTCTGAGGGTGAACCGAGTTCTTCATATTGCGCCACCCGGTGGGGTAGGATTCAGACTTTCCTCGCACCGTGCAGATGTCAGCTGACTGTCCCGCCGGCCTAGGCTCCACTGTAACTCTGCGGTCTGTGTGTAGCTACCCAGTCCTTTCATGCTCCCGCTCAGCACATAGCTACCGAGGGTGTCATAGGCTCCAGTGTTGCTAATACTGCTCCTCACGTTCCACCTGCTGCAAGAGACTCGAACAGTCGGCCGCAATATCAAGAGGACTACTGCTGTTGATTTAAGTCTGCTATACCCTGAACTTTCTCAGTTGCGCTATCACTGTCTTTTTATGTAGAGGTAGGTGATTATGGGATTAGGGGACCTTGCAAGCCTATTGAGATCTCCCTTGCTGGGCCATCTCCTGGGGTTGGACTATGGGGCCACGAGTCAGCGGGGCAAGGTGGCCTATATAACCCCTGCTGCCTCCCGACATGCGACCCTATGGGCGCTGCTGACCCCAGTAGCCAGGGGTCCCCTGCCTCACGACTGTCTCATGTGCCGCGAAGGGTAGGACACATACTCAAGCTAGATCTAAAATTCTTTGGTCTACCTGTTGCAGGTGACGGTACCCTATGGCACAGCGCACTACACTTGTTGTACGAAGGTATGGTACACCTGAGGCCTGCAAATACAGGTCCCTTAAACTCCTGGTTCAGGTCATGCTGTACAGGTCACTCTGCTGCACGTTTCTCCCTTACTAATTATTTCTATAGGATAGAAGGAATTGCTCTGGGGTGGCTGGTAGTGGTTTATGTTGATTACTTTTATTTGTTACACCTAGGACATATAGACGTCCAATACTGTCTCCAACGTCTCCAGGTGGGATCGCTCCAACCCCCATACCGACGCGTGCATTGGCTTGTTGGCCTATTGGTTGGGCCTGCTCTCCCCGTACGCGTTGTACCTCACCGACTCCCCTCTTAGGTGAGTGGACACGTCTCCACGGGCCTAATCGGTTGCTTCCTTCCCTGTGCTATCGCACATACATTACCCCTGCCTTCCCCCTGTCCCCCCCTTTCACCCCCCCCGACAAGTAACCCCCCCCTCCCTACCCTTACGATGGATGCCTGTGGGTGTACCCCACATGCTCTGGGCCGAACCCCGCCCTGAATGACCCTCAAAGTTTACTCCCTGAATATAAGGGGGCTCAACACACCGGAAAAGCGTTGCAAAAAGAGAAACCTCATATTGTACTATTGCAAGAGACCCACTTTAGAACTGACTCCGTCCCTAAGTTACATAACCATTATTTCCCAACTGTACTCCACGCCACCAACAACGAATCCAAGTCTAAAGGGGTCTCTGTCCTGGTATCCAAACACTGCCCTTTACAGGTTGAGGATGTCCAAAGGGACACAATGGGTAGGTACATTTTCCTCAAGGGGACTCTTCATGGCTCCCCCATCACGGTTGCGAATGTGTACGCCCCTAACTCGCACCAAGTCCCATTCTTCCGGGACACACTTCACCTCCTCACAGCCTTCCAGACGGGCATGTTAGTTCTAGGCGGAGACTTTAACGTGCCACTGGCTCCCCTTCTAGACACATCCAACGGTTCCACCACTTTACCGTATCGCGCTCTTAAAGCCATAAAATCCCAACTAGATACGCTCACCTTGCATGACTCCTGGCGTACACTGCACCCGAACGACAAGGACTTCACATTCTTCTCTCCCCTACATAATAAATATTCCCGTATAGATTTCATCTTCCTCTCCCAGACGGACTTGCACATGCTCACTACGGCCACCATCGAACCCATGGTGCTCTCAGATCACCACCCGACCACAATGACACTAAGGTGGCCGGGGCGACGTCCTAAATCCGGGATCTGGAGGATGGATGATTCCCTCCTCCTGGATCCAGCGGACACTCACGCCATCTCGACCAGGCTAGCACAATTCTTTGACGAAAACGATGCGGGTGAGGTGCCGTCGGCCACTGTGTGGGCGGCACACAAATGCGTTATCCGCGGAGAAATTATCTCCCTGATGGCAAAGCGACATAGGCTCAGGAAGGCTCGCATAGATGATCTCTCAGATCGCGTGAGAACGTTGGAACGAGTTCACAAGCGTACCCTGGCAGCCGACACCCATGAAGCACTCCTGACGGCCAGAAAGGCCTTATTGGGTGAACTTCACTCTCGATTACAACGGAAATTTGCTTTCACTCATAAATTGTATTACGAGTTCGGGAACAAGTCAGGGAAGATTCTAGCCTCGGCACTACAAAAAAAGAAATCAGCACTCACGATCCGTGCAATCACTCCCCCGACGGGCCCTTCGGTGCACAGGTCTGATCATATTGCTAGGCAATTCGCACACTATCTCTCTTCGCTATATACCCTCCCGACGCCACACGCTGACACAGCCGACCTGAGTCGCCCGCAACTTATAGAGGACTTTCTAGCCACTTACGGACTACCACCAGGCCAGGCACCGGACATGTCACATCTAGATGCACCAATATCGGCCGCGGAGACTCATTTAGCACTGAAACAACTTAAACCTGGGAAAAGCCCTGGCCCGGACGGCCTCACCTCCGGCTATTACAAAACGTTCGCGGCACTTTTGCTCCCACGTTTCGTGAAGGCTTTTAATGACATTCCCCTCCCCCCCACACTAGCAAAGACCTACTAGAGGCTCACATTACTCTAGTCCCCAAACCAGGTAAGGACGCTACACTAGTAGCCAGTTACCGCCCGATATCCTTACTCAATGTCGATATAAAGCTGTACGCAAAAATACTGGCCAATAGATTGCTCCCTTTTCTCCCCGACCTCATTTCGACCGACCAGGTTGGCTTTGTCCCCGGCTGTGAGGCCCGGGACAACACGACTAAAGCGCTTAACATTCACCACTGGCTGACCACACATGACACGAAAGGCTTCTTTTTATCCCTAGACGCGGAAAAGGCGTTTGACAGGGTGGCCTGGGATTATATGTCGGCGGCCCTGCTCAAAGCGGGCGTATCCACCCGCTTCCTTCCCATGGTAATGACTCTTTATGCCGCACCCACGGCCAGGATCAGGGTCAATGGCCTACTGTCAGACGCCTTCCCCGTCCACAATGGCACCAGACAGGGGTGCCCCCTCTCCCCCTTACTGTTCGTCCTATCCCTTGAACCGTTCCTTTGGAGGCTTCGGGACAACCCGGACATCGCAGGGATATCCATTAATAACACCACCCACAAGATTGCCGCATACGCCGATGACGTACTGCTGTTCCTGACCAATCCCCATATTACGCTGCCCAACCTTCTCAAAGACTTGCAAACCTTTAAGACCCTCTTCAACCTCCAAATTAATTATAGCAAATCGATGGCTCTCAATGTTTCCCTTCCCCAGACTCAGGTGGATTTCTGTAAACAGCAATTTCCCTTTAAATGGGAACCCCACGATATCACTTATCTGGGCATCAGGCTCCCAACCCATCTCCCCGACCTGTACACCAGAAATTTCCTCCCTGCCCTCCAAACTATCAAGGGTGATTTGCTCAGCTGGCACGGAGGACATTTCTCTTGGTTCGGCAGGGCGGCCATCCTGAAAATGAACATCCTCCCTAGGCTATTGTATTTAATGCAGGCGGTGCCGATTAAACTTCCCCCCGCGTTTTTCGCCTCCCTCAAGACAGCCTGCAGATCCTTCCTCTGGGCGGGCAGACCTGCTAGAATAGGCTGGGACAGGCTCATCCTCCCAAAGCAACTGGGAGGCATTGGCTTAACAAACCTGGCCTATTATCACAAAGCCTGCCATCTCACCCGGGTTCTGGATTGGCATCTCCATGGCAATAGCAAGGCGTGGGTCGGGATTGAGGAGGCTTTTGTTGACATGCCCATCGCTAATGTGCCTTGGATCACCCCGAGCTCCGTCCCCAGATCGGATAAATCCCATCCGCTGATCAGCCCCACCCTATCCACCTTGAGGGCCACATACACCATGCCTGGCTTGGTTCCCTCTCCAGGGCCAATGACACCCCTTACCCTGAATCCCAACTTCCCCCCTGGCGTCCAAGCGCGTGCCCGGTCTGGGACGAGGGACAGTCCAACGCTAAGGGCCCACCTCTTTTTTGAAAACGACACGCTATTATCCCACGAGGGGATGGTCTCCAAATTCCCAACACACCACATTCCCAGGTTTCTATACTTCCAGCTCCGCCACTTCTTTCACAGTGTACAACCCCCTCTTCCCTGGAGCAGAGAACTTACACCGTTCGAACATCTCTGTTCTCGGGCAGAACCACAAAGACACATGATATCAACCCTGTATTCCCTACTTATCTCGGCCACCAAACCCAGAACCGATGTCCATCGCTTGTGGGAGGCTGACTTATCGGAGGGCTTGACACCAGGTGACTGGGCAGAGGTTTTCCTACACATCCACAATGGTTCTATTAATGTCTCTACGCAAGAGAATAGGTTTAAACTCTACTCGAGGTGGTACAGGACCCCCGATAGGCTACATAAAATTTTCCCGAACACCCCCTCCACGTGTTGGAGATGTAACTCAGAAGAAGGGACCTTCCTTCACATATGGTGGGATTGCCCAGCCATCCAACCGTTCTGGAAAGAGGTTCATTCACTCATTTCCCACATCACTACATACACGCCTGACTTCTCTCCGGCTCAATACCTGCTTCATCACACTCCCATCCCTCTATCTACATACCGGAAATCCCTGATGCTGCACCTTATCAATGCAGCCACTCAATGTATCCCTATCCACTGGAGAACAACTACCCCCCCCCCCCCCCCCCACGGTAAGGGAATGGCAAGCTAGAGTTTCAAGACTCGAAGACATGGAAAGGATCATTCATCAATCTAAAGATATGCATGATAAATTTAGACTTACCTGGTCATGCTGGACGCACTATAGAGAGTCTCTACAAATTACGGCCCCTGGTACACCCCCTCAGATGACTGAGACGAGCGCTGACTAAACCCGTGAACTGAGGTCTCTCACCCCGTCTGTGACCCTTCACCCGCCTTACCTCTTGTAATACGAGCCACTCTGGACCGAGCCTTACCCTACAATCCTCAATTCCTACTGAAGTGCCCTCCCGCCCACAGTATGTCCCCTTTAGGGGTGGGCGGACGTTGGGTAGAGCCCCACTGGTCCGAGTGCTCCCTGTTATATTGCATGTTGACCCGTACCCCTTCCCTATGCCCCCCCCCCTTCCCCCGCCCCCCCAGACTGGTTTAACGATACTGTTCCAGGTTTTTAGTTTAAGCAGGTATACCTATCTGGAGAGGGGGACTCCTCTCCACCCTCATGTATGTTACATCACCAATACAACGCTATCTGTTCATTGTATGTTATTTGCATCTCCTTGTTTTATGGAATGCTACCTGCAACTGCTGTATGTAACTTTTGAACACCCAATAAAAAAAAAAAAAATTCTTGGAAAAAAAAAAAAAAAGACGGCATGTTGGCTATTCAGACCCGCGCTGTTGCCGTCATTTGACGGTAGCCTGGGTCTGAAGTGGTTAAAGGGTCACTAAAGGAAAAAAAAAATTGCTGAAATGACTGTTTACAGGGTATAGAGACATAAAAGTTAACTGATTCCTTTTAAAAATGATTAAAAATAGATAAAAAAAAATCAAAAAAATAAAATAAATAAAAACCGCAGAGATGATCAAATACCACCAAAAGAAAGCTCTATTTGTGGGAAAAAAAGGACACCAACTTTGTTTGAGAGCCATGGCGCATGACCGTCCAATTGTCAGTTAAAGCGACGCAGTGCCGAATCACAAAAAGTGCTCTGGTCATTGGACAGCAATATGGTCCGGGGCTAAAGTGGTTAAGGCCTCATGTACACTGCTGCTGGTAAATAGACGTTTAGGAGTAGTTGGGTATTTTCTTATAGCTGCCCCTGAACTCCCTCTATGTTCTTATCAGTACATGTACACAGGGTCGTTTCGAGTCATTTATAGGCAAGTGAGTTTAGAAGCATTTTTTGGAAAGCAAAAAAATACGTTCAGGAATGATGTTCAGATGCATTTGAAACACCAAACAGCATTTAAACTTGTGTAAACGTAATACCTTCCATTTAGCCACATTTTGTTTACAGGCAATTTTCATTTTTGACACTTTGCAAAAAATAAATAAATAAACGCTTCTAAATGCACACGTGGCTAAACACGGCATGTAAACGTGGCAAAACTAAAGTTTTTAAGCTTTGGTTACTATCTGTCAAGTTTAATCATTCAGGAGAGGTTTTAAAATGTTCTGTGTACATTAAAGGGGTTGTAAAGGATTTTTTTTCCCCGAAATAGCTTCCTTTACCTTAGTGCAGTCCTCCTTCACTGACCTCATCCTTCAATTTTGCTTTTAAATGTCCTTATTTCTTCTAAAAAAAATGCTCACTTCCTGTTCTTCTGTCTGTAACTACACACAGTAATGCAAGGACTTTCTCCCTGGTGTAGAGAAAGTCTCTTGAGGGGGGAGGGGGCGAGCAGGCAAGTCAGGACACTCTTTACTTTGCAGATAGATAAAGGAGCTGTGTGTTAGTGGGCGTCCTGACACTCCTAGTCGCCCCCTCAAGATGCTTTCTCCACACCAGGAAGAAAGCCTTGCATTACGGTGGTGAGTTACAGACAGAAGAACAGGAAGTGAGGATTTCTCAGAAGAAATAAGGACATTTAAAAGCAAAATGGAAGGATGAGGTAAGTGCATGAGGACTGCACTAAGGTAAAGGAAGCTATTTAGGGGGAAAAAATATTTCCTTTAAAACCCCTTTAATCCTAAATATCATGTTTCTATAAATAATTTGTCATTTTACATATTCAAGGGAGCAGCCATATTTTCTCAAACTGAGGTTGATTTGCTAAAGGCAAATAGACTGTGCACTTTGCAAAGTTGCTCCAGCGCTTAGTAAATGAGGTAAAGCTTCACTTTGAAAAGAATATCCAATCACATGCAAGGAAAACGTTTTGCACGTGGTTGGATGATGAAAGTTAGCAGAGCTCCAGCTCATTTACTAAGCTCTGGAGCAACTGCTCTTACAGTGTGTAACTGCATTTTGCAAAGTGCACAGTCTTTTTGCCTTTAGTAAATAAACACCACAATGTGCAGATTTTATTTTCTGATTTAAAAAATAAAAATAAAAATTGAACTAATGTAGTGGATGACAGCAGCGGATGTTAATATGACAATTTTCTGCCACGTTCTTCAATTTTTTGAAAGATGAAAGATGTTAGGTGGGACTGGCAGGGCTGCCCACTAAGTACATTTCGGACAGATTATAAGGTACCAGATGAAATTATATGAAATCATATGAATGAAAAATAACTGTAATCATTTACCCCGTAGCTTAGTGAATGTGATGAAGCTTCACTTTGTAAAGAATACTCAATCAGGTGCAAGGTATAATAATAAAAAAAAAAAAAAGAAGAAGCATTTTTGCTTGGAAATGATTGAATGATGAAAATCAGCAGAGCTTTATTCAATTCAGCTTTGAGGAAAATTAGTACAACTGCACTTGCAAAGTAAACAATCTATTTGTCTTTAGTGAATCAACCCCATAGCAGGGATGCCATGCGAACTGTCCATTACAGACAAAACATATTTGTAGGAGGAAGAGACTGCTTTTGAGTCTAACACACTGCAGGGCTGCAGTCTACCTCCACTTCCTCTCAGCCAATCAGTAAGCACTATAACACGCCCCTTTTTCTCATCCCTTAACCACTTTAGCCCCAGACCATATTGCTGTCCAATGACCAGAGCACTTTTTGTGATTCGGCACTGCGTCGATTTAACTGACAATTGCGCAGTCGTGCAATGTGGCTCCCAAACAAAATTGGCGTCCTTTTTTTTCCACAAATAGAGCTTTCTTTTGGTGGTATTTGATCACCTCTGCGGTTTTTATTTTTTGCGCTATAAACAAAAATAGAGCGACTATTTTGAAAAAAATGCAATATTTTTTACTTTTTGCTATAATAAATATCCCCCAAAAACATATAAAAAAAAACTTATTTTTTTCTCAGTTTAGGCCGATACGTATTCTTCTACATATTTTTCGTTAAAAAAAATCGCAATAAGCGTTTATTGATTGGATTGCGCAAAAGTTATAGCGTTTACAAAATAGGGGGTCGTTTTATGGCATTTTTATTAATATTTTTTTTTTACTAGTAATGGCGGCGATCAGCATTTTTTTTCAGTACTGCGACATTATGGCGGGCACTTCGGACACCTTTTGACACATTTTTGGGGCCATTGGCATTTTTATAGCGATCAATGCTATAAAAATGCATTGTATTACTATAAAAATGCCATTGGCAGTGAAGGGGTTAACACTAGGGGGCAAGGAAGGGGTTAAGTGTGTTCCTGGGTGTGTTCTAACTGTATGGGGGGGTGGCCTCACTAGGGGAAATCAGTGATCTTCTGTTCATACATTCATGGTGTGTACGGCCCATCGGACCATTGTCCGTCGGACCAGAGTTTTAAAACATACTTTAAAACCTGTCCGCTGGAAACCTGTCCGTCGGACAGGTTCGATGGTTAGTACGCCCAACCATCGGACCAAAATCCCGCGCGTGCGTCAAATTGATTCGACGCATGCTTGGAAGCATTGAACTTCGTTTTTTCAGCACGTCGCTGTGTTCTACTTCACCGCGTTTGACCCGATCGGATTTTGGTCCGATGGTGTGTACGCACATCAGACCATCAGACAAGTTCAGAGTTGTCTGAAGAAAACGGTCCGTCGGACCAGTCTCATCAGACCAGTCTGAACGTGTGTACAGGGCCTTAGAGGGGCATGTATGTTTCAGATTTGGTTGAGATGTACCTTTTTATTTAAAATTGTATGCCTAAATTCTAAGGCTAAGCTGCAGTCTGAAAAGCTCTTGTAATATATCTGCATTCTCTGACCATCTACTATATTATTATTATTATTATTATTATTATTATAATAATACAGGATTTATATAATGCCAACTGTTTGCGCAGCCCATTACAAAATGAAGGCAGACATTACAGTTGCATTACAATTTGGTACAAGAGAAATCGTTAGAGCTTACAATCTAGGAGGGTCAAGTAATACAAAAGGTAATAACAGAGGGGGAATGAGCTCATTGAGAAAGTAAAAACACAGTGTATTAGTTAGAAGCAGGATAGGCTTCTTTAAAGAAAAGGGTTTTCAGGGATCATCTAAAGATGCATAGATTAGGAGAATGTAGAAAGATGATGCTTATACTTACCTATTCTCACGGCACTCCAATGCAACTATGTGATCTCCCCAGTGGCCGGGAGAGAAGAGAGAAGCAACAATGGCTGTAACAAGGTTAGTTAGAGACAGAGGGCCAGATCCACAAAGATGTCCCGCTGGCATAGCTTAACTGAGTTACATTACGCCGTTGTAAGTTACAGCGGCGTATCCATATCCTCAAAGAATTTCCGCTGTAACTTACGGCGGCGTAGTGTAATTGTTGCGGCGTAAGGCCGCGCAATTCAAATAAGTTAGATGTGGGCGTGATTTAATGTAAATCAACATGACCCCACGTAAAGGATGTTTTTTTTGAACGGCGCATGAGCCGTCTGTGGAGATATCCCAGTGCGCATGCGCGAAATCACGTCGCAAAACATCAGTGAAAACAACGTGAAGGTAACTTACGCTAATCCCTATTCGTGAACGGTTTACACAAACGACGTTAAAGACGGAAAATTTGACGTCCATACTTAACATTTTGTACGCCTCTATACAGCAGGGGTAACTTTACGCCGGACATACGCTTACGCGAACGACGTAAAAACACTGCGCCAGACGTACGTACGTTCGTGGATCGGCGTATCTACCTCATTTGCATATTTTACGTGGACAAACAACGGAAGCGTAAGTAATTATATGTGGATCTGGCCCAGAGTAGTTAGACTAGGATTTAGAAGGGGGTGGGAGCCATTTTGAGCTTAGCTAATAATACCTTGGATTTCCACTTTAACGTGTTGATTTTTCTGTGGCTTAAGATGAGTTGACATTGTCAAAATTGATTCAGTAGATTTAGGCACTCACTTAGGCTCTGTTACTGAAGTTTAATATATTGCCGCTCGTGCTATAGTCGAAAGATGGCTACAGTGCAGGTCTAAATTGCCCGGAGGGCATCCATGTTTGTCCCCCCATGCATGTGATGCCTGCGCGCCTCCTGCAGGAAGAGCCCGGCTCACTCTGTAAACAGCAAGTCATCGAGACTCGGCAAATCACAGATCGGCCCCCTTACCACGTGATTAGCTGTCAGCCAATGACAGCTGATCACGTGATGTAAACAGTGACAGCGTGAGGAGAAAAAAAAAGCAGATTACCATCTGGAACTTCTGCACACTCTGAACTTCCTGCACACTCCAGATGCACTGCTGCTATCCAGTGCCCACCTGTGCCACTTACCAGTGGCCACCAGTGATACCAACCAGTGCATATCAGCTTTTTCAAGACCTTTGCAACCTTATTGTTGTAAAGCATACTGATGGCATTGGTTACAGAAGGATTTGTAAACTTCTGAATGTTCCAGTAAGCACTGTTGGGGTCATAATCTGGAAGTGGCAAGAACATAATTTCACCACAATATGGCCACGACCATGTGCTCCTCGCAGGATTTCTGGCAGAGTGAAAATTACCACTTGTGGAGAGCTTCAAAAAGACCTGGAATTAGCAGGTACAATAGTTAAAAAAAAAAAATCAAGTAATGCACTCAACTGCCTTGGCCTGTATGCACACTCACCATGCAAGACTCCATTGCTGAAGAAAAAGCTTGTTGAAGCTTGTTTAACCTCCCTGGCGGTATGATTCTTTCAGATTTTAGGTGCTGAAAGCAGTACCATTATTTGCAAGGGAATTTGGCGTTTTATACTGTTTCCAGCGAGAACCTCGGTCGTGTGTACGCCGCCTTAGGAATAACTCACTTAAATCTGACCAAATACGAGTCTAATAGGCATCCCGGGTATGATTTTTTTTTTTTTTAATTAAAAATTATAATATAATAAATAATTATAAAAAATTATAACCAATAATAATATAATTATAGTAAAAAATATTCAATAATGTAATCAAATCAAAATCACTGAAATTTGCTCAGTTGCAGAATTTTTGCTGTCATTATTTTTTTTTTTTTATGACGAATTTCCCCACAAATCGCTATCGCTAAATTCTGCAAGTGATTATAATTTATTATCGCTGTTTTCTAGCTGATCTAAAACCATTTTTGACATAAAGGGACACTTTTGGTTGCTATGGGCAATCTACAGTTTGCAGGGAGAAAGAACAGTTTTTATTATATAAAAGAACATGCAGGGCACTGGACAGACCACTAGGAACAAGGGGGGTGTGTATTTTTTACATACAGTACTGTAATCTATAAGATTACAGTATACTGTATGTAAAGTGTTTGTTTACTTTTTTGAATTTGGCGCCGTTCTCCGCTCCCGTGCGTCGTAACGTCACAGGGAACGGAGCTCGGCGGCACACGGGGACGCTGTGTGAATCGAGCGAGCACCCGCTCGCTCACACAGCGTGGATGCATCGCTGGATCCAGGAAGAAGGTAAGACAGTGTGCGCTGCAGGCTCTGCATGTCTACCCCGAGCGTGACTCGGGGATACCGATCTCAGCAAGAAAAGACCACCCTGAGTCACGCTCGGGGATACCGCCAGGGAGGTTAAAGTTTGCTGAACAACATTTAGACAGGCCTGTGAAATACTGGGAGAATATGGTCTGGTCAGATAAGGCCAAAATTGCACTCTTTGGATGCCAATACACCATGTTTGGAGGTCAAATAGCACTGCACATCACCCCAAAAACACCCCCATACTAACAGAAAATTTTGGGTGTAGAAATATCATGTTATGCGGCTGTTTTTCAGCATACGGTACTGGCAAACTTCATGCCATTGAAGGAAGGATGAATGGAAAAATTTACCAAGACATTCTTGATAATAATCTGCTGTCATCTACCAGGATGATGAAGATAAAACAAGGGTGGACATTTCAGCATGACAATGATCCCAAACACAAAGCCAAAGAAACTCTCCATTGGTTTCAAAGAAAGAAAATAAAGCTGTTAGAATGGCCGAGCCAGTAACCTGACTTAGATCCAATAGAAAATCTATGGAAAGAACTAAAGATCAGAGGTAATAGCAAAGGAACTTCAAGATTTGAAGACTGTGTAGAACAGGGGTGTCCAAACTTTTTTCAAACAGGGCCAGATTTGATCAAGTGAACATGAGTGAGGGTCGACCATTTTGCCTGACATTCTTTGAACCAATAAAATTTGGTCTAAGTGTATTTGTCCAAGCACAAATACACTGACCAACAAGAATTCTCTTGCCTTTGTGGTTGTGTGTGGTGAAGAGATAAGCTTGGGCGTGTTATTTGGATATACCGTATTTATCGGTGTATAACACGCACCTTCACTTTAAGAGGGAAGTTTCGGGAAAAAAACGAAGGGCCAGATTCAGGTACACTTGCCCTGGCGTAGAGTATCAGAGATACACTACGCCGCTGTATTTTACCTGGCTCTAAGACGAATTCAGGTAGATTTCGGCCCGTAAGGTACGGCGGCGCAGTGTATTTCTCGTGGTGGAATCGAAATACGCGATTAGGGGGCGTGAAGCATTTAAATTAGGCGCGTCCCAGCAGCGATCGAACTGCGCATGCTCCGTTCAGAAATTTCTCGCCGTGCATTGCGCGAAATAACGTTGTTACGTCATTTTTTTTGAGTAGCGTCGTTTACGTACATTCCTATTACCGGACGACTTACGCAAAAAAAAAAAAAATTTAATTTGACGCGGGAACGACGGCCATACTTAACATGGGCCATCTAACTATAGACCAGCTGATAGCTGGTATAACTTTACGCAGCAAAAAGATGACTACAGATGCCGTAAGAGATTGCGAAGGATGATCGTAACTTCGTGGATCGCCGGAAAAAGCTAATTTGCATACCCCGACGCGGAAAACGACCCGAACTCCACCCAGCGGCCGCAAAAAGATTGCAGCGTAGATCCGAAGGCGTACGAAGACGTAAGCCTGTCGGATCGAAGCCCGAAGCCGTCGAATCATGGTTTGAGGATTCAAACTAATGATACGACGCGCGTAATTGGAAAGTACTCCGGTCTAACATGAGATAGACTGGAGGAATAGCTCTGTGAATCTGGCCCTAAAATTTTAAATACAGAACTGTGAAGCAAAATAAGGGTCAGTGCCCATCAATGCAGCCTAATCAGTGCCCATCTGCAGCTTCACAAGTGCCATGAATGCAAGCCCACCATTGCCACCATGCAGCACCCACCATTGCCATTAATCCTTTACACCATTGCCAAGAATTTAGCACCCCATTGCCATAAAAGCAGCACCCCATTGCCAAGAATTCAGCACCCCATTGCCAGGAAAGCAGCACCCCCATTGCCATGAATACAGCCCCACCATTGCCATGAATGCAACCCCCATTGCCATGAATGCAGCACCCCATTGTCATGAATGCAGCATCCCCATTGTCATAAATGCAGACTCACCAGTGCAGCCTGATCCATGCCCAATTGCAGCCTTGGAGGGGACAGAGAGGGGGCGGGACAAGCGCCAACAGATTACATACAGGAGAATCTCTTGTTTTTCTCGGCGGCCTCTTTAATACAAAGTCCCGTGTGCTACGATAGACAGAACAGTCTAATGGCAACCCAGGGGCTTCCTATAACAAAGGCCTTTGCATAAACATTTAAATCTGAAGCCGCGTACACACGGCAGAGAACCTCGACGGGCAGAACACATCGTTCCGCCCGTCGAGGTTCTCTGCCGGCCGTCGAAATCGGCGACCCGCCCGTCGGGAATGGCAACCAGCCATTCATCCAGGCGGGGCGTCGAGCAAAAACAGAGCGTGCTCTCTTTTCGCTCGACGGAATTCCCGACGGGCGAGGCGAGCCAGGAGCGTACACACGGCCGAGGTCCTCGCTGGAATGCAGCTTCCAGCGAGGTTCTCGCTGGTTTCCAGGGAGAACCTCGGTCGTGTGTACGCCGCCTCACTGTATGTATGGCACTCGTCCTGTCCCCTCCGAGGCAGCACGGATATATATCTTTGACAAAAGATATACATGTCCAAATTACCAGGCGGGCTGCCAAAACCAGACTTTGGACATGCCTGGTGTAGAAGATTGGGCCAAAATCACACCTAAGCAATGCATGTGAATAGTTTCTCCATACAGGAGGCATCTTGAAGCTGTCATTACCAACAAAATATTTTGTACATTGTATTAAATACATTTCAGTTAGCGTGTTCAATACTTTTTCCCTGTGACATTCAATTTTTTTTACACATAACTTAATTTCTTAACTTATTTTTTTTTGGTTTCTTTGTATGTATGGATTGCATGGGTTGTTACCGACATGTAGTGAACATTTCACGTCAATAGCACCTTTAGAGTCGGTTCACACTGGGGCGACACGACTTCCAGCACGACTTTCAGAAGCAACTTCAACACTACTTGAGCATGAACCACAGGGCGATCTGGGGCGATTTACAACACGACTTGAAGTCCTTTTCAGGTCAGGAGACATTCCAGTGGCCAATAAAACAACAATCAGCTCTGGGAGAGGGAGGGGGAGGGAGGAGGTTTGCCTGAGAAATGTATGTTATCTTGCTTGAAAGTAGCTTCAATTAAAACAGTGATCAGACTTGGAAGCGACTTCCATTGAAATCAATGGGTACAAATCGCTTAGAAGTAGTACAGGAACCTCTTCTGAAGTCGGAGCGACATGAGTAGTGTGTATTAACACCACTCCCATTCGCTTACGTTGCTTTTCTGGACAGCACGACTTGGGACGACTTGAGACGACTTCAAGTCTGATCCCACTCTTAGAAGATATATTTACCTAGAAAAATTGTAACATTCTCAATATTTATTTTACTCGCTGTAAACAACTTAAAGTGGAAGTTCACCCTCAAAAAAAATTCTGACATCACATGGAGTGCAGCCATCCTACCGACAGAATGCCGGTGTTTTTTTTTTTCTTCTCAGCACATACCTCGTATCACGATTTTCACCCCCCGGCTCTCCCGCTGGACTGGGCATTCCCAAGCACTGCCTGTGATTGACAGGCTTCCGACCGGCGCATACTGTGCGTCACAGGTTCCCGAAAAAATCTGAACGTCAGTGCGGCTCTATACGGCGCCTGCGCACCGACGTTCGGGTTCTGTCGGCAACCTATGATGCGCAGTATGCGCCGGTCGGAAGCCTGTCAATCACAGGCAGTGCTTGGGAACGCCCAGCCCCGCTGGAGAGCCGGGGGGTGAAAATCGTGATACAAGGTATGTGCTGAGAAAAGGGATGGCTGCACTCCACGTGATGTCAGAATTTTTTTTGAGGGTGAACTTCCACTTTAAAAAAGAACGCTCTTGATGCACATTTTATTTTTCTATGTGTCCCATATAAATAATGTTCTGTATATTTTTAAAACTTTTTTATGTGGGCCTTGCTATATACTGTATTTACAAGTCTGCATAAATACATTTTTGACATACAACAATACAGTATTTTCATTTTTCAAAGCAGCTTCATCATTGGTTGGTTGACCTCCTCGCACGAATTTAAAATATTAACTATTTAACAACACTCTGCCCACCTCTCTGGTCCTCGGTGCATGTACCTTATGCGATCTCCATCTTCTGACAACCTTCTCAGCTGGTATGAAGATCCAGCCAATAAAAACTGTAATAAACAAATTAGCGCTCATGATTGCTTGCATTATGTTGTCACACAGCCTCCAGCCCTGCGCGGTGATGTTTTGAAGTGCAGAATCATTATACAGGCTTCAGAGGAAGGCAAGGGATGGGAAATCACAAAAGGTAAATGCAACAAAGATCAAAGGGGCGGGAAGAATGTTGTAAGTTAGATCTACTTTTTTTCATGTTTTGTGAAAAGGTGAATTAACCCTTTAAAAGACTTTGATCTCCAGTCAGGTGACCTTGCCTAGGCTGCTGCATGGAGTTAGAAGCATTTCCTCAGTCTCCCCTCCTGCAGTTATCAGATGGCAACATTGTAACTTTGGTGAAAGGCTGCAGCCTGTGTCAACTCAGCCACGAACTGCACAGGCACCAAGATTTACATGATTGGATCATCTCTGACCAAGCTTCTTAGTCCAGAAAGTATATGATGTTCCTCGATGATACCTAAACAAAAATGGTGCTGAGAAGTACTGGTAGATGCAAGGTACAGGGAAAGTACCATCATCTCTGTGAAAGATAATGTACACATTACGTAGAATAAATAAATCTGTTGTTAGGTCTGCTTTAAAACAACTTGGAGCTGTTGTAATCCAGCAGCTGTAACCAAAGACATCCACAGGACCGGCCCAATTACTGATGCTGACTTTGCTGAGCATGCTCACTGGAATCAGTAAGCAGAAATCTCACAGTATGCAACACAAATGCTTTCTTTATACTAAACCTTCAATCGAGTGTAATAGAATTACATTTGAGAAAAGGGCAAAAGTTCACTGCAAATTTTACTTAAAAATGCTATGCGTGACAGTAACTATATATTTCAGCTCCACCTTCAAGATCCACCCTAATACATAATATACACGAATACATACTGTATATTACTTTATACCGTTTGATATGTCTTTATAATATTTATTTTAGATTTGGTGATAAATATACAGTATGTATTTTTGAAATATTGTGTGGTGCCTTAACACTATTTTCTTTTAGTTTATTGGTTAAAATAGTTTATCAAGTGTCTGGGGAAGCATTTTCTTTCACATACCATTTTCAGTTTGGAGTAAAAGTTAAAAAAAATCCCTCCAAGGGGTGTAAAACTAGACATCCCTATATTTTCAGAAATTGCCTGGTCTATATCCACCAGGACCAAAGCTCAATAAACTTGTACAAAAACGTAGCTTTGGACCACACATGTAATATCAAATACATCTGTTTTCCTCCAGTCACTTCAACGTGGTAGATAACAGTAACACAAATATTCTTGCCTGTTAATTAAGCTGCGTGCTTTGTTTTTCTTGGCATGTTAGCAGTCTAATCAGAGAATGTAGCATGAAGAAATGGTATCACTTCAAAAATCACATTTTTTACTAGTTACGTACTGAAAATGACACCTATCAGAAAAATGATAGGAAGAAATCTTTTTATCTTGCCCTGCAAGACAGATCTACTTTCTCCGTTATGAGTTTTGGAAAAAGTAGATCAAAACAAACACATTTAAAGAAACTGCTTCCCCATAAAAAAGTTTGCAAAGAAACATCTTGACTTGTCTATGTATCATACAGTGCCTGTCTCTAATACCGCCTTTATGATCCATCTTTAGTCTTAACTTTGCAAACGTCATATTAAATCACACACATGTGGCTGCCTGCCATTTCAAGACATTAGGTTGGATTGAGCATACTCAGGCTAGCTTCCGAGCTTCTGAGCTCTTGTATTAGTTATAATCAGTACAGTGGAACCTTGGATTACTAGCATAATCAATTCCAGGAGAATGCTTGTAATCCAAAGCACTCGCATATCAAAGCGAGTTTCCCCATAGAAGTCAAAAATAGTTTGTTCCACATTGACTTCGATGACATGCAATACCGCATGTGGCTAGGGGTGGGGGGGGGGTGCCGAATAGACTCAAAAATACTCGAAGATCGTTTGGCTGCACTCGGAAACCCCAGAAAAGGCTCGGAAACAGAGTATTTGTTACTCTGGCAAAATGTGGTACTGCACACCGCAGAGGCTTGAATCCTACTCATATTGCGAGACAACACTTGCAAAACGAGTCAGAATTAAAAAAAAATATTGCTTGTATTGCGAAACGCTCGCTAACCACGTTACTCGCAATCCGAGGTTTCACTGTACTATATTTACATAAAACCAACTGCACACATCTTTGGTATAGGAAATAGTTATGGGACAAAGCTGCACTAAAATCTTTTAGCATATACAAGTAGAACACAAACACAATACCAGACACTGCATCCCACTTTATCGGCATACTAAATCTTATCATTTATTTGAGAGAATCTTTAAATGTGTTGACACAAAATAGGTGGAGTATTATATTAGGAGGTTGATCATTTTGATGTTCCGCTTTAAACATGTCTGACAATAAGGTACAAAATAGTAAACATAAAAAGTCACTTAACCAAAAGCACTTAACCAAAAGCTCTGCTTTAACCTCCCTGGCGGTATGATTCTGTCTGGAATTACGTACCAAAAGCGGTACAATTATTTTGCATGAAAATTTGGCATTTTATACTGTAGGCTTGTAATTCTTAGGAATAACTCACTTAAATCTGTCCAAACCAGAGTCTAGTAGACAGTTTGAAACACAAAATCATAAAATTATAATATAATAAATAACTATAAATAATTATAACAAATGATAATGTAATTATAATAAAAATTATTCAATAATGTAATCAAATCAAAATCACTGAAATTTGCTCAGTTGCAGAATTGTCGCTGTCATTACTTTTATTTTTTTATGACGGATTTCCCCACAAATCGCTATCGCTCAATTCTGCAAGTGATTATAATTTATTATCGCTGTTTTCTAGCTGCTCTAAAATCACTTTTGACATAAAGGGACACTTTTGGTTGCTATGGACAATCTACAGTTTGCAGGCACAAAAAAAATGTTTTTATTATATAAAAGTACATGTAGGGCACTGGGCAGACCACTAGGGACAAGGGTGTGTGTATTTTTTACATACAGTACTGTAATCTATAAGATTACAATATACTGTATGTAATGTGTTTGTTTACATTTTTGAATTTGCCGCCGGTCTCCACCCCCGTGCTTCGTAACGTCGCAGGGAACTGAGATCGGCGGCGCGCGGGCACTGTGTGAATCGAATGGAGGACGCCACTCGCTCACACAGCGTGGATGCATCACTGGATCCAGGGACAAGGTAAGTACAGTAATACCCAGCCTGGAAAAAGGTAAGCCAGCGCGCTGCAGGCTCTGCACATCCACCCCGAGCGTGACTCGGGGTTACCGATTTTTACATAGAAAATCCACCCCGATTCACACTCGGATTTACCGCTAAGGGGGTTAAAGGGGTTGTAAAGCTTCATGTTTTTTCACCCTAATGCATCTTATGCATAAAGGTGAAAAACAGCTTGCACTCTCCGGCCCCCCGTTTCACTTACCTGAAGCCCGCATCTCCGTGGGCGCGATTGGTTTTCCCCAGCTCTTGTGGGCTCTTCATTGGATGATTGATAGCAGTGCAGCCATTGTCTCCTGCTGCTGTCAATCAAATTAATGATGTGGCGCGCCCGGGGGTGGGTATGTTTGTTATTTAAAAAAAAAATTAAACCTTTACAACCCCTTTTCTCATTAGCACCATCTTCTTGTGATGGTCACTCAGCTGCTGAGTATTATCTGACATCAGTGTTCAGCAGGCTGGACCAAAAGGGATATTGATAACACTTAACTGTGGCAAAATTAGACTAGAACTAGACGAAGGTGCGCCTCCCTACGCACCAAAAGGCCACTTAACGGAAGGGACCAAAAGGGAGTCAATTGAAGCGTGTACTTATGGGATTAACAATCAGCATAGTATGACAGATCTCTATATTATAGACATGTGCAGACTGGAATATTTCATTTTCGTTCAATTCGACAAAGCATCGAAAATCGTCGTTCTGGATACAGTGAATAGGTAGGAATTGAACGACGAATATTCGACAAAGCATCAAAAATCGTTGAATTTTCGTCGTTTAATTTCTACATATTTACTGTATTCAGAACAAAGATTTTTGATGCTTTGTCGAATTGAATGATGAAAAATTCTACAAAGCATCGAAAATCTTCGGATCTGAACGAAAACGAAAATAAAGCATTTTTTATGTCGGATCTTTTCGGTTTTCGTTTCTTGCGCTTTCGTTTTCGTTCGTTAAAACGATAACGAAAATACCCGATTTTCAAACGAAAATGCATTCTAACGAAAACGAATGCACATGTCTACTATATTATGAGAGGACACCTACCCATGTATGTACACTTTGGACGATAACTTATTACTATCATTCATTGCAAAACACGCTCATCACCCCAATCAACAAGTCTATAGCCCTCTACCGCCAATTGTATATGCCGGTAGAGTGCCTTGTATGCCGTTTACAACTCCCATTTGCCGGTGGTCCACATTGACACTGGTTTGAGTATGTTGGACACAATTTTATTTGCAGATGGTCGAACCAGACAAATAAGCAGGCAGACTTACCTTTATTAGGCGGCGTACACAACTCCCATTTGCCGGTGGTCCACATTGACACTCCGCCCGGTTTGAGTATGTTGGACACAACTTCCTTTATTTGCAGATGGTCGAACCAGACAAATAAGCAGGCAGACTTACCTTTATTAGACATTTAGCCATTCAGTCTACAGATCACTTCACACAGATCACTGATACAACCTGACCTGTCACCATCAGAAGGAGGAGTATATTCTCTGGAGTGGGATATAGAGGGTGGCAGCAATTTTAGGGGCCAGAATCTGGGGAGATCAGAGTGGGGTGGGTTGTGTTGGGTGGGGGCCAGTGGAAGGAGTATATGTGGGGAAGGGTTTCCCATCTTTGCCATAGTTGTTTTTTACATGTATGTCTAATAAATACAATTTTGTATTGAAATAAATAGCCTTGGTAGGTGTGGTTTTCCTTTGGTGTTTTTTTGGCATCTATATTTTGGAAGCACCTCTCCTCATTTATTAGGTATAGGCACCTTTTTTAAAACACTCTCAGGATCCATACAATTGTGCATTTTTTTCCTCCTGTGACATATTTGGCATATCATTTTTGGGGAGGGGGAGAGGGAGCAGTACCTAGTTTGAACCCCCCCTAAAAATGATATGCCAAATATGTCACAGGAAGGAGAAACGTCACCTTTTGGGTTTTAGTTAAGTTACTGTTTCTCCTGCTCCCCCCACCCCCTTCTTCACAGTCTTCTGGGACAAATTACAGATTCCAGAAAGTTATGGGACCATTCACAAAGCGTAGTGTGGCTCCCACATATGCAATGGGCACCCAACTGTGAAGCCGAAAGCAGCATGGTCAGCTGCCCACAGTTAGGATGCTGGCACCAGGAATCCAACGTCTAGTGAAAAACTAGCCCAGGTGAGGACAGAGCTGGGTCCCTAGACAGGTTAATGTCCTTTTATTAAAAGTCAGCAGCTACAGGATTTGTGGCTGCTAATGCTGATTTTTTTCCAGAGTGGACAACCAATTCAAATATGTAAAATGCAGTATGTAAAAGTTTTATATTTCACATAATTCCTGTCCTAAAATAATTCTGCATGGTATGCTAGTATTTTGTGTTTAGCTGAGTGCAGCTTACTGCTCAATACTGTTACAATTGGTACAGTGAAACCTAGACTCCCCCCCTCAACCATCCATCTTAAAAAGGCTTAAAGAGGAGCTCCAGGCTCCACCTAAAATTAAAAGGCAGCATCTACAATTACTGTAGCTGCTGACTTTTAGTATAAGGACATTTACCTGTCCTGGGATACAGCGATGCCCTCACCCAAGCTAAATATTCAATCAGCTTTGGGTGCAAGTGTCGGCATAGCAAGTAAGGGAAACAGGAAGTGAAGCCTTGTAGCTTCACAGCCAGGTTCCTACTGTGCATCTGTGTGCTGCACTGCGCCTTGTGAATGGTCCCGTGAATGGTCCTGTCAAAACCAGGTACCTACTCCCCCCAAAATGTGCCAAATGTGGCAGTGGAGGGGAGAGGGTGCAAATAAGCAGAGCTTTCCCTTTTGGCTGAAGCTCCACTTTAACAAAAAAATAAAAACAAGTAGGTTCTTCCATCCATCCGGACTATTTTCCGAAGTTCGGCCGAACCCGTCGAACCTGAACATCCAGGTGTCCGCTTAACTATAATTATAACCCTTCCATACACTCTAAAATTAAAAAAAGTTTTGCCTTTTTTACTACTTGACATATTTATGCCAACATGCTTTTCCCACTAGGTAAGCTGAAGCTTGCATGTACCGTACTTTAATTACTGTACACCACATGTAAACTTGTTATACTGTACTGTAGAGGTTGTTAAAGTGTATATAAACAAGAAATCTATTTGTTAGTACTGTATGTTTGCCACCGTACCTCATAGTATACAATTTTCTTTTAGCCTATGTCATGGCAAAAAAAGTAATGCTACAAATACAGAAAAAAAAACAGTTTGTCAGGAATATGGTGTGCTCCTACTTTCCTCTTTGACACGACAGCACAAGTTATTTTAAACTCTGTATTCCTAAGCTCATGGTGTCAGTCCTGCCTACTTTATTTCTGATGCATTACAAAGAACATAACACAGACCTTATTTTCTCATCTCCATAACCCCTCATTGTTCACATACAGAAAGTGCAGGAAGTTATCAGCTCAAAAGATTTCTGCCAAAATCAACATGTATTTTTTATACTTATTGACTATATGTAACAAAACACTTTGAATGTTATATTTAAATACGTTAATTCTTAAGGTTTACATAATCTTTAAGCAAATAGCAAATACTTTTGTAAATCAGTTGCAATGGTTCTTATTTGTAGATCCTGCCAGCAAATGCACTTTCTCTTGCAGGCTGACAACAGCTGCCTTGCAAATAGAAATACTGTTGTCAGTCTGCGTGTGTTCTTTCAGTTGGCTGTTAGATTAACGCTCTGACAGACTTTATAGGTGGCCCAGTGGTTCCCCCGATGAAATCAGGTGACGTAACGCGTAGGGCGTGGCGGAGTGTATAGCGGACCGAAAGTGAAGTAAGAGGCGATCGTACGCCGATGTTTTAACATTTATGCGCTTTATACTTACATTGATGTAAGCACCTATTTGCCTTTTAATAAATTGCACAATTTTAAAAGATTTTACGCTATGGGAGGAATTCTATTTAATTCCTGCATGTGATTTGGAGTTATTAGCGATGCTTCAAGAGTCTGGAGCCTGGATTTCATAAAGATAAGGAAAGAAATACACCAAGGAGGGATCACCAGCCCATATATTTGTCCATAAGGCTTTCTATTCACATCATTGAAGTGAGAGTTTTAAGAGCACTGAACTGTTTCGTTAAAGCACTGTTATTGGTGGAAGCACAATTAAGAAGAACTGTATTCAGTTTTTTTGCTGACTGATACTTGAACATTCTTGTTTCAATTTTTGATTTTGTTCCCTATTATATGGATTGAATTTGATACACCGTCTTGAATCATGATGTTATACACAGAGTGACATTAGAGGAATTGCTCGAGATCACTTTATTTACCATATTTATCGGCGTATAACACGCACCCTAACTTTAAAAAATCTTTCCACGGCCCCCTGCGTATAACACGCAGGCACAGTTTACCCTCTATTTTCAGGGTAAAAAAGTGAGTGTTATATGCCAATAAATACAGTATATATTCCCCCTCTGGGTGTTCAATGTACATTGCAAGGATTTTAACAAATTTTGTTATTCTGAAGAAATCCTTGTGTATTTGTCTCCCTGTGGTAAGGGAATCTAATGGGAGTGGTTACTCTCAAAACAAGGTTTTACTGTAATTTTTAATAACATTCAATTGCAATATGACTTGAGTCGCAATTGTATACGCTATATTATTTTTTTTCATTTGCTATTTTATTTCCCACAAAAACTGAGTTAATCTTTAATCGTTAATCTCCTAAAAGCTAGCAGCGTTTTTGAAGAAAAAATGCTTGATCTCTTGTAAAAGTGTCTTTTGCCGGCTGTACAAATGTGCAAATTGTGGTTCTCATCCCATCCAATTCGCTTGACATGTGAGTGTAACCGGCTCTCAATGCGCCTGTGCTTGTTATACGCCGATAAATATGGTAAATAAAGTGATCTCAAGCAGTTCACACATGTTCTGAGCAGCCACGGTGCAGCATCCAAAAGGGTCCTGTGCGGTTTTGGTTCTGGTTTAGGTGCAAATTCAGGCAAAAATTCGAACTTGAACTGGTGAACCCCGACCTGAAAACCTGCCTAAAGCTTTTACAAGCTTTTACAGGCATCAAGCTCTTGGGCATTAATTTATTTAATTGGCCAGAATAAATAATTAAGTGCCAGCTTTTAGGAGCTTTTAGCAGCTTTTAGAAGCTTTTGGCAGCATTTAGCAGCATCAAGTGTTTTTTTCTACCCAAACTCTGCTGCTTTTTGGACGCACTGGCAGCAGGTTTTTCCTGCTTCTGAAACCTCCTGTCAGTAAACATAGGCTAACATGGAGGGGTGTTTAGTGGCAGAAAAAAAAAACTGATGCCCCTAGGAGCAGCTATAAAAAGGTCCAGTGCATAGGCGTTTGCAGGGTGTGTGCCAGGTGTGCCTGGGCACACCCTAATCACTACCTACGGTGCCGATTTCCCCTACTGCCTGGGCTGCTTCCATGTTGGCCCCCTCTCCCAGTAGTGCTGCTTGCTTCCCTCCTCTCCTCTGCGCCAGCTGCTGCGATGCATGTTTCAGGATAGAAAATGGGGGAAGGGGCTAGTAAGTATGTCATTTGCGAGCGCCTTCCTTTTCTAAATGAACACAGTGAATGCACTCAGTCTCTGTGTTCATTCATAATGGAAGCATAGTAAACTGGAAACATGAAACCACTCAGCACAGAGCACTTCCCATTCATGCATATGTGTTTGAGCTTTGGGGTGCACACCCTTATGCAATAGGCCGTGCACACCTATTGCCCAGTGTGCATGAGACCTTGATGTGTAGTCTCCCCAGCATGACTTAGAAAAAAGGGGTTGATTTACTGCAAGGGCATTTGCTCCAGAGCTCAGTCAAGGAGGGGGAGCTCTGCTGACTTCCATCATCCAATCAAGCAAACATTTTTTTTTTTCATTGCATGTAATTGGGTATTCTTTGCAAAGTGAGGTTGACCTTATTTACTCTTATTTAGCTCTATAGCTCTTGCAGAATGCAACTGCACTTGCAAAATGCACAGCCTTTTAGTAAATCAACCTCTGTGTATCACAATGTTGTTAACTGCAGCAACAAATCAGGCCCCTCTAAGCCCTTTGCACTTGAAACAACAACAGCTCCCTGTCTAATGATAACATGCAGGCATATTCTTAGCTCCTTCCTCCTGTTGTGCCAAAGTAGTCTCCATGTTCCCAGAGTGGAATCATTCATGCTAACATTCTCCAACAATTTACTTTTAAAGCTGCGTAAGAAGTACTATCCGAGGGAGCTCTTTGAGGATTCCTAATCCTAACTTTCTCTCAAGACTCCGAGACCCAGCTGCTCTAACTGGATTAGGAATCTTTTTTTTTTTTTTTTCAAAGGTTTGATCTCAACAAGGTTTGGGTGTGATGAAATCAAAGTGGCAGGTTCCATTTCGGAGTTATTTGTATTTGAACTTCCTTATGGCTAAATCCACAGTAATTCCAGGGGTAAAAATCTTCCACTGTAAATGTCATGCTGATGCAATGTCGTCTTGGGAACGCACCGATGGAAGAAAATAATATTAATTATTTTTATGAGCTTTTATTTTAATGGGCTAAAACTTGCAGGGTCATGTTAAGCATCAGGGAAGGAGAAAAGAGCAGCTATTTTGTTCTGTCAGTCACGTGTAAAGAAGTCACAAATCATAACAACTAATGTGAAGTGAATCTGGATTGATTTCTTCAAGCAAAGTATCGCATTTGTGCGTCTCTCTAGTGACCTGTGGCCCCCTCAAATGACCTATGTCAGGAAGCACATACTATTAACGGCTGTCTCCATCATATGCTTCACTAACTATAAGCTAATGAAAGGACCAAGATTATCAAGATTAATTAGGACAAGAATATGGATGAAATATAACAATATGGTCAATGCAACAATATAACTTAGTACAGCCTATCTATGTCCTACATGTAATGATCCGACTTTCCACATGGTTTTCAAGTCATTCATTTAAAGTCCACCTTTTACAAAAAACAATAAATTAACACATATCTGCAGTAAAAAAAAACTTTTTTGAAAATCAGCCCGCAAAAGCATTGCAACTGAGAACAGAGGATGGAATGTGCAATGCTAGGCTCCTGCAGACTTTTCCTCCAGCTATATGTCTATACAGATGTACAGACTTTCAGTTAGAGTACTGGAGGAAGTGTTAATGGACAGTGTCTGTGAGGGAGAATATGCCCCACATGCTATCGCTGCGGTGTGGGGAGCAGATGTCCCATTTGCACCATGGTACACTCAAAATATGGCTGTAACATATAACTTGGTCCAGAAAGTGGAGTTAGCCTTTAATAAAAGTAGATTTAAACCCTGATGCCGCGTACACACGATCATTTTTCAGCATGAACATTTTTTTTTTTTTTCGCATGTCCAAAAAACAAAGTTTTTCCAACTTCATCATTAACCTCCCTGGCGGTCTTCCCGTTTGTGGCACGGGGTGAGATTTTTAAGCTAAGATCGGTAACCCCGTGCCACACACGGACTTGCCTCGCTGGATGCAGAAAAAAAGTTTACTTACCTTTTCTCTGCGATCCAGCGATGAATCTCCGCAGTACACGGTGGCCGGATGTCCGCCTGATGCTGTGTGTACCGCCGATTCCCCTCCCTGCGAGCGTCGCGACGTAGGGGGGGGAACGGCCCCAAATTCAAAAAAGTAAACAAACACTATACATACAGTACACTGTAACCTTATAGATTACAGTACTGTATGTAAAAAATACACACCCCCCATGTCCCTAGTGGTCTGCCCTGTACACTACATGTCCTTTTATATAATAAAAACTGTTCTTTCTCCCTGCAAACTGTAGATTGCCCATAGCAATCAAAAGTGTCCCTTTATGGCAAAAATTGTTTTAGAGCAGCTAAAAAACAGCGATAATAAATCAGAATCACTTGCAGAATTTAGCGACAGCAAAAATTCTGCAACTGAGCAAATTTCAGTGATTTTGATTTGATTACATTATTGAATAATTTTTACTATAATTATATTATTATTTGTTATAATTTTTTATAATTATTTATTATATTATAATTTTTAATAAAAAAAAAAAAAAAAAAAATCATACCCGGGATGCCTATTAGACTCTTGTTTGGATAGATTTCAGTGAGTTATTCCTAAGAATTACAAGCCTACAGTATAAAACGCCAAATTCCCTTGCAAATAATGGTACCGCTTTTAGCACCTAAAATCTGAAAGAATCATACCGCCAGGGAGGTTAAAAAGGACGTTGCCCACACACCATCGTTTTTAAAAATTATGAACAAAGCGCAGTGACGTACAACACGTATGACAGCATTCTAAAGGGGAAGTTTTATTCGCCTTTGGGCTGCTTTAGCTGATTCCTTGTTGGTAAAAGACGATTTGTGCGTTTCTGTCGGTTATAGCGTGATGAATGTGCTTACTCTATTACGAATGGTAGTTTTACCAGAACCGAGCGCTCCCATCTCATAACTTGCTTCTAAACATGCACGGGTTTAAAACGTTGTTTTAGCCCACACACGATCATTTTTTACAACCCGTAAAATGACATAGTTTAACAACAACGTTAAAAAATGCAGCATGTTCAAATTTTTTTTTTTTTGTCGTTTTTCAGAACCTGAAAAATGATGTGTAGCCCACACACGATCATTTTAAATGACGTTTTTCAAAAACAACGTTTTTTTCATGCCGAAAAATGATCGTGTGTACGTGGCATAAGTGTATGATATTCCGTTTGATAAAGCATTGTGTATCATAAATAAACAACTTCCTTGTAAAATGGGGACTAAGGCACCCCAAAGGAGAACTCTGGAAACTTTGCTTGCTAAGTGCCCAACTAATCAGGTGGAGGCAGCGGTCATAAAAACTACATTGAGGTGGCATTCCCGCGTAAAAGCAAAAACATGTTGTGGCACAATTAACTCTTTGTGCCTCATCCACTTCACATCGGTGTTACATTTGACTAACTGTACACAGTCTTCCTTACATGGTGAAGCACTTGCAAGGGGATATTGCAGAGCCTGTATCCTGCTCTCCACCCTAACTTTGATGCCACCTTACTTCCATTTTGAGGATCCTTTCCTCTTATTCTTCCTGTGACTTCCCAGCAGGGAAAGGGGTTACACTCAAGATCCCCCTTGCTACCAGAGCACTCCATCATTCTCACCAATTCACTCCAGCTGGCATCTCTAACACCTGACACTCCTCCAGTTACTTATGGCAACAGCAATGGTGATTCTTCTCCCCCATTTTCCACGTGTAAGCCTTTGGTATCACTCATCCACTGCAGCATTCTCCACTTGTAAGCATTTGGTATCACTCATCCACTGCAGCATTCTCAACATGTAAGCCTTTGGTAGCACTCATCCACTGCAGCATTCTTCACGTGTAAGCCTTTGGTAGCACTCATCCACTGCAGCATTCTCCACTTGTAAGCCTTTGGTATCACTCATCCACTGCAGCATTCTCCACGTGTAAGCCTTTGGTAGCACTCATCCACTGCAGCATTCTTCACGTGTAAGCCTTTGGTAGCACTCATCCACTGCAGCATTCTCCACGTGTAAGCCTTTGGTAGCACTCATCCACTGCAGCATTCTTCACGTGTAAGCCTTTGGTAGCACTCATCCACTGCAGCATTCTCCATGTGTAAGCCTTTGGTAGCACTCATCCACTGCAGCATTCTTCACGTGTAAGCCTTTGGTAGCACTCATCCACTGCAGCATTCTCCATGTGTAAGCCTTTGGTAGCACTCATCCACTGCAGCATTCTCCACGTGTAAGCCTTTGGTAGCACTCATCCACTGCAGCATTCTCCACGTGTAAGCCTTTGGTAGCACTCATTCACTGCAGCATTCTCCACGTGTAAGCCTTTGGTAGGACTCATTCACTGCAGCATTCTCCACGTGTAAGCCTTTGGTAGCACTCATCCACTGCAGCATTCTCCACGTGTAAGCCTTTGGTAGCACTCATCCACTGCAGCATTCTCCACGTGTAAGCCTTTGGTAGCACTCATCCACTCATTTTACTGAGAAGCATGGAGTTGACATATTACAGTCTTTACAGTTAACTCTTCCTCACTGTAACTCTCTTTCCTATTCAGGCTGCCCATTTCTTACCTGGGATGGTATGAGTCTATTCAGCTCAAAATCCTTGATCCTCTTCAGCAGAGTCCATATCCAACATTTGGGACCCCGACTGGGTACCCCAAGCAAAAGGCCATGTGTTCAGCACATCTTTACATGATGCAGCATTCCTTCCTATCTTTTCCCATATGGAAGGGAGAGAGCCCTCATAGGCTGCCTCCCCTTGTATTTTTTTTAGCTTACCACAAGGGGGCAGAGCCATGAACACCCGGGAGTTAGCAGTCGTAACTGTTACCTTACCCCTTGGGCAGTCTGCTGACTCACTAACACATTACTGTACAGAGGACAGTGAAACATACTGTGGATTGAAATCGCCACTTACCCATGCAGTTTAAATGCAGTAACACAATTGGAAGACAGGGACAGAGTGTTGTCACTCTATAAGAAGAAGTACCTAAACAAGGACTTTCATAGCAAGATTATCCAGTATAATGTTAAAGTATAACTAAAGGCAATACTTTTTTTCCATTTCGGACAGACTGGAGAGGGATTCGAACACCTGTCAGTTATTATTGCTGTCTATGTCTCTGTTAGGGAGATTCACCCTCCTATATTTGTCCTGTGTACCATTATCATTGAAAGTGAAAGTAAAACAGAATCCCAACGTTTGGGTTGTCCCCAGAAAAGTAATAGACTGGAAATCTTCCAATGTGGTGCCCAAGGAATTCCCTTAATTTTGCAAGGATTTCCTCTCACTTCCTGTTTGGCTATGGGACAGGAAGTGAAGGAAAACCTCCGCAATGGGACACAAAAGGGGAAAAAAAGTCTGACAGAGGTTATAACTAGGGTTGTCCCGATACTGATACTAGTATCGGTATCGGGAGCGATGCCGAGTATTTGCGGGAGTACTTGTATACCAGTGCTGTTTAAATAGAATACTTCGTCCCCCTTTTTGCAAATTGCAGCCATGTCCTGTCCCTCATACTTGTAGATATGATGCCGCCGCTGTATTTCCGCATACTGCCGTTAATCACCCCCCTGCATGTCTCTCTTTATAGCGTAGCATGACAAAGAGTTACCTTAAATTACAACAGAACTTTCGTTTCACGCCAAGCGCAGGAATACTTGTAATGCCTGCACCGCCATGTATTGGGCAGACACTCCCCTAGCGCCAAAGTCAAAAGCCTCGGGATTGACTCCTTTATGATGGATTCGTTCAATCCCGAGCAAGGGGGAGTGTCTATGCACGAATCCGCATATAGACACTCCCCCTAAAGAAGATTTGCTCGTGGTGGGCAATTGATCCAGGCTGGATGCAAATGCCCTTTACCTCGGCCTCCCTCCAATCGCTCGTCCTGGTTCAGAAGGAGACTTGTGTGGGAAAAAACCTGGGAATACACCTTCTCTGGCCCTTCGGTGCGGGCATTACAAGTATTCAGAATGAAAGCTTGTAATGCGCGCTACGCTATAATGCAGGGGGATTAACAGCGCATAATCCCAATGTGGTGGCGTTTTGCGATCCACGCATCATATCTACAGGTCCGAAAGCCAATGAGGGACAGGATTCGCATCCAAGGCTGCAATATGGGGGACGCTTATACATGGCTGCATATGTGGGGGACATACATAGGAAAAAGGTCAAGACTTTTCTCTGCATATCAAAGGAGACAGGACATACATGGCTGCAATATGGGGGACATACATGGCTGCAATATGGGGGACAGTTTTGACATGGCTGCAATATGGGGGACATACATGGCTGCATATGTGGGGGACGTACATGTTAAAGTATAACTGCAATATGGGGGACATGACATGGCTGCAATATGGGGGACATACATGGCTGCATATGTGGGGGACATACATGGCTGCAATATGGGGTACAAAAAAGGCATGAAATATGGGGGACATACATGGCTGCAATATGGGGGGACATACATGGCTGCAATATGGGGGACATGACATGGCTGCATATGTGGGGGACACACATGGCTGCAATATGGGGGACATGACATGGCTGCAATATGGGGGACATACATGGCTGCATATGTGGGGGACATACATGGCTGCATATGTGGGGGACATACATGGCTGCAATATGGGGGACATACATGGCTGCATATGTGGGGGACATACATGGCTGCATATGTGGGGGACATACATGGCTGCATATGTGGGGGACATACATGGCTGCAATATGTGGGGGACATACATGGCTGCAATATGTGGGGGACATACATGGCTGCAATATGTGGGGGACAGGACATGGCTGCAATATGTGGGGGACAGACATGGCTGCAATATGTGGGGGACATACATAGCTGCAATATGTGGGGGACATACATGGCTGCAATATGTGGGGGACATAGATGGCTGCAATATGTGGGGGACATACATGGCTGCAATATGTGGGGGACATGGCTGCATTTGGGGACACATTTAAAAAAAGCATCGGTATTCGGTATCGGCGACTACTTGAAAAAAAGTATCGGTACTTGGTCCTAAAAAAGAAGCATCGGGACAACCCTAGTTATAACCCTCCCGTACTCTATCCAAACGTAAAAAAAAAAAGTTTTGCTTATCGTTCTACTTTAATAAAAGCTGCAGATTTAAAAATATTGGAAATTAATTTTTAAATTACAATAACATGTTTAAGCTTAATATGAGGTTATGGTGACAGGGTTTAGTTATACCCTCTACCTTTTCATTTACAAAGTAGTAATATCACAGGTTGTGCTCTGTGCATAGCAAAACAGACTGAGAGGTTGGAGGTACAACTAAAGAATTGGTAATAAAGTAAAGGCGGCCATACACGGTTCGAATTTCGAAATAATTTTATTTCGAAATTCGAATCAAAGAATTTTCGTACGAATTTCGCCCCATTAATGGGCTGCAGCAACAGCCGATTTTCATGCGGCAATCAAATTTGAGGAATCCGACATATTGGAAATTTTTTCAAAAACTAATGATTTTCTGATCAATGATGGGAGAATCGTGCGAGAAATGTAATAGAAAAAAATGTGCATGTGCAAGAAAATAATATTCCCGGAGCGAAAAGAATATTCCAGGCTACATGAAGGCTTGGTCGGCAGAATTGCGAAAAACGATGGTGGCATCATCGGATCACAAAAAAAATGAACTTTCTGATTTTGAAAAGAAAATTAGTCTGAAATTCGAACGTGTATGGCCTGCTTAAGAAAACACAAATTCAACAGTTGTTATAGAACAGGTGTGAGTCCAGGCATCTGGGTGGATCCCAGCTGTAAAAATCGGGTCACAGGAGTGCAGAACAAACTGCACTCTTGTGATCCATAGGAAAACCATAGCCAAAAGAGACATCTTTGATTCATCCCATGAGTTCTAGACTTTTACATTAACTGATCTGGCATAAGTATGAAAATCAGTAGTACTGACATCATTGTGTTTTTACTTTCTGCATGCTGTTTTCAGATCAGTGACATGATAGGTTAAAGGATCATAAGGACAGCCAGGAATAGACATTTTTATTGGAGGTCAGCAATGGTACCCATATTCCCCAACCACCCAGCCTACCTCTCCAACAGCCCACATAAAGAAGGACATGCAGGCATTCAAGGCTATACGCATGCCACAGCCGCAATGCTGTGCTTCATGGCCATGACAAAATTGAAACTTCATGCAGGCAGACAGTACCATCATTGAACGCAACCCATTTAAGTGTATGGGAGCCACACCTCATACATTGTAGATTGATTTTCAAAGGGGCAGCAAGGACTGCTGCACATGTAAGAATGAGCTCTTAGACAACCTTAAGGTTCACTTTGCTCCCCTGAGAAGAATGATGAGAAGAAGCCCTGTGTAAGGCACTTTAGTTAGAGCTTACACAAGGCTGAGGACTCTCTTACCACCCCCTCATGAAGGGTGCCAATGATTTGCCCTTTAGTTTCTAGCTCTGCTTTGTGGAGGAAGTAAGGCGAGTGACAGTGTTTAGGAGGTGCTCTGTGCCATCAGTATCATGGGTAGAGTTAAACGTGTGTTTGTTCCTAACTGTGTCCAGGTCCAAACTAAGAAGTCAGCTGTCATTCCTGGGGAAAAATGTTTCCTGGGGATGCGGTTCCTCTTTAGGTGCAGTTGTACAGTGAGCCCAGGCAGGCCTTATGAGACACCCGCAGGGTTGTGTCCATGACAGCCTGGACTCGGTAGTGTATTTTGGTTTTGTGCTGCCCTAGGCCTGACTAAACTTCTGCACCTCCGAATTTAAATATGAGCCACCCTTCATGTCAAGGCCACACCCTGTTTTTTAAGACCCGCCCTGAAATTTTCGGGGGGGCAGGACAGTTTTTCTCTCACTTCCTGTTTGGCTATGGGGCAGAAGTAAAGGAAAATCTCTGCAATGGGACAGGAATGGTAAAAAAAATAAACTGACAGCGGCTATAACCCTCCCTTATTCTATCCAAAATGAAAAAAAAAAGTGTTGATTATAGTTCTACTTTGAGCACAAATTTCTGATAATTTTATTGAGAGGACTAAGAAAATATAACCATGCCAATGGTGCAACAGAAAACATATAGCACAGTGAGGAAGGTTTGTGGTCCAGGATGATAGAACAGTCAAAATTAGAAGCACCCCCCCACACACACACAGCCGCTTTATGGGGGCGCTAGACTAATTTGACTAACAGTGTAGTGCAAGCCGGCGGGAAATCTTTTTGTGCTGCCCCCCTGCAAAGTGCTGCCCTAGGCCTAGGCCAGAATACAGCGTGGCCTGGGTTAAGAGGAAGTAGAATGAATGATGCTGGCGGGTGATCACTGCTCACCCTCACTAACAGTGCAAAGCCAACTTTAGTAAATAAAATACGGAAAGATTAATAGCAATAGCAAAGGCAACTTTTAGATTAAGGGTTTTTTTTTTTTTGCATGTATTTATTCAACTTCTCATTTTTTCCATAGTGACAGCCAGGACTGTAGACGGTTCTGTAATGACCCCTGAGATCCTATTGTATTGCTTCCATCTGCAAATGAAAAAAAAATGACCGTGATTCATTCTATTGTGAAAATTCCATTTATACGAATAACGCATACCTTGAATGAAAGCCAATTGCTTTTTCCCTGTTATCCTAATAATATAAAACATATGCTGCAAGGAAATAATGAGGGGAAAGGAATAAGTATGGAAATGATATAACAATTCTACCAGATGTTCTGACTTTTTTCCTTCAGTTTCTACTTGCATCTCACTGAAAAACAGATAAAACACAGCAAAAAAGATTTTCAAGAAATAGGGGGGAGAAAAAAGTAAAGATATGTTTTTATTTTCAACAGTAATAATCGAATAGTATTACAATGATTAACTACACACCCATTTTTTATTTATTTTTTAAAAATGTTTACACATTCCATTTTTTATCTCTCAGGAAGAGATTCTGATCTTTTAGAGCAATCCATTGAGAGAAAGGTCTAAGGTCCCATTCACAAAACAATATAATGTTCTTTAACACGCTTTTTTGTGTGTTGAAATAAGCTGCCCTGGCACCTTAATGGACAAGAAAATAGGACCAGCCCTATTTTTTAAAGCACTTTTTACTCACCGCAACACATACAGCATTTACAACAGTGTATTGTGGTGCACTATGCTGTATACAGTGCTAGGGTGAAATTAAAGTGGTTCTAAAGGCTCAAGGGTTTTTGCCTTAATGTATTCTATCCATTAGCAGGAGAACCAGGATAGAGCAGAATATTGGAGTACAAGGGAACGGAGTTTATTGAGAAGGAGCGGGTGGTCAACAATTTCGAAAGCCACAGAGAGGTCACGTAGTAGGGGTATGGATTAGCGGCCATTAGTTTTAGCAGTTAGTAAATTGTTAGTGAGT
The DNA here is from genome assembly GCA_029574335.1 of Rana kukunoris. Classification (NCBI taxonomy): domain Eukaryota; kingdom Metazoa; phylum Chordata; class Amphibia; order Anura; family Ranidae; genus Rana; species Rana kukunoris. The sequence continues at coordinate 289,395,410 of CM056049.1, forward strand.
TTTAGTAAGGCAGTTTCTGTGGAGTGCCACACTGGAAACCCAGACTGTAAGGGGTCAACAAGGTTGTTTTCAATGAGGTAGGAGCTCAGACCCTTGTAGACTAAGCGATCTAAAAGTTGAGAGGTGAATGGGAGCAATGAGATGGACCTTAAGTTGTTCAGGTTACTGGGTTCCAGTGAGGGCTTTTTAAGTATGGGCGTGATCTGTGCATGCTTTAGAGGGGAGGGGAAGGTGCCACTAGAGAGGGAGAGATTAAAGGGGTGTTCCACCCAAAAAAATGACCCCTTCTCAATCCACTTCTCACCCCCATACATGCCACATTTGGCATGTAATTTTTTTGGGGGGGGAGTGGGGGCTCAGTAGGAGTGGGACTTCCTGTCCCACTTCCTGTCCGCCGAGGGGCTGGTTAGGCGATTAAGCTTAATCGCCTACACCAGCCCCCTCCCTGTAGGCGATCACATGGGACACTGACAGGTCATGCGATCGCCTCTCCATCAGCGGCGAGCCGCGCCGCGCACGCTTTAGAGGGGAGGGGAAGGTGCCACTAGAGAGGGAGAGATTAAAGATATAAATGAGGGAGCATAGGATCAAATAAGACGATGATTGTAGTAGTTGTGAGGGAACAGGATCCAGAGGACAATTGGTTAGGTGGGCATCTGAGAAGTTTTGTAACCACTTCAGTAGTAGCCAGTTCAAAAGAGTTATTTCTAAATATAATGCAGTACTAGTACATAAGAACATAAAGTAATACTTTTAATATCTACTAAACTTCAAAATATGGGTGATTCTATAGTGTACTGTATGATTTAGAACAACCCAAATTCTTCTACCACAAATCACAGTTTTAGAGCAATCAGAAGTTAAACACTGAGTAAAACTTGGGGCTGCTAAATAGTTATTTACTTGTCAAAGGATGGTAAATTCTGCATATCCAGCCTGTGTCTCAAGCTAGCCATGATGGGCAAATCGAGAGAAAAATCTAATAATTCCCCCATCCACGCTAAGCAACATGGAGGGGGGAATCAACGCTACCAGCTGTTGAATACCTGAACAGTGACTGCATCTGATAGCCCGATAATTTTCCACCTGGCTCAGTCGTTTTTTTTTAATTGTCTTTCTTCTAGCCAGCAAAGGTGCCTGCAGGGCCACCCGAAGCTTGAATTCCAGCTTCATCAGGAATCAGCCAAAATGTAAGTCATCCTTGGCCAGCATTATTCCCATTCTCTACACTGCACAACCAGAAAGGTGATATAAACAGTTCCTGATTAGGCAATTGCATGCTCAGCAATTAAGCTTCCAATGACACCTCTCTGTTTGCAAATCTATATAAATCTTAAGTGAATGACAATTCATTATCTACAACACAATGGCTCGAAAGAAAATATTTGTTTTCATATGATTAGCTTCAGCTTCTTTTCAGCTACCTTCTGAGTACATGTACCACAGTGATTGCAGTTCTCAAAATGAGTTTCCTGTTGGTGGAAACAGTGGATCATACCTACATAATGTATTAAAACAGTCACCTGTTTTATTCATCGGGCCTCTGGTCACCCTATAACAGTAAGTGCCTGAACAGAGAGCTTCTTGACAGGATAAACAGGTGTTATTTCAATAAAAGTGGCAGATTTAAAATGTTGAAAATGACTTTTAATTTTTTTAACAGTAAAACAGAACAACACTGCATGTGAGCACCCCAAAACAAAAACAAAAAACATCCATGTCTCCATGCTTTTTTTTTTTGTTGATAGATCACTTTGAAATACACCCACCAGCATTTCTAGCCATGAGCATCTTAAATAAAGCATGTAGCATTTACTTCCTGGAATTTATCTGCCCTTAGCTTAGGCATGCAGCCAGGAGGGTGTGCTTAGCTGAGAAAGCCCGTCATCCCCACTTGAAGACACCTTGGATGTATGACATAATTTGCCTAAGCAAGAAACCAGGAAACATCTGAAAAAAAAAAAGTTTAAAAGCAAGTAAATATGACATACTTTCCTGTCTATTCGCTAATGCTAGCAGCATAAGGTTTAATAATAGTCAATGTTGATTAAGAGAGGGAAGTTCTGCTTTAAAGCATTTTTAATTGAGTGATTGGGCTTCTTAATACTCTAGACAAAAGGGAGGAGTGGCTCTAGGGCCTGTTCATACCAGACATATGGTCATGCATTTTGCTGCATTTACCAAGGTAAGTACTTCTAATTGAATGTGTTCATACCAATGCATTGCTTTGTAGTGCTTTAAGAAAAAGTCCTGCAGGCTGTATCTTTGACTTGATGACCTGCAGTTTGAAAATAGAGTCAAATTAAACATAGTCTTTAAAAACGCAAAGAAATGCCTCCAGTGCATGTCAGCGCACATTAACATAACATATGATAAAGCAAGTATTCTGGTGCAAATGCCTCTTTCTTGCCCTCAAGCAACTTCTTTTACTGCTATTCTTAAGGTGGCAAACGATTTGCATATCAAAGAGTATGCACTGAGAGGTCACAGTACTACAAAACATATCCTCCAGCCATTTAGCCATTTTCTCAGTTCTGCTTTGACATTTATGTGCTAGAGAAGACATTCACAATCTCTACCAGTAGCAGAATGTAAATGTGGTGGGCTAGCTGCAACTGTTTTTGGTTAAAGACATATGCCAATCTGTAAATGCTATACGAAGAATGCCCAAAGTATTAAACCAATATGAAAGGGACACTCATTTCAATGTCTCCTGATAGCCCAGCTCTGGCAAGATATAATCATCCCATCTGCACTCCCACACTGCATCTCCCCATTCTATGGAAGCCATCACTTTGATATACTAACATAGAGGGACTTCCAGATATGGGGGAGCATGTGACCTCCCTATTAGGCAGTGCTCAGCCCTGAGTGGCCAACTATAGCATGTTGTCAGTGAATACAAACTTTGAAGAGACCCAGTCACCAACTGAAAAACAGAAAGGCAAAAGTACAAAGACTGCTATTTTTACACGCTTACTTGCAGTGTTTTTCCTTTCCCTAAACATAATTTGTATTCCTTTACAATGTCCCTTTGATCTTGCTAGAAAGATTGACTGGTCTATTATAAGCACAGCCCCCTTCCTCCTTGCATGCCATAGCCTTCTCCTCTTCCAGAAGTGTCCAATTACTGTCTGTGCAAGCAGATCCTCCATACCTTCCATCACCTCCCTACATATCCTTTTATGTAGCTGCCATGGTAGGAGGAAAGGAAACTAGTATAGAGTGTCACTTGATTGACAGTTCTGAGTCTGCTGGGGCTGCTGATGTTATATCCAAGATGGCAGCTCCATCAGGGCATTAAGCCATTTACATAAGGGAGGCTGTTACAGGTAACATGTTAAATCCACATTTAGGGCCAGATTCTCTAAGAATTCCGGCGGCGTAGCGTAAGCCAGTTACACTACGGCGCCGCATCGTACTAGAGCAAGTGCTTTATTCTCTAAGCACTTGCTCCGTAGGTTTCGCCTGCGTCGCGTAAATCGCGCAGCGTAAACCCGCGCAATTCAAATGGGGCGGCTTGTATTTAAATTAAGCGCGCCCCCGCGTCGAATGAACTGTGCATGCGCCGGCCGGGGAAAAAGCCCAGTGCGCATGCTCCAGCTCACGTCGTAAAGCCTCGTTGAAACCGACGTCAAAACGGCGTGAGCGTCATTTACGCAACTCCCTATTCGCGAACGAGTTAGTAAAACGACGTAATCGACGGAAAAAGCCGTCGCTGACATGGCATCCGACGGAACTTCGTAAGGTTACTCCACATAGAAGCTGGGGTAACCTTACGCGAACGAAAACTACGTATGCGACGACGGGGCGGCGTAAAAGCGATCGAGAATCGGGGTACTACCTCATTTGCATATGCAAATGCGAAAACAACGTAAAGGCCACCTAGTGGCCGGAATTGTCATTACAACTACGATCCGCAAGTGTAATGGTTTTACACTTGTCGGATGTAGAAGCGTATCTATGCAAAAGTGATGCTTAGCATCACGCGCATAGATACAAGACAAAAAAAACGGCGATACGACGGGGTATCTGAGATACTCCGTCGTAACGCCGCTGAGAATCTGGCCCTTAATATTGTAGGATTGTTTTTGTTAAAATTAATGGCCTAGTAATGGGGGTCTCTGTAATACTGAGTGCACAGACTGGTTTTGCAGTTCATTCTGAATATTCTAAAGAGGAAGTATAGCTGTAGCTTTTCCTCAAGTGACTGTTTTTTCTATTACTGAATCTCCATATGACCCAATATCAATAGGGGAAGGGGGTGTGAGCTAACTAAAAATAAAAATGTTTTAAATTGCTCCTTTTAGTCCAAAAATAATAATAATAATATGTGTTTTATTTTGTGTGACAGATCACATCCATTTACTGTACAACAAATAATCGGGTGGAAGACGTTTACATATCCCTTAACCTTGTTCATTGCCCTTATACTAATGTCCAGCAATAGATTTAATATTATAACTTCCCCATATTATGCTCAACCCGATTTTTCATTTTTCATTTTTCCAACCTTTTTTTTTTTTACTTTACCAGACCACTTTTTTCAATCCTTTGTCCGGCCCAGCTGGGGTTTGGGGGGAGGGGGGTGGTGTGCGTTTTCTCTGGCTCCGGGGTTGCGATGCGCAGCAGCCCGACCCTCCCCTTGCCCTCTGGTAGGGGCGGGTACTGTACTCCTGCGCATCGGCGTCATGCATTGATGCTGCACCGCAGCGTCATGGACATCCATTGATGTCCCCGTTTCCATCTCTGACCATGCACAGACAGGGCGGACAGCCCCCTGCTGATGGCTCCACCATGCACAGCTGGGTTTCCCCTTCCCCTGTGCAATTGGCCAATCACACATGACGTTGATGGGGCTCCTCCCGGGGATGGGCATACTGTATATAGCAGCCTTGGAGCAGTCGTTTGTTCATTTGCCTGATTCAATCACAAGAAACCACACTTGATCTTACACACAGGTCATCCTCACTGCTGGGAGCTTAGTCACCACTTTTTGGTATGTTTTTCCTCCCTTGTTTGGCTTTGTTCCTTATACACTTCCCCACACATTCCCCTTATGGGAACACATTGATATCCCCATTTCATCATTTTTCTTTATTTATTTATGTATTTTTGCCACACCTGTTTTATGTGCACACATAGCATTTTGGATCAGGCTGTAACCACCGGTCTACGCTCCAGCTGCTTTTCCTCGCCCTTGGTGGATGCCCCATCTCAACCCCGGAGGAGACATCATGCCCGGAACCCCCCTCTTTTCTCCCTGGCAGATACCGGATTGGTACTGAGGTTAATAGTAAGTCCCCTTACTGTTTCCACTTTGCTGGGACTTAGTCCCTGCACCTCCCTATTTTCAATGCATTATCATTAATTTTTGTTCATTTTTTATTTTTTATTTTATATTTTTTTCAGTATACTGCTTTAAAACACTCCTGATGATTGGCTGAAATGCCAGGAAACGCGTAGAGTGCCACCAGATGCTACTAATCACCTGTTCATACCTCATATATGTTGTCTAATTGATTCATTTTATTATGTATATCTGCCATGTCTCCTTTTTGTATTTTTTGTATTGCATGCTAAGAGCAGCACAGTTAGTATAAGTCTTGTGACTATCTACCTGATACGAAATATCTGAAATGTATTTAATAATGTAATAAATATATCATGTACTGTATATCTGATTTATGGTTTTATTCCCCTTGACATGGCGCTCCCTCATCTAAAGTCCCATTCACCCTTCTTTTCCATATACCAAATTAGGGATGGAGGCCGCCATGTGTTTTATTTTGTGTGACAGATCACATCCATTCACTGTACAATATATATATATATATCTATATTATATATATATATAGATATAGATATATATATATATATAGATATATATATTAGAAGGCCAGTATGGTGGCCTGAATTCATGGGAGGAGCCCGGGGGAAGGGGATACACTCCCTCTCATCTTCCTTCAAATCCCTCTTCTACAATCAACCATTACTTATCTTGGGTATGCCTCCTTTTTGGTGTACCGACCAGCTGACCAGGGCACATCTCAGGTCTATGTTATGCTGTGAGTCTTGTGGCGCCTTTATGTTCTTTCACGTCTATTTCGGTTGAAGGGCTCTGACCAGTGGTGGCTGGTGAAGTTTTAGGATGGGGGGGCGCAAGACCCCGCCCCTCCACGATTGACTCCTCCCACTTCTTGTAAAACACACCCCTTATATAATCCACCTACTTTGTCCGCTGTATCTGTATTCTGCAACCTGTAAATAGCACATATCTGCACCCTGTACATAGCACATATCTGCACCCTGTACATAGCACATATCTGCACCCTGTACATACACATATCTGCACCCTGTACATAGCACATATCTACAACCTGTAAATAGCACATATCTGCACCCTGTACATAGCACATATCTACAACCTGTAAATAGCACATATCTGCACCCTGTACATAGCACATATCTGCACCTGTAAATAGCACATATCTACACCCTGTACATAGCACATATCTACACCCTGTACATAGCACATATCTACACCCCGTACATAGCACATATCTACACCCTGTACATAGCACATATCTACAACCCTGTACATAGCACATATCTACACCCTGTACATAGCACATATCTACACCCTGTACATAGCACATATCTGCACCCTGTACATAGCACATATCTGCACCCTGTACATAGCACATATCTGCACCCTGTACATAGCACATATCTACAACCTGTAAATAGCACATATCTGCATTCTGCAACCTGTACATAGCACATATCAGCAACCTGTACATAGCACATATCAGCATTCTGCACCCCCCCCCCCCCCAAATCAGGTCAGCTACAGTGCTACACTATACACATGTCAGGGGGTGATGGACACAGCAATCAACCCCCCCCCCCCCCCAGACTAACACAGGGTGGCAGGGCAGACAGACACACTCCTCCAGGCTCCAGTACAACACTACTACAAGTCCCAGCATTAAAAAAACAAGGCATGACCACTCATCCTCCTTGTAGATCTCCATCTTCCCTGGGGCTCAGGTGCATGCTATCCACCATCTTTGTCCAGTTTTTCTCACTGCTATAATTGTAGTCCCATAGATGGTGGATTGCATGCACCTGAGCCCCAGGAGAAGATGGAGAACTACAAGTCCCAACATGTTATAATATAAGGCTCCTAGGTGGATGGGTGTCCAATGCAACCAAGCACACATGTATGCAGTTCAAGGCAAATAAGCATATATCTATTACATGATCAGATAGGTGATTCACCCTAATGAAGGGGAATCTCCGGAGGACTTATATTGAATCTGTCATTTTACAAGGCCATGTGTGGATCAACATACCAGAAGACAATTTCCAAACAAGTGGGCAGATTCCCAAAAGATTGTATACAGTGACCCCAGACAGTATGCTATCAAAATACATAGGATTAATTGTACGTAAAACAGATTGAAAAAAGGCAAAACCATTCCATTTAAAACCTCCAAACACCACAAAAATCAATGTTTCATTATTAATTTAAAATTTAACACATACAGAGCCCAAGCACAAACTCCTATGAGCGGTGGGGGAGGATACAGATAACACCACATAAATACCCTTTTCCCTTCAGATTGATAATTCTTTAAGTGGCGATCCACTGCCCATGTGGTGTTATCTGATCCTGCCCCCCCACCCCTGGGGATTGATAGGTGCATGCAATCCACACCCATCCACCTCAGAGCTTTATTGTATGTATAACCTGCTGGGACTTGTAGTTCTCCAATCTCATGGGGCTCCTGGAGAAGAAAGATTGGAGAACTACAAGTCCCAGCAGGTTATACATACAATAACAGGCTCTGAGGTGGATGGGTTGGGATTGCATGCACCTACCAATCCGGGGGGGGGGCAGAGATCTGATCCCCCCCCCCCCTCCATCGCCACACCCCATCCATGATCAGATCCTGAATGGAAATGGTATGAATGTGGGTTGTACTTCTCCTCCTCCCACCCAGCTCATGGAGAAGATGTCTTGGAGAATACAGTCCCCAAAGTCTAACTACAATAACAGGCAACGAGGTGGATGGGTGTGGATTGCAAGCACCTATCAATCCGGGGGGGGCATGATCAGATTGTTTCTGATCTGCCCCCCCCCCCCCCCTCCGGATTGATAGGGTGCATACAATCCACACCCATCACCTCAGGCCTTATTGAATGTATTTGGGAATCTGCCCACTTGTAGGAAATTCTCTTTCTTCTCCATGAGCCCCAGGAGAAGATGGGTATGCCTCCTTTTTGGTGTACCGACCAGCTGACCAGGGCACATCTCAGGTCTATGTTATGCTGTGAGTCTTGTGGCGCCTTTATGTTCTTTCATGTCTATTTCGGTTGAAGGGCTCTGACTATATATAGATATAGATGTATATCTATAAATAGATATAGATCTATATGTATATAGCTATATAGATATATAGCTATATAGATCTATACATATATGTGTGTATTTGACTTCCAGTGACGTACTGGTACATTTCTAGACTTTGACTTGTTATATCGGGACGATGCCTCTCTGTATTTCTTTTTTTTTTCAGTCAACTATTCTGTAGGGCCTGTGTTTAAAAAAAATAGGGGGTCCTAAGTAATTTCATAGCAAAAAAATACAGGTTTTTACATGTAAACAAAAAGTGTTAGATATTACCTGGTCCTAAAGTGTGTGTATATATATATATATATATAACTGCTGAGAAAAACATTACCAAGTATTTGTTCCCACAAAAAGGTCGGGCCCACCTTACCTCCATTGCATATGATCATTGAATATGCCTACCTCCATTGTCCATGCCAAAGGAGCAAATCCAATGTTTCGTAATTTTGTTTAAAACTTTATTTTTTTGAAAATGTAAACATACCTTTATCACCTTGTTTTGGTGTGTTTGTATATGGACTTGGGGCAAAAGATTGACAAAGAAAAACTGAAAATAAAACAAAAATACACCAAGGAGATACATGGCAAATCATGATAATATAATTATATTTCAAACAGAGGATTTTGTAATAGCATAGAATGCACCCTACTCTGATGCCTCTCATTCCTTCAAAATATTTCCATACGGAAAATTTGAACAGTGTCAGTTTCATTATTTCTCTACCTTTTTTTTTTTTCATTAGGCCAGATAGTATAGACCGAATGCCAAAACAAACTGCCTGGAAAGATCTTATGAAATCATTTCTCTTTGCAAATCCATAAAATCGCTTAGGAGTCCTTATCAATAGAGCTGCTTGAAGTGAGAGCAGAAGTCGTTGAATTATGATGTGCTGGTTTTAATGAAATTCCTCTCCTGCTGAGATGTTCCCTGCAGACTTTCCATATTTCAGCATGGGAAAGGTTTGATGCTTTCCTGTCAGTGCCAAGAGTTAATTGAAAACATTTCAGGATAACTTCAGGTTGGGGGCCAGGACTTTAATTCCCTCATTATTCTTAGACAATAATAGGGCAGCAATGCAATTATTAATAGACGGGCTGGATCCTCTTAAAGTGATGTGTTTTACAGACAGGCTTCTCACATTCACTGCGCACACTATGAAATAATTAGCAAGAGAATGAGGAGAGTGTAATTTAAACATTATGCGGTTTTACTTTTGTTCTCACCAATAGGATGGTTGCAGATAACAACAAACTTTCCTTGTATGGATTAGGTTGAGGTCATGTTGAGCCACTGTTTTAAAACTAGTCGTGTATTGAGAATTTCTGATGTGCTTATTTTTCTTTGAACCCTTGAAAACCTAAACTACAGGTTACCTTACTATAAAGCAACAAAAAAATATTGTCCTCCTGCATACAAATTTCAGCCACTGTAATGTAAAGTTGTTACAAACTTGAGCAACTTAACGTAATGCATAGACAGACAGACTGTTCAAAACCAGTAGATCTAGACATTTAGGCAGCTGAAGCTATGGACAAACCAAGTGGTTGATTTACTAAAACTGGAGAGTGCAAAAACTTAGAAGCTGATTGGCTACCATGCACAGCTGCACCAGATGTTGCACTCTCCAGTGTTAGTACATGAACCCCCATATTTTTGTAAAAGTCAAGTTTGGACCCACTCCCAAATCTTTCTATAGATCAGCTAGGCTTCCCCCATCACATAACATGAACAACAGACAAGGTCTAGAGGCAGGGCCAATGCTGACTTTTACAGAATTTTTAATTTGCGTGAGAAAATTAAGTACTGTCCGTGATACTTTTTTTATGTGCACTAACATAAAAAAATTCTTGGACGAGCTTTCCGGGGTGTGTTTCCATCTTCAAGGTCCCATCAGTACTTTAAAGCAGGCCAAACATTAGTAGAAAACCAAACATTTCTGTTGATTGAAAAATGAAAATGTTGTTCGTTTTTTTCATGTGAATGTGCCATCATTGTTTAGAAATTTGCCCCGCTAAAACAACCGTTTTTTTTCCCCATCATCTGCTGATATAATGCAATGTATTTTGACCTCATCTATCCCCCTACTGTATACTCCCTCTGTACACTCCCCTTGTCTATTCAAATCATGGCGCCTGGGTGAAAACACAATTCTTTTCTGACAGCAGAGTATTCCACTTTGGTTGCAGACACTATGGGCCAGATTCAGCAAGACTTGTGCTGGAGTAATTCGATATGCGCCGCGTAACTGTGAAGATGCGCCGTCGTTTCTATGTGGCCGTACCCACCAAACTAGATGCGACAGAAAACGGGCCATTTCCGATCGGCTTAACTTTCCGACGCCAGAGTCTCGTCAGCGCATAATTTCGCTTGGCGCATCAGTCGCGCCTATTGATTTCCCCTGCAAATATGCAAATGAGGGAGATTTCCCGATTCGCGAATGGATTAGCACCATACGCTGGCTACATGCGCCGCGCGTATCTCGTCCGTCCGTCGCAAAGTTATTTCTACAAATAGCTGCTTTATCTTTACTCCAGACGGCCACAGGTCAGCAGAAGAGCAGCTACAGCAGCGTTACCGACGATAAGAGCTAGCTGAGCACCCCCACTTGCAGGACAACACCTCTGTCCATGCTTGTCTGTCAACTTTTACAGCCATGGAGGAAGACATCATAGGTCTCCATAGCCGAGATGATGGCTGACAGCTCCTGGCCTTTAGAGTTCAGCTTTCTCCTGTGTGTTTGCGGGGAACGGGAGCAGCCATCTCAGAACAAAAGTAACTTCACTGCGGGGAGGGGGAACAGGATATACTTTAGTGCCGGAATGGCGCATCTACGGGCGCATTTAAACGCCCAACGGAACGCATTGCGCTGACGTTTCCCGTGAAGTGGTGCCGACGGAAGTTGTGAGCATGCGCACAAGGGGGCCGAGTGAAGCCTCACTTACTGCGCATGCTCCGTGGATGATGCGCTGAACGTAAGCCTCTGCGCTGGGCTCCGCCCATCATTTACATATGATCACACCCACTTCCACTTGCGTCGGGTTACGCCAGCGCATTATCGTTACTCTGGCGCAAGTTTACGCACAACTGCTATGTGAATAACAGTACTTGCGCCGAAAGTGTCGGCGGAGTAACGTAAATGAGAAACGTTACTCCAAAGTAAAGAAGCGCCCATCTACCTGAATCTGGCCCTATGACACTTATGTACAAGCCTTCCATTAGCCTACTTCAGGGGTCTCCAAACTATGCCCCCCCCCAGTTGTTCAGGAACTACAATTCCCATCATGCCTGGTCATATCTGTGAATGTCAGAGTTTTACAATGCCTCATGGGATGTGTAGTTCCGCAACAGCCTTAGTTGGAAGATCCCTGGTCTACTTGATTCCTGGTGCTGGAAATGCATACATACATACATAAGGTGTGATCCATTTTCATTATAATGCAAGCACATTTTTTCTATTCCCCTCTACAGGCAGACACATATCTTGTTCTTAGTGCCTGTTATTCATACATGTTTATTTTACCTATGAAAAAACTTTCTTGACAGTGAATGTTCTTTTCCTTCCAGGTCATACTTTCCTAGCTCATGCACATTCCATTTTTATTTTATTTTTAATATGATTCCCCCATCAACGATTAGAAAACAGTTAACACGTATGGGCCAGATTCTCAAAACAGTTACGGCGGCGTATCACCAGATACGCCGCTGTAATTTCAAATCTGCGCTGGCGTATATTTACGCCGATTCTCAAACGCAGATACGTTAAAAAAATAGGCTTCTTCCGCCGACGTAACTAGCCTACACCGGCGTATAATTGTGTGCAATTATACGCTGGCCGCTAGGTGGCGCTTCCATCGATTAGCCGCGTCGAATATGCAAATGAGCTAGATACACCGATTTCTGAACGTAAATGAGCCTGGTCGTCGTATTTTACGTCGTTTGCGTAAGCGTAAAGTTACCCCTGCTATATGAGGGGTAACTTTGCGTAGGTGAAGCGTACGCAATGTTAAGTATGGACGTCGTTTACGTCATTTGCGTAAATCGTTCACGAATAGGGATTTGTGTAAGTTACGTTCACATCGAAAACCAATGTATTTGCGGCATAATTTGGAGCATGCACACTGGTATACGTCCACGGACGGCGCATGCGCAGTTACAAAAAAAACTTCAAAAACGTGGGGTCACGATTCTTTTACATAAAACACGCCCACCTCATCCACATTTGAATTACCCGGGCTTACGCGGGGCCATTTACGCTACGCCGCCGTAACTTAGGACGCAAGTGCTTTAAGAATACGGCACTTGCGTTCAGAGTTGCGGCGGCGTAGCGTAAATAGGATGCGCTTCGTCCCGCTCGTACTAACGCCGCCGTACGAGAATCTAGCCCTATATGTTTAAAATAAAAACTGGTTTCCAATATTCTTTCATTTATAATTTTATACGTATATTGGGGCAACCACATTTATCCATACCACGTGCATGTCTTGACTCTTGCTTGGCAATGATATATTATTCTACTACATGCTACTTTTTACAATGCAAATGTATGAGTCTACTAACTCACAAAAAACAATGTGGCTGTTATCTAGTTGTTAAGCAGAAATCACAGTAATTACACAAAGCAAATTTTGGGTTGGTTTCTGAAGAACCAATCAAAATTGGCCCAGTGGATAGCCCTGTTAGAACCCACCCAACATCCCTAACTTGAAGAATCAAAGGAGCCGGACAAAAATTGTTGCCAGAACAGCACCTGCAACCAATCAGATACAGGCACTGGTCAGGTATTTTTATAGTCGGTGGGGCCAGCTGTTAAAGTACAATAGCCAGAGCAGGAGATTTATCCATCTGTGGGAGTAGCGTAGGTAGAGAAATCTTTTTTAGATTTTTTTCTGCTCAGCAAAAGACTCTTTAATCAGGGGTCTCAAACTGGCGGCCCTTCAGCTGTTGCAAAACCACAAGTCCCATGAGGCATTGCAAGGCAAACAGCTACATGCATGACTCCCACAGGCAAAGGCATGAAGGGACTTGTAGTTTTGCAACAGCTAGAGTGCCACCAGTTTGAGACCCCTGCTTTAAAGCTTTTCGGGACCCTCTCCCCCTCCGGTGTCACATTTGGCACCTTTCAGGGGGGAGGGGGGAGCAGATACCTGTGTAATACAGATATTTTGCTCCAACTTCCCGGCATAGATACACCACTTCTGGCACCTTCTCCATCCCCCACGATATCTTCAGGTCCCAGAATACAGCAGGGACTAGTGGAATAGCACACCGCGAGGTTTAACTTCCTGATTCCCTTAGAGAAGATGGTGGCGGCAGCATTTGAGAGCCGAGTGATAGATCAGCTCTGGGTGCCGACATCATGGGTGCCCTGGACAGGTAAGTGTTCCTATTTAAGAAATCAGCTGCTGCAGTGTTTGTAGCTGCTGACTTTAAAAAAAAATGGCAGAACTCCGCTTTAAGTGTATGACAAAATGTAAGCACTGGTTGCTCTCACTACTATCCACTATGCATTACCTGTACTGACCTATTTGTGTGTGAATATGCCAACTTGATCATACTGCACACACATAGTACTGCAGCCCTTAAAATTTCCACTCGCCTACTAGCATTTGGCGAGTGGATTTAAGCTGGGGGTGAGTGATGACAGGGCTGCATGACCAATCTCCCTCCAATCTGTGCCTACACTTAGAGTCCTGATGAGATTGGCGGCCGAAGAGGAAAGGTGCATGCTTGGGAAAAGTAGTCTGGTGAGCCGCGCACAGGCAGAGCAGTACACAGGTGCTCTCCTAACAATTCTCATTAAGCCATGGGACCTAACAGTATGACCTCTCTGAGACTGCCCCCCTCCCCCCGGGCCTCGACCAATGTAATAGAGAGCAGAAAGTAATGAGTGAGGTGGAGGATTGCGAAAATTACCACTCCGGTGCAGCGCTCACTGAAAGTTGCCCTGACATGAGAGCGGCAGCCTTCCAGTTTGTGCAGTTGTCTTCTCCTTGTGCTCTATGTAAGTGTCCAACAGTTCAGCCTGAGCACTGTGAACAAACTGGTCTCAATGTGTGCTGTGCAGTGTCAGTGTGCGCTGTGCTATGGTGTCAATGGCTGTGCAGTTGTGTGGATCTCAGCACTGGATTGTACTCCCTCCCGATGTGCTGCAGCTCCTCCCCTCTCTGCCAGCCTGAATAAAAGGGGGAAGTGGGGACATGCAAGCGTGGAGCCGCACACACAGGCTCCTGATGATGAGATGAATGGGAGAGAGAGAGGATGGATGGGAGTTGCAGAGGGGACAGCAAGAGAATGGGGAAGAGACCCAGTTCTTGTGCCATGTCCCTCTGGTCTGCCCCCAGTGCCCTGACACTCTGGTCTGTCCCCAGTGCCCTGTCCCTCTGGTCTGTCCCCAGTGCCCTGTCCCTCTGGTCTGCCCCTGGTGCCCTGTCCCTCTGGTCTGCCCCCAGTGCCCTGTCCCTCAAGTCTGCCCCCAGTGCCCTGTCCCTCTGATCTGTCCCCAGTGCCCTGTCCCATTTTGTTAAAGTTGTTGTTGGTAATATTTAATTTTGTAACTTGATTCTGCATAAAACATTGTCATTCCATGAGATAATCTACGAGGACGTGTTTACGGGTGCAATTAGGCGCAGGGCAGTATATAAATTAGGTGGGGCAACTGGTGGCGAGTAACTCTTGAGGCCTGGCTAGTAGCTCAGGACTTGAAATTTTGAGCCCTGTAGTACTGCCTGCAAAAAGCCTTGTCTAGAAACCTTCTTTGTTTTTTTTCTGGGCATAGGGTTTTTGAAGTATTCAGTTATGCAAATATGTACTCAGTCTAGGAATACATCTAGAACATTTCTCCAGCCCCTCCAATCTGTCTTGCACTACCATAAGTTAGTGATGCCGCCTATCTCTCTGCCGCAACAGAATTATCATTTCACATACAGTATACATTAGGTAAGTATGGATTCTCTTTCAATACAAAGGGAACACTGGTATACTTAAACAAGATGCCACACCAGCACAGACTTCACATCTGTAGCTTGGCCAAAGTTGCCGTAACAGGGAAGGATCACTATATCTCTTAAAATGTCTTATGCAAACTTTTTTTATACATATTTTTTTACTAATCAAGCAAGCCCAGATGGCCCCCTTTACCCAGTACGCTATCCTGTTAACAAAGTTGATCACTTTTACAAATAACACGGAAGGATGTTCTGCAGTGACACGTGCTTGGGCAAGCATGGAAAATAATGTTTCTATTTGGAAAACATTTTGTGCTATGACTCGGTTTTATATAATGTGTACTGTGGTTTGCAATTAATTATATCCTCCTTTTAGTTTCTAACAAGACCAAAATCGTAGCACATCCAATGTGACTATTGTTACATCTTTACATTTCGATAAACGCCATAGAGTTTGATATACTAAAGACAAATATCCGGCTCTATAGGGTAGACTTACTAAAGGCAAATAGGCAGTTCCCTTTTTACTTTGCAAGGGAATTTTCCCTTAGCTTAGTGAATGAGGTGAAACACCCAATGTACAAGGAAATTAAAAAAGACAGTATTATGACTGCACATGATTGGATGATGGAAATTAGCAGAGCTTTTTTTTTAATATACTAAGCTAAAGAAAAATTCCATTGTAAGGGGAACTGCCTATTTGCCTTTGGTAAATTCACCCAATAAAGTAGGTTATTGTCAGCTCTCATTTATATACTGGTTGTATAATCACTGGCCCATTTAAAATAAACTACGTGTCTAACACTTTGTGGACACTGGTAACAAAAAATAAAGGGGGTCTTTAATTGTTTGTGATTTACATATTTTACTGTCTAGTCATATAATGTTTGCTCCTGAAAAATATATTTCTGGATCATACATCACGGGACACAGAGTCTTAATTAATAGGTTATGTAGTCACCACATGTGATTGGACACTGGCAAACCCAATTAGAATTGAGTTCCTCCCCTATATAACCCCTCCCAAATGGAGAGTACCTCCGTTTTTTCGCTTGTGTTAAGGTGGTTGGTCATGTTCAACATGTGCTAAGAAGAAAAATGCTCTTTTTATAGTCTGGCTGCGGAGACCTAGGAGCTATAACCGGATCCATTCCTCAGGCTGATATCAAAAGCCTAAGATGGTTGGTACCCGGGCCTTGTGTAAGAAGAAACAAGGTTTGCCTGTAATGTCTCTCTGCGGAGGTCTGGATTCTGGGATCCAGACTTTGGTGTACTAATACATATGTGGCACGCAAAGTTTCTGGCAGAGTCTTCTACAGGTCCAGGTATGAGGTTTTTTCTAATAAAACCCTTGGTAAACCTGAAGGTTGACACAACTTGCCCGCCGTGATGGGTGAAAGCTGGAACTACTTTTGGAAGCTTTCCTGCGGCGTAGATCAGGTGAGAAGAAGATAATTTTTATTTATGTATTATTTTCTTTGGAGTAGGATGTCTTTCCTGGTTCTCAACACTGAAGGGAGTAAGTGCAACCTGGTGTTTTCTTACATAGCCTTCCAGGATAACATGCTCAGTGAAGTCGGTCATATAAAACACACTCACTTCCTTCTGCTGCATGCTCTGCCATGATAGGCATACAGGGGTCCACAAGATGCCCCCCAGTAATATCTCCCCCTCTTCCTCGTCTCCTGGACGCCTCCATGACAGCGGCACATGTGCGCGCGCACGTGCGTGCACCAGGAGCGCGTTTTTTTGTCAGCATATAGACATGGATGGGGGAGAGCCAAAAGTGGTTGCTAGTGCCCGTGCGCAATGCAGGACACCTGTGTGCAGGCGCCAAGAGGGTGGTTCAAAAGCCCAGCATGCCAGAGCCTTCTGTAAGTGACATGGACACAGAACTGTGTGCTGTAAGCATCCCTGTGGATTGAACCAGGCAAACCTAAGACTCCTACTCTGCATCAGGTTGTGCAGTGAGCTGATATTTTTGTGTATTGTAAGACTATAGCACAACAGTGATTGCATTTATGTTTGTAGATAGTACATTTGCTTTGCAGTAAGGACTATGTCCCCGAGAAGAGGGGGCAAGTAAAAGAGGCACTAGAAAATCCCCACGTACGGCTAAGGATTCTGAGCTTGCCTGCAGTTTACTATCCCCCTCTGTCAGCCTGATAGCAGCATCACAGGATGAACCCCTGTCTGGTTTTGCAGCTTCTCCTATGGCAGCTCCTGTATACGTCACTGAGGACGCTTTAAAAGTTGCTTTGGATGGTCTGGAAGGAAGGATTGCTAATATTGTCGCAACCTCCTTGAAAGATAGCAGAAAACGGGGTAGATCCCCTTCATCTACTCTGGCTCTCTTTTCAGATGAGCCTTCTGAGGGTTAAAAATCCCTCTCTAGAGATGAGGATCATGTAAAGTCTGAGGACTCAGAGGATGAGAGGTTTCCTGCGACTTCTCAGTCGCTAAAGATGCAGGTTCAATATTATGCAGAGATGGTGCATGCCACTTACAAATTGCCTCCTGTTGAAGCTTCTAGGCCCTCTGTTTCCCGGAAATCCCCACAGGCTGCACACGCCTTTCCAGTTCATCCCTTGCTAGATAAACTGATGTATGATGACTGGGTTCACCCAGATAAACAGTTTTCTCCTCCTAAGCAGTTTTCCCTCCTTTATTATTTTGCGGAAGGTTTCACTAAGAAATGGGAGGTACCTGCTATTGATGCAGCTATTTATTGTGCAAACAAAAACCTGACCTGTCCTTTAGACAACGCGCAGGGTTTTAAGGATCCAACTGATAAAATGCTGAAGTCCCTATTAAAAGCCTCCTCTGCTGTAGTACATGGCTGTGTATGTGTTCCTCAAGGAACAAATTAAGCTGTAACCTCCTCCCTACAGAGGAGTACATGAGGACCTTCCTGGGGCCTTGTACCGATTGATGCGATTATGGAGTTACATCTCGCTTGAATCTCCCATCTGCACAGGTCCCTTTGTTAAAACTTTGGGAGGCCGAGGCTTCCTGAAATACTTCAGTTCCTTTGGGGGAATCTGTTTAGAAAGATAAATACATCCAAAAGAACCAAATTAAGCAGCATCCCTCATTTAAACATACTCTTTCTCCATGCAAAGTCAGTCTCCAGGCAGTGGTGAGGGCCGCCCCCTCCTAGGGGGAAAAGCCCAGAGCCAAGCCCCAGAAAATAACTACAGGTTCAAGGTCTAAATAGACCCCCAAAACTTCCCTATGAAGGGATGCCCCCGCTCGGCTGAGTGGGGGGTGGGGGGAGGCTGCTGCATTTTGAAAACGCCTGGTGGAACGAGGTTCAGCACAAGTGGGTCATCACCACAGTGTCCTCAGGCTACAAGCTAGAGTTCAGAAAACTTCTGCCATCCCGTTTTCTGAGATCAAGAATTGCCAAAGATCCAGAAAAAAGAAGGCCTTTACTATTGGCCTTGGAACACCTGTTGTCCCAAGGGGTAATCTTGGAGTTAGCCCCTTAGGATTAGGGGTCAGGATTCTACTCAAACCTGTTTACGGTTCCAAAACCAAACAGGGACTGAACATTCGCTCCTTCCGCATGGAGTCTGTCCGTACAGTTGTTTCCACCCTTTAGGGAGGAGAGATCCTGGCATCAATAGACATCAGAGATGCATATCTACATGTGCCAATATTTCCAGCTCACCAAAGGTTTCTACGGTTTGCGGTGGATCAGCGCCACTTTCAGTTTGTGGCTATTCCTTTCGGGCTGGCTACTGCACCACGAGTGTTCACAAAAATACTGGCCCCGGCCCTGGCAAGGCTAGGGGCATGAGGCATAGCAATAACAGCCTACCTGGACGATCTGTTGATTATAGATCAGTCCGCCCCACGCTTAGGCCACAATGTGCACAGCACAGTGGACTATTTAGAGTACCTAGGCTGGGTCCTCAATCTGAAGAAATCTTTCTTGCAGCCTCTAAAATGGCTAGAGTACTTGGGCATGATTATAGACACGTCTCTAAGCAAGGTATTCCTTCCCAAGCCGAAGGCAAAAGCCATAGGAGACTTGGAAGAACAAGAGATCCCTATGCTCAAGGCTCAGATGTCCTGACAATCTCATGGGATCGGTATTCCCTGATTTATGCATTCCCTCCGGTACCGCTCCTCCCACAATTCCTTCAGAGAGTCAAGAAGGAAGGAAAGTCTCTGATTTTGGTCACCCTGGCTTGGCCCAGGAGACCTTGGTATGCAGAAGTTGTAAGGATGGCAGTAGGAAGACCTTGGGTTCTTCCATTACGCCCAGACCTACTATCGCAGGGCCCAATATTCCTGCCTTACAAAGTTTAAATTTGACAGTTTGGCTGTTGAGACCCACATTCTGAGGAAATGTGGGCTCTCAAGGCCCGTCCTATCCACTCTGGTTAATTCTAGGAAGCCGGCCTCCAGGCTCATCTACTACAGAATCTGGAAGTCCAGGGGTGGACTGGAAGTCCAGGGGTGGACTGACCATTGAGTCATTCAGGCACTGCCCGCGGGCCCCATGCCACTAGGGGGCCCCATCAGGGTTGCCAGGCTCAGTAAAACCAGGGACAGTATGTAAAAATCTGTGTTTTTTTTACATCTGTCCCTGATATATCCGAAACTGACATGCTTTTGATGTGAAAATCCTAAAATGTTAGCTGCCCTGCCTCTGCACTGCCTCCTGGCGTGGTGGTCATCAGTAAGCCCAGGGGCCCCATAATCTTCTATTGCCCGGGGGCCCCATGAGTTGTCAGTCCCCCCTGTGGAAGGCATATGTTTCCTGGTGTAAACCCAGAAAGTGGCATCCTAGGAAGTTTGCCATTAATAGGATTCTTGCCTTTCTTCAGTTGGGCTTAAATATGAAGTTGGCCTTGAGCGCTATCAAGGGCCAAATCTCAGATTTGTCTGTATTTTAAAAAAAAACGCTTGCCTCTCATTCCCTAGTCAGGGCCTTTGTTCAGGTTGCACTGCGGTTGAATCCGCCAATTAATTCTCCCATGTGCCCATGGGATTTGAATTTGGTGTTGTCTTTTTTACAGAAGCTACCTTTTGAACCTTTACTCCAGATTTCTCTAAGTCTGTTGACACAGAAACAGTTTTTTTCCTGTAGCCATATCCTTGTCTAGGAGGCATTGGTGGCTCTTTCGTGTAAAGCACCGTATATGATTATTCATGAAGACAGGGTGGTGCTGCGGCCTCACCTGAATTTCTTACCTATGGTGGTTTCAGGTTTTTATCTGAACCAAGATATAGTCCAACTGTCTTTATTTCTAGATACGCAGTATGCGGAGGAAGAGAGTCTACACTCTCTTCATGTTGTAAGAGTGATAAATATTTATCTGCAAGCTACGGCTCAGATAAGGAAGACTGATTGTCTATTCATTCTGCCACAAGGCCCAAAGAAGGGCCAGGCAGTGTCAAAATCCACTATTGCAAGGTGTATTCGACGAGTCATTATTCAGGCCAATGGTTTAGAAAATAAGATCCTTCCTTTTCAGGTGAAAGCGCACTCGACTAGAGCAGTTGGTGCTTCATGGGCAGTGCATCACCATGCCTCCATGGCTCAGACCTGTAAGGCTGCTACTTGGTCTTCGGTCCATTTACTAAATTCTACCTGGTAGATGTGAGAGGTTACAAGAATGCCACCTTCGGGCGTAGTTTGCTGCAGGCATAGATCCTCTGGCTCGAAAATTCTTTTCTTGGGAATACATCACGGGACACAGAGCTCCCATCCCTCTTCGGATTATTGCTTTGCTACAAAACTGAGGTACTCTCCATTTGGGAGGGGTTATATAGGGGAGGAACTCAATTCTAATTGGGTTTGCCAGTGTCCAATCACCTGTGGTGACTACATAACCCATTAAGTAATTAAGGCTTTGTATCCCATTATGTATTCCCATGAGGATTTTACAGGTAAGCTGTATTAAAAAAAAATCCTATTTTATAGTTTCTTTCCCGCTCATGGTTGTAGTATTCTAAAAAATAATGTTTCCAAATTTAATATTGAGTGTAGGCAATAATAGATCATTAGCTGATTGCAATTTTATTATAATAAATACTTGTTCCAATGAAAACTGTCTAAAGCCACACATGGACTGAAATTCGACTGCTTCAGCAGGTACTTGCCAAATTTCGATTCATGTATGGACAAGGTGTTTGTACAGAAGTCTATCTACTGGTTGACTTCTGTACAACCTGTTGGTAAATTTCTGCTCGATCAGCAGCGCCGCCATCTATTCTGGCGGTGGGGAATTCTCCCCACCCTCAAAATACAAAGGTTTAGCAGGAATGTGATCCCCCAATCACACCTCGAATGTGTGATTGGGGGAATTTAGTCATTTCTTTTTTTGTTCAACCTGCTAGTTGAATGATACAAAAATGATGGATCTATGGGCTGCCTAAGAGGGTATTTATCTCCTTCCTGTTGGATATTTATCTTACTGCTGGGCAAACAGGACAGGAAATGAATTGAAATATCTCCAATGGCAAAAAAACGTTAAATTGTGAAAATGTATTTAATTCCTAAGGTAATTTTACAGCTTGGAAATAAAATAATGTGTCCTACCTCTGTAAATATTTTTCTGTTTTGATTACTTGGGGTTTGAATCCTGCTAATGCCATTGGCTATCAAACCTGTCTAACTAGCTGTTGTTTGACCTCCCTACCCTAAAACATATGCTGTGAAGTAGATGCATGTGCATTGTGAGCTTCTGCTCAGAACTAGAGGAAAAATGTAAAAGAATGTGGAAAAATAATAAAATTGTTATAGTAATAGTAAAGAAAACTGCAGGGCAAATATTTCACAACCTGGACTGAACTAGAATTTTTATTACAGTTCAAAAATTATTTGAAAAGAATGTGTGACCCAAGCATGCCCTCAGTATTAATACTGTTGTTCTTAAAAAAAAAAACTTTTAACAGGAATTTAGTTCTGGATGGACTGCAGCAAAATTGGGTTCCAACCCAATATCCCCTAAAGATCCCTGCTTAACCAACTATATCCATGGCGGTCCATGTAGCAGTGTCTAGCTACCCACACAGGATTCTCCATAGATGTTGACATATGGTATAGGAGACATCACTGGTATAAGAGCAAGGTCTGTGTGAGTGTAATTTGTAAGGAGCACTGCACCGATACCAATACCGGGATCTCTGCTGATACTAAGCATTTGCACTTGCAAATGCTCCGATACCAAAACGTACACCTTCAGACTTGGTTCACATGTGTGTGGGCCGGTTTGCAGTGCGATTTCAAAGCATGGTCCAGGGCGATTTCGTTCAGCAGTTGAGGTAAGATTCCAATGGGAATTGTATGAGATTAAAAATCGCACCTGAACGGGACTAAAATCGATCAGCACTCATTTTCAAATTACACATCTTGCCAGCACACACTTGAACAGGCTGTAAAAACTCACTGAAGTGCACATGAAACTGATGTGAAACTGGCATCTCTGCAAGAGAAATCTGTGTGTTTTTCACATCAGTTTTCATGCATGTAAGGTGTGAACGAACCCTAAAAAAACTGTCACATGAAACTTAAAATAGGTATCGGTAATTGGTATCAGCGAGTACTTGAAAAAAAGTATCATACTCGTGCTCAGTCAAAAAAAATGGTATTGGGTTGTTATCTGCTAAGGAGATTTCCTCGCTGATGTAATAAAGACTGAAATAGACCTACTGGGACAGAAAGTGAGACCTAGGGAAGGGAAATCTTCCAATGAGAATACTTGTTTTGGGGACAATTATGTAAGAAAGGATTTCCCTTGCATTGGACAAATTTCTTCTTACTTCCAGTTGGGTCTACGGGGAAGAAAGTGAAGGGAAAAAAAACCTGACAAGAATTTCAACCGTTCCCAAGTCTATCCAAAATAAAAAGAAAAAGGTTCTGGCTTTAGTTAAATACTTTAATAGTTGGGGGCGTGGCCTGGACGGGCATGTGAGCGGTCGCATAGCACGGAGCTCCCGCTAACGATCCTACTACGATCCTTCCCTCACTGACCCGGCACACATAACCTGACCGGAGGACTTACCCTTCTCTTCCCGGTGCAGCAGAGACGTTCCCGAGTCCATCCGGAGTCCCGACATGACCCGCAAGGCTGAGAAAGACGCTGCGGTGGCGGCCCTGAACACCCAAGATGGCGCCGGCCCCTCTCTCTCACAGAAAGCGTCGCAGGGAGGGGAGAAACTGTCGGAGACGGGCGGTAAGTCCACTAAGGCCCAGAAACAACAGGGGAGGGAGCAGCCCAAAGACATGTTGTACTATGCCCAAAAGCTGCAGGGCCATGGTGGCTCCCTCCCCCCTCCGCTGCAGACGCAGGCTAATGATGCAGGAAGTCAAGATGGCACCTCAGCCCTGGATGACACGCTGCCTCTGGAGGTGTCCCAAGATCAGATGGCCGAGCTGTTTGAGAGACCAGATGATGCACCACAGCCTACACTGAGTGAGATCCTGCAGGCAGTGCAGCGCTGCACAACATCTGTGACGGCGTCTGTGGATGGCTTGAAACTACAGTTTGGGGCACTGACAGAAACTGTATCCTTTATTAGACATGATATTCAGAAAATTAGGGAAAGAACCACAGCGGCGGAGGGGCGCATTAGTGAGATGGAGGATCAGTTACCCCCCCTGACCAGGGACACAAGATCATCTTTGCAGCAGGCGGCCCAGGCAAACGTGAAAACAGACGACATCGAGAATCGCTTACGGAGAAACAACGTCCGTATAGTGGGGCTCCCCGAGAAAGTGGAGGGCAGGGACCCCACCGCCTTTGTGGAATTGTGGCTCCAAGAGATTTTCGGGGCAGACGCATTCACCAAGCTGTTTGCGGTGGAGAGGGCTCACCGCACGCCTCCTAGACCTCTCCCACCGGGCAATCCACCCAGACCTATGCTTGCCAGACTACTGAACTATAGAGACAGGGAATCATGCTCAGATTGGCACGAGAAAAGGGGTCGGTACGTTACAATGGTGTAAGGGTCTCATTTTACCCTGACTTTTCCGCTGAAGTGCAGCGCAGGAGGGCCAAGTTCACCGATGTTAAGAAAAGCCTACAAAAACTTCAAGTGACCTACGCTATGCTATATCCTGCCAAGCTGAGGGTAACCGCCAGGGGCCAGGCTAACTTCTTTGAATCAGCCACGGAAGTTGTTGACTGGCTGGACCGTAACGAGCAAGACCTGCGAAGGAGGCGAGATGCAGACGAGGAGGACTGAATCCCTGGAGTCTACTTGATGCACCGGGCAGGGTGACTGCCGAGTGAGGTATCTCTACCCATTACCTGTGAAGCGGGACTTTTCAATTTTTTTCTCTTTTTTTGGTTAGCGCTAGCTCAGAGCTTTGTTATTCCCCTTTGATGGATTCTGAGCACAGGTGGGGGAGGCGCTCCCACTGTGCTACGCAAGTTCGTAAACAACCCCCTCTGAAAGGGCGGATTGATCGGTGCCCGGTTGGCACGAAGTCCCGGAGACTGTGTTCATTTGTTTTTGTTTTGTGTTTTTTCTGCTCACCCGACCACATTTTTTGCTGCCCCTCATCCCCCCTCTTTTTTTCTTTGCCCCACCGCCCACCCCATGTGTGGTCTGATGCATGCACGCCTGCCCATACCATTTTTGTTTTGTGTGCCCGGAATGGACATGCCATGTCACTGTCCTGGCCCTTGACTGTTTCACAGGGGCGCATGGCGAATAGAGTTGCCACCTACACCCATCTCCCATGGCCACCACACCAATAGTGACGTGAAATGTCCGCAGTGTTCATGACCCTTTGTAGCGGACGATGATTGGCTCCTGCCTGAAAAAGTTCCACCCAGCTATTGTGGGTCTCCAGGAGACTCACCTCACGAGGGAAACAATGGGCTGTCTGGGCTTTTCCTGGGTGGGCAAGGCTTACCACTCCACCCACACCTCCTACTCCCGGGGGGTGAGTGTATTGGTACACAAATCCTTGGCTTACCAGGAAATCGACTCAGCAGTGGACTCCCACGGGAGATTTATCTTTCTTTATTGTAAACTATTCACTGTAACTATGGTTCTTGCCTTTGTTTATATCCCCCCCCCCTTTTTCCAGGGAGGTCATACAATGTCTTTTGTCGTATTTAGTAGATAAGCCTGATATGCCTGTTCTGATTATGGGGGACTTTAATGGCTGCCTTGATCCTAGACTTGATAGGCACCCACCAGCCTTACCGCCGCTAGGGGGCAGAGGCACAATTTTGAGCCGCCTGCTGGCGGAGGTGGGCTGGATCGATGTCTGGAGAACTAGACACCCGGTGACCAAACAATTTTCCTGTTTCTCCAAGACTCACGGGTCGCTCTCCCGCATTGACTTGTGTGTAGGGTCCCCTCAGCTGTTACACATGATCACCAAGACAGAATATCTCCCCAGAGGAGTATCTGACCATTCCCCCCTGGTCGCGCACTTAACCACCCGCCCGGCCTCCTCCTTGCCCAGGGCCCCCTGGAAACTGAACGCCTTTTGGCTAAAGCTTTTCACCTCACATGAGCAGGTGGGACGACAGATTGACCAGTACTTTGTGAATAATGGTCGGGAGGGCGTCACGGCACAGGGATGGGACGCGTTTAAGGCGTGTCTAAGGGGCACATTCATAGCTGAAATCGCATCAGTTAGGCGCAACTCTGCTGCCCTGCTAGAACAGGTGGAGGATCAGGTGCAAAGGCTGGAACTCCATTTTGTGACAGACCTCTCAGGCTCGGCAAGGGAGGCTTGGTTGTCGGGCCAGGACTCCCTGGACCGGTTGAGGGCCTCCACCGCTGAAAAAAAATGCTTTTTTACCAAGCAGGCATACTATGAGGAGGGAGAGAAGACAGGTCGTCTATTAGCCAGGATTGCCAGGTCCCAGCAGGCGTCCCCGGCTATCGGAGCGATCCGAGACTCCCGGGGGTGGCTGGTGAATGACCCTGAGCAGATCGTTGCCGTATTGGCGACATTCTACTCTGATTTGTACAAATCTTGTGATGACTACTCTGATAGTGAGCTGCAGGCGTACATGGAGGCTGTGACCCTTCCGGCTCTGAACGGACGGGCCCGAGCGGAAATGGACGCTCCCCTTACCCTTGATGAACTTGTGGAGGCGGCTGCCTCCTTCCCTACTTGTAAGGCCCCGGGTGATGATGGGATCCCCATGGAAGTCTACACCCAGTACGGGGAGGTCTTCAATGCCTCGCTTGAGTTGGGACACCTCCCACCTTCTATGGCAAGGGCTACTATTATCCTTCTTTTGAAACCGGGCAAGGATCCACTCGATCCAGGCTCATACAGGCCTATTTCTCTCCTGCAAAGTGACGTAAACATTTTGGCGAAGGCACTAGCTATGAGGGTAAATAAAGTTATCCTGTCCATAATACACCCCGATCAGGCGGGGTTTATGCCCAGCAACTCCACAGCGACTAACCTTCGGCGCCTTTACCTCAACATGCAGACCCCCTCGGATTCTGTCGGCCGCAGAGCACTGTTGTCACTTGATGCTAATAAAGCTTTCGACAGTGTTGGCTGGCGGTATCTGTGGGCTGTGTTGGACAAGTTTGGCTTCGGCCCCAACTTCCTTAGATGGGTGAGACTGCTATACGGTGCGCCTCAGGTGGCCGTGCGGTTGTCGGACAGGATGTCTCAGGACTTTGCTCTGGGCAGGGGGACCAGGCAGGGTTGTCCCCTGTCCCCCCTGCTCTTTGCACTGGCAATCGAGCCTCTGGGTTTATGCCCAGCAACTCCACAGCGACTAACCTTCGGCGCCTTTACCTCAACATGCAGACCCCCTCGGATTCTGTCGGCCGCAGAGCACTGTTGTCACTTGATGCTAATAAAGCTTTCGACAGTGTTGGCTGGCGGTATCTGTGGGCTGTGTTGGACAAGTTTGGCTTCGGCCCCAACTTCCTTAGATGGGTGAGACTGCTATACGGTGAGCCTCAGGTGGCCGTGCGGTTGTCGGACAGGATGTCTCAGGACTTTGCTCTGGGCAGGGGGACCAGGCAGGGTTGTCCCCTGTCCCCCCTGCTCTTTGCACTGGCAATCGAGCCTCTGGCGGCCCTGGTGCGGAACTGCCCTGCTGTTAGGGGCTTCCGCTATGGCAACATGCATGAGAAAATCATGCTTTACGCCGATGACATGCTTCTATTTTTGGAGGATGCGGAGGAGTCCCTGGGTCAGGTGATGTCCCTTGTGGCGGGGTTTGGTCATTTTTCAGGACTCACCATAAATTGGACTAAGTCTGCTTTGATGTTTCTGGACGGGACTCCCCCAACCGCTAGTGGCCACACATGTCCTGTCCCTGTAGTATCTTCCTTTAAATACTTGGGGGTACACATATCTCCCAAGGTAACCGATTACTGTCTCTTGATGCCACAGCTGCTATACTTACTCCATAATTCCCCGGTAGTCATTACCCTAAAAACTTTTTGAGTGGTCAACTCTCTTTTTAGGCAGTTACTTTGGCACATTAAAGCCCCAAGGATTAAGTTGGAACAATTGCAGCGCCCTAAGGAGGGAGGGGGACTGGCCCTTCCCAACCCATGGATTTATTACCTGGCGGCACAGCTGCAGCACCTGATCGGCGCCATGTCCCCGACCCCGACCGGCTCCTCGGCCAGGCTCATGATGCTTGGCTCGGGGGCTACGTCGATACCTGAGGGACTTGAGGGACCCAGCGGTTTCAGAAAGCCAACAAGAAAAGGCCCACTTTCGCACTCATCCAAAAGATGTGGAATAAGACTAGGCAGCTCCAGGGAGTCTCGGGGTTCACTGAATTCAGCCCGATATGGGAAAATAATTCATATGTTGAACTGGCCAAAATAGATCAGGGCCCCAGATGGCAACGTTTGGGCATAACTTTTCTCAAACAGATCTTCCATGGCGGTGCGCTGCTTCAATTTCACACCCTAAGGTCCAAATATGGGCTTCCTCAATCTATGTTTTTTTATTACTTGCAGCTGCAACATGCAATTAGGGCCCATGGGGATGCGGTGGAATGGGTTCATTCCCCCACTCCGGTTTTCCGCATCTTGCGGGCCGCCTCTGAGACTAAAGGCATCATTTCTCAATGTTACAACATGTTGCTTGGCTCCTTTTTAGAGGCGCACCCCATGAGAGTGGCGGTTCAGTGGGAGGCTGATGTTGGACCATTGTCAGGAGATATGTGGGAGGAGGCGATGCAGGCAGTCAACAGCTGCTCGCTAAATGTGGCACAGAAGATATCACAGCTGTACATCCTTCTGAGGGTCCACTATACCCCGGTAAAACTTTTCAAAATGGGTAGGTTCCCAGACCAGATGTGTAACAGGTGCAGGGTGATGTCTGGGGATCTGATTCACCTGCTATGGCGCTGTCCCAGGCTTCATAGGTTCTGGAAGGGAGTTCTGGACACGCTCAATCTGGTGTTCCAGACTTCCGTTCCCCTAGAGCCGATCCATTGCCTGCTTGGTGTTCTGGAGGAAGTGGTGACGGAGGAGTTGACACGACTAGCTTTTAACAGAGCTCTTTTCCAGGCCAGGAGGGCCATTCTCCTGAAGTGAAAAATGGAGACACCCCCCACACTTAAATTCTGGATACAACACATGGGCAAGGCGCTTATCATGGAAAAGTACATATATCAGCATAGGGGTACTGCAGGCAAATTTGATAAGTTATGGGATGCGTGGCTTGCCACGCCAGGCTTGAGCCCTACGGAATTGGTACAGACGAGGTTGTTGGGTGGTACTTAGACCTGCATAGTATTGGGGGGGAAGGATTTAGGGGCATGCTAACGGGTGCAGCCACCAAATGTTTAAATGTTGATGGAGAAGCTTCTGTGTATAGTAATGTACTTGCTACGCATGTCATGTCACACTGTAATCTATTCTCCCTGTATGTTTTGTGAGCAATAAAAACTTTTCTGATTTAAAAAAAAAAAAAAAAATACTTTAATAGTTTGGATGCTGGGAAAACAGCACATGTCATTTCCTTCTGTCACTACCAGCAGGAGGCTTTAACCACTTAACTACGGCGGCTGGTCCAGAAGCGGTTAATAGATTATGAGGCAAGATGTGAATGTTAGCGCCTCAGAAAAAAAGTGGTTCTAAAAGCAAGATTCTTTTACTTTAATTAATTTCCTGCATTAAGGTACTTTAAGTGATTGTAGCTGTATTAGTGCAATTGTGACAGAGAAATTTGAGTACTGTCCGTGATACTTTGATATTTGTATGTGTTTGTTTTTCTTTTCCCTTTCCCTCATAGATTTTTTTGTTTTTGTTATGTTTTAACTTTTCACCTTCTGCTAAAACTTTTGTGAATCAGTACTGCTTGGACCTTGAAGAAGGGGACACTGCGAAAGCTCATCTATGAAAAATTATATGTTAGCGTAAATAATAAAACAAGTATCACGGACAGTACTCAAATTTCTCTGCAATGAGGTCAAATACATTCCACTAGCTCTCCCCAACTCCCCCAACACACCCACACCCTACCCCTAAACACTTACCTGCCTCCTCTCAGAATCCAGCACCATGCCAGTCTGCAGCACTGATCCACTGACTTCCTGGTCTCTTAGGAGTCACAGGCAAAAAAAGTTTAGTAGAAGCAGCACTCACTACGAGGAAAGCCTGATTCAAATGTGAGATCCACAATGTGAGATCCACACACAGGTGCCCAGGCTCAGTGTGTCCTTTCACACCGAAACAGGATAAACAAGTAGATGGAGTCGATAGCCCTCTATTCCGTATAGCAAATTTTATTGACTACATAAGAGTGATAATAAAACGTGTTTCGGCAAAAGCCTTAGGGCCCTTTCACACGAGCGGACAAACGGCTTGCTTTTCATAAGTCCGTTTACGGACTCACAATGCATCCCTATGGGATCACGGACGTTAGCGGATGATGCTAATGTCCGTAAACAGCCTCCGTTAAGATCCGTTTTTTCGGACGGAAGGAAATACTATTTTTCTTCCGTCTGACGGATCGGATCAAATGAATACGGACACACAGTCCGTATTCATCCGATTCCCCATTGGAGAAAAGACAGGGCGGGGACCGCCCTGTCAGCCGACAGCTCAGCGGGGATTTACGGATGATCTCCGCTGAGCAGACGGACACACACTGGGCGGATCAATACGGATCCGCTCCGTGTGAAAGAGCCCTTAGGCCTCGTACACACGATCGGACATATCCGATGAAAACGGTCCGCGGACCATTTCCATCGGATATGTCCGATCGGCAGTTTGATCCGATGGCGTGTACACACCATCGGATCAAATTCCCCGCCGCCGGACGGCGCGGTGACGTGTCGGTGACGCGGCGGTGACGTTGACGCCGCCACGTCACCGCCACGTCACCGCACCAGGAAGTTAAACACTTCCGCACATGCGCCGAATCCATTCGGCGGCGGCGCGGCGGCGGTGGGGGACGACATGTCTGCTGGTAAGTGTACTAACCAGCAGACATGTCGGGCGGACAGATTCCCACCGGATAGATTTCAAAGCATGCTTTGAAATCTGTCGGGTGGAGAAATCTGTCCGCTAGCCCATACACACGAGCGGAGATGTCTGCTGAAACGGTCCATCGGACCGTTTTCAGCGGACATATCCCCTCGTGTGTACGAGGCCTTAGTCATAGCATATGACTAAGCAAGATTGGGTCCATCTATTTGTTTAGACACAGGCAAAAGTGGGAGCCATTGGCTGCATTTGTCCCATTCTAGAGATGTCCCCTCATTTCCTGTCATGAAGACACAAAAGTAAGCAAGAGGAAGTCTTTCCAAACTGAATGGAAATGTCCTCTTATAGCTTACAGATGTGGCTGTCCTTTGAAAAGTAGTCAGCGGTGGATTGCTTTTTAGAGGCATTTGTCAGCGGTGGATTGCTTTTTAGAGGCATTTAACAGTCATCTTGGTTTCCTATCGCCTGTGTTAACCACTGAAAGCCTAGAGCACTGCACCACAACTGCCTGCCATGGCTGCCTGCCATGTTAATTTGTGACTGGGCAGTCAGGGCCAGTAAAACCACAGCTCAGCCACCAATTTTTATCACCTTCCCATGTAAATGAGACTTTCACTGCAACAAGTGTTTCCATTGAAAGTAGGGTGACGACATTTCCAGACTACCATTCAGGTACACCCTCCCTTCCCAAAAATGTAGCTTGTGATGTTACGAATCACAGCACAGTGATTGGACACAAGAGTCAGGATTTATGATTTCTCCAATCACAAGCAGGGGGTGGGATTGTGCTCCTGTCCTGGCCAGGCATTCCCGGCCAGGACAAGTACTGTCAGTGAGTAAAGCGGTTATGTGGCAGCCTTTTTTGGGGCATCAGATTGGCTGGGGGGGGGGGGGGGTGGCTGTGTCAGTTTCATTCAGGGACACTGTATTGTCCTGGAATGAATGTGCCCAGGACACACCTGCAAAATGTGAGACTGTCCCGGGCAATACAGGACACGTGGTCACCCTAATTGGAAGTCTTCTCCTCACTTCCTGGTCTGGTCACAGCTTTTAAACTCTGGGACTTTTTATTGCTTTCATCACGTGGACAGTGGTGACCAAGACAAATAGAGAAGATAAATTCCCAGCAAGGACACAGAAAACAATAAAAATATGACAGGGCTTTTGGTATTTAGACCTTCTGTGACCTGGCTATACCTGCAAAGTAGCTCCCCACAGACTTCTCAAAGTTGGAGACTTTCTGGAGACTTTCCTATAGATGTCTATGTGTAAGGAAAATGTTCAGGCTGGGATGTAAACAAAAACTGGGGCCCACGGCCAGTGCTAAACCAAGGTATGTATGCATCTGGGGAGGGGGGCAGTACAGTAGTGCTTGATCAGAGAAAGGGGTCAAAAAGAATGTGCACGTATACTTTAAAATGAAAATAAATGTATACTGAAAGTTGAACCAACGGTATGGCAGATCCTATTTTCAAGCCTTTCAGAAAGTTGCATTTTTATGATATGACTTTTTTATATCTAAGTAAAACACTCCTTCAAGAGCACAACATAACAGGGGAAACAACCTGTTTCTCTTGTGTAACTCTGCAAAAGAGCATTTTGAGAAAAGCATTCTTCAATATAAACTATGAGCTTCAGCAGAGAGCAGTCCTTTCCCACATCCTTCCCTGCAGCTCCTCACTGAGAGGTGTCAGCACGGCTGAAAGAATGAAGTGGCCCACACATTGTTTGCCTCAACTATTATATACTTAACATTTCCATGACAAAAGTGCCACTCGACTTCTCACCGATTAATGCAGCTTGAGGGTTCTTGTCCTCCTTTAATAAAACATTGTTGAAATCATTTATTTAGAGCCCCTGGTTACTACGGGGAGAATGGCCATCTTTGTGCCAATATATAGTGTATACAGTTCACTATTTTGTAGTAGATCATTTTTTTCTTGGGAGGAGAAATACACTGACTAAATGGTGCCATGGAAAGTATTTATTAAAAAAGGCTTTTCATTTTTTATATCACAACTTAAAAATACAGTGCACCCTTAATCACCTCCTGGGGGCGAGCTTGGTGGCAGCTTTAACCCTGTCTGTCATGCAGGGAGCAGCCTGCAAATGCCCATATTTTTTATCATAATGCTTGACTTTGTTGGGTGTTCGGGATATAAAAAGAAAACAGTGGTATCTGCACAACAGCTATTCCTCCTAGACAGTATTATGGAGGCAAATCTAAATAACATACTACTGTACAGTATATATTATTGCATGCAAGGTGATTGGGGCATTTGAGCACATTTTACCACATAAAAATCCAATTTATAGTCAAAATCTTAAATCATATATTCATTTCCATATGATCTGAACAATTTTGACTTTATAAACTTACTTTGTGAAGATCCTTTACATTTACTTACTTGAATTCTGTGACCTGTACTGCCAAGCCTGGAGAGTAGACACTGCTTTGTCACACATTTCACAGAGCCTGCCTTCTGAACTACGGTGGTGCTGAGAGGAGAAGACTTAAAGTAATACTAAAGCTTTGTTTTTGTTTTCTAAAATAACAAACATGTTATACTTATCCGCTGCGTGCAGTGGTTTTGCACACAGCAACCCTGATCCTCCTATTTTTGGGTCCCTCACAGGCGTTCTTGGCTCCTTCCCCTTGAGCAGTGCCCCCAGAGAAAACTGCATGCCCTAGGCGCACTGCTGCCTGTTCACTTCTGAGCCACTGCTCTATGTGTCCCTGGCTGTGATTGACAGCAGTTGGAGCCAATGGACTCCCGCTGCTGTCTCAGTTAATTAGGAGGGTGAATCCCCATCCAGCCAAGGCTATTGTGAACATGGATTGGAGGGGGGACATGTAAGTATTTGGGGGGGGGGGCGCTGCACACAGAAGGTTTTTCGCCTTCATGCATAGAAGGCATGAAGGTAAAAAGCCTTTAGCCTTTAGAACTACTTTAAGAAAAGAAGTCATTACATACAGGTATCACTGCTTGCTGGCAGTGAGATACAATTAGATACATAGCTATTAGAATTTTAAAGTAAACCAAAGGATTGCACAAATGAGATACTGCAAAGCATGCAGGGGATCTAGGAAGTTGTGAAAACAGAGGACCAGCACACAGGCAGAACTCACAATTAAAAAGCTTATATTGGATTGGAAAAAAAAATGAAAGCGTATGTAGTGACCATACAGTGATATACTGTATATTCTGTGGCAGAGCGAGGCTCTGTCCCAATGAAAATGGGATTAAAGTGGACACAGAGGCCGCATATCAACTGAGTGCAGAGCTGCAGAGCGTAAATTTAAAGACAAAGAAAACTGCTCTGGCAGTTTTCTCTGATTTTATCTATTTCTACATGGGGCTCTGTGGCTTGGAGATCCTTCAGAGACTTAGGTGGGACGGGATCTCCAACCCTGTGTCCGGGTTTTAAAGACAGCCAGCAGGGTGTGTGCCCAGGTGCACACAGCTCATATAATGAAGGGCTGGGGGGGGCAGAAGTGAGAGGAAGGTGGAGTTGGAGCAGTGGCTGTTAGTGTTTCTGTGTTGGGATAGACGCTGTGTGCGGACAGACACTGTGGGTGTTGGAGGGCTTCAAAGCCGTGTGCACCCAAGACTGGGGGCCTGGATAAGCTGCTGGTTTAAGGGACCAGTACCTATGGCAGCAGTGCTGTCGAAGAGTAGCCAGGTGGGCTGGTATTTTCAGTTATTTCTGAACATCATTTAAACCCCTGCGTGGGATTCCTGAGTGGACTTTTCTTTTCTTTTTCCTCATTTAATAAACTTGGGCTACCAGGCCCTTAACTATACATGCCTCTTTGGTGTTGACTCATTACACGAAAATGCATCTACCACGAGAGCTAAACAGCCCCAATATCACAATTCCTACACTCTTTTTCCATATAAACAGTAGTGTTGCTCACGAATATTCGAATTGCGAATATTCGGCTCGAATATTGCATATTCGAGAAATCGCGCAATATCTCGAATATTGTGCCGAATATTCGCAATGTCGAATATTCGGATTTTTCTTAAATTTTTTTTATCACAGATCACATGCTAGTGATCTCCATCGACGTGTAAAAGCAATGGTGGTATGATTAGAGGGACCCTGGGCAGAGTAGCGCATGTGATCCTTTTATGCTGCCGAATATTCGCAATGCGAATATTCGGCAATAGCAATATCGCGCGATTTTTTTCCCCGCCCTTCATTCACATCAGAGCCAATCAGAGTTCCATTTCCACAGGTGTCAGAGGTTAGCAACCTCCACATCAACCAATAGGAACCTGCCTCACGACCATTATATAAACTAAGCCCCTGCATGTGCTCATTGCAGATTCACAAGGTGGATATAGAGGGAGAAGTGTTTCTGTGCTCTGTGTTATATTGCATCAGCATTGCAGTACCTTTCTGTGCTCCTGTTCTGTTCATTTCAGTATTAGCAGCTGCTAGTGCATATATTTCTAAACTGCTTTTTTAAAAGCAAGAAGAAACCAAACAGCTTTTTTTAAAGCTACTATTTGTGTGTTTGTGTTCCACTTTCATTTAGTGTTAGATAGATAGGTTTGAGTGTACTTGTACACCTCTGTAAGCTAGCTAGCTTAGTTTAGTGTGTTTATTTAGTTAGTTATCTGTTTTATAAAAAAAAAAAAAAAAAAAAAAAGTTATTTTTAGTTTATTCAGATCTCTGGCTCTGCTGTGTTAGCAGAGTCACTGTTCTATCTATATTAGTTTCTTTATTGCTCTTATTCGTTGCCCAGTCAGTTTTTGTCTGTTGTCTGTCAGTCAGTTAGTTAGTTAGTTTAAAAAAAAAAAAAAATTTAAAAAAATTTACCTTTCGTTTAATTGTTGTTTAGTGGCATAGCTACTAGTTGTTTGTCTGCGCGCCTGTTTTTTCTATTATCACATTTACCCCCCCCCCCAATAAAGTTTACCCACCCCCCCATATCAGCATGAGCAGCATCCGTGGTCGTGGCAGCAGGGGTAGGGGAGTTACTCCCAGTGCTGGGTCGCTGCCAGCACGGGGTACCTCTCGTGCCCCTACTACTGGTAGAGGATCGGGTGTAAGGGGAGTCCGCCTCATCCGGGAGTTTTTCACTTCGGGCAGCCGCCCGATATTGCCTTCCCAGGCTCCAGCAGTGGTGGAGTACATGGGGCACAGCAGTGCCACTCAGTCATCACCAAGTAGCACCACCACCATCAGTACACCGGTGCCTTTAGTACCCAGCCCCAGCGAGTCCAGCCTCATGCTGTTTGATGGTGAAAGTGACATGGATATCTTGGGGGAGGCCCTCGATCATGCAGACATTGATTTATGTGCTGATGGTCAGGACCTTTTTGAAGGGTTAATGGAGGAGGAGGATGGGGTACTGGCTGTCAGTAGCCCAGAGGCCTCCCTTCATGGTGGTGCTGGTGGTTTTCTGCAGGAAACACCAGCACCTAGTCAGACCCATGCGTCTGTGAGGGGACATCGGAGCCAGGCTAGCGGCTCCATGTCAGATGTCTCCTTCAGACCACCACATGTCAGCCCTGGGTCTGACATATCTGGGGGCGAAGAGGAGGGTGACCCAACATGGGTGCCACCTGCCTCGTCGGTTCACAGCATCAGTGACGACGAGGAAGGTAGGCACCCTGGGGAAACGGTGCGCCAGGTCACCAGGGAGACCAACGTCAGGGTCTCCACTGGTGATGGCAGCAGGAGGTGTCAGCAGCAGCAGCAGCAGCAGCAGCAGCAGCAGGCAGCTCCACCTGTGCGCACCGAGTCCCAGCAGGTGGAAGTCAGCGTCACCCCATCTGACAGGAGGGCGATGCTGAAGTCACCTCTCTGGGCCTACTTCACCTTGGTAGCAGATAACCCGACAGTAGCCATCTGCCAGCTCTGTCGTGCCAAGGTGAAGAGAGGGAAGTGTTTGGCTCGGGTGGGTACCACGGCACTCAACCAGCACCTGCGGATTAATCACTGGCAGGAGCATGACCAGATGAAGCGTGCTGGTGGTAGCAGCGCCACCACCACAAGTGTGCAGGGTACAGCAGCCCCTGCCACTGCTTCATCGGCTACCAGCAGGTCATGCCCCCCCGCTCCCTCTAGTAGAGGTACTGCTACCGACAGCCAGACCTCCACATCATCACCCTCCTCTTCGGTGTCCCGCACTGCCGTCCGGCGCCAGGCGTCTCTTTCTGACGCCTTTGAACGCAACACTCCCTTCCCCCCTTCAGACCGACGTGTGCGTTCCCTCAATGGGCTCCTGGCAAGGGTTATTGCCCAACATCTGCTTCCCTTTAACATAGTGGACTGCAACCCCTTCAGGCAGATGTTGGAGCAGGCCCAACCCCAATGGCGTGTCCCCAGCCGCCATTTCTTTGCCAGGACTGGTGTCCCTGCCCTACACCAGCACATTGTGCAGAATGTAACCCTGTCGCTGGATCATGCTGTCAGCAACAGGGTGCATCTGACAATGGATGGCTGGACCAGCAGGCATGGGCAGGGGCGCTACATAAGCTTCACGGCCCATTGGGTTTCCCTCCGAGGCGCCGGGGAGGGATTGGCGGCATCTGATTTTGTGGTGCCGCCCCGGGGTGTCCAGGGGAGAAGTGCTGGTCTCCCTCAAGCCACTGTCTCCGCAGCTGCTGAGCCTCCCAGCAAGCGCCCCCGTAGCTATTCAAGTGTGGGGCACGTGCGCTGTCAGGCCGTGCTCCAGCTTGTTAGTTTAGGGGAACGGAGACACACTGGACGAGAAGTGCTGAGCGCACTTCAGGCTCAGGTCCAGAAGTGGCTGACACCCCGAAGGCTCCAAGCAGGTCTGGTTGTCTGTGACAATGGCAGCAACCTCCTCTCCGCCCTCCAGGCTGGCAGTCTGACACACGTGCCCTGTCTGGCACATGTCCTCAACCTAGTGGTGCAGAAGTTCCTGCGCACCTATCCCGGGTTGAGTGACATTGTGCTAAGGGTACGCAGGATTGCCAGCCACTTCAGGCGCTCCCCAACCGCTACCGCGTCCCTGTCAAAGTTGCAGCGGGACAACAGCCTGCCCCTTCACAGGCTGATTGTGGACAGTGTGACGCGGTGGAACTCCAGCCTCTACATGCTGGAGAGGTTGTGGGAGCAGCGAAGGGCGGTGAAGGAGTACCTGCTGGAGCAAGGCACTGGCGGGCCATCACAACACACACTCCCGTACATCACCAGTCTGGAGTGGGGGCAGATACACCAGGTCTGCCATGTGTTGGCCCCTTTTGAGCAGGCGACCAAGATGGTGAGCAGGGAGCATGTCGGCCTCAACGACGTGCTCCCTATAGTGTTCCTGCTGGACAGGGCACTAGATCGCCTGCTTGGAGCTGGGGAGAGTGCCTTGGTGGAGCAGGAGGAGGCAACACTGCTCCACCAAGACCAGGCCCAGGACGAGGAGGAGGAGGAGGATCATGATGATGATCAGGAGGTGACTGGTGGCGTCCTGGAGTCAGGGCCTGGTCAGGAGGGAGAGCCGGTGTTGGGGGCACCGATAGTCCGGGGGTTTGGCATGACTGACCGCGAACAGCAGCGCCTCCATGACGAGGAAGCGGACGTCATGGACCCAGGCAGCCATGAGGAGTCACAGCGGGCTGTGCTCTTCCCCATGGCTGCCCACATGCTGAGATGCCTCAGGAGGGACCCCCGGGTTAAAGCCATCAAGGAGAGGGACGAGTTTTGGCTGGCCACCCTTGTAGATCCCAGATTTAAGGGGAAACTGGAGCAGTTCCTCCCAGCCAGACGGAGGCAGCCCCGGATGGAGGAACTGCAGGCATGCCTAGTCAGCCGTTTGGAGCAGGCAACTCCCCGGCCTCCAGTTGTCCCCCCTCATCTCACCCAGCAGGTGGCTGCACCCAGCAGCAACATCAGCAGCCGAGCAGGGGACCTAATGGGTGAGATGAGGATGTTCATGCAAACTGAGCGACCTAGTACCAGCAGCAGCAGCAGCAGCAGCAGCCATCACCACCAGCGGCTGGCCCACATGGTGGCAGACTACATGGGGTCCGTCAGTGCTTCTGACAGTATGAGCACCGACGACCCCATGGAGTACTGGGTTGCCAGATTGGACACCTGCCGCGAGCTCGCTCAGTATGCGCTGGAGTTATTGTCTTGCCCCCCCTCCAGCGTACTATCTGAGCGGACATTCAGCGCGGCAGGTGGGGTGGTCACGGACAAGAGGACCCGTCTGTCCACAGATTCCGTGGACAGACTCACATTCATCAAAATGAATGAGTCCTGGATCGGCGGTGACTTTCTGGCACCCGCCGTCGGTTCAGGGCGCTGAATGGTCCCTTGTCAGTTACCAATACCTCTCCTATCTCTTTATACCAGGGGTGTCAAACTCAATTTCATCGTGGTCCGCATCAGCATTATGGTTGCCCTCAAAAGGGCCGGTTATATCTGTAATATTATATGTCCAGCGCATCCCCTCCCCTTACATTCGATGTCAAAGGCCACCCCACCATCCTACCCCAACATCAGAAGTGGAGTTCCCCCTCTCCCTTACATCACAGTGCATCTCCCTTTCCTTATGCTGCTCCTGGGAAGAAGGTGGATATTTTTTTGTTATTTTGAAAAGCCTGTGGCGTGCAAAACACAACCCAAAAACTACACCCGGTGCCACAGCTACTTAAGGCCTGTGTCATTCTGCTTTTCAAATGTAATCACCGTGCTACAGCAATTTCAAGCTTTTGTAATTTTGACACTATATGGGCTCCTACTGCTAATGGCAAAAGGCTGAGTGATTATGTACCGATATATTACTCATACTGGTGCTGTCACCTTTTGTCTGTGAGATTTGCCACTTTCTTACTACTGCTGGTGCTGCTGCCACCTCTTCCACGACCACGAGTGAAAAAAAACACTTAATTGTGTACTGGTACTACTATGCTGCTGCTGCTGCCAGTGCTCAGATACTTATGTGTCAAGTTATTTGGCACTACATGCTACAATCATCAATGCTGCTGCTGCTGTGCTGCTGCCACCTCTTCCACGACCACGAGTGAAAAAAACACTTAATTGTGTACTGCTACGACTATGCTGCTGCTGCTGCCAGTGCTCACTTACCTATGTGACAAGTTCTTTGGCACTATATGCTACAATTATCAATGCTGCTGCTGCTGTGCTGCTGCCACCTCTTCCACGACCACGAGTGAAAAAAACACTTAATTGTGTACTGCTGCTACTATGCTGCTGCTGCTGCCAGTGCTCACTTACCTATGTGACAAGTTCTTTGGCACTATATGCTACAAATATCAATGCTGCTGCTCCTATGCTGCTGCCACCTCTTCCACGACCACGAGTGAAAGAAACACTTAATTGTGTACTGTTACTACTACTATACTGCTGATGCTGCCAGTGCTCACTTACCTATGTGACAAGTTCTTTGCCACTATATGTTACAAATATCAATGCTGCTGCTCCTATGCTGCTGCCACCTCTTCCACGACCACGAGTGAAAAAAACACTTAATTGTGTACTGCTGCTACTATGCTGCTGCTGTTGCCAGTGCTCACTTACCTATGTGACAAGTTCTTTGGCACTATATGCTCCAATCATCAATGCTGCTGCTGCTGTGCTGCTGCCACCTCTTCCACAACCACGAGTGAAAAAAACACTTAATTTTATACGGTACTACTATACTGCTGATGCTGCCAGTGCTCACTTACCTATGTGACAAGTTCTTTGCCACTATATGCTACAATTATCAATGCTGCTGCTCCTATGCTGCTGCCACCTCTTCCACGACCACGAGTGAAAAAAACACTTAATTGTGTACTGCTGCTACTATGCTGCTGCTGCTGCCAGTGCTCACTTACCTATGTGACAAGTTCTTTGGCACTATATGCTACAATCATCAATGCTGCTGCTCCTATGCTGCTGCCACCTCTTCCACGACCACGAGTGAAAGAAACACTTAATTGTGTACTGGTACTACTGTGCTGCTGCTGCTGCCAGTGCTCAGATACTTATGTGTCAAGTTATTTGGCACTACATGCTACAATCATCAATGCTGCTGCTGCTGTGCTGCTGCCACCTCTTCCACGACCACGAGTGAAAAAAACACTTAATTGTGTACTGGTACTACTGTGCTGCTGCTGCTGCCAGTGCTCAGATACTTATGTGACAAGTTCTTTGCCACTATATGCTACAATTATCAATGCTGCTGCTCCTATGCTGCTGCCACCTCTTCCACGACCACGAGTGAAAAAAACACTTAATTGTGTACTGTTACTACTACTATACTGCTGATGCTGCCATTGCTCACTTACCTATGTGACAAGTTCTTTGCCACTATATGCTACATATATCAATGCTGCTGCTCCTATGCTGCTGCCACCTCTTCCACGACCACGAGTGAAAAAAACACTTAATTGTGTACTGTTACTACTACTATACTGCTGATGCTGCCAGTGCTCACTTACCTATGTGACAAGTTCTTTGCCACTATATGCTACAAATATCAATGCTGCTGCTCCTATGCTGCTGCCACCTCTTCCACGACCACGAGTGAAAAAAACACTTTATTGTGTACTGGTACTACTATGCTGCTGCCTCTGCCAGTGCTCAGATACTTATGTGTCAACTTCTTTGGCACTATATGCTACAATTATCAATGCTGCTGCTGTCCTGCTGCCACCTCTTCCACGACCACGAGTGAAAAAAACACTTTATTGTGTACTGTTACTACTACTATACTGCTGATGCTGCCAGTGCTCACTTACCTATGTGACAAGTTCTTCGGCACTATGTGCTACAATTATCAATGCTGCTGCTGTCCTGCTGCCACCTCTTCCACGACCACGAGTGAAAAAAAACACTTTATTGTGTACTGTTACTACTACTATACTGCTGATGCTGCCAGTGCTCACTTACCTATGTGACAAGTTCTTCGGCACTATGTGCTACAATTATCAATGCTGCTGCTGTCCTGCTGCCACCTCTTCCACGACCACGAGTGAAAAAAACACTTTATTGTGTACTGTTACTACTACTATACTGCTGATGCTGCCATTGCTCACTTACCTATGTGACAAGTTCTTTGCCACTATATGCTACAAATATCAATGCTGCTGCTCCTATGCTGCTGCCACCTCTTCCACGACCACGAGTGAAAAAAACACTTTATTGTGTACTGGTACTACTATGCTGCTGCCTCTGCCAGTGCTCAGATACTTATGTGTCAACTTCTTTGGCACTATATGCTACAATTATCAATGCTGCTGCTGTCCTGCTGCCACCTCTTCCACGACCACGAGTGAAAAAAACACTTTATTGTGTACTGTTACTACTACTATACTGCTGATGCTGCCAGTGCTCACTTACCTATGTGACAAGTTCTTCGGCACTATGTGCTACAATTATCAATGCTGCTGCTGTCCTGCTGCCACCTCTTCCACGACCACGAGTGAAAAAAACACTTTATTGTGTACTGTTACTACTACTATACTGCTAATGCTGCCAGTGCTCACTTACCTATGTGACAAGTTCTTCGGCACTATGTGCTACAATTATCAATGCTGCTGCTGTCCTGCTGCCACCTCTTCCACGACCACGAGTGAAAAAAACACTTTATTGTGTACTGTTACTACTACTATACTGCTGATGCTGCCAGTGCTCACTTACCTATGTGACAAGTTCTTTGGCACTGTATGCTACAGTTATCAAAGCTGCTGCTGTGCTGCTGCCACCTCTTCCACGACCACGAGTGAAAAAAACACTTTATTGTGTACTGTTACTACTATACTGCTGCTCAGATACCTATGTGACAGGTTCTTTGCCACTATATACTACTATTACCACTACTGCTGGTGTCAAGTCTTGGCCAACTGTTTAGATAATGTTGTGTGTGTGATTATTAGTTTATATTTGAATACTAATGCTGCTGCCTTCATGCTGGTTAATGCTTCATGACCTCTCTGGCACAGCGGATCCACCAACAGCCTCCGCTACAAGCTACCAGACCGGATCGTAACAGCAAGTGTGACTAAAACAATGAACTTTATGTTAAACCCTGGTTTGCGGCCTGTTGATGTTGATGTGGATGTTGATGTGTGAAGTTAGATGTGTTGAAAAACCTAACAATCTAAGTAAGAAAGGAAACATTTGAAAAAAAAACTTTTTTTATTAAAATAAAACAAATAATCAAACATGATTCTTAATTTTCTTGTGGTCTTCTCCCATCAGAGCCAAAATGTCTCCTTGGCGTTGAATCAGCTGCTCATTTTGAGAAATTAAAAATTGCATCTTCCGTTGGTTTGATAGTATTTTGGCTGCAATTTTTTCAAGTTCGGTTTTTCTGTCAACCATCTTTTTTAAAACTGTTAGGATAAAAGAAAAAAACATTTGGATTTCAAAGAGCGTTACAAAATCAATATAATATTTATGTTGCTTATTAAACAATCATTATCATGTCTATACAATTGTTATGTGTCTAGCACATATACTTGTATCATAAATACCATATTATTGTTGTGAAATCTGACGGGTAAGCTTTAAATGCTGTCCTTTTTTTTTCTACATCTTATTAGGTGGTCTTGCATAGCAAGATCACTTACTATTCTCTCACATATATATTATTATTATTATTATTATCGCCAAATTTACCACCCTAACTTCTCCCACAGTTTTTTACGCTACATAGACGAGTCATATATCAAAATGAGCAGATTGTTCCCGAATAGTGGACCATTACTTTGTGGAACGTTTCGTCAAATCGTTTGCGAAATATCGTTGTTATTATGGCAAAATTTTCCCATAGAAATGAATGGTGAAGCTTAGAGTGTGAGATTTTTAAAACTGAAAAATCATTACAAGATTTCAAAACTGCGACCACTCCCTCATTTTCAGGCCGACCTACACAAATCTTATATCAAAATGTTCAGCTGTCCCTGCTGCTACTGCACGTGTCGACGGCTAAGTGATCGGTAAAATGGTTTTCAGGATACAGACATTTGATTGCAAAACACGCCAGTCCATAGCAACCAGTCCATTGCAAACAGTTTTTTGAAGGGGCTAATAGGATGTTGCAGTTTTGATGGGATAGGTTTTGATGGAGCAGTTTTTAATGGATCAATGGATAGACACATTGTTGCATCACATTTACATCTGCAGGGGCACCGTCTCCCGTCTGGAGTATTGGTGAAGGCAAGAACACGTCACGCAATTTCCTTAGAAATATTACCATTTCTAGTTTTTGAAATGTTATTAATCTTTGTGCACATATTTACCCTCCTGACCGTAGGTCACAGGAAGAGTGTCATTCTCCTGCTCCTCTTCTCCTACTCCACCAGAAGTTTGGGGGGGGGCGGGTTGCAGCTCCTCATCTTCCTCCTCCACAAGAGCTGTGGCTGACGAGTTGGAGGGCCCTGGATGCTCCTCATTACTCTCCTCCTCTGCATCCTCCTCCTGCTCCTCCTCCTCTACATCCTCCTCTGC
This sequence comes from Rana kukunoris, assembly GCA_029574335.1. Classification (NCBI taxonomy): domain Eukaryota; kingdom Metazoa; phylum Chordata; class Amphibia; order Anura; family Ranidae; genus Rana; species Rana kukunoris. The sequence goes on from CM056049.1 coordinate 289,439,623, forward strand.
GGCCTGTCGCCTTTTGCGTTTATGGCGCACAGATGGTAGAGCAACATCTATAATAACACAATGTCCATATATGTGAAAATGTTTTATAATAACATATGCAAATTCTGTGAACTCTGCTGTATTGTATATGAATACAAATAAATTTATATAGACAGTTAACCAATGGGACAATGTTATATTAAAGGGTCTTGCGGGCACTACAGGGGACTGAGTGTGAGCTGGGCTGCCACCATGGTAAAATGAACTGTTTTTGTCTCCTTTATTTTGTTCAGACGATCTCATGTTAAAAAAAGGGCCTGATGGATCACACGGGATTACTATGACAACCCCACGCCTAACACAGGAATTTAGTGGGAATCTATATATATAAAACTCAACGTGTGTGTGTGTGTGTGTGTGTGTACAGTATGTATGTATGTACCAGCATCGTGTCCAAATGACTAAAGATATTTACATGAAACTTGGCACACACAGTCAGCCACAAACATAGGATAGGTGGTTTAACCCTTAGCCACCCCCATTTGCCATGGTCAGGGTTTTTCTTTAAAGTCCCATTCTACTCTATGGAAAATACATGTTACTTCATAACAGCTGTAGATATTTCGATAACACTTGGTCATATGTTACTTTTACGTCCACTTAAAGTATAGGATCGTTAATTTATCCCTTAACTATCCCCATTTGTGAGGGTTGGGGTTTTTGTTTAAAGTCCCATGCAAAGCAATGGGAAAAGTATGTTCCCACATAACTTCTGCGTTCCTGTCTGCTGTCCCATGTCTTTTTTCAACAGTACTATAAATACCTTGGCTGGTGGTGGTGATATATGTTACCACAACATGGCGTCTGGGTTAACAACATCTGCCCTTACATTAATTACATATGACCTTACATAACTGTCACCAAAGGAGCTGCGGTGGCTCAATGCGATTGGCACTGCGCTGACAAGCCATTCACCTCTGCAGCTAGGGGTTCGGATCCCGCTCTCGGCTACATGTGAATTGAGTTTGGTGGTCTCAGCCCGGCCTCAGGTGGGAGTGCTATGCGAGGTAAGCCTGCGCTTAGTACGCCTACCCCCCTCCCACAAAAACCACCACACTTACACACGCACTCGAAATTGGTTTAACATGCACGCACTCTGACCACGCGGTCTCTAAAAAGAGAGGCGAAGGACTAACGTGGCTGGTTGAGCGGGCAAATACTCTCACTCCCTTATAGGGAGTCCCTCTGCCCCGTTGAGGTTCAAAGCCACCCGGGGCATGGAGAAAGGTGGCAGATTGCCTCTGGGGGAGGCCTGCCTACTCCCAACTCCTGCAGTCCGGCTCCTCTCTCGAGTACATGCACAAAATACACTTTAGAAAAAAAAAATACATAACTCTCACCAATAACTTACCTGGATGATATTGCTCCCTTATACGCTTTACCTGGTCCATGTGGCGCCTCTTCAGGTCGGACCATTTTTTTAATACGGCTGAGCGTTCATGTGTGCGGCCATATTGCTCGTGTAACTCCTGAATGATGGAGCTGATCATTTTATTTTTTTCTGCATGCGTCCGCTCCTCATCATAGCCCTTTTGCAGGAAACTCTGCGAGATGAAGAACAAAGTATATTACAATACTTTTGTTTAAACCCTTATGGATATATGACGGAAATCTATGGTATTCAACAATTGGAAGCATTCTCGCCTTATTAATCAATGACAGTTAATGGCTGTCCGGTAATACTGGGGAGTTGTTTTGCAACAGCTGGAGGCTCCGTTTAGTAAACAGTGCCGTACCAGATGTTTTTTTTTGTTGTGGAGGGTGGCTATGTAGGGGTACGTGTATATGTTTTGTTTTTTAATTTATATTTAGTGTGGTGGCGTGTTTGTAAGGTACAGTCAGAGGGGCTTGGGGTTCATAGTAGTTTCCCGCTGAGGGTTTGAGCTGCAGCGCCAAATTTGCTTCAGCTAGAAGCACACTGTAAGTCCCAGCCCATGTGAATGTACCCTGTACATTCACATTGGGGAAGAGGGGGGGGGGGTTATTGCAGCCAGTTGCATGCAGGTAGTTATACTTTTGCAACAGCTGGAGGCAGAATGGTTGCAAAACACTGCGTGTTTGTTACCTAACTCAGGGTTTCAAGACCAGTCCACCTCCAGCTGTTGCAAAACTACTACTACCATCAGCCATGGTCTGTCAGTGCATGGTAAGAATTTTACTTTTGCTGCATCTAGGGTGCCACAGTTTAGAGACCGGTGTATAGTGGTCTGAAAAATGTGGGCCTGCAGAACTTGCAAAACTAGAAGTGCCAGCATGCCCATTAGGGTTGCCACCTGTCCGGTTTTCACCCGGACAGTCCGGGTTTGGACACATGTGCACGAATTTGAAGCCATCTGAAACCCGGGCACATTTAAAAATGGGGAGGTCGAGTTGTATGCTAATAAAAGGGGGGCCCTGGGGGAGGTCGATGCATGCTGATATAAAGGGGGGCCCTGGAGGAGGTCTGGTCTACGCATGCTGCCAGTGGCGGCTGGTGCCATGCCATGAAACCGCAGCCACCGTGCCATCAAAACGCAGCCACTGTGCCATGCCATCAAAACTCAGCAACCGTGCCATCAAAACGCAACCACTGTGCCATCCCATAAAACGCAGCCACCATGCCATAAAAATTCAGCCACTGTGCCATCCCATCAAACGCAGTCACTGTGCCATCAAACGCAACCACTGTGCTATGCCATCAAAACGCAGCTACCATGCCATCACAACGCAGCCACTGTGCCATGCCATCAAAACTCAGCAGCCGTGCCATCAAAATGCAACCACTGTGCCATTCCATAAAACGCAGCCACCATGCTATCAAAACGCAGCCACCATGCCATAAAAATTCAGCCACTGTGCCATCCCATCTAACGCAGTCACTGTGCCATCAAACGCAACCACTGTGCCATGCCATCAAAACGCAGCCACCATGCCATCACAACGCAGCAACCATGCCATCAAAATGCAGCCACTGTGCCATGCCATCAAAACGCAGCCACCATGCCATCACAACGCAGCAACCATGCCATCAAAACGCAGCCACTGTGCCATGTCATCAAAACGCAGCAACCATGCCATCACAACGCAGCAACCATGCCATCAAAACGCAGCCACTGTGCCATGTCATCAAAACGCAGCCACCATGCCATCACAACGCAGCAACCATGCCATCAAAATGCAGCCACTGTGCCATGCCATCAAAACGCAGCCACCATGCCATCACAACGCAGCAACCATGCCATCAAAACGCAGCCACTGTGCCATGCCATCAAAACGCAGCCACCATGCCATCACAACGCAGCAACCATGCCATCAAAATGCAGCCACTGTGCCATGCCATCAAAACGCAGCCACCGTGCCATCAAAACACAGCCACCGTGCCATCAAAACGCAGCCACTGTGCCATGCCATCAAAACGCAGCCACCGTGCCATCAAAACACAGCCACTGTGCCATGCCATCAATTTTCAACACTATGCCATCAAATGCAGCCACTGTGCCCCCAATTGTCGACACTGTGCCCAGTACCCCCCTGGCACTTACCTTTCTGGCTTCTATGTCCCTCGATGTCCCTCGTCCTGCCCTCGATGACGCTTCAGCCAATCAGGTTACCTGATTGGCTGAGACGCCTGTCAGTCTTATCCTCAGAACGCACGGTTGGTACCTCCCGAGGATAAGCTACAAAAAAATTGACGTGCGTCGCTAAAGTGTTCGGGTTTGGCTTGACGAAAACGTGGCAACCCTAATGCCCAGGCATGCTGGAAGTTGTAGTTCTGCAACATCTAAAGGGCAATATGTATTCGAACGTCCTTGGGCCTTAAGGACCCTGAAGTCAGGACGTTCGCATACATACTATGTCCACAACCTGTTAAATTAATTATGCTAAATAGCAAGGAAAGTGCATAAATACACATTTACCAACCAGGGTTTCTTCAGCTGTGCAGGCATGCTGGTAGTTGTAGTTTTGCAACAGCAGAAGACACAATGTTTGGGAAATACTAATATCTGAACTTATATACTAACTTTTAAACTAGTCTAAAATGCAGTTAAAGCTAAGGAAATAACAGTGGTGAAAATACTTACATTAATCATCATATTTTCCTCACTGGGTGTAAAATTGCTTCCCACCATATTCACTCCCAAGGATTAGGCACAAAATTGCGATAAAGAGCTGTCAGGTAACTGGCACGGATCCAGGAAATGGTCGCGTGTTGGTCGCGTGTTGTTCTCGCGATTGCGCATGCGCGAACGAGAATCGCAATAACCGCAATATCAATCGCAACATGAAATCGCAACCCCAATCGCAATCGAATTAGCGAAAAATCGCAATAATGTTTATTCGCTAAAATATCACGAATATTCGATTTTAGCGAATATTTCTCGAATATTCTACTATATATTCGTGATATATCGCGAAATCGAATATGGGGTATTCTGCTCAACACTGATAAACAGGAATTCTTGGATCACACGTATAGGTCATTTATTATCATACAAGTAAAAGGCTTACAAAAATATAGTCAGCTTTATCAAATCAAATAGTTTTCCTTAAAGCTGAATTCCAGGAATTCAGCTAAAAATGCAAATACACTATGAGTTAAGTCCACTGAGGTGCATGTCACCTATGGGATTTATTACTGTTACCTATTTGTGACAGATTTATTGCACTCCCAGGAGAATGCACTACAGCTTTGAGATGAGAGAAGCACACACATAGGGCCAGATTCAGCAACACTTGCGCTGGAGTATTTCGATGTGCGCCGCGTAACTGTGAAGATGCGCCGTCGTTTCTATGTGCCCGTACCCACCAAACTAGATGCGCCCGAAGACGCGGCATTTGCGACCGGCGGAACGTTCCGACGCCAGAGTATCGTCAGCGCATAATTTCGTTTGGCGCATCAGTCGCGCCTATTGATTTCCCCTGCAAATATGCAAATGAGGGAGATTTCCCGATTCGCGAACGGATAAGCACCATACGCTGGCTACATGCGCCGCGCGTATCTCGTCCGTCCGGCGCAAAGTTATTTCTACAAAAGGCTGCTTTATCTTTACTCCAGACGGTCAGAGGTCAGCAGGAGAGCAGCTACAGCAGCGTTACCGACGATAGAAGCTAGCTGAACAACCACACTTGCAAGGACAACACCTCTGTGTGCCAACATGCCAGGAGCAATTGTGGTCCTCGAACTACTGATGGGTCCCCCGGAACGAAGGAGGCGGGCACGTGAGAGGATATACCGCACTCGTATGAGCCTCTTTGGCATGGGTGATGAGGAGGTGTATCGCCTCTTCAGATTCAGCCCTGATGCAATACTTGAACTAACCACAACCCTGCAGGGTGACATCACCAGCAAGACACACCGCTCACAAGCAGTGCAGCCACTGGTGAAGGTACTGGCAACACTTCATTTCCTTGCCAGTGGATCATTCCAGCGTACAAGTGGAGTGGTGGCTGGGATGTCACAGTCCTCCATAAGCAGATGTGTGCACCAGGTTGTCCCTGCAATCCTCAGACGCATGTCCAACCAGTTCATCAGACCAACCACTGAGGAGCTGCGGCTGAAGGCAATGACAGATTTCTACAACATTGCCAGATTCCCACGCACTGTGGGGGCCATTGATTGCACACATGTGGCCCTACAGCCCCCCAGTGCCACAGAGCACATATACCGCAATCGGAAGCATTGGCATTCCATCAACGTACAGGTGATAGCTGATGCCCAACGCCTCACATGGCACGTCCGTGCCAAACACCCCGGGTCCAGCCATGACAGCTTCATATACAATCAGAGCCCCATCCCAGCAGACTTTAACCAGAACATGTATGGGGACAGCTGGCTGGTTGGTGAGTGACATGGGAGTCGGGCATGACTATCCCCTCCCGTGATGCACAACAGAAGTGGCACATGCATGACTAACATTCTCCTGTCTTTTCCCTTACAGGTGACTCTGCATATGCACTGGGACCCCATCTAATGACTCCTTTCCGGAACCCCCAAACCAGAGGAGAGAGAAAATACAATGAAGCACACATCAAAACACGTGGAGTGGTGGAGCAAACATTTGGGCTCCTGAAGTCCCGTTTCCGCTGCCTGGATAAGTCCGGGGGGACCCTATTGTATTCCCCTACCTTCGTGTGTCAGATCATCGGTGCATGTTGTATTCTGCACAACTTTGCTATGAGAAAAGGCCTGCAGATTGACATATGTGATGACCTGACCCCCGACCCACACAGTCCCCACCTGCCAGAGGACACCCAGTCTGCTGATGGAAGAGCAGTCAGGAGGGTCCTTGCCGTAGGCATCTTTGGACACTAAACCAAAACATTAATAACACAGACAGTGCACGCGTGTACACCACTGATGTCCCTAGATCACACACACCACATACACATCGCATTGGATTAGCCCAAGTCCAGCATGTAGGACTTGGGAGCAGCAACGCCAGCGTCAAGGCCCCAATGATGTCACTGTCCATTCATACACCTTTCACACGTCATTCATACAGCCGTGGGGTTAACTTCACCACCATGGCCGAGGGTGACACCCCTTACTGTCAGGAGTGCCACCCTCTCACATTCACACACCATTCACACTGTCCCCTACACTCCTGACCGTGTGCAGTAAAAAAAGAAATACAAAATCTCATAACCTGAGAAAAAAAATAAACAAAAACTCATGACCTGAGTATAAAATAAAGAATACAAAATAAACAAAAACTCATGACCTGAGTCTAATTAAAAAAATCATAGAAACCCCCAAAAAAAAAGCCTCATCGGGGATGCCGGGGGCTTCTTCTGGGGGCCCCTGTCTGCCTCCTCAGCTGCCTGGATGGAGTGGGTGGGGGTGGGGGGGCATCTGGAGGTGGCTGATCCCCAGGTGGGCCACTCCTGGCAGGTGTGGCCTGCATGCCCTCCAAGGCCATGGCTATCCGGCCGAGGTAATTGTTCGTCTGGGCCTGCATCCGGAGCTGACGGGTGACCTGGTAATGCTGGGCCCGCCGACTCAGCCTCCCCTGGTCCCGGATGGCAGCACTGTTACCCTGGATGGCAGCAGTGTTGGCCTGGACGGCTGCAGTGAGTTGCGTAATTTCACCATGCACCTCCCCCAAACTGGTGACCACTGCAGCGCAATTACAGCTGACATCCTGGACTGCGTTGCTTATCTGGGCAACGGAGCCCAGGCTGTCAGACACTTTCTGTAAGTGGCCAACTATGGCCCCCATTTGTTCTGTCTGTCTGGCGTGATCCCTCGCCAACTGGTCCTGGACAACATCAGACACCCCCCTGGTCTTCTGGGTCGCCTTCCTGGGGCCAGAAGATGGTTGTCCCCGGGGGGAAGGAGTCACCCTTGAGGGGCTTCCAAGGATGGGGGAGGGGATAACAGATGGCCCAGGAGAAGGGGAGGAGACCTCCAAAACTAAAGTAAAGTCCTGCTCTGCCACAGCAGGCTCCTCCTCAACGACCTCGGCAGGTGTGGTGTGGCCACTCTCCTCCACCACCTCTTCACCACCCAGGGGCTCGGGCACATGATGGCGTGGGGGGATGGGGTGGAATGGACGCTGACCGATGATGGCCCAGCTCCATCATCTGTGGATGACACAAAGCAGACACATGTTGGTGGTCTCACACACTTGGCACATGTACCCTCCCCCCCCAAATGCAACAAATCAAATAGGGGATAAAAAACACTTACCTGTCCTGGAGCCTTCCTCCATGGAGTCATAGCCTGGGACCCCCTCCACCTGCTCCCTCTCCAGGCAGTGTGCGACCACCTCTTACCATCTTCCTACATCTACATCTCCAACCCTGTGTCCGGGTTTTAAAGACAGCCAGCAGGGTGTGTGCCCAGGTGCACACAGCTCATATAATGAAGGGCTGGGGGGAGCAGAAGTGAGAGGAAGGTGGAGTTGGAGCAGTGGCTGCTAGTGTTTCTGTGTTGGGATAGACGCTGTGTGCGGACAGACACTGTGGGTGTTGGAGGGCTTCAAAGCCGTGTGCACCCAAGACTGGGGGCCTGGATAAGCTGCTGGTTTAAGGGACCAGTACCTATGGCAGCAGTGCTGTCGAAGAGTAGCCAGGTGGGCTGGTATTTTCAGTTATTTCTGAACATCATTTAAACCCCTGCGTGGGATTCCTGAGTGGACTTTTCTTTTCTTTTTCCTCATTTAATAAACTTGGGCTACCAGGCCCTTAACTATACATGCCTCTTTGGTGTTGACTCATTACACGAAAATGCATCTACCACGAGAGCTAAACAGCCCCAATATCACAATTCCTACACTCTTTTTCCATATAAACAGGAATTCTTGGATCACACGTATAGGTCATTTATTATCATACAAGTAAAAGGCTTACAAAAATATAGTCAGCTTTATCAAATCAAATAGTTTTCCTTAAAGCTGAATTCCAGGAATTCAGCTAAAAATGCAAATACACTATGAGTTAAGTCCACTGAGGTGCATGTCACCTATGGGATTTATTACTGTTACCTATTTGTGACAGATTTATTGCACTCCCAGGAGAATGCACTACAGCTTTGAGATGAGAGAAGCACACACATAGGGCCAGATTCAGCAACACTTGCGCTGGAGTATTTCGATGTGCGCCGCGTAACTGTGAAGATGCGCCGTCGTTTCTATGTGCCCGTACCCACCAAACTAGATGCGCCCGAAGACGCGGCATTTGCGACCGGCGGAGCGTTCCGACGCCAGAGTATCGTCAGCGCATAATTTCGTTTGGCGCATCAGTCGCGCCTATTGATTTCCCCTGCAAATATGCAAATGAGGGAGATTTCCCGATTCGCGAACGGATAAGCACCATACGCTGGCTACATGCGCCGCGCGTATCTCGTCCGTCCGGCGCAAAGTTATTTCTACAAAAGGCTGCTTTATCTTTACTCCAGACGGTCAGAGGTCAGCAGGAGAGCAGCTACAGCAGCGTTACCGACGATAGAAGCTAGCTGAACAACCACACTTGCAAGGACAACACCTCTGTGTGCCAACATGCCAGGAGCAATTGTGGTCCTCGAACTACTGATGGGTCCCCCGGAACGAAGGAGGCGGGCACGTGAGAGGATATACCGCACTCGTATGAGCCTCTTTGGCATGGGTGATGAGGAGGTGTATCGCCTCTTCAGATTCAGCCCTGATGCAATACTTGAACTAACCACAACCCTGCAGGGTGACATCACCAGCAAGACACACCGCTCACAAGCAGTGCAGCCACTGGTGAAGGTACTGGCAACACTTCATTTCCTTGCCAGTGGATCATTCCAGCGTACAAGTGGAGTGGTGGCTGGGATGTCACAGTCCTCCATAAGCAGATGTGTGCACCAGGTTGTCCCTGCAATCCTCAGACGCATGTCCAACCAGTTCATCAGACCAACCACTGAGGAGCTGCGGCTGAAGGCAATGACAGATTTCTACAACATTGCCAGATTCCCACGCACTGTGGGGGCCATTGATTGCACACATGTGGCCCTACAGCCCCCCAGTGCCACAGAGCACATATACCGCAATCGGAAGCATTGGCATTCCATCAACGTACAGGTGATAGCTGATGCCCAACGCCTCATATGGCACGTCCGTGCCAAACACCCCGGGTCCAGCCATGACAGCTTCATATACAATCAGAGCCCCATCCCAGCAGACTTTAACCAGAACATGTATGGGGACAGCTGGCTGGTTGGTGAGTGACATGGGAGTCGGGCATGACTATCCCCTCCCGTGATGCACAACAGAAGTGGCACATGCATGACTAACATTCTCCTGTCTTTTCCCTTACAGGTGACTCTGCATATGCACTGGGACCCCATCTAATGACTCCTTTCCGGAACCCCCAAACCAGAGGAGAGAGAAAATACAATGAAGCACACATCAAAACACGTGGAGTGGTGGAGCAAACATTTGGGCTCCTGAAGTCCCGTTTCCGCTGCCTGGATAAGTCCGGGGGGACCCTATTGTATTCCCCTACCTTCGTGTGTCAGATCATCGGTGCATGTTGTATTCTGCACAACTTTGCTATGAGAAAAGGCCTGCAGATTGACATATGTGATGACCTGACCCCCGACCCACACAGTCCCCACCTGCCAGAGGACACCCAGTCTGCTGATGGAAGAGCAGTCAGGAGGGTCCTTGCCGTAGGCATCTTTGGACACTAAACCAAAACATTAATAACACAGACAGTGCACGCGTGTACACCACTGATGTCCCTAGATCACACATACCACATACACATCGCATTGGATTAGCCCAAGTCCAGCATGTAGGACTTGGGAGCAGCAACGCCAGCGTCAAGGCCCCAATGATGCCACTGTCCATTCATTCCCCCTTAACACGTCATTCATACAGCCGTGGGGTTAACTTCACCACCATGGCCGAGGGTGACACCCCTTACTGTCAGGAGTGCCACCCTCTCACATTCACACACCATTCACACTGTCCCCTGCACTCCTGACCGTGTGCAGTAAAAAAAGAAATACAAAATCTCATAACCTGAGAAAAAAAATAAACAAAAACTCATGACCTGAGTATAAAATAAAGAATACAAAATAAACAAAAACTCATGACCTGAGTCTAATTAAAAAAATCATAGAAACCCAAAAAAAAAAAAGCCTCATCGGGGATGCCGGGGGCTTCTTCTGGGGGCCCCTGTCTGCCTCCTCAGCTGCCTGGATGGAGTGGGTGGGGGTGGGGGGGCATCTGGAGGTGGCTGATCCCCAGGTGGGCCACTCCTGGCAGGTGTGGCCTGCATGCCCTCCAAGGCCATGGCTATCCGGCCGAGGTAATTGTTCGTCTGGGCCTGCATCCGGAGCTGACGGGTGACCTGGTAATGCTGGGCCCGCCGACTCAGCCTCCCCTGGTCCCGGATGGCAGCACTGTTACCCTGGATGGCAGCAGTGTTGGCCTGGACGGCTGCAGTGAGTTGCGTAATTTCACCATGCACCTCCCCCAAACTGGTGACCACTGCAGCGCAATTACAGCTGACATCCTGGACTGCGTTGCTTATCTGGGCAACGGAGCCCAGGCTGTCAGACACTTTCTGTAAGTGGCCAACTATGGCCCCCATTTGTTCTGTCTGTCTGGCGTGATCCCTCGCCAACTGGTCCTGGACAACATCAGACACCCCCCTGGTCTTCTGGGTCGCCTTCCTGGGGCCAGAAGATGGTTGTCCCCGGGGGGAAGGAGTCACCCTTGAGGGGCTTCCAAGGATGGGGGAGGGGATAACAGATGGCCCAGGAGAAGGGGAGGAGACCTCCAAAACTAAAGTAAAGTCCTGCTCTGCCACAGCAGGCTCCTCCTCAACGACCTCGGCAGGTGTGGTGTGGCCACTCTCCTCCACCACCTCTTCACCACCCAGGGGCTCGGGCACATGATGGCGTGGGGGGGATGGGGTGGAATGGACGCTGACCGATGATGGCCCAGCTCCGTCATCTGTGGATGACACAAAGCAGACACATGTTGGTGGTCCCACACACTTGGCACATGTACCCTCCCCCCCAAATGCAACAAATCAAATAGGGGATAAAAAACACTTACCTGTCCTGGAGCCTTCCTCCATGGAGTCATAGCCTGGGACCCCCTCCACCTGCTCCCTCTCCAGGCAGTGTGCGACCACCTCCTCCTCCGCGGTCAGGGTGACAGGACATGGGGGACCACCACCTGTGCCCCTCTCATGCCTCCTGATGGTGGACACCTTGCCCCTCACCTTGCGCCGCAGGTCATTAATTTTCTTCTGAATGTCCCCAGCAGTCCGGGTGGAGTACCCCAAAATATTGACCCGGCCAGCAATGGTGTCCAGGATGCCCTGCTTCCTCTCCCGGCTGGTCTTACGGCTCTTTTTCCCATGGAAGCAACGCAGTGCAGGATGTGAGTTGCAACTGCGCTGCAGTGGTGACCAGTTTGGGGGAGGTGCAGGGGGATATTAGGCACCTCACTGCAGCCGTCCAGGCCAACACTGCTGCCATCCATGGAAACAGTGCTGCCATCCGGGACCAGGGGAGGCTGAGCCCAACACTACCAAGTGACCCGGCAGCTCAGGATGCAGGCCCAGCAGCTGAGGATGCAGGGCCAGACAAACAATTACCTCGGCCGGATAGCCATGGCCTTGGAGGGCATGCAGGCCACACCTGCCAGGAGTGGCCCACCCGGGGATCAGCCACCTCCAGATGCCCCCCCACCCCCACCCACTCCATCCAGGCAGCTGAGGAGCCAGAGAGGTTCGGCAAGAAGGAGCCTCCCGGCATCCCCGATGATTTTTTATTTATTGATACTGCGCACGTTGCAGTGTGAATGGTGTGTGAATGTGAGGGGGTGGCACTCCTGCCAGTAAGGGGTGTCACCCTCGGCCGTGGTGGTGAAGTTAACCCCACGGCTGTATGAATGACGTGTGAAAGGTGTATGAATGGACAGTGACATCATTGGGGCCTTGACGCTGGCATTGCTGCTCCCAAGTCCTACATGCTACATGCCCCCCCACCCCCACCCACTCCATCCAGGCAGCTGAGGAGCCAGACAGGGGCCCCCAGAAGAAGCCCCCGGCATCCCCGATGAGGCTTTTTTTTTTTTGGGTTTCTATGATTTTTTTAATTAGACTCAGGTCATGAGTTTTTGTTTATTTTGTATTCTTTATTTTATACTCAGGTCATGAGTTTTTGTTTATTTTTTTTCTCAGGTTATGAGATTTTGTATTTCTTTTTTTACTGCACACGGTCAGGAGTGCAGGGGACAGTGTGAATGGTGTGTGAATGTGAGAGGGTGGCACTCCTGACAGTAAGGGGTGTCACCCTCGGCCGTGGTGGTGAAGTTAACCCCACGGCTGTATGAATGACGTGTGAAAGGTGTATGAATGGACAGTGACATCATTGGGGCCTTGACGCTGGCGTTGCTGCTCCCAAGTCCTACATGCTGGACTTGGGCTAATCCAATGCGATGTGGATGTGGTGTGTGTGATCTAGGGACATCAGTGGTGTACACGCGTGCATTGTCTGTGTGATTAATGTTTTGGTTTAGTGTCCAAAGATGCCTACGGCAAGGACCCTCCTGACTGCTCTTCCATCAGCAGACTGGGTCTCCTCTGGCAGGGGGGGACTGTGTGGGTCGGGGGTTAGGTCATCACGTATGTCAATCTGCAGGCCTTTTCTCATAGCAAAATTGTGCAGAATACAACATGCACCGATGATCTGACACACAAAGGTAGGGGAATACAATAGGGTCCCCCCAGACTTATCCAGGCAGCGGAAACGGGACTTCAGGAGCCCGAATGTTTGCTCCACCACTGCACGGGTTTTGATGTGTGCTTCATTGTATTTTCTCTCTCCTCTGGTTTGGGGGTTCCGGAAAGGAGTCATGAGATGGGGTCCCAGTGCATATGCAAAGTCACCTGGAAGGGAAAAGACAGGAGGATGTTAGTCATGCATGTGCCACTTCTGATGTGCATCACGGGAGGGGATAATCATGCCTGCCACCCATGTCACTCACCAACCAGCCAGCTGTCCCCATACATGTTCTGCTCGAATTCTGCTGGGATGGGGCTATGACGGTATATGAAGCTGTCATGGCTGGACCCTGGTTGTTTGGCACGGACGTGCCATATGAGGCGTTGGGTATCAGCTATCACCTGTACGTTGATGGAATGCCAATGCTTCCGATTGCGGTATATGTGCTCTGTGGCACTGGGGGGCTGTAGGGCCACATGTGTGCAATCAATGGCCCCCACAGTGTGTGGGAATCTGGCAATGCTGTAGAAATCTGTCATTGCCTTCAGCCGCAGCTCCTCAGTGGTGGGTCTGATGAAGTGGTGGGACATGCGTCTGAGGATTGCAGGGACAACCTGGTGCACACATCTGCTTATGGAGGATTGTGACATCCCAGCCACCACTCCACTTGTACGCTGGAATGATCCACTGGCAAGGAAATGAAGTGTTACCAGTACCTTCACCAGTGGCTGCACTGCTTGTGAGCGGTGTGTCTTGCTGGTGATGTCACCCTGCAGGGTTGTGGTTAGTTCAAGTATTGCATCTGGGCTGAATCTGAAGAGGCGATACACCTCCTCATCCCCCATGCCAAAGAGGTTCATGCGCGTGCGATATATCCTCTCACGTGCCCGCCTCCTTCGTTCCGGGGGACCCATCAGTAGTGCTAGGACCACGATTGCCCCTGGCATGTTGGCACACAGAGGTGTTGTCCTTGCAAGTGTGGTTGTTCAGCTAGCTCTTATCGTCGGTAACTCTGCTGTAGCTGCTCTCCTGCTGACCTGAGGCCGTCTGGAGTAAAGATAAAGCAGCCTTTTGTAGAAATAACTTTGCGCCGGACGGACGAGATACGCGCGGCGCATGTAGCCAGCGTATGGTGCTAATCCGTTCGCGAATCGGGAAATCTCCCTCATTTGTATATTTGCAGGGGAAATCAATAGGCGTGACTGATGCGCCAAACGAAATTATGCGCTGACGGGACTCTGGCGCCGGAAAGTTAAGCCGATTGGAAATGGCCCGTTTTTGGGCGCATCTAGTTTGGTGGGTACGGCCACATAGAAACGACGGCGCATCTTCACAGTTACGCGGCGCATATCGAATTACTCCAGCGCAAGTCTTGCTGAATCTGGCCCTTTGTATTTTATGAATGAGTTCACAAAATGCAAAGGCTTCTGTGAATGGGCAGAAGGAGGGAGGGGGCATAGCTGTTCCAGCGTCTCTGTCTCTGGTCTTGAAGAAACTGAGACTACAGTGACCAGCATTGGTGCTCTGGAAGTTATTGTCCTGGAGCACAATAAACCAGCAAGATGTAAATATTAGATATGTCTATGAGGCAGCAGGCACCTCTCTAGACTTAACTCATTGTATGCCTGTAGTTTTTACAAAGTAACTGGATTCTTCACATGCAGCTTTAAGCACCCATTGCATTGCATAGCTCTGTGTGTTAATGTGTCATTCATTTTACATGGCACCTCAATGCACAGCACGAAGCATGTGTATTGTAGTGTACCTCAGAGCACAGGTGTGATGCTACTGTGCATTTTTGTGTGCTGTAATAAATCGAATATTTCATGTACAATTTTCAGTGCATTACAGTGTGCTGGAAACCCATTCACAATAAATATGCTTTCTTAGGACAAAACACAGTAATATGCAAATACTGCACAACACATATGCAAACAGGCCCTTGCTGTTTACATAAATTTTTATGACAATCTGAAAGTGTGTATCACAAGCTTACTGAGTGACATATCAGTCTGGATGTCACACCACTTCCTCAAACTCAATCTTTCTAAAGCTGAGCTTGTAATATTTCCTACTCCCCGATCCCCTCCATGTGACTTTACCATTAATGGGCCACATTTTTTTTAGCTAAATAGCTTCCTTTACCTTACTGCAGTCCTGGTTTCATGTCCTCATTGTTTGTTTTTGCTCTGATGATGCTGTAATTCTTCTCTGTTCCGGACACTTCCTGGTTGATGACCACAGTACTGGGAGCTTCTAGTTTCATTTTCCAAACCATCACTGCTCTATGGCTCTGTATAGCACAAAGGCAGGAAATAACATGCGAAGATGAAACTAGATGCAAAAACTAAACTGAAACTGCAGGTACATTATATGATTGATTTTTATCTATTTGTAATTGTTTTTAAAAGGAATCAGTTAACTATTATGTCTCTAAACCCTGTAATCAGTCATTTCAGCAAAAAAAATATGTTTTCCTTTACAACTCCTTTAAGATTAACGGCACAACCATTGGTCTCTTCACACATGCCACGGTTCTGGGTGTAATGCTAGACTCTGACCTCTCCATCAGCCCCCACATCTAATCACTGGCTACATGTTCCCGATTTTATCCCCCGCAACATTTCCGGAATCCGCCCCTTCCTAACGACACCACAAAACAACGTATTCACTCCTTGATTATTTCCAGTCTTGACTACTGCAACTCTCTCCTCACTGGCCTACCTTTACAATGGCTAACCCCCTTCAGTCTATTATGAATGCTGCAACTAAGCTAATACTCCTCACTAACTGATCCGTGACTGCTGTCCCTCTCTGCCAATCACTGGCTTCCCCTACCCCACTGTATAAAATTCTAAATACTAACCACAACATACAAGGCCATCCCCAACATCACCCCCAGCTACATCACCAACCTCATCTGCAGATATCGCCCAAATCGTCCCCTCCACTCCTCCCAGAACCTCCTGCTCTCTTGCTCCCTTGTCACCTCCTCCCATACTTGCTTCCAGGACTTCTCCAAAGCCTCTCCCATCCTCTGGAGCTCACTGTCTCAGTATGTCCAGTCAGACCCTACCCTATTCACAATACTTAGGGAAGCCTACCCCACCTCCACCTAAGAACTGTATCCAAGCCACCTCTATCAGATCATCCCCCACAGCCATTACCCTTTGTTCCACCTCCCCCTCCCTTTCAATTGTAAGCTCCACGAGCAGGGCCCTCCCATCCCTTCTGTATTGAACTGTATTGTAATTGTACTGTCCCCCCTCTACATTGTAAAGTGCTGCGCAAACTGTTGGCACTATATAAATCCTGTATTATAATAATAATAATAATGTATCACAGTTAAAATTTATGGGACATGATTATTCAACTGTGACTATGACATTCACAAAATATTTTTTGCAGGTCACTCATCACCAGTCAATGATCCAGTGAATATCACATTCACTGGTTTATAAATACGGTATTTATTGGCGTATAACACTCACTTTTTTAACCTGAAAATAGAGTGTAAACTGTGCCTGCGTGTTATACGCAGAAACGTTTTTTCCTGAAACTTCCCTCTTAAAGTTAGGGTGCGTGTTATACGCAGATAAATACGGTATGCCCCATTCAGCATTATTGTTAAAAAAAATGTCTAGCTGGGAAGTTTATATTTTATAAAATAAATTACAGTAATAAAGATTTCCTGTTGACCCATCCCATACAGTTAGCACAGAGAGGAAGTTACACAGTACAGTGCTCAATAATGCTGGCTATATATTTTCCTACAGAATCCGCTGAATTTCAAGGCATGGGTGACCCTGTCAGCACCACCTGACTCAACAAACGTCTACCTAAAAATTCTTAGCCGAACAGTAACTGCAGCCATTCAAATACAGTCACTGTTCAAGTATTCCCATCAGCTGCGTGATCAGGGGAGATTCCTTCATCTTTTGCTGTTTAGTGAGGATTGAAGAATCAAATACTGAACTCAAATTAGGGTACAGTAATTGTATTGTCTGATTTTAGCAGTTGCTTCATTTGATATATATTGATATTATTATTCAGGATTTATACAGCACCAACAGTTTAAGCAGCTCTGTACAAAATAGAAGGAGATGCAGTCAGTAGAAAAGGGATCAGAGGTCCTACTCCTTAGGGCTTACAATCTAAAAGATGGTAAGTATTAGTAGCTCGCTATCTAGTGTCACCTGATACATGTAATTCCTAATTCCTGGAATTCTCTTTCCTGAGTCATCAAAGCCTGTTTTTTTTCTAAAATTAAGGTGTTTTTCTTATGGTCCTGAAAACCATTAAAGTTTCCCATAGAGACCATGTTGCTCAGTTGGAATGCTTACAGTTGGCTCAGGAAACAATGTCTAGGGACATTGGCAGTGAGAAAGACCACTTAGTACTTTCAGCCAATACCACCGTGCAGGTTTATATACCAATCGTTCTAAAGAACAGCTGTTCGGCAAACCAATCTCCCTATTGCTATATAATGCCTGGGAGTACATTGCACTGTTCTGCAGCATTTATTTATTATTTATTTATTTATTACAAGTACTTATATGGTGCTGTCGATTTACGCAACGCTTTACATATGTATTATATATTCAAATCAGTCCCTGCCCTCGAGGAGCTTACAAACTAAGGTCCCTATCTCACATTCATACATACACATAGTAGGGCCAATTCAGACAGCAGCCAATTAATCTACCAGTATGTCTTTGAAGTGTAGAAGGAAAACGGAGTACCCAGAGGAAACCCACGCAGGCACAGGGATAACATGCAAACTCTGTGCAGGCAGTGTCCTAGTTCGGATTCCAACCAACAACCCTAGTACTGCCAGGCAGAAGTGCTAACCACTGAGCATGAACACAGATTAATGCTGCGTACACACGATCGGTTCGTCTGATGAAAACGGACCGTTTTCATCAGACGAACCGATCGTGTGTGGGCCCCATTCGTTTTTTTCCCATCGGTGAAAAAACGTAGAACCTGTTTTAAAATGTTCTGATGGTTAAAAAACTGATAAAACAAACCGATCGTCTGTGGGGAAATCCATCGGTTAAAAATCAACGCATGCTCAGAATCAAGTCGACGCATGCTCGGAAGCATTGAACATTTTTTATCAGCACGTCGTTGTGTTTTACGTCATCGCGTTCTGACACGATCGGTTTTTTAACTGATGGTGTGTAGGCAAGACTGATGAAAGTCGGCTTTACCGGATACCTGATGAAAAAATCCATCAGACCGTTTTCATCAGATGAACCGATCGTGTGTACAGGGCATGATTCTGCAACCCATGTCAATTCAGTACAAGGCTCCGCACTTAATATACTTGTATGGTGGGTGGTTTTCCGAGGCTTGGTACATTATGAATGTGTGCCAAAAAGTACATTTTTACCCTTGTTTTTTTCAAACATTTAGGTACTGGAGTGTCTTGTATATTGTGATACCAAATGCAAAATGTACACAGCTTAACTTCATGAGCTACGACTGACCTCAGATAATACAGGGCCAGTGGACTGAAGCAGAGCTAGAAGTACTTTGCCAGAGGTCAGTGGGGACAAATGAAGCGTACATATCCTTTATCCAGCATGACTCTTCAATGGTGTGATCCTAGGTTTCATGCTGTTTCCATTGTTTTCTATTCACAATTAGAAAGCTCAGAGTTAAGAGCTTTCTGGGGTTATTCTATGGAAAACAAGTTGAGAATGGCATAATAATACACTGATACATTATAATATATATATACAGGTATATATATATATTACAAATGCTGACTAGCAAAGGCAGGCCCTTTACATAATATGATACTCTATTGACATTGATACTGCTCTAAAGCTATTACCATTTTGTAAAGCGATTGCAATAACAGAATCATTTTGTGTCAACTATAACCTCTCAATCAAAGTTTCAAGAACATGAATTAATGGTGATTATAGTTATGATGTATGGGAACTAAGGCTGCATTCACACCTAGGCGACAAGTAACGCCGCGTTACTTGGCTTACTTTGCCGCGATTCGATTAACTTTTTTTTTTTCTTTAACAAATTCTTTCCATTGCTGTCTATGGCCGAACGCCAATGTCGCCTGAAAAAAAGGGTCCGGGACTTTTTTTCAGGCGGCAGGCGTACGGCGTTTCGGCGTTCGGCGTGAGATGTGAACCATCTCATAGACAGCAATGGAAATTCGCCCCTCCAGCGGCACGAGCGTCAGGCGTTTTGTCGCCAAGGTGTGAATAGAGCCTAAACATGGGGAGGCGAACAAATATGCAATTCACTTATAAAAATGAAGGTATTCATTAAAGGAGATCTAGTGTGTACAACATAACTTTTAGCATTAGCGTGGCAGAATCAGGTGGAAAACTGGTGAATGAACAGTGAATGACTCCAATCAGATGCAGTCACCATTCGGGTGTTCTGACATCCAGGGGTGCCAACTGTCAGAATACAATAGTCGGCAGGGTAGATTCTTCAATTTATGTGGTTTGGATTGTTCAGAGGAATCTGTTAGATTTATTTTGTTCAACTTGTAGGCTTAGCAAAAGAAATGTATGCATGTATGGATAGCGTTAGTGAACATTAGCGTTAAATGAACATTCCTGACACACACATACCTTCCATTAATTGACACCTAAAAAAAATATACCCCTTTTCATGTAAGAACCATAAGGCCTCATGCACACTGGATCTTATTTCAGCTGCCCCTAGGGGTATCAGGCTTTTTGCATGTTAGCCTATGGGGCTAGAAGCCCTACCAAAATAAGCCACTTAATAGGGTTGATTTACTAAAACTGGAGAGTGCAAAATCTGGTGCAGCTCTACATCGAAACCAATCAGCTTCCAGGTTTTTTTTTTTGTCAAAGCTTAACTGAACAAGATGAAGTTAGAAGCTGGTTACCATGCAGAGCTGCACCAGATTTTGCATCCTCCAGTTTTAGTAAATCAACCCCAATGTGTGCATGCACACAGGTGTTTAGTGGCAAAAGCGCATAAAAAAAAAAACCACTGCCAGTTTTGTCAGGAACCAACGTTTGATGCTACTAAACGCATGTTTAGCGCTTAGGTGTTGTTTTATTTCAATGGCCAGAATAAATTATTTAATCTGGCCAATTAAATGAATTACCACCAAAGAGCTTGACCCCTGTAATTACACACAAAAGCGTTTTACAAGCATCAGGCGTTTTTTCTTTTAAAAACAATGCTGCCAGGAGGAAAGGCTTCTAGTTTTGCTTGCAAAATGTCTAGTATGCACGAGGCCTAAAAAGAGCTATTACACTAAATTGCAAGCAACTATTCAGACTCTGAGACAGATTTGAAATTGACTAGATTGCGATGCCCTAGGGTGGCAAGCAAACACCTGAATTATAAATGTGCCACATCCTACATAATCTGAAAGAGTTATAAAAGATTTGCTCTACATATTTCGTGACTGCAAATGTTGCTTCTTCAGGAGCACCAGAAACACTGAAGCTCCTGAAGAAGCGACATTTGCAGTCGCAAAACATATAGAGCAAATCTTTTTAATCTTGGAAGGACCCTTGGAATACCCGAGAGGAATACACAGACATCTCAGTGTGGGCATTGCCCCACAGGAAGTATTCTATTCAGTATTCCCTCTAGAATAACCATTGTGTTCTATACCCTTGTTTTATAATTAACTGTTGTGTATGTTTATTTTTCATGTAAACCATTAAAAACCTTGTTAATAATTGTATACGTGTCTACATAGTCCCCTTTTCCCAATTATAGCTCTGAGAAAGATTTACTAAAGGAAATTAAAATCTTTACTCAATATTATGCATAATGGTTCAATGTAATTATCCAATCATGTGAAAAGCAAACTTTTGTTTACTTGTTTATTTGTTTTATTTGCACATGGTTGAATAAATTAATCACATTTTCAATCAGATAAATTAATCAAATCTTCAGTCAAAATATTGAGTAAAGCTTCCCAACTTTCAGTTTTTCAGTATCAGTACCCTCGTGTTGTAAAGCACTGTGCAAACTGTTGGTGCTATATAAATCCTGTATAATAATAATAATTATGACAGCCAGATAGGGCATACCAAACGCCAATAAGGTACAGACATTACCACAAATATAACTAAATCATGGGCAAATTATGCAGACATGTACAATTAAGACAACAAAGTACAATATAAAATAAATACATAAAATATTTACCTAAATGGTACATCCATGAGAGTTATGTTATTGTGTGCTCTCATGCATAGGTAATAAGTCTTCTTCTGATTTGCTTTTCTGTATATATATCCTGGCTTGTAGGTAACTACATTTTCAGTTACTGAATATTTAGCTACAGTGTATAGTACACTTAATGAGACACAGGTTTAATGAGCTTTTCGGGTATAAGTAATAAGTCTTGTTTAAACGTGTCTGTTTTAATATACTGGCTAGCAAGTATCTAAATGATCTGCTTTTTCAGTGGCAAAAAGTAGAACATTTTGCAGTAACACAGAGTGATTGCTTTCAGTGGGTTGCTGTACTTTGATAATAACTATTATTGGCAAGTAGTTAGGTACCATAACCTCCATTAAAACTGTAAGAGCTCATTTACACTAACTTTACTCTTTGAAAAGTGATCCACAGAGGATCACTTTTCAGAGGTTATTTGACAGGCGGTGAGGAGGTGTTGTATCGCCTCCTCACTGCCTGTTTTAACACCTAAAAGCCTGCACCTCTACTCATATAAATGGGTCAGGTTCAGCATACTATACTGTACTGCCTACTGACCTGCTCCATGATTCTTTGCATGTGTATTGGCTGGCTTTGTCGTCTAGGGGATGGTCAAATCGCAGATCAATTTCCTGTTTTTACCCCCCCAACCACAAGTGAAAAAACAGAAAAAGATTATAGTGTAACTAAAGACAAAACTTTATAGTTTTGGATAGAGTGGAGAGGGATTAGAACAGTCAGTTTTATTGCTGTATGTGCCCCATTGGCAAAATTCCCCCTCTTTATTTCTCCTGTTCACCGTTACCATCGAAAATGAAAGTAAAAGAAAATCCAAACGAGGGCCTGACACCAGAACAGTAAAAGAAGGGAAATCTTCCAATAGTGACACTATTTCTGGTGACACTCTGGGAATCCTTAACTTTAGAGGGATTTCCTATCACTTCCTGTCTGGCTATTGGAACAGAAAGTGAAAAGAAATCTTCCCAATGGTACACAGATGGAAAAAAATCTGACGGGTTCTAACCCTCCCTAAAGCCCAGGGCACATGGGCCGAATACTGTCTGGCGTCAGCTGGTTCAACAAAAACTGGCTCACATTTGGCCAGTGTGTACTTCAGGCTGGTCGACTTCTGTCCAACGGGCATGCTGGAAAACAAGCATCTGATTGGCATCCAGTGCTGGCAGCCTATGGTTGCGAGTGACAGGTGTGTTTTGATGGGTGGGGGTGTGTCAGAACACAATAGCTCTGCGGGGAGGTCACTTTACTAAGATTGCATAGTTAGTACAGTGAGATCATAAGAAGCTCTTCAGTTGTTTTTTTTTGTTGTGTACCAGGCTTTACTCTATTCGAAGGAAAAAAAAGTTTTACCTTTAGTTACAATTTAGTCTTACACAGACATTTAACACAATACAAACGCACATAAGCTCCATGCACACTGGCTTACAAATCATTGCTTCTACAGGAGTTTTGTGTTCTGCCTGTAGAAGCAACTCAATGTTATCCTATCTGTCCATGTACGTTAGGACGATTACAGGCATATTTTGAGATCAATGTTAAGAGGCAGGAAAATAAAACTTTCTGATTGGAGCTTTCTTGCAGAAAAAACACAAAACTCTCCTAAACTCTATATGAGCATTTTTTTTTCTGCCAAGGTAAATTTCATTTTATTAAACCCAATGTGCATGAAGCCTAACAGACATGATAATTCTCTAAAGAGCCTGTACATAGTATTCAATGGCAACCTATCAGAATTGGGTTTGTTCCGGCAAAAGAGCAGATAAACCAATGAGAACAAATTTCCCAGTGGCTGCTTTAGCAGACCAAAAACTATTTTTTTGCTTTGTGCCATGCAAGAAAATAGGCATTGGTATTATTTTACCATCTGTTCAGTAGGTGAGTGCTAATGCCAAAATGTGTCTGTCTAGGCTGATTATTAAGTTTCCACTTCATGAAATTGCGTAACTATTAAAGTGATTTTTTTTAAGTTTGTCTCGTTTGGCAAGTTATGGATGCCTGTTTCTACCATATTGTTCCATAAAAAACAGAGACCCCTATGTATGTCTATTGTAATTGTATACAAAAGCCTTTCTGTGTGCTTGGGTGCCCAGTGAAGCTTGAACCTCCTTCTATTTACTGTATGGTCACTGTCAGTTCAATGAACTGCCTCCTTGTTCTCCACTATTGTCCACCACTCGCTTAAACATTTGTCACTGAAGTGGCTCTCAAGACAAATAAACTGTCACCCAGAATGCAGAGTATGCAAGTAGGAATAAAAAAAGAGGGGTTAAGAGACATTAGATAATTTTACATTAAGTTAAACAGACCAATGACTAGGCATCGTCAATGGGGTTGGCACGAAATCCATACGATATACAAGAGACCAGCCAATAAATGTTAATTGCTATTAAACTTGCTTTGCCACAGCTCTTGTTCTGTTTACAAAAAAAACCACACACACATGCTGATTTTGTTGGTAGCAACGAGTGAGGTACCAAACAAATAACAATTTTGGTATACTTTAGAGAAAGTGATGCTACATATTGGAAAAGAAGTCACTTAAAAAAGATTACACGGAGCATTAGCTAACAAAAACATACTTTGAAAATCCCATCCAGATCTCATAACCACTTGGTATAGATTTCTCTTTCTTTCAGGGGAGTGGAGGCATTCACCCTATGCCCCCCCCCCTCTCCCCCCACTGCAGGACTCTGTTGATTTATGCTAGGCAGATGCTTTTGACAGGAGCCTGTAGAATCAAGTGTTGCGTTTATTGTAGTAGTTAATTATCAATCCAGCTGCCAGCATGGTCCCCTTTCTGCTGCTAATGTCTTTTTAACTTCTGAAGTAGGAGGGACATAGCTAAAGTCGCTTTTAAACAAAAGGGTACATTTTCCCAATGATAACTCTTAGCCTGTGTATGTCATCAACCCCTGATGTCACCCTGAAAAAGTGTCCAAAACTGATGGCGCTATGTAAATCCCAGATTATAAAAGTAATAATAATTGCTAACCCAAACTTTTAGCGCTACATAAATCTGACATTATAAAAATAATAATAATTACTAGCATAAACTGTTGGCGCTATATAAATTCGGTGTTAAAAAAATAATTACTAGCCTAAATTGTTAGCGCTATATAAATCTGGTATGATAATAGTAATTACTTGCCCAAACTTTTAGCACTGAATTAATCCGATATTATAATAAATAATTAAAAGTCCCAAACTGCGCTATATAAACCCTGTATAATAATAACTAGCCCAAACTGTTAGCGCTAAATTAATCTGGTATTGTAATAAATAATTAATAGCCCACACTGTTAGCGCTATATAAATCCTGTATGATAATAAAAATTACTAGACCAGACTGTTAGCGCTGAATTATCCGTTATTATAATGAGAATGAATTACTATCCCAAACTGCTAGCGCTATATAAATCCTGTATGATAATAATAATTATTAACCCAAACTGTTAGCAATGAATTAATCCGATATTATGAGATTTAATTAATAGCCCAAACTATTAGCGCTATATAAATCCTGTATAATAATAACTGGCCCAAACTGTTAGTGATATATAAATCCTGTATAATAATGATTACTGGCCCAAACTGCTAGCGTTATATAAATCCTGTATAATAATGATCACTGGCCCAAACTTAGCAATATACAAATCCTGTATAATGAATACTCACCCAAACTTAGCGATATATAAATCCTGTATAATAATGATTACTTTTTTAAACTGCTAGCGTTATATAAATCCTGTATAATAATGAATACTGGCCCAAACTATTAGCGTTATATAAATCCTGTATAAAGATTACTGGTCCAAACTTAGCAATATATAAATCTAGAATGACAATAATAATTACTAGCCCAAACTGTTAGTTTGGAAACAATCCAGTATTGTAAGCTCTAATGAGCAGGGCCCTCTGATTCCTCCTGTCTTAAATTGTATTGTAACTGTACTGTCCACTCTCATGTTGAAAAGTAGGGGTCGATACGATATCAATTGTTCAGCCATCTTCAGGCCTATATCAGGTGCCAATATTTTGTACATTTAACGTTTTTATTTTTACAATTTCCTTTTAATTTTTTTGTATCACTTTTATTGCTGTCACAAGGAATGTAACATCTTTGTGACAGTAATAGGAAGTGAAAGGCACTCTTTATGGAGAGATCTGGGGTCTATAAGACCCCAAACCCCTCCTCTGCACTTGAAAGTGCAACAACTTGAAGCAATATCGGTAATAACGGTACGTTTCTAGCCAATACCGATACTTTGAAAAATTAGAATATTGGCCCCCCGATAATTAGCCGCTCCGATAATCGGTCAACCCCTATTTGCTGTGCAAACTGTTAGCTCTGAAAAAATCCTGTATGATAATAATAATTACTAGTCCAAACTGTTAGCACTGAATACATTTGGCATTATAATAAAAAAAATAATATCTACTGGCCCAAACTGTAAGCTCTGTATAAATCGGTATTATATTAATAATAATTAGCCAAAACTGTAAGCTCTATATAAATCAGTATTATATTAATAATTGTTAGCCCAAACTGTAGGCTCTATATAAATCAGTATTATAGTAATAATTATTAGCCCAAACTGTTGCCGCTATTTAAATCTGGTATTATAATAATACAGTAACTAGCCCAAATTGTTGAAGCTATATAAATTCTGTATAATAATCACTAACCAAAACTATTGGCACAATGTAAATCCTGTATTATAATAATAATTACTGGCCCAAGCTGTTGGTGCTAAATCCTTTACAGTAAACCTTGGTTTGCGAGCATAATTCATTCCAGAAACATGCTTGTAATCCAAAGCACTTGTATATCAAAGCATTTTTTTACAGGGTATAAAAAGACATGAGAGGCACCTCTAAGTGTAGCAATAAGTTTCTAAATGTCGTACCTTCATTAAATGTAACCATATTGCTAAAATTAGAGGCTACTCTTGTTTTTTCTACTCAGTTGTGACATGACGCTACTCTTATATCAAGACATCGCTTATATATCAAGGCAAAATGTATTAAAACATTTTTCTTGTCTTGCAAAACGCTCTCAAACCAAGGTTTTACTGTATTATAATAATAATAGAGTCTGAAAAAAAATGATGAATTATTAATTAAAAATCTGCCATTCACAAATTCAGACAGTCTGAAGATGATTGCTTGTAGGCCAGGGTTTACATCTATTCATGTCCGCTGTTTTGTCCATTTTTTAACATGTGTTGTAGTGCATTTTCATTATTCTATTGAGAATAACAGCACATAAAAATGTGCATAAAACACAAACATACCTCATTTTTCAAAACTGCACCACACCGCATAGATCTGAACAGCCTGCTTCTCGTGAAGCCTGCGTTGTTTTTGTGTTAAAACGCAGAAATGTGAACAGGGCCCTAGGCTGTGACTGTGAACGAAGCTCTAACTCTTATTAAATAAAGATATACAGTCAAGCCTAGAGAAATTTGTAAAAAATGATGTTGCCCATAGCAACTAGTATCCTAGCCCCCCTGGTAGGTTAAAGAAACACAAACCCATTCTGGCTGCTAATGGCAACGGCTCTATTTTCAGTTTTTATAAATAAGCGTGTAGTCAGTAAAATAAATAAAACGATTAAAAGTCAAACACGATAAAGAACTACAGTCCACATAAACTATATGTTGACGTGCATCCTTGTGCTATTGTTAGCCTGCCATCAGTTCAGCTCTGCAGTACTTATTATAGGTCTGATGGCTTTTGCAAGACAAGCGTTACAACCAAGTTAAATAAACATTAGCTAAGGAGGATAAATAAACGTTCCTGTGTGCCTAACTTGGCGCAGGAGAAGTTAAAATCCCCGGACGACGGGGCTCTCCCACTCTCTTTTGTCCTCGGTGTTTGAAAGATCTTCAAATGCCCAAGTTTATTCCTACAGCAAACATTTCTATTTACAAGGTCAAGTGTATCAGCACTCGACACAGCTTAAGAGCGTAATTATTTATCTAAGGGCGTTTGAGAGTAGATCAGTAGCGTTGGCAGTCAACCAGCCCCCCCCCCCTTTCTGCTCCCCTCCAAAACAAACTAGTTTAACAATATTACAACTTCTAATTGTTCACTCATCTGTTTACCTGGTTTTAGGGATGACTTAATGGCAGCAATGAGTGATGCTGTCTGCCTTACAAACACTGCTTAGTAAATGCATCACTTTTTATTAAACAAGAGGAGCTGGCTGCAAAAAAAGACAACAAAATACACCAACAAAAAAAAATCTTTTAAAAATATTTACTAAGGAACACTGCAAAAATACATCCAATTTCATGTGTTTTCAAATATTCCTGTTATCCCATTTATAAAAATACAAAAGCGTAAGGCAGTCACTTAAAAAAAAAAAAAACTTTTTTTATACATTTCTACAAAGTCCATAAAATTCTCTGCAAAAATAGTTTTCACTTCAGCATATCTATAAAATATAAACTGTACATTTGAAAGGAAAAAAAAAAAAAAAAACATGTCAATGAACGTATTTTTCTGTACCTTTTATGTCGAAAACAATACCTTTGTTTACAAACGCATAGAATTCACCTCTATATTTTAAATAAATTATTCATGGAATACAATTTATATATAAAAAAAATATGTACAGATATAGAGCCGCAACTTATTACAATTTAAATACACTATTTATAAGTCCTAGCTAAGTAGATCACATTGACACTTCCAGTACCAGTATTAAAAAGTCTCTGAATAGGTTATTTACACTTTAAGTCATTAAAAAAAAGTGTCTTAGGGCTCATGCACACGGCGCAAAAAAAAAAAACGCAGCTTTTTGAGGCACTTTTCTTTTTAGGCTTCTGAATGCAGCTCTGCTACAGCCAATGTGTCCATGCACATCTGTATGCTAGAGCAGCATTCAGATTTTTTTTACACTTCAGAATGCAGCTCTAGTACAGCCAATGTATTCATGTGCATTATGTTATTTAGATCTGTATCCTGGAGAAGCATTCAGAGGTGTAAAAAAATATTTAAAAAAATGGAGGAGCGTATCACCACAACATGTACATGCATTAAGGGATTTTAGTATCTAGAATAATAGATTATTAAAGATGCCTATTCTAGACACTAAAGCATGTGCGCTTTTAAACGCTCTGTCTGCATAAACATAAGTACCTTATAACATGCGGTTTTTTTTTGCTGGATATTTCTACCAGCCTCTGGCAACAAGATCCAGCGTATGTAGAGTATTTAATGATGCCCGTGTGCATGTGCCCCTCTGGTGGCAGTGCAGAGCTTTTGTGGCAGGTTGCATTGCTTAACTGTAGAACAGCAATTGTAGGGGTGTCGTGTAAATTCACCCCATGCCCACAATCTATAAGGCAAAAAGAGCAGCATCTATGCTGTAGTTACATAGTACATAGCTTTATAGCCATTCATTTATTGTATCATACTGCTTCTGGTTTAAACACAAATATCTAAACTGCTTGCAAGTTTGGCACATGCAAACTTTTTTGAATGATTTACCCTAACGTGTGCTTATTATTATTAATATTCAGCTCTAGTAAGGCAGTTAGTTTGATGGCACCTGATATCAACCTGTCACCATCATGTAATAAAATATAAAAGCAGCTTTTTACTTTTAAGTAGATCTAAAGCCCCATTTTGGTAAACAGGCTCTCCTATCTAAGGCAGGAGATATTTGTTAAGGATTCCACCACCTTCAGCCAACTTGCTGGTAGATGGTGAGTACTAGAGTTGACAAACAAATGGAATGGTGGAGTTGCATAGTTTGCCCTAAAGGGACCAGTGCTGCATAATACGCATCGATGCCAAGAATTCCCACAACCCTGGAACTCCCTGTCTGTTCTGTATATAGGTTACCTGTTAATACAAGCTGGGACAGCTGATGATTAGAAGGTTTAATACTAAGGGCGGGGGAAAGGGTGACAGGATCTTCAGCATGGAAAAAGGGGTATTGTATGTCAAGACTAGAGGGGGAGTAAAGCAATTCTAATGACCCCCATAAACCGCCTCACATTTTATATTCTAAGGCACAGCTAAGACGTGGACTAAGACAGTTGGTGATACTCGGGTAACAAGGCAAGAGCATCACCAGTTATGCAGAATAGTATGCAAGAACCCCCTATCATTGTCTATACCCACTGACAAGAACCCCCTATCAATGGCTATACCCACTGACAAGAACCCCCTACCATTGGCTATATCCACTGACAATAACCCCCTATCATTGGCTATACCCACTGACAAGAACCCCCTACCATTGGCTTTACCCACTGACAAGAACCCCCTACCATTGGCTTTACCCACTGACAAGAACCCCCTATCATTGGCTATACCCATTGACAAGAACCCCCTATCATTGGCTATACCCACTGACAAGAACCACCTATCATTGGCTATACCCACTGACAAGAACCACCTATCATTGGCTATACCCACTGACAAGAACTACCTATCATTAGCTATACCCACTGACAAGAACCCCATATCAATGGCTTTACCCACTGACAAGAACCCCCTATCATTGGCTATACCCACTGACAAGAACCCCATATCGATGGCTATACCCACTGACAAGAACCCCCTATCATTGGCTATACCCACTGACAAGAACCCCCTATCATTGGCTATACCCACTGACATGACAAGAACCCCCTATCATTGGCTTTACCCACTGACAAGAACCCCCTATCATTGGCTATACCCACTGACAAGAACCCCCTATCATTGGCTATACCCACTGACAAGAACAACCTATCATTGGCTATACCCACTGACAAGAACCCCCTTTAATTTGTTATATCCACTGACAATCAACGTATTGCTGTCTATGTGCCTGTTAGGTAGGTTCACCCTCTCTACTTGTCTGCTGATGACTGCTGTCACCAAGAGAATTATAAAATCCAAACAGTTGAAATAAGGATAGAGGTGTCCATACTCCTTTCAATCCATCAAAACAATCTTCTTCTGGATCCACCAACAATTATGTAGTACAAAAGCCATTCCAAATACACATTGGGTTTGATTTACTAACACTGGAGAGTAGAGTGCAAAATCTGGTGCAGGTCTACATGGTAGCCAATCAGCTTCTATCTTTAGCTTGCTCTATTAAGCTTTTTTGAAAATAAAACTGGAAGCTGATTGGCTACCATGCACAGCTGCACCAGATTTTGCACTCTCCAGTTTTAGTAAATCTACCCTATTAAGAGGCTTCTTTTGGTAGGGCTTCTAGTCCATAGTTTGACAGATCTAAAAGAGATTGGACAGAAATTGCCCATCCAGATGTCAAGGTGTATGGCCACCCTAAAGCTTACCACACGTTACAATCTGACTATACAATTCCCTTTAGCTGTACCACCAACTATGTAAGGCAAGGGCCTGTCCTATTGGGTAGATCCTTATATTTAAGTTTTGGTAAATCTAAAGTTGGTTGTACAAAGATTGTAGAGGCAGACTGAAATGCGTATGGCGACTCTGCCTTTAATAGGGAAACCTGTTCCAGTGACAACTAAGAGGAGAGTTCCCCTACGTCTTTTTGGGGCAAGTGGTAAAGGGAACTTTCCCCAATGTAACACACAGCATAAAATACATTTACAGGGATTTTCACCTTTCCTGAGTCCTTCCTGGATATATTCTAAAGTGGACCATACACTATACAATCTCCTTTAGCTTTGCCAAAACTGAATAATAAAAGGACCTATCTATTGAGACAGGCTGTACAATTTATGCCTATAAAGTCCTGCCCTTGAGGGGAAACTTTGCATTTTGTATTCAGACAGGCAGGCCTTTGCACTACACGGTTGTTGGTAGGTGATTATACAATCTGACTGCATACAGTACGGCCAGCCTAAGGGTCACCAAACACATTCCAATCCGACTGTACAAATTTCAAACAATTTTAGATTTCCCAAAACTATGTAGTAGGAGGACCTATCTTAACAATCTACTTGGTTTGTCTTCAGACAAGCAGGCCCTTTTACTACATAGTTGTTGGTAGATCTAAAGCAGATTGTATGATTCGATTACTTTGTGTATGACAGTCTAGAGGTCACCAAACACATTGCAATCTGATTGTATGATCAATTTTGGATTTACCAAAACAATGTAGTTAGTAGGGGGACCTCTCTGAATCTATTCTATTTGCGTTCAGACAAGCAGGCCCTTGCACTACACAGCTAGGGGTGATTTACTAAAACCGGAGCGTGTAAAATTTGGTGCAGCTCTGCATAGAAACCAACCAATCAGCTTCCAGTTTTTTTTTCTCAAAGCTTATATGAAGAAGCTGATTGGCTACCATGCACAGCACGATCAGATGACTTAGTGTATGACAGACAGCACAAGGGTCACCAAACACATTGCAATAGTAGGACCTATCTGGTTTTACAAGCAGACCCCTGCACTATGTAGTTGTTGGTAGATCTATAGATTATATGATCAGGTGACTTTTCGTATGACAACCAGGGATCACCATACACATTGCAATCTGACTGTACAATCAATTTTAGATGTATCATAACTATATCGTAGAACCTACCCATTTGGTATGACAAGAAGACCCTTGCACTACATAGTCACTGGCAGATCTAAAGGAGATTTTTATGATCAGATGACTTAGTGTATGACAACCCAAGGGTCACCAAACATATTGCAATCTGACCATACAATCAAATTTTAGACTATGTAGTAGGATCAATTTGGTTTGTCCTCAGACAAGCAGACTCTTGAACTACCGGTACATCATTGTTGACAGATCTAAAGGTTATCCGATCAAATGACTTAGTGCAGGACAACCCAAGGGTCACCAAACACTGCGATCTGACTGCACAACCAATTTTGGATTTACCACAATGTAGTAGGACCTATCTATTTGGGTTGACCGGCAGGTTCTTGCATAAATGTTGGCAGATCTAAAGGAAATGATACAATCAGATGACTTAGTGTAGGACAACCCAAGGGTCACCAAACACAATGCAAGTTGACTGTACAACCAATTTTAGATTTACCACAACTATGTAGTAGGACCTATCTATTCGGGGTGATAGGCAGGTTCTTGGAGTACATAATTGTTGGCAGATCTAACGGAGATCATACGATCAGATGACTTACTGTAGGACAACCCAAGGGTCACCAAACACAATGCAACTTGACTGTACAACCAATTTTAGATTTACCACAACTATGTAGTAGGACCTATCTATTTGAGGTGACAGGAAGACCCATAGTCATTGGCAGATGTAAAGGAGATAGTACAATCAGACTACATAGCGTATGCCCAGCCTTAAAGGGCACATGTCCTTGCTTCCTATGGCGACATTTTTGTTTTCCTTCAGTTCCAAACGTGACAGCTGAAAGTCTCACGCTTTTGCCCCTGGATGGGGTTGACAGTAGAAGCGTTGGCCCATCAGATGTCCATGTCACCCCAGTAGAAGTAGCACCAGTGCCACGGAAGTCCCCAAGGTGAGCACGTTAGCGTACGACGTGGGCGATCCATTATTGGTGTCACCGGTGACAACCCGTTGTGTCTCTTCCTCTTCGTCGTACTCATCCTCGTATTCGTCGTAGTCCGAGTTGCCACTGCTGCCAGGCTCGGCCCCAAAGCACAGGCGGGCCATGTTCTCCTTGAGGGTCTCACAGATGGCTCTCTCTGGGCCATCACATACACAGTCATTGAGCAGCAGAGCCTTAGGTACCTGCATCATGTCCTCGATCACCCCTCGGCACTCGTCCGTACATCGCATCCCATTGAAGAGCCGACCACACTTGCTCAAATAGCGGTTGACAGAGGCTTGGCAGCGGCGGTCCCCATCGCACAGTCTGCGGGCTTCCGTGCAGCCCATGATGGCCCCGCCTCCCGCCGCCGAGGCCCCGCCCCCAACTCTTCCTCCGCTGGTCCAGGGCATGCAGGGCTCGATGGCCCGCTTGGCGGCTTTGCATTGCTCGTCTACGGCACAGTCACAGTCCTCCAGGGCCGGCCCCCCCTTCGTGTAGTTCAGTTGGATGAGGGCGGAGATGCAATGACTGGGGCAGCGGTGACGGGACGATTCTCCCGGGCGGGATAGGACAGAAGAACAAGCCTCGGTGTATTGGTTGTAGGCATAGTGACACTGAGGCTCCCGCTGGCACTGCAAGATGGCATGCCAACAAATCAGGCCCCGGCTTAGAGCCACCCCCAACACCGAGCCCAGCAACAACAGCAACGTGCACCGGGCCGCCATCCCCGCCCGACTATGAGCAGCTACAATGCATTGTAATGGCAGTCCTCATCCTTCACCATGGCAAAGTCAGCGCCTCTTCTCCCGGGACACGGCGTGTTCTCATCACCTTCTCCTCATTACAGCCCGGGAACTAAGAGATGTGCGGGCGGTGTGTGAGAGCGGTGTGTGAGCGGCTCTTCTCTACTCCGGGCTGCCGGGGCTCGCTGCTTTTCTCCTCATCTCCTCGCCCCCTAGCCCAGCCCCTTTCCCGGATCCCCCGACTCCCATTGGTCTACACGCTTGTTGTTGAAACTTTTGTGTGTGTGTGGAGGAGATCCTTGGGAGGGGGATGGTGATGGATGGATGGGGAGTAATGGGGGGGAGGTGGTGAGAAGCAAATGCTTTAGGATGACACAAAGCCCACCCCCTTTCCCCAGCTACTCCTCATCATCACACTATAGTATACTACACGTCCCTCTAAAATGTACTACACGTCCCTCTATAATGTACTACACGTCCTACTATAATGTACTACACGTCCCTCTATAATGTACTACACGTCCTACTATAATGTACTACACGTCCTACTATAATGTACTACACGTCCTACTATAAT
Organism: Rana kukunoris; assembly: GCA_029574335.1. Lineage (NCBI taxonomy): Eukaryota > Metazoa > Chordata > Amphibia > Anura > Ranidae > Rana > Rana kukunoris. The sequence continues at coordinate 289,473,869 of CM056049.1, forward strand.
GTACTACACGTCCCTCTATAATGTACTACACGTCCTACTATAATGTACTACACGTCCCTCTATAATGTACTACACGTCCCTCTATAATGTACAACACGTCCTACTATAATGTACTACACGTCCTACTATAATGTACTACGTCCTATAATGTACTACACGTCCCACTATAATGTACTACACGTCCCTCTATAATGTACTACACGTCCTACTATAATGTACTACACGTCCTACTATAATGTACTACACGTCCTACTATAATGTACTACACGTCCTACTATAATGTACTACACGTCCCTCTATAATGTACTACACGTCCTACTATAATGTACAACACGTCCTACTATAATGTACTACACGTCCTACAATAATGTACTACACGTCCTACTATAATGTACTACACGTCCTACTATAATGTACTACACATCCTACTATAATGTACTACACGTCCTACTATAATGTACTACACGTCCCTCTATAATGTACTACACGTCCTACTATAATGTACTACACGTCCCTCTATAATGTACTACACGTCCTACTATAATGTACTACACGTCCCTCTATAATGTACTACACGTCCCTCTATAATGTACAACACGTCCTACTATAATGTACTACACGTCCTACTATAATGTACTACACGTCCTACTATAATGTACTACACGTCCCTCTATAATGTACTACACGTCCTACTATAATGTACAACACGTCCTACTATAATGTACTACACGTCCTACCATAATGTACTACACGTCCTACTATAATGTACTACACGTCCTACTATAATGTACTACACGTCCTACTATAATGTACTACACGTCCTACTATAATGTACTACACGTCCTACTATAATGTACTACACGTCCTACTATAATGTACTACACGTCCCTCTATAATGTACTACACGTCCTACTATAATGTACTACACGTCCTACTATAATGTACTACACGTCCTACTATAATGTACTACACGTCCCTCTATAATGTACTACACGTCCTACTATAATGTACTACACGTCCTACTATAATGTACTACACGTCCTACTATAATTTACTACACATCCCTCTATAATGTACTACACATCCCTCTATAATGTACTACACATCCTACTATAATGTACTACACGTCCTACTATAATGTACTACACATCCCTCTATAATGTACTACACGTCCTACTATAATGTACTACACGTCCCTCTATAATGTACTACACGTCCTACTATAATGTACTACACGTCCCTCTATAATGTACTACACGTCCCTCTATAATGTACTACACGTCCTACTATAATGTACTACACACTATAATGTACTACACGTCCCTCTATAATGTACTACACGTCCTACTATAATGTACTACACGTCCTCTATAATGTACTACTATAATGTACTACACGTCCTACTATAATGTACTACACGTCCTACTATAATGTACTACACGTCCTACTATAATGTACTACACTACTATAATGTACTACACCTACTATAATGTACTACACGTCCCTCTATAATGTCCTACTATAATGTACTACACCTACTATAATGTACTACGTCCCTCTATAATGTCCTACTATAATGTACTACACGTCCTACTATAATGTACTACACGTCCTACTACTACACTATAATGTACTACACTATAATGTACTACACGTCCTACTATAATGTACTACACGTCCTACTATAATGTACTACACTACTACACCCTCTATAATGTACTACACTATAATGTCCTACTATAATGTACAACACGTCCTACTATAATGTACTACACGTCCTACTATAATGTACTACACGTCCCTCTATAATGTACTACACGTCCTACTATAATGTACTACACGTCCTCTATAATGTACTACTATAATGTACTACACGTCCTACTATAATGTACTACACGTCCCTCTATAATGTACTACGTCCACTATAATGTACTACACGTCCTCTATAATGTACTACACGTCCTACTATAATGTACTACACGTCCTCTATAATGTACTACACCCTCTATAATGTACTACACGTCCTACTATAATGTACTACACGTCCTACCATAATGTACTACACGTCCTACTATAATTTACTACACATCCCTCTATAATGTACTACACATCCCTCTATAATGTACTACACATCCTACTATAATGTACTACACGTCCTACTATAATGTACTACACATCCCTCTATAATGTACTACACATCCCTCTATAATGTACTACACGTCCTCTATAATGTACTACACGTCCACTATAATACTACACTCCCTCTATAATGTACTACACATCCTACTATAATGTACTACACCCTCTATAATGTACTACACACATGTACTACACATCCCTCTATAATGTACTACACATCCCTCTATAATGTACTACACATCCTACTATAATGTACTACACATCCCTCTATAATGTACTACACATCCCTCTATAATGTACTACACATCCTACTATAATGTACTACACATCCCTCTATAATGTACTACACATCCTACTATAATGTACTACACGTGCCTCTATAATGTACTACACATCCCTCTATAATGTACTACACATCCTACTATAATGTACTACACGTGCCTCTATAATGTACTACACATCCCTCTATAATGTACTACACATCCCACTATAATGTACTACACATCCCTCTATAATGTACTACGCATCCCTCTATAATGTACTACACATCCTACTATAATGTACTACACGTGCCTCTATAATGTACTACACATCCCTCTATAATGTACTACACATCCCTCTATAATGTACTACACTTCCTACTATAATGTACTACACGTGCCTCTATAATGTACTACACATCCCTCTATAATGTACTACACATCCCTCTATAATGTACTACACGTCCTACTATAATGTACTACACGTGCCTCTATAATGTACTACACATCCCTCTATAATGTACTACACGTCCTACTATAATGTACTACACATCCCTCTCTATAATGTACTACACATCCCTCTATAATGTACTACACATCCCTCTATAATGTACTACACGTCCTACTATAATGTACTACACATCCCTCTATAATGTACTACACATCCCTCTATAATATACTACACGTCCTACTATAATGTACTACACGTCCTACCATAATGTATTAAACATCCCACTATAATGTACTACACGTCCTACCATAATGTATTAAACATCCCACTATAATGTACTACACGTGTCTCTATAATGTACTACACGTCCTACTATAATGTACTACACATCCCTCTCTATAATGTACTACACATCCTACTATAATGTACTACATGTCCTACTATAATGTACTACACGTCCTACTATAATGTACAACACGTCCTACTATAATGTACTACACGTCCTACCATAATGTACTACACGTCCTACTATAATGTACTACACGTCCCTCTATAATGTACTACACGTCCTACTATAATGTACTACACGTCCTACCATAATGTACTACACGTCCTACTATAATTTACTACACATCCCTCTATAATGTACTACACATCCTACTATAATGTACTACACGTGCCTCTATAATGTACTACACATCCCTCTATAATGTACTACACATCCCACTATAATATACTACATGTCCCTCTATAATGTACTACACGTCCTACTATAATGTACTACACATCCCTCTATAATGTACTACATGTCCTACTATAATATACTACACATCCCACTATACTTTACTACACGTCCCACCATAATGTACTACACATCCCACTATAATATACTACACGTCCCTCGATAATGTACTACACGTCCGACTATAATATACTACACATCCCACTATAATGTACTACGCGTCCCACCATAATGTACTACACATCCCACTATAATCTACTACACGTCCTACTATAGGACACTACACATCCTACTAGAAATGTACTACACATCCCTCTATAATGTACTACAAATCCCTCTATAATATACTATACATCCCACCATAATGTACTACACATCCCACTATAATCTACTACACGTCCTACTATAATACACTACACGTCCTACTATAATGTACTACACATCCCTCTATAATGTACTACACATCCCTCTATAATATACTACACGTCCTACTATAATGTACTACACGTCCCACCATAATGTACTACACATCCCTCTATAATGTACTACACATCCTACTATAATGTACTACACGTCCCACTATGGGACGTGTAGTATATTTTAGAGGCACGTGTAGTACATTATGGTAGGACGTGTAGTACATTATAGAGGCATGTGTAGTACATTATAGTAGGACGTGTAGTACATTATAGAGGGACGTGTAGTACATTATAGTAGGACGTGTAGTACATTATGGTAGGACGTGTAGTACATTATAGAGGCACGTGTAGTTCATTATAGTAGGACATGTAGTACATTATAGTAGGATGTGTAGTACATTATAGAGGGATGTGTAGTACATTATAGTAGGACGTGTAGTACATTATAGAGGCATGTGTAGTACATTATAGTAGGACATGTAGTACATTATAGTAGGACGTGTAGTACATTATAGAGGGACGTGTAGTACATTATAGTAGGACGTGTAGTACATTATGGTAGGACGAGTAGTACATTATAGAGGCACGTGTAGTACATTATAGTAGGACATGTAGTACATTATAGTAGGACATGTAGTACATTATAGAGGGACGTGTAGTACTATATATAGAGGCACGTGTAGTACATTATAGAGGCACGTGTAGTACATTATAGTAGAACGTGTAGTATATTATAGTGCAGCCATTCTCAACCAGGGTTCCGTGGAACCCTAGGGTTCCTCCAGAGGTGGCTAGGGGTTCCTTGAGCTGTGGCCAATTTACGTCCTGTTTGATGGTGCCTACATAGTTCAGTACATAATGCACTACACATCCCACCATGGATCTACATATACTGTCATAATGCACTACACATCCCACTATGGATCTACATATACTGTCATAATGCACTACACATCCCACTATGGATCTACATATACTGTCATAATGCACTACACATCCCACTATGGATCTACATATACTGTCATAATGCACTACACATCCCACTATGGATCTACATATACTGTCATAATGTACTACACATCCCACTGTTGTGGATATGGTAAAAATGGCCAAAGGAAGATGATGAAATGCTTATTTCATTGCGCAAACACATGCTCCACATGCTCTATATCTCATATATATATCCTATATACTTTATATGTTATTAATTGTTATCGGATTGATCATACATAGTCATAATTTGTAATGATTTTAAACAACCCTTGCAATCCTTGCTCACATGATGTTGCTATCAGATAAGTGTCACAAGGTCTGAAGGAAAAAGGGAAATCTGTCTGCAAAACAAGCTGGAATTAGATCGGCGAAAAAAGTCCCCATCTGGATATCGAACCGCAGAAAACCAGACATCAGACATCAGACAAACCAAATATATATATAGCATTGTTGCTTCATGCTTCGCACCATCCTAACACAAAATAGTTAATAGTTTACAAATTAGAACTTCACAAGACTAATATTACGTATTAATGAGCAGGTTGGATATTCATGAATATGCACGTCATTGACCATATTTAAGTTGAAATCGAAATAAAAAAAGGGGAAGTATTTCAAACTGCAGCTTTTGTCAGTGTGAAATTATTCTATGCATGCATGCAATTATTCACTTCAAATCAGATTTGGCCAGGAAGATATTTTATATATCTGTGATTCTGTACTTGCCAAATATGCTACAGAAATCTCCCTCCACAGAGCTTGGCTGCATCCATTTTAATTGTGGGCAGCTGAAGCTGCTGCTTGTTTACTTCTTGGATTTACACAGACAAAGGAGGCACACCTCCAGTTCGGCAGCCCTGCAAATCTCATTTGTCCTCTTATTTGTCCTCTTATGGCCCATTCCCCCTCCCTTCCTGGCAAACTCTCACAAGAGGGAGAGAGCTGTGCATGATGTCATAGGCCTAGGCTGATGACCAGACAAGAAACAGGAAGTGGGCTGTACAAGGTATTTGCTGGCAGAAAAAATGTTTTACTATCCAACGTTAAAATAACAAGGGCAGAAGATTTAATAGATGGAAAGTTGAAAAAATGATTGAAGTTCCACTTTGAGTACAGACGTTTTTGGTGAACAAGTGGTAAGACATACTCAAATTATCAAGTAAGGATTGTCTTTCTCATGTTCTACTAATGCTAGCGTGTGGATGAAGCCTGCCTTTTAGTTACACAAAGCCACATGTTTTCATTGTACACCATTACAACATTCTGACGACCAATGGCATCACCAGTTGATAAGGAGGTTGTCAGTTGCCTGCATATCATCCTTGTTTGACCCTCTCATGCCTCTTTTCTTCAGGTTTGGGTTAGTTAGCCTCATTGGCTAAGTGGTTAAGTGATGAGGGGGGAAAAAAACTGAGGGAGAAGTGGTCAGTACCAGTTAGCAAAATGTATTTGCTTTGAAAGAATAAATCACCTTTAGGCCTGGTTCACACTGGTGCGTTTTGACATGCGAATTGGCATGTTAAATCGCATGTCAGAATGGCGGTATTTGCCATAAATTGCCAGCAATGGCATCGTCCTAATTGGTGCAACGCCGCATCTGCCATCCCGCAGCCCAGTGTGAACCTGGGCTAAACGTTGGGTGTCCTACGTGTATTGATGTTGCTGCATTATGTAAATCTATCAGAATCATTTTTACATTTTAGAATGTTCGGAAATTTGGATATTATGAGGCACTCAGGACTTTTATGGTACCGAGGAACTCACAACTCTAGATACTTAAAATTTAAAGTCGTAACATTTATTGCACCAATATTTAAAACGTTTTTTAACATACATTTTTATCAAAAACACTAGACAATACACGAAAATATTAAAACACTAAAAACTATATTTCCACTTAAGAGGCTGGATATTTTAACATAGTATCCTCCAAACATGGGGATCTACATTGTATGATAATCCAGTCTTTCACTAGACATGTTTCGCGGGATAACCACTTCTTCAGGAGTTTAATCAGAAGCAGTGTGAATGTGTAGAAAAATAATAATAATGATAATACACAAAAAAGTGCAAATATCTATGCATATATGTATACATTTTAGAATGGGGTGCCTCAAGACTGTCCATAGTTTTGGAGGTGCCTCGAGATTGTCCATAATATTAAAGGGTACCTTGACTGAAAAAAGGTTGAAAAATACTGCTGTAGACTTGCAGAGCTCATGCTGTAGACCAGAGGCCAGAGGGCCGAATGTGGCCCTTTTCTTGCCTTTGCTTGGCCCTTGAGACACAATTCCTTCTATTGACAGCAAAATTGATGCACCATTCCTCCCACTAACACCAACAATGGGGCACTATTCCTTCCACTGACACCAACAATAGGGCATAATTTCTTCCTCAAACCAATAATGGTGCACTGTTCCTGTCACTAATACCAACAATGGGGCACTACTTATCCTCCTACTTACCACATTTTCTAAATCCCACTGACCACCAAGCCGAGACATTTTGGTTTACCATTGATGCTGGGTCATTTTCCACCTTCACTTGCCACAGTAGGGCAGCCCCTGAAGACTGAAAAGCAGTAAACTGGCCCTTTGTTTAGGAAGTTTTGGTAGGCCTACAGTAGACTCATCACTGCAACTTTGCTCTTGCTAGAGACTTGCCACGCAAATTTGCTACAAATTTGGAAAAGTGTCAACCAAGCACTTGTGCTTCAAGTGCTCTGGAAGTGTACAACTTGCCAGTAAAAATGTGCAGCAAGTTAACAGACTTAAAATTCAACACTGCCACAAATTTGTTTCAAGTTATCCTTGTTATCTGGGATGACAAGGGCAATCACTTTGTGCACTAGTGCACACAGAACCTGTTGAAGCTCTGCATAGTAACCAATCAGCTTCCAGGTTTTATTGTCAAAGCTTAGGGCTCCAAAGTCACACGACTTTGGAATGCAACTTTGACACAACTTTGGATGAGTATGACTTGGATGTGACTTGTCTATCTGCAAAGTCGGACCCACTGTTGCATGTAAAACATTCAGGTAGGACTTTAATGCAACCTTTGAGGGTAACATTAAAGTCTATGGACCTCAAGTCGGACCAAAGTAGTGCATGAACTACTTTGAAGTCTCTGTTCCTTCAGAGCCATGCTGTAAACAGCAACTTCTGTGCGCATGAGTGGCAGTGATGTCATTGCGGCTTAGCCAATCAGATAGCCGAAGCCTGTGAACCCTGAAAGAAGACTGGATGAAGATGGAAGCACCTTCAGCGGTGACAGCTTGCCGCTGGAGGGCTTCATTTTCAGGTAAGTGTGTCATAATATATACACTAGCAAACTTCCTGGGGCCTTTTTTTTTTTGGATGCGGTTTACTTCTGCTTTAAGTTCCACATATAAGAATGGTTATTATCATTCCAAAAACATGCTGGTAGATTAATCAGATTCTGTTTAAATTGGCCCTAGTATATGAATGAATGTGTGTTAGGGACCTTAGGTTGTAAGCTCCTTGAGGGTAGGGACTGATGTGAATGTACAATGTATATGTAAAGATCTGTGTAAATTGACGGCGCTATATAAGTACCTGAAATAAAAAAAATAAAAAATACAATTGGAAAATATGAGGTACGACTTGTCATGCGACTTTGATGTCCAAAGGCACATCACAAGTGTTAACGGCTTGTAAAAGAACAAGCTGAAGTTAAAAGATGATAGGTTACTATGCATATTAGAATCTTATGTGCTCGTTTTAGTAAATCTCCCCTACTGTTTTCAATGGCGCCCCTTCACATCAAAGCAGCGCAGACCTATTGTGGAAAAAGTTCCTGTACTACTTTGGTGCGATTCCAGCAGGATTTACTCCCCATAGATAATGCAAATCACATAATCACACTGAAATTCGAATCAAAATCTGGTCGCAGCAGCGTGAATCTAGCCTAATGATGGGTACACATAGGATTTATTTTTTCTTAATTAAACACTAGACATGTGCATTCATTTTTGTTAGAATGCATTTTCGTCCAAAAATCAGGTATTTTCGTTATCATTTTAACAAACGATAACGAAAGCGCAGAAAACGAAAACCGAAAGATCTGACATAAAAAATGCTTTATTTTCGTTTTCGTTGCGATAACAATTCAATATAGAGAGATTCGACATGACGCTGACTGAATACAGTGAATAGCAATCTGTCTATCGAACCTGATATACACACACATACGGTACTTTTCGACATTATAGAGAAAAGATTTGACGCTATAGGGAAAAGATTCGGCGCTATAGGGAAAGATTCAACGCTATAGGGAAAAGATTTGACATTATAGAAATAATAGATTCGACATTACAGAGAATAGATTTCGATTTATGAGAAAATAGATTCGACATTATAGAGAATAGATTCAACATTATATAGAGAGAATAGATTCGACATCCACATTATAGAGAGATTATAGATTCTTACTAGTCATACAACATTAGAATTCTTGTAGGCGGATTATTCGACCGGAAATGTACGATTCGACGTAAAGTTTCGATGTTCCGTCGAATACTCTTCAACACCATTCGACAGAAACCAAGGATAATATCTGGATTTTCGGACAAAAGCTATTCCCCAACGAAAAAGGAAATAAATCAAAACGATTTTCGGGAGTAACTAAATAAATATATTTTCCGGACGAAAACGAAAAAAACGAAACAAAATATTCCAGTCTGCACATGTCTATTAAACACAGCGGGTTGATAAAAAAAAAACACATACACTGTGGCGATGCCGTGCTGAGCTATTGTGTTCTTACAAGAGAGCTGCCCCCACCAGAACACAGTGACCAGAGAGCAAACTCTGATCAGATGCTGGTTTTCCAGCATGTTTGTTGGGCGAGGAGCTGTACACACAGGCTGAAAGTAGGCTGGTAGCTGCTGAACGGATCGTTTTCTGCCAATCTTCGAGCTAGGTTCATTTTTCTGAATAAGATTTTTATTTTAGATTTGGATAGAGTGGAGAGGGATTAGAACACCTGTCTGGTTTTAATGCTGTCTGTGCCCCTGTTAGGTACATCCCACCTCCTCTCTATTTGTCTTGTTTACCGTTGAAAGTAAAGAATATCCCACATTTTGGGTTGTCCGCAGTAAAGTAATAGAGGGGAAATCTTCTAATGGGGACACTCATTCTGGTGACCTGGGTGTCCCCTAGGGATTTCATTAATTTGGAGGGATGTCCTCTCATTAACCGTTTGGCTATGCGACAGTGAGGGGAAATCACTGAAATGGGACAAAGAAGGTGAAAGAAAATCTGACAGGGGTTATAACCCTCCCTTACTCTATCCAAAATGAGACAAAAGTTTCACCCATAGTTCTACTTTATGTCCCCAAGTCCAGGTAGACCTACCATCTCAAATCTTAAAGCAGAACTATACTCCAGCAATGTGGAGCTCCCCACTAGCCACTGGCATCTATAGGCAGCCAGCTTCCAGGTCTCGATTGCCATCCGCTATCATTAGTAGGGCCAAGATGACGATATTCCCACACAAGGGAGGGAGTTCCGTCAGCATTGGCATTGCCAAATGTGTGCATTGGCCCGCTAGTGTCTTCTTCCCGCATCGGTAAACCACCTAGGAGAAGCGCTCTCCATGGGCGTTTCCCGTGAGGGTGAACTCCTGAGTCCATAGACACAGAAAGGCTCCTAGCGCCATTGGATTTGATTGACAGCAGTGGGAGCCAATGGCTGCGCTGCTATCAATCTATCCAATGAAGAGCCAAGACACCGACCAGAGAGGCTAAGGGGCAAGTCTCCTGCGTGGGAACAAACAGGCTCAGGTGAGTAAAACGGGGGGCTGGGGGAGTGCTCAGTGAGAGAACTTTTGTTCACCTTAATGCATAGGTAAAAAAAGATAATCGCACGAAAAATACCGCTTTTGAATCGATTGTACGATAACTGGATCAGAGCTTTCGGGAGCTGATCATGAAAGCAATATTATCCGATATCCATGCACAATTTTTTTTTTGTACGATGCCAGATCGTATGATTTTCAGTTAATCAGTACAGCTGTCTTCGAAAATGCAATACAACATTTGTGCAAGAATTTTCGTGACTTTAGTAAACTCTTCAGCTTCGATCTGAGATTATCATGCAAAAAAAAACAGATGACCATTTGTCTGATAATCTGATCGTGTGCACCGGGCATTAGCTGCCTTTAGTTTGTAGTGGTAACATTTGATACACTGTTAAACATTGCAGAGAAATGAGCTGACTGTTGCATTGTGCTACATAATTGTATATACAGATAAATATAGTTTAACCAGATAGAGCTTGTGCCATAGCATGCAGAAGAAAGCCATCCTCTCACTAGGTTACAATCCAAAAAATTGCTATACTACACTGTGAGAATAGATTCCATCGGGGTCAGGAGGAATGCCCGAGGCTATGAAATGTCTCAGCTCAGATGTACTGCATGTTTGGGATGTGAGAAAATGCTAGGATAGTTCAAGAATGAACAGGGCAGCCATCTAGGCTCCATAAAATCTATTAACTTGTAAGAAAAGGAAAAAGCTGTTTGAGTCAATGAGACTTACTGTCATGCTAATCCTGGCATATATTGAGTTAGTAGTTGATAGATTTAATGCATTTAAATGAGGATTTTTTTTCCATACCTATTGGCAGAGCTTAAAGAGGCTGTAAAGGTTTATTTATTTTTTATTTTTTAAATAACAAACATGTTATACTCACCTCCACTGTGCAGTTCCTTTTGCACAGAGTGGCCCAGATCCTCCTGTTCTGGGGTCCCAAAGTGGATTTGCCTTTCGTAAATAACCCCCAGGTCAGTGGATGTGATTGACAGCAGTACGAGCCAATGGCTGCGCTGCTATCAATCTATCCAATCTATCCAATCAACAGCCAGACTCCGTGAAGAAGAGGACGCCAGGGGGTGCGCACAGCAGGTGAACTGGCTCAGGTAAGTAAACAGGGGGGGCTGGGAGGGCCATCATTGCCAGGTGTTTTTTCATCTTAATGGGTAGGATGGGGTTGTAAAGGATTTTTTTTTTTTCAAATAAAAAACATGTCATACTTACCTTCTCTGTGTAATGGTTTTGCACAGAGCAGCCCCGGTCCTCTTCTGGGGTCCCCGCCAGTGCCAGTGTCCCATGTCAGTGCTACTAGCTCCTCCCCCATTTGTGCAGGATCAACCCCCCGAGCCAGGCTCTGTGTGTCCTTTGATACTTACACAACACGGCTTGGCATTGAACCTGCTTCCTCCTCACAGACTGTGATTGACAGCAGAATTAGTGATTTCCTCCTGCTGCCTCTATGGCCAGTGAGAAGAGAAAGCGGCTACTCTCGGGCACAGCACTGGATTGAGATAGCGCTCAGGTAAGTTTAACCACTTAAGGACCGCCTCCTGCACATATATACGTCGGCAGAATGGCACAGCTGGGCACATGCACGTACAGGTACGTCCTGTGCTAGTGCCCAGCCGTGGGTCGCGGTCGTGCGCACGCGTTCTAGCGACCCGGTCTGAAGCTCCGTGACCGGGACCGTGGGACCCGCGGACCCGATCGCCGCTGGAGTCACGCGATCGGTCCCCGGAGCTGAAGAACGGGGAGAGCCGTGTGTAAACATGGCTTCCCCGGTCTTCACTGTGGCAGCGTCATCGATCGTGTGATCCCTTTTATAGGGATACACAATCGATGACGTCACACCTACAGCCACACCCCCCTACAGTTGTAAATAGATATGTGCATTCCCGTTCGTATGAATGTTTTTTTCGTACGAAAATGTTCATTTTCGTACCCGCGGGATAATGTGTACATACGAAAACGGTAAAGCACCAAAATACGAAAAGGACGGGATAACGGATGAGCCGCATAACGAACGACCGCAAATACGAACGAACGATCCGACGGGAAAAAACGACAAAACGAAAATGGCAAAATAACGAAAATGAAATCTGTATCAAGAGGTTTGCATTGTGTATTTTGTTTGAATCCGTTTTGTGTTCGTTTTCAGTTGTATGTTCATTGTTCAATGACATCTATAACAAAAGAATTTCATTATGTATATTGAATGAATTCCTTTTTCTGTTTTCTGTGTATTCAAAATACTGAATGCAAATTTTTTGTTATAGGTGTCATATCAACATACGAAAATAACAAAAGAAACGTGTTCAAATGCAAATCTTTTGTTTATGTTTTTTTTAATGGCCAGAGAGTTAGGCTGGCCATACATGATACAATTTTCTGTGCAATTTTCTTTAGATTTACCTTCAACTATGTAGTGCAAGGGCCTGCCTGATTGCATACAATTGAAAGTGTTGTTTAGTTTGACCTCATATATGGTTTTTGGTAAATCTAAAAAAAAATTGTACAAGAAAATTGAACATGTATGGCCAGCCTCAGTGACTGAAAGCAGCTTCTCTTTTGTGCAGAATAGTGAGTACACTTGTACAGTAAAGCCTAATAAACTTTTCTGTGGATTTTCATCTGAAGGGAGATCAGTTGGCCAGACTTCTGAACCCAAAAATGGTTTTCTGATGCAGTTTAAAAACAAACGAATTTTCTGAGAACGATCGGAAAACTATCGTTTTTATGTTTGTTGTTAAAATAGTCTGACCAAGTGTATGGGGCTTAACAATAGTATTGTTAAGCCCCATACAGTTGGTCAGACTATTTTTTCTGTGCACATGTCTAGTTGTAAACACACTTCAGGTCACACATAACCCCTTAGCGCCCCCTGTGGTTAACTCCCAAACTGCAATTGTCATTTTCTCACTAAACAATTCATTTTAAATGCATTTTTTGCTGTGAAAATCACAATGGTCCCAAAAATGTGTCAAAATTGTCCGCCATAATGTCGCAGTCACGAAAAAAATTGTTGATCGCCGCCATTAGTAGTAAAAAAAAATGCAATAAAACTATCCCCTATTTTTTAAACGCTAGAAATTTTGCACAAACCAACCGATAAATGCTTATTGCGATTTTTTTACCAAAAATAGGTAGAAGAATACGTATCGGCCTAAACTGAGGAAAAAATTATATTTTTTTATATATATTTTTGGGGGATATTTATTTTAGCAAAAAGTAAAAAATATTGAATTTTTTTAAAATTGTCGCTCTATTTTTGTTTATAGCGCAAAAAATAAAAACCGCATAGGTGATCAAATACCACCAAAAGAAAGCTCTATTTGTGGAAAAAAAGGACGCCAATTTTGTTTGGGAGCCACATCGCACGACCGCGCAATTGTCTGTTAAAGCGACGCAGTGCCGAATCGCACAGTTAAAAAAAACATAGTGGGCCTCAATGCTAACAGGTTTCTGCCCAAAACGGGCCTCAATCATAGCGATGACATCAATGGACTGTACATATCCTGTGCAGAGAGCAGAGCTGTAGGAGGGTCCCAGCAGGCTCCACCTACTACAGGCTGCCTGCAGATAACTACAATGGGGCGGAGACAAGACCAGTCACCCTGCACAAGGAAAAAGAAGCAGCATGACTGGACTGGTCTTTATTACAGGAAGTGCTTTCACATTGGATCACTGCACAGATCTAGACAAATACACAAAGCATACAAAGATTCAATCAAGAATACACATGACTTGTATTTACATTATTTTTGCTTAAACTCAAGTTCAGATTTAAATTTTCCCTCTCTCACATTGCAAAGCTGCCAGTAGAATGTTCAGCATCCAACACACTTTTAGGTGATTTGGGTGGCTGCACCCACTAGTGTTCTGCTGTTCTGCTATGGTGTACATGGGACACATTACCAATGTTGCGGGCCGCTTGTGCAACTGCAATGCAGGCATCCAACCCACTTGCTGAAGATTCTAATAGCGTCTTTTTTTATACTCTGAAACACAAATTCTATCTATCTAGCTATCTATCTTTATTACAAACCAAATTATTGTTAAGAGACTCTATGATTTTGAACTGCAAACATCTTAAGCCGCGTACACATGACGAGAAAAATGCAATTTTTTAAATTGGTCGTTAAAAACGGTCGTGTGACAAGAAAAATGCCCATTAAAAATTTAGAACCTGCTCTAATTTTTCTTGTTGTTTTTCACATGAAAAACGGTCATGTGTACGCTTTAACGACCAGGAAAAAAAACGTGCATGCTCAGAAGCAAGTTATGAGACGGGAAATTAGCATAATCAGCCCAAAGTGTGGCGCCATTCGAATGGAACTTCCCCTTTATAGTGCCATCGTACGTGTTGTACGTCACCGCGCTTTGCTTGAGCATTTTTTATCACGATCGTGTGTAAGGCAGGCTTGAGAGAAATCACGTCAAGAAAAACGTTGTTTTATTCCATGACATGAAAAACGTTTGTGTGTATTTAGGTTTTACACTTCTACAGAACTGTAAAAATGACTTTATAAAAACGATTTACATTTCATATAGGATGATAAAACGTAGACCAACAATTTTTTCTGGTACCATCAGATCTTATACCAAACTGCCCTTGAAGCTCACTTGCAGGGTGGATATAGTGCTGCATAAAGCCTGGTTAATGTGGTTGTTGTGGCAGCGAGTGCAGGAAAATATTTGCTTTTTTTTCTAAGTAACGTGCAATGCCACATTAAAACATACAGCAAATCTGCCATTAACCACAAGAGGCAGCGGTGTCTACAGGCTGCCAGAAAAATCTCTTTTTTTTTTTCTTTCTTTTTTTTTTTTTTTTAAGCATAGCAAAGCACAGATGTATAATACAATATATAACATATTCAGTAGTCCTTTAACATTTTGTTGTTTTGTAAGTCTCTTTTTTAAGTACCTTCTGAATATTGGGTCATTTACCATATTTTCAGAATGTTATTTATTTTTGCTTACTACAGAGACTAAACATGCAGTAACTTTGTAACAAATAGGAGTAAACCCTGGTTCACACAACGAGATTATAGGACGAATGATCATCCTTAACAAATAGGAGTAAAGCCTGGTACACACAATGAGATTATCAGACGAATGATCATCCCTTTTTTTTTGTTGCATACTAGTCTCCATATCAAAAAAGAAGAGCTTACTAAAGTCCGAAAATTCTCGTATGGCCGAAATCTTTTTTATAAGTGATCAAATGTATTGTACTGCATTAGTATTGTATTTTTGGGCGAAAAGCTGTACTGATTAAATGAAACTCATACAATCTGGTGTCATATGAGAAAAATGTTCAAGTTTGTCTTTTCGGATAATTTCGGACGAAAGCTGTGTACTAATGACCAGATTATTGTAAGATCACTTTGAAAGCGGTATCTGATCGTGTGTACAGGCTTTAAAGGACAAAGCCACGACAACATTGTAAAGGTTAACCCCCCCTTCCCTAGACTACTGATCAGGGCAGCCATCACAAATTTTGGGGCCCCTTACACAGCTTTAGGCAGGGCCCCCTGGAGAAGAGGGACCGGAGGGGGGGGGTGCTGAAGAAAAAAAAAACAAGTGTAATTTTTTCTCTCCCGGCGGGGGGGGGGGGGGGGGGGGGGGTTGTTGGGGGGGCATGGGGACCATTGGCCAGCGCTTACAAGTGTAATGCAAAAAAAAATTAAAATGAGAAAAAAATATAAAAAATGGAGGGGGGCCCCGTCTGGTCCTTTAGGGGGGCCCTACCCGGGGCCTTTAAGGGGTCCTGAGGACCATTGGAGATAAAGGAAAAAAGAAAACAGGAGGGGGGCCGGTCGGGCCTTTAAGGGGCCTTGGGAACCATTGGGCCCCTTACAGGTGTAATGCAACAAATAAATAAATAAAAAATGAGAGGGGGGCATTCGGGCCTGTAAGGGGCCCTGGGGACCATGGGGCCCCTTGCAGGTGTAATGCAAAAAAACAAAAATGGAAGGGGGCCAGCCAGGCCCCTGGGGACCATCTGCCCCTTACAGGTGTAATGCCTGTACCCCCCTGATGGCGGCCCTGCTACTGATACTCACATGGCCAGCACTCCCTTCCACTCCTTCCTTCTTTTGCTGCTGGTGGCATTACCCAGTGCTTCTGGATTCATTTTAACCCCTTTGGCGCCAGCCATATGCAAATATGTGGCCTCTCGGCACCCGGTCCTCGGCGCCTAAGAATGCCCGTGCTCCCAGCACAGTTACCATCGATTAACCAAAAGTCTTTTTAAATATTTCGGACCATGTGACCACCACCCTTTTATCAATCCCCTGCAGCATTCAGGAGAAAAAAATACCTGTTACATTTGGAGTATGTAATTTACTCTATTTTTCAACTCTGGGGCTTGGTGATTGGCTAAATGCTATGCCATGGGGACAGAGAGACAATCAGTCCTAGAGATCCGAGTTGATACATGGTTATCTCAACTTATTTCCAAGGTTGAATGGGATGGACAGGGAGCAAAAGAAAGATAGGTGCTAGAGAGAAGGGAAATAAAGTGAACTTGTTGCTTTTTCTTGCATGGGAAAGCACAAGATCACATTAAAGGTTATGATTTATGAACCAGCAGCTTACTCATGCTACAAAAATCACTAGTGATTAATCAATAGTACATATTATACATTCATTATAAGTGATGGGTCAGATTGAACAAATAGCTTCATAGTGTAAGCTACATGAGTACCATGCGGTAGTAATTATTATTGCACAATGCTCCATTTGTGTGCAATTGTACATCATAATTGTGTAGTTTAGGGAGCCATTTGCTCCATTTGATTTGTGAATGTTTGCTTCTCTTTAAGAATAATTCCTAGCCATTTTGATATATTATTAAAGGGAGAAAAAAATGCTCTTGGATATATTTTTAGATTATGTTTAATTTTTTTAAAATATTTCTACATAATTAATATTTCACCTACTCAGTTTTAATACATAGTGCACCAGCTGTAACACTGGTATCTCAAACGATTACAGGCATACCCCGCTTTTAAGTACACAATAGGGGTTATTTACTAATGCTGGAAATCGCAATATAATTTCTGCATAGAAACCAATGAGCTTCTAACTCCAGCTTGTTCAATTACGCCTGGTAATAAAACCTGGAAGCTCATTGGTTTCTGTGCAGAAGTGAGCCTTATTTTGTGCTTTCCAGCTTTAGTAAATAAACACAATTATGTACTTAAAAGTGGGGTATGTCTGTATGGCATTTCTAAAGAAAGAGCACAGCTGTAGCTTTTTGCTTTCAGACTGTCTCTCCCTAACTAAAAGTCTGTATTGAGCTATACAGAGTTGAGAGAGACAACGGGGGAGGGAAATATATTTAAAACCCGGTTGACCACCCCCTCCTCCTCAAAGAACTCAACATCTTTGGTCTCCGTACCTTAAGCATTACTTACCATTCTACTTCCTCTACTTCTCTTCCTTTCTCTGTTGGGGTCCCCCAAGGTTCTGTTCTTAGACCTCTCCTATTTTCAATCTACACCTCCTCCCTGGGTCAGCTCATAGCCTCCCATGGCTTCCAACACCACCTTTATGCTGACAACACCCAAATCTATTTCTCTACCCCTCAGCTCACTCCTTCAGTCTCCTCACATATCACTAATTTACTATCAGATACAGTATATCAGTCTGGATGTCACACCACTTCCTCAGACTTAATCTATCCAAAACCGAACTTATAATTTTTCCTCCCCCACATGCTTCATCCCCTGATCTCCCTGTCGAAATCGATAACTATAAGTCTATCCCCGCCTGCCAAGGTCCTAGGTGTATTCTTGGACTTGGAACTCTCCTTTAAGCCCCACGTCCAATCACTGTCCAAATCTTGCTGCTCAACCTCCACAACATCTCCAAAATACTCCTCTTTCTAACTAATGACACAACAAAGCTCTTAATTCACTCCCTGGTCATCTCTCGCCTCGACTACTGCAACTCACTCCTCATTGGCTTACCTCTACATGTCTATCCCCCTTTCAATCCACCATGATTGCTGCTGCCAGACTCATCCACCTTACCAATCACTCTGTGTCTGGTACTCCTCTCTGTCAATCCCTCCACTGGCTCTTGCTAACCCAATGAATTAAATTCAAAATACTAACTACAAAGCCATGCACAACTCTGCCCCCAGATACATCACTAACCTAGTCTCAAAATACCAACCTCATAGTTCTCTTCGTTCCTCCTGCTCTCAAGCTCCCTCATCACCTACCTCATCCTACCCACACCTAACAACTGTATTTTCATTTTCTCCATCTGATCATGCCCCACAGCTATTAACCTTTGTTCCATTTTACCCTCCCCTTAGTTTGTAAGCTCTAACAAGCAGGGCCCTCTGATCCCTCATTAATTTGTATTGTAACTGTACTGTCTGCCCCCTTGATGTAAAGCATTGCACAAACTGTTGGCACTATATAAATCCTGTATTATAATAATAATAATAATAATATTATTAATAAAAAAAAACACTATACACTCCATTTAATAATCTAACCTACGATAGTTTGAACATTTAGTTTTAATAGGAGGTAACCTCTGGTGGAATATATGGTGTTTTATACACATTTGCTTGTTTATTAAAATTAAATTAAAATCTGCTACATATGTTTAATGAAATTTGCCCCTCAGGAGGTTTATGCAATAACGGGCTAGTATGTACAGCATATTAGCACAATATGGCAGACTTACCTGTCAAAAGAAAGGTCCTACAGCACTGATCTGTCAGCAGTCCAGATGGTCTTAGATGCTTTCATTTTCTCCCGGTCTTCCTTATAGGTTCGCTCTGATAGCTGCTTGTAATGGCAGGGCCACAATGACGTCACTCCCTTGTATGCACATGGGTGTCACTTTATCATGGCACAAAACTGTGCTGTAAATGAACTCTGACCACTAGGGTCCCTTCTATCATAAAAACCCTGCTTGTCAGCATTTGAAAAAAATGAAAAAACTTGCTTTAAGTATGTTCAGGGCTAAGACTAAAAATATTATATATTTATATATACTATATAAAACCAACTGTAGTCACTGTTATTATTACACAATAATAAAAGTTTGCCTGGGTGCAGTGCGTTCACAAGAAAGTTTATAAGTGAGTATTGGTGGAAGCACTCATAGGACATGTCAACAGGAAAATTTTAGTAAGCAACAAACATTTCTTGTGCATCCAACATTTCAGTGGGGTGCAATCCACCCCTATTAAGACAACAAATAGTCAAACATTATAAAAAGTTATATTCCCACAAATCGTATTGGTTGCCGCTGGTTTTCCCCAATGCCCACCATTTTTAATTCGTATGGGGTGCTCCCATTGAACTGTGGGTGAAGGGGGGCCTCCACCCACAGTTCAATAGCACAACCCCATACAAATTAAAAATGGCGGGTATCGGGGAAAACCAGCGGCAAACAATAAATCCAATATAAGAGAGACATATTATCATAAATGAATCAAACAAGACATATATTATTCACAAAACCTAATATAGTGTTGAATTGAAGCCCTAACGGCAAGTAGACAAGAGGAAAGCAACTGTTGCGTGAGGTCGAAAAAAGTGCCAAAGCAGCATATAGCCACCAGTGTCATGGTAATCATTAACCATGTCCCAAAAGTAGCTTGTCAACCTCACTGACTAATAGGGAGGCTTGGAAAGCAGAAAGCAGTCAGGGACAATTTTAACATTTATATGAGAAACCCTAGGTGTGTGCAGCCTATTTCATTAGCTCAAGCACACATGCCGCACTCATGTGCAGCCTATTCCAAAGCTCAAGCACACATGCCTTTCTCTGCAGCCTCAGCTGCACGGGGCAGTGAATGAATGCAAAGTGCTCTGTGCTGAGTGGCTTCCTGTTCATTCATAAACTGAAGCATAGTAAATACAGACTAGTTTCGGCAATAAGCCTTGTTCACAGCACCTTGTTGGTGCTGCAAACAAGACTTATTGCCAAAACTAGTCTGCTGCTGACTGTACTCACTGTCATGGCTTTACAATAAATACGCTTGATGTTATGGAGTTGCCGGCTGCTTCTTTCTCTTGATGGCCATTTGTGTATTGGTGTGTAGGAGGACACCTCGACTTGGACACCCTGGGGCAGATTCACAGAGAATTAGATTCTCGTAGAGTATCAGAAATACACTACGCCGCCGTTTTTTACCTGGCTCTACGTGGAATCCAGGTAGATTTTGTCCAGTAAACGACGGCGGCGTAGTGTATTTCTCCCGTCGCAATCCATCTGCGCGAGTAGGGGGCGTGAAGCATTTAAAATAGGCGCGTTCCCGCGGCGATCGAACTGCGCATGCTCCGTTCGCAAATTTCCCGCCGTGCATTGCGCGAAAACACGACGTCACGTCGTAGTAGCGTCGTACATTCCTATTCCCGAACGAGTTACGTTAAAAAAAAATATATATTTTCAAATCGACGCGGGAACGACGGCCATACTTTACATGGGTTACGCACTGTTAGACCAGCAAAAAGCTCCTCTAACATTACGTAGCCAAAAAATGATGTAGGCGATTGCGAGGGACACTCGTACCTTCGTGGATCGCCGTAAAAACTCATTTGCATATCCCGACGCATGAAAACGACGCAAACTCCTCCCAGCGGCCGCAAAAATATCGCAGTGTAGATCCGAAGGCTTACGAGGACGTAAGCCTCTCGGATCGAAGCCCGAAGCCGCCGTATCATGGTTTGAGGATTCAAACTAGTGATACGGCGCGCAAAATTTGAAATTACTCCTGTCTAACACCAGTTAGACAGGCGTAATTGCTCTGTGAATCTGGGCCCCTGACTGCAAACTTCCAAAGTAAGACTTTGTTTTCCACTGTTCTGAGCCATACAACTTTTGATCAAAGGATCACCAAATATGAAAAAAAAAAGTCTGAAAAAGAAAATAAAGGTAGCCACCACATCTGGCAAGGACTGGTAATTGTTTTTGGGTTTGGACACTTTAATCAGGTTTACGTATCAAATCCCTTTATATACCTCAAACCACAAACCAGAGAGCATTAACAAATCTGTATATTAAATATAATAACCAAAATATGGAACGGCTGTCAAATAAATGTTAAAACAATGTAAAAATGACAATGTAATAACTCTTGTGCTTGCTTACTAACAATTAATTTTAGTTTTTCTTTAATATGAAGAAAGACTGAAAAATCTAAATCACCATAAGATGAAAATAGCAATGGATTAATAAATACTTTAACCACTTGACTACTGGGCACTTAAACCCACTTAATAACCAGACCAATTTTCAGCTTTCGGTGCTCTCACATTTTGAATGACAATAACTCAGTCATACAACACTATAACCAAATGAAATTTTTGTCCTTTTTTTCCCACAAATAGAGCTTTCTTTTGGTGGTATTTTATCACCTCTGCGGTTTTTATTTTTTTCACTATAAATGAAAAAAGAACGAAAATTTTGTAAAAAAATGAATTTTTCTTCATTTCTATTATAAAATTTTGCAAAAAAGTAATTTTTCTTCATAAATTTGGCCTAAAATGTATACTGCTACATATCTTTGGTAACAAAACAAAAAAAAATTAGATATTATTTAGTCTGGGTGAAAGTTATAGTGTCTAAAAGCTATGGTACCAATTACTGAAAATTGATCAATTTGATCACACCTGATGTACTGACAGCATCTCTCATTTCTTGAGACCCTAACATGCCAGAAAAGTACAAATACCCCCCAAATGACCCCTTTTTGGAAAGAAGACATTCCAAGGTATTTAGAAAGAGGCCTGGTGAGTTTTTTGAAGTTGTAATTTTTCCCACAATTCTTTGCAAAATCAAGATTTTTTTCATTTTTATTTTCTTTCCACAAAATTTTCATATTAGCGGGTTATTTCTCACACACAGCATATGCATACCACAAATTACACCCCAAAACACATTCTGCTATTCCTCCCGAGTATGGCGATACCCCATGTGTGGGACTTTTACACAGCGTGGCCACATGGAATGGCGCCAAACTTTGCGACTTAAAAATCCCCATAGGTGACGCTTTAAATATTTTTACTGGTTACATCATTTTAGTTGGAGAAGAGGTCTAGGGCCAAAATTATTGCTCTCGCTCTAACGTTCGCAGCGATACCTCACATGTGTGGTTTGAACACCGTTTTCATATGTGGGCGGGACTTGCGTATGCGTTCGCTTCTGCATGCGAGCTCACGGGGACAGGGGCGCTGTATGCCCAGAGTATTGCGGAGTATGCCCAGAGTATTGCGGAGTATGCCCAGAGTAGTTGCAGAGTATGCCCAGAGTATTGCAGAGTATGCCCAGAGTATTGCAGAGTATGCCCAGAGTATTGCAGAGTATGCCCAGAGTATTGCGGAGTATGCCCAGAGTATTGCAGAGTATGCCCAGAGTATTGCAGAGTATGCCCAGAGTATTGCAGAGTATGCCCAGAGTATTGCAGAGTATGCCCAGAGTATTGCAGAGTATGCCCAGAGTATTGCGGAGTATGCCCAGAGTATTGCGGAGTATGCCCAGAGTATTGCGGAGTATGCCCAGAGTATTGCGGAGTATGCCCAGAGTATTGCGGAGTATGCCCAGAGTATTGCGGAGTATGCCCACCAGAGTATGCCCAGAGTATGCCCAGAGTATTGCGGAGTATGCCCACCATAGTATGCCCAGAGTATGCCCAGAGTATTGCGGAGTATGCCCACCAGAGTATGCCCAGAGTATTGCGGAGTATGCCCACCAGAGTATGCCCAGAGTATGCCCAGAGTATTGCCCCCCCCAGAGTATTGCCCCCCCCCCAGAGTATTGCCCCCCCCCCCCAGAGTATTGCCCCCCCCCCCAGAGTATTGCCCAGCATTGCAGAGTATGTGCAGCAGGGATGGCTGAGCAGGGAGGGATGGATGGATCTGTGACTACATTTGTCACAGATCCATCCCGCAGCACTGGCGCTGCCATCCGCTCCCTCCCCTCTCCTCTCACACTGTACCGATCGGTACAGAGAGAGGAGGGAGGAACCGGCGTCATCAAATGACGCCGGTCTGTTTACATCTGATCGCGCCGTCATTGGACGGCGCGATCACGTGGTAAACCGCCGCTATCAGCGGCGATTTACCGTGATTCGTGACCCGCCGGGTCCTCTGGACCCGGCGGTCACGGACATTCCCGTGTGCGCGCCCCAGGGGGCGCGCGGGAGCGCGACTCTGGAATCACGTTATATAACGTGATCCCAGAGTTAAGCAACCACCTTGCCGCCGTTATTTTTCGGCAGGTGGTTGCTAAGTGGTTAATATGCCAGATGTGAACCGGCAAATCCTACATACGGGATGAATTAAAAGGAGGATATCCTAGATTTCCAAAGGGGAAATATGTAAATGATCACTAATTGTCTAATTGCATATTCATGTAGCTATCTGTCCAGACCGAATAAATAAGTGTAATTCCATATGAATCTAACCTACTTACAAACAGTAAGAATATTGGAGGTGTCCCAATTTTGTGTTAATCAGCACATTATAATTATATGAAAAGATTGTTCTTTGTCCTCATAGTAATAATAGCCACACATTTGTATAAACAGCGGAAAGTTGAAAATCTAAATTTAGAGTTTATTTCTTATTTTTTACCCAAAATGTAAATGTACAGTATATATTTCAACTCAATTTGTTTCCTAGTTTATCACAATTAGCAAGTGCTAAAATTCCCTTGTAAAAGTTGCGCCCTTCCCTACCAAACCCAAAATGATGGAGTCACTCTTGTACAGCTGATTGTTTATACAGCTTTTTCGGGGTGTGACATCACAAGAGTGTGACATCATTTCTTGGCTCAGAAATGGCTAAGACGATTGGGCAGAATTGGGATTTATTATTTATTTTTGGCATCTCCTAAAAGCTACATATTAACCATGCATAGCAGAAGTACATCATTGGTTGTCTAGCATAAAGTTACTCATCCTACATTTGGAATAAATAAGAAAATTAGGCTTCTGCAGGTTCTGCACACACTTCTAGGTACATGCAGTTTATACCTGTTGGCAGATATTCTTATTTATTAACCTATTTACTTGTACAGATAAAATTACATTGGTTGGTCAATGAAGTTTTACAATTGATAATCCATTTACAATTGATAATCCATGTGCACCTAGACGCGCTCCTAAGGGGGCGTATTTTGGTGAAGTATAAATCCTATATCATCATCATCATCATCATTTATATACTGTAAGTTTTGTAATTTCTTGGAAATCATTTATATTTTTTTTAAATAAACATTTAATACTTGGTTGCATTATATTTTGTTTGCAGAGCACACTTGTAGAAAGCCAGGCCCTTACTGCTCACATGCTGAGTGCTTCTATCTAACTTACAATCAATGTGTGTCTGAATCTGCTAGGAGAGCAGAGGATAGGCATGGGCCACTTTTCTGACTCATTAAGCCACATGTGCAAATTGATAGGCAGCTATTTAGGTTATTCCCACCATAGAATTTTCAGGCTGTTGACAGCATTGAAGTGTGTCAGGTAGGTGGATGAATAACTGCAGCACATCCTTGAGTGTGCAAACTACTAGTTGCAAGTAGTAAATATAAATACAAACTTTTTTTTTTTCATTTCTTTGGCTGTGAAAATGATATAAAAAAATGCACAAAACACTATGGGCCAGATTCAGGTAGAGTTAGGCTGGAGTATCAGTGATACTCCAGCCTAAGGCCCCTTTCACATTGAGGCGTGGAGCCGCGGTGACGGTATAGCCGCGCTATTTGTAGCGCCGCTATACCGTCGTGTTTACCGCGATATTCGGGCGCTAGCGGTGAGGTTTTAACCCCCGCTAGCGGCCGAAAAAGGGTTAATACCGCCCGCGTTGCGGGCGGTATTACCGCGCTATTGCCGCGGTTTCCCATTGTTTCCAATGGGAAGGCGCGCTATAGGAGCGGTGAACACACCGCTCCTATACCGCGGTAAAGATGCGGCTAGCAGGACTTTTGGAGCGTTCCTGCTAGCGCACCGCTTCAGTGTGAAAGCCTTCGGGCTTTCACATTGAACACTACAGGGCATGATTTTTCATGCGGTATAGCAGCGCTATTTTTAGCGCTGTACCGCATGAAAAACGCCTCAATGTGAAAGGGGCCTAACTGTCACTTTGAGCCGGGTTGGAGTTCCTATACGAGCGGCGTAATTGTATTACGCCGTCGTATCGGAACTTCAATTTTAAAAATGGCGCGCGGGGCGTTCCCGCTGATTAACGCCGAGAATATGTTAATCAGCGGGAATCGGAAATTCACGATCGTATTCGGGCGCGACGCAGTGACTTTCCGACGTTTCCGTATGAGATACGCGGCGTAAAGATAAAGCAGCCCCCTAGTGGATTATCCTATGTTAACCACTTAAGGACCGCCTCCTGCAGATTTACGTCGGCAGAATGGCACGGCTGGGCACGGCTGGGCACATCAACGTATATATACGTTGGTTTTAGTACCCAGCCGTGGGTCCGAAGCTCCAGGACCGGGACCGCGGGATTCGCGGACCCGATCGCCGCTGCAGTGCGGCGATCCGTCCCTGGAGCGGAAGAACGGGGAGAGCCGTGTGTACACACGGCTTCCCCGTGCTTCTCTGTGGCCGGAGCATCGATCGCGTCATCCCTGTAATAGGGGGACGCGATCGATGACGTCACACCTACAGCCACACCCCCCTACAGTAGTAAACACACACATTAGGTACACATTCCCTACAGCGCCACCTGTGGTTAACTCCCAAACTGCAGCTGACATTTCCACAGTAAACAATGCAATTTAAATGCATTTTTTGCTGTGAAAATGACAATTGTCCCAAAAATGTGTAAAAATTGTCCGAAGTGTCCGCCATATTGTCGCAGTCACGAAAAAAATCGCTGATCGCCGCTATTAGTAGTAAAAAAAAAAAAAATTAATAAAAATGCAATAAAACTATCCCTTATTTTGTAAACGCTATAAATTTTGCGAAAACCAACCGATAAACGCTTATTGCGATTTTTTTTACCAAAAATATGTAGAAGAATACGTATCGGCCTAAACTGAGGAAAAAAAAATGTTTTTTTATATATTTTTTGGGGGATATTTATTATAGCAAAAAGTAAAAAATATTGCATTTTTTTTTAAATTGTCGCTCTATTTTTGTTTATAGCGCAAAAAATAAAAACCGCAGAGGTGATCAAATACCACCAAAAGAAAGCTCTATTTGTGGGAAAAAAAGGACGCAAATTTTGTTTGGGAGCGACGCAGTGCCGAATCGCAAAAACCCCTTGGGTCATTTGCCAGCGTATTGGTCCGGGTCTTAAGTGGTTAAGTATGGCCGTCGTCATCGCGTTGAAAAAAAAATTATTTGAGTCGTTTGCGTAAAACGTCCGTGAATGGGGATTGACGTCATTGACGTTCCCTGAAAGAATTTGGAGCATGCGCACTGACAGTCGACGCATGCGCAGTACGTTCGCCGCGGGATCACGCATAGTTAACATAATACACGCCCCCTACCCGCGCAATTTGAATTCCGCCGGCTCATTTTTGCTACGCTGCCGCAACTTTAGGAGCAAGTGCTTTGTGAATAACAGTACTTGCTCCTAAAGTTTCGGCGGAGTAACGTAAATGAGAAACGTTACTCCAAAGTAAAGAAGCGCCCATCTACCTGAATCTGGCCCAATGTGGTTGATTAACTACAAACTGGAGAGTACAAAATCTGGTGCAGCTCTGCACGGTAGCCACACTCAAGCTAAATAAGGCTGGGTTCACACTATGGAGCTGATTCACACACCTCCGGAGCAGCTCCGGTGCGAATTGCACATGAGTTCTATGCATCTTTTGGTCAGTTTCAGGTCCGAATTCAGTCAAACATTTGGGCTGAAATTGGCCTCTAAACAGTGAACAGGAATGCACCGGACCCCTGCTGTGAGCTGCTCCGCACTGCTGTGTGAACCCAGCCTTAGGGCTCTTTCACACAGGGCGGATCAGTAATGATCTGCCCCGTCAACCTCTGCTTGCTCAGCGGGGATCGCTCCGCTGATCCCCGCTGAGCCGGCGGGTGACAAGGTGGTCCCCGCACACTGTGCAGGGACCGCCCTGTCTTTTCTCCACTCTCCTCTATAGGGGATCAGATGAAAACAGAATGTCTGTCCATGTTCATCCGATTCGATCCACAGACGGATGGAAAAATAGGGTTTTCCTCCATCTGCAGAATCGGAGGATTGCGGAACTGGGCGAGATCGGGTGTCAGCGGATGTTCATCCGCTGACACCGGCGATCTCATAGGGACCAATGTATGTCCCTTTGTCATCCGTAAATGGTCCGCCTGTGTGAAAGAGCCCTAAAGATTTAATCAAAAAATGTAAATAAAAACAAAACCTGGAAGACGATTGGTTTCTATGCAGAGCTGCACCAGATTTTGCACTCTCCAGTTTTAGTATATCAATCCTAATGTGTATTATTTATAGCTTCCACTTGTTGCCATCCAAATGTCAGAATGTTGCTGTAGGGAGAACCCAAATCTAGGATCCCTACAGACTATACATTTCCTCATGTGGAAAACATAGTTATCTGACACACCCCTACCATATCCCACTAAGGAAGGGTGGTCTCACTGACCTAGAGGTACTGCATTGCATACTGAGATGTGGTGAATGTATTCTTTATCAATGACTAAAGCTCAGAATATCTATACTATAGATCCCCGGGGTTTAGGGGCATGTGGGCTGGCTTACAATATCATTTTGGCAAGTAAAGAGTATCAATAGGCACCTGGAAGTGCCTCATTCTAATGACATGTTTACTTGGCTAACCTTTTTAACTTAGAAACCTAACATTCATTTGGGTCAGTCTAATTTTTGGTATTACGA
Source organism: Rana kukunoris (assembly GCA_029574335.1). Lineage (NCBI taxonomy): Eukaryota > Metazoa > Chordata > Amphibia > Anura > Ranidae > Rana > Rana kukunoris. Next base: position 289,502,549 of record CM056049.1, read on the forward strand.
TATATATACTAATAGGGATGCCAACAATGCAAAATGCAATCACAAACCCCAACATTCTCAATGCCTAGGTTGCTGTGCCTATAACAGTGACAAACACTATTATTAAATCAAAAAGGCAGAACAAATCACTCTACCTATAAATAAATTGCAATATAATAAAATAGCATTAAAGTGTGCATTAATTGATGCAAAATATCATATGCATATTCAAATTAAAAATAAATCTACAAACATAGATGTTCAATCACTGTGTTCCTAGTGAATATACTATGATAAGTGCTTCAATCTTCAAAAAAGTGCTTCACCCAAAATGCAAAAAATCAGTATGCGCTCACTGAAACTGCATGACCATCAAGCTTATACATATTTAATTCCCCTTCTGCAAGATAATAGGCAGCTCCTCCACTGGATCTCCAAACTTGTCTTCCCCCATGTTGGCACTGTAAAAGGGCTCCAAAATGGACCACAGGAGAGACGTATTTAGTGTAATATTACTTAATTAAAATACTACATAAGAATCGCAATTGTGTCCAATCATATGTTTACAGGAAAATACAAGCACAAGACATGTGCCGCTTCCCCCGGCCCATATCGCCTATCTCGATCCCTGACAACAGGATCCGGCAGACGTTCAATTCAAGAGAAGTGATGCAAGGAATGGCTCCAGTTAGTGCTTGTCAGGCCTACGCATCAATGCATTTCATGCAGGTACACGTCATCAGGAAGCCCTTTTTGCAGTTACAAAATCGGGGAAGAGGAGTTTGGAGATCTAGTGGAGGAACTGCCTATTATCTTTAAGAAGGGGAATTAAATATGTTTAAGCTTGATGGTCACGTGGTGGCTGAATAGTTCCGGAGAGCACATATTGATTTTTTGCACTTTGGGTCAAGCACTTTTATAAAGATTGGAGCACTTATCACAATATATTCACTGTTTAGGAACATGGTGATTGGGCATCTATTTTTGGAGATTTAATTTTAATTTCTTCTGGACTTATTTTCTATATGGACTTGCATATGATATTTTGCATTAATTGATGCACACATTATTGCTATTTTTATTATATTGCAATTTACTTATAGACAGTGCCCTTTTTTCTCAATGAAATTTTTTTTGGTATTGTTTAAACTTTGTTTTTCTATACTGATGTTTTACCTTGTAACACAAAGTAGTAGATACTTGTTCTGATATTAGAGAAGGTAGAAATAGCAATTACTACTCTTGCCCTATATGTATCAAAGTGTTTTGTAGCTGGCAGAGCTTTTTGGTAAAAGGGGGTGGTTATAACAGAAAAGGACCAAGTCAACATTAAGCCCTGGTTCACACTGGGCTGCGGGAGTGAAGCTGTGCGAGTTCAGCTGAACTCGCACGATTTCGCTCCCGCTGGCAGTCCCAATTCCGGCCACGATTTAATAGACATCTGTGCGGGTTTCTGCACAGATGTCAATGTAAATCGCAGCCTGAAATCGCAAAAAGTAGTACAGGAACTACTTTTTGAAATCGGTGCAGCGCCGCAGATGCGGCGTCGCACCGATTAGGACGGATTTTATTACCGGCAATTGCCGGAAAATGCCGCCGATTTGAGATGTGATTTCACATGTGAAATCTCAAATCGAACTAAATCGTACCCAGTGTGAACCTGGGCTAAAACTCACAAAGCTTATAAATTGTTACCCAGCATTGCAAACATGTCAAAGCATGTACTGTATGTGAAAGATCATACACATCTGTGCAGACCCGGATTTCCCACAAGGCCACCGAGGCCAGGCCTTGGGGCGGCAGAGCGCTGAGGGTGGCGGCAGGAGCATGGATTCCCCCATCTCCTGCCCCTGCTGCCGATGTACACAGTGAGAGGGGTGAACTTATGTTCTTCCCATCTCAGCTGTGACAGGGTCAATAAAAAGAACCTGTCACCTCCAATTGCTATCACACAGGGAATTATTTTCTCCTGTGTAATAGCAATAAAGTTAATTGAAAAAAATGTTTAAAAAGTAAAGAATAAAAAAAATATATTAAAAATAATAAGAAAGTTATACAAAAATAAAAAAAAAGTAAACGACAAGCTACAAATAAAAAGAATAAAAAAAAAGTAAAAAATAATAATTTGAACTAACTGTGCCACCCCTCCCATCTGGTTGCCATTCTCCGTTGATTTGGGGGGGGGCGGTTCGGTTGGCGGGGAGGGGGTGCATTGCGGAACCTGGCCTTGGGGCGGCAGGGAGAGCAAATCCGGCCCTGCATCTGTGTATATATATGAAAATGTATGAGTGGCAGTCATAGGATGCAACATTTTAACATATCTGCCTCAAGACAGGTCAGAAGCTTAAAATGTCTAAAAGTTTGTTCAAAGCATATTGGCTGTTTCTTTATTGCCACATTACAGTACAAGTTTGCTGTCTTATTTTTTATTTGATTTTTAAAAAGCAAATGTTTCTACTTAAACATTTTTTCATAATGCTTTTCTCAAGTATACAGATTATGAGTTCACGAGTGTAGCTGAAACACGTTGTGTCATAAAATCTGTCTTTGATTACCAGGAAAAAAAGAAAAGTGGTATCTACTAAAGCTAAAGTTAAATCAGTGGAAGGCTGTGTTACCATGTGTAATCACAACCATACCGACCTAATTATCCTGAATAACTACCTTGCATGACCTTTACTAGAAAGATTAGATCAAAGAATACTTATTCTAGTCTTGAGCGTCTCAAGTTAAAAATAGAAAAGCATTTACAATGGCAAACTTTTTTTTGTTTAACTATATAAACACATTATTTTCCTTTTAAGCATTTGATGTTAAATGTCCATTTGAACCTGCCAATTAACTAATGAGTAAATGAAAATACTACATTTTAGTAAAAGAACTTGTGACGGACAGCAAACACTATGCAGAGAAGAACTTCTAAAAATTATATGATGTATTATGTGAAAAACAAAATGATTTGCATAATAGCAACAACAATAATATATAGCAAATTGATGGCCAGGCGGGACTTTCATTGTTCTGAGTGGATGTCATATGAGGTCCTCCCAGAACGTGTCTCTTAGCGGCGCAATATGTCAGTGGCTGTTCAGATAACTGATCACTATACCACTCCACTGCCAGTACCATGTGATCGCTGTGACCAATCACACCAGATCACGTGGCAATTGTAAACAATGGATAGCTTCAATGGGATAAATTGATCATGAGATTATAGTGGTGCCAAAAATAAAATCCATCAAAATAGTAAAATTAACAAAGTTTAATTGATACATAAAAAAATTCATACAATGCACACGTTCAAAATTTAGTCAATTTGAATACTTTAGGCAAAAGCAAGTACTGTAGTGTCTGCTCCCGACATGTTTCACCAGGGGACTTTGAAAAACATAAATACATAATGGACCAAGCAATCACCGAAAAACTCCCACCTGGCCACCAACATCAAATGGAGATCGATGGAGAGAGAACGCCACATGACCACAGAAGGCATATAAAGACCAAGACAATGTGCGCGTGAGAGATTAAACTGAGGGCAACATGGTTGGACACCAGAGCAAACAATATGCAAAGGTGTGTCAGTTGCAGCACATCTCCGGGACTCCATCCATTTTGATGGATTATGTTTTTGGTACCCCTATAATCCCATGATCAATTTATCCCACTTTTGCTAATTCAGGGATGAGGTGCATTACTATATTTTTATCCTTGCCGTTGTTTCAAAAAATAAAATAAAAATGGATAGCATCCTTTCCTGCCATCCAGTGTATACAATTGTGTTGCTAGCAGTGATTGGTCACAGTGATCACATGGTACAATGGTACAGACAGGGCCAATCACAGTACATCTGTACCATGTGATTAGCTTTGGCAAATCACAGCTAATCACAACAAAGGGCACTGAATGAATCAGTTTCATTCAGTAAAAGTGGTTGCTTATACCAACAAAAATTCACTGGTATAAGAAATCATAAACTGTAAAAAAAAAAAAAAAGATCACTTGCCCAGAGTAATACAGTGTTACTATGGTGTGTTAAAAAAGCTGATTATCATAAAAAAAAAGAAAACAAATTTGACAATATATATATATATATATATATATATATATATATATATATATATATATATATATATATATATATATATTTTTGTTTCTACATACTGTCATGAGTCAGTTTTCCTGATCACCGTCACAACAGTTATATGATAGCTCTGAACTGCACTGGTGACAGTATGTAAACATTTTTTTCCCCAAAAAGTGACAAAAAAATACCACTTCAAACAACTCGCCATGACTCTGTCTAAATACCTTGAAATGTCCACTTTCCAAAAAGGGGTCAAGTGGGAATATTTATACTATACTGCCATTTTCGGTCCTCAAGAAATGCGACTCTATAACTATCCTACAGACTAAAAAATATACACTGATTTGTTTTTTTCTCACCAAGGAAATGTATCAGAATACATTTGACCTAAATTTATGAAAAAATATTATTAATTTGCAAAATTTTATAACAGAAACAAACAAAAACGTGTTTTGTTTTTAAACTTTTCAGGGATTTTTTTCTTTTATTCAGTAAAAAATAAAAAAACCCAGTGGTGAATATATACCACCAAAAGAAGTCCCTATTAATGTGAAATGACTGCACAATTGTCATTTAAAGTGTGACAGCGCTAAAAGCTGAAAATTGGCCTGGGCAGGAAGGGGTTAAAAGTGCCCAGTATTTAAGTGGTTAATAAGACATATGTTGGGGATGTAAGTGAGGTCTGCTGATTGCATCATTATGTATGCTCGTAAACTATAAGTAACACATGTCTGTCTGCTGGCCTAAAAAATGTTCAGTCAAACCTTAAAAGTACATTTGACTATTTTCAAACTTTTTTAAAATCTTTGGATAGAATGGAAACATAAATTTTCTTGTCAAGTTTTTACTTTCTGGGCTCCCATTATAAAGATTTCAACTTGCTTCCTGTCCTGGCGACACAATGTCAGCCCCTGCTACCCAGGGTTTGATGGGTGCAGGAATTAAATGGGGGTACAGGCAGGGATAAAAACTGGACAACGTATTATTGCTGTTTGTGGCTCCATTCGAGAGATTTACCATCACCTTCTGTCCAAATGACAGAGCACGATAGATCAGCTTGTCTCTTTCACAGTCGTGACCTTTTTCCCTCCAATGATTAAATGCAGCTCATGCACAGCAGTGTAATTTCCTCTGGGAAAAGGGGATCAATTGCTGATCATGCACAAAGCTTTTCCAGCACCATAAACCTCTCTGAGCAATAAAGAGCACTTCTAACACTCCCAAGTGCTAGTTTTGGCATGATTTTTTGAAGTGCAACTCCAGCCAAATTGTTTTTGGAGTTGGATCCTTTTTAGACATCACAGCTAATCAATGTGTAATGCCATTTCAGGAAGCTGATGAGGACTTTCTACTTTGGAAGCACTGATAATCAAGGGGAGCGGTGTGCATGAGCCCTTACAGTGCTTGTTAAGTCTAAAGTATAAATTACTGCCAGCCCATCTACTAGAGCTTGGTATACCAAACAATGTAAATCATTTCTAAAAATGAGCGTTGTAATTACCTATTTAGAGCCATCTTCAGGCCGTTAACCTCCCTGGCGGTCTTCCCGTGTGTGGCACGGGGTGAGATTTTTAACCTCCCTGGCGGTCTTCCCGTGTGTGGCACGGGGTGAGATTTTTAAGCTAAGATCGGTAACCCCGTGCCACACACAGACTTGCCTCGCTGGATGCAGAAAAAAGTTTACTTACCTTTTCTCTGCTATCCAGCGATGAATCTCCGCAGTACACGGCGGCCGGATGTCCGCCTGATGCTGTGTGTACCGCCGATTCCCTTCCCTGCGAGCGTCGCGACGTAGGGGGGGGGAACGGCGCCAAATTCAAAAATGTAAACAAACACTATACATACAGTACACTGTAATCTTATAGATTACAGTACTGTATGTAAAAAATACACACCCCCCATGTCCCTAGTGGTCTGCCCTGTACACTACATGTCATTTTATATAATAAAAACTGTTCTTTCTCCCTGCAAACTGTAGATTGCCCATAGCAACCAAAAGTGTCCCTTTATGGCAAAAATTGTTTTAGAGCAGCTAAAAAACAGCGATAATAAATCAGAATCACTTGCAGAATTTAGCGATAGCGATTTGTGGGGAAATTCGTCATAAAAAAAAATAATAATGACAGCAAAAATTCTGCAACTGAGCAAATTTCAGTGATTTTGATTTGATTACATTATTGAATAATTTTTACTATAATTATATTATTATTTGTTATAATTTTTTATAATTATTTATTATATTATAATTTTTAATAAAAAAAAAAAAAAAAATCATACCCGGGATGCCTATTAGACTCTTGTTTGGATAGATTTCAGTGAGTTATTCCTAAGAATTACAAGCCTACAGTATAAAAAGCCAAATTCCCTTGCAAATAATGGTACCGCTTTAAGCACCTAAAATCTGAAAGAATCATACCGCCAGGGAGGTTAAGCTACGATCGGTAACCCCGTGCCACACACGGACTTGCCTCGCTGGATGCAGAAAAAAGTTTACTTACCTTTTCTCTGCGATCCAGCGATGAATCCCCGCAGTACACGGCGGGCGGATGTCCGCCTGATGCTGTGTGTTCCGCCGATTCCCTTCCCTGCGAGCGTCGCGACGTAGGGGGGGGAACGGCGCCAAATTTAAAAAAGTAAACAAACACTATACATACAGTACACTGTAATCTTATAGATTACAGTACTGTATGTAAAAAATACACACCCCCCATGTCCCTAGTGGTCTGCCCTGTACACTACATGTCCTTTTATATAATAAAAACTGTTCTTTCTGCCTGCAAACTGTAGATTGCCCATAGCAACCAAAAGTGTCCCTTTATGGCAAAAATTGTTTTAGAGCAGCTAAAAAACAGCGATAATAAATCAGAATCACTTGCAGAATTTAGCGATAGCGATTTGTGGGGAAATTCGTCATAAAAAAAAATAATAATGACAGCAAAAATTCTGCAACTGAGCAAATTTCAGTGATTTTGATTTGATTACATTATTGAATAATTTTTACTATAATTATATTATTATTTGTTATAATTTTTTATAATTATTTATTATATTATAATTTTTAATAAAAAAAAAAAATAAAATCATACCCGGGATGCCTATTAGACTCTTGTTTGGATAGATTTCAGTGAGTTATTCCTAAGAATTACAAGCCTACAGTATAAAAAGCCAAATTCCCTTGCAAATAATGGTACCGCTTTAAGCACCTAAAATCTGAAAGAATCATACCGCCAGGGAGGTTAAGCTACGATCGGTAACCCCGTGCCACACACGGACTTGCCTCGCTGGATGCAGAAAAAAGTTTACTTACCTTTTCTCTGCGATCCAGCGATGAATCCCCGCAGTACACGGCGGGCGGATGTCCGCCTGATGCTGTGTGTTCCGCCGATTCCCTTCCCTGCGAGCGTCGCGACGTAGGGGGGGGAACGGCGCCAAATTTAAAAAAGTAAACAAACACTATACATACAGTACACTGTAATCTTATAGATTACAGTACTGTATGTAAAAAATACACACCCCCATGTCCCTAGTGGTCTGCCCTGTACACTACATGTCCTTTTATATAATAAAAACTGTTCTTTCTGCCTGCAAACTGTAGATTGCCCATAGCAACCAAAAGTGTCCCTTTATGGCAACAATTGTTTTAGAGCAGCTAAAAAACAGCGATAATAAATCAGAATCACTTGCAGAATTTAGCGATAGCGATTTATGGGGAAATTCGTCATAAAAAAAAAAAAAATAATGACAGCAAAAATTCTGCAACTGAGCAAATTTCAGTGATTTTGATTTGATTACAATTTTTGAATAATTTTTACTATAATTATATTATTATTTGTTATAATTTTTTATAATTATTTATTATATTATAATTTTTAATAAGAAAAAAAAAAAAAAAAATCATACCCAGGATGCCTATTAGACTCTTGTTTGGATAGATTTCAGTGAGTTATTCCTAAGAATTACAAGCCTACAGTATAAAACGCCAAATTCCCTTGCAAATAATGGTACCGCTTTCAGCACCTAAAATCTTAAAGAATCATACCGCCAGGGAGGTTAACGTGATTACTGCCCTCTTTACAGCTCTGATATATGACTTCTGCGGGAGGGGCTGAGATCTCTCTCTGACATCAGCTGGGGAGATCACGTGGCCTCCCGCAGAAGCCCTGTCTCAGAGCTCTAAAGTGGCCACGAGTCACGTGACCGGACTGAAGACAGCTCTAAATAGGTATCTACAATGCTCGTTTTTAGAAATGACTTACATAGTGTGGTAGGCCATGCTCTAATAGAAGGGCTGGCAGTAACCATTGTAAGTTTTTTATTTTTAATATTAGTGGCAGAGGGTGGGGCAGAGACAAAGACACAGAGAGGGAGCTGACAGGCATGGAGAAAAGGGGTGAGGGGGAGAGGGGGAGCACAGAGTACAGTTGCGTATGATGAAGGCACTCTGATCAGCAGCCCTGATTTTTGTGGTCAGTACCGAGAGGGGATACAGAAAGTGGCTGGTTCAGGGAGTTTTTCTTTACAGTTTAGAGGGGGGCAGATTACACAGCACAAGCACTATGCTGTTTAATCTGCTTTAGGGGCCAGGATCTGAATTATTATTTTTTTGGGTTAACAAACACTTTAAGTCCCACCCACAGTGCTACAAGGGGACCATAAACAAGCAACAGCATACAAAAACCGCAAAAAAAATCTTCACTGGGACTCGGGAGTCACAGCTGCTGCATACAACTACTCATAGGAAGCCTAATCTTTCCCGCCTCATCAGGAACCTTTCCCTAGCACTAGTACTGTACCTCACAGGCAGGGCACCTATCCCTACTCTACCAAATCGCCAAAAGAGTGCCTGGGATACAGGGCCTTAAAAAGCCTCTGCCTGAACCAAGGTGGTCACATGAGGCAATAACACCCTGTCCGATCACTTTCTGGAACTTCTTTTGGTGACCGGCATCCCGTGATTTTGTTTGCGCGATTTTACTGCGATTTGTTGGGAAACAATCATGGCAAAATTGAGCCCCAATTGGGGTGCCATTGAGAACTAATGGCATTGCACACGCGTCTTGCGATTTGCGGCGATTTTGAATTGCGGGCAGAAATGTGATGATTCCGCTCGTGATTAGGATAGCTCACATGTGAATAGAGCCTGATCTATCTATTATTAGCACAATGATTGTAAGAGAAAGAGTCTAAGGAGATGCTGGTCTTCACAAGAGCTTCTAATGGTGGAGATGAGTTTTGCTTTAGGTGACTCCCAGATCACAGCGCACTTCTGCACCCATGTAGGCTACAGCTGACTAAATATAAAGATGCACAGCTATTATGGACTCACAGAAGTGACTGGAGGGCTAAGGGGGGACTAATGTCATTAAGGAGTTGGATTTGGAGGAAGACAGGAGTATGAGAGCATTATGCAGCACCAGGATGATGATCTCACTGGAAGGCAGGAGTGCTAGCAGGAGTACAAATGTTCACACAGAAGCTGGAAGACAGGATACTGGATGTACTGTATAGGAGACACACTAATTGGGGAAGGTTTGGGGGCACTGGGGAATGGGGGAGAACACAGAGTCTCTGGTACTACCAGGATGCAGGGATTTCTGATACCGGAGTTACTGGAATTACTGAGACACTAGGGGCACAGGGGTCCCAGAGGATGCAGGTATGCTGGGTATGGATGTAGTGCAGAGGGAACACATTGGGGCAGGAATTCTAAAAGGAAAAACACACTGAAGGAGGTGGCTGGGTTGCATGTGGAACATACTGGAGCTGAAGGACTGGATAAGGCTGGAGTGTACAGGGTCACAGGATTAGGGTACAGGCTGGAGTTCACAGAGTCACACTGGGACACAAGATGAAGGAAGATGGGAACATTGGTTTGTGGCCACTGAAGGCAGGTGCAAGGGAGGCATAGGAACATGGTGCAGTGAATTCTCTCAGGAACAATGGATGCTGGCAAACAATAGTAATACTCTCAGGTACGAGGAAAACTGGAGATCACTAAATATTCTCTGGTACAAAGAAAATTGGGGATCACTAGGAATACTCTCAAGTGCAAGGAATACTGGGGATCCCTAAGAACTCTTTGGTAAAAGGAAACTGGGGATCACTAAGAAATCTCTGGTACAAAGAACACTGGGAATCCCTCAGAACTCTAAAGCCCTGTAAACACGCTTGGTTTTCTAAGTGGTAAAAAGTCCACAGAGAAAACCGAGAACCCGGCAGGAAAACTGCCATGGGGCTTTGGCCGGGAATCCCGGCTGCGTTTGCTCCATCGGCACTGCCTCACAGTTTTTCCCATAGGAAAGTAGTAGATCTGGCGGTAAAAAAACGCTGGTAATCCCGACGGAAAAATAGAGAGCAGGTTCTCAATTTTCCCGACGGGATTCCCGGCTGTTTTCCTCTCGGGAAAACTGCGAGGAGGCATACACAGGTCGAGTTTTCCCGGCCAAAATCTCTCTTGGCAGTTTTCCTGGCAGGAAAACCGGTCGTGTGTACGGGCTTTATAGGAACAAGAGAATAGGACTAGAACACTAGCTATTGCCCAGGCAATGCATGTATGAATGAGCACAGCTTAAATAGAAGGGGATATGTCCAGAATGGGCTGGGCTGGGCTGGGATTGGCCATGTAGCTGCTTGAATCAATCAACAGGTGAGACATATTTCCCAGTTGTTAAACAAGTAACACAAGAGCCAGATTGAAATTTACTGACACAATACCCAAAATTTACTGGCACAGCCAAGTTTTTACTGCCATTTTCAAAAGTTACAAAATTACACTTTTAAGTGCAAATTTCAGTATTTAAGCTTCAAACAATTACAATATGCAATCAGCAATGTGGTTCAAGGTAGATATTAAAGAGGGGTTCCCGGCATAATTTTTATTTTTTTGCAAGCTAAAATTAATCTCATTAAATAGTCCCTAAAACTTATTAATAGCTCCCCAATCATTCCAGGGACCATTGCCAGTTCCAGAAACACTTGCCTCATATCCTCCAGCTCATGTTGTGGCCAAAACCGTCATAAGTGTGGGCATGTAAAGCCCAGTTCTTTTTTCTTCCTGGTTTTCAGGGAGAGGTGCATGCGGGGCAAATGTTAGGCACAGTAATGCCCAGAGACTCCTGGGAAATGAGTGCCATCATTTCCTAGGAGGCAATGGGGTCTTAGGACAATTAGTTGAACCACCTAGGACCAGGAACTAGGCATTTTGAAATTTGCCTAGTAACAGCCAGATAGAAGTGAGTAAAAACAATGTTTTTAAAAAAAAATTCCATTAAAGGCAAGCTGTTAATAGAAAGTACATTTTTAGAGTGGAACTCCGCTTTAACCACTTGCTTACTGGGCACATATACCCCCTTCCTGCCCAGGTGAAATTTCAGCTTTCAGCACTGCGTCACTTTAAATTAAAATTGAGCGGTTGTGCGACGTGCCTCCCAAACAAAATTGACGTCCTTTTTTTCCCACAAATAGAGCTTTCTTTTGGTGGTATTTTATCACCTCTGCGGTTTTTATTTTTTGCGCTATAAACAAAAAAGAGTGACAATTTTGAAAAAAAACCACAATGGCCCTGATTCACGTACATCGGCGCATTATCGGTCCGGCGTAGCGCACCGCCATTACGTTAGACTTGCGCCATCTAGCCGCGTAATCCCCCGATTCACGTAGCTTTTGCGCAGGAAATTGCGCAAGCGTAAGGTTTTTTCCTGAGGCGTAAGGAGGAGTAATACAAATTGGGAGGGACGTGGGCATGTTACATTGAAATGAGCCGTGACCCCATGCAAATGAAGGGCCGGCCGGCTCGCGCATGCGCGCGTGAAGGAGACCATGTCAGCTCCGCTGTGCGCATGCTCACAACTCGGGAGCGGCGCAATCAGTGAAATTGGAAATGGACTAGGGCAACGTTGTGAACTACGCAGACAGCATAAATAGACACACACAAACGCACTTGCATTGCAAAAGTACATCCCTTTGTGTCCCTTCCCATTTAACCAAGTGCTTTTGTTCCTGTTGTTCGTTGCAGTGTGTCTTGTAGTTGTCAGATTAGTGTTCTGTGTGATCAAGTTCTTGTTGGTATATTGTGAAAGTGTTTTTTGATAAGTGTTTGAGAGACTGTTTGTTTGATTGATATATTTCTGAGCGTTTGTTTTCTTGCTTTATTTTTTATTTTTTATTTTTTTGTGACTGTTTCTTGCTGAGTGCTAGTGTGATTTTTGGGTGTTCGTTTTCTCTTTGTGTGTGTTCTTGCCTGATTGGTTGTGCTTGTATTTGTGACTGATTTTTGGTGACTGTGAGTTTGTTTGGAAGTATGACAGAGAGAAAAAGAAAGCTGAATTTTACTGTGGGGGAAAAAAGAATTCTTGCCCGGGCCATTAGCGAGTATGGGCGTTTTCTCCACGGCCCGCAGAGTGCCACCACCACCCAGGCCAGGAGGAGGGAGATTTTGGATAGGATCACAGAGCAGGTGAATTCATCGGGGGAGGGGGAGACACGGACCCGGTCTGGGATTGACAAAAAAATAAATGATCTCCGGCGTCAGGTGAAAAAAAAACTGGCCGCAATGCATGCCCATGCCAGGGGCACAGGAGGGGGCCCACCATGCCGTATTAGGCTTACAGCGACGGAGCATGTGGTGGCCCTGACCTTTCACCGGCATGAAGTGGAGGGCCTGCCAGGCTTTGACACAAGTCCGGTCCCCGTGGTGCCAGGTAAGGTTTTTTTTTCTATCAGGTGTGTAGCATGTGTGGGGGAGGGGGTGAAAGGGAATATGTGCCAAGTGTGTGGATCCTCCAACCTGTGAATGGTTTGTGTCATCCACAGATGTGCAGGAGGGTGCAGGGCCATCTGGCCTGACCGCTCCAACCCCAGGACAGCAGCCTAATGAGGCCCCCCCAACAAGGCCACAGTCCGCGGAGGAGGTTCAAGAGGAGGAGGACGATCATGAGGAGGAGGACGATTATGAGGAGGAGGATAATCATGAGGAGGACGATCATGAGGAGGAGGAGTCAGGCACTGGACGAGTGGTTTGTGCGGACTCTTCCCCTCTGGCTGGCAGAAGCCTGCCCTCCCTAAGGGGGAGCCCCCCCCCTCCTCCCCCAACATGGCTCCCCTCACAAGGGCCTCCCCTTCTCCCCGCCCACAACCATCAGCTGGAGGCAGGATGTCATCCCAGAGCACCAGGGGGGCGCCCAATCTCCTGCCCGCCAGTCTGCGAAGGGACCAGGCCCTCCAGACCCGCCATCTGGGACAGCTCTGCCAGACTTTTGGGCGGGTGGAGGAGAGCCTGTCCTCCATGAAGGATACGCTGGGTAACCTGGACTCCCACTCCCGGGCTTTCACAACCTGCCTAAATGAACTGCAGACTACAGCAGCAGGCGTTGGGCAGGATGTGAGGGCCCTTACCCAGGCTATCCAGGCCAACACGACAACACTTGGTGCTTCCCTGGACAGAATTGCCGTGGCCTTGGAGGGCAGGCTGCCAGGTGGGCAGATATCAGGGGCTGCTCCTCCTTCCCCGGGTTTGCCCCTCCCCCATGAGTCTCCCCTGAGGGGCCGGGGGCCGTGTCCCCTTTTTTTTTTTTTTTGGCTGACTTTTTTGGCATTGTTTTTTGTTTTTTTGGCTGACATTTTTGCCCTTTTTTTTTGCTGACATTTTTGGCATTTGTTTTTATTTTTTTTTTGCTGACATTTTTTTTAAATTTTGGGTTGTGCATGCTGTTTGAATGTGGGGGTGACATTCCTGCTGGAAAAGGGGTGTCATCCTCAATTTTGGTGGAGAAGGGTTCCCCAGGACCAGGGAGAAGTGATTCCCAGGTCCGTGTGAATGGTGTATGAATGTACAGTGACATAATTGGAGCCTTGACGTGGCGTTACTGCTCACCAGTCGTGCATGGTGGACTGGTGCCAATCCAATTTGATGAGGATGTGGGGTGTGTGTGCTAGGGACCACAGTGGTGTGCATGCATGCATTCTCATTGTGCCATGATTAATGTGTGTGTTTAACGTGCAAAGATGCCCAATATGAGCTGTCTCCTGACTGCTCTTCCCTCAGAAGACGGGGTATCCTCGGTTAGGGGTTGATTGTCTGGTTGGGGGGTCAGGTCATCACGTAGCTCAACCTGCAGGCCCTTCCTCACTGCGAGATTGTGCAGCATGCAACATGCAACGATGATATGGCACACGAAGTTTGGGGAATACAACAGTGTACCCCCAGACTTATCCAGGCATCGGAAACGTGACTTCAGGAGGCCAAAGGTGCGCTCCACCACTGCTCGGGTTTTGATGTGTGCTTGATTGTATCTTTCCTCCCCTGGGGTTTGGGGGTTCCGGATAGGAGTCATGAGATGGGGTCCCAGTGCATATGCAGAGTCACCTGGAAGGGAAAAGACAGGAGAATGTTAGTCATGCATGTGCCACTTGTGAGGTGTGCATCACGGGAGGGGATAGTCATGCCTGACTCCCATGTCACTCACCAACCAGCCAGGTGTTCCCATACACGTTCTGATAGAATTCCATTCGGATGTGGCATTGATTGTAGATGTAGCTGTCATGGGTGGATCCGGGGTGTTTGGCACGGACGTGCCATATGAGTCCTTGGGCATCAACTATCACCTGTACGTTGATGGAGTGCCAATTCTTCCGATTGCGGTACATGTGCTCTGTCTCATGGGGGGGCTGGAGTGCCACATGTGTGCAATCAATGGCCCCGATGGTGCGTGGGAATCTGGCAATTCTGTAGAAATCTGTCATTGCCTTCAGCCGCAGGTCCTCAGTGGTGGGTTTGATGATTAGGTTGGCCAAGCGTGTGAGGATTGCTGGGACAACCTGGTGCACACATCTGCTCATGGAGGATTGTGACATCCCAGCCACCACTCCACTTGTACGCTGAAAAGAGCCACTGGCAAGGAAATGGAGTGTTGCCAGTACCTTGACCAGTGGCTGCACTGGATGTGAGCGTTGTGTTGGGCTGGTGATGTCCTCCTGCAGGGTTGTGGTTAATTCCAGGATGACATGAGGGGTGAATCTGAAGATGCGAAACACCTCAGAATCACTCATGCCAAAGAGGTCTATGCGGGTGCGGTATACCCTCTCCCGTGCCATCCTCCGTGCCCTCCTCCTTCTTTGGTCATCTAAATTCACTAGTGCAGCTATGAGCGACGATGCCCCTGGCATGTTGGCAGTCAAATTGTAGTGCAACACGTGTGTGTGTTCAGCTCCTCAGTAACGGTGTTGCTTTCTGTGAGATGTAGACGTTTTTTCAAAATTTAGACCAGCTTTTATGTGCTCTAACTTTAGACAGGACATTTTGCTGTTGCGCACATCGCGTAGCCTGCGCAGCAACTGCGTTTTTTTGTGGATCCCCGCAACTCCCTCATTAGCATATTTGACTAGCAAATCAATGGTGTGTCTAGCGCATTTTTGCGCGGACGGATGCGTCTGTCTAACGAAATTACGCCGGACAAAAAAAAGTAGATTTCTGGCGTAAATAGTTTTCTGAATCGCGCGCATCTAAACGCACGCGCACATTTAGACTTACGCACGCGCAAAACATGTTGCGCAGGCGTAATCGCTCTGTGAATCTGGGCCAATATTTTTAACTTTTTGCTATAATAAATATCCCATTTTTTTTAAAAAACAATAATTTTTTCTCAGTTTAGGCCGATATGTATTCTACATATTTTTGGTAAAAAAAAATCGCAATAAGCGTCTAGTAATTGGTTTGCGCAAACGTTATAGTGGCTACAAAGTAGGGGATAGATTTTTTTTTACTAGAAATACGGCGATCTGCGAATTTTGTCAGGACTGCGATATTGCGACGGACACATCGGACACTTTTGACACATTTTTGGGACCATTCACATTAATACAGCGAACAGCGCTATAAAAATGCACTAATTACTGTATAAATGTGACTGGCAGGGAAGGGGTTAACACTAGGGGGCGAGGAAGGGGTTAAATATGTATCCTGGGTGTGTTCTAACTGTTTGGGAGGAGGGGACTGACTGGGGAGGTGACCGATGCTGTGTCCCTTTGTACAAGGGACACAGCATCTGTCTCTTCTCCCTGACAGGACGTGGAGCTCTGTGTTTACACACAGAGCTCCATGTCCCTGCTCTAAAACTGCCGATCCTGGGTACCTGGCGGACATCGCGACCGCCAGGCACACGCATCGGCACACGAAGACGTCAAATGACGGCGGCTGGGATTTATAGAGCCACCTTGCCGCCGTCATTTGACAATACGCCGGGGCTCAAGAAGTTAAAGGCATAAAATTGTTATTTATTTTCGTCAATAAAGTAAGTAGCTCAGGGGCAGCAGGGCAAGAAATTAGAATGGGCAGGTACACACACATGAAATTGACTCTCACATTGACACTGACAGCAGTGTGTAGCAGCACAGATGATAATGACATCTCACCGACACGACACGTGCCCTCCTGAGTCACCATGACAGTCTCTCTCCATGTCAGGTGGTCCTTTCAGTCCACCCTAGTCCAAACAGCACTGACAGTCCCTTTCTTGGCTTGCCTTGCTCTTGTACCACAGACCCGCACACAGATGCTTCACTCGGCTCCCCCCCTTGACATCACACAAGATGCTCAGGCACTGCCAGACCCATCTCCCAAACACACTGTAGCAGACACTCGGATGGTCTCAGTCGGCTCTGTGAGTGCGCAGTTCTGAGCTGAGCGGCACAGACATATTTTTTACTGCCAACTTTTTCCTGTCACTGGCATTTCCTGGCAGGAGTGGTTTTTACTGGCTGCCAGTAAAAATTACTGATGGTTGGCAAAACTGTCTGTGACAGAAAGAACCTTATGAGAGCATTGAGCTGGTTTGCAGCATGACATTTTCTGGCTGGAAATGGTACATGTGATAAATCTATATTCAGTATTTCATACTTGCCTTATTAAATGGAATATAAAATGTATTTATAGTACTGAATAAAAATAAATAAATAATAAAATAAAATAATGTATCGATACATTTGTTATATCTAAGCAATTTGGCACAGTGATGCATGAGCAATGCATATGAAAGCTGGACTATTTGATTGCGTAGTTCAGTTCAGATCAATGCAGTTATATTAAGTGCCCCTGGACAGCACACTTCTGAACTTTTCCAAGCAGCAGTTTGGGTGCATTTTAGGTGTTGTAATATTATGTCTTCAAGCCGCACTTTCACTGCTTTAATGTGATGACATTTCAAAGGTTTATGATTTATGCTGTTTTAGAAAAGGAAAAACAGTAGGGTGATGCTAGAGCCTTGATTCCAGATTTTATTATGTGTGTTATCAGTGGCACAGCTAGACATTCTTTCACGCGGGACAAAGACTCATTTTTGCGCCACCCACCCGATACAGAAGTTCTCCATCTGGAGGGCAATGTAGCTGATTGGCTGGCAGGCACCCAGTATGGGTGTTTGAACGGGGGCTGACATTTGGCCTTAATGCTGCATGTGTCACTGAGTATATTGCATGGCAGACACATGGCAGAGGGCACACAGTGGGGGCCCAGGCAGCAGGCAGAGCGTCACATGTGGACAGAGTGGGTGATCAGTGTGGCAGGTGGGGGAAATTACTGTAACCGATCTTCTGTGTGGCTCTCCCTGCAGAAGCTGAAAGCCAATGGGAGGAAGGTGGAGATCATGGCTTTCAGCTGCTGCAGGGAGAGCCACCCAGAAAATGGGTTCCAGTAATTTCCCCCACCTGGCGCACTGGACAGTGGCGCCCCTCTGAAAGCGGCACCCAGGGCACATGAGCCCCCTGCCCCCCCCCCCAAATTTTAGCCATGGCTGTTATTGTCAGTAAAGCTGAATTCCAGCCTTACCTTCAGACTTGCACAGTAGTAAAGGCTCCTTGCCTATACTGAAAATATTTAGTCTGATTTCACTGCACACTGCGAGCTTCTCCCAATGTGCATTAGATGCTGTAGTCATTTAGACAGAGTCTTCCTATTTTGTGGCTGACGGACATCCAGGTTTATCTAGCCTTTTCCTCCTTAGCCATACTGTTGCTGGCCTACTCTTTTTATTCAATTTCATTTGACTTTTTCCAATCACGGAGGCTCAGCATCACATGTGGTCTGCATATGAATCCAGTCTTCCTGGGAACGCACACTCCTCCAGACTGATACCCACCCATTAAGGCATATCGATATTTGCATAACTCTTTTTAACCACTTGCCTACTGTGCACCTACACCCCCTTCCTCCCCAGACAAAATTTTAGCTTCTGGCACTGCGTCGCTTTAACTGACAATTGCGTGGTCGTGCGACGTGGCTCCCAAACAAAATTGACGTCCTTTTTTTCCTTACAAATAGAGCTTTCTTTTGGTGGTATTTAATCGCCCATGTGGTTTTTATTTTTTGCGCTATAAACAAAAAAAGAGCGACAATTTTGAAAAAAGACACAATATTTGTTTGCTTTTTGCTATAATAAATATCCCATTTAAAAAAAAAAAAAAAAAAAACTTTTTTTATCTCAGTTTAGGCCGATACGTATTCTTCTACATATTTTTGGTAAAAAAATTTAAGAAATAAAATCGCAATAATCGTATAGTGACTGGTTTGCGCAAAAGTTATATTGCCTACAAAATACGGGACATAATTATGATTTTTTTAAATACATTTTTTTACTAGGAATGGCGGCGATCTGCGATTTTTTTTCAGGACTGGGACATTATAGCGGACACATCGGACACTTTTGACACATTTTTGGGACCATTTACATTTATACGGTGAACAATGCTATAAATATGCATTGATAACTGTATAAATGTAACTGGCAAGGAAGGGGTTAACCACTAGGGGGCGCGGAAGGGGATAAATGTTTCTCCTAGTTTGTGTTCTAACTGTGGGGGGAGGGGGGGTGACTGGGGAGGTGACCGATTGTGTCCCTATGTACAAGGGACACAATCGGTCTCCTTTCTCCCTGACAGGGACGTGGAGCTCTGTGTTTACATACAGAGCTCCACGTCCCCGCTCAGTTACTCTGCAATCGCGGGTGCCCGGTGGCCATCGCGGCCGCCGGGCACATGCACGGGGGTCCCAGTGATGCGACGGGTGCGCGCGCGCCCCTAGCAGCTTTTTATGTCTGCACGTCATATGACGTGCAGTCAGGACAATGGAGTTACCCGCCCGCCATCATATGACGGTGGGCGGGTAACAAGTGGTTAAAATGTCAAGATGATCACTGGGACTAAAATAAGGTGGGTATTGGAAACAGAAAGATTTTCTTTGTAACTTTCATAACATGTTGATAACGATGGGAAGAAAGAACCATGGAAGGCAAAATATAGGCAAGTTGAGCTTTAGGCCGCGTACACACGATCAAACATGTCCGCTGAAACTGGTCCGCAGACCAGTTTCAGCGGACATGTTCGATCGTGTGTACGGCCTATTGGACCAAAGTTTTAAAACATGCTTGAAAACATGTCCGCTGGAAACCTGTCCGTCGGACAGGTTCGATGGTTAGTACAAGTGATGAGCGGAATACGCCATATTCGATTTCGCGATATTTCGCGAATATTTCGAAGAATATTCGCGAATATTCGTTAATATCGAATATTCGGTATATTTTATAAAAAAAAAAAAAAAAGCGAAATTTCACATATGCGATATTTTATAAAAAAAAATGCGAATTTTCGCCAATGCGAATTTTCGCCAATGCGAAATTTCGCGAATGCAAAATTTCGCTATATTTTTTTTGGATAAAATATCACGAATATTCGATATTTACGAATATTCGCTATATTTTGTAAAAAAAAAAAAATTGCGAAATTTCGCTATTGCGAAATTTCGCGATTGCGAAATTCGCGATTGCGATTTTTTTATTTTATTTATTGCGCAATTTGAAAAATGCGAATATTTGAAATAGCGAATATTCGCCGCGATATTCGAAATATTCGCGAATACTCGAATATGAAATATTCGTAGCGAATATTCGCAATGCGAATATTCGTGAGCAACACTAGTTAGTACACAAAATCATCGGACCAAAAACCCGCGCATGCTCAGAATCAAGTCGACGCATGCTTGGAAGCATTGAACTTCGTTTTTTTCATCACGTCGTTGTGTTCTACGTCACCGCGTTCTGGTCCGAGGGGATTTTGGTCCGATGGTGTGTACGCACATCAGACCAACAGACCACAAGTTTCATCGGACATGTCTGATCGTGTGTACAGGGCCTTAAAGAGGAAGTAACCCCTACACAAAAAAAAGTAAAACCCTGCAAGACAAAGGCATAATGAGCTAGTATGCATAGCATATTAGCTCATTATGTATTACTTACCTCAGATCGAAGCCCCTGCAGGGGTACACGTCTCCCCCTCTGGCCACCGACATCTATCCCAGTGCTTACTTCCGGGTATCACGGCTCTGGTGCTGTGATTGACCAGAGCCGCGATGAAGTCACTCCCGTCATGCGTGTGGGAGCCGCCGGTAATGGCACAGTGACTGGAGCAATGACACATAGGTGCTATTGCTTCAGTTTTCCCCAATGCGCATGTGCCGATAAGATTGGCACATGCAGGGGACAGGGGATATCTCCTAAACCATGCAGGTTGAGGAGATATTCTTGGTAGTTACTGGTAAGCCTTAATAAAGGCTTACCTGTAGCATAAAGTAAACAAAGATTTAGAGCTGCGCCTTGTCACCCAGACTCAGTATAATCAAAAGAGTCCATATAACAATCATGTGGAGATGAACAGTCCTTCAAACGAAAGAGATGTAGTAGATTGGCTCCAAAGACAACTCTCCGCTGATCTTACTTCAGGATGGACATATAATAATCACCACTGTGCTCAGACTTGGCTTTTTCAATGTGGCCCACCACCAGAAATATAAGCAGCTTACCAGAGGGAAGGCTACAATCAGCAGTCGGCTGTGACCCAGCCGCGGCCTTTAAGGGAACCAAGATGAATCCCAAATCCTAGGGCAGTGTCTCCACCGGAACTCCACTCAGCAACTCCACCAATTAGATCATATGTAAATGATAGATAGAGGCATACATAGCGTAATCCCGCTGGGACATTTATTTAAAATCATAAAAAAACAGAATACTCACATGGGAGATGAGTTAAACAGGCATAAAAAACACAATGTTGCCGGCCGGCATACAGATAAGCAAGGACCCTCCTCCAAAGCGTGATGACGTCACCGCACGTCTTCCCAGACGCGTTTCGTCATAGGAATGGCAATTTGATCCCATTGACAACGTCCTATGACGAAACGCGCCTGGGAAGACGTGCGGTGACGTCATCACGCTTTGGAGGAGGGTCCTTGCTTATCTGTATGCCGGCCGGCAACATTGTGTTTTTTATGCCTGTTTAACTCATCTCCCATGTGAGTATTCTGTTTTTTTATGATTTTAAATAAATGTCCCAGCGGGATTACGCTATGTCTGCCTCTATCTATCATTTACATATGATCTAATTGGTGGAGTTGCTGAGTGGAGTTCCGGTGGAGACACTGCCCTAGGATTTGGGATTCATCTTGGTTCCCTTAAAGGCCGTGGCTGGGTCACAGCCGACTGCTGATTGTAGCCTTCCCTCTGGTAAGCTGCTTATATTTCTGGTGGTGGGCCACATTGAAAAAGCCAAGTCTGAGCACAGTGGTGATTATTATATGTCCATCCTGAAGTAAGATCTTTCGTTTGAAGGACTGTTCATCTCCACATGATTGTTATATGGACTCTTTTGATTATACTGAGTCTGGGTGACAAGGCGCAGCTCTAAATCTTTGTTTTCTTGTTGTATTTCCCTTTGTGTCCTGGCACAAGAGCTGCTGCCTCCCTATTTTCTTTTTTTAATATTAGTGACTGATTACACCGGTACTAATTGACTATTTATTTGTGACAAGCGCAATTTTTTTCTGTATTATATTCTGTAGCATAAAGTGGTTGTAAAGGGTTTACAACCACGTTAATCTACATTTTCTATATAATACATGAGCACCCGAAAATATTATTGTTATATTTTAAGGCAGGTAACTAATGATTTTAAACCCTGGCACCATTTTACCCATAGTGAGCCATATGCTAATTAGATTTATAGTTTGATAAAAATGAGTACATAGTTTGATCCCAGCTTTTAAAATTTGATAAAAAACATAAATATTAGCGTTGGCTCTCATTTCTTTTTATCAAATCTGACACATAGAAAAGTAGATGGTACTTTTTTTTTAAGAACAATGAAAGGGCGATTGTGATTGCTTTCTGTTAGGCAACACTGGCTATAAGACTCAATCCTTTCCAATTTAATAAATAAGAAGTGATCTGTTTTCCACTGCTAGTACTGTACCGACATATCCGGTAATTAATTCAAAACACCTTTATCTCTTTTTATTTAGAGGCAAGACTTTCGTATTATAAATTTTTAGATAGACATCACAAAGAAAAATAATGGTATTTTCTTCATGTGGGAAAGGCTTGGTTGTGTGTTGCTTGAAGATGGAACTGATAGAGACAGATATAAAGGGCGTGAATGGAAAAGACGCCGTGTTAAAAACAAAACAGATGTCCCTAATGTAATGTGATAGTTACAGTTTGTCCAAGGGAAAAATTTTATAGATTGAACGATTATTTTCTTGTATGTTTTGAATATATTTAATTCTATTTGAAAATGTTTAATTAAAGTGGTGTTCCAGCCAAATGTTGTGTTTATTAAAAGTCAGCAGCTACAAAAAGTGTAGCTGCTGGCTTTTAATAAACACTCACTTACCTTCTCCACGTTCCAGCGACGCGCCGGCCGGGGCTCCGCTCCTCTCCCCCCCTCTCTGGCCGGCGTCTTCATTCTAACTGTGGGCACCCAGCCGTGACAGCCTTCGGCTTCACGGCCGGGCACCCACTGCGCATGCGCGAGCGGCACTGTGCATGCGCACGTGGCCCGCCGCTGATTGGACAGGCGATCATCTAGGACCTGTCGGTGTCCTAGGCGGTCGCCTACAGGGAGGGGCTGCTGTAGGCGATTAAGCTTAATCGCCTAACCAGCCCCTCGGCGGAAGGAGGAAGTGGGACAGGAAGTCCCACTCCTCCTGAAGCCCCCACTCCCCCCCCAAAGAAATTACATGCCAAATGTGGCATGTAAGGGGGTGAGGAGTGGGTTAAGCGGAATTTCCAATTTTGGGTGGAACTCCGCTTTAAATAATGGGGAGTATAATGTAGTTCCAAGTGTTTTGCGTGTCTGCACTATAAACTGTGGTAGGTGCTCACAATTGCAGTGGATTTCTGGTTTAATTGTAAAACTGCCTTCTGAATCATCCCTTCTAAAAATGGAAATCTTCCCATAGTTCATAGTACATTATTTGCCACTGTAGAGATACATTGGGACACATTTACTATATATTTTGCACACTATTATTATTATACAGGATTTATATAGCTCCATACAGTATACATCGATGCACTATTGTTGGGCAGACAATGAAATGCTCATGGCAGAGCTGTATCCTGGCCTAGGCCAACAAGGCCCAGGCCTAGGGCAGCACTTTGCAGGGGGGCAGCACGAATAGAGTCCCCGCTGGCTTGCGCTACACTGTTAGGAAAATTAGTCTAGCTCCCCCTAGCTCGTGCTTCTAGTATGAGGACGACTGACATTTCGCAACTGTGGGGGGGGGGGGGGGGGGGGGGCGCTTCCAATTTTGACTGTTTTGTCATCCTGGACCACAAACCTTCCTCACTGTGCTATATGTTTCTGCTGCACCATCTACTTAAAGTAGAACTATAGGCAACACTTTTACCATCCCTGTCCCATCCCTTCACTTCCTGCTCTATAGGCAACCAGGAAGTAAGAGGAAATCTAAGTAAATTAAGGGAATCCATTGCCCCCCCCCCCCCCAGGCCCCCAGAACTAGTGTCCTCACTCGGAAATTTCAGGGTGGGGCTTAACACAGGGTGCGGCCATGACAGGAAGGGGTGGGTCATATTTAAATTAGGGGGTGCACAAGTTTAGTCAGGCCTAGGGCAGCACAAAACCTAAATACACCTCTGGCTCATGGTATATACCATGGAGGGGAGACCTATAAATAAATGGAGCATACAGAATCAGGAGCATCTTTGCAACCAATCAGCTTCCATCTTCAGCTTTTTTAGTTAAAGGAACACTAAAGGTTCGTTTTTTATTAGATCAATTTATTGCTGTAAGCTAGAGCATTAAAATATCACTTACCTCGTTTTTCCTTTTGACTTCCAAAATACAGTAATCCAGGTTTAAAAAATCCATTTCCTGTCTCTCCTCTTCTTGCTTTCCACCAGCACCTGCATGGTGGAAAGCAGAATGTGCTCACCCCCTCCCTATGACTACAGCCCTGCATGAAGATGCTCTCTTATCCCTCACAGACATGGAGGCTAAGCCTAATAGGAACTGTAGTTCCCATTAGGCCGTGATGTAGCAAGAATGAATGCGCACCGCAAACCAGGAAGTCAGTGAGAATAATGATTCAGGAGTGACGGAGGTGAATAAAACGGCTCGATTTCAACAGGTATCAAACTAGTTATAATGCAAAACATTACTTTTTACTTTATCAGCTACTGTCAGACTTTAATTTAAGAGGAAAATATTTTTGTCTTTACAACCCCTTTAAGATTTGGAAACAATAGACGCTGATTGGCTGCCATACAAAGCAGCTCCTGATTCTGTTTGGTCCAGTCTTAGTAAATTCCTCTCACTATGCCTAACCTCTTCCTGCCAATGTGGTGCATATATGTGGCCTCTCAGCAAGTGGGCTTTAAAGTGATTGTAAAGGTTTGAAAAAAAAAACTAACATGTCATACTTACCTCCACTGTGCTGCTCGTTTTGCACAGAATGGCCCCGCTCCTCGTCTTCTGGGGTCCCTTGGCGGCTGTCTCGGCTCATCCCCGCATCAGCTAACCCCCCAGGGAAGCACTTTCCCAAAGGGGTTATCTCGCGGGCGCGTTTCCTTAGACACGAATGCCGGACTCTGCCCTGCCCCCCCAGTGCCTGTGTCATTGGATTTAATTGACAGCAGAGCGAGCCAATGGCTGTGCTGCTATCAATCTATCCAATGAAGAGCCGAGAAGACCAGGTCGAACTCCAACGCGTTCTTAACGCGGGACTTTCAAAGGGCTCAGGTAAGTAAACCGGGGGGCTGGGGAGCCTGTAATCATTGGATGTTTTTTCACCTTAATGCATAGGATGCATTAAGGTGAAAAAACAGGAAGGTTTACAACCCCTTTAACAGCAAGAAGCAACATATATGTGGCCCTATATAAACACTCTTCTGTGATGAGAGAGCGCACTCTGCACGCTTCCAGCACAGTCACCAACGGGGACTGGAAAGCTCCTGATGCATACTTGCGATTGGGAGCTTTTCGATCATGTGACCGCTGTCACAGCCAATCACAGTAGTCACATGACCTGAGTGCCCGCTTTTGCCTCCCGGCATTTAGAAGCTCTTAAAGCTTTATATCAGTTCCTCTGGCTCTCATAATTGCACTACAGAGGCAGATATCAGCGTCGTTTCCCATCCAGTAAAAACCCTGGAGCTATAAGTGGAGAATTTTCCTCTTGAAATCTATAGTATATTAATAATTCATTTATTTGCATTTCTGTTTTGTTATGCTGTACTAATAATAGTACATCATTTAATTTGGTAATAAAAGCACATGGTATAAAAAGGATGTAAGTACCACACATGTTGTTCTCCCCACCCTCTGAAGCAAATTTGTAAATATAATCACATACTGGAAACTGGGATGAACATTGTATTTTATATCTTCTGCATGTACCAGATTTCAAATCAGACTGCAAGTACCAGAAAATGATATTACTGTGCTAGTTCTGGGCAGGCCAGGTGGTGTAAACTGGCCCTTTAGATCATCTATGCCTGTGTTTCTCAACCTTTTTTCAGTCAAGGCACCCTTTTAATCTAAATTATGCACAATTTCGAGGCACCCCATTCTAAAATGTAAAAAAAAGTAAACTAATGGTTTTACATAATTAAATAATGCAGCAACATCCACACACATCAAATACTCAGAATTAGAGGTGATTTACTGTATTCTTCTTAGGCAAATACACGTTTGCATGCTGGTACTAACTAGTATGCCAATGTTTCTCTTCTCCCTCAGTTTCTCTCACTCGGCTAATGTGACCCACTTCTTACAGAGAGGGTCAAACAAGAATGCTTGACAGGCACCAGATGTTTTCCTTTTCAACTGATGATGTCATTGTAATTAAAACCTGTAGCTTTGTGTAACTAAAAGTCAGGTTTGTATACAGGTGTTGGGCAATTTTTAGGTATTTTACTAAGACACCCCTGAAAAAAATTAAAGGCATCCCAGTGTGCCATGGCACCCTGGTTGAAAATGGCTGATCAATGTCATGGAAATATATTTTTAAAGTTTCTACAAAGGAAAGGATGAAGTGGAATTCGAATGCACATTTATCCTTAGATGCTTAGGAAGATTTAGCATATTGGGGTTGATTTATTAAATGCAAAGAGGCTGTTAGCTTTGCAAGGGAATTTGCTCCAGAGCTTAGTGAATGTGGTAAAGTTACATTTTGCAAAGAATATCCAGTCACATGCAACGAAAATAACACAAAATTAATTTTTGTTTGCACATGATTGGATGATGGAAGTCAGCATACCTAATTTATTATGCTCTGGAGGAAATTCACCTGCAAAGTTAAACTTCCTTTGCAAAGTGGACAGATTGTTTGCATTTAATCAACCCCATTGCAAAATTGTAGATGTAAAATGTAGATTTTTTAAATGATGACAAGCACATTCTACATAATTACCTGACCTTGTAAATCTATTTTTGTATCCTAAAGTGTGCATGGGTTTGACCCAAGTGGCAACTGGCTCAAGAGGTTTTTGAGGTCTACCTAGTACATGGGCGTAAGAGCTAGGAAGCACTGAAGATTATGGGGTTGATTTACTAAAGGCAAGTAGACTGTTTCTCCAAAGCTTAGTAAAAGTACCCAATCATGTGCGTGGAAAATAAAAAAAACAGCATTTTTTCTTGCACATGATTGGATGATGGATGTCAGCAGAGATTCTGCTCATTTACTAAGTTATGGTGCAACTGCCCTTGCAGAGTGCAATTTTCCTTTAGTAAATCAACCCCCTGTGTTAAAAGAAACGGAATGCAAGGTTTGGAATGCCAAGTTGAAGACTGGCTTAGAAAGGTAATATTGCTCACCCTGAGAGGTAGGCAACCTTCAGCACTTTTAGGATGACCAGACAAAGAAGTATTAACAAAGTCTGAGCCATGGGTTTTACTCCTCCAACAGTAATGGTAACTGTATATCTGACAGAACTTTAACCTCCCTGGCGGTCTTCCCGTGTGTGGCACGGGGTGAGATTTTTAAGCTAAGATCGGTAACCCCGTGCCACACACGGACTTGCCTCGCTGGATGCAGAAAAAAAGTTTACTTACCTTTTCTCTGCGATCCAGCGATGAATCTCCGCAGTACACGGCGGCCGGATGTCCGCCTGATGCTGTGTGTACCGCCGATTCCCTTCCCTGCGAGCGTCGCGACGTAGGGGGGGGAACGGCGCCAAATTCAAAAATGTAAACAAACACTATACATACAGTACACTGTAATCTTATAGATTACAGTACTGTATGTATAAAATACACACCCCCCATGTCCCTAGTGGTCTGCCCTGTACACTACATGTCCTTTTATATAATAAAAACTGTTCTTTCTCCCTGCAAACTGTAGATTGCCCATAGCAACCAAAAGTGTCCCTTTATGGCAAAAATTGTTTTAGAGCAGCTAAAAAACAGCGATAATAAATCAGAATCACTTGCAGAATTTAGCGATAGCGATTTATGGGGAAATAAGTCATTAAAAAAAAAAAATAATGACAGCAAAAATTCTGCAACTGAGCAAATTTCAGTGATTTTGATTTGATTACATTATTGAATAATTTTTACTATAATTATATTATTATTTGTTATAATTTTTTATAATTATTTATTATATTATAATTTTTAATAATAAAAAAAAAAAATCATACCCGGGATGCCTATTAGACTCTTGTTTGGATAGATTTCAGTGAGTTATTCCTAAGAATTACAAGCCTACAGTATAAAACGCCAAATTCCCTTGCAAATAATGGTACCGCTTTTAGCACCTAAAATCTGAAAGAATCATACCGCCAGGGAGGTTAAAGAATCCCAGTCTACCAACACTGCAGAACCATAGGTACCTAGCACTTCATTAGGTGTGGGTGGAGCTGGTACCTACAAAAAACTACAGAATCTTTAACTGATTTTTGTTTTCCTTTATATTTAATTTTGGTGCCACATTGTTAGTGCTGCAAAGAACTAAAGGTGTTACACTAATAACATTGACACCTAAGCTCCTTCTTGAATCTGTATCTCCAAATGCGATGTCCAAAGAAAAGCCCTTCAACTTCATGGACCCCACATAGATTGCATCAATAAATATGAATTTTAAAGGTCCTGAAAAAAATATTTTTCTCCTACCAAATGAACTGGAAGCAAAAACATCAATAAATATGAATTTTAAAGGTCCAGAAAAAAAAATGTTGTCTCCTACCAAATGAACTGGAACCAAAAATAACGTTTTCTTTGATATGTAACTATGAGCAAAGACAAACATGTTTGAAGTCCAGCCTGGGTGACAACCATGTCTCCCATGATAAATACAGTGGATGACTGAGCAGGGACAGGAAGTGTGTTATTCACAGGATTGGCAAGTAAAAAAAAAAAAGAGCCTGGTGAAAAAAACACCACTTCTACAGATTGATATACTGCAATATATTACAATTTTTGTTTTAGGATTACATGTGCTTTAAAGCCCATCTTTGTAAACTAACCCTTGCAGTGGGGCTGTGCCTACACTACAATAGTTAATTGCTTATTTAGGTCTAGGGCACAGGTGTCAAACACAAGGCCCGCGGTCTGAATCCGGCCCTCCAGGCCATTTCATGTGGCCCTTGCACCTCTCCTGCAGCTGCAGGAGAGCTCTATTCCCTCCTCTGGTCCTACTTCAGTCCCTTACTTTCTGCTTTCAAGCAATGCATCCAGCTTCTTCCCAGCAGCAGCATAAGGAAATGGGGGTGCACTGTGATGTTAGGGAGAGTGGGGGGACTCAACTTCTGATGGTGGGGTGGCTCTTGACATCTAATGTAAAGGGGAGAGGATGCGCTGGACATCTAATCTTGCAGATACAACTGGCCCTTTTGAGGGCAATCATAATGCTGATGCGGCCCACAATGAAATTGAGTTTGACACCCCTGATTCAGACCCCTCCAAGAATCTATATTTTGGAGGACTTTTAGAGGGGTTTGTATGCTTTTTTTTTTTTTAAATAAGCTGATAATGAATGACATTTGCCGACAGTTTAAACTGTATCATTTTTTTTCTTTGTTAATGTCACTTTTGATATATCACATCCTACAGCAAGAATGAAAAAAAAACTTTAAAAATAATGTGGTCCCTCTTAAACTCCATATCAGACCATTAACCCCGAGAATGTAGTCTGGCTGGCCAGGAAATGGGGGGAGGGAGATGAGCATGAACCATACAAGGCCACATGCCCTCAACATGGGGCAGGTTGATGAAGATAGTGACCTCCTCACTAGACATGTGCAGACTGGAATATTTTGTTTCGTTTTTTTCGTTTTCGTTTGGAAAATAAATTTATTTAGTTACTCCCGAAAGATGTTTTGATTTATGTCGTTTTTGTCAGGAAAGTTTTCGTCCAAAAACGATGATTTTCGATGCTTTGTCGAATTTTCGTCGTTCAATTCGACAAAGCATCGAAAATCGTCGTTCTGAATACAGTGAATAGGTAGAAATTGAACGACGAAAATTCGACGATTTTCGAAGCTTTGTCGAATTTTCGTCGTTCAATTCCTACCTATAGGATTTGAACGACGAAAATTCGACAAAGCATCGAAAATCGTCGGATCTGAACGAAAACGAAAATAAAGCATTTTTTATGTCGGATCTTTCGGTTTTCGTTTGTTGCGCTTTCGTTCGTTAATAAAAACTAATGCACATGTCTATTCCTCACCACAACCCTGCTCCACCATGAATCAGTATTGGGTACATACTATTCCTAATTTGCCTAAGTGCCAGGGATTCCCAGTGATTTCAATGGTTCCTAGGGACGTAGCGGGTGCAAGCACCTGCAGCTTTCTTAGAAACGACTTTTAGCAGAAAGCTGTCATATACAGAAGTGATAGAAATACCGCTTCTATTTATGATTTTCAGCTCCCGACGAACATGAGGCTGAACAGGCAAACGTGTTCTCCTGTTGGCTCATCCCTATTGACCAGCCTTAAGTTAAGGAGCAGAATATAAGCTAAGCAGCTATAGATTTCCCTTTTACACACTGCCAATGTGACATTTACCATATATATATATATATATATATATATATATATAAAAAAAACTGTTGAATTAATTAAGTTAATTCCTAATATATTATGTGAAAGTAAATTAACAGAAATAGGTCAGTCATTCAATTTTTTTTACAAATTCTAGGCTGCCACAATATCAAGTATGAACTATAAACAAGAAAAACACCCAGGCCTGAATAAAGGCCTAAATAAACAATATTAGTACTAATAAATGCAGCTGCTGTCTATTATTTCCAACAAAGGATTAGCCAATATAAAATTATTCATAGGCAGTGCTTGCTATGACATAAGAAAGCTTCTAATAAGTGCCTAAATAATTTATAAATGACATGCTATGAATTCCATTAAAATAAATAGATATGTTACGCATAAGTGCCAAAATATTTAAAGTGACATAGTGCAAAAAAGTATTCCGTGCAATCTTGAGTGCTATGCGTGCCTGGTTCCCAGGGTCTCCCTCGTAGTGAGTATTTCACCACATTCAGAAATATCTACACACCGCACTCACCAGATGTCGATGACAGTCAGTTCCTGATGTTTCCTGGTTGTTCTTATAGAGCCTTACTCCTCCTTGTTTTGATCCCGACTCCAACTTTGATAGTGATACAATGTAAAAAATTGTCCACTATAACAGGCAGAAAATGGACCCTGCCTAAAACCTGGCATGTAACATCTTTAGAACGCTTCTGAAGACGTTGCTAATCGACGGCGAAATGCTCACTTTCCGGTCCAGTGAGTGGAATGCATGCCAGGCTCTAGGCAGCGTCCATTTTCTGCCTTATTTTTAGTGGGCAGTTTTTTTACATTGTATCACGATCAAAGTAGGGCATTTTTTAAACTATATTTTAATAAATAAGCAAATCTAAGGTTTTTACACTATAAAAATCTGTCTCTTCATTCATATTTTTTTGCCTGCCTATTAAACTTTGGGAGAAATTTTGGGATCATAACAAGGAGGCGTAAGGATCTGTAGGAACAACCAGAAACCATCAGGAACTGAGGGACAGATCTCCCTAAGGATCTACAAGCTTTCTTTACTCCCCTTGATGTATAGTAAGGGAGTCATTGTCATCTGTTGAGTGTAGCGTGTAAATATTTCAGCACATGGTGGAATACTCACTACAGGGGAGACTATGGGAACCAGGCACGAATAGCACTCAAGATTGCACAAAATACTTTTAATGCCATTCATAACATGTTATTTATAATTTATTTAGGCACCTATTAGTACTTTTCTTATGTCATAGCAAGCACTGCCTGAGAATAATTTAATATTGGCTAATCCTTTGTTGGAAATAATAGACAGCAGCTGCATTTATTAGTACTATTAGCATAGGTTCACACTGACAGCGGGATGGAAATCGCGCAAGTTCAGATGAACTCGCACAATTTCATACCCGCATGTCAGTCTGACTTTGGGAGAGATTTCAGAGACATCTGTGCAGGTTCCTGAACAGATGTCTATGCAAATCACACCCCGAAGTCACCAAAAGTAGTACAGAAACTAAATTTGGGAATCGGTGCGGTGCCGAAAAGTCGGCATTAAACCAATTCGGACGGTGCCTTGGGCGGCAATAGCTGCTAATTTGGCATGCTGTTTGCCGTATCAAATTGCATCAATGTGAACCTAGGCTTATTGTTTTTTCAGGCACGGGTATTTTCTTGTTTATAGTTCATACTTGATATTGTGGCAGCCTTGAATTTGTATAAAATATGTGAAGGACTGACTTATTTCTGTTCATTTACTTTCACATAATATATTAGGAATTAAATGAATGAATTCAATCGTTTTTATATGTATTACTATATTACTATTTTTACTACACGTTTCACTTATTTGTGTATATATGGATATTTTGCATTAGTTGGGCATATAATAAAGGGCACAATACAAGGAATGTAACATTCACTAAAAAGGTGAAACAATCTGTGTGATCACAAAATGGACACAAATCTCACATCTAATCCACAGTGTGTACAAACAATGTGCTGAAAGTCATAAAAATACTTGTGAAGTAAATATATGAGTGTATAAAATATTGTAATGTTCAAACCATTATGTTCAAACAAAACTTTAGTGAATCTGTAATCAAACAAATTATTGTGAAGTGTATAGTCCCGTGTAAGCACAAAGGTGGTCTTTATATTCTCCAAAAATATCCGTTTAGGGGGAAAAAAGAGAGAAAAAGGGGGAACACCTCCTCATAGCGTAAACAAGTTTTAATTAAAATCATAGAAATCAAAAAAATATACACTATGAAAAATTCCAAGCAGGAAGTACAAATAGGCACACATAAAAACTGTCCAAATGGATAAAAAATTACACAAGATCACTCCAATAATCCACATCATTAATGAACAAGTCCAATGCACAGTTGAAGTGGTTAGAGTCCAATAAACAGACAAATTTCTCACTGCTCCAGGTGAGCCCCGTGTGCAATCAAGGGTTGTGGAACCACCAAGGTGCTGGCAATGCTAATGATAGCAAATTGAAGGACGAAAACTGGACAGCCGCACTCCGAAATCACTTAAAATAAGTTGTCTTTTATTTTTCAACTGTACATACAGTCACTGCAACCAACAAAATACAGTATGGCCGACGCGTTTCGCACTTACAATCAGCGCTTACTCATGGCCATGACTAAGCACTGATTGTAAGTGCGAAAAGCGTCGGCCATACTGTATTTTGTTGGTCCAGTTTTCATCCTTCAATTTGCTAGAGTCCAATAAACCCGATCGGTTCCGTCTTATCAGACTTCAACATACTTCAACTAAAACTTTTTTACGCTATGAGGAGGTGTTCCCCATTTTTCTCTCTTTTCTCCCCCTGATCGGATATTTTTGGAGCATTACCACAATACAACAATATTGGAGATTTCTTCTGGCTATCCTCACAAGTTCCTGCTTGGATTCCACTTAGGACATCAGTATAAGGACACACATCCGAGACGGTGACCAAGGAGGGCATTCGGCCCACACAAGCCTTTAGGACCCCCCACCGTAAGGTGAGCTGCGGGTCTACTCCAGCTGGTAAGCGTATCCAACCTACCTTTATGCCAAGGATTGCTTGTCTGAAGATGTGTTGTTATTTGACAGAGGGGACAATGTATCTTTATACATCCATGAGAATATAAGGACCACCTTTGTGCTTACACGGGACTATACACTTCACAATAATTTGTTTGATTACAGATTCACTAAAGTTTTGTTTGAACATAATGGTTTGAACATTACTATATTTTATACACTCATATATTTACTTCACAAGTATTTTTATGACTTTCAGCACATTGTTTGTACACACTGTGGATTATATGTGAGATTTGTGTCCATTTTGTGATTACAACGATTACACTATATTGGGGATCCCCCTTCTGGGTGGACCCTCTTTCTTTTTGGTGCTGCACTTTTTTTCTATATTTCTTATCAATCATCCATTGGTGTGTTGGCTGCCTCACATTTTGTAGTACCACGGAATTTATTTAATTTATTTATGTTTATAGTTTAGCGCAATATATTTATTTATAGAAACAATCTGTGTAACTTAAAACACATGCACTAGGAACATTTAACTGCTGTCAATGTTTGGTGAAAGTCACATTGACTGGTTTGTAAAAGGGAAATCTAGAGCAGCTAAGCTTATATTCTGCTCCTTAGAGTCGGTTCACACTGGGGCGACACGACTTCCAGCACGACTTTCAGAAGCAACTTCAACACGACTTGAGCATGAACCACAGGGCGATCTGGGGCGATTTACAACACGACTTGAAGTCCTTTTCAGGTCAGGAGACATTCCAGTGGCCAATAAAACAACAATCAGCTCTGGGAGAGGGAAGGGGAGGGAGGGGTTTGCCTGAGAAATGTATGTTATCTTGCTGAAAGGTCGCTTCAATTAAAACAGTGATCAGACTTGGAAGCGACTTCCATTGAAATCAATGGGTACAAATCGCCTAGAAGTCTGATTGAAGTAGTACAGGAACCTCTTCTGAAGTCGGAGCGACATGAGTAGTGTGTATTAACACCGCTTCCATTCACCTACATTGCTTTTCTGGACAGCACGACTTGGGACGACTTGAGACGACTTGAAGTCGGATCCCAAGTCGCCCCAGTGTGAACCGACTCTTAACGTAAAGTGGTTGTTAAGGTTCAGTTTTTTTTTTAAATAAACATATCAGTCTTACCTCCACTGTGCAGTTTGTTTTGCACAGGCTGGCCCCGATCGTCCTCTTCTGGGGTCCCATGGCAGCTCTTGCAGCTCCTCCCCACAACAAATAACCCCCACTGGGAAGCGCTTTCCCGATGGGGTTACCTTGCGGACGCGCTCCCCTGTCATACACTCGGCGTCCATACCCCCCCGACAGCCGCGTCATTGGATTTGATTGCGCTGCTATCAATCTATCCAATGGAGACCTGAGAAGCCATGGAGAGAGTGTCACGGGATCGCACCAGGTAAGTAAAACGTGGGGGCTGGGGGGCCGGACATTGCAAGGTGTTGTTTCACCTTAATGCATAGGTCAATAGGAACGAGACATATTTTAAGGCTGGTCAATAGGAATGAGTGATATTTTGGCACTTATGTGTAACATATCTGTTTACTTTTAATGGCCTTCATAGCATGTCATTTATAATTTATTTGGCCACATATTAGTAGTTTTCTTATGTCATACAAAGCGCTGCCTGAAGCTCTGTACACGCGAGCGGTTTGTCCGATGAAAACAGACCGATGGACTATTTTCATTGGCCAAACCGATTGTGTGTGGGCCCCCATCGGTTTGTTTTCCATCGGCTAAAAAAAAATTCAACATGTTTTAAATTTCTCCTATGGATAAAAAAACGATAGAAAAAAACGATCGTCTGTGTGAAAGTCCATCGGTCAAAAATCCACACATGCTCAGAATCAAGTGGACGCATGCTCGAAAGCATTGAACTTAATTTTTCTCAGCACGTCGTAGTGTTGTACGTCACCACGTTTGGACACGGTTGGATTTTTGACCGATAGTGTGTAAGCAAAACTGATGAAAAACAGCTTCATCGGATATCCGACGAAAAAATCCATCGGATTAGATTCCATCAGATATCCGATCGTGTGTACAGGGCTTAAGAATTCTTTTATATCAACAATATCAAGTATGCTCTCTTAGCTATGCTCCATAATGTAAAGAGGCAAAGCAAAGTCAAAGACAATCTTTGATGCCGCTTATTTTCACCTTCTTAATATCAAAGCAATTAACTCAATGGTAAAGTTAGATGTGTGATAGATAAAAAGTTTATAGGTAGGTGAAGTGATAATAATGTAGTAATAAGGCCATTGGAAAGAGATTGCATTTCTGTTCATCTGCATGATCCTAAGCTTGCAGAAAAGTGACAGCCTAAATTTATTAGATTAGCAACGTGTCGGTTTTGACATTAACCGTAAAATGATCTAGTATTGCAAAATGTGCTTTGGGGTTTTTTGACACATTAATTGTTATGTTTGGCTTTTTTGCTGCCATATCTTTTTACTTGTATCTGAATACATACAGTGCTGGGGCCAGTATTTTGAGAAAAGCAATACCATACAAGCTCACACTTGAAAGCCTTCTTAGTGGTAATGGAGGTTACAGTGATACTAAGGAATGGGTGAGAAAGACAGCACACAAAAGGGCTTGTGTCCTAAACAGATTGCCTGGAATTTACCTTTAGGCTAGCCACTCAGTCTACTGGAAAAAAAAACTCTCTGAAATCCAGTCATGGATGGGCAGGTTGAAAGTATTGCCGGTCTCCTGACATTACAATGTTGTAGTTTGATGGATGCAAAGAAATCTGACTCTCTCACAAGGAGTCAGGTGGCACATGCAGGACAAAACTTGCAAACAAATAGTGTTGTGAATTAAAAAAAAAAATGCATTTTAATTAAGTTTCTCAACAGCATAATATATATATTTTTTCAAATCAAAATTTTATTGAATGGCACTTAAAGAAAAGCAAGGGATACAGATGACATTATATAGGGAAATTGTAACAATGGTAGAAACATAAGCATTATCACGGTTCAGGTTGGGGAGTGTTGAGTGTTAAAATACGTATGGGAAAAAAGAGCGTTGGGTTAAGAAATGTTGGGGTCAAAAAAAAAAAGAAGAAATGTTGGGGTCAGCGTGCCATTATCTGTAAGGAAGAAAAATTATTTAAAGCAGAACTAAACTTTCTCAATCAACATTACCTACAGTATTTTTAATCCTTCTGCTGCTAGCATTAGTAAATAGATAGGAAGATTTCTTATATTTGCTTGCTTTAACCACTTAAGGACTGGAAGATTTTCCCTCTTAACTACTTAAGTCCCAGACCATTATGCAGGTCCTCAACCTTGCCCCTTTTTGCGATTCCGCCCTTGCGTCGCTTTAACTGACAATTACGCGATCGCGTGACACTGTACCTAAAAAAACCGGATGTCCTTTTTCCCCCACAAATAGAGCTTTCTTTTGTTTGTATTTGATCACCTCTGTGGTTTTAATTTTTTTCCGCTATAAATAAAAAGAGACTCACAATTTTGAAAAAAAAAATGTTTTTTTTTACTTTTTGCTATAATAAATATGCAAAAAAAAATATAAAAAAATAATTTCTTCATCATTTTAGGCCAATATGTATTCTTTCATATATTTTTGATTAAAAAAAAAAATGTTCATGATAGGAGGTGTGACCGTTATTCAAATATGACAGCATAGACCACTGGAGTGGGAAGGCAGCAAGTACTTTTATTAACAACAAATGGCATGTGAAGCATTTTTAGACAAAATGCTGATAGCACTGTACTATAGAAAAAAATAAGTATAAAATAAACTCCAAATGGACTTTTACCCATTCAGTTTAAAATAGAAATTAAAGGCAAAACATTTGTGTATAGATATACAAAAAAAACATTATAAATATATATTTTTCTCATTTTTTCTAATTTGATCAAATTCCCTCTGTTCTCAGCTGCATAAGTGCTGGGGGAGAAGAAGCGGCAGCACACTGCGATTGTCAGTGACAGGCTATGCAGGTGGGGGGGGGGGGGGTAGTGTCTGATCATTGGAGGAGAGCAGGCTGAGTTCCCAGCATAACTAAAGAACTGACCATGGTGTGCTTAGTGTGGTCAGTTTTTAATAGAAAAGCAGAGGGACTGGCAGAAAAACCAGAGATTGCACACAAAGGAAGAAATACAAAGAAAACAGGATACTTTTCCATACAAGTACATGGTACAGCAGGCACATAGCAGGAAAATGAATTGCTGGGGTAACAAACACTTTAACAATAATCACACTTTTTCTTTTTGTACCTGATCGAATTTGATTGATTAGTAGGGGTTACTGTACTTTTCACCACATTATTTCTCTAACATAAAATATATTAAGTGAATGCATGTACACTAGCCAGCATTCTTAGCAATTCATCATTTATTTTTATTTTTTCCTTTATATGATTTTTTTGCTGTCAGATCCTAGCCCTGTGTAGGTTTAGAAGAAATAACAATGAGATTGTTGACACTTAACCTCCGCTTTAATTCTGTGGCTTGCACTAACTTGTAGAACAATCCAACTCCGGGGTAACTACATGAAGCTTTAACTGAGGAAGAATTTACAGATTTTTTTTTTTTTTTAGTTGATGATTTTCTTTTTGTTGTTTTGTTCTAGTTATTAAATCTTTAAAAACTTTTCTTTAATTAATAAATGACAGAGAGGCAGAAGATGCATAAAGCATGTCTAAATTAATTTTTTTTTTGCAAAATTATTAAATTCTCTGCCTGGCTTAGTTTGCTGTATGTGTCCCATCAAGGAGATTTATTTTTTCATGTTCAGAAGACACAACAGGAAGTGATAGGAAATCTCTCTGAAGCCCCTTCTTAGACAGCTAAGTGTCAATGGTACAAATGGCCCCATTGGGAGATGCTGCCTCTATTCTTGTTTCAGTAATAACTGTAGCATTTTGCCATCACGTACTGAGACTATCTGAAAGGTCACTGGGTGAATGAACTGAATCTACCAGGGGTGGTAACCCTTCCACACTCTATACAAAACTACAAAATAAGTGGCATGGATGCTTTTAATAAATCATGTGCTTTTTAACTACTTGCCGACCAGCCACCGTAGACAGGTCGGCTCCCCTGCGCGAGAGCCCGTAGCTCTATGTTGGCTCTCAAAGCGGCCACTAGGGGAGCGTGTGCTCGTCCCCGACTCCCATGCGCGTGCCCGGCGTGGTCCCAAAAATGTGTCAAAAGTGTCCGAAGTGTCCGCCATAATGTCACGGTACTGAAAAAAAAACACTGATCACCGCCATTACTAGTAAAAAAAAAATATTAATAAAAATGCCATAAAACTACCCCCTATTTTGTAAACGCTATAACTTTTGCATAAACCAATCAATAAACGTTTTTTTTAATGAAAAATATGTAGAAGAATACTTATCGGCCTAAATTGAGGAAAAAATCTTTTTTATATATATTTTTGGGGGATATTTATTATAGCAAAAAGTAAAAAATATTATATTTTTTCAAAATTGTCGCTCTATTTTTGTTTATAGCGCAAAAAATAAAAACCACAGAGCTGATCAAATACCACCAAAAGAAAGCTCTATTTGTGGGAAAAAAAGGACGCCAATTTTGTTTGGAAGCCATGTCGCACGACCACGCAATTGTCAGTTAAAGCGACGCAGTGCCGAATCGCAAAAAGTGCTCTGGTCTTTGACCAGCAATATGGTTCTAACTCTTAATGATGCAATACTGGATCTCTACTATTTTCACGTGCACAAAGATTTTCTTTATTTACCAGTAATTTTATTACAGAAATTCGAACAAAAGCGGTCGTTCGCGCCAAATTCGAGTGACGCAAAACAGGTGGCTTTGGCCAATTATGGCTCAGGGCTTTAGCACACGCCCCACACTATATAAGGCTGCCTGCTGGGCAGCCTCGTGTAGTGTGTTCCGGCTTGTTAATGAAAGCAGTCAGAGAGACAGAGAGATTGTCTTTTTAGATAGCTAGATAGAGCAGGCAGGCAGGCTAGTCAGTTTAGCTTAATTTACAGTGTGTAGAGGATATATATACATCCCTAGGAGTTGTACATATATTTATCCACTGTATAGTTTAGATAGATCAGTTCTTCCTAATTTACTGGCAGGCAGGTGATTGTGCTATTTAAAGACGTTATCACAGGTATAGACACCCAGCAGTTACAATATTTAAAGGAATTTTAATTTAAGCATCATTAAAATCACTGCTCCTGGAGCAGTGATTTTAATAATGTTTAAAGCGGAGCTCCACCCAGGAAAACAAAATTTTCCCATGTTGTTTAAAAAAATAAAAAATAAAAAAACTGAAAAAAAAAAAAAAATACTCACCCGAAATACCTGTTGCTATGCGGAAGTCCGTAATCTGCCTCTTCCACTCTGCGGTGCCTTTTCTTCTTGTCCTCCTCCTTGTGAATGGGGCGTGCTGCTTCCTGGGAACTGTGTGTGTTCTCAGAGAGCAGCGCGCCCATTCACAAGCCAGTGTGAGACTCACGCAGGCGCAGTAGGAAATGGGCAGTGAAGCCGTACGGCTTCACTGCCTGTTTCCCATAGTGTGAATGGCGGCGCGGGACCCGGAGCGATCGTGGGACCGGCATCGGGGGGCCCATCAGCGCGGGCAAGTAGGACAAGGTAAGTGTCCTTATTTAAAGTCATCAGCTACACTGTTAGTAGCTGCTGACTTTAAAAAAAAAAAATCGCGGCTGGAGCTCCGCTTTAAATTAAAAAAAATGAAAGATTCCTTTAAATATTGTACCTGCTGGGTGTCTATAGTTTGCCTGTGAAAACGTCTTTGAGAACCCGGGTCTTGCCCGAGGGAACATGTATCAATGGAAAAAAAGTTTTAAAAACAGTCGTTTTTTCAGGACTCCTGAAAAAACAACCGTTTTTAAAAATGTTTCCATTGATACATGTTCCCTCGGGCAAGACCCGGGTTCTCAAAGACGTTTTCACAGGCAAACTATAGACACCCAGCACTGCAGGTACAATATTTAAAGGAATTTTTTTTTTTTTTTTATTTAAACATTATTAAAATCACTGCTCCTGGAGCAGTGATTTTAATGATGCTTAAATAAAAATTAAAAAAATCCTTTAAATATTGTACCTTCTGGGTGTCTATAGCTTGCCTGTGAAAACCTCTTTGAGAACCCAGGTCTTGCCCGAGGGAACATGTATCAATGGAAAAAAGTTTTAAAAACGGTCACTTTTTTAGGAGTCCTGCTCCTGAAAAAACAACCGTTTCTTAAACTTTTTTCCATTGATACATGTTCCCTGGGGCAAGACCCGGGTTCTCAAAGACGTTTTCCAACAATAACTTGAATATTGGTCTTTAAAATTAGCGTTTTTGAATTCGAACGTTCGAGTCCCATAGACTTCAATGGGGTTCTAAATGTTTGCGCGAACAGTCGGTCTGTTCGACGGTTCTGGTGCGAACCGAATGCGGGTATGTTCGGCTCATCCCTAACCACCAACAATGTATACAACATTTTACATAATATGCATTTACATCAGTGCCAAACCTCAAGAAGCTTACAATCTAATGTCCATACCTCCCGTGCATAGATACACACAAATATTACTGCAAATTTCGACAGGAGACAATTAGCCTACCAGCATGTCTCTGAAGTGTGGGTCGAAAGCAACGCAAGCACAGGGAGAACATGCAAACTTAAAGGGGTTGTAAGGAAGAAGGTTTTTAATATTAATGCATTAAGATAAAAATCCTTCTGTGCAGCAGCCCCCCTAATACTTACCTGGGCCCCATCTCCATCCAGTGATGTCCACGAGTGCCTCGGCCATCCAGGGCTCCTCCTCCGGATAGGCTGAGACACAGCAGCGGCACCATTGTCTTCTGCTGCCATCAATTAAAGTCAGGTAGCCAATGAGGAGAGAGCAGGGGTGGGGCTAAGCTGCGGTTCCATATCTAAATTGACACACAGAGCTGCAGCTCAGTTCGGGTGCCACCATAGCAAGCTGCTTGATGTGGGGGCGTGTAACAGGAGGGAGGGAGCCAGGAGCACCCAAGAGGGACCCGAAAAGAGGAGGATCTGGGCTGCCCTGTGCAAAACCATTGCACAGAGCAGGTAAGTATAACATGTTTGTTATTTTATAGGAAAAAAAACAGACTTTACAAATACTTTAATGTAGATAGTGTCCTTGTCAGGATTCAAGGGTACCCTCCCACCCCCGATCCTCATTGCAGCCCTAAGGGCCATGGGTGTCGCTGAATACAGTGACTCGCTCTATATTACTACTGTATTAGCATGGGGATGGAAGAGTACTAGGCACCTTATATACGTCTAAAGTCATAGAATACTGTACATTGCCTGTCCATCCTGGGCACTGTGTACAGATAGTGTAGGCATTGACTAATTAAATTTAACAATTTATCACCAAGGTCTCAATGTCCAACAGAGGCTCTGGCATTGGTGCTGGTGGGAAGGAAAGCTTTGTCTGCATAAAGTGCCCAGGATGAAGCTACATGTTTGTTTTAGATTACTTACAATATGTAGCTTGTCTATTCTTTTACCATATTGTAGCTATACATTCATAAGAATGTTACAGATTTGCTTAAAGACAAAACTCTATTTTTTTTTATAAACCCCTCCCTGAAGCCGCCAGGCCATTTGTACAAAATTATACATACTTTGCAGTCTTTATGCCAGTCCAGGGAGATCACAGGTCCTTCCTCGACCATCATTTAATCCAGAAGGTAAGTGGTGCTAGACCGTGATTAAAATTGTCAAACCAGATTAAAGTGAAACTTAAATAGATAGGAAAGTACATCCTATTTACTTATTTTAAACTTTCTGATCTAATTTCTTCAGGTATTTCCTGGTTTCCAGGTCTAGGCAAATTATGTCATATATTCTAGGAGTCTTCAGGAAGCAAGGAGGGGTTTTCTCAGCTAAACACACCCTCCTGCCTGCATGCCTGAGCTAAGAGCAAATGGATTCCAGGAAATAAATGCTACATGAAACACTTGTCGTTACTCAAAATGACCACGGCCAGAAATGCTAGGAGGGTATTTTGTAAAGTTCATAAATAACGAAGACATGGATGGATAGGTGAGTTTGCTTTGAATATCAAAAATAAATTAAATAATGTTTTGGTTTTTGGTGTTCAGATACAGTGTAGGTCTACTTTAAGCACTATGTATTGACCATGTACATTTAGCCCTAAAAAAAAGGACCTTGATGTACTTAAAAAAAAAAAAATCTGATCAAGTTTGGTCAGCCTCTTGTTGTTCACCACCCTTGCCAGCCCTCTCCTGAAACCAAAGCAATATCTTTGTGTTGTAGAGAAATGTAAACTTAGAAATGAAGGTCTTGAAATTAAAGTGTTACTAAACCCTGCATCCTTATAGGACAGCCGGTGCAGTATGAAAACTCCTCCTACAAGTTTTTGATAGAAGTCACAAGACTGCTAAGTACTGCTGAAGAGAAAAGCATTTAGCAGTTTATATTTACTAAAATAATTGCATGTCCATGTTCTGTGTACTGTGAGTGACCAGATATTGTGAATATCTCTAAATATATGTATATCTGGGTTCTCACAGTACACAGTACATGGACATGTAATCATTTTAGTAAATATAAACTGCAAATAGCTTTTCTCTTCAGCAGTACATAGCAATCTTCTGACTTCTATCAGTGGCCGGTTAAAGCCTGTAGGAGGAGTTTTCATACTGCACCAGCTGTCCTATAAGGATGCAGGACCCCTGACCCTCTGTCTGGACAGTGCTCATTGGCCCTGTGCTGATCACATACACTCTCCTAAGAAAAAAAAAACTCTCTCGCAATACACACCAAACTGAGCATGTGTAGACTAACTCCCCTAACTCTGTCTTATACGAACATGTTTTGAAGACGATGCAAGAAGGGGAGGACTAGACAGGATCAAACAGAATTTTTACACAATGCAGAGGATTAACCCCTTAGGTCCCACAGTGAGTATAACAAGCATGCTTTAATGCATATACAGACTGATTTTACTGTTGTGGGTTTAGTAACTTTTTAAGCAGTTGATGGAACTGGTGCATGATATTTAAACAGAGAACTTATTTCACCCC
This sequence comes from Rana kukunoris, assembly GCA_029574335.1. Lineage (NCBI taxonomy): Eukaryota > Metazoa > Chordata > Amphibia > Anura > Ranidae > Rana > Rana kukunoris. The sequence goes on from CM056049.1 coordinate 289,546,054, forward strand.
TTCTCTTACACTACATTAATGGAGTTACCGTTTTTGTTTTATGTCTTTATTTTTTATTACAGAAAAGTGGTAAATTAAATACACCCAAAATCCTTCATGGTTCTTACTCCATTATAAGTTATTTCCATAGTGTTTTATGTGGTATTTCCATAAAAATGGACAGTGGGTAGAACCATAATGTTAGCTGCCAATTTTTCCAATGTCACAAGTCATCCAGTTTAATCCAGAATTACACTAAAAGTTCTGCTAAAACCATCAGCATCACTAATGCAAAAGAAAGCATCATCCAAAGCCAATAGACTGTTAGCCAAAAAAACTGAGCTAATCCTTAGCTCTCACTGAAACTGTATCCCTTCATCAATACCTTCTCTATTTGGTTTTGAGATTTAACAGCTTTGAGCTTATATAGTTTTGCAGCAGAAAAAAAAAAAAAAAACACAGTTTGACATGTTTGACAACAGCCTTAAATGAAATATTGGGCGGGAAACAGATGATAGCCCTTATCTGAGCAAACCCTGTCCACAATGACCCAGGCCACATGCATTTATACAATGCCACACCCCTTTCAGACCCTGATAATTTGCAGATACTGTATGTTATCTTTTCTAATACTGCACATTTGATTTTTACAAATTTAAATCTTTATTCTGGGCAAAGAGCTAAAATCACTGCTGAAATACTTAAAAATACACTATTTTAGCTGCTAAAAAGATATATTTCTGTCCATCCAGTCTAGAGGTGTACACAGTCCTTCACACAGCAGAGCAAGTGATGAACACTGTTTTCTCTGTTACAATTAAGGAATATAGTGGTATCCAGTGTTGCTCATCTTACTTTAAAAAAGTAATTAGTTACAGATACAAATTACTTCTCCGAAAAAGTAATTGTGTTAGTGACTCAGTTACTACATTGAAAAAGTAATTAGTTACTCAGCAAAGTAACTGATTTTTTTTATTTTTATATCCTACAATGCTTTGTTGAGAAGCAGATGACGGGCGCTTGCCAGGGAGCAGTGAGTTAATACTCCAAGACAAAATAATGCCAGATGCTTGAGAGAAGAAAACCGGTAACAAATGGTGATCTCGTGTATATCCCAGCCTAGGTGCATCCGTCCCACCATGTATGTGCAGCGAATAGGACTTAAAACCCTTATCCATCTGCTACATATTACATCCAAATTATAAGCTGGATTAAAATGTATGTATATAACATACATTCCCTTGACGTTTACAGAGTCTGTAATTTAAAATCTTATATTAGGCTTTATTAGAATTTTCTATAGTTTATTGTTTATTATTTTATTTATCTTATATAAGCTTTATTAGATGCAAGGGATCTGGAATGGGGATGTCAGATTTGTCTTTGTTGTCTGATGAAGAAATGAAATCACTGACCAAAAATAACCTGCTGATCATTGGTCTGCATAGGTGTCCTGCACTTACCATGTTGACCACTAGATGTCGCTGTGTACACTGTTTTGTATAGGGAACGTTTGTTCTGTGGAACATTTTGTTCCAGCCATGTGTTCCCCGGTGATAGGTCAGTGTGAGGCAGATGGGGCTCATTGTATCCAGGGCTCATTGCGATTGGGAGTTTTCAGACCGCTGTGACAGGCCATCACAGCGGTCACATGATTCTAAAGCGGAGTTCCACCCATATTTATGTTCACAGCGCCGGCAGAAGCAATTACTCTGCTGCCATCTAGTGGCGGTAGATGTAATTGCGGTAATGCCGCCCAAGTAATGGGAACTGCGTTACCGTGAGGGGAAGAGTAATCAGGTAGATTACTCGTTACCCTCAAAAGGGGCTGCGTTAGGTAACTGCGTTTATTGTAACTCCGTTACTTACAACACTGGTGGTATCACATCCCTTTACCGCAGTCTGTTGGGCAGTGAAGGAGCATCAGAAGGCTAATGAGGTCATCCCTCTGCTCAATCTGTTCTCTGCAGATATCAGCATTTTCCTATATGAACATGTACAGGCAGATCTCAGTCCTGCCCTATTAGATTATAAAAGGCTGATATGATGTATAATTTAGGTACTATTATTAGTTGCATTCAAAATATATGCAATGCAGTTGATTTACTAAAACTGGGGAGCGCAAAATCTGGTGCAGCTCTGCATAGAAATCAATCAGCCATCAGGTTGTTGTTGTTTATTGAAGTGTAAAGGCTAAGTTCACCTTTGTTCACTTTTTTTATATATATTCTAGCTCCCCTATGTACCAATATAGCATTAATGTACTTTTTTTGGGGAAAAATATCAACGCTTACTATTAAATCTAGAGTCACTTAGTTCACTTGTCCTCATCCATGTTTCCAAACATATCCATTGCTTCTGCCTTACTTCCTAGTCAGGCTTTAGGTCATAACACAGGAAGGAGTTGACCAGCTGACCCAATAAGCACACACCTTGCATCATGCACCCTCCTACCCACCCACCCATTTCCAGCTACATATTTTTTAAATGAACTGCAATCAATCAGTGATCACCCATCTTACTAAATACACAGTATACAATAATATTGTATGGCCATCTTTATAAAAGTACATAGGAGGGAGTGGACAGAAACACTCAGCTCTCAGGCCCCATTCACATCTCTGCATAGCTGGAACTCCCATTCCCACATGCTTTTTTTTGTGACGGGGGAGGTGTTTTGGAGAATTAACATTCTTCACAAATAGGGCAGCCCATCCACTTACAACATAACTGTTATTTGTGTCTTTTATTTCTACCTTGTGTTCAACTTCTTGTATAGTTGTATAGGTATTACAGGGACAAAAAGTGAGGGAAAATCCCCTCAGGTCGCTCAAAAGATATAAAACCCAGACAGAAATTTTTACTCTTCCTGTTCGGCCAGAAGCAGGTTTCTTTTTTTATTATTACAGTGCATACACAAGAAAACTAGTAGGTACATCACTTCTTGTTCATAAAAATTGTACAAAGAGACTATTTACATATTATGGCATTAGGAAACTCCAGATTTAGTTAATGAAGAGGGCCTCTGACCAAATCTGCCATGGTCTGCAGGCTTCCAGTGATGGTTCTCTGTACCAGTTGAATAAAGGTGTTTCTGAAACCAACTAATTTTGCACATTTAAGCCCTGGTTCACACTGACTGCGGAAATGAAATTGCATTCTCGTATGTTAGTTCCGAGGGGCGATTTCAGAGATATCTGTGTGGGTTTCTGCACAGATTTCAATAGGATTTCAATAGGAATCGCACCCCAAAATCACCAAAAGTGGCTTCACTAGTGGCCTGCGGATCCCTCTGATGTGGCCCGCAACCTCCTGAAAATGTGGCGTTGCACCGATTCAGACGCTGCAATTGCTGCCGATTTGGCATGTGATTTGACATGTGATTCTTATTTGGGGGGGATCGGTTTTCAAACAAGCAGACCTTGCATTTTCATTCAAGGTCTATTTTAACCCAAAAGATTGATGGACACTTGTTCTTGCTTTTCATGTCTGCTACTAAAGGCCTGTGTCAATGGGCTTTTGTTTGCTTCAGACATGTTTTTCATTTCCGTTCCCAAGTGTACTTTAGTTTGCTAATGCTGTAATTTTGTACTTCAGCAATGTTTATCATGAGCAATTTAAAATTAAAATACCTTTTTACATTTTTTTTTCATTCTTTGTTGCATATCAGTCCTGCTGATTTTTTGCAGACTTATTGCAGCCCCTTTCTGTCTACATGCACTTTGCATTTCATTGCTGACAATGACAACCATACCCATATAATGTTTGTTGAACCAGGTACTTGTAGTCTCCAATGAAAGACCATGTGGGTGACAATGCAGCAGAACATTTAGGGAACAGGGGTATTGTTGCTCTTTAACAAGAAGTACATAAACAAGAACCTTCATGGCAAGATATGTTATATACTGAATTCTGCAAAAGTTGAGTTGTCATCAATAGTAGCAAAGTTGCGTCCATAAGGGGCGCATGGGCGCCACCCCCTCTCTCCTGCCAATAGATTTATCACCAATAGATAGATTCTATCACCAATAGATAGATTCATGCACTGCATGAACCTATTTATGGTCACCACTGCCAACCCCTATTCAGGCGCCCGGACCCTTTTCAGACGCCAGGAGCCTGAATTACAGTGCAGGGTATTTTTTTTAAAGCAGCTGATTCAGCGAGCGCCATGCTGGCTCAGCTAACACTGACTAACACTGAACCGCCTCCCTGCCAATCAGGTGCTCGGGTCTGTTACCTGTTTTCTGATTGTCTGAAATGACAGGCGCTGTGATTGGACTCCTATCAGGCATCCAATAATAGCAGAGGACAGCAAAAGAGGATGAGAGAAGACATCGAGGAGCGTGGAGGACATCGCCGCCGTGACCTGCTGCCCCACAGAGACAGGGTTAGTGCCGGGCGGGTGGGGGATGCACACTGGCAGCATTTGATGGGCACAGTGGCAGCAATTGATGGGCACAGTAGCGGTAATTGTTAGGCACAGTGGCAGCGTTTGATGGGCACAGTGGCTGCAATTGATGGGCACAGTGGCTGTATGGGCACAGTGGCTGTAATTGATGTTTTTTTTTAGTTTGTTTGCGCCCCCCAAAATTTTTGAGCACCAGCCGCAACTGATCAATAGCAACAAAATATTGATTGATGAAGCAGCACAGTGGCTAAGTGGTTAGCACGTCCACCTGGCAGCACTAGGGTCATCTGTTTGAATCCCAAGCAGCGCACTACCTGCCTGGAGTTTGCATGTTCTCCCTCTACCTGCTTGGATTTCCTATGGGCACTCTGGTTTCCTCCCACACTCCAAAGACACGCTGGTCGGTTAATTTGGCTTCAGTCTAAATTGACACTAATATATGTATGAATGTGAGTTAGGGACCTTAGATTTTAAGCTCCTTGAGGGCAGGGACTGATGTGAATGTACAATGTATGTAAAGTGCTGTGTAAATTGTGGGAATAAGGAATAACGCTTGCAGTACACTAGCAAAATATAATTCTAAATTTTTCATTTTTAGAAAGCTAGTTTAATTTTCTAATGATTAGTGATGTCAAATCATTGTTCATTTTAGGCTGCAGTGACAAGAAAATTTGAAGGATCAGGATGTACAATTTTTCTTGAACAATTTTCTTACAGTGAGTGTGTTTTTCTTTCCAAAATCAGTTATTAAAAGTACTTGAAATTTTGAAGTACTTTTGAACAATATTCTTCATTGAATATACTGAGTATAGGAATCTTTTTATGAGCGTTTGTTCAAAAATCTACTAGCATAAGACCAGCTTAAGGTTAGTATATCACGTTATTCCTCATCCCTCTCATCCCCCAAGCAAAATGAGCAGTTAACACTGGCAATGAGAAGGATAAGATAGATAAGATAGATAAATACTTTATTGTCATTGCAACATACATACATGCAGGGCTTTTTTTCAGAGGGAACTTGGGGGAACTCTGTTCCACCACCTCTGGCTCAGACCCTTTGGTGCCCGCTCACCACAATTACTTGTAAACACATCTGGTTTCTGTGTTTACAAGTGACAGCTCTGCACTCTGTGTGCAACCCCCTGAACTCTGCACTCTGTATGTAATGCAATCCTGGTATTTAATGCCCCTTTAAGACCCTTTTACTGTTTGTGAAATCTGAACGGGGTCGTGGTTGAGTTCGTGCACCTATTTTCTGAGAAAAAAAGCTCTGCATACATGTAAACAAGTATGCTTACCATATAAAAACAGGGTCGTCTTAATAGCATCATGGGCTCCTGGGCAAAGTAATGCACTGGGGCCCCTTCCAGCTTGCCCCAAATTATGCACCTACTTTCAAGAAATAAAGTATAAATAGTTGATAGAATTAAACATATATTCATTAGTACTTTCAATAAAATCGATTTTACAAAAGGAAAACATTCCATAAATCAAAGACTAGTCAACACAAAGGGCACAGTACAGGGGGGTCAGGAGGGCACAGTATTGGTTATGAGATGATTTCTGGGACACGACCATATTGGGACAATTTAGTAAAAAGCTTGAGGTGGCGTACACACGACCGAGGTTCTTGCTGGAAACCAGCGAGAACCTCGCTGGAAGCCACATTCCAGCGAGGACCGCACGCTCTCTATTTCCTCGACGGCCCGCCTGGAAGAATGGCTGGTTGCCATTCCCGACGGGCGGGTCGCCGAATTCGACGGCCGGGAGAGAACCTCGACGGGCGGAACGATGTGTTCTGCCCGTCGAGGTTCTCTGCCGTGTGTACGGCGCCTTACTGTTTCAGCAAATCCAGGACAGTTGGCAAGTATGATGTAATGAAAGATTGTTGTAGGTCCCCTGTGTACCTGGGGCCCCTGGGCAGTGCCCAGGAGTGCCCTTGCATTAAGATTGCCCAGTATAAAAAGCCTAAAAGTTTTCCAGGGTGGGATAGGTCCCTCACTATTTTGCCGGCCCTGCTAACACAACAGGATTTGAAAATTTTTGTTTAGAGAAGCTAATCTGCAGCCCACAACCTTCTGCGCAGTATTTTATTATTTTCTGAAGGGAAGCCTTTTCTGCTAGTGTGCAGTTGGGATACCCAGGAGGACCATTTGCAAGGGAAAGAATTTTTGTTCTTTGAATTTATCTTTAAATGATAAGACAGTAACTAAAATGTTATTAAGAACAAGGTTGAGCATAAAAAACGAATAATCACACATTAAACATAAATATATTTGCGACTTTTGATGTATAAATCTAGATGTAAATCAGTTAAGTGTAACACTGTATTAACCCCCATCAACTGTCCAGGGAACAGAGTGCAGTTTAATATATTATGCCAAGGAAAGCATAAATACAGAACTCAGGCAAATTACCAAAATTGCTCAAACATTCCAGCACACTGGCTGTCTGGATATAAATTGTACTGAGATGTCAAGATTACATCCAAAGAAGGCAAGATCTTGGCAAGCTGTCGGCATTTGATACATTCTTAAGGAGGCAGGCACAATGTGAAGCCACTTAACATGAACACAAATTGTATATGTTTGAAATGCATCATATCATAGCCAACTGTGGATTCACAGGGCGTCTTAGAAAAACGAAATGACACAATGGTTTCTTTCTAAATAAACAAACCGAAGCAGCCTGTTAATGTTCTTTTCAAGAACTTCATCAGATCAGCTGCTTGCAAGTACAGACTGCCTTCTATACTGGTTTGGAGGGAGGGAAAGGGGGGAAATAGATGTTATCTGTCTTTTTTGTGCATAGGCCCCATAATTGCATCTCATTCCTGACTCCTGCAAAATAATGAGTGTGTCCTCTTACTACTCGGCAAAAAACACATGCAGAGGAAATGGTAAGACTGGGGCTTGTAACTGGCAGAGAAATTCTAACCAGATGATGGAAAAAAATGTTGTTCTCAAAGGAAAACATAGAATACTATGTGTAATTTAATACACTGTCTCACAATAAGTACTGCAGTTTAATAAATGTACATTATGTGCTATTATGGTGTGTTTTCTACATTTCACTTCTGCACACAAGTTGGACATTGTTTAACATTTTTTAGACTGATTTACGGAACACACTAAGGCCCCGTACACACGGCAGAGAACCTCGACGGGCGGAACACATCGTTCCGCCCGTCGAGGTTCTCTGCGGGCCGTCAGAATCGGTGACCCGCCCGTCGGGAAAGGCAACCAGCCATTCATCTCGACGGGCCGTCGAGCAAATAGAGAACCTGTTCTCTATTTGCTCGACGAGTTTCCCAATGGGCGGGGCTCGCCGAGAGCGTACACACGGCCGAGGTTCTCGGCAGAATGCGGCTCCCAGCAAGGTTCTCGCTGGTTTCTGCTGAGAACCTCGGCCGTGTGTACGGGGCTTAAGGTGTTTTGTCATAGCTGCCAAGGTTCTTTTTTCTTTTTTTTTTCATTTGTTGTTTACTTAAAAGTGTCTCTCCGCTGATCTAATGTTTAAAGAGAGTCTATAACTTTGTCATTCAGGCCAAAGGGAGATGTTCTCCTAAGTCTAAGAGAACAGCCCACCCCACCTGCTGATTCTCATCTTTGTTGCACTCCTCCTTGCCAGCTCTGAACACTGTTACGGTTAACCATGTGTAAACCCTGTATATACCACACTAAAAAAAATATGCTATAATTTACTTATGTTCTTTAATTACTGGACTATGTAATGTACAGCACAATGTATAGAGTAGGGATGAGCTCCGCGTTCGATACGAACGTGTGTTCGACTCGAACATTGCCTGTTCGATCGTTCGACTAAATTCAAACAAAACGGGTCGTTCACGCCAAATTCGAGTGACGCGCAATGGCCTATAATTCACTGCGGCATTGCGCGCTGATGATTGGCCAAACATGCAATATGACCCTGCATGCTTGGCCAATCACAGCGCGCAAAAAACGGAAAGCCATAATTGGCCAAAGCCAGGGTGGCTTTGGCCAATTATGGCTCAGGGCTTTAGCACACACCCCACACTATATAAGGCCGCCTGCTGGGTCGGCCTTGTGTAGTGTGTTGCGTTTGTTAATGAGAGCAGTCAGAGAGACAGAGAGATTGTCTTTTTTATATAGCTAGATAGAGCAGGCAGGCAGGCTAGTCAGTTTAGCTTAATTTACAGTGTGTAGAGGAAATATATACATCCCTAGGAGTTGTACATATAAGATAAGTTTTTCCTAATTTACTGGCAGGCAGGTGATTGTGCTATTTAAAGACATTATCACAGGTATAGACACCCAGCAGGTACAATATTCAAAGGAATTGTTTTTATTTTTTTATTTAAGCATCAATAAAATCACTGCTCCTGGAGCAGTGATTTTAACCACTACCCGACGGCCGTACGACTTTGTACGGCCGAAGGGATGTCCTGAATCTCTAACAGGCCGTGTTTTTACGGCCTGCACTCCGCGTGCCCGCCGCATCGCTGATGCACTCGGGATCGGCGGCTGCAGGGACAAGACGTGGATCTCTGTGTGTAAACACAGAGATCCATGTCCTGTCAGGGGAGAGAGGAGACTGATCTGTGTCCCTTGTACATAGGGACACAGCATCGGTCACCTCCCCCAGTCACCCCCCTCCCCCCACAGTTAGAACAGTTTAGACCCTTACATTGGTGTTCAGTGTACACTAGCGATGAGCTTCGAGTTCGAGTCAAACTCATGTTTGACTCGAACATTGCCTGTTCAGCAAACAATTTGGGATGTTGGCGCCAAATTCGAAAAACTGCGGAACACCCTGTAAAAGTCTATCGAGAAATCTAAAGTGCTAATTTTAAAAGCTAATATGCAAGGTATTGTCATAAAAAGTGTTTGGGGACATGTATCAATGCAAAAAAAGTTTAAAAAACTGAAGTTTTTTCAGGAGCAGTGATTTTAATAATGCTTAACCGCTTGCCAACCAGCCGCCGCAGTTATACGGCGGCAGGTCGGCTTTCCTGGGCGAGAGCCTGTAACTCTATGTCAGGACTTTTCGCGGGCGCTAGGGGGCGCGTGCGTGCCGCCGGCGCGCATGCCCCCCGCTCGCCCCCGAGTCCTGCGCGCGTACCCGGCTGGCACGATCGCCGCCGGGCACGCGCGCTCGTTCGTTACAGAGCGGGGATCGGGAGCTTTGTGTGTAAACACAAAGCTTCCCGGTCCTGTCAGCGGGGAAATGTATGAACGGAAGATCAGTGATTTCCCCTAGTGAGGCCACCCCCCCATACAGTTAGAACACACCCAGGTACATACTTAACCCCTTCCCCGCCCCCTAGTGTTAACCGCTTCACTGCCAATGGCATTTTTATAGTAATCCAATGCATTTTTATAGCATTGATCGCTAAAAAAATGCCAATGGTCCCAAAAATGTGTCAAAAGTGTCCGAAGTGTCTGCCATAAGGTCGCAGTACTGAAAAAAACCGCTGATCGCCGCCATTACTAGTAAAAAAAATAATAATAATAAAAATGCCATAAAACTACCCCCTAATTTGTAAACGCTATAACTTTTGCGCAAAACCAATCAATAAACGCTAATTGCGATTTTTTTTACGAAAAATATATCGAAGATTACGTATCGGCCTAAACTTAGGAAAAAAAGTTTTTTTATATATTTTTGGGGGATATTTATTACAGAAAAAAAGTAAAAAATATAGCATTTTTTTCAAAATAGTCGCTCTATTTTTGTTTATAGCGCAAAAAATAAAAACCGCAGAGATGATCAAATACCACCAAAAGAAAGCTCTATTTGTGGGAAAAAAAGGCCGCCAATTTTGTTTGGGAGCCATGTCACACGACTGCGCAATTGTCAGTTAAAGTGACGCAGTGCCGAATCGCTAAAAGTGCTTTGGTCATTGGGCAGCAATATGGTCCGGGGGTTAAGTGGTTAAAGTGAAACAATAAAAGTGAAATATTCCTTTAAATTTCGTACCTGGGGGGGGGGGTGTATAGTATGCCTGTAAAGTAGTGATTGTTTCCCATGCTTAGAACTGTCCCTGCACAAAATGTAATTTCTGAAGGAAAAAATGTCATTTAAAATCACACGCGGCTATAATGAATTGTCGGTTCCCGGCAATACAGAGAAAAGTCATTCATAAAAAAAAAATGCGTGGGGGGTTCCCCCAAATTCAATTACCAGGTCCTTCAGGTCTGGTATAGATATTATGTCAAATACATTTTTTTCACATGGGGTTCCCCCAAATATCCATTCCAGACCCTTCAGGTCTGGTATGGATTTTAAGGGGATCTCCACCCCAAATAAAAAAAAAAATGGCGTGGAGTTCCCCCCAAAAATCCACACCAGACCCTTTATCCAAGCACGCAACCTGGCAGGCCACAGGAAAAGAGGGGGGGACGAGAGTGTGCCCCCCTCCTGAACCATACCAGGCCACATGCCCTCAACATTGGGAGGATGCCTTGGGGTCTGTGACCCCTTAAAGCACCATGTCCCAATGTTGATGGGGACAAGGGCCTCATCCCACAACCCGTGACCGGTAGTTGTGGGGGTCTGCGGGCGGGGGGGCTTATCGGAATCTGGAAGACCCCTTTAACAAAGTTAAAGCAAGTTGTTCTTTATATGCAATAATTTATCTTTGAAAAAAAAAAATTAAATTCTATGTTGAAATATTGAACATAGTTACATACACAATTTTTTAAATGTCTAATGCCGCGTACACACAATCTGAAATTCCATCAAGAAAACCGTGTTTTTTTTTCAGACAGAATTTAGGCTCAAACTTGTGTTGCATACACACGGTCACACAAAATTCCTATCGTCAAGAACGCGGTGACGTACAACACTACAACGAGCCGTTCAATGATTCCGAGCATGCGTCGAATTCTAACGTGTTTTTTTGCACATTGGAATTGCATACAGACGATTGTAATTTCTGACAAGAACTTTTCCCGTCGAAAAATTTGAGAACCAGCACTCTAATTTTTGCTGTCGGATTTAATTTATAGATATAAACACACAGATTTAGCAGAGATGGATTAGTCAGTTTACACCATAGTCAAGAGGCAGACTGCTGGACTTTCCTATTAGAAAGCCTACCCTTTTCTACAAATGACGTGTCCCGAATGCACCCCCGTATTACTATTTATTAGTAAAATAAACATTATGGGAAAATAAAAAGAATATATCTAAAAAATCAGTTTATGAGATTATAATAATATTGACCAAAACCATTATCTAATTCTATCTTTGCCCAATACATGTAGATGGTTATGTAAATATAGCCTCTTTTTCCTATCTTCATAGTGACTTTTATCCTGATCAATGTGATTTTGTTGGTAATGCACTAGTTTTCATTTTTCTGTGTGCTATGTAATGTCTGGTTTTCAAGTGCCTGTGCATTGTAACAGTAATCATGCAGATGAGAATGCAGAGCACATAATCAGTCACTTTACTAATGTGTGTTGTCATTTGTCTGCATGAAAAGCCTATTGTACTGCTTTGATAAGAGATTTTATGGGAAGCACATTCCTGCCTTGTTCAGTTTTACTCTTTCACCCATAAGAGCAAAAATAAAGTCACTGTTTGAAAAGATTTTATTACATATTATTTTTAAGTGGGCATTTTATCAAAACAACAATAAATTATGCCTTGGTAAAAGAATTGCAAAGATCAGGAACCCGACCTACCAAAAAAATGAATATTACTTAAAGCCTAAGTTCAGTTCAATATTTTTTTTTAAGTCACTACCAGGGACAGTATTTACATTGAAAAAAGTGTACTATCATTTCCTGCAATGAAAAAAACACTCTATAAATGGAGGAGGCTGACCTTTTATTCATCCACCTATCCTCCATTCATAGAGAGCTTTTTACTGTGGGAGTCCATGGTATAGCTTTTATGAATGGAGCAGCAGGGTGGAAAGGACAGGCATAGTTGCCACTTTTGATGAGTGCCTGTGACAGGTTCAATGACTCATATTAGCCCTGAAGTAATGGAAGATCACAGCTGTGGGGGTATCAGGGATCAGTGAGATTTCTACGAAAATAGCAGCCTCCCGGACAAGGAACACTTTTCTTTAAATATAAGTACCGTTGTGATGGAGTTAATAAAATGATGACTTTATTATATCTATGTTGTCTCTCCCTCTTCTAACCACTCAAATATTATTTTCTTTATTTTTTTTTTTTTTATTATTTCTTTCCTTTTTTTTCTTTTATTATTTTTATTTCTTTTTGTAGCGCTACCCCCGAAGGAGCCACTGGATTGTTTTGGGATCTACTCTCTTTTGATTTAACATACCCCTATTAACTTGCTCGAACCCTCCCTTGACACACCATAAGTCTGGGGGATGTATTGTGACCCCTGCTGGGAGGAGACACAATGAAAGGCATACAATATTCAATGACAGTATAATGATAGTATTACCCGAATAATAGATGGCCCCTCCAGACTAGAAGAATACACTCACACAGTGGTATATTTGAATCAAAGAGAATGAGTTTACTTAATAAATACTCAAGGAACAACACACACTAATTTACACCATCAAATGAACAGTTGTAGGCAATAAAACAGCGTGATTTCGCAAGGGCCCTTGCAGAAATACACAAATGGCATTTATAAATGAAACAGATCTATACTAAAGAATGGTACCATTCGGCTAACTGGTGAACAGTCTGTGCTTGCGAGCTTCCTCTATCAGGAGATCCTGCAAACCACTGAAGTTCCCATTGCGGCCGGATGGTGCACGTTATATTTGTAATCCACAAACAAGGAAAGGTAAGGGAAAGTTAATCCAACAAAGCGTGGTCAACCTAAATGTTGATGAGCTGATCGCTAGCCAGCGTCAGTCACTTCTGGATAACCACTATAGACAGTGAAATAGGTATACGTTCAAGGTGGAAACCAAGCAGGCTGGAGGTCTGTGAGACGGTACTAAAGTGTCTGGGTAAAGAGAGAACTAAAAGCTGAGCATGTGCTCTCTCACCCGACAAGCCGATCTGTCTGATCTCCTCTCAGAAAGCGCGTCGGTGAATCACTGCTCCACGGTACAAAGATCGAGAGTATTCCACTGTTTCAATTGTCAGCTGGGCTTCCTCTCAGATCTCCGGATATACAGGCTGGATGCAGGAGTCTTGCTTCCTTCTGGATGGCTGGCCTCTCAGGCTTCTGGGCCTAACAGCATGGCTGTCCCCGTCAGGAGCTCCACAGAGGAGAAAAGCTGGTCCAGAGAGAGAGAAAAAGCGCCCCCTCCCTCTCCTTAAGTAGCCTGACCCACAAGTCTGTGCGGAGGTGTCACATGTTCCATCAGGGCAGGGTGTTGTGGGAAATGTAGTCTGCTTCTCATAAAAGTCTATGGAGTCCATATCTCCGGCTACTCTCCGTCCCACAATGCATAGCCCCTTAAAGGTAATGTACATATTTACAGATGTGGATATAGTCTCAACGGGGATGGCCTGTCATTAGACTCCGACAGGGAGACCCTGCTACACACTCCCCCCTCCTGAAATCTTTGGTCCCCAAAGAGGACAGAGTATGTATGCTGGTACATGCTTTACAAGAATACAAGCGAAGAAAAAGCGTTGTTAGAACACGCAAGGTATAAATCTCTGTGCATCATTTTTCACATTGCTCAAAGCTAGACTACTCATTGACTGACACAGAGCGTTCAGGGGAACCTCCCACCAATAATTGGAGTGGGCAGGTTGTCCTGACCACCATCTACTAACATTACAGCATTAGTTTTGGATGTGTCAGGGGGTGAGTAGGGGTTATCCTCCACCAAAGTGGCAGCCGGAGGATCACTGAAAGCATTAGATCTCTTGGAGGAGTGGACAGCTTCTTCAGAACACTCTCCCAATTGGCAATAGGTCAATCTCTTTGGAGGATGAATAGTTTTCTTTCCCGTGACTGCTCAGGTACTGAAGGGTTAGGGAGAATGAAGTTGGTGTTTTCATACTGGGGAATAGCGTCATCCTCTGTTCCAGATGTAACAGGTTCCTCAGCCCTTGAGTCATCTATGTCTCCGTCTGGCGGAGTGGGGCTTTCTATAAGCTCCTCAGCAGGGTGTAGATCAACATCACCTCTTAGTTCTTCATTAAGCACAGTCTGAGGTATAAATTCAGGGGCTTCTGGCCGAAGTGTCCCACTACTTGCCACTTTAGATGAGGGCAGGAACAAAGTACTGGGCTCTGATTGTTGAGAGGACCATAACCACTCTGACCCTATCCATTCATCTGAAGACTCTTCATCGTCCGAATCTGGAGGTGTTGTCTGAGACCTAGTAACTGGCCCAGAGAGTCTGGAGGTAGAGGGCAGATCCTTTGAATTGGAAACCAAAGGTATTCGAACAGCCTCAGTGAGAGGTAGTAAGTGATTCCGGTGCCAGGTCTTTAGGGGACCCACACTTCCTTCAGGTCTGATTTGGTAGACCGGAAGTTCAGGAAGTTTTCTACATATAATGTATGGTTGTGACTTCCAGCGATCAGCCAGCTTATCTTTTCCTGGTACACCTAGCTTCCGTAGTAAAACTCGGTCTCCTGGTTGTAAATCCTGAACCCGGACTCTCAAATCAAAGTTCCTTTTATTTCTTTGTTCCCGTTTTTCGGAGTTAACCCATGCCTGCTCATAAGCCGTCTTTAGGCTACTTCTCAAGTGGTCTACGTAGCCTTTGTGAGAGGCCACAAAAGTGTGGTCCAAAGATACTCCGAAGGCCAGTCAACTGGCAGTCGAGCCTCTCTCCCAAACATCAAGCGGTATGGTGAGTACCCAGTTGAGTCGTTTGTGGTACAATTATACGCATGCACAATAGCAGCCACATGCTTGCTCCAGTGCTGTTTCTTTTCAATACTTAATGTCCCCAGCATATTCAAGAGAGTCCTGTTAAACCGTTCAGGCTGGGCATCCCCTTGAGGATGGTAAGGGATGGTTCTGGTCTTCTCTATATTCAGCAGACCCAACAACTTTTATATCAGCTTGCTCTCAAAGTCTCTCCCTTGGTCAGAGTGAATAGGCTGTGGTAATCCGTAATGAACGGAAAACTTCTCCACTAAAACTTTAGCTACGGTTGAGGCCTTTTGATCCTTAGTTGGGTACGCTTGGGCATACCTGGTGAAATGGTCAGTTACCACCAGAACATTCCCTATTCCAGCCAGATCAGATTCCATGCAGAGGAAGTCTATGCACACTAATTCTAATGGGCCCTGGCTTTGAAGGTGGCCCATTGGGGCAGCTTGGCGAGGCAGCTTCTTCCTTTGAATACACCGGATGCAGGAATGACAATATCCCATAACCTCTGCCCTCATACCGGACCAGTAGAACCTGTCTCTGACCAACTGGAAGGTCCTTTCCTGGCCCAGATGACCATGCTGGTCATGAAGCGCAGCTAGTACAGGCTCTCTGTGTTTGCTGGGCAAGAACATCTACCACTTCTCTTCTGGTCCATCAGAGGGGCCCCTTCGGTAGACCACCCCTTGATGGAGCTGCAGCCTGTCCCACTCTTTATGCACCAGTTGTGCTCCTTTTAAAGGACTTGTAAGGAGAATCCCTGGATTCCGATGTTCCATAGCTTCTAAGGCTAAGTTACCAAGCGGATCTCCTTCTTGATCTTGCCTCAGTTCCTTCCTTGACAGCTGGGGCAAGTCCCCATTCTTCATTTGAGTTATATTACAATAGAATCTGGGCACTCCTGCTGTCAGAATTCCCATTTCCTCGGCTCGAGACCCCCACCCTTCATCTGCAGTTCAGTCCCCTGACATAGTGCCGCACCCCCTCGCAGGATATTCGAGTCCACTCTGTCTCCGGGTCGGCAGATCCGCAAGGCCTCCAGGAAAGGGCATCAACATCCTTGTTGCCTGCTCCTGGGCGGTATTTCAGGCTGAAATTGAAGCCTGAAAGGGTTACCAACCATCGGTGTCCCGTTGCATCCAGCTTATCATGATTTGGATCAGAGGCAGAATAGGGAAGCACCCTGGAATTGGACCAGGGAAAAAGTCTATTACACCGTCCATAGTGCTGATTTTAACTAAGTTTAAAGTATAAATAAAGAAAAACAATTTTATTTTTGTTTTGGACAGAGTGGAGAGGGATGAGAACATCTTTCAGTTTTTATTGTTGTCTGTGCCCTTGTTAGGGACATTCACCCTCTTTATTTATTCTGTTTACCATTATCATTCATAGTGAAAGTAAAAAAAAAAAAAAAATTTGAGTTGTCCCCAGAAAAGTAATAGCAGGGACACTAGTTCTGGTGATTTGGGGGTCCCCAAGAGATTCTCTTCATTTGCATAAATTTCCTCTCACTTCCTGTTTTGGCTATGGAACTGAAAGTGAAAGTAAAAGAAAATCCCACATTTTGTATCTATTTGTTTTTATTCAAAACGTTTTTTACATACACACATTTCACATTACATTTACAATAACATACATTGAAATCATATTTAAATACATTCAAAATCTACTTAAATATACACAACATAACTAAAATAATAAAGACAACATTGTCGAAATCGATCAATCCTACACCTTTTATTTATTTACTCTCCCTTCTCCTTCTCTTACCCTTCCTCCCTCCCTTCCTCCATATCGAGAGAAAAGAGAAGAGAAAAAAAAATAAATAAGAAAACCCTTTACCCACCCAAGTAAAAATGTGTGTATTTAAGCCCCTGGTTGATGCCCTATGGCTCCTAAACATCTATTTTTTAGGGGGTTAATATCCCCTTTCTATTACATTCTCCCTTCCGTCTGTGATTGTTTTAGTGCTTTTATGTGATTTACCCCATCTTTTCTCCCTGTGACTAGTTCTATTATTTTCCCCTTTTCCCCTTCTCTTTATTTGGGGGGAGAAAACAATTTAACAGTTCTCACCTTCAAATCCACCTGCCAGAGGGAGAAAAAATAAATAAAAATTCCCCCTTTCTTGTACATTCTCCCTGTGATCCCTCCCTTCTGTAATTATTTTAGTGCATTTATGTGGTTGACCCCATCTTTTCTCCCTGTGGTTAATTCTATTGTTTTTCCCTTTTTCCCTTTATCTTTATTAAGGGGGAAACATAATTTAACAGTTCTCCCCTTCAAACCACCTGCCAAAAAAAAGTGAAAGTAAAAAAAAAGAAAATTTGAGTTGTCCCCAGAAAAGTAATAGCGGGGACACTAGTTCTGGTGACCTGGGGGTCCCCAAGAGATTATCTTCATTTGCATTAATGTCCTCTCACTTCCTGTTTTGGCTATGGAACTGAAAGTGAAAGTAAAAGAAAATCCCAAATTTTTCATCCCACATTCTAGTTGTCCCCAGAAAAGTAATAGAGGGGAAATATTCCAACGGGGACACTAGTTCTGGTGACCTGTGGAGTCCCCAAGAGGTTCTCTTATTTTCAAGAATTTTCTTATCACTTCCTGTTTTGGATATGGGACTGAAAGTGAAATTAAAAGAAAATCCCACATTTTTAGTTGTCCCCAGAAAAGTAATAGAGGGGACATCTTCCAATGGGGGCACTAGTTCTGGTGACCTGGGGGTCCCCAAGAGATTCTTTTAATTTGCAGGAATTTAATCTCACTCCCTGTTTTGGCTATGGGACAGGAAGGCAAAACTAAATTTGACATGGGTTACAACCCTCTCTTAGGCCTCATACACACGATAGGATAGCCAGAGGACAACGGTCTGATGGACCATTTTCATTGGTCAAAACCGATCGCGTATGGGCCCCATAGGTTATTTAACCTTCGATAAAAAAAAAGCCAACTTGCTTTAAAATTTAACCGATCGTTAGTAGGCACGACCATCGGTTAAAAATCCACGCATGCTCAAAATCAAGTTGACGCATGCTTGGGAGCATTGAACTTCATTTTTTTCAGCACGTCGTTGTGTTTTACGTCACCGCGTTCAGAGACGATCTGTTATTTAACTAATGGTGTGTGGGCGCAACGGACCATCAGTCAGCTCCATCGGTCTTTCGGACCGCTCACATCAGATGGACTGATCGTGTGTACGAGGCTTTACTCTACCCAAAATGAGTTCTCCAACACTGGTTGCCTAGTTGTCATGCTATCTTTCTGTCTTTAGTATTTTGAGTTACTGACCTGAACAGGTACACAAATAAAAGCTTCTGACTTTTTTATGACTCAGGATTTACATACTTATTCGAGTTCACCAATTTTGAAAGTATTGAAACACAGGGGCCCATAGTAACAAAACATATGGAAACAAAGCAGGTCAAGATAACTCCAAATGCCATTTCGTAGTGTTTAACTACAAGTTCACCCATCATTGATAATTATAGATGGACTGCAATAGTGAAGTCTTTCTAGAATTTCAGGCTCATCTCTCTAATGAGGAGTTATGCTCCGCTTACTATAGAAGACGTATCATATTCATGTCATATTGCTGTATTTAGAGGCAAAAAATAATTCTACAGGGTTAGTGAGAATCCCAAATGAAGACTGCAGTGGGTAAAGCTGGAATTTACTGTAGCTGCAGAGATCTAGCCTTCATTTAGTTTGAAGAAGCCAATGCGTGCTTCAATCAGCTCAATGTCAGGTTTGGGTAGATTTTGGGCTGCCTTCCAGCAGACTTTCAAGCAATGAAGCTTAAATTTTCAGGTAGTAAAATTTCACCTTTAAATTTTTCTACATCCATTTCATTTTTTATAGGGGAGGGTCAGACAAAATTATTATGATTGTTTTTGTTTTTGGGATGAAAAATAAAATGGTCCACCTAGTGCCTATTCATTACAGTATACATTTGGTTGAAGCTTCGCCCATGTGTTTGCTACCATGAAGGCACCAGAAAAAGTGTTGTTTGTCATTGTTTGTTTTCCTGTTAAAAAGAATACCCCTAACTGCCCTGGTAGTATGGCAAAAAGTGCAGGGGAACAGACTGCAATAAAACCCTGACAACTGTGCAAAACAAAAATGCTTCTATGGACAGAAAAATATGCTCTTGACAGCACACTTTTCAAACATGATGCTTTTAACTCTAAGGTATTCAGTATTACTTATTGGCTCTCAAACAGAACTGAAAATGTCTTAAAAAAAAAAATTTGACATGCAAAACTACAGTTTACAAGAATATTGTGAGCCTTTAATAGTACTCTTTGTCCCGGGGGAATGTTTGTCTTTGGCTGTAGCTAAGATTTGAATCACTTGTTCATAAGATATTTTACTCCTTGTTGAAAATGTTGAAAATGGCATCTTTGCATCACATTGAAACAGCTCGAGGAAGGTCAGTTCATGGTGTTAGATCTTGGTAGTGAGCAAATTTCAGAGCTCCAATCTTAAATGGCCATGGGTTGACTTACTCTAAAAGTGGAAGTCCATGCAAAAACTAAAATCCCTGCCACCAACATTTTAACATTAACCTCTCTAGCCCTGAAAAGAAAAAATCTGTATACATACCATTTCCACATGCGATCCGATTTGATCTCCAGCAGTGGAATCTCTGATCCCACGCTGAGCTGTCAGCCATGGCTTGACTGTGTGGGTGGGTGCAGAGGACACGTCCCTCAATGAAAGTGCCATAGTAGGTCTAAGGATGGCGTCACTTTCCATTTATTTTACAGCCGTTGTCGATCGGGTCGTATTGGCTTCAGAAAAGGTATGTATACTGATTTTTTTTCTTTTCAGGGCTAGAGAGGTTAGTGTTAGATTGTTGGCGGTTATAGATGCAGGGGTTTTCGTTTTTTAAAGTAAATAACAGTGCTATTCGTGCATTTATACTGTCCAATAGAGCTCGCTGACCTTATGCAGGTTTGTAGTATGTGCAGACCTAAAGGCACTCACATGTATAATATTAACAGGTTGACACTTGCATGTGTAGCAAACCCCCGAAGGAGCTTCTTTTGTTTGTTCAGTCCGTTACTCTGCCTCTCAACCCCAAAGAACTGTCCCAGCCCCTCTGGCACACCTAGCAATATGATTAATGGAATAACCCAATAAGAATACACAACACACTTCTGTTCTTCAAGTTTACTTGGGTAAGAATAAAGTTTTGATTAATATTAGTCAGCCAAGGCCTGTATAAATAGCCAGGGCTTGGTTGAAACAGTTTAACCACTTGACATCCCGGCAATTGACAAAAGACAGCCACAAGGTGGCTCTCAATTGACAGGAGGACGTCTATAGATGTCCTCTGCTTCTCCGCCCACAAAAATAAACTGAGAAAAAAAAAACGTTTTTTTTTTATTTTTTAAATGGGATATTTATTATAGCAAAAAGTAAAAAATATTGTGTTTTTTTTCAAAATTGTCATTCTTTTTTTGTTTATTGCACAAAAAATGAAAAAAAAAACGCAGAGGTGATCAAATACCACCAAAAGAAAGCTCTATTTGTGGGAAAAAAAGGACGTCAATTTTGTTTGGGAGCCACATCGCACGACACAGTGCCGGAAGCTGACATTTTGCCTGGGCAGGAAGGGGTATATGTGCCCAGTAAGCAAGTGGTTGAAGAAAAACAGTCAATAACACTATGCAACAAATAAAGAGTAAATAACAATGTACACAGATTAAATGGACTCCCTAACCAAATTATTGATGTATGTAGAATGCTATGGCTAAAGGGGGACCCCCAGGCCGGCCTATGATACCTCTAATACACCCAACAAAGTAATTTCAACACCTATGGTGTGTCCCCTTCATGAGCAACAACAGTAATGTTCTATGAACAAACACAAACAAAGCTTTGTGTTTGTTCTCTTCACCGGTATGTAGGAGCTCTGTAGACAATGAATCCTCAATATAACAGGGTGATGAGAAGGAATGTGAGGTAGATGGTGCTGTGATGTAACATTCCTCTGTGTGATACAGATAAGAGGTGTTTTCTGTGTGATACTCTGTGTATTTGGGCAACGATACAGATAACTGCCGAGGACTGTTAGGGGGCCCCATCTGCCGAGGGCCCCAGGGACAGTATTTAAAACCAGGGACAGTATGTAAAAATATGTGTTTTTTTTTTGACATCTGTCCCTTATGAAACTGATGCTTTTGAGTGAAAAATCCAGCTGCCCCATAACCTCTCAGCCCGGGGGGTAATCCTATGTGGGGCCCCATGAAAAAGTCAAGTCCGCCCTGCCCTCACCATTCTTATATGCAATCAGAGCGATTGACCAACTCTCCTGGCTGCAGGTTCAATGAATTATGTTTTAATGTTGAACAAAAAGTAAACCTTTAAGGCAGCATTATATCACTGTCAGAAATTTTCTGCCATCTGCGTACCACTGGGGAGATTTTCCTTCACTTCCTGTTCCATAGCCAAAACAGGATGTGAGAGAAAACCCCTAAAAAGTGGGGGAATTGCTGGTTGTCAGAGTCATCAGATCTAGTGTCCTCATTGGAAATTTTTTAATTTACTTTTACTTTCACCCTTATTGATAACAGTAAACAGGACAAATAGAGATGGTAAAGCCTCATACACACTATAAGGCCTTGTACACACGATCAGTCCATTCGATGAGAACGTGTCGACTTGATTCTGAGCATGCCTGCATTTTTAACCGATGCTCGTGCTTACTAATGATCGGTTTTGACCTATCAGTTAGCCGTCCATCGGTTAAATTTTAAAGAAAGCCCTCTGTTTTTTGACCGAAGGATAACGGACCGATGGGGCCTACACATGATCGGTTTGGAGCGATGGAAACCGAACCTCAGTCTGTTTTCATCGGTTTGAATCGATCGTGTGTACGCAGCCTTAGATTTTGTGCAAATTTTTGTCTTGAGATTTACCAAAACCATGTAGTGCGAGGGCCTGCCTGATTGCATACAAGTTTAAAATTAAGGCATATGATTTTGGTGGACCTGCCTGCCGCGTACACACGGTCGTTTTTTGCGATGACATTTAAATGATCGTGTGTGGGCAACGTCGTTTTTTGTCTTTTCCAACATGCTTGAACTTCAAAAGTTTCACAAAAAGTCACCGTGTGTACGTCTTTTAAAACGACGTTTTTATGCCCAGAAGCTAGTTATGAAGCGAGCTTCAATGGAAAAGAGTGGTGAACGTAACCTCGCTTTTTGTGAAAAAACGATGGTGTGTATGACAAGTTTCAAAAACGTCGTTTTTTACTTCACAGAAAACGTCGTTTTTTTTCATCGCAAAAAAACGACCGTGTGTACGCGGCATAATAGTGTGTATGGGGCTTAAATTTCCCTAGCAGGGGCACTGACAGCAATACAAACCTAATGCCTTGTACACACAATCGACAATTTCCGACAAAAAAAACACATTTTTTTTTCCAGCAGGAAAATGGCTGAAATTTGTCTTGCGTACACACGGTCACACTAATCTTGGACGAAATTCCAACTGTCAAGAACGTGGTGACATACAACATGTACAACGGCACTAGAAAAGGGAAGTTCCAAACGAAGCGTACCACCCTTTGGGCTGCTTTTGCTAATTTTGTGTTAGTAAAGGTTGGTGAGAGACGATTCGCGCTTTTCAGCCCCATGCTTTTCAGTGTGTTACAGTGTGACAAATGTGTTATCTCCATTACGAAAGCTAGTTTTACCAGACCAAGCGCTTTTGTCTCGCACTTGATTCTGAGCATGTGCAGGTTTTTGCATACAGATGATCGCGATTCCTGATATGAATTTTTCCTGTCACGAAAATTGAGATCCTGCTCTCAATCTTTTCTTGGCCGGAATTCTCACAGAAAAAGTGCGATGGAGCATACACACAGTCAGAATTTGCGACAAAAAGCTTACATCGCACTTTTCTTTTCGGGAATCTCGATCGTGTGTATGAGGCATTGCAGGTGTTCTAATACTTCTCCACACCATCCAAATTTAAGAAAAAAAAAAAAAGTTTTGCCTTTAGTTATACTTTAACTTAAGAACTGCATTCATTGTATATTTCATGTTTGACTGGCGTTCAATTTTAAAGATACTACAATACTGTTAAAGATGCTTTATATGGTATATGTGCATATATATGTAGCGCTACCCCATTCCAGAGCCGCTGAGTATAAGTATAAGATGGCGTTTTGTGTTACCTGGCAGGTGTCTAGGGGTGATACTTGTTAGTTGAGGAGAAGAGAGCGAATTTCCAGTCTTTAGTTGGGTTTTCTTCAATGCTTTATTCCAAGGCCCAACATGACCTTCATCAACATAGTACAGGACAGGAAAAGGTTGATGAGCAGAGAGAGAGAGGGCTTGAGTATCAGGCCTTGGATATCGAGAGGTGAGAGAGCAATCTTACTCTCAGCAGTGATGAACTCAGTTCGTCGCCACTCCAATTGGAATGGGTAAAGTGCCCCCGGACAGGTCTCTGCCACAGGCCTGGCAGCCGGAATGTCACTTGCAAATGCTGGGAGGACCAGGCCTCTGCCACAGGCCTGACTCGAGCCTCTGCCACAGGCCCAGTACTTGAATGAGCATGAAATTGAAATAAGCGAGTCCTCCCAATAGATTTAGTTAGAGTCCCTGGATCCCCGATGGTTCGTTCAAGCCCTATTGGATCACCTGCCTCCGGGTTCTCCTCAAGCGGATCCCCCACCGCACAGCTTCCAGCTTGGGATCCTTTTAGATAAGGTTTGGGACCCAGCAGCTTCTGGGATCCCTCTCCATGTTAGAGTGAAGCTCCGCATGGTGCGCAACTTTGGCCAGCTAGGCCACAGCTGCGGGATCCATGGATGCCGCACCTGTAACTCGGACCCCGCAGGAAACAAGAACGGCCCTCAGGCCAAGGCAGCTACACCAGATATAGCCTCCCTCAGCATGTCCTGGCAGGGGGAAGCAACCCCTCTGATTGGCTGCTGAGGAAAACGAGTCTGCCAGAACCCCTCTAGCGCCAACTGCCGCACAGGGGTGGACACACACCCCTGGAGTGCAGACCGGCCCACAGGACAGTTCTGGAAATGGCAGCAGCCCCAATTTGACAAATTGCGAATGGGAGCCATGTAACTCTCCCATTCCCCACTAACTTTAGCATAACGCCCCTACAAAAAAACAAGGGGGCGCTACATATAGAACACACACACACATATATATATATATATAGTATATATATATATATATATATATATAACCCTAGTCTCTAAACTGTCCTTTCAGGTCCACATTCAATCCAATCCAATCCCCATCCAAATAATGCCACCTTAGCCTCCGAACCATCTCTAGAATACGCCCCTTTTTTACCAAAGACACCACCAAGCTTCTAATTCACTCCCTGGTTATCTCTCTCCTCGACTACTCCAACTCACTCCTCATTGGATTTACAAACACTATCCCACCCTTCAGTCCATAATGAATGCCGCTGCAAGACTCATCCATCTTACCAACCATTCAGTGTCCTCCGCCCCTCTCTGCCAATCCCTCCACTGGCTTCCACTCACCCAACAAATATAATTCAAAGTAGTAACAATAACTTACAAAGCCATCCACAACTCTGCCCCCCACATACTTTACTAACCTAGTCTCAAAATACCAACCAAGCCACCTCCTCCTGTGCTCACCTACAGGATTTCTCCAGAGCTTCTCCCTACCTTTGGAACTCTCTACCCTAATTTGTCAGACTGTCCCCTAATCTAACCATCTTTAGATGATCCCTGAAAACCCTTTTCTTTAAAGAAGCTTATGCTGCTTCTAACTAATACACTGTTTTACTTTCTCCATCAGGTCATCCACCACAGCTATTATCTTTTGTATCACTTGACCCTCCATCTTAGATTGTAAGCTCTAATGTGCATGGCCCTCTGATTCCTCTTGTACCAAACTGTAATGTAACTGTAATGTCTGCATTCATTTGTTAAGCAATGCACAAACTGTTGGCGCTATAAAAATCCTGTATAATTATAACAAATAAATATTATATGTATATATATATATATATATATATATATATATATATATATATATAACGCGTTTGCATTTGTAAGCTAATTTTTTTAAAGAGAATCTAGTGCAATTAAAGCATTTTTATACTGACATAATTATTAATATGTTATTGTCACCTACTTTGTGGTTGTCTGGAACATTATTCTTAATAAAATGTGTATAAAAATAGCTATGTGTCCCTGGAATTTATTCGTAAGTGTTGGAAACTTTATTTAACAGACAATGGCTAGTTCAGTTGCTCAGTCCTGCTTTAATATATCTTTTTTTTTTTTTTTTTTTTAACCTTTTCCAGGCCAACATCTACATATGCTGTGTAGTCTGGGTTTGATGGCTGGCTTGAAGAAGACCAGACCTCTAATAAATTGTAGAGTCATTACCCTTTATGCATACTTGTTCTAATAGGTGTCACAGATTCCTGCCTCCTAATAAGGAAAGGAAGTGGGAAAACATATAAATTCTCCCAAGGGAGTCAAACAGCCTAAAGCCATATTTGACAGCTGTTTGGGTTGCCAGGAGCAGCAGCAAGCAAACAAGGTTACTAATGGGATTCAGTGCCAATGCATTTGGCACACTCTTCTTAGTGAGTTTTTTTTTTTTTTTTTACTTCTTCTAACCACGCCAGTGTAATTATATAAAAACTATTATGAAGCCAACAAAAGATGTATTAAATAATATGATTACTAAGCATGACATGAATGTGTTCCAGGATTTGGATTCTAATGAATCTGCCTCATTTCAAGATAATGTACACATGTTCTGTTAAGAAGATTGTTTGTTTGAGCAATACTGCTTTGATAGGTTACATTACCCATAGCACATTGCACATTTTGTTAAGACTAGCCGCTTGGACACTAAAATAGCCATAATTAGTTATACATGATGAGTGTTGCAAATGTATTTTTATAACTTAATCATTTTTTCAGATGAAAGTATAACACGTAAAAGGAAGTAGTCAAACCTCTGGATATAAAATTACACTAATCTCGAATGTACAGTCTTATCGCTGTCTGCAGTAAAAATGTCACTTAGGGCTCATGTACACTGCAGCTTTTACAGGCATTGAGCTTTTATTTCTCTGCTTAAAAGCTTGAAGAAGCTTGTGCTTTTTTGTGCTCTTTTGCACATTTTTTTTCAAAAACCCTCCCGTTTTTTTTTTTTTGTGCATTTTTGAGCTTCTTTGAATCTTTTCACAATTTTTCGCACGTTTGTGGGCACTTATGCCCCGTACACACGTACGGGTTTCCCGGCTGACTTTTTACTGTCGGGAAAGCCAAGGGAAAGCCAAGAACCTGCTCGGCAGCTTTTCCCCCCTACACACGGCCGGTTTTCCTGGCAGGCAAACTACGATGAGAGTATTGGCCAGGAAACCCGTCCGTGTATATGCTCCACGGCAGTGTTTCCCATAGGAAAACTGCCATGAAAAAGACTGTCGGGAGTCACGCAGGAAAAAACGATTTTTCTCTGTCGGGAAAACTGCCATGAAGCATACACACGGAACAGTTTTCCCGGCCAAAAGCTGTCATGGCGGTTTTGCCGACAGGAAAACTGCCCGTGTGTACGAGGCATCAGTTGTATTTCCTGCTCAAAAGCTGCTTTTAAAAATGCGAGTTTGGTGGGGGGGATTCTGCCTGTGAGAGCATATTTCTGTAAACTCTTGAAAAAGCAAAAAATAGTGAAAATAGTGTGCATTAACACATTGGCTAACATGGAGGGGAGTTTGTAGGCAGAAAAAAATTAGAGCTCAAAAAAGCTCAAAAAGCTGTAGGAGAAGCTTCTTTGAGCTTCTTTGAGATGCAGTATGCATGAGCCCTTATACATAATAGAAATGTATCTTTTTTTATTTATGCTCCTTTAGGATTTATGTTTTCACAAAATGTAAACCTTTTTCTTTCCAATGAATATTAAAATGTATTTTTTTATTCAGTAATTGTACTGGATAATTACAGGATTAAACTGAGGGATACTGACATCTTCAGGATGCAATGATCCCACATATGTTATATACTGGTTGAAGGTCTATTTTTTTAATTAAAACAACCCTGTTTTCAGACAATTTTTTCAACATAAATCTTCCCATAAGATTATTTGTGCATATCATTTTTTTTATGCATTGACCTGTAAAAGCCTCCCATCTGAAAGGCCTGGGAATGCTGCTGGGCATTGCCATCTTGAATGTCAGCAGCCCCAACAAAATAAGAACTGGCACTCAGGTCCCACTCTGTAGTATTGCCATTATTTCCTCCCGCCAGTCACATACAAGATTATGTAAGTAGATAAAAGATTGGCTGGAGAAGCTGTCCCTGCAGGCAGAGTAGTTAGACATTCCCAGAAGAGGAGAAGGCTGTATTGGGAATTGACTCTTCTTGGAGTGGTCAATTTCCTATCAAGTTCAAAGGCATGTATCAAGTGAAAATAAATGAATTTATGGAAAGGAAAAACAATGCAATTGCGTATTTAAAAGATTCGATTTTTCAATGCTTTTAGCTGCACTCTTTTTAAAGGGCCTTTTTTTTAAGCCTCCAACGTGCATGTGCTGACACAGTGATCACATGTTCAGAAGGAGACTGCTTAGACACATAAAAAACATCTGCTACAGAGGACTCTGTGAAAAGACTGAAAAACATTGCAAAAGACTGATAGAGGAAATATTCAGACATTGCAAGAGATTGGAGTTCTCAGGCATTATAATAAACCACAAAAGCGACTCCACAGTTCATGCAAAAACTGGCTGGACATTGCAGGGGACAGCCAGAAAGTTTTGAGGATGTAAGAGACCCAAAAGCTGGCCCTACATGGAGAGAATTTTTCTAAGTGAGTGGTTGCCGTCTGCCCGATATCCCTCAGATGGGAAAAATAGAATAAGCTAGTCAGAATTTTTTTTAGCTGAACAGCTCCTGCCTCCAATACAATGAAGGCACTGTTTGATTATTTTGACATCTGACAGGGTCAGCTGTCAAATTCAAAAGCCATCCATGTACTATGTGCTATGAAGCGCAAATTGAAGAGTCAGTTATATAAATCCATAAGTCTATAGCCAGCTTTGAGGACACTTCAA
This sequence comes from Rana kukunoris, assembly GCA_029574335.1. Classification (NCBI taxonomy): domain Eukaryota; kingdom Metazoa; phylum Chordata; class Amphibia; order Anura; family Ranidae; genus Rana; species Rana kukunoris. The sequence goes on from CM056049.1 coordinate 289,574,300, forward strand.
GCAACTACATTGCATAGTGATTGTTTGGATGTTGTGCGAAACTTCTATAGAGTTTTTAAAAGTGTAATCTATGATTTACTATTCAATTGTTTACTGATTCAAAACAAATAGAGTATGCATGCTTGGAGTTTTGACTTCACTGGTTACCTACCTTTTCAATGACTCACTAAATAGTGACACCTGAATCAGGATGCCAGCCCAAGAACTTGTACTATAAAAAACAAGTCAGCAATGGCAGTTCCTATATATCTATCTTAGCATTTTCTCTTTAAAAAAGAAGTATAGCCAAAGCTTTTTGGCCATACTTCTCTTCTGTTTCATAGGAGCAAACTTACTTTTTCTGTCCTTTAACCTAGAGTCAGCTTATGGCAGACTATTGCCCGCTGTCAGCTGCCATGGCAGAGCCACTACAGGCGCTGGAAGGAGCCTAACCATATTGTCAGAAACCACATATCTGTCTGAGTTACACCTCTCAGCGTGCAGCCAGCTGATAGCCGAAGCCAGCTGCACCCGCCCTCTCCCCAGCTTTGTGCTCCAGCGATTGCTGGAGAGGCAGAGTGAAGATCGTTGACTGACAGTCACTGCTCTCTGCTCCAAGCTGACCAAGAACTGAGTGATCAACGGTCATGTGATAGCTCAGTTCTCAGGCTAAGAGCCCACATAGGGCAGCTGCAGCATCAATACCACTTTTGCAGCATAGGAGGGAGAATAGATGTTTGTTTTTTATCAACCCGAAACTTCTTCTTTAGGCGTGCGCTACTGTATAGCACATCTTGTAAGCATCCATGATGAAATGGAAGCGCACTGTATAATTGAATATATATACCATATTTATCGGCGTATACCGCACACTTTTTTCCCCTTAAAATAAGGGGAATATCGCCGATACCCGCTTCCCGCACTCAGTTTGAACTGAGCCGCCGACATATACAGAGCGCAGTACACTCGGGTACATTCGGCCAGGCTCGGCTTCGCTCATGCTCACGCATAAACGTCACAGAGCGTGAGCACGAGCGAAGCCGAGCCTGGCCGAATGTACCCGAGTGTACTGCGCTCGGTATATGTTGGCGGAGGTTGTTCAAACTGAGCGTGGGAAGCGGGGATTCGACTCGAGACACCAAAGACGGACGCCGGACCAGACAAGGCCGCCGATGGACGCCGTGCAAGACACCAAAACTGTAAGTACTAAAAGTACTAAAATGTTTTTTTACAGGTCCACATTAGGGGTGCGCGCTATACGCCGGAGCGCGCAATACCCCGATAAATACGGTATGTAGAATTAAGTATTAAGTATAATAAGTGTCCTAGCACGATAAGGTAGATTTATTGGAGTAGAGAATATACCTAAAATAAATGTTTTTTTATCTTAGTGAATATGTTGGTGCTATGTTTACTTCAAATATGGTATTTTTGCTTGTACATGATTGGACTTTTAGGTCAACACAGCTTCATTTCTTTTTTTTTTAGATTTAAGTCTTTTTTTTATTTAAAAATAAAATAATAATACATGTACAGGTAATACAACTAAACATATAATATACAACAATACAGTACATACTGTCGTGTGCCCCTTTAAACCTTGGTCATCGTCATCTGTACTTCCCAGCCCTATTTAAACCCTCCCTCCACCTGGTTATCTGGGGGAAACAACGGCACTACCTGAAACACGCACCACAAAAGAAAAAAAAAAAGGGGGAACCACAAAAAAAAAGGAGGAAGACAAACAGAGAAATAATATATAATAATGATAAAAAAAAAAAAAAAAGGGGATGGAAAGGAGAAATCCCTCCCCTCCCTATTATCCTCATTATTCCCCCCCTTTTTCCTTTTTGTGTGGGACTCTAGCTCCGGAGATGAAGCGGAGGTTCCACCCCCACGGTTTTCTCTTTTTTCTTTTCTTTTGGTGGGTGGGGGCTGGACAGAGGGGGGGGGTTACCCCCATTCACCCATTTCTTCTTTGTGGGGGGCTATGGGGTAGGGGGGACAAACCAAATGACCTGAAGAGGACTGAATTAGGGACTTGATTATCGGACAGAATACAGGACCTTAGGTTAACAGATCAATGAGCAGGTCTGGCAATGTGTTAATTGGGTAATATGTAGAAAAAAAAAAAAGTTGTTCATTATGTTGCCTACACTGTATAGGAGGTGGATAGTAAGAAGAAGGCCCATCTCTCAACGGGCCAAACCGGGTCGGTAAGGGGGGGGGGGAGAGGGATAGACCTATAGGGGTCCTCTTCTCCTATCTTTTTTTTTTTTTTTTGTTTTTTTTTCATTGTGTGGGGGCTGAAGCCCAGCTACCCTAGACACTTCAGCCACCTCAGGGATATGTACCATATTCCTGCTTAAAACACTGAGACACTACTCGGAGTATTGACATCACAAACACAAACACTAGGGTAAATATCACGACACAAATAATTGGACTAACAATTTATCATACAAGACAACACACACACACCAGAGCTTTACACACCACAACACACTATCACACACTTTACAACACAACACTGATAGGGGAGGGGGTCCTCTTATCAGTGTACTAATCTCAACTTCACTTTTTTTCCAAGACAACTCATTAAGTGGTATATGGAGGACAAAGTCCAACGAAACAAATAGTGTAACTTGATACTAACGAGGAGGGAATGTTGGGGAAACATAGTACACAGCATGTATTTTTCTTTTCTCTGTCTTTTCTCCCTTCTCTCCATCCCCCTTGCACTTTTTTATTTTCTTTCTGGACTATTCACCGGCCAGTAGACACGGAAGAGAATACCTAGCCTACCCCCACCCTTTTTTTTTTGTCTTTTTTTTAGGGGGTAGAGAAAGATGAAGGATGGAGGGTTAATGCAAACGTTAATGCAATGTTTATTACTATGTCTATGTTAATGCCCACCGTAACCTATGACAAATTATGACAACCAAATGCCCGAGGTTAAGGATATATATGTTTGATTCTTTATTTTTTGCTATTATTTAAAAGGGATCTCCTCTGCTTTTTCTAGTACTTTTTTCCTTTTTGTCTGGTACTGTCGCATGGCAGGGTAGGAGGGGCGAAGGGTGAGGGAGGGGAAGGGAGAATGGCCTTTCACTATGCAGGAGAAGCCTATGGCATGGGTGGCTGCACCCCTACTTTGCCTTCCTTTTTCTTTTCTCTCTACTGGTGGGGGGGGCTACCCCACTCGGTGTCCCCTCTAGGTGGAGACGGTGAGGGAGAGAGCGAGGAGGAAGGAGAGGGGGGCGGGAGGAAGGGGGAGGCGGAACTGAGGAACTAAAGTAGGATGATTTATGGCTTTAGCCTTGGCCTTGGAATAGATAGAGTTAGGGATCTTCGGTGAGAACCCGTCACTCTTATACTCCTCCTCCTCCCTCGTCCCCTCTCGATAGGCGATGTCAACTGTGTGGAGGTTTTTTTTTTTTCTCCTCCTTTCTCCCTCTCTCCTCTCCCTCTTTCCTTCTTCCTTTATTTTTTACTTTGTGTGAGGCTTCTTCTGAAACGGCCCGCATACACCCTCTCCTCCCATGGACACCCCCCCAAGGGGAATAAAATGTCTGCACCAGATGGTCCTTTTGGTTGATCACACAGGAGACATGGTGAGGCCTGGAGCTGCAAACATTTTTTTTTTGTTTTGTTTTTCTCTCTCTTTTTTTTTATTTATTTTTTCTAGATTTTGGAGAATTGTTCCTATTTGTCCTTTAAAAAGGGAACACTTATGCCCTGAGATTCAGATTTTCTTATATTTATTTTTCCTGTCTGGAAAACACTCAATCTTTCTAAGATAAAGGATAAGGACATAGGAATAATATAGACGCCACCTAAGGCGCACGCCCTCACACATAGGACGACGCTCAATACCGTTAACACGGTAAGTGTTTTGTAGCAAGATAGCTAACATTAGCGAGGGGGATCTCCCATTCGACCACAGTGGGAGATTGTCCTTCCCCCCCCTTTTCATTTTTTTTTTCTTTTTTTTTCTCTTTTTCTCCTCTCTCTCCTCCCTCCCCCCAACCACTCCCCCTCAAGGTTTACCTTCCCCACTATAAGTATAATAAAAATTTAGGTTGGGAAACAGGAAAGGAGAATGGAAACACTAAATATACTATCACTGAACGCAAAGGGGTTAAACACACCCGAAAAAAGGAGGGTACTTATGGAGGACCTGCAGAGATTGGGAGTAGACGTGGCATACATACAGGAAACACATTTTAAAGAAGATAAAACTCCCATTCTAAAAAATAGAATATATCCAACAGTATATCACGCGACAAATCAGGAGGCTAAGTCCAAGGGGGTGTCTATCCTGATAGCAGGGAGAATTAAATGGACATATGTAGACGCTTTGAGAGACCCGAGAGGAAGATATATATTTGTGAAAGGCAGGGGAAGTGGGGGTAACATTTGCCACGGTATATGTACCAAATGAAGGACAGGACATCTTCCTAGGTAAAACGCTCACGCGTCTGCAAGATTTTACAGAAGGCCATCTGATCCTGGGAGGGGACCTGAATTTCCCGCTAGCTCCTAAAGAGGATACATCATCCGGGAAGTCATCTATCCCACATGGTGTGAGAAACCGTACCATCCAAACTCTGCATAAAAAACAGTTGATCGATATATGGAGGCTGCTACATAACAAAGAAAAAGATTACACGTTCTATTCTGTCCCACATAAAACATACTCTCGTATAGACCTCTTCTTAATCCCACACGCCCAACTGCACTCAGTACATTCGGCTAAAATAGGACATACTACATGGTCAGATCACGCACTGATCTTCCTGGAGTATGAGATACAAGATCTAAGACAGACTAGACCAAACCAATGGAGATTAAATGAAAGCTTGTTGCAGGATAAAGAGGTGCTAGAGGATGTAATCCAAGAGCTGGAGTTTTACTTCAGCACTAATGACACCCCAGAATGCGACCCAGGCGTTGTCTGGGAGGCACATAAGGCGGTTATCAGAGGTGTGTTAATTAAGCATGGATCTAGAATAAAAAGGAAACGTACTGAAAAACTAAAAAGGTTTTTGGAAGAACTAGCCATCCTAGAGAGCAGACATAAGCAAACAAGATCAACTAGAGTTGAAGAAGAGATGGTTAGGAAGAGAACGGAAATTACAGATCTACTGTACTACAAAGCTAAAGCAGCAATACAGAGATGCAAGAAGTTTACATACGAATCAGGTGATAAATGCGGGAAAAGACTTGCTAGACTATTACGATTAAGCCACCAAAGAAACCGAAGGTCACTAAGCCAAACGAAATAGCCAAAGAGTTTCAAGAATATTACTGCTCCCTTTACAATATACAGAGTAAACACCCGACCCTAGACCAGATAGATCGGTATCTGAAAGAATCAGATATCCCAAGACTATCAGAATTAGACAAAGACAGCTTAGATGCCCCTATAACTGAAGAGGAACTAAAAATGGCAGTAAGTTCAATTAAAATGGGGAAAGCTCCGGGACCAGATGGCTACACGTGTCAATATTATAAAATTCTGTTCCCCTCGCTATCGAAATACATGACTAAATTATTCAATGCGCTGGGGACGGCGGCTAACTTAATGAAAGAAACTTTATTAGCTTACATTTCGGTTATACCAAAAGAGGGGAAAGATCTGGAAGTATGCGGAAGCTACCAGCCGATCTCCTTGTTAAACCTAGACGTGAAGATTTTTGCCAAGGTCCTGGCAAACAGGATACAACAGCATATCCCAGATCTGATACATCTGGACCAGGTGGGATTCGTCCCTACACGGGAGGCACGCGACAATACTATTAAAGCTATCAACCTGGTACAGATAGCAAACATAACTCAGACGCAATGTGTGTTCCTAAATACAGACGCAGAGAAGGCCTTTGACAGGGTGAATTGGAGTTTCATGCAGGCAGTCTTACAACACGGAGGCTTTGGAAATAAAATAATAAAATGGATATTCTCCATGTATTCAGGCCTAACGACCCAGGTAAGGGCTAACGGAATATTATCTGAGCCCCTACAGATATCGAATGGAACTAGACAGGGCTGCCCCCTATCTCCACTCCTCTTCGCCCTGTCACTAGAGCCATTTCTGTGTACTCTGCGTCGGAACCAAGATATCTCAGATATCTCAGGAATACAAATAGGGAAGAACCACTGCAAAATTACAGCAAAATTACAGCATATGCAGACGATATGTTGTTTACCCTCACTAATCCGTTGATCTCAATTCCGAATTTGATGAAGGAATTTGAGAAATATGGATCTCTTTCGAATCTAAGCATCAATTTCAATAAGTCAGAAGCAATGGGAGTCAATGTCCCACAAACATCTATAACTCATCTAAAGCAAACATTTAAGTTCAAATGGACAGATAGAGCATTGACATATCTCGGCATACAATTACCAGGGAAAGTGGACAAGATTTTTGATCTAAACTTCCCACCATTATTGCAAAAGGTGAAGTTATTGCTTGACAAATGGAACCAAGGGTTCCATACCTGGTTGGGCAGATGCAATATCATCAAGATGAGTATACTCCCGAAAATCCTCTACTTACTACAAACACTACCAATACACATCCCAGTGCAGTATTTTAAACAATGTCAGAGAGTTATCTTTGAGTTTGTATGGGCACACAAAAATCCCAGAATACAAAGGAGACAATTAATGTACACCAAACAACAGGGAGGACTGGGGGTCCCAGACATAAGGAAGTACTACTATGCCGTACACCTGAGTAGGTTAATAGATTGGAACAGGCATTCAGGTACAAAATTATGGGTACAAATAGAACTGTCCCAATCCAAAGTACCATTAGAAAGAGCACCATGGTGGTTTGCCTCACTACCTAAAGAAACAAATAAGAACCCAATATGGGGAAATACAGTGAAGATATGTGCAGTAGTACTTCCTATGATTGGTATTGACCCCAGGACCTCCCCACTATACCCGGTAATAGGTAACCCTTTGTTCCCAATGGGATATCAAGACGGGGCCTTCCGACACCTACGGGACAGAGAAGACACGCAGGTGGCTGACTTTATTCAAATGGGAAAATGGGTTACCATAGTCGATCTGATGGAACAAGGGAATGTATTTTGTCTAAAATTTTGGAACGCACTCCAGATGGCTCACTTCTTGAACACATTACCAAACCCGGAGGTTTTCGAGAGACCACTTACGAGATTTGAGAAAATGTGTAGTGAGAGGGGAACATTGTTACATACCCTATCAAGGAGTTACGAAATATTAGTACGATCAGGGAGTTGCCCCCCTAGTGTGTCCAAGACTGGGAACGGGAACTAAAAAAGACATTCAATACGGAACAACGGCAACGTATGTACAAACGAACGCATGAAACTTCAATTTGCGTGCGGACCCAAGAGACAAATAATAAGATCTTTGCAAGATGGTACAGGACACCAGAAAGACTAAACAAAATCTTCTCAGAAGTGTCAGATAAATGTTGGAGGTGCCAAGGAAGCATAGGAACGATGCTGCATATATTCTGGGATTGTCCCTTGTTAAAGGGTTTTTGGTTAGAGATCAAAAGGGCCCTCCAATTCTGCTCAGAATATGAGATACCTGAAGATCCAGAATTTTACCTCTTACATATGAATCAAATCCCAGAAAAACGAATATAGAGACATAAGCATACGCCACCTATTAGATGCAGCAAAAGCCTGTATAACAAAGAGGTGGAAATCACCAGCCCCACCAACTATAGAGATGTGGATAAATAAGGTGAAAGAAATTAGTAAGTTAGAAGAACTTGTACTGACAGCACGACATCAACAAGAAAGATACTTAAAAACATGGTCTTCCTGGGAAACCTTCCTGGTATCTAGGGTAGTGACGTAAGGGCAACTATTATAGAGAGGGATAGGTATAAAGGGAGCTTCATTTCATATACTAAGTAAGCATTGTTCCTTTCTCTTTAATTACTTGACTCCAGTGAGTGCAATGACATCCCAGGATCCAGGGAAAAGTAAAATACCTGCTTTGGGTAAAAGTGACTCTCTTTCTTATCCGTCTAAAATATGCAAATTCAATAATGTTATTCTTGGTTCAGTTAACAACTCTATAAAGGGTTAACTCAGAGGGACTAACATTTTTTTGGTTATACTGCAGACAACTAATTTAAACAGCAAAACTCATGTCTTAAATCACATTTTATCTCGAAGCCAAATTTTAAATGTAAAATATAATTCAGGCAACATGCATAATGCATTTTTTCTTCATACAGTATATCACTAAAGCTTCTTTCCAGATTTATAATAAGCATGAACTAAAGACATTCTGCACTTTCTCAGGCCTTGATTTACAATTACTCCTTGATAGATTACCTGAAACTGGGCTTGCAAGGCTAGAGGGAGACGTGATTAACTAGACTAAAGACATCTGGACAATTCATCTATTGAACTGAAATTATAACTGTTGCAAAGGACTGGAATACGACTCCAGTTTCTAGTCACTCTTTTTAAGATCTTTTTCTCAGGCTTTTGCTTGGAGCTATATGTTTTCAGAAATAGAAACCAGGTAGATAGGAGCACCTAAGGCAGCAATAGCAAAGTATACCCCCTATTTTGTCCACTTCCCTGTATATATATTTTCAAAGAAAACCCTTCCAAGCCACCAGTTTCCCTAATAAAGCCATTGTATAGATGTGTAACTCCCACACTTGCCTTTGCATTTGCCATGTGGAAAAAAACAGGCCTTTCCAAGCAGTAGCATTAGGAAGCGCAAATCGAGACAAGCATATTTCTTGCAAGCCAACTGGCAACCTTCGATGTTAAAGGGGTTGTAAAGGTTTGTTTTTATTTTCTAAATAGGTTTCTTTAAGCTAGTGCATTATTGGTTCACTTATCTTTTCCTTCAATTTCCCTTCTAAATGTTTTTTGTCTTTGTCTGAATTTCTCACTTCCTGTTCCTCCTCAGTAAGCGGTTCTGGCTGACTAACCCCCAGCCAGAACAGCTTGGATGATGGGGGCAAGCTTACTGAGGAGAAACAGGAAGTGAGAAATTCCTGATCAACCCCCTGATCAACCTCCCAAGGCAACTTTGCATAGCATAAAACATTTAAGCAAAGCTGGAAGAAGACATTAAACTATTATAGTATAACAACATTATCAATTTTGCATGTCTAAAATGCTATATGATTTTTTTTTCAGCTGTCATCTCCCTTATGTTTTTCACTTTCAGTAATGAAATTTGTCTTCATTTTATAGGTACTGCTATTGGGAATAAATGGCACCACAATATGCTAACCTATTTATGGAAGACCTGTAAGATAAATTCAGCGTTCATACAAAAAATGTATTTATGTATAATACTATATAAATATAACAATATGAACAGAAAGGAAAAAAAATCGAAGCCAGGTGCTGGGCTATAGCAATATGGAGAATGAGACATTACTTTTTATTCTTCTCTCCCTCTACTAAGATCCTGATGTTAGGCTGAAGCATTCTCCTCCAGCCAGCAGGGAAAGCTAAAGCTGAGTTTGCCCATTGACTTCTAAGCAGGGCACTGAGAATCCTGAGAGTTGTAGTTTTAAAAAGCAGCTATATAATGAGGCGAATAGGCTCCTTACACTACAGATCCCAATAGACACTGTGCATAGGAGGCATGGAAAAATGATTTAAATTAAACTGCCTGGGAAAGTTTTACCACTTAGTACTGAGAGAGTTAGAGAGAGATCACCTCTGTCTGGATATTTGCCTGCCAGCAGGAGACCATACCAGCATAGATCCAAGTCTGAGACTGGGTGAGGACATACAGGGGCATTGCAGCACTGCCCACAGCACTTTCACCACTGCCGCAGGGAGACTACTGGAATGTCCAATCACCCTGTGCTTCCTACCATTGACTTTCAAGGAAAAACCGAGGCTGATACTTCTAGCAGGGACTCATCCACTAAGAGCAGGACACCAAGTGTACCCAATCCATACCACACCCATACAGCACTCTATAGTGCACTTATTCCAAACCTGGACTACACCAACATCAGCCCTATACTTGAATTTACTGAATGTTTCCCGCATTTGAACCGCATATACCTATACCTATACTGCATGCAGGTTAACTGGGACTGTCATTAACTGCACCACTGCTTTTAAAGGGCTCCAACGATAGCCAGCAGAAGAACATCTCAGAGGACTGTCCTTCCCATAATAATTATTCTGCGAGACCCTTTGTTCCCCTGTCCCCCTCTGCTATCTTCCTCTTTTTTCTTTTGGACAGTGCATACCCAGTTAGTCTAGAACTAGCGTATCTGCCATAAATGCACTCTGACAATATAGTCCCAGCACTTGGTAGATTAAACTTTACTACTGCTCAATTCTGCACTTGCGGCAGCCTTGCTACTGTTTATGCTGATCTGGACGCCAAATATCATCTTATGCCTAGTGCCTATTGTTACTCACTTTGTATGCTAAATTGTGTAACTGCCATTGTTAATCAAAATTATGCTTGCCTAGTTACCATATTGGGTGACAATATATTAAGTTTGCCCTTACTGCCATGTTTGGTGTTTTACTTTGATATTCTATTGAGTACTAAGTATTACTTTTAGTGAATTCCTGTGATATTGTATGTTTGTACACACAACCTGGTGTGTCAGAGGGGATGAGGTTCTTGAGAAGGTTGACACATGAACAGAGGACCGATCCTATCCAGTGGCCTCTTTGGGGGTAGTGCTAAATATGTTTTAACCTTTAACTCTTCAACAAAATTCAAAATACTCAAGCATATACAGTATGTAAACTTTCTTGACGCCACATTATTCATCAAGGATGGCAAAATGCACACCCTAATATACACACTAACCAAAGCACAATAACTAAATGTCTCCACAGTTCCAGCTTCTAACCCCAATGCACCAAATTAACCATTGTACATTAGCCAGGCCACTAGGTACCACCGCAAAAGCCCTTATCCAGAAGACAGAGATAAACATTGCAGAGTACTAGCAAAATCCAAACAAAAATTATGCCTTGAAAAATCTAAGAGAAAATATTCTACAAAACAAGAGAAAAAACAAATTATTATGTACCTCTAGTAACCACATACAATCTAGCACTAGAATGAATAAGAAAGATATTCAAATGCTGCAGCCCACCACAATAGAGGAAGAAACATTGGAGGATATTTTCCAATCCAGTGCTGGTCTTCAGACAGCCACCAAACTTAAGATATAAATTAATCAGCAGAAAACTTCATTCAGATGATAGGAAACAAGGAAACAAAACAATGCAATAATAAATGTTGCAAACTGTGCAGCCACATCACTCCAATAATAAGTGTCACACATACAAAAAAGGAACCTTCAGTAATGCAGGATCATACAGCTACACCTTAACTAACATGGTGTACCTGTAAAGAGGACTAGGAGTGGAAAGATGTTGATGCTTTCTTGGATAGGTAGAAGGCCTGCACAATCACAGTGTAAGTGAGCCAAGAAGTCGTGGCAAACAGTGAGTGTGGCCAAATTGTGTTAACAGTGAGTGGGGCTTAAATGAGCATAGTTAAATAAAACAAAAGCATTCTTGTACCCATAAAATGTACTTATATGAATAAAATAAATGTCACTGTAAAAATATGAACTTAGCCTACCTTAAAAGTGGACCGTGTCATACAGTAGAGCAGTGGACAGTGTCAGTAGGGCAGTGAATTGTGTGTGGACAGTGCCATAATAACAGTGTCAGTAGTCAGTAGAGCAGTAGAAGGTGTCAGTAGAGCAATGGAAGGTGTCAGTAGGGCAGTGGACATGCCAGTAGGGCAGAGGTTGGTGTCAGTAGGGCAGTGCAAAACAACTAGTGAAAGAGTTAACTAGGCTACACCTCTAATGAATTGACCCAAGGGGCCAAGTAATGCCTCCTCCCTGGATCAAAAATAAATCAACCGTAACTACAATGAATCCATAGGTGGATGGGGAGTGTGTTCCTCTAGATTGCTAACAACATATATTAAAAAAATGGACTGAAGGTCCGCAAAAAATTTGTCAACAAGGAACAGATTTTACAAAAATACTAAGTGCTATCTATACCTCCAACACATCTATGTTCCCTGGAACACACTTCTGCACCCCTCTGCAAATTTTTTCACCCCCCAGCAATGCTCAGTACCCCAGAACACTTCTGTCTTCCCAGAACCCTTGCACCCCATCACACCTTTTTACCCCTCAGAACACTTCTACCTCCTAGTACACCTCAGTATTTGCAAAGCACTCTTCTGTACCTCCCCCAGCTACCTACCCCATACACTTCTCCTTCTGTACCCTTACCTTACCAAATCTCTCCCCATCGCCACCCACAACTGTAGTCATCGTGCCACTTACTTTTGTATTCTGTTACAGTTCCTCTGGTGCCGGCGGCTCAGGTAGGAATACACACTCTTGGCAGCCTGATGAGGGTGGATCTCACATGGAAGGTCTTCAGCTCAGGAAAGATGCCCGCCCCTGCCTCACTTCTGAGTCCGTTAGCCAATGCATGCCCCCCGAATGTCCCAGGCAACACAGCTGGGAGTGGGCTGTCAATATCTCTTTTAGCATTGTCTTTCTGGCTGGCTGATGCCAGGCAGCAAAAGGAAATGGAACATGGAGCGGTGGGGGGTGGCATTTGCTGGAACCGATGGGCTGTATTTTCTTCCCACAGCCGATGAAAGCTGATTATAGAGAGAGGAGGAGATGGCTTTTAGTGGCTGCAGGGGGAATCAGTGCAGTAGATTGGTTCTAAAAAATGCCACCCTGCAGCCCCTCCTGTACAGGTGTGACAGGGAGGCAAATCAACCTCCCTGGAGCATTTGCAAGGCAGTTCCCCTCTGAATGTGGGGTCGGGGCAAAATTAAGATATTCTCATTAGTATGCCAGTTCCTCCCAATGTCCCTTCCATAGATCTGCCCAGCCAGGCACGCTCCCATTCCTCATTCCTAGGCTTTTACCCTTACTTAAATTAGAGGATTCTGGCTTGGCCTCTAAGTCTTCCTTATGCACCTCACTACTGGACTTGCAGAAGAAGGTCAGGGCAGACAGGGCAACTATGTCTGTTCCTACTGAGTTCTGTACCATCTCATCTGCAAAGTACCTTTTAGGACAGTAGCCTACTACATTCTGACAGCTGTGGGGTGTTTGGCTCCCATGACCCATATGACACTAAGTCCCTCCTAACTGGTGTTTATATGGGCACTGACTACATCGATGACAAGGAGCAACTTTTCTAAAAGGGAACCTAACACCCAATTTCAATCTCCCCTTCTCCATACCATATTGGTAACAGAGCCATCTAGTGGCAGACAGGTTAAGTGCACCTGCCAACATACCTCATTCAAACAACAAGTGCAACCAATGACTGGTGAGACATTGGTGAGACAGGGCAGAAGCTACAAAAAGAATGACTCTACCATAAAAGAACCTACGGAAAAAAATTACTGCACATCTATGGGACATCATTTCTCACAACTAAACCACAGATGGGAAGACATGAATGTTTTGGTTCATAATGCAACTTTTATGAATACTCAGAACAAGAATAACTCTGTTTAAAACACAAAATAAGGTACTAAATGTACTGTAGATATCAGTTGTTAAAATTTTTGGTAGGTTAATTGGCTTCTGCCTAAAATGGTCCTAGTATATGAATGTGAGTTAGGGACCTTAGATTGTAAGCTCCTTGAGGGTAGGGACTGATGTGAATGTACATTGTATATGTAAAGCGCTGCGTAAATTGACGGCACTATATAAGTAATTAAATAATAATAATAATGACCACTCTCACCTCTGTGACTTTTCTGTCTCCTTTACATTCCACAGGCCCCTCTGCCCCAAATAAAAAAAGCATTGTGGATAGTACTAAACTGTGTTATATACTACAATGCATGTTGTATACTACAATTAAACATTTTGCACATTCCCCAATATTGTTCTCCATGCCCACTCCTTATGGAAACTTAATAAAGTCAATATAAAGCCAGCAATTATTGCAGTATGTAGAAGTCCTTCTATACTGTATATATTTAATAGGTTAATCATACATAAAATAATGGTTGCTACATGCTGCATATTTAATATTGGTTACTTTACTAAATAAATAACACAGTGAATGTTCACTTATTTATTATGGTTACTTATATAGTGCATACAAATTTATTCAGTGCTTTACATATACTGTATATTGTACATTCACATCAGTCCCTGCCCTTAAGATGCATACAATCAAAGGTCCCTATATCACTTTCATACATACTAGGGGCGTTTTAGACAGGAGACAAGTAACCTACCAGCATGTCTTTGGAATGTAAGAGAAAATCCATGCAGGCACTAGGAGAACACTAGGCAGCGAGTGTAATGGTTGGAATTCAAACTAACAACCCTAGTGCTGCCAGGCGGAAGTGCTAACACTTACCACTGCGCTGCCTTGCTGGAAAACAATTGTTCTCTTAGCTTAGTGAATAAAGTGAAGTTGTATTCAATTTGATTATCAAATCACTTACAAACCAAGTTCCTGATATTTAAAGTGACTAGAGCTTTACCTTATTTATTAAGCTAAGTGAATATTCACTTTTCAGAGTATGCATTCACTTTTCTAAAGTCTTTTTTCAATGAATAAATCAACCCCATTGTCTTCTCCTCAAAATCAGATCCTGTCATAACTCAACTGAGCCCAAAATCACAGACACTATTGTTTTACATTTTATATTCACTGCAATTTCTTTTTGGCTTGAAGGAATTCCGGTTATTTATAATGATGCCCATGATTGAAAAATGAGAGATAGCTTAGTTATGAAGACTGACATCAATAATTGGAACACCACAAAAAAATACTATCCTCAGGGCAGGATTGAAATACTGGAATGGAACTGACAAAACACTTCATATGATGTTTCAGGGGTATTATGACGTCTCATCAGAAACCATGTCTCAAAAACAAGGTTGTTCATTTCTGTTTTGGAATTTGAACTCATTGTTAAAAAATGTCTTTTAAAATTAACATTTCTGCAAAACCTCTGTAAGGAAAATTTGAATGGGACTGAAGAAAATATGACAAAACACATGAAACAGAAAATATGAACACAAATTACAAGGATCACTCTTGTTTATACAAAATAGCTTATAAAGGGTATTTATATTTTTTTGTTGCATTCGGTGGAATTTGGGGAATACACTGGGGTGGTTTTATAACAACTGGAGTAAATGTTGAGCTTTGGTTTTATTTTTCATTCTGTCCAAAAAAAAGGCTCTATGGTTGACTATTATAAACAAAAGCTTCATCTTGGCTTACTTTTTATCTCATTTTCATGAATCTGGGCCAGGATATTAATTCATAAGCAGTGAGATGTTTACATCTGGATCTTGTAACGACACAATGTTATTTTATGACTTTACACTGGCTATATAAAGCAATAAACTTGAAGTATTGGGCAGAGCCTAGAAGATAAGCACTGCACCACTGCCAAAGTAATAGTTATGGCTGAAAATAAATACCATTTATATGGAATTTTCTGGAAATTGCCGTGATGGTCATAAGGGATGAGTGCATCTATCAGTTTCGGCTTTGCTAGCAATATGGGGTTAGATTATTTTACATAGATTATCATCTAGGAGAGGCCTGACCCAATTCCGCTACTTCTAAAATGTGAGTCCCCCTCTTGCCCATCTTGAATCATTGAAGGGATGAGCTTGTTGTAGAGTGATAGCACAGCATTTGGCTTTCTGTTTGACCTGCTGCATCATGATATAATTGTGGTGACCTGCTGCATCATGATATAATTGTGGTGACCTGCTGCATCATGACATAATTGTGGTGACCTGCTGCATCATGACATAATTGTGGTGACCTGCTGCATCATGACATAATTGTGGTGACCTGCTGCATCATGACATAATTGTGGTGACCTGCGCATCATGATATCATTTACGTGGATTGCACCTGCAGTCAACAAGTCATAAATGGGTTCCCGCTCACTTGCTATGATTTTCAAAAGTTAATAGGTAAGGGATTCAAAGGATGCTTTCAGTAGCTTACAGAGCAGATTAAATCAGTGTTGTGTGGCAAAATTGCAATAAATCTGACTAATTTGCTGCAAACATAGGTTCAGGCGAATCGATTTGCTTATAATTATTTATTGCATAACTTTATCTTTATTGGCATGTAGGACACCATTCAGCAGTGTAGAATGATTATGTTATATTTAAGTCATATTCTATTGATTGCCATTGCAGATATTAAAGTAGAATACCAGTCAGGATTACAATAACAATTAATTTAATAACCCAATAGTATTTGGTTGCATGAATCTGGACATTCTTTTTTTTTTTTTCAATTGTAAACTGTAGTATTACTTCCAGTGAATGTTACAAATCCCTTTACAGGACCTGAGACCAACTTCCTCTAATCAGAGGAAGATTCAATGTTGGATGGATATAAAGTATGTTTTCTGGTCAATATGTTTTCCAGAAGCCACATAAGCAGGATGTGCGCTGAGACAGTCTTCATTTCTTGGCATACATTTTTATAGAACATACATTTTTGTATTTGTAGGAGTAGATGGTCAGATGAGCTTCTTCTTTGGAATTTAGAGCCACCCTTTGATTGCCCAATCTCATAGTTGAAACATTCACTGGTCATAACACTTTTCTATCAAGAAAGTGTGACAAGATTGTTTGGAGGACAACTAAGGTGATGGTGTTATCAAATGATCACTGGAAACAGACCTTGCAGCTATAAGGTTAGGCATTTTGGATTATGAAGCTGAGATCTCGAGGGCATGAATCTAGCCCAGAGTTATTTATTAGGCATTAAGGGTATGCGTCATCAAAAGGAAGGGAATTGGTGAGATTCTTGAAATTCCACTGTCATTTTGTCTAATTTTGATGGATGAATGCTGTATAAAAAATAAAAAATAAATCCACAGCATGTCCGAGGCACTGATGTGGATACCCAATGATGAACCCTTTCACTCTGCTGCAAATTTAGGTAAGTATTTGGGGCAAATAAATTTTTTTTCTAATTGCTGCAGCAATTAGCTAAAGGGGTATGAGTAGTATTGTTTTATTGGGCGCAGGGATGCTGCCAGAATGAGGATTTAATGTAACCACATTCCTTTACTGTGGGAATTGCGATTGTTAAATGTAGAATAATGTGTTAATAATAATACAGGCATACCCCACTTTTAAGTACACAATGGGGTGTATTTACTATTGCTGGAAAGCGCAAAATCAGTCTCACTTCTGCATAGAAACCAATGAGCTTCTAACCCCAGCTTGTTCAATTAAATAAAACCTGGAAGCTCATTGGTTTTTATGCAAAAGTGAGCCCGATTTCGGGCTTTCCAGCTTTAGTAAATAAACCCTATTGTGGACTTAAAAGTGGGGTATGCCTGTATGATTGTCAAACATAAACACATGTGATTATTAAACATAGGGTGAGCCTACAAAAAAATTGAGAAATTGTATTTTTGTATAGTTATGAGACTGGGTAATAGCATATAAGAATCTTGGATTTAGAAGACCAGTAACTTGGACTGTGTGATTCTCTAAACTGTAAAACTTTAAACTCATTAGTGCAACATATGCCCTGTACACACGATCAGTTCATCCGATGAAAACGGTCTGATGGATTTTTCCATTAGTTATCCGATGAAGCTGGCTGATGATCAGTCGCGCCCACACACCATCGGTTAAAAAACCGATCATGTCAGAACGCGGTGACGTAAAACACAACGACGTGCTGAAAAAAATGAAGTTCAATGCTTCCAAGTATGCGTCAACTTGATTCTGAGCATGCATGGATTTTTAACCAATGGACGTACCCACAGATGATAGTTTTTTTCTATAGGTTTTTTATCCATCAGATAATTTTAAAACAAGTTCCTATTTTTTTAACCGATGGATAAAAAACCGATGGCGCCCACACAAGATCTGTTTAGTCTGATGAAAACGGTCCATCAGACCATTCTCATCAGACAAACCAATCGTGTGTACGCAGTATTACAGTTTGTATGGAAATCCAAACAATAATGAAAGATGAAATTTTCCTGATGGAAATATGTTTCCAACATTTAATTTTACTTGGTCCGTTATCTAATTAATTGTACTGTTTATGAATATTTCTGAAAAATTATAATTTGCTCTAATTAATTATTAATATGCAGAAAATAAAAATGTTGCAGAACATGAGTATGTACTGTATATTTAATAAACAGTATGAATACTTATTATAGTAATAAATGATTCATATTTGTATAGTGCTAATATATTACACAGTGCTTTTTTTTGGGGGGGGGGGGGGTTCAAGTATACAATAATTAACCTCCCTGGCGGTATGATTCTGTCTGGAATTACGTACAAAAAGCGGTAAAAAAATTTGCATGGAAATTTGGCGTTTTATACTGTAGGCTTGTAATTCTTAGGAATAACTCACCTAAATCTGTCCAAACAAGAGTCTAGTAGACATCCCAGGTATGATAAAGTTTGAAAAACAAAATCATAAATTATAATATAATAAATAACTATAAATAATTATAACAAATGATAATGTAATTATAATAAAAATGATTCAATAATGTAATCAAATCAAAAACACTGAAATTTGCTCAGTTGCAGAATTGTCGCTGTCATTACTTTTATTTTTTTATGACGAATTTGCCCACAAATCGCTATCGCTCAATTCTGCAAGTGATTATAATTTATTATCGCTGTTTTCTAGCTGATCCAAAATCACTTTTGACATAAAGGGACACTTTTGGTTGCTATGGACAATCTACAGTTTGGAGGCAGAAAGAACAGTTTTTATTGTATAAAAGTGCATGCAGAACACTGGGCAGACCACTAGGGACAAAGGGGGTGTGTATTTTTTACATACAGTACTGTAATCTATAAGATTACAGTATACTGTATGTAAAGTATTTGTTTACTTTCTTGAATTTGGTGCCGTTCTCCGCCCCTGTGCATCGTAATGTTGCAGGGAACAGAGCTCGGCGGCACACGGGGACACTGTGTGAATCGAGCGAGGACGCTGCTCGTTTACACAGCGGGGATGCATTGCTGGATCCAGGGACAAGGTAAGTAACTGTCTGTGGATTCTGCGAGAAGGTAAGCCGAACCGCTGCACACTCTGCACATCTACCCCGAGCGTAACTCTGGGTTACCGATAATAGCATAGAAAAACCACCCCGAGTCACGCTCGGGAATACCGCTAAGGATGTTAAAGGCAAACAGTTTTTTTGTTTGTTTTGGGTTGTTTTGGGTAGAGTGAAGATGGATTAGAACAGCTGATATTTTTCTGCTGTCTGTGTACCTGTTGGAAAGATTAAAGCGGTTGTAAAGGAAACATGTTTTTCCCTAAATAGCTTCCTTTACCTTAGTGCAATTCTCCTTCACTTACCTCACCCTTCAATTTTGTTTTTAAATGTCCTTATTTCTTCTGAGAAATCCTCACTTCCTGTTCTTCTGTCTGTAACTCCACACAGTAATGCAAGGCTTACTTCCTGCTGTGGAGAAAGCCTCTTGAGGGGGGAGGGGGTAAGCAGGAGTGTCAGGACGCCCACTAACACACAGCTCCTTTCTCTATCTGCAAAGTAGAGAGTGTCCTGACTCTCCTGCTCTCCCCCTCCCCCCTCAAGAGGCTTTCTCCACACCAGGAAGAAAGCCTCGCATTACTGTGTGTAGTTACAGACAGAAGAACAGGAAGTGGGCATTTCTCAGAAGAAATAAGGACATTTAAAAGCAAAATGGAAGGATGAGGTAAGTGAAGGAGGACGGCACTAAGGTAAAGGAAGCTATTTAGGGGGGGGGGGGGGAATCCTTTACAACCCTTTTAATCCTCTTTGTTAGTCCTGTTTACCATTATCACTAATAGTGAAGGTAAAATAAAATTTCAAATTGTGGGTTTTCCTCATAACAGAAATCATGGGGATAACTTCCAGGGATTTCCTCACTTTAGAGGAATTTTCTCTTACTTCCAGTTTTGGCTATGAGACAGGAAATTAAAGGAAATCTACCCAATGGGACATAGATGGCAAAAAAAATAAAAAATCTTGCAGGGGTTATAGCCCTCCCTTATGCTATCCAAAATGAAAAAGTGTTTCCTTTAGTTCCACTTTAAAGCTAAATGCCTGATCTGATGTAGTAACCCTATTTTCCAAAGTTACCCCTTACCTTAACTCAGTGTTTCTCAATTCCAGTCCTCAGGCCCCCCCAACAGGTCAGGTTTTCAGGATTTCCCTCAGATGAAATGGCTGTGGTGATTACTAAGGCAGTGAAACTGATCAAATCACCTGTGCAAAATAATGGAAATCCTGAAAACCTGACCTGTTGGGGGGGCCTGAGGACTGGAATTGAGAAACACTGCCTTAACTGAACCTGCAAACATTTTTTTTAGTAGGCTCAGTTTTCTATGAATAAATAGCCCTGAATGAATTCTAATACAGGGTTTGACTGCATTGTCTTCCAGTTCATAAGACCAGTAGCAGCCATGCTCTCTCTATGAGCCTGATATGTAAACTCCTCTCTAATGTTCCTTATTTCTTGTGTTCTCCCTTGGTTTTATATTACCCAGCTTCACCTTAATTTACAGTGTACTGTGAGGCATAACTAGAAACAAGGATATGATGTAAACCACCTTACAGATCCCTCCTCTTGATGCTCTAAGGCAGCTGCAATTAAGGACTGCACTAAGGTAAAGGATACAGAAAAAATAGGTTTTGATGGCGCACAATCAGCTCAAGCATGCAAAGTATAAATCCTTAAAACATTAGTTTAGAATCACCATAGAATAAAGTCTCTATGGATCACTAGGGGTCCATAGGGTTCAAACAGTTCATAGCATATCCGGAGGGTCTTTAGATATGGTGAATTGGACAGAAGACTTAGCGGCAGCACCTGAAGCAGAAGCAAGCCTCTAGGAGATTCAAAAAACATAGAAGAGATGCGCCAATCTAAGTGCAGTAAGTTGATGTTTATTTCACCATGAGTATAAAACATTAAAATGACTACTCACAAAACTAGATAAAAGCGGAGCCTTAATAGCGCTGTTAGTCGGGAGTCACCGCAATTGTTCTCCGGTACAACCCTTGTTTAAGGGCTGAGAGCCGTGGATGTTATGCGAGTCGTAGATACCAGGAAGGACAGGCAGATGCGGCGTGCGTTCCACCTTGGAGCGCAGCGTAGCGACGTTGCACCGGAAGTGACGCTGGAATCCCGAGCAGCCAATCGGATTACGCGTTTCACAGCGTCAGCTGTTTCGTCAGATCCATCTTGTACCGGAGAACAATGGCGGTGACTCCCGACTAACAGCGCTATTAAGGCTCCGCTTTTATCTAGTTTTGTGAGTAGTCATTTTAATGTTTTCTACTCATGGTGAAATAAACATCAACTTACTGCACTTAGATTGGCGCATCTCTTCTATGTTTTTTGACTAAGGTAAAGGAAGCTATTTGAGGAAAAAAAGAAATTACTTTACAACCCCTTTAACCACTGTGCTGCCCATAATCAGATATTTTATTTATGTCATGTTTTTCACTTTAAATAAAAAAAAATATATATATATTTTTAAATTAACAAGTTTGTGTGTAACATTGATGTTAATTTATCATTAGTAACATTCATAAAGAATCCATTATGCCATTAAAAATGGGAGCATATTGCATAATAACATTATCTACAAAAATTCCAAAGAAAAGAAAAACAAAGAACCCCTTTCTTGTGCACAACAGACTATTATATCATTGTCAGACATATCATGATAGTCCATGATGACAACCGGATAAATCTCAGCATATCACATAGACTGGCGCTATCTTGGAAATGATTGAGATGTAATTATGTACATGGGCAAGAGCAATGGGTTATTGTTAACTTGTAAAGGCTTTCAGCAACTCTTCATTGCCCTCTTTTGTTTATTGATGACCAGTATTTGTACTAAAAGGTCTAATTTTACCAGTGGACAGCTTTCACATTGCAAATAAATAAGCAAATAAGAGTTCGTTTTGTGGGTCGTAATGCATAAAGTTTGTGAAAAGCATATTACCTTATGCTAATAGCTAAATCCAAACAGCGTAATGGATTAGTGTCTATTGAAACTTTTTTGTAGAGCATTTGGTAAGCTGTATTTGAGATCATGCCTAAATAGTGACAACTTTTCATACACTCCACACTTTGGCAAACTAATGTCCATTTCCAAGGTTGCTAGCGATTCTAAAAGCTATTAAAGGGTCAATTAAAGTCATAACGTAGGGTTCATGTTGATGGGTGTTCTAGTTAAATGCTGCGTTTTCCATTAGAACTCATGCAGCTTCGTTCAAATGGAAAATGCAGTGTTTAACAAGAATAAGCTGTGTTTGACCTGCTGTGCATACTGCTTAAAACTCACCCTAGTAGGACATAATGTACCCAAAGAAATGCAGTGCAAGGCAAAACACTTTACATACAGTACACAGCCCCTGAACTTTCATTCATGCTGGTCTTCAGAAGTCAATGGTAATTTGCTGGTGCAAGGTAAATGCAGGAAAATGATGCCCAAAAAAACATGAGCCCCAAGGACCTGTATTGATGGACTTTTGTTTACTTCAAACACGTTTTGCAGTCACTTAGAATTCTAAGGGAATGCAACCTGTTGAAGCAGGTCAAATGTAATCCAGAGTGAGTCAACTGTTGGTGATATGCACCTGTCAACAAATTGTGAATAAGTCAAGTTGCATCTCAAATTGATGTCATTGACACAGTGGCATCACAAGGGTTGGTGTAATGTGGTTCGGTAAAACATGGTGTCACCCCGAGTCCCCCCTAGCCTGTCACAGTGCTCTGTCCTACCACTGCATAGTGATAGTAGGAGCAGTAGACACTGGGAAGGCTAGAGCATAATGCTCTCTCATGTCTAGCCTGCCACAGTGCCATAGACAAGCTGGGAGGAGAGGTGGGTATGTGGGGTCTCTGCACTCTAAGAGCCGACCAGGCCATTCTGACATGAGGCTGCCGTGTCATGTGAAGCCCATGCAAAGGGTGACCCCCTTCTACTGCCTGGTTCTCCTCCTAAGCGAAAAAGGCCTGGCAGGCTAGTTTTGGCACAGTAGCGCACCCTCTGATGGGTATCACCCGTATGTGGTCTGCACCCCACGTACCCCCATAGTGACACAAGTTCTAATTAAGTCTGTTCATAAAGCCAATGATCCCAAAAAAAGCTTGTTTTCTGCATTTAGTAACTCCCATTTACATTGTTTTTATTGAATTGAAATTTGATGTACAATTAGAAACATATGCTGCATTTTCCTCCTAAACAGAGGAAATGTCACCTGGCACATGGCTGAACAAGAAGAGTTTAGGTTTACAGTATGTAAGTGTGCAAAGTTGTATGTACCTTAACCTATATCTAAACTTAAAGGGTCACTAAAGGATTTTTTTTTAGCTAAATAGCTTTCTTTACCTTACTGCAGTCCTGGTTTCATGTCCTCATTGTTCGTTTTTGCTATGATGTTGCTGTAATTCTTCTCTGTTCTGGACACTTCCAGGTTGTCTGTTTTCTGATGAAAAAAGTCCTGGGAGCTTTCTCTCTGTGGTCACTAATCAAGGAGGTGTGATTTACTGTGTGTCTTAAACCCCTCAGAACCAATCATTTCATTTTAAAAACAAACACTGCCCTGTATTGACTCTGTGTCTCTGTACATCACAGAAGGATGAAACTAGATGCAAAAACGAAACTGAAACTGCAGGCACATTATATGATGGATTTTTATCTATTTTTTTTTTATTCTTAAAAGGAATCAGTTAACTATTATGGGCCAGATTCAGGTAGAGTTAGGCTGGAGTATCAGTGATACTCCAGCCTAACTGTCACTTTAAGCCGGCGTTTCTGTTTTCTGTAACCAGAAAACAAGAAACGCCGGGTTGGAGTTCCGATGCGATCGGCGTAATTGAATTTCGCCATCGCATCGCAACTTTAATTTAAAAATGGCGCCGGGGGCGTTCCCGCTGAGTTACGCCGAAAAAATATGTTAATCAGCGGGAATCGGCAATTCACGATCGTATTCGGGCGCGACGCAGTGACTTTCCGACGTTTCCGTAAGCGATACGCGGCGTAAAGATAAAGCGGCCCTCTAGTTGAGTATCCTATGTTAAGTATAGGCGTCGTCATCACGTAAAAAAAAAAAAAAATTTGCGTCGCTTGCGTAAAACGTCCATGAATGGGGATTTGACGTCATTGACGTTCACTGACAGAATTTGGAGCATGCGCACTGGGATGCATTGACAGTCGACGCATGCGCAGTACGTTCGCCGCGGGATCGCGCTTAGTTTAAATAATACACGCCCCGTACCCGCCCAATTTGAATTCCGCCGGCTCATTTTCGATACGCTGCCGCAACTTTAGGAGCAAGTGCTTCATGAATAACAGCACTTGCTCCTAAATGAGATACAGTACGTTACTCCAGACTAAAGATGCTCCCATCTACCTGAATCTGGCCCAATGTCTCTATACCCTGTAAACAGTCATTTCAGCAAAAACATTTTTTTCCTTTACAATTCCTATAAGGCTTAAAGTGGTTGTAAAGGTTCATCTTTTATTTTCTAAATAGGTTCCTTTAAGCTAGTGCATTGTTGGTTCACTTACCCTTTCCTTACATTTCCCTTCTAAATGTTTTTATTATTATTTATTTATTTTTATTTCACACTTCCTGTTTCTCCTCAGTAAGCTTTCCCCCATCATCCGAGCAGTGGAAAGTCATTTAGAACAGCTTACTGAACACCTTACTGAGGAGGAACAGGAAGTGAGAAATTCAGACACAGAAAACAAACAAAAAAAACATTTAGGGCCAGATTCAGGTAGTCCAGAGCATCTTTGCTCTGGAGTAACGCTTCTCATTTGCGTTGCGCTGCAGAAATTTTAGGAGCAAGTGCTGTCATTCACGAAGCACTTGCTCCTAAAGTTGCGGCAGCGCATCGCAAATGAGCCGGCGGAATTCAAATTGGGCGGGTACGGGGCGTGTAGTATGTTAACTAAGCGCGATCCCGCCGCCAACGTACTGCGCATGCGTCGAGTGTCAAAACATCCCCGTGCGCATGCTCCAAAATCTGTGAATGAACGTCAATGACGTCACATTCCCATTCATGACCGTTTTACGCAAGCGACGTTTTTTTTTTTTTTCCCGACGCGATGACGACGCCTATACCTAACATAGGATACTCCAACCCCATGTAGGTATATCTATGCGCCGCGTATCCCGTCCGGAAACGTCGTATCATCATTGCGTCGCGCCGGAATTCGATCGTGAATTGCCGATTTCCGCTCATTAACATATTTTTTGAGCGTAAATCGGCGGGAACGCCCCCGGCGCCATTTTTAAGTTGAAGTAACGATGCAATGGCGAAACTCAGTTACGCTGCTCGCATCGGAACTTCAACCCGGCGTTTCTTGTTTTCTGGTTACAGAAAACAGAAACGCCGGCTCAAAGTCACAGTTAGGCTGGCGGATCACTCGATCCGCCAGCCTAACTGTTCGTGAATCTGGCCCTTAGAAGGGAAATTGAAGGAAAAGGTAAGTGAACCAACAATGCACTAGCTTAAAGTAACCTATTTAGAAAATAAAAAAATAACCTTTACAACCCCTTTAAGGTTAGTCAAACATGATTTCTTATAAATCAGCACAAGCAACAGTCAATGCAAAGTGTCCATTGTACTAACGGTGACTGCTTTCGTTGAAATCTACTGTTCCATAAGGTATGCAAGGTATGGGCTCTATAACTACTGGTGCACAACTTCCCCATGGCAGACACTTTTCATGGATTCTAAATATCCCAAACATTCACAAAAGTTAGGCAGCCTAGACAGTCTTGCACAGATTCCACATTCCAAAAACACTTAGGGCCAGATTCAGGTACACGTACATTTGCGAAGCGTATCCGAGATACGCTACGCAGCCGTATTTTACCAGGCTGTCTAACGAATACTGGTAGATTTTTGCCCGTACGATATGGCGGCGTAGTCTATTTCTCGCCGCGTAATCGAAATACGCGATTAGGGGGTGTGAAGCATTTAAATTAGGCGCGTCCCCGCGGCAATCGAACTGCGCATGCTCTGTTCAGAAATTTCTCGCCGTGCATTGCGCGAAATAACGTTGATATGTCATTCGTTGTTTGAGTAGCGTCGTTTACGGACATTCCTATTCCCGGACGTTTTACGTCAAAAACAAAAAAAGACGTTGGAAAACGTTGATATTCGACGTGGGAACGACGGCCATACTTAACATGAGCTGTCTAATATTAGACCAGCAAAAAGCTGGTATAGTATTACGCAGCAAAAAGATGACTAAAGATGCCGTAAGAGATTGCGATAGACGTTCGTAATTTCGTGGATAGTCGGCAAAAGCTCATTTGCATACCCCGACGCGGAAAACGACGGGAACTCCACCCAGCGGCCGCAATTTTATTGCAGCGTAGATCCAAAGGCGTACGAACACGTAAACCAGTCGGATTGAAACGCAAAGCCGTCTTTTCATGGTTTGAGGATTCAAACTAGTGAAAAAACGTGCGTAATTAGAAAGTACTCCAGACTAACACCAGTTAGACAGGAGTTACGGCTCTCTGAATCTGGCCCTTAATCTGCAACATCGGCATCAGGGGCTTGATAGCTGCTGCTAATCCAGGAATGATTAATTTGATAAATGTCAGAGGCTCTCTTTTATCTATAACAAAACCTCCAGCATCACTGAATGCCCATTCAGAAAGCATACAGAATGCGGGGCAGTCCAGCAGCTCAATTGCATATTGTGCAAGTTCTAGCCAGTGGTCAAGTCTCATAACCCAGTGGATCATCAACTGGAAAGCTCTACATGTCTGTTTTCGCCCCTGGATAATCTCCCACCATATGATGCAGATGCTGCCGATGGGATGTAAAGCTGACAGCCCTGGGCGCTGAGGAATAAAACATTTTTTAAATGCCTCACTAAGGGCCCCCCCTCTACACCGCTCCTCTCTTGACCAACAGATGCCTCAAAACTAGCTTTTCCTTGAGATTGTAACCTACCAGAGTCTGAAAGGCATTATATAAACTCCTCTTTAAGGTGTCCTAAAGATACTTCATCCTCTGCTCCCTCTGTGGGGACATGATGAGTTCTAAGATTTTCCCCTTGTAACAGTGGTTAAGGAGGGTTGGCAACCAATATTGATCCTTCGCACTGAACCCTGTCCTGCATCCTTCACAATTGCAAGCAGATTTACCCATGCTTGCTGGACCATGTGTTAGCAGTAACATTGACCTTGTGGCTGACTGATTTGCCCAGCAATGCCACAACATTTCCACATGATGGTACAGAGCTGGAATGGCCTTACGTGGGAAGAAGTAGCAACTGGGAAAATGCCATTATGGTACAGCACATTCTGCAAATTGATAGAAGGCAGCAGAATACACCAGACAGAAAGGCAGGAGTAGTAAAGCCAGCAACTTTCACAAGCTGGAATTTAGCGGCTGCATATGTGGGATTTCAGTGACTGTCTTTTTTCTGGGGCAGATACATTTTCCTGCTGGTAGTGTTCTGCTGGCAGACATGCTGCAAGGACCTGTGACACCCTTCACTATACCATCATCTCTGTCATTGGAGACTGCTGAGAGATCATGAGATATAGCGGGAGTAGACCTGAAAGGTGAGGAGGAGCAGAATTACATCCCTTTTGTGCTGCTATCAAATGCTCAGTAGGCAGACAGGAGGTTTGTGCCATTATCGCACTCCACTATTCCTGTCTTCAGCTGGCCTGGCCGTGAACCATCTCTGGGCCTGCCCCTGCAGAGCGGCCAGAATCTCTGCTCTGGGGTGGTTCCTGTACTATAGACAGACCAGCTGAAGCATTGCATGGCACCTTTCAGCCTGACTCATTGAATAGACCCTTAACCACTTAAGGACCGCCTACTGCACATTTACGTTGGCAGAATGGCACGGCTGGGCACATCAACATATATATACGTTGATTCTAGTACCCAGCCATGGGTCACAGGCGCGCACCCGCGGCGCGCTCCCGTGACCCGGTCCGAAGCTCCGGGACCGGGTCCGTGGGACTCGCGGACCCAATCGCCGCTGGAGTGCGGCGATCGGTCCCCGGAGCTGAAGAACGGGGAGAGCCGTGTGTAAACACGGCTTCCCCGTGCTTCACTGTGGCGGCAGCATCGATCGCGTCATCCCTGTTATAGGGGGGCGTGATCGATGATGTCACACCTACAGCCACACCCCCCTACAGTTGTAAACACACACAGGGAGCACCCAATTCCTACAGCGCCCCCTTGTGGTTAACTCCCAAACTGCAACTGTAATTTTCACAGTAAACAATGCAATTTAAATGCATTTTTTGCTGTGAAAATGACAATTGTCCCAAAAATGTGTCAAAATTGTCCGAAGTGTCCGCCATAATGTCACAG
This sequence comes from Rana kukunoris, assembly GCA_029574335.1. NCBI lineage: Eukaryota > Metazoa > Chordata > Amphibia > Anura > Ranidae > Rana > Rana kukunoris. The sequence goes on from CM056049.1 coordinate 289,602,675, forward strand.
TCATGAAAAAAATCGCTGATCGCCGCTATTAGTAGTAAAAAATAAATAATTAATAAAAATGGAATAAAACTATCCCTTATTTTGTAAACGCTATAAATTTAGCGAAAACCAACCGATAAACGCTTATTGCGATTTTTTTTACCAAAAATTGGTAGAAGACTACATATCGGCCTAAACTGAGGAAAAACAATTTTTTATATATATTTTTGGGGATATTTATTATAGCAAAAAGTAAAAAATATTGCATTTTTTTCAAAATTGTGGCTCTATTTTTGTTTATAGCGCAAAAAATAAAAACCGCAGAGGTGATCAAATACCACCAAAAGAAAGCTCTATTTGAGGGGAAAAAAAGAACGCCAATTTTGTTTGGGAGCCACGTCGCACGACCGCGCAATTGTCAGTTAAAACGACGCAGTGCTGAATCGCAAAAAGGGGCAAGGTCCTTTAGCAGCATTTTGGTCCGGGTCTTAAGTGGTTAAACACTACTTGTGGTTCATGGGACAATTCAACAGAGGAGGACATGAAGGAGGAGGAGAAGGAGGAGCAGCTGGCAAATCCTGCATCATCACCACTAGCTGTATGGAGACGTGGCGGCACAACAAGCTGCAGCACTAAGCCCTGTCTTGCTTCCTTCCGAGTTGCAAACAGAGTTACCCAGAGTGCTGTGAAAGAAATATATTGTCCCTAACCATGCTTGCTGGACTACGTCAGCAGTAACATGGACCTTGTGGCTGACTGCCTTGCCCAACAATACTTAAAACATACAGTTAAACAAACAGTGACGCACTTATATATACTGCATTAAACGTACAGTAATGCACTGATATTTACTGCATTAAATGTGCAGTAATGCACTCAAATATACTGAATTAAAAGTGCAGTAACGCACTGATATATACTGCGTTAAACATGAAGTAATGCACTGATATATAATGCAAGAAACCTGCCCTGACAAAGTAAACTGACAATAAAGTAAAAATGAATGGTCACAAAAACTGACACTAAAGTAAAAATTAATTGTCACATTACACTCACACTGAACTATCACTAGATTTACACTAAACTGATATTCTACACTGACAATAGAAACACAATAGTACACTATAGCACACTAACTCGCTAGCAGCACTGAACAGAGCACTTGTCCATCTCTCTCCATGGCAATATCACACTGTAAATGGTCGCTATGGGGAGAATATTTTTATAGTGTGGGTGGGATTAAGAGCAATGAACCATGATTGGATATAAGTCATCATTACTTTCTCCAATCATGGCTCTGATAGTGCTCTGTGCCCTGATTGAGCAAAGGTTTCATTGCTTCAGCCAATCAGGGCTTCCAATGCACTGTGCGGCAGTGTGCGCACCATAATTCGGGTGTTCGACAAATGAGTGATAATCCAATGTTCAGCCCGAATTCATGCTTGTGCCGAACCGTTCGCTCAGCTCAACACCTGCGCATGGGCTGGAGGGCATCAAGGGAAAACTGATGCAGGTCTGTAGATTCTGAAGAGGTGTACTAAGGACCCAGCAGGCGTGTCAAAGTGCAAGGAACCTGGGAATTGCACCCAAAAGTATTCTGAGCAGAGGAAGCCAGGGATGCAGTGTGAGAAATATAAAACAACAAAGCAAACCTTTTTGTCAAAGTTTAATTGAACAAGCTGAAATTAGTTGATTGGCTACCATGCACAGCTGCACCAGATTTTGCACTCTAAAGTTCTAGTAAAGCAGCCCCACAATGCAGGATAACATTTCCAATTTCAACCTTGACAAGAACACTAACTTGGCAAGACACTTTAGAATTTTCCATAACTCCAATACTCAGTCTCCAAAGTTTAAATCATTGAAAGAATCAATTACCCTCACAAAGGCTGATACAGATTTTGCCTTCTGTGTAAAAGGCAGGCAAAACTGGGTATTTTAACTTAAGGGGGTCTCAACTTTGAATGGGACATAACCAACGATTAAAAATAATCTCTGCACCTCTCTCTTTTTTATTCTTTCCTTCTTGCCTTTCCCTTTCCTACCCCCCCCCCCCCCCACCTTTTTATCCTTCCTCTGATTAAATTGTGCTTATTTGGAAAAACTTTTCTATAATCATAGGCCTTACTTTCTTTCATGTTTTTCCTTCTGGGTTTTTAATAAACAAAGCCATGAAACTTCGATTTTATTTAAACAGGTGGTAGAACTTTTTTGGGGGTTCATTTAGGGAGTTGTCAGGTCAGGTGAAAGATGCACACTGTTGGGGTCAGGAGTGCAGAACTAAGGTAGTGGACCATATGGCTCACTGCTGCCGATGTAGCTCTGGGTGTTTCAGGAAAGCAGGTCCTCTGGAGCACCAAGACAGATCGCCAGTCACTTTTTGAATGCAAACAAGAGATTTATTGTCTCTTAATAGAACTAGAGCAGATAGGGTTAGGGCCAGGACACCTTTGAGTAGATGCAATGCTAATTGGCAGACTCTGAGACTTCTATAGGTATACAGCTATACAGTGGAAGGCCTTCAGTCGAATAACACTTCTGTATAGGTTAAGTTGAGTTGAGTTGAGAGGTATCTTAATATAGCACGGTCTTACCCCAAAGGGTCCGGACACGCATAGCAAAATTCCTGGGAAAAGAGGACCCAGGAACCAAAAACAGTACAGAGCGGCAGAAAGGGTGGAAGAGAGAGGCTACGCAGGAAAGGCTTGAGTGAAAAGACAAGTCTTCAGTAACTTGCGGAAGACCAGGATAGTAGGGGCCTCCTGGAACTCGACAGGGAGGCTTTTCCATAATACGGCACCCTGGTGGGAGAAGGCCAAACCACCACGCCGGATCTTCTTGGGCACCGAGATATAGAGGAGATCTCTGCCAGTAGATCTGAGTGATCTGACAAGAGCTCATTTATGAAAATGAGAGCAGAGATATCTTGGAACCAGGCCTCTCATAATAAGTAGGACAGTCACTAACGGTAGTTGTACATAACTGTTGGTAACACAGAACAGTCCTTTACTTATCCCACAGTATCCCACTGTAGATCTTCACTCACTGAGCTCCCAGTCGCTCACTAGACTTCCAGATTCCAGTCATAACTGGATCCCCTGTGCTCTTCCACAGCTACCCCACTGTATATTCCTGCTGCTGTGCTGCCGGGACCCTGGCTTGGCACTTGCTGATGCTTTCCCACTTCTTCACCGTCCCCGGCTGGTGAGAAGACTGCTCAGGTGCTTGCTTCAGCTTACTCACAGTAGTCTCCGGTAACAAAGTGGATGGTCCCTTAGTGGTGACAGCTTCCCCTCTACCTCTGACCACAACTGGTTCCCCATCCAGCTGGACCTTCATAACTCGGTTGGATTCCAATTCTGCAGTCCCAACCCTGTGCTGCTTCTCCTACTCCTGGATAGGGCCCAGGCAGCCTAGCAGCCAGGTGTCCCTGGGATATGCTTCAGACTTCTGGCCTAGCAGCCCAGGGTGACATAACACACGTTACCCCGACAGCCGTTCAGGTGGCACAGAACTACTATCACCTGACTGCACCCAAATAAATAGGCTCTCCCAGCAGGCCAAGGGGCTTAAAGAAACCCTTGCCCATTGACTGAGACACCCCATCCATTCATAATCTATCCTTGCTATGCCCTTGTCAATCTAATGTCACCAGCTATGATGCCACCTAGTGACAGAAGAGAAAAGTGCAGCAATTCCAAAATTAGGGGGAAATCAGTGGATCTCCTAACAATTAGCTAGGACAATTACTACCTGGTAAACCAAATTGGTTAGCAACCCTGCCTAAACACCAGGGTGCTACATATGGTTTGATTTTAATCCAAGACAAACAATAAATGGTTGACTTTATAAGATTTAAACAAGTGCAACTGTCTGTAAATATATATTCGTTGAAGGTTCAATTTAAGGGCTTAGCTACATGCAGAATTTTAAGCTTACCTATCCTTGGTCATTAAATAAATAAAGAATAATTTAAATATTATTAAATTAATTAGTTGCTAAATAGATGGAAAATGGCTACCTATGGCATAGCATTTAGTACATTTGAAGCATTGTGCAATCATGTGAGATTGATTACTACAGTAATGCTTGCAGAATGAAACCTTTATAACTTCTGCTCGATATTCTCCTTGTTGGAAACTCTGACATGAGAAAGCAAAACTCTGCCTACACCAAGATGGTCACCTTTACCCCCGAGATGAAGGGAAGAACAAGGCAAGTAAGTCGGTGATGAGAAAGATTAGTCACAGGAAGGTTAAAGCCAATGACTATTCTTTTTTTTCCTCTGCCTGTCTTTTTTATTTTAAGGTACAGCCGTGGGCCTTAGGTAATGAATTGCCTCAGGTAAGGTTCAAAACAAAATCTTTTATATTATTGTAAATTAGAATGATTATTTTTTTCTTTTCTTTTCTTTTTTTTCTTTTCTAATGTTACATTTGGTTAAGATGTTATATTAAAATTAAAATTTGCCATTGAAAATAGACTGTCTAATTAAAGTTATTCCTATTTTATCCAACAGATATTCACAAACACTACTCTAGTATTGAAAGATGAAAATCCTATTGCTATATGAAGTAGTTAAAGTATTTTATTCAAGTATGCTCTGTAAGCAAAACAAGAGTTAAAGGGAGAAATGTCTTAATTGGTCCTCTGCACCTGTTGTGCATATTTTAAATGCATCAGGGTTAAATTCCAAGTTTCAAATATCTGAGCTTACACATTGAACTAAAGAATTTGCACTATCTGGAAAACATACCAGAGTCAGATATTTGTGTGAGATTTTGAAACATGTGGGTTCACTTTACTTCTTAGGAAAAATGTTCAATGGCAAAGTAAATGTTGTCTAACTAACTACATCCCGGCCTACTATCACACATAGATGTACATTGTACATACATATTGTATATAGTTATTGTTTGTTATATGAACATACTTTTTATTACACATTATTGGCTCCATTATATTTACTGTATGTGTTTTCCAAGTTACAGTATGTCTGCTAAAAAGTGGAACAATTGTTAAAATGTGAGATTCTAGTTGTTGTTGTAGTACTAGCTGTAGGACAGTTCACCATTATGTTTAATTTACTCAACCAGTAATGTTTATAGGCCTTACCACAAACACACAACCCTTCTATTTAAATTGTGTTTTTATATGATTAAATAAGCAGAAGGTGATTCTTCCAGTGTACTGTCAGGCTGGATTTTAGCATAGCCAACATAAGCAGTGGCATAGGCAGGGCTTATTTTCAGGGGGAACGCAGGGGAACACCTCCAGCACTGAGTGTATGTACTGAAAAGGGGTTCTGAATAGGGATGAGCTTTGTGTTCGACCGTTCGTTGAATAACAAACGTTATGGGCCGTTCGCACCAAATTCAAGTGGCGTGTCACAGCCCATAATTCACTGCGCAGTGCATTACTGGCTGATGATTGGCCAAGCATGCACTATGAACCGCATGCTTGGCTTGGCTTTGGCCAATTATGGCTCAGGGGGTTTAGTACACGCCCCACACTATATTAGGCCGCCTCCCTGGCAGCCTTGTGTAGTGTGTTTCGGTGGTTTACAGAGACGAGAGAGACAGAGAGAGAGAGAGAGTGTCAATTTTTGCAGTTAGATAGAGCAGGCAGGCAGGCAGGCAGGCTAGTCAGTTAGAGTTACAGTGTTTAGAGGATATATATGCATACCAGGGGTTGTATATATATTTATACACTGTATTGAGTTTAGCTAGATCCGCTCTTTATAATATACTGACAGGCATGCAGATGATGCAGATGATTGTGCTGTCTGTGTCCTCTGTACATTTTGCACCTAAAGCTACATAAATCTGGTGTTTCTTATTAGTGTTGCTCACGAATATTCGCATTCGCGAATATTCGCATAACTCGAATATTGCGGCGAATATTCGCTATGGCGAATATTCGTATTTTTTCAAGTTTATTTTTAAAACAGATCACATCCTAGTGATCTCCATCGACGTCTGAAAGCATTGCTGGTATGAGAGAGACCCTGGGCCGAGTAGCTGATGCGACTCTTTTATGTTGCCGAAAATTCGCATTGCGAATTGTCGGCAACATAAAAGTATTGCATCAGCTACTCAGCCCTTCTTTTGCATCAGAGCCAATCAGAATAACTTGAATATTCGGCAAAAGGAATATTGCGCGATATTCCTTTTGCCGAATATTCGAGTTATTCTGATTGGCTCTGATGCAAAAGAAGGGCGGAGAAGAAAATCGTGCAATATTCCTTTTGCCGAATATTCGAGTTATTCTGATTGGCTCTGATGCAGCAGGAATATTGCGCGATTTTCTAAACTAATATGCACTAAACACTATCTCTACACTAACTCTACTTAAAAGAAAGGAGAATAAGGGGGCAAAAGAAGGGCGGAGAAGAAAATCGCGCAATATTCCTTTTGCCGAATATTCAAGTTATTCTGATTGGCTCTGATGCAGCAGGAATATTGCGCGATTTTCTTCTCCGCCCTTCTTTTGCATCAGAGCCAATCAGAATAACTCGAATATTCGGCAAAAGGAATATTGCGCGATATTCCTTTTGCCGAATATTCGAGTTATTCTGATTGGCTCTGATGCAAAAGAAGGGCGGAGAAGATAATCGCGCAATAGGAATATTGCGCGATTATCTTCTCCGCCCTTCTTTTGCCCCCTTATTCTCCTTTCTTTTAAGTAGAGTTAGTGTAGAGTTAGTGTTTAGTGCATATTAGTTTAGTAATACAGGAAATGATCTCCGTTTATGAGAATTTCGCAATCATTTTTCGCATTAGCGAAATTTCGCATTAGCGAAATTTCACAAAAAAATTTTTGGATAAAATATCACGAATATTCGATATTAGCGAATATTCGCGAATATTCTTCTATATATTCGCGCAATATTGCGAAATTGAATATGGTGTATTCCGCTCAACACTATTTCTTATATTAGAGGCTGGGATCTGCTCATATTAATACCACAGGCAGGGGATCATTCTGAAAGTACTTTCACATGGTGTACTGTCTGTGTCCTCTGTACAGTGTGCAGCTAAAGCTACGTAAAGCTGTTTTTCTCATATTAGAGGCTGGGTAAGTCTACTGTTGCTGGTGGAGGGTCTTATCTTTCCAGGGGGTTAATTGTTGCTGGGAGGGATCTACTGTTGAGGGAGAGGTATATTGTTGCTGGCTGATGGAGAGTCTATTGATTCTGGCTGCTGAGAAATCTGTTTATTTCTGCTAGAGGTCTATTGTTGCTCAGGGGGTTTAGTACACGCCCCACACTATATAAGGCCGCCTCCCTGGCAGCCTTGTGTAGTGTGTTTCAGTGGTTTACAGAGACAAGAGAGACAGAGAGAGAGAGAGAGAGTGTCATTTTTTGCAGTTAGATAGAGCAGGCAGGCAGGCTAGTCAGTTAGGCCACGTACACACGATCGAACATGTCCGCTGAAACTGGCAGGCAGACCAGTTTCAGCGGACATGTTCGATCGTGTGTACGGCCTATCGGACCGTTTTCCAGCGGACAAAAGTTTCAAAACATGCTTAGAAACCTGTCCGCTGGAAACCTGTCCGTCGGACATGTTCGATGGTTAGTACACAAAATCATCGGACCAAAATCCCGCGCATGTTCAGAATCAAGTCAACGCATGCTTGGAAGCATTGAACTTCGTTTTTTCATCACGTCGTTGTGTTCTACGTCACCGCATTCTGGTCGGAGGGGATTTTGGTCTGATGGTGTGTACGCACATCAGACCAACAGGCCACTTCAGCCTGGTCCGATGAAAACGGTCCGTCGGACATGTTTCATCGGACATGTCTGATCGTGTGTACGCAGCCTTAGAGTTACAGTGTTTAGAGGATATTTATGCATACCAGGGGTTGTATATATATTTATACACTGTATTGAGTTTAGCTAGATCCGCTCTTCATAATATACTGACAGGCAGGCAGATGATTGTGCTAAACATATCCACCGCCCCCATCTATGGCTGGCAATCACAGTAAGTAGCAATGGAAGGCTAAAGCAGGTAACAACAAGAACCTGGGGAATGCCCAGGGAATAACCAAGCCTACTTACCGACCAGCTAGCAGAACAACCAATTAACCTGTCTAACAATGTGCGTTAAAAACAGGGGTTTTGTCCGCACGCATTTGCAAACGCATGCGTGAGCCACAGAGCCGCGCCAAGGCACCCCATAATTCTGTGGTCCTAACACTAACAGTGAGTGTCCTCACAATGGAGGCACATGCATTTTAATGGATAGATAGGGGCAGGTGGACTGCAGGGGAGCCACCCCTCCTTAAAGGTACAGAAGCACACCAAGCACCCAGCATATAGCACAATGGCTGCAAAGGTGTTGGTGCACTGCTGGACCAATATAAACACCACAGGTGAAACAAAACGTATCCACCGCCCCCATCTATGGCTGGCAATCACAGTAAGTAGCAATGGAAGGCTAAAGCAGATAACAACAAGAACCTGGGGAATGCCCAGGGAATAACCAAGCCTACTTACCGACCAGCTAGCAGAACAACCAATTAACCTGTCTAACAATGTGCGTTAAAAACAGGGGTTTATATATATTTTTTTTTTTCACTTCCCTAAGAAAATGGAAAATAAATACAACTGTTAAGTTTATGTTATCCATGTAGGTGCATGAGCAATATCATTATTATCTATTTAAATTGTTATATTTTCTTTGTTTGTAATCCTTGTGGACTAATTCCCTCGATATAAATAAAATAATTAAAAAAAATAAAAACAGGGGTTTTGTCCGCACGCATTTGCAAACGCATGCGTGAGCCACAGAGCCGTGCCAAGGCACCCCATAATTCTGTGGTCCTAACACTAACAGTGAGTGTCCTCACAATGGAGGCACATGCCTTTTAATGGATAGATAGGGGCAGGTGGACTGAAGGGGAGCCACCCCTCCTTAAAGGTACAGAAGCACACCAAGCACCCAGCATATAGCACAATGGCTGCAAAGGTGTTGGTGCACTGCTGGACCAATATAAACACCACAGGTGAAACAAAACGGAGGGGTGGCTTCAGTCCACCTGCCCCTATCTATCCATTAAAATGCATGTGCCTCCATTGTGAGGACACTCACTGTTAGTGTTATGACCACAGAATTATGGGGTGCCTTGGCGCGGCTCTGTGGCTCACGCATGCGTTTGCAAATGCGTGCGGACAAAACCCCTGTTTTTAACGCACATTGTTAGACAGGTTAATTGGTTGTTCTGCTAGCTGGTCGGTAAGTAGGCTTGGTTATTCCCTGGGCATTCCCCAGGTTCTTGTTGTTAGATGATTGTGCTAGCTGCAGTATTTTCAAGTGGTGTACTGTCTGTGTCCTCTGTACAGTGTGCACCTAAAGCTACGTAAAGCTGGTGTTTCTCATATTAGAGGTGGGATCTGCTCATATTAATACCACAGGCAGGGGATCATTCTGAAAGTACTTTCACATGGTGTACTGTCTGTGTCCTCTGTACAGTGTGCACCTAAAGCTACATAAAGCTGGTGTTTCTCATATTAGAGGCAGGGATCTGCTCATATTAATAGCACAGACAAGGGATCATTCTGAAAGTACTTTCACGTGGTATACTGTCTGTGTCCTCTGTACAGTGTGCACCTAAAGCTACGTAAAGCTGGTGTTTCTGATATTAGAGGCAGTGGTCTGCTCATATTAATACCACAGGCAGGGGATCATTCTGCAAGTACTTTCATGTGGTGTACTGGCTGTGTCCTCTGTACAGTGTGCACCTAAAGCTACGTAAAGCTGGTGTTTCTCATTATAGAGGCGGGGATCTGCTCATACTAATACCACAGGTAGGGGATCATTCTGCAAGTACTTTCACGTGGTGTACTGTCTGTGTCCTCTGTACAGTGTGCACTTAAAGCTACGTAAAGCTGGTGTTTCTCATATAGGGGGAGGTCTATTATTGCTGGCTGCTGGAGAGTCTATTGATGCTGACTGCTGAGAAATCTGTTTATTTCTGCTAGGGGTCTATTGTTGCTGGGGTGGTATTTTGTAGTGGGGTGTCCATTGTTGCTGGGGGAAAGTCTTTTGTTGTGGTGGGGGGTCCATTGTTGCTGGGGGGAAGTCTTTTGTTGTGTGGGGGATCTATTGTTTCTGGGGGTATATTATTGCTGCTGAGGGGTGGGGTCTATTGTTGCTCATTGCAAAGGATCTGTTTTACTATCTTTCTTGTTTTCATTAACAAATTTCATAGAATGAGTAGCACAAAATACTTGGTTCTGTATTCTCTGAAAGGTGCTGTACTGGGAGGTGGGTAGAGGGTGGAACCAAGGGACGGTGCTCAGAGACAGGTAAGGGGAAATGATGAAGTGTGACTCGGAAGGGGGGAGTTCCTGCACCTTTTCCCTGAGAAAAAAAGCCTTAGGCATAGGGAAGCAGGCCTGCCAGGGGAGACACAGCCACTGTTACATTATGTTGTTGACTGTCAGTAATACATTACTATGTATATTAACCTGCTGAGCGGTATTCCCGAGTCTGGCTCGAGGTGGAATTTCAGAATCAAAAGCCGTAACCCCGAGCCAGACTCAGGATCGCCTCGCAGTGTCCACAGGCAGGGTTTACTTACCTTGTCCCTGGATCCTGCGATGCCTCCCCGCTGTGTGATTGAGCCGTGTCCTGTCGCTCGATTCACACAGTGCCGAGTGCCGCTGAACTCCGTTCCCTGCGACGTTACGATGCAAATTCAAATAAGTAAATAAACACAATACATATAGTATACTGTAATCTTATAGATTACAGTACTGTATGAAAAAATTACACACCCCCTTTGTCTCTAGTGGTCTGCCCAGTGTCCTACATGCACTTTTATATAATAAAAACTGTTCTTTCTGCCTCGAAACTGGAGATTGTCCATAGCAACCAAAAAGTGTCAGTTTACATGAAAAGTGTAGAAAACAGCGATAATAAATTAGAATCACTTGCAGAATTGAGCGATAGCGATTTGTGGGGAAATTTGTCATCAAACAATAAAAGTAATGACAGGGACAATTCTGCACCTGAGCACATTTAAGTGTTTTTGATTTGATTCCATTATTGAATATTTTTTATTATAATTACTTTATTATTGTTATACTTATTTATAGTTATTTATTATATTATAATTTATAATTTTGTTTTTAAAACTTTATCATACCCGTGATAACTACTAGACTATTGTTTGGACAGATTTACGTGAGCTATTCCTAAGAATTACAGCCCTACAATATAAAACGCCATGCAAAATAATGGTACCTCTTTCAGCACCTAAAATCTGAAAGAATCATACCGCCAGGGAGGTTAAAGAAATCCAGATTGCCATACTTCCTATCAGAGCAGTCTAGCGGGGTCCTCATTATTGTTATCCCTGCTTTTTTACTGTTGTGATAGTGTGTAGTTGTGACTGCACTGTGTGCAGCTGTTCAGTTTCTGCAGGATCAGGCTACTGTTTCACACACTTGAGTCCTGTTCATCTGTGCAACAACTTTCTAAATCCCCAGAAAACTGCCATAGCTCTTTTCCAGTCTGTGTGTTTAGTGCACTTTCTCCTTTCTGGTTCTTAGTGAGAAGTACTGATGGACACTTTGGGGTTGATTTACTAAAGGCAATTAGACTGTGCAATAGCAGTCGCTCCAGACAGGGGCAGACTGACAACTCATGGGGCCCCCAGGCAATAGAAGATTACGAGGCCCCCAGGCAATAGGAGATTATGGGGCTCCCAGACAATAGATTATGGGGCCACACAGTATACACATACAGTATACATACACAGTATACACACAATATACACACACAGTATATATAAACACAGACTACACATACACACACTGAAAAAGTACTGGAGAGGCGGGGCAGCTATAATCCTGGGATTTAAAAAAGAAACAGATTTTTACATACTGTCTCTGGTATTACTGAGGCTGGCAACCCTGTTGGGGCCCCCTAGAGGCAGTGCCGAATGCTCAGTCCGCCCCTGGCTCCAGAGCTTATTAAATAAGCAGAAGCTCTGCTGACTTCCATCATCCAATCATGTGCAAGCAAAATTGCATCTGTTTCTATTATTCCTGCATGCGATTTGGTATTCTTGGCAAAAGTGAAGCTTTACCTTACTAAGCTCTGGAGCAACTGCACTTGTAGAGTGCAATTGCAATTTACAAAGTGTACAGCCTATTTCCCTAGTAAATCAATCCCTAACTCTGAGGTCATGTTCGGGAAAGCTTTTGCACTTTAGAGTTGGCTGAGCAAAGATCTAAGTTTCTTGGAACTTGTTCCTGTGGGCTGTGGCCCTCTCTAGGGCCTACATTTGCCTGGTGAGGGACCGCTACCTCTGTAACAGTTCACCCACTTCAGACTTGTGTATCTAGAATTGACCTAATAAAAGAGCATGGAGTCTATTTGCCCTACTTGTCTAGCTGTCGGCCCTAGATGTACCAAAGCAGTTAAAGAAAACTTCTTGTTATTATTATTATTATTATACAGGATTTATATAGCGCCAACAGTTTACGCAGCGCTTTACAATATAAAAGGGAGACAATACAGTTACAGTACAATAAAATACAAGAGGATTAAGAGGGCCCTGCTCAGAAGAGCTTACAATCTAATAGGGTGGGGCAGGTGGTACGAAAGGTTGTAACTGGGGAATGAGCTGATGGAAGTGGTAAAAGATTAGTTGGAAACGTGATAGGCTTCCCTGAAGAGGTGAGTTTTCAGGGATCGCCTGAAAGTAGCAAGAGTGGGGGATAGCCGGACAGGTTGAGGTAGTAAGTTCCAGAGGATGGGAGAGGCTCTTATTATGCTGTGAAATGAAACTAGCCAACAGTAGAAGGGGAAAAGTAAAGATAAATATAGAGGGCACTCGACTACAGTGTAGTACCTAGTGAATAGCAATCTACAATAGTTGAATAAAATAAATTACTATTAAATATACATTAAGGTGTTTAAGTCAAGTCCATTAACATAGTGAATCACCACTCATAAAGCTGTAAATAAATTATGAAACGCAAAAAATAAATATATATATATATATAAAGTCCCAATAGAAATGTTGCAATCAATCCACCAACAGATTCTCTTGACAACTGTGAAATAAATCTTGATTAAGGTGATAATACTCCTTCACCAAACATTAATAGCTGTCTTCACCCAAAGTGCACAGATAATGAATGCACTTACCAGAACTACCTGACTTCTTTGATGAGAAAGAGAGTCAGATAAAACTTTAGCAGGATTGTGCATGCACACATGCTGATATGACAGGAAATTGGATCGATATAGCCTCTCCCTCGGAGTATCAGGTTAGATATGCAGAGCTGTATCCCGGCCTAGGCCAACAAGGCCCAGGCCTAGGGCAGCACTTTGCAGGGGGGCAGCACGAAAAGAGTCCCCGCCGGCTTGCGCTACACTGTTAGGAAAATTAGTCTAGCTCCCCCAAAAAGCGGCTGCGCTGCTTCTGGTATGCGGGAGACCGGCATTCCACAACTGTGGGGGGGGGGGGGGGCGCTTACAATTTTGACTGTTTTATCATCCTGGACCACAAACCTTCCTCACTGTGCTCTATGTTTCTGCTGTACCATCTACTTAAAGTAGAACTATAGGCAACACTTTTTTTTTTCATTTTGGGTAGAGTAAGGGAGGGTAATAGCCCCTGACAGTTTATTTTTTTACCATCCCTGCTCTATGGGCAACCAGGAAGTAAGAGGAAATCTAAGTAAATTAAGGGAATCCATTGCCCCACCCCCCAGGCCCTCAGAACTGTCCTTACTTGAAAATTATAGGGTGTGGCCGTGAGAGGAATGGGTGGGTCATATTTAAATTAGGGGGTGCATGAGTTTAGTCAGGCCTGGGGCAGCACAAAATGTAAATACACCTCTGTAGATATGTGAAAGGAATATGAGAAAGCCCATCGCATAATACTGTTTTATTATGATAAATATTGTATAAAAATATGCCAAATGGCCTCTTACATAAAAAGTGCCTACCCGGGACTGGGGCTGCAGACTTTTCTGAATACTGCTGGGTTTTGCTCCACTCCCACCTCCGTGGTGGCATGCGTTCCACCGGGTTCAATAGCACCCACAGCGCCGGAGATGGCGTCATGCGGCTGTACCTGGTCATGTGTTTGCTTGGCGCCGCTGGCCACCCGAGATTGCAGGAAAGAGAACAGTGATCTGTCAATGTAAACAAACCGATCCCCGTTCTGACAGGGAAGGAGAGAGAGATCAGCTGTTTCTAGTGAACATAAGAAGAGATCTCTTTCTTCTCCAAGGCAGCCCATCCCCCATACAGTTAGAAACACCTCCCAGGGGACACACTTAACCCCTTGATGTGCCATTTATACAGCGATCAGTGCTTTTTTTTAGCACTGATCACTGTATTGGTGTCACTGGTCCCCAAAAAGTGTCACTTAGGGTCAGATTTGTCCGCCGCAATGTTGCAGTCCCGCTAAAAATCGCAGATCACTGCCATTACCAAGAAAAACAATAAAAAAATAAAAAGTCCCTAAATCTTTCCCCTATTTTGTAGACGATATAGCTTTTGCGCAAACCAATCAATATATGCTTAGCGGAATACATATTGGCCTAAACTGATGAATAAATTCATTTTTTTATATATATTTTTTTGAAAATGTATTATAGCAGAAAGTAAAAATATATATATGTAACATATCACATGTTCAGAAAGGTGAACTGTGAGACAGTATGGTTACAATAAAATTCAAAACAAGAATATTAGAAAGGCCCTGCTCATGAGAGTTTACAATCTAGAGAGACTAGTGGGAAATGTTCCTATTTAGCGTGTTTGAGGTCGAGGCATGGGAGCGCACACACATGCAAACAGACACATGTACATGCAAAACACAGTTGTTATGTCTTGAACACAGTTTCTGAAAAAAATTGATGAATAATACCAGCCATACATATTACCGGCCTTAACATACTGATATATTCCTTGCATAATTCTGCAAGCAAAATTGATTTCCTAATATCTACAAAACAAGGGAGGACTATATATATATATATATTAGATTATTGTTGATGATGATTCTTACTATACCTACACCTCTAGAAGAAGTTGTTAGATGTTTTCAACAGATGTCCATTGTTATTAGCACTGCTTTATCAGAGGGAATCAACAGGGAAGGGAGTTTCTCAGAAGCATTTCTCCAAAGGTCACATGTACAATGCCTGCTAGGTGAATGCAGATATATTACTCTGGAACAAAGCTGCTTCAGGAATCTCCTAATCTATAACAAAAAAAGGAAGGTATTATGTTGCAGCAATTACTTCTGACTTCTATAATTAGATGTAATGCAGGCACATAGTTTAGATATTAAATCTTTAAAATAGCTTTATGAATTTGAGCCAAACATAGTCTGTGTATTGTTCAAGTAACTAACGTAATTGGTCAGTATGATAATAAATGATATGCGTATATAGTTCATGTTTCTGATTCAGTAACTGCCAAGCCTGGAGAGCGCTCAGACAGGTCAATTGTGGTAATAAGAACACAAAGTACATGCTCTGCCCAAATGTTCCCAGTGCCCAAAAAAAAACTTCCTAGTGCTCAGCTTATCAGCCTAAAGTGAAACAGAAAACATTTAGGCCCCTTTCAAACTTGTACTACTTGTCATCAGACTTTTCAGTCCCAAGTCATAGGACAAGTCGCTCCCCATGATTTCCAAAGACAACCATTTATATTAGTACGACTTGAAGTTGTGCCAACTTCAAAGTAGTCCCTGCACTACTTTGGTCTGGTTTATAGCCCTCAAGTCTCCCTGAAATTGCATCAAAATCGTGGTCACAAAATGGCTCCAAATGGTGAACTTAGCCTTTAATTACAACTCAAAGTACCAACCTGATAATATCTCCATCTGCCTTTCTGTTCAAGAACTATCCAGGGTCAACATTTACTCCCTGTACATAAATTCTGGTTCAGAGATGACACAATCATGTAAATGCCCGTATCTGTACATTTCTTGCCTGTGTTCACAAAATATCAGCCTCCTTCTGCAACCCCTCACCCTGTGACTTTCTACAAAGTTTCAACATTAGGCAGCGTACACACGACCGAGTTTCTCGGCAGAATCCAGCGAGAACCTCGATGGGAGACGTATTCTGCCGAGAAAACCGGTCATGTGTACACTTTTTGCCGAGCAACCCAAAAAGAGAGCATGTTCTATATTTCCTCGTTGTTCAATGGGAAAATTTGGCTCGACAATGAACGATGAGTTTCGCCCGACGAGTTTCTCAGTCGTGTGTACGCCGCCTCACAGTTTGATCACTGGGGGAAAGGAGACTGAGGAACATTCTTCTGCTTGCAACACACTGATGTTATCATCCAAGCCTAGACACTTGGTTGGCCTTCAAAAACTGGTAGGCCTTGTACACACGACCGAGAAACTCGTAAAAGAAACATAATTTTCCTTGACAAGTTGTCAGGCTTGTGGAGAATCTTGCAAAGCTTTCTTTGCGTACGCACTGTCAAGACAAAATCTTGTCGTTTTTAAACGCGGTGACGTGCAATATGTATGATGGCACTATAAAGGGGAAGTTCGATTCCACTGGCACAACCCTTGGGGCTGCTTTTGCTAATCTCATGTTACTGCATGTTAAGTAAAAGTTTGGTGAGAGACGATTCGCGCTTTTCAGTCTGTTACAGCGTGACAAATGTGGTATCTCCATTACAAACGCTAATTTTTACCAAAGGTGCGCTCCCGTCTCATACTTTATTCTGAGCATGCTCGGGTTTCTAAGCATACACACGAACGTGTTTCTCGTCGTAAACCAGCCTGACGAGAAACACGGCGAGGAAATTGAGACTCCCGACGAGAAAAAAAGAGAACTTGTTCTCTTTTTTTCTCGTCGAGATCCACGACAGTTTTCTCGATGAAAAGCATACACACAACCGTTTTCCTCTGCAAAAAAGCTCTGCCACCAAATTTCTTGATGGATTTTGCAGAGGAAAACGATCGTGTGTACGAGGCCTTAAAAGTGAAAAATGGTATTGCTTTATTACTGAATAGTAAACTTTAACGTTTGTTTTTTAAAAGTGGGGTAAAGATAGAAGATAAAAATACTGCCTTGAATAGGATATATATAGAATTCTATAATTTTTTTTACTCATCAAAGTTTCTCCAAGTTACATGGAGCTATTATGATATATGCAGTTTAAAAGTTTAAACATTGTGCCTTTCACTAAAGCTCAAATCTGTCTTAAGGGTTAAACTTTATGTAACGTTAAATTGGTTCTAATGGCATGCGTTTTTGTTTTGTTTTTTAACCTTAAAGTGGTTGTAAACCTCAGTCATAAAATCTGAACTAAGCACATATACAGTATCTGTAGTTTATCTCTCCCCAAAGCTATAAGTGTAGCTGGCAAAAAAAACTTCTGTGTGCTGCTCCCTCACACAGCCCCCCCTGATATTCCCTTGCGCCGCCTCTTGATCCAGCAATATACACGAGAGCCTTGGTTTTCTCGGGACTCTCTCTCCTCATTGACTGAGACAGCAGCTATAGCTATTGGCTCCCACTGCTATAAATCACAGCCAGTGAGCCAATGAAGACAGAGCAAGGCAGGACCAAGCAGTGGCTCTATGTGACTTATGAATGCATAGTGCAGAACTCGGGATCCAGCAGGCACCAGTGCCCCCATAGCAAGTAGCTTGCTATTGGGGGCACTGGTCAAGAGGGAGGTGCCATAAGCGCTGGTGGGGTCCAAGAAGAAGAGGATCGGGGCTGCTCTATGCAAAACTATACAGAGCAGGTAAGTATGACATGTTTTTTTTTTTTTTTTTAAAGCAGAATCTTAAATACCACCGTGGTTTACATTTTGATGTTAAATACCAGGGTTATGGGAGCAGCTACTCTTCTTTAACATAAAAGTAGTCCCAGAGAGGCCCTGTCCTGCTTTTTTCTATTACAAGGGATGTTTACATTCCTTGTAATAGGAATAAAAGTGATACTTTTTTTTTTTTTTTTTAGGGACAGTGTAAAAATAGAAAAAAAAAGGAAAATAAAAGGAAAAAACAAAACAAAAAAAACATTTTAGAGAAGAGAATGCATATGCAAGTCTCGCCCGTATATGTAAACGGTGTTCAAATCACACATGTGAGGTATCACCTTAATCGTTAAATTGAGAGCAATAATTCTAACCCTAGATCTTCTCTGTAACTCTAAACAGGTAACCTGTAAAAAAAAATTAAAGCGTCGCCTATGGAGATTTTTAAGTACCGTAGATTGTCGCCATTCCATTAGTGTGCGTAATTTTAAAGTGTGACATGTTAAAGTAAACCCTTCATACACCCATGGAAATAAACAGCCTTAGATGATACACAGAGATGAACCAAATCTCCCTGCATAGGTTTTACATGTATATCTACTGTCTTCACATTTATATACAGTTTAGAAAGTTCAGATCGTGTTAGGAGATTTTCTCTTCCTGGTTAACACAGAGTGCGATGTCTTGGCATACAGCCATGATAGCTAAAATTGCTGATTGGAGGAAAGGCACACACCCCCTCTCATCATAGGCAGAGACTCTCATAGGTGTTTTGTAACAGGGCCAGCTCCCTGTTAATCTATTTTAGTAACCTCCCCTGACAGAAATTTTAGGCTGAACTGGTCCTTAAAGTGATACTAAACATTGTTTTAAACACAAAAAAATGAAAAAACCTTGGATTATGAGCCTAATCCGTTCCAGGAGAATGCTTGTAATCCAAAGCACTCGCATATCAAAGCAAGTTTTCCCGTAGAAGTCAGTGGAAACGAAAATAATTTGTTTCACATTGACTTCTATGGCATGCAATACCGCATGTATTTCTCCACACACTGTGGAGGAAGTCCTCTATTAACCGGTTAAGACCCGGACCATTACGCAGGTTCAGGAAAGGCTCAAGTGTTTCCAAACGGTTCCGAGTGAATGAATGAATGAATAAATGAAAAACTTATATAGCGCGGCACATGCGAACTAAATCACCTCTAGGCGTCCCTGCACCTCTGGCCAAATGTGGTACTGCACACCGCAGAGGCTTGAATCCTACTCATTTTACAAGACAACAATCGCAAACCGAGTCAGGATTAAAAAAAATATTTGCTCGTATTGCAAAAGGCTTGTTAACCATGTTACTCACAATCCGAGTTTCCACTGTATTCCTAACCTCAAAAAAGGCACTTCTACCGCTCTCCAAATTCCTTATTTTGCTGCTGTAATCCGACTTCCCATTAGAGGGTGGCTACATTCACTCTCAGTGGTCCCACTGAGGTGGACTAGCAACTATGGGATTTGTATCTTGCATAGAGCAGTGTACATGATTATTATTAATATAAAGGATTTATATAGCGCCAACAGTTTGCGTAGCGCTTTACAATGTAGGGAGTAGGGATGAGCTTCAAGTTCGAGTCAAACTCATGTTCGCGGCAAATTCGAAAAGCCGCGGAACACCCTGTAAAAGTCTATGGGAGAAATCTAAAGTGCTAATTTTAAAGGCTAATATACCCTAAAAAGTGTTCGGGGACCTGGGTCCTGCCCCAGGGGACATGTATCAATGCAAAATAAAGTTTTAAAAACGGCCGTTTTTTCGGGAGCAGTGAATTTAATAATGCTTAAAAAGAAACAATAAAAGTGAAATATTCCTTTAAATTTCGTACCTAGTAGGGGTGCATAGTATGCCTGTGAAGTAGCACATGTTTCCCGTGCTTAGAACTGTCTCTGCGCAAAGTGTAATTTCTGAAGGAAAAAAAGTAATTTAAAATCATTTGCGGCTATAATGAATTGTCGGCTCCTGGCAATTCAGAGAAAAGTCATTCATAAAAAAAGAGTGCGGGGTCCCCCCAAATTCAATTACCAGGCATCTTTAGGTCTGGTATGGATATTAAGGGGAACCCTGCATCAAATTTAAAAAAAATGAAGTGGGGTTCCCCCCAAATATCCATTCCAGACCCTTTAGGTCTGGTGTGGATTTTAAGGGGAACTCTACCCCAAATTTACAAAAAAAGGTGTGGAGTTCCCCCATAAATCCACACCAGACCCTTTATCTGAGCACGCAACCTGGCCGGCCACAGGAAAAGAGGGGGATGAGAGAGCGCCCCCCCACCTGAACCGTACCAGGCCACATGCCCTCAACATTGGGAGGATGCTTTGGGGGTCTGTCAAAGCACTATGTCCCCATGTTGATGGGGACAAGGGCCTCATCCCCACAACCCTTGCCCGGTGGTTGTGGGGGTCTGGGGTGGGGGGATTTTTGGAATCTGGAAGACCCCTCCCCTATGTGAATTGGTAATGGGGTACATTGTATCTCTATCATTTCACTAAGGAAGTGTAAAGAATTGTAAAAAAAACACACACACACTGTGGAGAAAGTCCTCTATTAACCACTAGCCGACCAGCCGCCGTCATTCTACGGCGGCAGGTCGGCTCTCCTCTGCGAGAGCCGTCATCCTACGTCGGGACATTCGCGGCCACTAGGGGGCGCGTGCGCACCGGCGGCGGCCCACGCGCACCCCCAGCTCGCCCCCGAGTCCCGCGCGCGTGCCATTCTGACGACGTATATAACACATAGCTCTCGTTCCTGTCAGCGGGGGAAACGCTGATTTTCTGTTCATACAATGTATGAACAGAAGATCAGTGATTTCCCCTAGTGAGTCAACCCCCCATACAGTTAGAACACACCCAGGAACACACTTAACCCCTTCTCTGCCCCCTAGTGTTAACCCCTTTACTGCCAATGGCATTTTTCTAGTAATACAATGCATTTTTATAGCATTGATCGCTATAAAAATGCCAATGGTGCCAAAAATGTGTCAAAAGTGTCCGAAGTGTCCGCCATATGGTCGCAGTACTGAAAAAAAAAACGCTGATCGCCGCCATTACTAGTAAAAAAAATAAAAATAATAAAAATGCCATAAAACTACCCCCTATTTTGTAAACGCTATAACTTTTGCGCAAACCAATCAATAAATGCTAATTGCGTTTTTTTTTTTTACGAAAAATATGTAGAAGAATACGTATCGGCCTAAACTGAGGAAAAAAAATTTTTTTTTATATATTTTTAGGGGATATTTATGACAGAAAAAATTAAAAAATATTGCATTTTTTTCAAAATAGTCGCTCTATTTTTGTTTATAGCGCAAAAAATAAAAACCGGAGATGATCAAATACCACCAAAAGAAAGCTCTATTTGTGGGAAAAAAAGGACGCCAATTTTGTTTGGGAGCCACGTCGCACGAGCGCGCAATTGTCAGTTAAAGCGACGCAGTGCCGAATCACAAAAAGTGCTCTGGTCTTTGGACAGCAATATGGGCCCAGATTCACAGAGCAATTACGCCTGTCTAACTGGTGTTAGACAGGAGTAATTTAAAATTTCGCGCGCCGTATCACTAGTTTGAATCCTCAAACCATGATACGGCGGCTTCGGGCTTCGATCCGAGAGCCTTACGTCTTCGTAAGCCTTCGGATCTACGCTGCGATATTTTTGCGGCCGCTGGGAGGAGTCCGCATCGTTTTCAGCGTCGGGATATGCAAATGACTTTTTACGGCGATCCACGAAGATACGAGTGGTCTTCGCAATCGCTTACGTCATTTTTTTGCTACGTACTGTTAGACCAGCTATTTGCTGGTCTAACGGTGCGTAGCCCATGTTAAGTATGGCCGTCGTTCCCGCGTCAAATTAAATTTTTTTTTTTTTTTTACGTAACTCGTTCGGGAATAGGAATGTCTGTAAACGACGCTACTCAAACAACGAATGACGTAACAACGTGATTTCGCGCAATGCACGGCGGGAAATTTCTGAACGGAGCATGCGCAGTTTGATCACGCGGGAACGCGCCTATTTTAAATGCTTCACGCCCCCTACTCGCGTAGATGGCTTGCGCCGGGAGAAATACACTACGCCGCCGTAGTTTACAGGACAAAATCTACCGGGATTCCACGTAGAGCCAGGTAAAACACGGCGGCGTAGTGTATTTCTGATACTCTACGCGAATCTAATTGTATGTGAATCTGGGCCATGGTCCGGGGATAAAGTGGTTAACCGGTTAAGACCCGGACCATTATGCAGGTTCAGGATCTTTTCCCTTTTTGCGATTTGGCACTGTCGCTCTAACTGACAAATGCGCGGTCGTGCGACGTGGCTCCCAAACAAAGTTGGCATCTATTTTTTCCCACAAATAGAGCTTTCACCTCTGCGGTTTTTATTTTTTTGCGCAAAAACAAAAATAAAGTGAAAATTTTGGAAAAAATTCAATATTTTTTTACTTTTTGCTATAATAAATATCCACAAAAAAATATTAAAAAAAAAAAAAAAATTCCTCAGTTTAGGCGATACGTATTCTACCTATTTTTGGTAAAAAAAAAAAAAAACACAATACGCGTTTATCGATTGGTTTGCACAAAATTTATAGTGTTTACAAAATAGGGAATAGTTTTATGTAATTTTTATTAATAATTTTTTTTACTACTAATGGCGGCGATCAGCGTTTTTTTTTCGTGACTGCGACATTATGGCGAAAATTGCTATAAAAATGCACTGATTACTGTGAACATGACAATTGCAGTGAAGCGGTTAACCACTAGGAGGCGCTGAAGGGGTTAAGTGTGACCTAATGTGTGTTTCTTACTGTAGGGGGGCGGTGCTGGACGTGTGATGTCACTGATCCTCGTTCCTTATATCAGGGATTACTGACACTGCCACAGAGAAGAACGGGGAAGGTTTGTTTACACTCACCTCTCCCCGTTCTTCAGTTCCTATGACCCGATTGCAGGACACCGGCAGGATCGGGCAGGCACGGTCACGGAGCTTCAGACCGGGTCGCGAGCGCGCCGCTGCCGGCACGCTCGCGACTTAGGGCTGGGCTCTTAAAAGGGAAGTATATGTACGTCCATGTGCCCAGTCGGGCCATTCTGACGACGTATATAGTCGTGCGGTTGTAATCTACTTTCGGTCTCCGCTCCAGCGCTGTCGGCATCCAGGGATGGGCGATCTCCTCTCTGCCGGGGTCCAGCAATGAGAAGATCTCTTCATCCAGGTCCGGCATCCAGCGCACGCATCGCCGCCTGTCTCCACCGGAGACAGCCCAGCGAGTGACACGGCTTCAGCAAGTGACAGCTCTTATTTAGCTGAGGGTGGGGCCATCTGTTACTTGACCCCGCCCCCCTCTGACGCACCTGTCATGTCACTGGGGAAGCCTGGGCTCTCCCTTGCGTCAGAGGGGGGCGGGGTAACGTGATGGGTGGCCCCTGCCCTCACCTACATAAGAGCTGTCACAGGCTGAAGCCATGTTATTCGCCAGGCTGTCTCCTGTGGAGACAGGCGGCAATGCGTGCGCTGGATTTTGGACCTTGATGAAGAGATCTTCTCATCGCTGGACCCCGGCGGAGAGGAGATCACCCGTTACAGGATACCGACAGCGTTGGAAAGGAGACCAAAAGTGGATTACCACTGCACGACTATATACGTTGACAGAATGGCACGGCTGGGCACATGGACGTGCAGGATACCGACAGCGTTGGAGCGGAGACCACCGCTGGATTTTTAATAAAGGACTTTCTCCACAGTGTGTGAGATACAATGTACCCCATTACCAATTCACACGGGGGGGTCGGTATCTTGGGGTCCCCTTGGTTAAATGGGTCTTCCAGATTCCGATAAGCCCCCCCATTCACAGACCCCCCACAACCACCGGGCAATGTTGGGGGGATGTGGCCTGGTACGGTTCAGGAGGGGGGGCGCTCTCTCTCCCCCTCTTTTCCTGCAGCCTGCCAGGTTGTGTGCTCGGATAAAGGATCTGGTGTGGATTTTTGGGGGAACTCCACACCATTTTTCTTTAAATTTGGGGTGTAGTTCCCCTTAAAATCCACACCAGACCTGAAGTATCTGGAATGGATATTTGGGGGGAACCCTACATCATTTTTTTGATGCAGGGTTCCCCTTAAAATCCATACCAGACCTGAAGGGCCTGGTAATTGAATTTGGGGGGACCCTCGCGCTTTTTTTTGTTTTTATGAATGACTTTTCTCTGAATTGCTGGAAGCCGACAATTCAATATAGAAATTACACTTTGTGCAGGTACAGTTCTAAGCACAGGAAACAAGCGATACTTCACAGGCATACTATACACTCCCCCGGTATGAAATTTTAATGAATATTTCACTTTTATTGTTTCACTTTAAGCATTATTAAAATCACTGCTCCCGAAAAAAATGCAGTTTTTAAAACTTTTTTTTGCATTAATACATGTCCCCTGGGGCAGGACCCAGGTCCCGAAACACTTTTTAGGACAATAACTTTCATATTCGCCCCGTAGACTTTAACAGGGTTCTAAAGCTCACACAAACTTTTGGTCTTTTCGCAGGTTCTGTTGCGAACCGAACGGGGGGGGGGGGTGTGTGCGGCTCATCCCTAGTAGGTAGACATTACACCAACAGTACAATTCAAAACAAGAGGGTTGGGGGACCCCTGCTCCTGCGAGCTTACAATCTAAGAGGGGGTGGTGAAACGAATGGTAGGGACTGTGAGGGATGAGCTGATGAGGGGAGTAAAAAATGTGGTTGTTAGCTGGAGGCAGGATAGGCTACCCTGAAGAGATGAGTTTTTAGGGATTGCCTAAAAGTGAATAAAGTAGGAGATAGCCAGACAGATTGGGGTAGCGAGTTCCAGAGGATGGGAGAGGCTTTGGAGAAGTCACATCCACTGCGTATTTCAACAAACAGAATTGAGGCAGAAAGGGAGAGATTCTGAGCTCACAGAGGAGGCAGAAAAACAAAGTAAGAAATATGTAATGAAAAATTAAGTACAGGTTCATTAATTAGTGGATGTGCATTGATTATTTTGGAGATTAAGGATCAGTGTTACTTTAATGTAGACTCAAAGGGGCAGATTCACAGAGAATTCGGTTCTCGTAGAGTATCAGAAATACACTACGCCGCCGTTTTTTACCTGGCTCTACGTGGAATCCAGGTAGATTTTGTCCAGTAAACGACGGCGGCGTAGTGTATTTCTCCCGTCGCAATCCATCTGCGCGAGTAGGGGGCGTGAAGCATTTAAAATAGGCGCGCTCCCGCGGCGATCGAACTGCGCATGCTCCGTTCGCAAATTTCCCGCCGTGCATTGCGCGAAAACACGTCGTCACGTCGTAGTAGCGTCGTTTACGTACATTCAAATCGACGCGGGAACGACGGCCATACTTTACATGGGTTACGCACTGTTAGATCAGCAAAAAGCTCCTCTAACATTACGTAGCCAAAAAATGACGTAGGCGATTGCGAGGGACACTCGTACCTTCGTGGATCGTCGTAAAAACTAATTTGCATATCCCGACGCATGAAAACGACGCAAACTCCTCCCAGCGGCCGCAAAAATATCGCAGTGTAGATCCGAAGGCTTACGAGGACGTAAGCCTCTCGGATCGAAGCCCGAAGCCGCCGTATCATGGTTTGAGGATTCAAACTAGTGATACGGCGCGCAAAATTTGAAATTACTCCTGTCTAACACCAGTTAGACAGGCGTAATTGCTCTGTGAATCTGGGCCAACGTGTTAGCTTTGGTTGGGTCATCTTAGGTGCTGAGAGGCCAGGAAAGGATTACATTTGGAGCAAAAGAAATTTAGGAAAGACTTTAATGAGTTAAACTAAAAAAAAAAAAAAAAAAAAAAAAACTTCTGACCGGACAGAATGCAGGATGATTCATAACTTGTTTTGAAATTGCTGTTTAACAGCGTTATCCTATCCTCCCTATACAGACAGTGTTTTGAAGATAAATCAATCACACATCCACCTAAAACATAAACACGTACTTGTATGCAGGCTAGCTCATGAAATATTTCCAAAATCCACACTTGTTATGGCTCCAGGAACAGTCGCTATTTCAATCAACTTTTTACAGCAGATTCAATCTACTCGAAAGAATCATTTTTAAAAGAAGCAAATACACATTTCTTCCCGTGTCTTGTTGACAGGATTGGAAGTAAAAAACTTTGCCGTATGCATGCACATTTAAATATTTTTTGTAATGCATGTCTATGCGCAAAAATGCGCTGCGGCTGTCACCATCGGGAGCCACAAAAAATATATATTTTAACCGATTGCCGACTGCATACTATATATATATACTGTGCTCTCCTGCACTGGATCACATACCTAGTACATGATCCAGCACTTCCGGGTTGGGGGTGGGGGTGTGCCACCGGGAGCCGATCAGCGGGCACAGCAGACTCGATGTCTGCCGGAACCAGACAAATGTTTGTTACACAGGCAGAATGGTCTATGTAAACAAGGCAGTTTGTCATTCTGTCAGCAGGGAAGGCATTGATACTGTGTTCCTACAAAGCAGGAACACAAATCTATGCCTTCCACTAGTACAAGCACCTCCCATAGTTTAGTAAAACACTGGCTAGGAACACATTTAACCCTTTGATCGCCTCTGATGTTAACCCCTTCCCAGCCGTTGTCACTAGTACAGTGACAGTGCATATTTTTTACTGTCACTTTTTTGGTTTGAGTCTAGCAATATCACATCTCCGCTATAAGAGCCCTTTCACACTACAAATAGCGCCTGTAAAGAGCCTGAAAAAAGCCTCAGCTGCAATCCCAGTGTGAAAGTGCTTTCACAATGGGGTGCTGCACTGGCAGGGTGTCAAAAAAAGTCCTGCAAGCAGCTTCTTTGCAGCGCTATAGGAGCCCCCAAAGCACCCCTGACCATTGAAATTAATGGGCAGCGCTGCCGAACTGCCGGCAAAGCGCCGCTGCAGGGGAGCTTTGCGGGGGCTTTTAACCCATTTTCAGCTGCTAGTAGGGGTTAAAAGCGCTCTGCTAGTGGCAGAAAAGCGATGAAAAAAACAATAATAAAGCGCCGCTAAAATCAGAGGCGTTTTCCCGCCGTCGCCCGTGTGCTTTCAGTGTGAAACCACTTTAAGTTGCTGATCGCCGCCATTGCTAGTAATAAATAAATAAATACAAATTCCATAAAAATATCCCATAGTTTGTAGGCTATAATTTTTGTGCAAACCAATCAATATAGGCTTATTGGGACTTTTATTTTACCAAAAATATGTAGCAGAATACATATTGGCCTAAATTGATAAAGAAATTGGATTTTTACTTTTTTTTTTTTATTGGAAATATTTCAAAATCTTTTTTTCATATCGCAAAAAAATAAATAGCTTTATTTTTGTAGAAAAAAGGACATAAAATGTATTTGCGTACAGCATCACACGACTGCGCAATTGTCAGTTAAAGTAACGCAGTACCGTATCACAAAAAATGGACTGGTCATGAAGGGGAAAGGGGGGGGGGGGAATCTTCCGCTGGGCTGAAGTGATTAATATATGGCTAGAGCCCTAAATAACCTTTTCCTGGGTAGTTATTCCAACTTAAACGTAAACTTAAATTGTAAATCTTATTTTTTAAACTGGCAATTTTACATATTTAGACATAATCATGGGCTTGAGCAGACTGTAAGAAAATTATACATTTTCCTGTGAGACTTCCAAATGTTGAATAATTTCCTAATAATGCATAAATGTCTGAAAGTCAAAAGTCTTATCTACTTTTTGATGCCAATTAGATTTTCCCCTAGAGACTTGTGTTGTTTAGCTGGCATGGTCATGGAGTTTCCTGAGATTAGTAATGGAATGTCAACCAATTAAAAGGCATTTTTGTCCAGGAAATATCATTCAAAAGAGATCGGTTTTTAATCTGCTAATTCCTATTTGTCGGAGAGATTTAAATATCAAATTAAGTACAGGAACATTGGTGGTTTAATGATCTAAGACTATTAATACATATAGAATATACAGTGCTCCAATTAGAATTGATTACAGGTATTTATATAGCACTGACAATTTACACAGTTATTAACATGTATACGTTCAGAACTTGCCCTCAAAGACATTTCTAAGGTCTCTAATTCACATACTAGGACCAATTTAGGCCCCTTTAATACTTTGTACGACTTGTCCTGCGACTTGGGACTGAAAAGTCGCATGACAAGTCGTTCCCCATGATTTCCAATGACAACCATTCATATTAGTATGACTTCAAAGTAATCCCTGCACTACTTTGGTCGGACTTTGATGTAAGTTACACAGACATTCCCTGAAATCACGACAAAAATCGTGGCAAAATCGTGGCAAAATCGTGGCTGCGAAATCACGGCAAAATCGCATGGCTTTGAAGTCGCAGTAGTGTGAAAGGGGCCTAACAGATGGCATTTACATTTGCTCTTATCTTTGATCTTTGTAGCATGGGAAGAATCTCATACAAGCATAGAAAGAACTTACAAACTCCATGCAGGTAGTGTCATGGTTGGGATTAAAACAACAACCCTAGTGCTGTCAGATAGAATGTGCTAAAATATGACAAATAGCACCTAAAGGGCATGTCAAGACAAATGAACTAGCCAGGAAGAAGTTGGAGAAGTGTCAGTGTCAGTGTTCACAGAAGCTTAGAGTTGCAGCAAAAACAAGCATTTTAACCACATTATTGAAGTGCTTGTTAACCCATATATAACCAACACTGGCAGACCCTCTATTAGAGCCTGGCATAGCACACTGCATTAGCCTTTTAAAAAACGAGTGTTATAAATACCTATTTAGAATGATCTTCAGGCCGGTCACATGACTCTGGGCTACTGTATATACTTCCGATGGATGGCTTCTGCAGCAGGGGCTGAGATCTCCCTCTGACCTCAGCCGGGGAGATCACATGGCCACTCAGCCTCTCCTGTAGTAGCCTGAAGATTGCCATAAATCAGTATTTACAAAGCTGTTTTTTTAAAAAAAACGAATGCAGTTAATGCAGTGTGATATGCCAGGCTATAAGAGAGGGGCTGGCAGGGACCATTTCGAATTTTTAATGTAGCGATACCCCCTCGGGGGCCGCTGGTTGATTTGGCATCTACTCTCTTTTTGTGTCTCACCCCTATTTAATTAGCTTGAACCCTCCCTTGACACAGCAGAAGCCCAGCAACCATATTGTAACCTCTGTTTGACCTGGGGTCACAATAGCAGGCATGCAACATAGATGGTAAGAGAATAACAGTATTACCTGCTCCTGGGCGTCTCTTCAGATGAGAAAAACACACTTCACACAGTTGATATATTTAAACTTAAGAGAATGAATTTACTTGATGTAGACCAGGAAACTGACATAGATTTAAATTGCAATCAACAGCAGTTATATAATGACACAATATGATTCTGCAAGATTCCTTGCGAGATTCAGTAATTTATGCTAAGAGAAAATAAAATAGGAAATCTAACCTAAAGAATGGTACCATTAATTTAAACTATTGTAAACATATAGGCCCGGATTCACGTAGCACTTACGCCAACGTATCTACAGATACGCCACGTAAGTATAAATGTGCGCCGTCGTATCTATGCGCTGGACCCACAAACTAAGTTATGTTAAAAAATAGGCTTCTTCCAACCGACGTAACTTTCCTACGCCGGTGTATCGTGGGCGCATATTTACGCTGGATGTGTGGTGGATGTGAAATGAAATGAATATTTTTGTGTTATGAATAGAGCCACTCAGATGTTGCCTTTCCTTCATTATATCGTCTGTTTCCTTTTTATTTCTTGATCTTTGGAGTTATTATGTATTTGTGGGAATGATCAATACTGCTTATTTTCCTTGATAAGATTTATCAGATATTACCTTGTAAAGGTTACTATTTAAAATAAGCGTATATTTTCCTTATAAAACATTTGTTAGATGTTTTTCTCAGTCTGGAAGCCAAAGTTTATGTTGAAAACCTGGACTTTGCAAGAGGAAGCCAAAAAAATACCATCCCCCACATCCTGTACTGATGGAATGCTGGTCATGTGACCAGGAGAAACTGTGCTGAACTGTTCTACCTTATATGGCAAATAATGAAAGACTGATTAACTCCTTTAACCAGAGAATTTTTTCCAAACATGAACTTCCCCCTTGCTCTTAGACTGTTCCTCCCCCTTGTAGTCCATCTCATTGGCAAAAGGAATGTTCCTTGGAGATTTGTGTGAGAAACCCAGTATATGGACTTTAAACAAAGGACTAAAAGCACATGTTCTTGAGTAGGCGTGAATAAGGGCGTATATGGGGGTGGGTCAATAGCTGGATGGGAGGGAAGTGGGTGTGTTTTTATCATGTGAAGGTGTGTACTTTTTATGTGAACCTATCAACATGCCTGTGTCTTGTGATGTCATTGAGTAATAAAACTGGGAGGGGCTGGCTAAGCTCCAGCCATTCCTTTCCTCTTCCTCTACTGAGAAGCATCCTGTCTATTTCTTCCCTGTTGCAGTGGGACAATACAAGCCTTTCCTGAAATTGTGTCAGGAAATCAAAGTGTCTACATCAGATGCATATGGAAGTTTCGATTTAGATATGCAAATGAGGGAGATACGCCGATTCACGAATGTAGATGCGCCCGGTGCATGTTTTAAGCAATTTGTGTAAGGGTTACGTCCGGCGTATAGTTATTCCTCATATAGGAGGTGCAACCCATGGAAAGGTATGGACCAGGGAACGGACGCCGTCGAATTTTACGTTGTGTACGCCGTTTACGTAGTACGTGAATAGGGCTGGGCGTAGGTTATGTTCACGTCATAGGCAGTGTTTCGACGTATCTTAGGCAGCTATTTCGACGTGACTGTGAGCATGCGCACTGGGATGCATCCAAGATACGATGCATGCGCTGTTCGTTTTTAGTCGTTGTTTGAAGCTCAGCCCATCATTTGCATGGGGCCACGCTTCATTTAAATGTATCACGCCCACTTCCAGCCCACTTCCACCTACTTTGACTTACGTCGGCTTACGCCGACAAATATACGCTACGCTGGCGCAACGTTGGAAGCATTTTCTTTGTGAATTCCATACTTGTCTCCCTGCGTAGCACCGGCGTACCGTAAATAAGATACGCTGCGGCGGCATAAAGATGCGCCGATGTATGTGAATCTACCCCATAGTCTATGCTCGCGAGCTCCCCCTAGTGGGCAGTCCTGCAAACAGTTGAAGAAGTGTCTCAAGACCAAAGTCTACGTTGCGCCGTCGGTGCACTTTAGAATTTGTAATCCAAAAGGGATAAACGATGAAATGAAGTCAGTCAAAACAGGGTAACATAAATAGTAACGGTGGTGAACTATCAACTTAGAAGGCCTTAAAGCTTAGTCAGAGGCCAGCACGTGTCTCCGGATTAAGGGGTGGCACTAGATTGTCTATACCAAAGGGAAAAGCTGAAGGTCGAGCAGATTTTCTCTCACCCGACCAAGCCGATCCGCCTGGATTCTTCTCCAAAGCTCGCTGGTTAGTCACCGTCCCGTAGCACAAGGTCTTCGATATCAGATTCTCCACTGTTTCAGTTGTCAGCTGGATGGCCTCACTGATCTCCTGGAACATGAGCTAGAATCAATGATCTTGCTTCTCTCCAGCAGGCTGGTTTCCTGGCGAGTGGCGACTCCAGGCCCAGGCTTCAAGCCTAACAGCACGGCTGTGCTGCTCTGCACAGCTCCACAGAGGAAAAGATGCAGGTCCCAAGAGGCCAAAAACAACCCCTCCCTGTCCTTAAGTAATCTCCCCCACAAGTCTGTGCGGAGGTGTCACATGTTCCAATTGGGCACGGCATTGTGGGAAGTGTAGTCTGTTTCTACTGAGTGTTAGTGGAGTCCATATCTCCCGGCAGTTCTAAACCCACAATGCATTGCTTCTTAAAGGCATTTCAACATAAAGTTCCAGCGAGGGTTAAAGTCTGTCGTTAACTCCCAACAGGGAGACCCCACTACATTAATTTTACTAATAGCGGCGGGGGAGTGGGGTGGGGTGAAGACCGAGACACACAGACACAGAGATGACAGGCAGAGAGGAGGAGGTGAGGGGGAGGGAGGAGAGCTGAGAGCAGGGCTGCATATGGCGGAGGGACGCACTCAGACCACGGTGGTCAGAGCTCAGCAGCCCTGACTACTGGACTCAGTACAGAGAGGGGAATATGGGAAGTAGCAGGTTCAGGCAGGTTTTTTTTACAGTTTAGGGAGGGGGAGATTACACAGCACAAGTACTGTGTTGTTTAATCTGCTTTAAGGGACCAGAATTTTTTTTTTTGATTTTTTGTTGTTGTTTTTTTTTAGGTTAACAATCACTTTAAGCTCCTGTACCTGCTAACACCTAAGACAGGGATCTCCATACTTTTCAAACAATGAGCCATTTTATTGTCCTTTAGACTTTAGGGGGCTAAACTGTGGCCAGCGGAAGTGGAAATCCTCTCATCATTGGGAGTAAACATCACCACATTTGGTATAAGGTTGAGCAAGAGTGCCCCATTGTTGGTATCATTGGGAGGACTAGTGCTCGATAGTTGGTATCAATGGGGGAAAGCGTGCCCCATTGTTGATATCAGTTGGCAGAATAGTGTCTCATATCAGTGGGAGAATAATGCCCAAAGGGCCAGATTAAGGCAAGAAAAGGGCTGCCTCCGGCCCCAGGGCCAAAGTTTGGAGACCATTGCTGTAAGTGATTAAAACAACGGCAGGGTCATCTGATTCCTGCACTGTCTGCCCTAACGTTGTAAAGCGATGTGCAAACTGTTGGCACTATATACATTCTGTATAAAAAAAATTATTAGAAGAGTTTTAAGGCATGTTGCCTATTCAATGCATTCCTGACCTGCAACCTTCCACCTCCTTTAAATTCAATTGCAGTGCGGCAAAAAAAACGCCTATAGCATTTTTGTCATTTTCAGCTTATGTTCAATTCCATATGTGAAAAAAAAACAGAGATGGTGATGGCATCTGGGCAGCTTTTATGAACATACTATGTGTAAAACACATCTTAAACGTGGGTTAATACTGCAGTGCCTTGAAAAAGTATTCATACCCCTTGACATTTTCCACATTTTGACAAGTTACAACCAAAAACATAAATTTGTTAGAGAACCGTAGTAAACAAACAGCATCATTAAGGCCAAGGAACACACCAGACAGGTCAGGGATAAAGTTGTGGAGAAGTTTAAAGTAGGGTTAGGTTTTAAAAAAATACCCCAAGCTTTGAATCCATCATCTGAAAATGGAGAGTATGGAACAACTGCAAACCTACCTAGACATGGCCATCCACCTAAACTGACAGACCGTGTAACTCTCAAGCAGAGATCCACAGCTCAGGTAGGAGAATCTGTCCACAGGACAACTATTAGCCATATACTCCACAAATCCGGCCTTTATTGAAGAGTTACAAGAAGAAAGCCATTGTTGAAAGAAAGTCATAAGAAGTTCCGTTTGTGAGAAGTCATGTGAGAAGTCATGTGGGGCACACAGCACACATGTGGAAGAAGGTGCTCTGGTCAAATGAGACCAAAATTTAAAAGGTTTGTGAACCAATTTGTAAAAGTCTATTAGAGGCAGGCATAGCACATAGTGTTAAACATTTTTTAAAACGAATGTTGTAAATACAGATATTTTGCTGTCTTGAGGCTGGTCATATGACTTGCGGCCGCTTTCCAGCTCCGACGGATGGCTTCTGAGGGAGGGCCATGATCTCCCTCTGACGTCAGCCTGGGAGATTATGTGAACGCTCCTCTCCTCCGCAGAATCCCTGTCTCATAGCTGTAAAGCAGGCGCGAGTCACATGACAACTAAAAATCGCTATTTACAACACTCGTTTTAAAAAAATGCTTACCACAGTGTTCTATGCCAGCCTCTAATAGAGGGCCTGGCAGTGACAATTGTAATTTTATTAATATTTTTTAATAATAGTGGTGGTGGGGCGGGGCTGAGTGGAGACAGACAGAGAGGGTGCTGGCAGGGAGGAAGGAGGGGGTGAGGGAGGAGAGCAGAGGGGACAGCAGCATATCACTGAGGGAGGCAATTTGATCACAGTGATCAGGACGGAGCTGCCCTGGTTATCATGGTCTGATTAGAGAGGGTATACAGGAAGTGGTAAGTTCAGAGGTTTTTTTTTACAGTTTAGAAGGGGGCAGATTATATAGCACAAGCGCTGTGCTATATAATCTGCTTTAAGGAACCAGGATATGATTATTTAATTTTTTTGGCTTAAAGCGGTATTTCACCCTAAATATAAGATCTCCCATGTGATCCAGCATACTGGCGTCAGCGCCAGTATGCTGTTTTTTTTTTTTTTTAATCCCACACTTACTGTATTATGCAGGAATTTCTTTTTTTCCCCCCGTGGTGGACGGCGCCAGTATAGCGCGTCACATCTTCCTAAAATACCCGATATGGACTCGGGTAATCTCGTCGAAAATGCGGCGCCTGTGCACAGACCTAGGAGCTGACTGCGCAGGCGCCGTATTTCTCCGAGTCCTACGGCTATGGCGCGTCACGCCCTCCGAAATAGGACTCGGAGAAATACGGCGCCTGCGCAGTCAGCTCCTAGGTCTGTGCGCAGGCGCCGCATTTTCGCCGAGATTACCCGAGTCCATATCGGGTATTTTAGGAAGATGTGACGAGCAATACTAGAGCCGTCCACCGCGGGGGGAAAAAAAGAAATTCCTGCATAATACAGTAAGTGTGGGATTAAAAAAAAAAAAAACCCAGCATACTGGCGCTGACGCCAGTATGCTGGATCACATGGGAGATCTTATATTTAGGGTGAACCTCCGCTTTAACAAACATTTTGTCCTCAAAGCAAACTTTTTGGCCTCAAAGCAAAAGGCTATGTGTGGCGGAAAACTAACACTGCACATCACCATGAACCCACTTTCCCCATCGTGAAACATGGTGGTGGCAGCATCATGTTGTCGGGATGCTTTACTTCAGCAGGGACAGGGAAGCTGGTCAGAGTTAAAGGGGAGATGGATGGAACCAAATACAGGGCAATCTTAGAAGAAAACCTGTTAAGCCTTGTACACACGATCAGTCCATCCAATGAGAATGGTCTGATGGACCGTTGTCATCGGTTAACCGATGAAGCTGAATGAAGGTCTGATGTGCCTACACACCATCGGTTAAAAAAACGATCGTGTTAGAATGCGGTGACGTAAAACACAATGACGTGATAAAAAAAAATGAAGTTAAATGCTTCCAAGCATGCGTCGACTTAATTCTGAGCATGCGTGGATTTTTAACTGATGGTCGTGCCTACTAACGATCGGTTTTGACCTATCATTAGGTATCCATCGATTACATTTTAAAGCAAGTTGGCTTTTTTTTAACCAAAGGTTAAATAACCTATGGGGCCCACACATGATTGGTTTTGACCGATGAAAACAATCCATCAGACCTTTGTCCTCTGGCTATCCTATCGTGTGTATGAGGCCTTGGGCTAGCCAGAGGACAACGGTCTGATGGACCGTTTTCATCGGCAAAAACCGGATGGACTGATCGGATGGACTGATCTTGTGTACAAGGCTTTAGAGTCTGCAAAAGACCTGAGACTGGGGCAGAGGTTCATCTTCCAGCAGGTAAACGACCCTAAACATACAGCCAGAGCTACAGTGGAATGGTTTAGATTAAAGCATATTCATGTGTTAGAATCTATGGAAAGACTTGAAAACTGCTGCTCACATACACTCTCCATCCAATCTAAAAGAGCTTGAGCTATTTTGCAAAGACAAATGGGCAAAAATGTCACTCTCTAGATGTGCAAAGCTGATAGAGACATACCCTCATAATACAAGAAAGGACTTTGCTTGCTTTGGAAACTGCAGCTTGGCATTGTATGCTATTATTGAGCTTATGATCTACCAAAACCCCCAGATGCTTCTCCACTTCTTCATCCTTATTCAAGTGTACAACAATTGTACAATATTCATGCTCCTTTTCTGACATAGAGTTGTAAAAGTATCTCATAATAATTATAAGCATTTGCCCAGAGCACCCCACTCCCCCCTTACATCAGATGTCAAGAGCCCCCCACCATCAGAAGTCAAGAGTCCCCCGCCCTCCCTTACCTTGTGCTGTTGCCTGTAAAGAAGTTGGAATGGAGCTGCAGCTTCACAGAGAGGTGCAGGATCTGCAGGAGGAGTTCTGCCTTTCTGTCTGCTGCTGACTGCTGAGACAAGGTGGTAGTGGTGATGAGGGGCTGCCACAGCCACAGGAGAGGTGTTAGGGGCCACATGAAATGGTCTAGCGAGGTTCAGGTCACAGACCTTGTGTTTGACACATGTGGTCTAGAAAAAGAAACCCCCTGTTTTTGTAAACCTCTCACGTCAAATATGAACAAAGCATGTCTCTCTATAGTGTGTACTTTTCTTAGTCCAGACTCCAGAGCACTATGTGTAATTTCTGTCCACTGTATCATTCCTCTGTCATCAGAATGAGTCGCATCTGTTTTCCTTACACCAAGAGGAAAAATGGCAACAGGGGAAAGAGCTCTAGCTCACAGCCTGTGATTGACAGCCTTAGCTCCGTTCCTATGTTTTGTGTCAAGGGGGGGGGGGTATCTTCTCCCCAATTAGCTCTCAGAGCTCTTCTCAATGAACTCTGCAGTGAGTAAGTTCAGCTCTCCACCCCCTGCTTTCTGGAAGCTCAGACAAGCTGGATGAATTCTTGACATTGAACAGATGTAGAGAAAAGAGTGCCGCAGATAAATAGGCACAACTTATGAAGGATAATTTGTTTCAACAGTCGTTCACATTTAATCCTTCCCGCCACTGGCCCGTTAAGAGTTCCAAATGGTCGGAGATGGAAGCGGGCATTCGGGTCATGTGACCACTGTGATTGGCTGTCAAAGTGGTTACATGATCAGAAAGCTCCCAATCACAAGAATGCATCAGAAGCTTTCCAATCCCCACCAGTAACAGCACAGACTAGTATTTACATAGGGCCGCATATATGTGGCCTCTTGCTGTTAAAGCCCACCCACCGATGGGAAGAGGTTAAACCAAGACTTTGAATGATCTGTTGTCACTTACCTGGTTGGTGAGCCTGACGTGCAGGGGAATGCCTCTCGTACAGCTCCGGCTCAAAGGTAACTAATGTTAACCGATAGGATGGTGAGATAAGAGCGCCTAGTATCAGTCCAGTAGTCTGCACTGGTAGTAGCCGTTGATTCACGGAAGGGAAGCCTGAAGCCTGCTTCAAAGTTGCTCCAAGTCCCTTTAAAGTTGTTTCAAGTCGCACTGAAGTCACCTGGCAACGTTGCACTGAAAGTTGCGCTACATTCAGATCGCGGTAGTGTGAACCAAGCCTAAGGGAAAAAATATGACAAAATACACTGACAGATGCAACTTGCATGGCTTGTTTACTAAGAATAAGAAACCTCAGGTGATTACCATGCCATAGCTGAGCTGACATCCTAATGATTCTCTCATGATGGGGAAACTACGCTGATTGGTTCCCTATTAAAAAGTTGAAACCAGCAGCTACATGGTCTCTGAAATAGAAGCCCAAACTGCAGAGAGCTCGTAGTTTTACAATGGAAAGTGGATTAATGTTGCCTCATCACAGAGTATCGTGTGAGAAAACTTTAATATAGAGATTGCTGGAGTTAACGGGTTAGGAAACAATATAGTACGTTTCCAAGCAGCCTACATCACTAGTGTAAACTAGCACTGTTTGGAAATGTAATACTGCTGGTTAGAGAGATTTCAATTTTTTTCTGTACTTGAAAACCTCAGTGTATAAATTATTTTAGGTTACAAACTGTATAACAAAGAAAACTCCTTGCTGTGTTTGTTTTGTGATTATCTCTAAAAGACATCGTTCACCGCAGGAATGTTAGCTTACAGCTTTCCTTTAATGTTGCTTTCATTCAACAACATGGTCGCCTTTCAACACAGGATTTAGGATTCTTTCACATAACCTGTCACGAAAATAATAGTTTCCGGAACAAATTTCAATTTCCTCTTTTGGCTTTATAAGAATACTGTAGTAAATTAAACGTAAGCTGTTATTCCAAGGATTTAGGTTTAGATATGCAATTTTAAGCACTTTCTAATTGTACTTTTTCAAATTATTATATAAGAAGGAATTATGTTTTGATGCATAATAGCTTGAAAAGCTGGCAATCTGAATTTGGGGTTAAAATAAAATGTAAAACGTTAAAAAAATGTAAATAGTGAAAGTTTTCAAGTACACGTTCAGTAACCTAATAGTAGGCAAGCATGCAATGGAAAAATGGATAAGCAACAAACCAAACATACCGGTACATTTGTTACAGGTATAGCACTGACAATTTACGCAGTGCTTTATATGTACATAGGGGTTGATTTACTAAAACCGGAGAGTGTATAATCTGGTGCAGCTGTGCATGGTGGCCAATCAGATTCTTACTTCATCTTGTTCAACTAAGCTTTGACAAAAAAAACTTAGAAGGTGATTGGTTTCTATGCAGAGCTAGACCAGATTTTGCACTCTTCATTTTTAGTAAATCACCCTCATATTGTACATTCACATCAGTCCCTGCCCTCAAGGAGCTTGCAGTCTAAGGTCCCTATCTTACATTATTACTAGGGATGAGCTTCATGTTCGATACGAACGTATGTTCGACTCGAACATTGTCTGTTCGTCATTCGACGAATTTCGATCAAAACGGGTCGTTCGTGCCAAATTCGAGTGACGCGAAACGGCCCATAATTCACTGCAGCGTTGCGCGCTGATGATTGGCCAAACATGCACTATGACCCTGCATGCTTGGCCAATCACAGCACGCAAAAAACGGAGAGCCATAATTGGCCAAAGCCAGGGTGGCTTTGGCCAATTATGGCTCAGGGCTTTAGCACACGCCCCACACTATATAAGGCCGCCTGCTGGGCGGCCTCGTGTAGTGTGTTGCGGTTGTTAATGAGAGCAGTCAGAGAGACAGAGAGGTAGTCTTTTTATATAGCTAGATAGAGCAGGCAGGCAGGCTAGTCAGTTTAGCTTAATTTACAGTGTGTAGAGGATATATATACATCCCTAGGAGTTGTACATATATTTATACACTGTATAGCTTAGATAGATCAGTTCTTCCTAATTTACTGGCAGGCAGGTGATTGTGCTATTTAAAGACGTTATCACAGGTATAGACACCCAGCAGGTACAATATTTAAAGGAATTTATTTTTTATTTTTATTTAAGCATCAATACAATCACTGCTCCTGGAGCAGTGATTTTAATGATGCTTAAATTAAAAAAAATATGAAAAATTCCTTTAAATATTGTACCTGCTGGGTGTCTATAGTTTGCCTGTGAAAACGTCTTTGAGAACCCGGGTCTTGCCCGAGGGAACATGTATCAATGGAAAAAAAGTTTGAAAAACAGTCGTTTTTTCAGGAGTCTTGCTCCTGAAAAAACAATCGTTTTTAAAACTTTTTCCATTGATACATGTTCCCTGGGGCAAAACCCGGGTTCTCAAAGATGTTTTCCAACAATAACTTGAATATTGGTCTTTAAAATGATCGTTTTTGAATTCGAATGTTCGAGTCCCATAGACTTCAATGGGGTTCTAAATGTTCGCGCGAACAGTCGGTCTGTTCGACGGTTCTGGTGCGAACCGAACGCGGGGGTGTTCAGCTCATCCCTAATTATTACACCAGAGCCAATTTACCCACTAACATGTCTTTGGGATGTGGGAGGAAACTAAAGTGCCCACAGGAAGTCCACGCAGGCAGAAGAACATGCCAACTCCAGGCAGGTTGGGATTTGAACCAATAGCCCTAGTGCTCCCAGGCAGAAGTGCTAACCACTTAGCCACTGTGCTTTGATGCCATTGATGTATCTAGAATAAATAATATGAAAATGAAAGAAGATAAGTCTTCTGACACATGGATGGTATTCATTGCAGTATTCCCATTTGTGTTCAGAATTTGTGTGTAATATCCTTTTAAAGTAGATACAGATACGCCGCCATAATTTCAAATTCCCGCCGGCGTATCTTTGTTTTGTATCCACAAAACAAGATACACCGGAATTACGCTAAGATACGACTGGCTTAACGTTATTACACCGTTGTATCTTAGTTGCATACTTGCGCTGGACGCTAGGGGCGCTTCCATCGTTTTTCCACGTTGAATATGCAAATGAGCGAGTTACACCAATCCATGAACGTACGAGCTGGTTAGGGTTAACTAAAAGCTATTAAAGGATAAGTTCACTTTTTGTAAAAAATAATACGGTAAATGCACATTTTTTTTATTTTATATTGCAAAATAATAAATGCACATTTTTTTATTTTATATTGCAAAATAATAAATACACATTCTTTTGGAGTCCAAATGCACATTTTTATGCAATGTGGATTTTTTTTTCTTTAGGAACCTGTAAAGCAGAAGTGCCCAACCTTTTGAAGCGTGAGGGCCACTTAAGCGACTTGGTAACAGGTCGCGGGCCACAATGAGCAGAGCGGGTGGATGGTAGGTCCGTGTCTGCTCTGTATATGCAGAGCGGACACAGCCGGATTGAAGGAAGAACACAAGTCAGTTTACATCTGCCACTCCATAGAGGTGAATGGAGGGTTTAATTGGGTTGGACTGACTGTGTGAAAGGGGCCCAAGGCTGCTTTCACACAGATGCGCTGAAGTCTATGGCTCAGTGCAGGTAACCCACAGGTAAACTGCTCTGCACCTGCTTATCAGTTTGAAAGCAGCCCAGTAACCACTGCAGAACAGATATGCCCATTAATACACTGTGATTTTAGTAATAAAACTGACCTATAGTTTGTTTTCTATTTTATTCCATCCCAGGAAAGGAGGTCGCGGGCCACATCAGAGAGCTCCGCGGGCCAAATGTGGCCTCCGGGCCACTGGTTGGGCACCCCTGCTGTAAAGCATTGCACCAGCGGTCAGTAGATCACTGGTGCCATGCAGGACTCCTACAGACTGTATTTCACACTGATAGAAAGAATCAATGAACTAACACAGCACTCATCAGTGCCCTTTTAGTTCATTGAGTACTACACGGCAACAGCCATGTAGTTCTCCTTTCAAAAAGTGACAGCTGGTTCGGGGAGCTCCTCCCTGTACTGTTGTCACACAGAGGTAGAGGATACCCAAGCAGCTGCAGGAGTAAAAACATGTTACATGTGCCATTCTAAAAACAGGTGTAACATATAACATGTTCCCAAAGGTGAAATTATCCTTTAACCACTTGACCACTGGGCACTTAAACACCCTTAATAACCAGACCAATTTTCAGCTTTCGGTGCTCTCACATTTTGAATGACAATAACTCAGTCATACAACACTGTAACCAAATGAAATTTTTGTCCTTTTTTTCCCACAAATAGAGCTTTCTTTTGTTGGTATTTAATCACCTCTGCGGTTTTTATTTTTTGCGCTATAAATGAAAAAAGAACGAAAATTTGGTAAAAAAATGAATTTTTCTTCATTTCTATTATAACATTTTGCAAAAAAGTAATTTTTCTTCATAAATTTGGCCTAAAATGTATACTGCTACATATCTTTGGTAACAAAACAATTTTTTTTTAGATATTATTTAGTCTGGGTGAAAGTTATAAGGTCTACAAGCTATGGTACCAATTACTGAAAATTGATCAATTTGATCACATCTGATGTACTGACAGCCTCTCTCATTTCTTGAGACCCTAACATGCCAGAAAAGTACAAATACCCCCTCAAATGACCCCTTTTTGGAAAGAAGACATTCCAAGGTATTTAGAAAGAGGCATTGTGAGTTTTTTGAAGTTGTAATTTTTCCCACAATTCTTTGCAAAATCAAGGTTTTTTTCATTTTTTTTTTTCCACAAAATTTTCATATTAGCAGGTTATTTCTCACACCGAGCATATGCATACCACAAATTACACCCCAAAACACATTCTGCTGTTCCCCATGTGAGACTTTTACACAGCGTGGTCACATACAGAGGCCCAACATGCAGGGAACACCCAGACCAATTCTGACATTTCTCTCCTACATGGAAAAATCATCATTTATTTGCTAGAAAATTACATAGAACCCCAAAACATTATATATGCTTTTTTAGCAAAGACCCTAGAGAATACAATGGCAGTCGTTGCAACTTTTTATCGTGCATGGTATTTGCACAGCAATTTTTCGAACGCATTTTTTTTGGAAAAAAAACAGTTTTGTGCTTTTAAAAAAAAAACATTAAAGTTAGCCCAATGTTTTTGCATAGTATGAAAGATGAAGTTACGCCGAGTAAATAGATACCCAACATGTCACCCTTCAATATTGCACACGCTTGTGGAATGGCGCCAAACTTCGCTACTTAAAAATCCCCATAGGTGACGCTTTAAATATTTTTACTGCTTACATCTTTTTAGTTGGAGAAGAGGTCTAGGGCCAAAATGATTGCTCTCGCTCTAACGTTCGCAGCGGTACCTCACATGTGTGGTTTAAACACCGTTTTCATATGTGGGCGGGACTTACGTGCACGTTCGCTTCTGTATACAAGCACACGGGTACAGGGGCGCTTTAAAAAATATTTTTTTTTATTGTTCATTTTACTTTATTTATTTTAGTTTGATATGTTTTTCCCCAAAAATAAATGTTTTGATTACTTTTATTCCTATTACAAGGAATGTAAACATCCCTTGTAAAAGGAATATAGCATGACAGGTCCTCTTCAGTGAGATATGGGGTCAATAAGACCCCACATCTCACCTCTAGGCTGGGAAGCCTGAAAAAAAAATGATCGCAGAGTATTGCGCAGGGAGTATTGCGCAGGGAGTATTGCAGAGTATTGTGTGGGGGTATTGCAGAGTATTGTTCAGAGTATTGCGCAGGGGGTACTGCAGAGTATTGTTCAGAGTATTGTGCAGGGGGTACTGCAGAGTATTGTGCGGGGGTACTGCAGAGTATTGTGCCGGGGGTACTGCAGAGTATTGTGCCGGGGGTACTGCAGAGTATTGCAGGGGGGTACTGCAGAGTATTGCATGTGGGTACTGCAGAGTATTGCACGGGGGTATTGCAGAGTATTGCGCGGGGGTATTGCAGAGTATTGCGCAGGGGGTATTAGAGTATTGCGTGGGGGTATTGCAGAGTATTGCTCAGGGGGGTATGCAGAGTATTGCTCAGGGGGGTATGCAGAGTATTGCTCAGGGGGGTATGAAGAGTATTGCGCAGGGGGGTATTGCAGAGTATTGCGCAGGGAAGGAAGAGTATTGTGCAGGGGGTATGCAGACTAATGCACAGGGAAGGAAGGGGTTAATGCAGGGATGGCTGGAACGCGATTCTGGAACACGTTATATATTGTGATCCCAGAGTTAAGCAACCACCTTGCCGCCGTTATTTGATGGCGGCTGGTTGCTAAGTGGTTAAGTGGTTAAAGGGGTTTTAAAGGTTCATTTTTTATTTTCTAAATAGGTTCCTTAAAGCTAGTGCATTGTTGGTTCACTTACCTTTTCCTTCGATTTCCCTTCTAAATGTTTTTTTTGTTTCTCCTCAGTAAGCTTGCCCCCATAACTGAGTCATTCTGGCTGGGGGTTAGTTAATGTACTCGCCCCCTCCCTTGGGACTACATCACTGTGGGGAGACACTGCATCTCCCCGCAGGGATGTAGTCCCAAGGGAAGGGGTGAGCACTCTGACTAAACCCCAGCCAGAAGAGCTCGGATGATGGTGGCAATCTTACTGAGGAGAAACAGGAAGTGAGAAATTCAGAAAAGAAAAAAAAATTAGAAGGGAAATCAAAGGAAAGGGTAAAGGAACCAACAATGCCCTAGCTTTAAGGAACCTATTTAGAAAATAAAAAAAAAAAACCTTTACAACCCCTTTAAGGGTCCTTTCACACGCGGTTCTTTGCGGACGTTAGCGGATGCATCATCCGCTAACGGACGCGATCCCATAGGGATGCATTAGTCCGTAAACGGACTTGTAAAAAACGGACGAACGGTCCGTTTTTTTACAAGTCCGTTTACTGACTAATGCATCCCTATGGGATCGCATCCGTTAGCGGATGATGCACCTGCTAACGTCCGCAAAGAACCGCGTCCGCAATGATCCATTTTTTCGGACGGAAGAAAACCCTTTTTTTCTTCCGTCTGAAGGATCGGATCGGATGAATACGGACACGCGGTCTGTATTCATCCGATTCCCCATAGGGGAGAGCGGAGGAGAGACAAGGCGGTCTCTGCACAGTGTGCGGGGACTGCCCTGTCCACCTACACCTTAGCGGGGATTTACGGATGATCCCTGCTGAGCAGACGGACACACACGGGGCGGATCAAAAACGGTCCTCTCCGTGTGAAAGGACCCTAAGAAGTGAAACAGAAACACATTTTAGT
Organism: Rana kukunoris; assembly: GCA_029574335.1. Taxonomy (NCBI): domain Eukaryota; kingdom Metazoa; phylum Chordata; class Amphibia; order Anura; family Ranidae; genus Rana; species Rana kukunoris. Next base: position 289,646,753 of record CM056049.1, read on the forward strand.
GAAAGTGTTTTTTTTTTGGAAAAATTAAATGGGGTTGGGACTTTGTATGAGGCATGTGGTATGCACCACCACAGGCCTCCATCCCTGGAAAGGTGTAAAAAATGGAGGGTTAGGACTTTAAATGAGATGCGATTAGCAATATGCGATTAAGTACAGTATATATATGGAAAATATAACAATTGTTTCCATAATGACCAGGCTCAAAAATATCAACAAAATCCGATTTTTCAGGAGTCTAACAGAGTGCCTCCACAGATCTACCAACAGTTAATTTATGCATTGTCATTTTTTGACTAGCTGACCCAGTTTGATGTGGTCCGCACCTAATTTGGTGGTATTTTGGTTTGGCAGGCATGTTTTGGTTTCACCCCTGTTTTTTTGTCTTTCCAGTGCTCTCATTTACCAGACCAACTTTAGATAGGGGCAGGTCTAGGTTGCCATCTGCTCCCTGTCTATTGATTAGCACACCTGGGCTCCTCTTTTGGAGGCTTTAAAAATCTTAGTTAGGACTGCAGCTACACAGAGTGACCTGACGCTTGGCCTGCAGCTTACCAGGTATTTGCAAATAACTGCAACTAAACCTCTGTTTTAATTACACACAGTTAGACAGATTATTTTGGTTCAGTGCTTCTTGGGTTGGTATTTTTGAGCCTGGTCATTATGGAAACAATTTTTATATTTTCCATATATATATTGCTAATCGCATCTCATTTAAAGTCCCAACCCTCCATTTTTTACAGTGTTTTTTTTTGCTTGTAAAATTGTTTTAACTATACCTATGCAGATCCAAGGTAATTAGTGACCACTAAAAGTAAATTGGTGCCGTATATTCCATGTAACAATAATGTTGTCGCATTTGTCAATGAAGCTCCACGCTGAACACTGTTTAGACGTTTCATTTAACACAGCAGCAGCTATAGATGGACTGACCAGCAAAAGCAGTCTGGTCAGTCCATCTGCTCAAGATAATCTGTTTATACACATACACACATATTAAAATACACATTTTTATGAGACTTGACCATTGATCATTGTGGATATTCTAAAAGAAGCCAAAAATAGCCACACAATAATAAAAACATATAAGATATGCAACCCTTGTAAACAAAGCCCTTATGCCTTGTACACACGATCAGGCTTTTGCCTGGCCAAATCTCATCGGAATTCCGACAGCATTCCATCAGAAAAAGATAGAACATGTGTTATATATCTAAACTCTGATGGAATTCATTGGAATTTCTGATGGAATTCATTGGAATTTCCGATGAAAAAACCCAGATGGGGCTACACACAATCGGAAAATCCGATGGAAAAAGTCCATCTGACTTTTTCCATCCAAAATTCCAATCGTGTGTACGGGGCAATAAGTTTGCCATTCACAGTGTCGGGGGTAACTATAACCCCACAACTCAAACTATAACATTGAATTAAAATTATATAATGAACCCAATGTTAGCTGTGAAGGAGTTCTTTGTCTCAATGCATTCTTAATGTTTATGCAGGAGAGGGGTATTAAGGAGAAATGCATCCAGGCTTGTAAGCATTTGGGAACCTCGTAGACCTGAAAGATTCTCCCCTGGAGCACTCTAACAGGAGAAGAAATAAAAAATTGCCAGTATAAATTCCAACCCGTCACTGTAAACCTATATCTTAACAAATATCAATTTATAGTTGGTAGAGGGGTTTATTTACTAAAGCTAGAGTTGGAGCTGGAATTAGTCACAATTCTGCATAGAAACCAATCAGCTTCCAACCTCAGCTTGTTTAATTAAGCTTTAGCAGTAAAACCTGGAAGCTGAAGTAAATACCATCTTACCCCCACAATGTGTCTTTGTCCAATATTAAGCATGTGTCCCCATACAGCATAGCCTGAGCTATAAAGGGTTGAATGAATTACATCACATTACGCTGTGGATGGGCTTCTAAGAGGTTTGTTTACAAGGGTTGCATAACTTGTATATTTTAATTACTGCGTGGCTAATTGTTGCTTGTTTTATTTTAACCATTATGATCAGTGGTTAAGTCTTAATAAAATTTGGATTTTAATATGTGTGTGGATTGATGATTTCTATGAGAGATAATCCACCTTAAAAATCCCACAAATATTTTTTTTGTCCTGAGGGCCATGTGTGTTGTTCTATAGTCTATATTGTGTACATTGGTGAGAGTTATGTTTAATTGCATTGCAATGAAGTTCAATTTACATTTTGTCTGTTGACACTGTTACATATTTAAATACAAACATGTAGATTTATAGTGAACTTTTCAAAGCAATTAATGAGTGGGCTGTTTTCAGGACTAATGTTTTTCTATCTTAATTGAATGAATAATGATTTTCATTTCCAACAGGACCTTAAAACAAGCAAACCAGCAACACAAAATAGGCAGACTTCATTGAACTACTGCAAGAAAAATAACAGTTACTAGTACAAGCTTCATAGCTATCTTTAGCTAGGCTTTAAGTTATGTGTTTACATTGTATTTACATTTACAGTATAATGCAAAGGGGCTTTAAAATGGGTATATAATTAAGGATATGCTGAGCTTATTTCATTTTGATATAAAAAAGCCCTCCTAAGACAAATTAGTTACATTAAAAGGACAGTGTCATTAATAGAAGATGCAAAAGTTTGAAAAAAACAAAGCCTGTTGATTTACAATGGACATTTTGAAAAAATCAGTAAGTGGGGTGTTTTCAGGACCAAGTATTTTCAGTTTTTAATAGTATGCCATATGGTACTACTGTTGAAAATAGCTTGAGCCCTTCTTCAGGTTATAAAAAACATATAATGGCACAAGAGCATTCCCGTTATAACCTGTTGTAAAAAAATATATAAATATATATATATATATATATATATATATATATATATATATATATATATATATATATATATATATATATATATATATATATATATATATATATATATATATATATATAAATACTGTATATGGAAAACCATCATCAGTGGGAATACCTCAACTGTGATATAATATGTATTTCTAATACCTATATATATATATATATATATATATACACATATACTGTACATACAAATATGCCCAATAAATTATCAATAGATGGCCACCCAAAGAAATATGTATAAAACATCCTTACATTATATCCAGAGGTCAAGTCCTGGGGAAAAACGTGTGGGAACTCCCACCCAATATCTACTTCCCCACCAAAAAAAAAATGATACGCTCATATGCATAATTACTAAACCGCATGTTTTTTTTCTTCCAATCCACTGTACCTTAGTAATCCTTCATGTTACTGGCCGCTTCCTGTATATGGATTCATCGAGTAGTGTGCGGGTATTCCGTCACTTCCTCGATGCCGCAATGTCTCCTGGTAGCTTTTGTCATTGTTACTGTAAGCAAGTTCTTTCTAAATCCCACGATAACTCTCGTCAGACCTCCGCAATGTCTCCTGGGAACAATGACAAAAGCTCCCAGGAGACATTGCGGCATCGAGGAAGTGACGGAATACCCGCACACTACCCGATGATAGGCATGTGCAAAAGTGAAAATGTTGTTTTGTTTCGTTTCGTTTCAATTCGTTATTTAATACATTTTAAGTTAGGTTCGTTACATGTGTTGAATTAGTTTTCGGAATTCGTTCGTTTTCGACCGAATTTCGAAAAATCCGGTCGAAATCGAAAATATTTCGCCCGTTTTTCGAATTCGTTCGTTTTCGACCGAATTTCGAAAAAAAACGGTCGAAATCGAAAATATTTCAACCAGATTAGAAAACAAATAGTCTCTTTTCGAATAGAATTTTTTTCGAATTAAATCCGAAAATATATATATTTTTTTTTTTTTCGAATTCCGATCGAATTTAGTCCGCGGGTATTCGATTCGAAAAAAAAATTATTTTCGAATTTAATTCGAAAAAAATTCTATTCGAAAAGAGACTTCTAATCTGGTTGAAATATTTTCGATTTCGACCATTTTTTTTTTCGAAATTCGGTCGAAAACGAACGAATTCCGAAAACGGTCAAAATATTTCGCTAATATAGCAATTTGGGAATTCGTATGCATCCGAATGTCTGAATAATGGAAAATTCGTCCGAATTTAGATTCGGAACGAAACGAAATGCACATGCCTACCCGATGAATCCATATAAAGGAAGCGGCCAGTATCATAAAGGATTACTAAGGTTCGCCTGCCCCTGACAGTGACTCGAGCTGGGCATCACCGCTTAGTGAAGGATTGGCTCGGGCAGCTCAGCTGCTCTCGGCTGCTCTAGTCCTGCAAAGGGAACTGAGTTCCTGCTGCGAAAAAACTCACGGCAGACCTCCGCAATGTCTCCTGGGAACAATGACAAAAGCTCCCAGGAGACATTGCGGCACTGAGGAACTGAGTTCCTGCTGTGCAAAAAGTGCAGGAACTCCGTTCCCACGCGTTCCCGCAGGACTTGAGCCCTGATTATATCCCTCGGGAAAACAAATATATGACAATCCATTTCCTAAAAAAATAGATGCAAATCAAAGTCAGACTTTAAACCCATAGGCCCAGATTCACAGAGCGATTACGCGTGCGCAACTGCTGTTGCGCGTGCGTAAGTCTAAATGTGCGCGTGCGTATAGTTGGACGCGATTCACAAAACAATATACGCCAGAAATCTACGTTTTTTGGTCCGGCGTAATTGAGTTAGACATTCGCTTCCCTTCGCGCAAAACTGCGCTAGACACACCATTGATTTGCTAGTCAAATATGCTAATGAGGGAGTTACGGGGATCCACAAAAAAACGCAGTTGCTGCGCAGGCTACGCGATGTGCGCAACTGCAAAATGTCCTGTCTAAAGTTAGAGCACATAAAAGCTGATCTAACTTTTGAAAAAAAGTCTAATTGTCAGATAAAGCAACACCGTTACTGAGGAGCAGACCACACACACGTGTTGCACTACAATTTGACTGCCAACATGCTAGGGGCATCGTCGCTCATAGCTGCACTAGTGAATATAGATGACCAAAGAAGGAGGAGGGCACGGAGGATGGCACGGGAGAGGGTATACCGCACCCGCATACACCTGTTTGGCATGAATGATTCAGAGGTCTTTCGCATCTTCAGATTCCCCCCTCATGCCATCCTGGAATTAACCACAACCTTGCAGGAGGACATCACCAGCCCAACACACCGCTCACATGCAGTGCAGCCACTGGTGAAGGTCCTGGCAACACTCCATGTCCTTGCCAGTGGCTCTTTTCAGCGTACAAGTGGACTGGTGGCTGGGATGTCACAATCCTCCATGAGCAGATGTGTGCACCAGGTTGTCCCTGCAATCCTCACACGCTTGGCCAACCAAATCATCAAACCCACCACTGAGGAGCTTCGAATCAAGGCAATGGCAGATTTCTACCGAATTGCCAGATTCCCACGCACCATCGGGGCCATAGATTGCACACATGTGGCACTCCAGCCCCCCCATGAGACCGAGCACATGTACCGCAATCGGAAGAATTGGCACTCCATCAACGTACAGGTGATAGTTGATGCCCAAGGCCTCATATGGCACGTCCGTGCCAAACACCCAGGGTCCAGCCATGACAGCTACATCTACAATCAAAGCCACATCCGAACAGAATTCGAACAGAACGTGTATGGGAACACCTGGCTGGTTGGTGAGTGACATGGGAGTCAGGCATGACTATCCCCTCCCGTGATGCACAACAGAAGTGGCACATGCATGACTAACATTCTCCTGTCTTTTCCTTTACAGGTGACTCTGCATATGCACTGGGACCCCATCTCATGACTCCTATCCGGAACCCCCAAACCCCAGGAGAGGAACGATACAATGAAGCACACATCAAAACCCGTGCAGTGGTGGAGCGCACCTTTGGCCTCCTGAAGTCACGTTTCCGATGCCTGGATAAGTCTGGGGGTACACTGTTGTATTCCCCAAACTTCGTGTGCCATATCATCGCTGCATGTTGCATGCTACACAATCTCGCAGTGAGGAAGGGCCTGCAGGTTGAGCTACGTGATGATCTGACCCCCCAACCAGAAAATCAACCCCTAACCGAGGATACCCCGTCTTCTGAGGGAAGAGCAGTCAGGAGGCAGCTCATATTGGGCATCTTTGCACGTTAAACACACACATTAATCATGGCACAATGAGAATGCATGCATGCACACCACTATGGTCCCTAGCACACACACCCCACATCCTCATCAAATTGGATTGGCACCAGTCCACCATGCAAGACTGGTGAGCAGTAACGCCACGTCAAGGCTCCAATTATGTCACTGTACATTCATACACCATTCACACGGACCTGGGAATCACTTCTCCCTGGTCCTGGGGAACCCTTCTCCACCAAAATTGAGGGTGACACCCCTTTTCCAGCAGGAATGTCACCCCCACATTCAAACATCATTCACAACCCAAAATATGCCAAAAAAGTCAAACAAACAAAAATGCATAGAAACAAAAAATGCATAGTAAAAAAAAATTGCTTAGAAAAAACAAAAAAAAGCAGAGAACAAAAATAAAAAAGCTTTCAAAACAAACAAAAGGGGGAAAAAAAAATTATTGCCCTCTGCCTGAGCCACGCCTGGGGCGCCCCCGGCCACGGCCCCGGACCCTCAGGGGAGACGCATGGGGGAGGGGAAAAGCCGGGGAAGGAGGAGCAGCCCCTGAGATCTGCCCACCTGGCGGCCTGCCCTCCAAGGCCACGGCTATTCTGTCCAGGGCAGCACCAAGTGTTGCCGTGTTGCCCTGGATAGCCTGGGTAAGGGCCCTCACATCCTGCCCAACGCCTGCTGCTGTAGTTTGCAGGTCATTTAGGCAGGTTGTGGAGGCCCGGGAGTGGGAGTCCAGGTTACCCAGGCTATCATTAATGGAGGACAGGCTCTGATCCACCCGCCCCATAGTCTGGCAGAGCTGTCTCAGAAGGCGGGTCTGGGTGGCCAGGTTCCTTCTCAGACAGGCGGGCATGAGATTGGGCGCCCCCCTGGTGCTTTGGGATGACCTCCTGGCTCCAGCTGATGGTTGTGGCCGGGGAGAAGGGGAGGCCCTTGTGAGGGGAGCCATGTTGGGGGAGGAGGGGGGGGGGCTGACCCTTAGGGAGGGCAGGCTTCTTGCAGCCAGAGGGGAAGAGTCCGCAGAAACCAAAGGGCCAGTGCCTTCCATGGACTCCTCCTCCTCATGATTCTGCTCCTCCTCATGATCGTCCTCCGCATGATCCTCCCCCTCCTCTTGTTCCTCCTCTGCGGACTCTGGCCTTGTTGGGGGGGCCTCATTAGGCTGCTGTCCTGGGGTTGGAGCGGTCAGTCCAGATGGCCCTGCACCCTCCTGCACAGCTGTGGATGACACAAAACATTCACAGGTTGGAGGATCCACACACTTGCCACATATTCCCTTTCACCCCCTCCCCCACACATGCTACACACCTGAGAGAAATAAAAACCTTACCTGGCACCGCGGGGACCGGACTTGTGTCAAAGCCTGGCAGGCCCTCCACTTCATGCCGGTGAAAGGTCAGGGCCACCACACGCTCCGTCTCTGAAAATCTAACCCGGCATGGTGGGCCCCCTCCTGTGCCCCTGGCATGGGCATTTATTGCGGCCAGTTTTTTTTTCACCTCACGCCGGAGGTCATTTATTTTCTTTTCTATCCCAGAGCGGGTCCGTGTCTCCCCCTCCCCCGATGAATTGACCTGCTCTGTGATCATATCCAAGATCTCCCTCCTCCTGGCCGGGGTGGTGGTGGCACTCTGCGGGCCGTGGAGAAAACGCCCATAGTCGGTAATGGCCCGGGCAAGAATTCTTTTTTCCCCCACAGTAAAATTGAGCTTTCTTTTTCTCTCAGTCATACTTCCAAACAAACTCACTAGCAGTCACCAAAAATCTGTCACAAATACAAGCACAACCAATCAGACAAGAACACACACAAAGAGAAAAAGAACAGCCAAAAATCACACTAGCACTCAGCAAGAAACACACACAAAAAAATCAGATGAAAAAATAAAGCAAGAAAACAAACGCTCAGAAATATATCAATCAAACAAACAGTCTCAAACACTTATCAAAATACACTTTCACAAAACTACCAACAAGCACAAGATCACACAGAACACTAATCTGACAACTACAAAACACACTCTAACGAACAACAGAGCAAAAGCACTTGATTCAATGGGAAGGGACACAAAGGGATGTACTTTTGCAATGGAAGGGCGTTTGTGTGTGTCTATTTATGCTGTCTGCGTAGTTCACAACGTTGCCCTAGTCCATTTCCAATTTCAATGATTGCGCCGCTCCCGAGTTGTGAGCATGCGCACAACGGAGCTGACATGGTTTCCTTCACGCGCGCATGCGCGAGTCGGCCGGCCCTTCATTTGCATGGGGTCACGGCTCATTTCAATGTAACACGCCCACGTCCCTCCCAATTTGTATTACTCCTCCTTACGCCTCCGGAAAAAACCTTACGTTTGCGCAAGCTCTTGCGTAAAAGCTACGTGAATCGCCGGATTACGCGGCTAGATTGCGCAAGTCTAACGGAAAAGTGGTGCGCTACGCCGGAATGATAATGCGCCGATCTACGTGAATCTGCCCCCTAGTCTGTAATGTATCAAGGAGATTTATCCATTGTACTTCCAATTTTCTTAATTTTATTTCTGAATTTCCCTCTCATCTATTTATAGGGAAAATCAGTGTATGACCAGCTTTTATAGGGAAACAGTGTGTCCCATTTTAACAGTTTTGTCAATTTATCCCTTATTGAATATTTGTGCCTAGCTATTCTCTCCTTTACCTTCTGTGTTGTCTCTCCTAAATACAAAAAGCCACATAGACATTTTATTATATAGATAACATATGACAATTGACACGTATAATATCCCATAATTTCTATATTATAACCTCTATATGGATGTGAGAAGTATTTTCCTTTTGTAATTTTGAGTACATAATATTATTAAAAAACATTGCCACATATTAAGGAAAATTTTTCCTCAAATTCTTGAATTTACTAATCCCCCTTTTCCATCATTGGTTAGGGGTAGAACCATACACAACAGATTGGTTAGATCAGACTATTTTCAACACAATCATGGATCATATCCATGTTTGAGTTGCATGCATAATTGTGTTGAAATTAGTCTGATCTAACCAATCTGTTATGTATGGTTCTACCCCTGCAATATGATGGAAAAGGGGGATTGGTAAATTCAGGAATTTTTAGTAACATTTTCACTTAATATGTGGCAATGTTTTTTTAATATTATGTACTCAAAATTTGTGTAAATGATATTGGCACACAAAAGGTAGTCTTCTACCCATCCTATGCCTTCTTCTTTTATTGGCCATTTTAATCCTCTCTCCTCTTATAACCTGCAATGGATAACCCCTCTGACTTAGTTTACTCTCCATTTTATCAAGACGTTTCTCTTGGTCTGCATGATCAGTGACAATTCTATTAACCCTTACTAGTTAGCTTTTGAGGATAGATTTAAATACCCCAGGGGGTTGAAACTTTTATAATGTAGAAGTTGATAGACCTGTGCATTTGTTTTCGTCCAAATGCATTTTTGGATATTTTGGGTATTTTCATTATCGTTTTAACAAACAAAAACGAACGTGCAGAATCTGAAATCCGAAAGATCCGACATAAAAAAATGCTTTATTTTTCTTTTCGTTGCTACAACAGTTCGATACAAATAGGAGATTCAACATGACGCTGACAATAGCAATCTTTGTCTATCGAACCTGCGGTCGAATGTGCCTAACCTTAACTCTATTAGTCCAAGATTATTCTACATAGAGAGGAAAGATTCGACATAGAGAGAAAATATTCGACATTATTGAGACAGTGTTGGGGTAGACCATTCGACATGAACAACAAAGATTCGAAAGAAACAGCAAAAAACATACAAACGTTTAATCTGTCATTGAAGGCTTATGGTGTCTGTCGAAAGTTCTAAGAAGATTCGACAAGCAGCTAAACTGTACGACGCCACACTCGTACATTTCCGGTCAAGTGCTCGGCCCATAGGCTATAGAAGAATTTGAATGTTGGTTGACAAGTAATAACAATTTATAAATATAATTATTACTAGTCATACAACATTAGAATTCATCTACAGCTTGTAGGCGGAACATTCAACGGTAATGTACGATTCGATGTACAGTCTAGCTGCTCCGTCTAATCTACTTAGAACATTCGACAGACACCATAAGCCTTCAATGACAGATTCGACCTTAATTAATTCGGATTTTCAGACAAATGCATTTTTTAACTAAACAAAATAAATAAAAACAAAATACATTTATTTTTCGGACGAAAACAAAATTCCGAAACTAAATATTTCAGTGTGCACATGTCTATAAGTTGATAACAATTAGTAGGTTTTATGTACAAATGGCTAAAGAGCCTACCGTTTTTTATTTTAATGCATGTATCTAAAAAAAATTTTTGGAAAAATATTAAATCGCAGACCAGGTATTAAATAATTAATATAAGCATGGAATAATGATACAGTATTTAGGTCACCCTCCCATATAGCAAATATTTTGTCCAAAAATCAATACCAATACTTACAATCTCCTTTAAATAAAGCATTATTAAATATGAAAGCTTTTTCAAGCATATCAACAAATGCATTTGCATATGAGTGGGCCACATTTGAACCCATCGCCGCAACCCTGAGTTGCCCATAATATGTATCCTTAAAAAAGAAAACATTCTCCTCTAAAACAATTTCCAATAACTGTATCAGTTATTGGAATCAGAAAAAATATTTTTTGTGTTATATTATCCTGACTCAGTCAGGAGTCAGCGGCAGGCTTCAATTCCCAACTCATGTGGAATCACTGTATATAAACTTGAAATACCATGTCACCAGGAATGAATCTGTGGTTACAGTCAAATCATACATTTTCACCAAAAGTCCCGTATATAGGACCTAACTTGTGTAATTGATGGTGCAATACTCTTACTTAAATATATAGCCAAAGGTGCTGCAGCAGATTCAGTGCTGGAAACAATAGGAAGGCCTGGATGATCATTTAAATTTTTGTGAATTTTGGGCAAAATATAATTGACATGTGTGATAGAAAATTCTGCCATTAGATATGATTGTGTATCACTATCTATAATTCAATCGTTCACTGCTTGTTTTACAATATTCTTAATTCTATTTTGAATGGGAAAAATTGGATTGACCATCAGATAATTGTCTCATTATTTCCCTTTCATACTTAACCGCGTTCATTACAACAATAGATCCTCTCTCGTCAGCTGTCTTGATAGTTATATCTCGCCTAGCTGACAAGGAGGCTAATGTTTGTTTTTCACCAAGATTAAGATTGTTAGGTGTTTGGTCCACTATAGCTTGGTCATGCAAAAAAGTCTTTATTTATTTGTCCTTATATATATATATATATAGCTCCATCGCTGTAACAGAAGTGGGAGGTGTAATTTTACTGTTATTTCTTCATTCTAAATGTTTAATTGATAAAGAGGGTATTAGAGCTACCCAAATTTGGACACATAGAAAAAAAGGCTTTTCTTCGAATTTGACGGTAAAACCTATACATGTCCTGTTTTAACAAAAAGTCATTCATATATTCCTTTGGGCAAAATCCCAAACCCTTGTTAAGTAATTGCAATTCAACATCAGTAAATGAAAAGGAAGAAATATTATATACCACATTTTCTAATTGAGTCTCTGTTTGTTCATTCTCTGTGTAGTCACTCTTCCCCCTGTAGCCTCTCCTATGGTGCTTGCCTACTCTCCTCCTCTGGGGGTATTTGCGGAAATGGCCTGCCAAAAAATTGGGATTAGATCTGTGCCCGATAACCTGATGAGGCCACTGAGGATGTAGATGTGGATAATGGTTTATGCCGCTGTCCTTGTTTACGAGATTTAAAGCGATAGTAGTTAGGATCATTCCAATTATAAACTCGCTCATATGTGTCATCCCCCCGATCCCTCTCCAGTTTAGTTCTTTCTTGTTTCCACATTCTTCCTGGAAGATTCCATCTTCTACATACAAGTTGTTTTAGCCTTTATTAACTCTCCTTGGCCCACAGCAATATCAAGCTGTGTCTTGAAAAAGTATTCATACCCCTTCCATTTTTCAAATTTTGTCACGTTACAACCTAAACCAGAAATGTATTTTATTGGGATTTTAAGTGATAGACCAACACAAAATGGCACATAATTGTGAAGTGGAAAGAAAATGATAAATGGTTTTCAACATTTTTTACAAATAAATATCTGAAAAGTGTAGGGGGCATTTGTATTCAGCCCCCCTGAGTCAATGCTTCGTAGAACCACCTTCCACCACCACCTTGACATTTTTTTTCAGTCTTCTTTGCAAAATAGCTCACACTCTGTCAGATTAGATGAAAGATTTTCAATTTTCAAATCTTGCCACAGATTCCCAATTGGATTTAGGTCTGGACTTTGACTGGGCCATTATAATACATGAATATGCTTTGATCTAAACCATTGCATTGTAGCTCTGGCTGTATGTTTAGGGGCGTTGTCTTGCTGGAAGGTGAATCTCCACCCCAGTCTCAAGTCTTCAGTTGTTCTTTGTTTATTTTTCTGCCTTTAGTTTTGCCTTCAGCAAGTGAAATACATGCTTAATTGGGTTAAGATCAGGTGATTGACTCGACCATTGCATAATATTCCACTTATTTTGCTTCAAAAGCTCCTAGGTTGCTTTTCCAGTGTGTTTTGGATCATTGTCCGTCTCTACTGTGGAGTGCCGTCCAATCAACTTTGCTGCATTTGGCTGAATATGGCCTGACAGTATATCTCTAAACACTGTAGAATTCATCCGGCTGTTTCTGTCTTTTGTCACATAATCAATAAACACCAATGGCCCAGTGCCACTGGAAGTCATGCATACCCATGCCATCACACTGCCTACATCATGTTTTTACAGATGAGATTGTGTGCTTTGGATCATGAGCTGTTCCAAGTCTAATCCACACATTTTTCTTCCCGTCATTCTGGTACAGATTAATCTTAGTTTCATCCATCCAAAGAATGCTTTTCCAGAAATGGTCTGGCTTTTATAGATTTTTTTGGCAAAGTCTTATCTGGCTTTTCTATTCTTCAGGCTTATAAATGTTTTGCCCCTTGTGGTAAACCCTTTGTATTTGCTCTCATGAGGTCTTCTCTTGATTGTAGACTTTGACAATGATACGTCCACCTCCTGGACATTGTTCTTCACTTGTCTGGGTGTTGTGAATGGGTTTTTCTGTACCATATTGAGGATCCTGCGATCATCCACCACTGTTGTCTTCTTTGGACGTCCAGGCCTTTTTATGTTGCTGAGCTCACCAGTGCATTCTTCTTTCCCCAGAGTATGCCAAACTGTTGGTTTGGACACTCCTAATGTTGCTGCTTTCTCTCTAATGGATTTGTTAAATTTTTGAAGCCTTACAATAGCCTGTTTCACTTGCATAGATACCTTGTTTGAACTCATTAAGTAGGTTCACAGTAATAAAATTTAAATGCAAATACCACACTTAGAATCAAAATTGGGCCTGTGTTCCCCAATATATATTGACTGAACTGGTTATATGCACACACAAATGCAGACACACAAAATTCCTGCTAAATCTAAAGGATAAAACTGTATTGAGTTAATAAATAAAGCTCTGTGTTTTAATGAGGATTGGGGTGCTGTGGCTTTTACAGTATCAATCAGTGTTTTTCTTCACATCCGATTCCTATAATGCTTGGGCCCCCTGGAGCCAGTGGCCTATGCTCTAAACTGGGTTTTATTTTGCCTGTATATAGCTCAGTTTACAGCACTGACATTGATTTGGACAGACAAAACTGTCAGTTTTTGGTATCTGCTTCCTGGCCAAATCTGATTTGAAGTGAATAATTGCATGCATGCATACAGGGAGTGCAGAATTATTAGGCAAGTTGTATTTTTGAGGATTCATTTTATTATTGAACAACAACCATGTTCTCAATGAACCCAAAAAACTCATTAATATCAAAGCTGAATATTTTTGGAAGTAGTTTTTAGTTTGTTTTTAGTTTTAGCTATTTTAGGGGGATATCTGTGTGTGCAGGTGACTATTACTGTGCATAATTATTAGGCAACTTCCTTTCCTTTGGCAAAATGGGTCAAAAGAAGGACTTGACAGGCTCAGAAAAGTCAAAAATAGTGAGATATCTTGCAGAGGGATGCAGCACTCTTAAAGTTGCAAAGCTTCTGAAGCGTGATCATCGAACAATCAAGCGTTTCATTCAAAATAGTCAACAGGGTCGCAAGAAGCGTGTGGAAAAACCAAGGCACAAAATAACTGCCCATGAACTGAGAAAAGTCAAGAGTGCAGCTGCCAAGATGCCACTTGCCACCAGTTTGGCCATATTTCAGAGCTGCAACATCACTGGAGTGCCCAAAAGCACAAGGTGTGCAATACTCCGAGACATGGCCAAGGTAAGAAAGGCTGAAAGACGACCACCACTGAACAAGACACACAAGCTGAAACATCAAGACTGGGCCAAGAAATATCTCAAGACTGATTTTTCTAAGGTTTTATGGACTGATGAAATGAGAGTGAGTCTTGATGGGCCAGATGGATGGGCCCGTGGCTGGATTGGTAAAGGGCAGAGAGCTCCAGTCCGACTCAGACGCCAGCAAGGTGGAGGTGGAGTACTGGTTTGGGCTGGTATTATCAAAGATGAGCTTGTGGGGCCTTTTCGGGTTGAGGATGGAGTCAAGCTCAACTCCCAGTCCTACTGCCAGTTTCTGGAAGACCCCTTCTTCAAGCAGTGGTACAGGAAGAAGTCTGCATCCTTCAAGAAAAACATGATTTTCATGCAGGACAATGCTCCATCACACACGTCCAAGTACTCCACAGCGTCGCTGGAAAGAAAGGGTATAAAAGAAGAAAAACTAATGACATGGCCTCCTTGTTCACCTGATCTGAACCCCATTGAGAACCTGTGGTCCATCATCAAATGTGAGATTTACAAGGAGGGAAAACAGTACACCTCTCTGAACAGTGTCTGGGAGGCTGTGGTTGCTGCTGCACGCAATGTTGATGGTGAACAGATCAAAACACTGACAGAATCCATGGATGGCAGGCAGCATGAGTGTCCTTGCAAAGAAAGGTGGCTATATTGGTCACTGATTTGTTTTTGAATGTCAGAAATGTATATTTGTGAATGTTGAGATGTTATATTGGTTTCACTGGTAAAAATAAATAATTGAAATGGGTATATATTTGTTTTTTGTTAAGTTGCCTAATAATTATGCACAGTAATAGTCACCTGCACACACAGATATCCCCCTAAAATAGCTAAAACTAAAAACAAACTAAAAACTACTTCCAAAAATATTCTACTTTTGATATTAATGAGTTTTTCGGGTTCATTGAGAACATGATTGTTGTTCAATAATAAAATGAATCCTCAAAAATACAACTTGCCTAATAATTCTGCACTCCCTGTAGAATAATTTCACACTGACAAAAGCTGCCGTTTGAAATACTTCCCCTTTTTTTTATTTCGATCTCAACTTAAATATGGTTAATCAGCTTGTTTTGCAGACAGATTTCCCTTTTTCCTTCAGACCTTGTGACACTTATCTGATAGCAACATCATGTGAGCAAGGATTGCAAGGGTTGTATAAAATCATTACAAATTATAACTATGTATGATCAATTTAATAACAATTAATAACATATAAAGTATATAGGATATATATATGAGATATAGAGCATGTGGAGCATGTGTTTGCGCATTGAAATAAGCATTTCATCATCTTCCTTTGGCCATTTTTACCATATCCACAACAACATGAAAAGGATTCTGTGTCTTGAAACACAGGTACACCTACAGGAATACACTCCTATTGTGGCACTGGATGTACACTGGCTGTGTACTTTATTGTTCCCAAGGTACACAAGATGTGGACTGCAATGATTGTGGGAGGTATAGTTTGGACAGACAGAGCCAATACATTTTTTACCAACAGCTATTCAAATCCTGGACTACCCTCCTCCCCCACCCCAGTCCTTAAAACAAAGAATGTTAAAGTAGTGTGTGTACTGAGTGCACTAGGTGTGAGGCTTCCCGTGTGTCTGCTTCGGGCTACAAGTGATCAGGAGGGTTACAGCATCGTAGCCAAGATGGGTGATGTGGAGTAACATCAAAAACGCGGATCTGGATATTGCTGCACAGTGCCAAAAACTGTGGAAGTGAGATATCCCTACGAGGAGTGAGTAATTCCGGTGAGTGCATCACCTATAGGGGGCACTATGAGAAATTCAAAGGCACAAGTTTGAAGAGCACCTGTCATTAATATATATATATATATATATATATATATATATATATATTTTTTTTTTTTTTTTTTTCATTAAAAAATTTTTTTTTACATGGACTGCATATGAGCACGGTGTAATTTACTTATTTTACATGGACTGTATATAAGCACGGCATTGTTTATGAGTTTGCAATACTGTATGACAACTAGCACTTTTTTATTAGATCACTCAGCACTTGGCACTTTGAATACATTTGCACTATTGCACGTTACATTTTGTTACATTATTTTACGTTATATCTGCATAGGAGATTTATGTTTACATACAACACCAGATAATTTTCACATTAGAGTCAATAAACTGTGAAGTAAGTGCAACATTGGGGCCCGTGACCAGTAGAGGGCCCCATGACAGCTTCCCCTTCGATCTAACCGTCAATCACAGCTAGCTGACGGGTAGATCGGGTCCCTAATCACTGTTTCCTGCTAAGAGACTGCAGTGTAAACAGACCTCTTGTGATGCGCTCCTCCCACCGGCCCATCCTTCCCTTCCGTCCACCCCAGGTGCTTGTATTTGTCATCACCTCGGACGGACGATAAGAGAGGAGGGGCCGGCGGGGAGGAGTGCATAATGAGAGGTATGTTTACAGCGGCTTCCCACACTACTCTGCATCTAGAAAGGAAAGCTTGTATGCTGTCCTGTGTCCCTATACAGTATGTACCCAGCATCCTGAACACTGCCCCATGCCCTATAGTCTGCCCATACCCTGCTCTCTATCTACCCCATGCCCTGCTCTCTGCCCCATGCCCTGATATCTGCCCATACCCTGCTCTCTGCCCCCATACCCTGCTCTCTTGCTCATACCCTGCTCTCTGCCCCATGCTCTGCTATCTTCACATACCCTGCTCTCTGTCTGCCTATACCCTCCTCTCTGCCCCATGCCCTCCTATCTGCCCCATGCCCTGATATCTGCCCATTCCTTGCTCTCTGCCACATGCCCTGATATATGCCCCATGCCCTGATGTCTACCCAATACTCTGCTCAATGCCCCCATGCCCTGATGTCTGCCCCTATGCCCTGATGTCTGCCCCCAGGCCCTGATGTCTGCCCCCATGCCCTGCTCTTTGCCTCATGCTCTGATATGTGTCCCTATGCCCTGCTCTGTGCCCCCTTGCCTGCTCTGTGCCCCCATGCCCTGCTCTGTGCCCCCAAGATCTGATGTGTGCCCCGATGTGTGCCCCCATGCCCTGCTCTGTGCTCCATGCCCTGCTGCCTGCCCCCATGCCCTTCTGTGCCCCCATGATGTGCCCTGTGATGTGTCCCATGACCTACTGTGTGCCTTGTGATATGCCCTACTGTGTGCCCCATGATGTGCTCTACTGTGTGCCCCATTATGTGTTCTACTGTGTGCCCCATGCCCTACTATGTGTCCCACTGTGTGCCCAATTCCCTCCTTTGGCCCTGTGATGTGTCTCGGGCCCCATGCCCTGCTGTCTACCCTATGCCCTGCTCCATGTCCTCATGCCCTGATGTCTGCCCCATGCCCTGATGTCTGCCCCATGCCCTGCTCTTTGCCCCATGCGCTACTCTTTGCCCCCATGCTCTGATGTGTGCCCCCATGCCCTGCTGTCTGCCCCATGCCCCATGATGTATGTGGGTGTGGCTTGAGTGTGGTCAGGAGTACAGGGGGCCCCATGATCTCCTGTTACCCGGGGGCCCCATGAGTTGTCAGTTCGCCCCTGCACCTACCTTTTGTATTTCACATCTTCAATCACCCCTAATCGTTACCCTGAAAAATGCACATCTAGTCTTGAATTCCTCCTGAAAAACAACAGTGCACTGCTATCCTTATAAAGAATTTGAAAAGGAATTTGATGATGTTACTACTGTTCTGTTCACAGTTCTCCTTGCTGAAGATGCAGCTGTATCTGGGGATCCGCAGTGAAAATACCTGCTGCTTCTTGAATATTCCTCTATCAGGCGTCCATCCAAGAGTTATCAAGGGGCAGGACAGCTCTGACACGAGGAAGCAAAGCCCTTCTTCCACCAATATGGCTACCTCCACACAAGGACATGGTGTAGAACAAAGCATGGTATTTCAGTAATAGGGAAAGACCAGCATTCACAGTTTAGATCCTCTATAAATGTCATATTTATTTATGGTTATGTGTTATTCCCATATCTAGTGCATAAAACCCTGGGGTACCAGTACCACACATGTACAAATTAATTATGTAGTTGTTTCCTTATGCCAAGATTAATTAACGATGAACATAGTACATAGCTAGCTGTTTATTATTGGTTGCATTTCAAAGGACTCGGAAACAAACTTATAAAGGCATCTATTTCAGAATATGACATTTCAAAATGAATATCAGTGGTATCTATTGGTTCTTTTTTTTTCTCCTACAGTAAACCGATCCATGGATTGTTTCAGCTGGTTCCTGCTTTAAGTTAATTGAAATTGTTTACTGCTTCTCTTAATCCTTTCAGTCAACACCAAGTTACATTGAATTAGTTTACAACAAACCACAAATTGCAAATATATGCTTCACATAATAAATTGTTTCCTTCAAAGGATTTTTGGTTTTCTCTGCGTGTATTTGTGTGTTTTACCTAATCTCTGTGAAAGCCGTTGTTTACCTTTTTAAGAATCTAGAGGTTATGTCTCATTCGGTATAATTCTTTGTTGTTGTTCCAAACAAAACAAGACCCATATAAATAGCAAATGGGTGAAATAGTTCAAAATGTTGCAAAAATCATGTTTTGAGTGATTATGCATTGTGCTAAAGCATTTGCCATCTGTAGACATAATTCCAAAGTAAATATTACCTTCTTTAAATGTGCAGCAAGGTAACTATACAACTATTATAAAAAAATACAGTACTTGAGAAGTAACTGATAGATGACAGGCTTGTTGGAAAATTTTCAATGTACAGTAGTTTGTACATTCACAGAAATTGTGCTATCATTTTCTTTGCTCATTAAATGACAACATCAAACATTACCAAGGGTAGGGGTGCACACATTCCCTCATCCAGATTTTTATTGTGTCTATCAATATGTATTTACCCTCCTATAGGTGCTCACTGAGCCTCCCTTGGTTATGTTGACCATCCTTTGGGTGTAATGTATCTAAATCCCCCAAAAATATTGTGAAAATAGCAGCACTGCTCTAGGTAGGTCAACTCAGTCCAACATCCCACACTACTCCAGTGTGGGTGCCGGCAAAGTTTGCACACCTTTGCAATAATCAAAGGAAAGTCTGTATGGCCTCACTGGAACACTTAGGCCTCGTACACACGAGCAGACAGATTTGTTCAAATCTGTCTGTCCGACAGATTTGAACAAATCTGTCTGCTGGGATTTTGGTTTGCTCGCGTGTACACACGAGCAAATCAAAATCCCCGCCAGCAGACGGCGCACTGACGTGTCGGTGACGTGGCGGTGACGTTGACGCCGCCACGTCACCGCACCAGGAAGTAAAACACTTCCACGCATGCGCCGAATCCATTCGGCGGCGGTGCGGGACGACATGTCTGCTGGTAAGTGTACTAACCAGCAGACATGTCGGGCGGACGGATTCCCACCCGATAGATTTCAAAGCATGCTTTGAAATCTGTCGGGTGGCCAAATCCGTCAGCTCGGCCGTACACACGATCGAATCTGTCTGCTGAAACGGTCCAGCAGACCGTTTCCAGCGGACAGATTTGATCGTGTGTATGAGGCCTAAGGTCCACTTTATTAATCTAGAATCAAACAGCATAAAAACGCCATACAGTACCACAGTGGGGGACAAAAGGTTGTCCAAAAAATACTGCAGCTTATCAGCACTGATATGTGTTGGCTACACATATTAGTGCTAATAAGCTGCAGTATTTTTTATGCTGTTTGATTTGTTTTTCCCTTTTTTTTAATCTGGTGATCCAATCAGTAATATGCTTGTTGTCTTAGGGTGAAAAGATTGTTCAGTCCACTGCATCTATAGAGGAGCAGTGTTGTTTCAGTAAGCTGCTCACCTGACTTTGAGTGGATTTGGACCTCCATTACATAGAGAGGAGGTGTTTGTAGCTCACAAAGATAGTAGGGAAAGCTGAAAACATTGCTTGTTATAGCAGTTCAGTGCACAGAAAGTTACACAGACAGTATTTTTCAGTATGAGAAAAAGAGAAAACAAATGCAACCACCACATCTAATGACTGGTAAACTGCCATATAACATTTTTTTTTTTTTTTTTTTTTGGTTTAGCTATCTTTTCAGGTCATTTATTTTCTATGAGAGAATAACTTTTAACTAGGTGTACACATTTACACAGACAAAACAACCTATGTGAGATGGTGATAATATGCACAAATGTAAGGCCTGGCAGGTATGTGAAAGCTTCTGTCTGACTTTCCCTTCAAGGGTGGCAAAAACTTCATCTCCTGAGTGAAGCCCACAAGAATAGCTGGATAGAGCCTGGAAAAGAGGGACTTGTAATACCCTTGTGGTGGCCAATAGGGATGAGCTGAACACCCCTGCGTTCGGTTCGCACCAGAACCGTAGAAAAAGACCGACCATTCGCGCGAACATTTAGAACCCCATTGAAGTCTATGGGACTCGAACATTCGAATTCAAAAAAGATCATTTTAAAGACCAATATTCAAGTTATTGTTGGAAAACGTCTTTGAGAACCCGGGTCTTGCCCCAGGGAACATGTATCAATGGACAAAAAGTTTAAAAAACGGTCGTTTTTTCAGGAGCAGGACTCCTGAAAAAATTACAGTTTTTAAAACTTTTTTTTCCATTGATACATGTTCCCTCGGGCAAGACCCGGGTTCTCAAAGGCCTTTTTTACAGGCAAGCTATAGACACCCAGCAGGTACAATATTTAAAGGAATTTTTCCTTTCTTTTTTAGGTTAAGCATCATTAAAATCACTGCTGGGTGTCTATACCTGTGATAACGTCTTTAAATAGCACAATCAACTGCCTGCCAGTAAATTAGGAAGAACTGATCTATCTAAGCTACACAGTGTATAAATATATGTACAACTCCTAGGGATGTATATATATCCTCTACACACTGTAAATTAAGCTAAACTGACTAGCCTGCCTGCCTGCTCTATCAAATAGATAAAAAGACAATCTCTCTGTCTCTCTGACTGCTTTCACTAACAAGCCGGAACACACTACACAAGGCCGCCCAGCAGGCGGCCTTATATAGTGTGGGGCGTGTGCTAAAGCCCTGAGCCATAATTGGCCAAAGCCACCCAGGCTTTGGCCAATTATGGCTCTTAGTTTTTTGCGCGCTGTGATTGGCCAAGCATGCGGGCCAATCATCAGTGCGCAATGCCGCAGTGAATTATGGGCCGTTTTGCGTCACTCGAATTTGGCACGACGACCGCTTTTGTTCGAATTTTTGTCTAACGTACAAACAGACAATGTTCGAGTCGAACATACGTTTGTATCGAACGTGAAGCTCATCCCTAGTGGCCAATAGATCTAGACTGCATTAGCCATGAACGAAGGAGCAAGACTTGAAAAGGCTTATGGTAAACATTGATTTTTTAAGAACAATTTTCCAATAAGAAAAGATAAAGTACAAGTCAGCCCTGGTTCACACTGGTGCGTTTTGACATGCGATTTGGCATGTCAAATCGCATGTCAAAACGGATTTTGCCGCAAATTGCCGGCAATGGCACTGTCCTAATCGGTGCGACGCTGCATCTGCGGCATTGCACCGATTTCAAAAAATAGTCTCTGTACTACTTTTTGCGATTTCAGCCTGCGATTTACATTGACATCTGTGCAGAAACCTGCACAGATGTCTCTGAAATCACGGCTGAAATCGGGACTGCCGGGCGGGAGTGAAATCGTGCGAGTTCAGCTGAACTCACACTGCTTCACTCCCGCAGCCCAGTGTGAACCAGGGCTCAAACTCAGTCTAAGCCCTGGTTCACACTGGTGCGTTTTGAGATGCGATTTGGCATGTCAAATCGCATGTCAAAACGGCAGATTTTGCCTCAAATTGACGGCAATGGCACCGTCAATCGGTGCGACGCTGCATCTGCGGCATTGCACCGCAAAAAGTAGTCTCTGTACTACTTTTTGCGATTTCAGCCTGCGATTTACATTGACATCTGTGCAGAAACCTGCACAGATGTCTCTGAAATCGCGGCTGAAATCGACTGCCCGGGAGTGAAATTGTGCGAGTTCAGCTGAACTCGCACTGCTTCACTCCCGCAGCCCAGTATGAACCAGGGCTAAGTCTTGTTTTAATGGAAATTGGGGTTAGCTTATACTTAGAAAGCAGAGACCGTAATACCAGTTCTGATTAAGAATCGGGTAACGGCTTGGAAGAGGAGAGTCCATCTGTGTTAAGAAGGGTTCCCCTGTAGTACCACACACCCAATAACCTGTGACCCCTGTATATTGTGGGCCAGGTGATTGGTGAGATTTATCAAAATCAATAAATCTACTCTAACCCCAATATATTCTTTCATGTTTTTCTATGTGTTTTCCTTATCAAAATCATGTACCTTTTCTTCCCTAAACTTACCCTTAGTCCAACTATCTCTGATTCCTGTTCTAGTTACATTTTTCTATCCACCTTGATTTATAAATCCTGACCACAATCTTGTCAGTTAATGCAATGCAATGTTCTATCTATTATAGTACCTTTAGGGTTATCTGTTGTCTTATTTACCACTTCAGCCCAGTAAGCTTTTTCCCCACAAATGGAGCTTTCTTTTGGTGGTATTTGGTCACATCTGCGGTATTTATTTTTTGGGCTATAAACAAAAATATACTGACAATATTTTTTTTTAAAACAATATTTTTTGCTTTATGATATAAAACATACCCATTATGGAAAAAATCAATTGTATTTAATAATTTATGCCAATATGTATTTTGCTTATTAGGATTTTTGGTAAAAAAAAAAAAAAAAAATCCCAATAAGCATATATTGATTGGTTTTGCGCAAACATTATAACGTCTACAAACTGTGGGATATATTTATGGAATTTTTATTTATTTCAGCAATTTTTAGCAGAACTGTGACATGGCGGTGGATAAATCGGACACCTAACTGCCAATTTTAAAACCTTTGGGGACCAGTGACACTAATACAATGATCAGTGCTAAAAAAAATGCTTGTGCACACTAAACATTTCCTCCTTGATCACATATGAGCAGTCCATGTGACTATACATGTGGGTACTGTGGTGAATGACAGCCCACTCCCTCCCTCCTTTCCCATGCCCGTTAAACAGTTAAACACAATGGGGTTGGGATATTACAGCTTGATAGAAGGTTCACCTCCCTCTTATTCTAAGCACATACACACAACAGACACAGGCTGGAGCAATGACACAGTCTATGACTGGCAGAAATCCACTCACACCATGTTATTGCCAATAAATGGTAAAGATTTGATTTTGAATATTTATTCGTATGACAAATGAAAACAGTTTATTGATATACATTTTTTATTTTTGCTCTGTATTCCAAAGGCTGTTATACTTTATTTTCAACATGTGACCAGTAGCAGAGGACTGGAAGCTCCTCCTCTCACGACTTGACGTTGCTTCCGCCCTGCAGTGATATGGAGACTGGGTGGCCATCTACCCCTCACTCGTCTCCATACACAGGCAGGGACAGGACCGGATCGCCTCTGCTGCTGCCGACGGCTCGGGTAAGGGGCGGAGGGCTACGGAGAGCGGAGGGAGGGGGCCCCTCTCCCACTGCCGATAAAAGTGATCTTCCGACACAGAGACCACTTTTATCTTGCCCACTGAAGAAAAGGATACCGGGGTTATGGTAGCTAGCTGCTACCATAACAATGGTATGCCTCTTCAAACAGATCACGTATAATGATTCTGGGTGGTTCGGAAGTGGTTAGAGGACAACTCCACTTTTGTGGGGGAAAAAATTGCAAATAAAGAAAAATATAGTGTATACAATTGCGTCACAAGTTATATTGTAATTGAATGTCATTACAAATTACCTTTCCTTTTTGGTCTGCAGCCACTGTAGTTTTCTGTAAATACAATATGGCTACCTGGAGGTGTTCTGTACACAGAGGGCCAGATTCTCAAAAGAGATCCGATGGTGTATCTCAAGATACACCGTCGTATCTCTGTTTTTTGGCCCGGGTATCTATCCGTGTGATTCCTAGAATCACTTACGCATAGATACGGCGTAGATCCGACAGGTGTAAGACACTTACACCGTCGGATCTTAGATGTAATTCTTCTCTGGCCGCTAGGTGGTGTTTACGTTGTTTTCTCATTTGACTATGCAAATGAGCCTGATACGCCGATTACCGAACGTTTTATATGAGAGGTAAGTTTACAAAGGTCCGTCGTATGCCATGTTAAGTATGGCGTCGGGACAGTGTCGTCTCTTTACATCGTTTTACTAAGTTGTTTGCGAATAGGCCTTTGCGTCAATGATGCTCACGTCAGCTTCATTGACGTTTTCCGTCGTGAGCTGGAGCATGCGCACTAGGCTATTTGTATGGCCGGCGCATGTGCAGTTCGATCGGCGCGGGGGCGCGCATAATTTAAATACAAGCCGCCCACTTTGAATTACGCGGCCATACGCCGGGCCATTTACACTACGCCGCCGCAAATTACGGAGCAAGTGCTTGGAGAATACGGCACTTGCTCCAGTAAGTTGTGGCGGCGTAGTGTAAATAACTTACGAGACGGCCCTGCAGGATCTTAGAGAATTTGGCCCAGAATGTGTACTGACCACTCCCCAGAAACATAATTTCCTGCTTGTGTGATTGGCTCACTAATTTTTTCCAGAAGTCTGCCTAAGATACAAGTCAGATTTTAGGCATCCCCTGTAACAAAAATATAATTTTTGGTGAGATACTCCCAATAGAAACATGTCAGGCCCAGCATATTTCCTCATTAGTGCTCTGCAGGTGCACAGCTGATATTTAATTATGAAGCCACTCCCATAAGACCCACTTGCCAGAGGCACAGAGGAACAAACACGGATTTCTTCAGAATAACAAAAGGTAGGAATCTGCAATAAAGTTTGTTATAATTCTTGCAATGTACATAGATCACCCAGAGGGAAATGTTTTTTTCTCAACAAAAGTGGATTTAGGTTTGTGTCTCTACCGTTAATATTTTTGTGACATATCCTTTTTCCAAATCTTTTCTACCAGTAACATCTTCTCACATGTCTCTGTTGTTTGCATTTCCCCTTAAATTAATTATTTCAAACTTTCATTAGTTTGGCTTTTGTTTCCTATAAAGTTGTAAATCTCTTTTATATTCTACTACCAAATTATATGATTTTCTTAGATCATTTTGCTCAAATGCTTTCAGTAATTATTTTATCATTTCTACCCTACATTTATTTTTTTACATTTAAACTTCATTTTACTTTTAATTCTTAACCACTTTGGGTCCGCGTCACGTCCAAAGACGTGAACAGCGCAAACCTGAGGCGCCGGGTTGACGTCTTTGGACGTGACTGCCTTTCCCCACTCCCTGCGCGTCCCCGCGAGCGCGCATCGGCGAAAAACTGTGTTGGCCGTGTCCCTTGGACACAGCCAATCACAGATCGTGCTGAATGGCCAATCGCAGAGGCCATTCATCACTCGATCCCGCTGTCCAATGAGAGATGATCTCAATTGTAAACAAATGAGATCATCTCTCATCGCCGGCTTTCTCTCCTCACACACAGCGTGTGAGGAGAGAAAGAGAGTGACAGCGGTTAAGTGAGTTAAAAAAAAAAAAGTAAAAGTTAAAAACAGTGCCAGTGTCTCTGCCAGTGCCACCTGCCAGTGCAAACAGCCTATGCCACCTGCCAGTGCAAACAGCCTGTGCCACCTGTCCCTGCCATCAGTGCCACCTGCCCCCAGTGCCATCTGCCCCTGCCATCAGTGCCATCTGCCCCTGCCATCAGTGCCATCTGCCCCTGCCATCAGTGCCACCTGTCCCTGCCATCTGCCGTAAGTGCCATCTGCCATCAGTGCAATCTGCCATCAGTGTCACCTGCTAGTGCAATCTCCCATCAGTGCCACCTGCCAGTGCAATCTACCATCAGTGCCACCTGCCAGTGCCACCTGCCAGTGCCACCTGCCTGTGCCATCTGCCTGTGCCACCTGCCATCAGTGCTATCTGCCCGTGCCATCTGCCCGTGCCATCTGCCATCAGTGCCATCTGTCATCAGTGCTATCTGCCCGTGCCATCGGTGCCATCTGCCATCTGTGCCATCTGTCATTAGTGCTACCTGCCATTAGTGCTACCTGCCATCAGTGCCATCTGCCATCAGTGCTATCTGCCATCAGTCCGTGCCATTTGCCGTCAGTGCCACCTGTCAGTGTCATCAGTGCCAACAATGGCTAAAAGATCCTTTTCACTTGAGGAGGCATATGAAATTATGGTGGCTGACGAGAGCAACGGGGAGCTCTGCGATTCGGATTCCCCTGAAAATTCCGACAACGAATCTGACATCACCTATGAGCCGATAGTCAGCAGTGGAGAAGAGACATCCTCGGAGGAGGAGGAGGAGGAGGAGGAAGAAGAAGAGGAGGAAGAGGACGAAGAAGAAGAGGAGGAGGGTCCACCCGCCAGAAGAAGGCGTATTGCTAAGGAGGCAGTGCCATCCACCAGCACCGCTGTGCCATCCACCATCTTTTCCTCAAAAATGCCCAGGTCCAGATATCAATTGATCATGAGATTCCTACACTACAACGACAATACCCAGTGCCCTCCCCGAAATGACCCAAGTTTTGATAAACTTTATAAAATTCGGCCACTACTTAATTATTATTCAGAAATTTTTCCCCAGTTGTTTACCCCGGACCAATATATATGTGTAGATGAGTCCCTTATAAAATTTTCTGGCAGGCTGGGCATAAAACAATTCATTCCCAGCAAAAGGGCCCGCTATGGGGTGAAGCTCTATAAATGATGTGACCGAGCCACAGGTTATACGTATGCCTTCAACGTATACGAAGGAAAGGACAGCCAGCTACACCCCCCTAATTGTCCAGACTACGTAGGAACCAGCGGGAAAATTGTTTGGCAACTCCTGAACCCACTCATGGAGAAAGGATACCACTTGTATGTGGACAATTTTTACACAAGTTTGCCCCTGTTCCGAAACTTTTTCCAAAAAAACACCCCAGCATGCGGCACCGTGCGATCGAACCGGAAGGGCTTTCCTCAAAGTCTTGTCATCAAAAAATTAGAAAAAGGGGAGACGGCGAGTTTACGTACAGAGGAAGTTCTGGCTGTGAAATGGAGGGACAAAAGGGATGTGTACGTGCTTTCTACCATCCACAACAACACATTCGTTGAGACCAGAACGAGGAATGGGCTAATCCAGAAACCGAAATGCATTCATGACTACAATAAGTTCATGGGAGGTGTCGATTTGAACGACCAGATGCTGGAACCCTACCTTTCTACAAGAAGATCATACCAGTGGTATAAAAAAGTTTCAATTTATTTGTTCAATTTGGCCGCGTACAACACATATTTGATATATCGTAAATCCACTCCAAGACCCAAACCCTACCTTTTCTACCTGGAGGAAATCACCACTGCCCTTTTATACCCCAGCAACCCACCAGCAAACATTCGATCCGATGTGGTTAGCCGACTCAACGAGCTCCACTTTCCAGATAAACTCCCTCCCAGACCAACAGGCCAAAAATGCCAAAAAAGATGCAAGGTGTGCTCCAAAGCAGGAGTGAGAAGAGACACCACTTTTTATTGTCCTAAATGCCCTTCCCAACCAGGCCTCTGCGTAGTTGGTTGTTTCGCCCGTTACCATACCTCACTAAATTATTAGTCACTTCCTGCCATTTACCTTCACACCCCTTATACCTCTGCTTATGACCCCGGCTTGTTATTTGACCACGATTCTGCCTACCGATTCTGTTTATACCTCTGCCTGATCTGGAACTGACCCTGGACTGTTATTTGACCACGCTTATGCCTACCGATTCTGTTTATACCTCTGCCTGATCTGGAACTGACCCTGGACTGTTATTTGACCACGATTATGCCTACCGATTCTGTTTATACCTCTGCCTGATTTGGAACTGACCCTGGACTGTTTGACCATTCTTTTTGCCTGCCTCTTGGACTGATCTTTTACCCTGCCAGTGGACTAGTGGGATTCATAGCACAGGGGTCTCACATATGTGAGGGGCTCCAGAATTTGTTTTTCTGGATGAAGAAAACAATTGTTTTTGTTTTCTCATTCTAGATTAGGGTCTGGTTGCCCGGAGGCTTCAAAGAGATTTGGGTGGGAGAAGCCTCCACCCCTGTCCCCATTCTGTCCTGAACGAGGCCCTACTTCTGCCTGTAGGACCTATGCCATCATGCCTCTGCCTGTTGCATGAACTGACCACCTGCACTAACCCTGACGGGACAGTATCCCTGCCTGGACAATTGTGTATGCCGTTGCTGACCAAGTCCCTGCCTGCTGCCTGGACCAGTGCTATCCTGCTGTGTAGAACTGCGCTACTATTACCACAGGTAATCTTTTGTTTACGCTTTGCTCAGCATAATGTATTTTGGGGTGTAACTCTTGGTATGTGCATGCTATGTGTCTCTGGAACACCGGACCGTGTTCCTTGCATGTTTGATCTCTGTCTGTGGTCAGGCTGTGTAGAAGTCTCACACATGGGGTATCGTTTTACTCAGGAGGAGTAGCAGAATGTATTTTGGGGTGTCATTTTTGCTATCTAAATGCTATGTGTTAGAAATATCTTAGAAACGGACAACTTTGTGTAAAAAAAAATGCGTTTTCATTTTTTTTCCACGTGTTCCAAAAACTTCTGGAAAACAATGAACCGTTCAAAAGACTCATTATGCCTCATAGATTATACGTTGGGGTGTTAGCTTTCCAAAATGGGGTCATTTTGTGGGTAATTTCATTATCCTGGTGTTCCAGGGCCTTCAAAAGTGTAATAGGTAGTCAACTAGTTAGATGTGCAATTTATGCTCCTAAAACCCCGGATGGCGCTTCCTGCATGTTGGGCCTCCGTATGTGGCCAGGCAGTGAAAAAGTCTCACACATGGGGTATCGTTTTACTCAGGAGGAGTAGCAGAATGTATTTTGGGGTGTCATTTTTGCTATCTAAATGCTATGTGTTGGAAATATCTTGGAAACTGACAACTTTGTGTAAAAAAAATGCGTTTTCATTTTTTTTCCACGTGTTCCAAAAACTTCTGGAAAACAATGAACCGTTCAAAAGACTCATTATGCCTCATAGATTATACGTTGGGGTGTTAGCTTTCCAAAATGGGGTCATTTTGTGGGTAGTTTCATTATCCTGGTGTTCCAGGGCCTTCAAAAGTGTAATAGGTAGTCAACTAGTTAGATGTGCAATTTATGCTCCTAAAACCCCTGATGGCGCTTCCTGCATGTTGGGCCTCCGTATGTGGCCAGGCAGTGAAAAAGTCTCACACATGGGGTATCGTTTTACTCAGGAGGAGTAGCAGAATGTATTTTGGGGTGTCATTTTTGCTATCTAAATGCTATGTGTTGGAAATATCTTAGAAACTGACAACTTTGTGTAAAAAAAATGCGTTTTCATTTTTTTTCCACGTGTTCCAAAAACTTCTGGAAAACAATGAACCGTTCAAAAGACTCATTATGCCTCATAGATTATACGTTGGGGTGTTAGCTTTCCAAAATGGGGTCATTTTGTGGGTAATTTCATTATCCTGGTGTTCCAGGGCCTTCAAAAGTGTAATAGGTAGTCAACTAGTTAGATGTGCAATTTATGCTCCTAAAACCCCTGATGGCGCTTCCTGCATGTTGGGCCTCCGTATGTGGCCAGGCAGTGAAAAAGTCTCACACATGGGGTATCGTTTTACTCAGGAGGAGTAGCAGAATGTATTTTGGGGTGTAATTTGTGGTATGCACATGCCATGTGAGAGAAATAAGCTATTACAATGACAATTTTGAGAACATTTTTAAATAAAAAATAAAAATCTTAATTTTGCAAAGTATTGTGGGAAAAAATTACAACTTCAAATACCTCACCATGCCTCTTAATAAATACCTTGGAATGTTTACTTTCCAAAATGGGGTTATTTAGGGGGAATTTGTACTTTCCTGGCTTGTTGGGGTCTCAAGACATGAGGTAGGCCTTCAGTACATCAGGTGTAATCAGATGTGATAATTTTTTATGATTTGCACTATAGCTTGTAGACTCTAATTTTCACACAGACCAAATAATTTCGAAAAATTTTGGGTTATTTTTATCAAAGACATATAGCAGTATAAATTGTGGCCAAAATTTATGAAGAAAAATTAATAATTTGCAAAATTTTATCACAGAAACTAAGAAATAATCTTTTTTTTTCAAAATTTTCGGTCTTTTTTTATTAATAGCGCAAAAAATAAAAAACCCAGAGGTGATCAAATACCACCAAAAGAAAGCTCTATTTGTGGGAAGAAAAGGACAAAAAAATCATTTAGGTATAGTGTTGCATGACTGAGTAATTATCATTCAAAGTGTGAGAGTGCTGAAAGCTGAAAATTGCTCTGGGCAGGAAGGGTGTTTAAGTGCCCAGTAAGCAAGTGGTTAAAGCACTGTATTACTCCAAATTAACACTTATTTAGCTATTCACCATTTTTGCTCTATTTTCCTGTTCTTTCCAATTACAATCTGGCATTGTTCATTATATCAGTCCTCTCTTCCATTGCCATCTGATGTTCTTCACTATCCCAGTGCTCTCCTCATTCTCCTCATTTGATGTTCTTCTTCATTATACCAGTTCTATCTGGCATTACTGTCTGATGTTCTTTGCTGACTCTCCTGCATTACCATTGATTGTTTTTGCTATCCCAGTCTTCTCCTCCATAACCATCTGATTATCATTTTTATAGCAGTTCTCTTCTATATTGCCATCTGATATTCTTCATTACGCTTGTCCTCTCCTTGTTATCTGATAATCTTTATTATACCTTTCATCATCCCCATTACCATCGGCTGTTTCTCATTACCCTCACTTCCCACCTCATTTAAATCTCATGTTCTTAATTATATCAGTCTCATCCTCATTACTTTAAATCTACAATTCCCTTTGTCCATTACCAGGTAATGTTCTTTAACCTCCCTAGTCTGACTCGGGGTTAGATTTTCATGCTGCGATCGGTAACCCCGAGTCAGACTCGGGCTCGCCTCGCTGAATTCCCCGCTGTGTGAGCGAGCGGTTGCTCGCTCGATTCACACAGTGTCCCCGTGTGCCGCCAAGCTCCATTCCCTGTGACGTTACGACGCACAGGGGCGGAGAATGGCGCCATATTCAAAAAAGTAAACAAATACATTACATACAGTACACTGTAATCTTATAGATTACAGTACTGTATGTAAAAATTACACACCCCCTTTGTCCCTAGTGGTCTGCCCTGTGCCCTGCATGTCCTTTTATACAATAAAAACTGTTCTTTCTCCCTGCAAACTGTAGATTGCCCATAGCAACCAAAAGTGTCCCTTTATGTCAAAAATGGTTTTAGATCAGCTAGAAAACAGCGATAATAAATTATAATCACTTGCAGAATTTAGCAATAGCGATTTGTGGGGAAATTCGTCATAAAAAAAAAATAACAGCGACAATTCTGCAACTTAGCAAATTTCAGTGATTTTGATTTAATTACATTATTGAATAATTTTTACTATAATTATATTATTATTTGTTATAATTATTTATAATTATTTATTATATTATAATTTATAAAAAAAAAAATCATACCGCTTTCAGCACCTAAAATCTGAAAGAATCATACCGCCAGGGAGGTTAACCACATGCCGACCGCCCACCGTCATTATATGGCCGGACGGTGGCACTGCTGGGCGAGAGCACGTAGCTATACGTCCTCCCTTTAGCGGCCGCTAGGGGGCGCGTGCGCTCCGCCGATTGCCGCCGGCCACGCGCGCTCGTTCGTTACAGAGCGGGGACCGGGAGCTTTGTGTGTAAACACAAAGCTCTCGGCCCTGTCAGCGGGGGAAACGCTGATCTCCTGTTCATACAATGTATGAACAGAAGATCAGTGATTTCCCCTAGTGAGTCAACCCCCCCCATACAGTTAGAACACACCCAGGAACACACTTAACCCCTTCCCTGCCCCCTAGTGTTAACCCCTTCACTGCCAATGGCTATTTATAGTAATCCATTGCATTTTTATAGCATTGATCGCTATAAAAATGCCAATGGTCCCAAAAATGTGTCAAAATTGTCCGATGTGTCCACCATAATGTCTCGGTACTGAAAAAAAAACGCTGATCGCCGCCATTAAAAAAAAATATTAACAAAAATGCCATAAAACTACCCCATTTTTTGTAAACGCTATAAATTTTGCGCAAACCAATCAATAAATGCTAATTGCAATTTTTTTTAATGAAAAATATGTAGAAGAATACGTATCGGCCTAAACTGATTTTTGGGGGAAAAAAAGTAAAAAATATTGTTTTTTCAAAATATATTTTTGGGGGATATACCACCAAAAGAAAGCTTATTATTTTGTTTGGGAGCCACGTCGCACGGCCGCGCAATTGTCAGTTAAAGCGACGCAGTGCCGAATCACAAAAAGTGCTCTGGTCTTTGACCAGCAATATGGTCCGGGGGTTAAGTGGTTAATCAGCATTAAACCCAAAACCAATAATGTAATGTATTGCAGCTTACCAATTATTAGAGGTGGTGGTTGCATATGTTTTTGTCTTTCCCTTTGTTTTCACCTGATAATCTGGCCAGTAACACACCTCCTATATTAGTGTGCCTCCACTCTAGATGAAGGATCACAGGGGGTATTTTTGGACAGCAGCATTGTCAGTCTTGGGGTAGTGGGTGTTTGATGGACTAGCAGGTTTAAATACATCAACAGATTAACACCAAACTTCAGCTTATACTTTATAAACAGTTACAGCAAACATTTTTTTTTCCTTTTGGGATAATGCTTATACATAAATACTGTATTTTATCGGCGTATATCACGCACAGGCATATAACACACAGGCACAGTTTACCCTCTATTTTCAGGGTAAAAAAGTGAGTGTTATACGCCAATAAATACAGTAATTAAAACTGATAATTGTAAGCACCCTTGCCAGTGTTAAATAAGTTGTCTCATCCCTGTAACTAATACTGAGAGCTTGTTCTTTTGAAAAACAACAGTTAATGGCCAGATCACCAGATGAAAATAGAGGGAAGAAAAAAGAAAATTAATGCATCATAGTATATAAGACTTCTTAAGCTTCAATATAATAAATGTTTGCTTTTGGTTTTAAAACTTACATAGATGGTGAGGTTGAAAAAAGACACAAATCCATCAAGTCCAACTGGTGTGTGTGTTTTTATGTCAGTATTACATTGTATAACCCTGTATGTTATGGTCGCTCAGGTGCCTATCTAATAGTTTTTTTAAATGATCTTTTTAACCCCTTCCATACCGGGTCATAGGGGATTGACGCCTGGAGCAACCCCTCACCGATGAGAGTGGACGTCACATGACCTCCTTTGTTCCCGACGTTCTAGGACGGCCGCGATTGCCGCCAGGCACCCGCGATTACCGCTGATCAGGGCAGGAGTGTGGATCTGTGTGTAAACACACAGATCCACCTCCTGTCAGCGGTGAGGAGACCGATGTGTGTTCCCAGTACAAAGGAACACACATTGATCTCCTCCCCTTGTGAGTCCCCCTACAGTTAGAACATACTTTAGGTAACATTTTAACCCCTTCAGCGCCCCCTAGTGTTAACCCCTTCCCTGCCAATCACATTTACACAGTAATCAGTGCAGTTTTATAGCACTAATCGCTGTGTAAATGTGAATGGTCCCAAAAACGTGTCAAAAGTGTCCGATATGTCCGCCGCAATGTCACGGTCACACAAAAAAAAACCGCAGATTTCCGCCATTACTAGTAAAAAAATAAAAATAAAAATGCCATAAATCTATTACCTATTTTGTAGACGCTATAACTTTTGCGCAAACCAATCAATATACGATTATTGCGTTTCTTTTACCAAAAATACGTAGAAGAATACGTATCGGTCTAAACTGAGGAAAAAAAATGTTTTAAAAAAAAAATTGTGATATTTATTAAAAAAGTAAAAAAATATATATATATATTTTTTAAATTGTCGCCCTTCTTTTGTTTATAGCGCAAAAAAAATAAAAACCGCAGAGATGATCAAATATCACCAAAAGAAAGCTCTATTTGTTTGGGGAAAAAAACATAATGATTTAATTTGGGTACAGTGTTGCATGACCGCGCAATTGTCATTCAAAGTGCAACAGCGCTGAAAACTAAAAATTGGTCTGGGCAGAAAGGGGGTAAAAATGCCCTGTATGGAAGGGGTTAACTGATCTATGCTCCCTGCTGAAACCACCGTCTATGGAAGAGAATTCCACATCCTTACCACTCTTACAGTAAAGAACCCTCTATGCAGTTTAAGGTTAAACTGCTTCTCTTCCAATTTTAGTGGCCGCATGTCTTATTAAATTCCCTTTCGCAGAAAAGTTTAATCCCTATTGTGGGGTCACCAGTACGGTATTTGTAAATTGAAATCATATACCCCTCTCAAGAGAGAATACGTTTCAGTGCTTTCCCTGTAGGTGAAATACTCCAGTCCCTTATTTAGCTTTACCTTAATTAGCTTCTTTCAAATTTCAACAGTTATTTTTTCCGGATACCTTTTTTAGATTTTCCATATATTTCTCCTCTTGTCTCTTATTGTATTGTTTAGATCTTATTCTAACCACAGTGATGAGTAACATAGCCTGTTCCACTAAAGCTTGTTATGTTTAGTATGTCACTATTATATTTTACATCTTTCATCACATTCATTTTG
The DNA here is from genome assembly GCA_029574335.1 of Rana kukunoris. Taxonomy (NCBI): domain Eukaryota; kingdom Metazoa; phylum Chordata; class Amphibia; order Anura; family Ranidae; genus Rana; species Rana kukunoris. The sequence goes on from CM056049.1 coordinate 289,681,840, forward strand.
TCAGCGACTTTTCCAGATGCTTTGCCCTTTATACATTATCATTACCTTTCCCATTTGTGTACCTTTGTATATTTGACATATTGTTTCTAATTAAAATTTGCATTCTTATTCTCAGAATTATTTTTACACCATTTTTGAAGCATTTTTACACATCTTTCCAAGATTCTCAGTTAACTGTTCTTTGATCTTCTATCATGATGTTTGTCTATGTAAACTAAAAAACTTTCCCCTCACTTTTCAAGGAACATAATCTCTCATTTATAGGGCTAAAGATGATAATGGATGGTTTACAGTTCCCATATTCATGTGGTCCATCACTTCCTAACAAAATTTCAAACAAATTTTCTGTACAGAAGAATAATGTATCTTATATTTATTCATCATTTGATTCAGGGTCTCATCTTTCCCACTTTCCAACCTTGTACTGACTCTATACGGTTGTATGCAAAAGTTTAGGAACCCCTGACAATTTCCATGATTGTCATTTATAAATATTTGGATGTTTGTATCAGCAATTTCATTTTGATCTATCAAATAACCAAAGGACACAGTAATATTTCTGTAGTGAAATTAGTTTTATTGGATTAACAGAAAATGCAATATGCATTAAAACGAAATTAGACAGGTGCATAAATTTGGGCACCCCATAAGAAAAATCACATCAATATTTAGTAGAGCCTCCTTTAGCAGAAATAACAGCCTCTAGACGCTTCTTATAGCCTGTAATGAGTGTCTGGATTCTGGATGAATGTATTTTGGACCATTACTCCTTACAAAACATCTCCAGTTCAGTTAGGTTCGATGGTTGCCGAGCATGGATAGCTCGCCTCAAATCACCCCACAGATGGTCAATGATATTCAGGTCTGGTGACTGGGATGGCAATTCCAGTGATTTGGACAGACAAAACTGTCAGTTTTTGGTATTTGCTTCCATTGCATGCATGCATAGAATAATTTCACACTGACAAAAGCTGCAGTTTGAAATACTTCCTCTTTTTTATTTCGATCTCAACTTAAATATGGTCAATGACGTGCATATTCATGAATATCCAACCTGCTCATTAATACGTAATATTAGTCTTGTGAAGTTCTAATTTGTAAACTATTAACTATTTTGTGTTAGGATGGTGCGAAGCATGAAGCAACAATGCTATATATATATTTGGTTTGTCTGATGTCTGATGTCTGGTTTTCTGCGGTTCGATATCCAGATGGGGACTTTTTTCGCCGATCTAATTTCAGCTTGTTTTGCAGACAGATTTCCCTTTTTCCTTTAGACCTTGTGACACATATCTGATAGCAACATCATGTGAGCAAGGATTGCAAGGGTTGTATAAAATCATTACAAATTATAACTATGTATGATCAATCCGATAACAATTAATAACATATAAAGTATATAGGATATTAAAATATATGAGATATAGAGCATGTGGAGCATGTGTTTGCGCATTGAAATAAGCATTTCATCATCTTCCTTTGGCCATTTTTACCATATCCACAACACCAGAACATGCTGAGTAGATTTTGAGCAGTGTTTTGCGTCGTTGTCTTGTTGAAATATCCAGCCCCGGCGTAACTTCAACTTTGTGACTGATTCCTAAACATTATCCTCAAGAATCTGCTGATATTGAGTGGAATCCCATGTGACCCTCAACTTTTACCAGATTCCCAGTATCGGCAGTGGCCACACAGCCCCACAGCATGATGGAACCTCCACCAAATTTTACTGTGGGTAGCAAGTGTTTTTCTTGGAATGCTGTGTTCTTTTACCGCCATGCATAACGTCCCTTGTTATGACCAAATAACTCAATCTTTGTTTCATCAGTCCACAGCACCAAAATGAAGCTGGCTTGTCCAAATGTGCGTTTGCATACCTCAAGCGACTCCGTTTGTGGCATGTGTGCCCAAAAGGCTTCCATCACATCACTCTCCCATACAGCAAAGTGCGCTGAATTGTTGAAGGATGCACAGTGACACCATCTGCAGCAAGTTGATGTTGTAGGTCTTTGGAGGTGGTCCGTGGGCTGTTTGACTGTTCTCACCATCCTTCGCCTTTGCCTCTCCAATATTTTATGTGGCCTGTCACTTCTGACCTTAACAAGAACTGAGCCTGTGGTCTTCCATTTTTTCACTATGTTCCTTACAGTGAACACTGACCGCTTATATCTCTGCGATAACTTTTTGCAGCCTTCCCCTAAACCATATGTAGAACAATCTTTGTTTTCAGGTGATTTGAGAGTTGTTTTGAGGCCCCCATGTTGCCACTCTTCAGAGGAGAGTCAAATACCTCTTTCTCATGATTGGATGCACCAGTCTATGAAGTTCAAGGCCTAATGAGCTCACCAAACCAATTGTGTGTTCCAATTAATCAGTGCTAAGTAGGTACAGGTATTCAAACCAACAAAATGACAATGGTGCCCAAATTTATGCACCTGTCTAATTTTCGTTTTGATGCATATTGTGCATTTTCTGTTAATCCAATAACACTCATTTCATTACTGAAATATTACTGTGACCTTAATTTATTTGATAGATCAAAATTAAATTGCTGGTCCAAACACCCAAATATTTCTAAATGACAATCATGGAAATTGTCTGGGGTTCCTAAACTTTTGTATACAACTGTAATAAAACAGAGCATTTAAAAATGGTCAGGGACAGTCAACATACTTTGCAGCAGGGCTGTGTTTACCACAAGGCACCCATGGACTAGATCTAAGGCCTCGTACACACGATAGGTTAACCAGAGGACATCGGTTTGATGGACCTGTTTTCATCAGTCAAAACCGATCGTGTGTGGGCCCCATAGGTTATTTAACTTTCGGTTAAAAAAAGCCAACTTGCTTTAAATTTAACCCATGGATTCCTAAATGATAGGTCAAAACCGATCGTTAGTAGGCACCACCATCGGTTAAAAATCCACGCATGCTCAGAATCAAGTCGACGCATGCTTGGAAGCATTGAACTTCATTTTTTTCAGCACGTCGTTGTGTTTTACGTCATTGCGTTCTGACACGATCGGTTATTTAACTGATGGTGTGTGGGTGCGACGGACCATCAGTCAGCTTCATCGGTTAACCGATGACAATGGTCTTCAGACCGTTCTCATCGGATGGACTGATCGGGTGTACGAGGCTTTAGGGCAGCAGGAATAGAGGGGGCAGAACCAAGCCTTACAATGTACACTCACCAGCCACTTTATTAGGTACACCTGTTCAATTGCTTGGTAACACAAATTGCTAATTAGCCAATCACATGGCAGCCACTCAATGCGGTTAGGCATCTAGATGTGGTGAAGACGACTTGCTTAAGTTTAAACCTAACAACAGAATGGGGAAGAAAGGGGATTTAAGTGACTTTGAACATGACGTGGTTGTTGGTGCCAGACAGGCTGGTCTGAGCATTTAAAAACTGCTGATCTACTGGGATTTTCACACACAGCCATCTCTAGGGCTTACAGAGAATGGTCCAAAAAATTGAAAATATCCAGTGAGCGACAGTTTTATGGATGAAAATGCCTTGAAAATGCCATGAAAATGCCTTGTTGATGTCAGAGGTCAGCGGAGAATGGGCAGACGATAGAAAGAGATGATAGAAAGACAACAGTAACTCAAATAACCACTTGTTACAACAAAGGTTTGCAGAATACCATCTCTTAATGAACAACGCATCGAACCTTGAAGCGTATGGGCTACAGCAGCAGGAGACCACACTGGGTGCCACCCCTGTCAGCTAAGAACAGAAAACTGAGGCTAAAATTCACACAGGCTCACCAAAATTGGACGAAAGAAGATTGGAAAAACTTTGCCTGGTCTGATGACTCTCAATATCTTCTGCAACATTCAGATGGTAGGATCAGAATTTGGTGTAAACAACATGAAGGCATGGATCCATCCTGCTTTGTATCAATGGTCCAGGCTAGTGGTGGTAGTTGTGCAATAGTGTAGGGGATATTTCCTTGGCACACTTTGGGCCCCGTAGTACACATTTTGCATTGTTCAAACTCCACAGCCTACCTGAGTATTGTTGTTGACCACGTCCATCCTTTTATGACTACACTGTACCCATCTTTTGATGGCTAATCATCTCAAACTCTCAAACTGGTTTCTTAATCATGACAACGAGGCCACTGTACTACAATGGCCTCCACATTTACCAGACCTTAGTCCAAAATGTGGTGGAACGGGAGTTTAGCATCATGGATGTGCAGCCGACAAATCTGCCGACAATCATGCTATTATGTCAATATGGACCAAAATCTCTGTGGAATGTTTCCAACACCTTGTTGAATCTATGCCATGAAAAATTAAGGCAGTTCTGAAGCAGTGGAAGCCTGTCCATTAGGGGCACATGGGCGCCGCTCCCATCCATGTGTTCCGCCCCCTAGTCTACATATAGGGATGCCAGACACATGGTTTCCAATGGTGGGTGTTTTTTAAGCACGTGATTAGAGCCAAAGGTTCTAATAGGCTTCAAAGAAGGGTGGTCTCTGGGCACAGAGCACTGTGCTCCGAGCCCACCCAGTTTTGTGACAATAGCGAATACATTTTTTACACTAAATTACCTCCCCGTGAGACCCGTTTCCTGATTGGCCAAAATGTCAGGAAATCCTATTGGGACGCCCAGGAGGAGGAGGAAAAACGAGAGCCACGGCCGGAGGAGAAGACCAACTGACCCACCAGCCACCACTGTGACATGGATGCCATCCAGCACTCCCCAGCTCGGATAGGGGAGGAAGGAGAAGGGGATGATTGGAGTCATACCGGGCAGGTAAGGAGGCCATCTGTCTCATGGGGGGGGAAGGGGGTGTTCACTGCATCCATTTCCCCACATTTATTTCCCTGCATTCACTCCCCCCCCCCCCGGGGAGTGTGGAAGGGCCTCGTCTCCCGCCGAGGGGAGGGGCATGGTCTTGGTTTGCCGCCTCCCCAGAATTATTGAGCACCAGCCACCAATGTTCTCAAGGCAAAAGGGGGTTCAACCCAGTGCTAGAAAGGTATACCTAATAAAGAGGCTGGTGAGTGTATATACTGTGACTTTCTGTTTTGTTCTTCTACTCCTTATTTAGTCTTTCTTTACTGTCTACCCCTGGGTATTTGTGACAAAGCAAGAAACGGTAGGGGGATTCAGGAAAAGTTTACTGCAGTCAGAGATAACTTATACTTCAAGAAGGATGCAGGAACTGAGTTTGCAATAAGGCTTTATTTTACATTTACCAATGTTCAGGTGAATTTTCTTGGTGCATGTGTTTTTAAATTATGGTGATTGGTTCACTTAAAAAGAATGGTGAATGTAAAAAGTACTTCTCTATAAATATGATATGTATGGCCAGAGCATCATCATTTCTATACATGGCCCTACTCGGTAGTGTACACATTGTTTATGCCATCACCTTATTATACTTGACTAAGAATATCCATAATCTAAAAGCTCATGATATCCTTAGTAACTAAACCAACAGGTTATAAGTGATTCTTAGCTTGCAGTCCATTTCAACAGATTACGTGACAAAACCACCAGCAATATATTACCCATGACTTTTGTGTAGAAGTATTTCACTTATATCCACCTGCAGTTTCCATAATAAAAACTATTCCTTGACCCTGCCAACTTTTTGTAATAAAATCGAATGTTTACCTTTATGAGGACTGATTATGCACAACCGTATTAACTACCACCATAGAGTGGGTTGAAAGCAACGTTATATATCAGTTTTTAAATTCGTCCCAGTAGGATCACAGATACTTTTCATTGAGCCATATGAAGGTGTTATATCTTCACACAGTTATGTTCATATATAATTATACTGAGAAAAAAAAACTCTGAAAATGAAGAATGATATTTAATAATCGGGCATGTAAGTCTTAATAAGGAGTAAGCTGTGCCAATGTGAGGGCTGGAAGTGGATATAAAGATTACATTGTTGCCCAGAGAAATTGAGAACAGATGGGTGAACAATTACAGTTTCAATGTAAAAGAATGGACATGTTCACACATGGAAAAGCCACAGGGCTTCATTAAAAGAGAAATATTCCTGGCCAGCCATTTAAATTGTTTTATTTTCCCAGTGAAGCTGCAAAAATAATATTAAAAATATTTTTACTAAGCCAAAATGTATTTTACTTAACCATTGCAGATAAGATGTAAAATACTTGTTCTTCACTTATACAGAAAAGGTTGAAAAGTTTCTACAGGAAATATCTTTCTTCAACCAGCATGTAAAGTAGAGTTGTTCTACTATGTTCCTGTTTTTAAGGGCCTATTTACGTATCACCCTTCTGGTGCATGTTTTAACACACGAGCGTTACATTAAGATAGCCCATCAAATGAATGGGTTGTCAACACACCAGAATGGACAAAAATGTGAGATGTAGCATTTTTTTCAACACAGTACAAGAAAACTCATGGTAATGTATTAAATTTGATTGTGGTATGTTGCAACGCATGCAGCATTGCTGTGCTATTCAGAAACAATGCATACAAATCACTTTAAAAACAATGTGCAAATGGACACTAGGTATGATGTAGTGTTTCTAAAGAGATCAAACAAGTGTAAGCAAAGTGTATAGAATATTCCCCACCATGGACACGTAGCTGGGTTTTTAGCAGAGGTGGACATAAACATAAAAGAATAATCATTCAAATCAAACTTGATCATTCTAAAATGGGAAACAATTCTAACAGATCCATAAAATTTGGTTTAAAATCTGGCCATCTTAAAAGGGTGATGTCATTTGACAATTATATATAAAATAATGTTGCCGTCTTAGAGACTAAAAATAATGTACAGCATATGTCCCCCTCGGCTTATACTGGAGTCACATTTTTGTGCCTGATCTCCTGGATTTTGGGGACCAGGTACCATCCAGCCGTAGGTTCCCTGGACCCCAAACTTGGCACACATGTAGCCTCATTTCTACAAGTGTGCAAAGTTTGTTGTCTGGGGGACCTACGGCTGGGGAGCATCGATTTTTTAAAGCCGGGCACCCCTTCCATAGACTCCCATGTTAAACGTCAGTCTAGTCATGGACACAGTGAGGCATGCACATGGACACAGTGAGGCATGGTGAGGCATGCAGATGGACACCCAAGGCTTATACTCGAGTCAATATGTTTTCTCAGTTTTTTGTGGTAAAATTAGGTGCCTCGGCTTATATTCTGGTCGGCTTATACTCGAGTATATATGAGTAATATACAATACATGTGCTCTACTAATACTACTTGTTAATTATCACCAAGCAATGGTAATATACTGTACCCTTTGGGTCTTGTATGGATATTAAGGGGAACCCCGCACCCAAATTAAAAAAGGGAAAGGCGTGAGGCCCCCAGGCCCTATATACTCTGAACAGCAGTATACAGGCGGTGAAAACAAGACAGGGACTGTAGGTTTGTTGTTGAGTAGAATCTGTTTGTAATTTTGAACTGGTACAATTTTAAAGTGTAGATCCAGCCAAAAAATCTATTTTTAAGCTTTTTGGAAAACATAGGTAAGGGTTATCACCCCTGTAACATTTGTTTTGCTGTCTGTGCACCTGTTCAGAAGATTTTACCTCACTTTCTGTCCCAATGACAAATGTTTTTTTGAAAATTTGGAGTTTTAAGTGAAACAAGGATCGGTGATAAAGCATCAGTGAACAGGAGACACCTTTTTCCCATATTAACTCTTAGGCCTCGTACACACCATCGGACATATCCGATGAAAACGGTCCGCGGACCATTTCCATCGGATATGTCCGATCGGGAGTTTGATCCGATGGCGTGTACACACCATCGGATCAAATTCCCCGCCGCCGGACGGCGCGGTGACGCGGCGGTGACGTTGACGCCGCCACGTCACCGCTACGTCACCCCACCAGGAAGTAAAACACTTCCGCGCATGCGCCGAATACATTCGGCGGCGGCGCGGCGGCGGTGGGGGACGACATGTCTGCTGGTAAGTGTACTAACCAGCAGACATGTCGGGCGGCAGATTCCCACCGGTAGATTTCAAAGCATGCTTTGAAATCTGTCTGGTGGAGAAATCTGTCCGCTAGCCCTACACACGAGCGGAGATGTCTGCTGAAACGGTCCATCGGACCGTTTTCAGCGGACATATCCCCTCGTGTGTACGAGGCCTTACAGGAGAGAATTTCCCTTCCTAGGGGTAGATTTCCTCTCACTTCCTGTTGTCTCCTTCTGTTTGCAAGTAGGAGTCGTTTGTAAGTGGGATGTTTGAAAGTAGGGTCCTGCCATATATACTCTGCAGAAATTTGGGTTTTAGGTGTTGGTGTTGCCACAACACTGTAAGCCCTCACAGTTAGTCTTGGTGGGCGCTGGAATGCCCTGCTGTGAACTATTATATTAAGAATTGTAATTACATGCCATTGTTGAACAGTGGTAGAAAAATTAGGCCTTTGGTGGTGGTGGTGGTGGTGCTGGTGCCACAACACTGTAAGTCCTCACAATTACTCTTGGTGGGCGCATGAAATGGCGCTGCTGTAAAATATTAGATCAAGAATTGTAATTACATGCCCCTGTTGAACAGGAGCAGAAAAATTGGGCCTTTGCTGGTGGTGGTGGTAGTGCTGGTGCCACAACACTAAGGGCTAGATTCAGGTAGGAGAGCCTATCTTTAATTTGGCCTAACGTATCTCATTTACGTTAGGCCGCTGCAACTTTTTCAGGCAATTGCTTTATTCACAAAGCACTTGCCTGTAAAGTTGAGGCAGCGTAACGTAAATCACCCGGCGGAATTTAAATTCGGCGGGTAGGGGGCGTGTATCATTTAAATGAAGTGCGTCCCCAGATTCCCAGTGCGCATGCTCCAAATCACATCACTACTTGTCAATGAAAGCGACGTCAGCGTAACTGACGCCCAGCTCAATTGTGAATGGACGTACGCAAACGACGTAAATTACGTCGGTTCCGACGTCCATACTTAACATTGGCTGCACCAGCTATAGCAGGGATAACTTTAGGCCGTGCGTAAGTCTTACGTTAACGACGTAAGCAGATACGCCGGCTGGGGGCACGTTCGGGAATCTGCGTATAGGCTCATTTGCATATTTTGGACTGGAACGCCACCTAGCGTCCAGCCTAAAATATGAAAATAAGATTCAACGGCGTAAGAGACTTATGCTAGTTGGATCTTATGTAAATCTATGCGTAACTGATTCTATGAATCAGTCCCATGGATAGGAGGGCTCAGACGCAGAAATAAGACGGCTTATCTGGAGATAAGCCGTCTTATTTCTTTCCTGAATCTGGCCCTAAGTCCTCACAGTTAATCTTGGTGGGCGCTGGAATGGGCCCTGCTGTGAAATATTAGATCAAGAATTGTGATTACATGCCCCTGTTGAACAGGGACAGAAAAATTGGGCCTTAGGCACTGGTTCAACATTACAGCAACCCCTTACAGATACTCTAGTTGGAGCGCAGAAATGAGCCCTGCTGCAAAGTATCGCATCAAAAATTGTAATTACATGCCCCAGTTACACAGGGACAGAAAACTAAAAATGTTCTTACAAGCTATCAGCTTTATCAGCATAACAGGAAAAGGATAGCCACTCAGCATAACAGAATAGTCACTCAGCATCAGCATAGGCAGTCTTGAAGGGATCTGACATTTAAAAAAAATATTCGGTTACATCAGCATGAGGTGCTTGGTAGCTTGTGGTGATCCAAGACTGATTAATTTTTATGAAGGTCAGTCGATCGGTTAGAAAGCCTCCAGCAGCACTAAATGTGCGTTCCAATAGAACGCTGGATGCAGGACAGGCCAGTAGCTCAATTGAATACTGTGCAAGCTCTGGCCAGTGATCCATCCTCAAGACCCAGTAACCTAGAGGATTTTCGGTGTGAAAGGTGTCCAAGTCTGATCTTGCCCCTAGGTATTCCTGCACCATATAAAACAGACGCTGGCGATGGTTGATGAAACTGATCATACCTTGGGGCTGTGGACTAAAAAATTGTCTGAACGCATCGATCAGATGGCCACGTCTCCACCATTCCTTCTTTGACTGACCAAAGCCTCAGCAACACGTTGTCCAGGACCAGGATTCTGTAACCTCCCAGTTTCTGGAACGCATTACACAGACCTTTCTGCAAGGCCTCCCAAAGATGTTTCACCCTCTGCGATGGCAAGATAAGGTCCGCAACCATACCCTTGTAATGTGGATCAAGGAGGGTTGACAGCCAGTAATGATCCCTCTCCTTGATAGCATGAATACTAGGAATCCTTCCGCAGGCTTTGCAGGATCAGGGAAGTCATGCAGCGTAGGTTTGCTGAGGCATTTGATGCGGAGTGACCTCTGGGTCACTGAAGATGACAGGATCCGCAACCACCTCCTCCCAGCCGCGTACAAGTCCATGTGTTTCTTGGGACTGTAATTGATCCCTTGAAGAATGCTGCTGATGCTGAGTGCTAGGCTCCACCCTCATGCTGACACAATCCTTCTCCTCCAACAGGTGGACAAGAGGGACAGTGTCACTGATATATGCACTGTCACTGCTCACCATCCTCGTGGCCTCCTCAAATTGTGACAGGACAGTGCATGCATCCCTGATCATGGCCCACTGGCATGGGAAAAAAAACAAGCTCCCCTGACCCTGTCCTGGTGCCATATTGGCACAAATACTCATTCATGGCCCTCTGCTGCGTGTGCAGCCACTACAGCATGGCTAACGTAGAGTTCCACCTGGTGGACATGTCACAGATTAGGCGGTTCTTGGGCAGGCTGCTGCTGAGTACTGGCATTATATGACCGGCGCAAATGAACACAGAGTTGTCGCTTGTCGGAGGTCGGAGAGGAGGTTGGTGTCATTGTCGCAAACCACCTTTCCTGGCTTAAGCTGGCGTGGCGTCAACCATCTCTAAGCTTGTCCCTGCGGAGCTGACAGAGCCTCTGCCCCAGTGTATCTCCTGTCCCCCAAGCATAACAGCTTAAGCACCGCATCGTTTTGCCTGTGTACTTGCATAGCCCCTTGAACGCCTACGAAGCACCGCTGGTTCTGAGGACAAAGCACAGGAAGAGGCCATGGAGGAAGCAGAGGAGGGGGTGGAGGAGAGAGGTGTGTCAGAATCACCAGTAGTAGTGTTTTGGAGGTGTGGCGGCAGAACAACCTCCAACACTACTGCACCTTGTCCTTCCCAGCTGCCAGCAGTCACCCAATGAGCCATGAAAGATACATAACATCCCTGTCCATGCCTGCTGGACCATGAGTCAGCGGTAAAATGCACCTTACCTCTGACTGCCCTGTCCAGCGAGGCCAAGACATTGCCTTCCACATGCCGGTAGAGAGACGGATTTGCCTTCCATGAATTTTTTTTTGGTGTTTGGGAACCTGCCACTGAGGAACCGAACATTTCACAAACTCAGGGAAGGGGGCAGAGTCTGTGAACTGAATAGGTAGCAGTTGAAGTGCTAGCAATTTAACCAAGCTAGCATTCAACTGCTGGGCAAAAAAAAAAAAGCAAAAAAAAAAATGCTGGGCATGTGGATGGCTGGGAGCGAACTTCTTTCAGTGCTGCAGCAATCTGACGTTGGTGTACCGATAGCAGATTGCCTGCAAGTACTTGGCTGTGACACACCTAATTATACACCTTCATTCCTCTCAGTGCAGGTTTCAGAGAGGACTGAAGGTATAGTGGGGATTGGAGATCCCAGCTGATGAGGATCAAGGAAAGGTCCGCTTTGTTCTTTCGTGTGGGTCTTTTAGGTACACTTGCCAATGAACTGCATAGCAGGTCGACATATGTCTGGTCAAGCATGTGGTACCTTACCAGAGATATGGTCAAGCGGGTGATGTTTTGGCCACGCGAGGATACGCTTGAGACATATGTTGCAAATAGCAGCGGTGCCATCTGATGCACTTGTTTTAAAAAAGGTCCACACCAAAGAACTTTTGGAATAACGCGGAGAGACAGCAATGCCCTGCACATGCAGAGCTCTGAGATGTGATGCAGTGTGTGTGCTGCCCTTAAGCTGGCCCCTGGATGGCATCCTGCCTCGTTGGAGATGTGCCTCCTCCTCATCATCATCCTCTCTCCTATCAGGCACCAATGTAGAGTCAGTGACCTCATCATCCCCTCCCTCCTCATCACTGGAGCAAACCTGGCAGTATGCTGCAGCTAAGGGAACATGACTGCCAGATTGCTGTCCTTATTGGGCACCCCTTTTCTCTGGGCTGACGTTACAGCCTTCCTCTAGCTGGGTACCATCATCAGAGCCTTCAAAACGCTGCGCATCCTCCTGCAGCATGTACCCAACACTGTTGTCAAACAGTTCGGGGGACTCCTCAGGAGGACATGGTGGGGCTAGGGAAGGAGTGACTGATGCCATTGAGCCGAAGGAAGAGGCCGCATTGGCAGCTGCTTTGCCAGACAAAGTACCCTAAGCCTGGGTGAGAGAGGGTGAGGAGGATGCGGACGGCTTAGTCATCCACTCTACCAAGTCTTCAGCATGTTGCGGTTCAACACGGCCAGCTGCCGAAAAAAGGGACATGGGTGTCCCACGACCACGTGCTGGTGAGGATGCACCATGTCCATGACCAGCACTGTTGCCTCTAGACACAGAGCCTGCTTGCCCTATTTTATCATGACTGCCTCTCCTTGTTGTCCTTCCAGACATACTAATGGCCTGCAGGGATACTGTATATAGCTGCACAAAGCTGGGATGTATATATATATATATATAAATATATGCTGATTATACTGCAGCTAGCAGAATCAACTGTCTGCCTGCCTGTAGTATTATTATTACGAGAACACCAGAAATTGTCTTCAGTTAGCTTTAGTTGCACACTGTGCAGAGGACACAGTACACTAACTGAAAATACTGCAGTTTCCTGCCTGTTGTATTAGTATGAGAACACCAGCAATTGTATTCTGGTAAGCTTTAGGTGCACACTGTGCAAAAGAACACTAAATCAAAATACTGCAGGTCCCTGCCTCTATTTGTATGAGAACACCAGCAATTGTATTCAGGTAAGCTTTAGGTGCACAGTGTGCAAAGGACACAGTACACTAAGTGAAAATACTGCAACTAGCACAATCACCTGCCTGCCTGTCAGTATATTAGGAAGAGAATACAGGAACTGGTCTAGCTAAACTGAATACAGTCTAGAAATATATATATACACAACACCTGGTAAGCATATATATCCTCTACACACTGTAACTGAAGCTAACTGATCTAATCTAGCTCAAATTAAATGACACTGTCTCTCTCTCTCTGTTTGTCTTTAACCACCGCCGCAAGACACTACACAAGGCCGCCACGCAGGCAGCCTTATGTAGTGTGGGGCGTGTACTTAACCCTCAAACACCCTCTAAAACATAATTGGCCAAAGCCACCCTGGCTTTGGCCAATTACGGCTCTCTGTACAGACGGCGCTGTGATTGGCCAAGCATGCCGCAGTGAATTATGGGCCGTGACGCGCAACTCAAATTTGGCACGAATGGCCCATAAAGTTCGTAATTCGATGGCAAATGAGTCCTAAGTCTGTTATTTTTTCATTTTCTTTAACAGACCACACTGTTCAGCAAAACTGTCAGTTAGAGGATTGAGACAAACTATTCAACACTGACAGAGGTGCTTGAATTGGTCAGCTTTTATTACCATATATACTTGAGTATGAGCCAACCTGAATATAAGCTGAGGCACCTAATTTTACCACAAAAAAATGGGAAAACTCATTAACTCAAGTATAAGCCTAGGGTAGGAAATGCAGCAGCTACTGTAAGTGGAAAAAAAGAGCGTCAACAATGCCCATTTTCAGCTTCACTGTGCCCATTTGCAGCCTCACTGTGCCATCTGCAGCCTCACTGTGGCCATCTGCAACCTCACTGTAACCATCTGCATGCCTCCCTGTGCCCATCTGCATGCCTCCCTGTGGCCATTTGCAGCCTCACTGTGCCCATTGCATGCCTTACTGTGCCGATCTGCATACCTGATCTCTGTGTCATGCAGTCAGTCGGCGGCCATCCAGTGTAACAAAGCTCAGCCTCCTCATCCTTGTTCATGATAGACAGAACACTCAGTTTCCCAGCAGTGAGTCAGTGTTCCGCCTATCACGGACGAGGACGAGGCAGGGCTTTGTTAGACTCAATGGCCGCCGTCTGACTGCATGACACAGGGGCTGATCAGGTATGCAGATCAGAGAGACTCGGGTATAAGCCGAGGGGGGCTTTTACAGCACAAAAAAAATGTGCTGACAAATTCACCTTATACTTGAGTATATACAGTCATTTATGTACACTCATGGACAAAAATATTGGCACCCCTGAATTTCTAATGCCCGTAAGATTGTTGCAATTACAAATGTTCAAGTATTCTCGGGTTTATTTCTTTTGTTTGTATTGGTATGACTGGGAAAAAATCTTGGAACCCTTAATTTAATAATTGATAGCACACTTGGAAAACATTATCAATGTGTTTCTTACACCTCTCTACTGGAGTTTTGGACCACTTTTCTTTCTCCAACAGCTCCAGGTCTCTCACATTGGAAGGTTTCTTTTTCCCAACTACTGTTTTGAGATCTCTCCACTGGTAATTTATGTGATTTAGATTTGGACTAGTTCAGTACTCTCCAGCACTTTATCTTAAACAATTTCTGGGTGCTTTTTGGCATGTGCTTTGGGTCATTGTCCTGCTGTAAGACCCATGACCTCTGACAAAGACCCAACCTTCTGACACTGGGCCCTACATGTACATGTAACCATACATGAGCCATCTAACTATGCTGATAGGAAATCCAAAGGTTGGTTTGCTAAAAGAGTAGAGCATGTTTAATTTGCAAAGTGATTCTCATTCCCAAGAACATCTAATCGTGTGCGAAGACAAAATAAAATGGATTCTTGCCCACACATGATTGGATAAATGGTGTCAGAAGGAGGCAAATGGTGGTGGTGGTAGGGGATGGGTTGATGAAAAGGCTGTGCCCAACTTTGGGCTTTAAGTCTTTTATAATAATAAATAGTAGATAGATTATCTCCTTGTACTTATGGAGTCATGTAACTGGAGTAGAGAGGAATCAGTTTATTTTATCTAAGACTAAATATATATTACCTTTTGGGTATGTTTAAACAAAGGAATATTGTTTATCTATCTGGGAGATAGACTTGCTATTCCAAGAAAGTTAAGCCATTGTTTACTCAGAGGTAAATATTTTTAGGGGTAGCTATACAATTTATCTTCCACAGAAAAAACATTCAATAGATATAATGTAGAAGGCACTTGAATGAGTGACTAAAAAACCCTTCTGCCTTCTTCTTCTGTAATTTACATTATGCAGTTGAGCTATGTTTTTTTCCAGAATAATAAAATACACTCCTCTTAAAATAATGTAACATCAAAAGAGTCAGACTGTGTATATTAGCAAATAGATGCTTTAACATAGGCAAAAGGATAGCCACAAATAGTTGCAAACCTATATATACATCAATCAGTCATAACATTAAGATTATTAACCTCCCTGGCGGTCTTCCCGTGTGTGGCACGGGGTGAGATTTTAAAGCTAAGATCGGTAACCCCGTGCCACACACGGACTTGCCTCGCTGGATGCAGAAAAAAGTTTACTTACCTTTTCTCTGCGATCCAGCGATGAATCCCCGCAGTACACGGCGGGCGGATGTCCGCCTGATGCTGTGTGTTCCGCCGATTCCCTTCCCTGCGAGCGTCGCGACGTAGGGGGGGGAACGGCGCCAAATTTAAAAAGGTAAACAAACACTATACATACAGTACACTGTAATCTTATAGATTACAGTACTGTATGTAAAAAATACACACCCCCCATGTCCCTAGTGGTCTGCCCTGTACACTACATGTCCTTTTATATAATAAAAACTGTTCTTTCTCCCTGCAAACTGTAGATTGCCCATAGCAACCAAAAGTGTCCCTTTATGGCAAAAATTGTTTTAGAGCAGCTAAAAAACAGCGATAATAAATCAGAATCACTTGCAGAATTTAGCGATAGCGATTTGTGGGGAAATTCGTCATAAAAAAAAAAAAATAATGACAGCAAAAATTCTGCAACTGAGCAAATTTCAGTGATTTTGATTTGATTACATTATTGAATAATTTTTACTATAATTATATTATTATTTGTTATAATTTTTTATAATTATTTATTATATTATAATTTTTAATAAGAAAAAAAAAAAAAATCATACCCAGGATGCCTATTAGACTCTTGTTTGGATAGATTTCAGTGAGTTATTCCTAAGAATTACAAGCCTACAGTATAAAACGCCAAATTCCCTTGCAAATAATGGTACCGCTTTTAGCACCTAAAATCTGAAAGAATCATACCGCCAGGGAGGTTAACAGGTAATAACAGGGAATAACATTGATTATCTCATTACGATGGAATCTGGAAGTTGGGCATACTGTATTAGGCAACAAGTAAATATGCCCATGAAGTTGATGTGTTGGAAGCAGATACAAATGGGCATCGCAGTTTGTTGAGTATGTGGCTGTGTGCAAAAATGGTTCAAGAATGGTTTGAGGAACAAGGCAAGTTTGAGGTGTTGATTTCCAATTCCTCCAATTTCTCCAGATCTTACTCCAAGTGAGCATCAGTGATGCTGGAAAAACAAGTCCAGTCCATGGAGGTCCCACCTTGCAAATTACAGGATTGAAAGGATCTGCTACTGACAGCTGGATTCCAGACACCAGTGCATACCTTCAATGCCTCAATGGGTTGTTTTGCTGGCAAAATGGGGACCTACTTAATATTAGGTGGGTCATCCTAATGTAATGCTGATCGATGTATACAGTTGTGCTCTTAAATTTACATTACCTGGCAGAATTTATGATTTATTGGCCATTTTACAGAGAATAATGAATGAATGAATGAAAAACTTATATAGCGCGGCACATGCAAACTGAATCGCCTCTGGGCGCTTGTTGTTCCTGTCTCCTTTGATATCAAAAGAGATGAGTCTTGATCTTTCTCCTGAACACTAAAAGATTCTCCTCCAACCGAATACTGGTTGGTAAAGCGTTCCATAGTCTGGGACCTTGGATCGCGAATCTTCTTTCTCCTTTGGACTTTTAGTTATAGTTATATGAATGATAGCACATAAACTATTCTTTCAATCATGGTTAGTGTTTGTCTGAAGCCATTTATTATCAATCAACTGTGTTTACTGTTTTTAAATCATAATGGCAACAGAAATTACCCAAATTACCCTGATCAAAAGTTTACATACCCCAGGTCTTTATACCGTGTATTGCCCCCCCTTAACATCAATGACAGCTTGAAGTATTTTGTAGTATTTGTGGATAAGGCCCTTTATCTTCTCATATGGTAAAGCTGCCCATTCCTCTTGGAAAAAAGCCTCCAGTAAATTATTTTCCTGTCTTGCATGAACTGCATGTTTGAGATCTCCTCAGAGTGGTTCAATGATATTGAGGTCAGGAGACTGAGATGGCCACTTCAGAACCTTCATTTTATTCTGCTGTAGCCAATGACGACTTGGCCTTGTGTTTTAGATTATTGAAATGTTGGAATGTCCAAGTACATCCCATGCTCAGCTTCCTGGCTGATGAATGCAAATGTTCTTCCAGTATTTTTTGATAACATACTGCATTCATCTTGCCATCAATTTTGACCAAATTTGCTGTGCCTTTTGTAGCTCGCACATCCCCAAAACATCAGCAATCCACCGCCGTGTTTTACAGTAGGAATGGTGTACCTTTCATCATAGGCCTTGTTGACTCTTCTCCAAATGTAACATTTATGGTTGTGGCCAAAAAAGCTCAATTTTGGTCTCATCATTCCAAATGACTTTGTGCCAAAAGGTTTTGAGGCTTGTCTCTGTGCTGTTTGGCGTATTGTAAGCGGGATACTTTGTGGCATTTGCGTAGTAATGCTTTTCTTCTGGCGGCTCGACCATGCAGCCCATCTTTCTTCAAGTGCCTCCTTATTGTGCATCTTGAAACAGACACTCCACATGTTTTCAGAGAGTCCTGTATTTTACCTGAAGTTATTTGTGGTGTTTTTTTTTGCATACCGAACAATTTTCCTAGCAGCTGTGGCTATAATTTTAGTTGGTCTACCTGACTGTGGTTTGGTTTCAACAGAACCCCTCATTTTCCACTTCTTGATTAGAGTTTTGAACATTTGCTGATTGGCATTCTCAATTACTTGGATATCTTTTTATATTACCTTCCTGTTTTATACAGTTAAATTACCTTTTCCCTCAGATCCTTTGACAATTCTTTTGCTTTCCCCATGATTTAGAATCCAGAAACATCAGAGCAGCATTGGATGAAAGGTGCAAGGGTCTGTCAGGAGTCCAGGAACGCATTGACCTTTTATACACACACAGTAATTACAAGCAAACAGATCACAGGTGAGGATGTTACCTTTAATACCCATTCAAACCCCTATGTGTCAACTTGTGTGCATGTTATCAGACCAAAATCACCAGGGTATGTAAACTTTTGATCAGGGCCATTTCAGGGTCACAGAGACAAGCCTCAAATATCCACATCTTAAAATCAATGAAAATTCAGACTGAACAAACTTAACTCAATGATCTGTTTGCAGGTTTAAGTCATGGAAGTTGCTATTTCCTTTGTGGATGGAGCCAAAGCTTGCCATGCGATGAGTACTAATTTGAATAGTGTGAGTGAACTCACAACAAGGAACAAAAACAGCAGCTAGCACAGAGAAGGTGTGCAAAATGTAAAACTGAATCAACAGGTGCCACCCAAAATACTAAAAGAGTCAAATAGAAACAATTGTAAACAAGTGTAAGGCCGGGTTCACACTGGTCCGACAAATGCTTCTCTATGGGAGCCGTCTTAACTGGTCGGACACATGTCGGACCGACTTTGAAAATGCTCCCTGTACTACTTTGGTCCGACTTTGATCCTACTTCAGCCCATTGAAAATTATTGAAGTCAGATCAAAGTCGGAACGCCGTCTTGCATGTTCCGACTTTGGCTTTGACTTTGGAATGCAACTTGTATTCTGCTGATCTTGAGAGGATACTCTACGCCAAATTTTAAATAAAAAAATGGCATGGGTTCCTCTCCAAGAGCATACCAGGCCCTTGGGTCTGGTATGGATTTAAAGGGGAACCTCTACGCCGAAAATATGGCGTTGGGTTCCCCCAAAATCCATACCAGACCCTTATCTGAGCATGCAGCCCGGCCCGTCAGGAAAGGGGGTGGGGACGAGCAAGCCCCCCCCTTTTGAACCATACCAGGCTACACGCCCTCAACATGGGGGATGGGTGCTTTGGAGCAGAGGGCGCCACCCCACCCCAAAGCACCCTGTCCCCATGTTAATGAGGACAAGGGCCTCTTCCCGACAACCCTGGCCGTTGGTTGTCAGGGTCTGTGGGAGGGGGCTTTTCGGAATCCCGGCCCCCCACCCTATGTGAATGAGTATGGGGTACATCGTACCCCTACCCATTCACCTGGAGGAAAGTGTCAAGAAAAAAACCACTACACAGGTTTTTATTAGGCTGCTCCGGAGGGTCTTCTTCCAACTTTGGGGGTCTCTTTGGTGCTTTCTGCCTTCTGCTGGGCTCCTCCGCTATCTTCTTCAAGCTCTTTTACTAGTGGTGGCCCAGTCTTCTGCATCGTCTTCTTCCCTCTTCTCTCCTTCCGATGTTGACACAACGATCTCTCTGTGCGCAGCGATTTATATAGGCATGGGGCGTGGTCACCGGATGATGTCACCCGTGACCCCGCCCCATATGACCTCACAGTCCCGGGGCATGATGGGACTGTGACGTCATAAGAGGTGGGATCACCGGGTGACATCACCCGGTGACCACGCCTCATGCCTATATAAATTGTTGAGCACTGCCAGCGCGGCATTACAGCTGGAGAGAGCATCGTGTCAATATCGGGACAAGAGAAGAGAGAAGAAGACAACGGGAAACACCGGGCCACCACTGGTAAAAGAGCTGGAAGAAGATAGCAGAGGAGACCGGCAGAAGACAGAAAGCACCGGAGAGCATGGAGAAGGCACTGGAGAGTGTGGAGAAGGTACCCTAGAGCGGGAAAAGAGGCTGAAAAGTCGGAAGAGACCCCCGAAGTCGGAAGAAGATACCAAAGTCGGAAGAAGACCCTCGAAGTCAGAGGAAGACGCCCCCGGAGCTGTCTAATAAATGACTTTAAAAACCTGTGTAGTGTGGTTTTTTTTTCTTGACTCTTTTCCTCCAGGTGAATGGGTAGGGGTAGGATGTACCCTATACTCATTCACATAGGGTGGGGGGCCGGGATCTGGGGGCCCCATTATTAAAGGGGGCTCCCAGATTCCGATTAGCCCCCCGCCCGCAGACCCCGACAACCAACAGCCAGGGTTGTTGGAAAGAGGCCTTTGTCCTCATTATCATGGGGACAAAGTGCTTTGGGGTTGGGGGGGCCACAGGGCGCCCCTCTTCCCCAAAGCACCCACCCCCCCATGTTGAAGGCATGCGGCCTGGTACTGTTCAGGAGGGGGGCCATTCGCTCATCCCCACCCCCTTTCCTCACCGGCCAGGCTGCATGCTCGGATAAGGGTTTGGTATGGAACGTAGGGGTTCCCCTTTAACTCTATACCAGACCCAAGGGCCCCTGGAGGGGGAACCCATGCCAGTTTTTTATTTAAAATTTGGCTGGAGTTCGCCCTCAAGATTCATACCAAGCACAGTGCCTGGCATTCGCAGGGATCCAAGTCGGATCCCCGTTCATTGAAAGTCAGACATATGTAGGCTTCGAGTCGCAAGGCAAAGTTAGATCCAAAGTAGGAAGAGTGTCATGTAGCACTAGTGTGAACCCGGCCTTAAAGTTACTAGAGCGCTGAAGTGACAGAAAATGAGAGAAAAGTGAAGGAAAATCTCCTTAATGGAGCCCCAGATAGCAGTATAACCAGACAGGGGTTCTACCCATTCCCCCACACAAACCATTAATTAAAAGGTTTTGGCTGATAAAAAATTGATTACGTTACCCAACATTTCTCAAGCTGTGCTTTTATGGCTCCCTGCTTACATTCCTTGCTAGGTTCATTTTACATGCTGATTTCTGCAATAGTACCTAACATTTTCACATTCTTTTAGCCTTAAAATCCAAATACTGCTTAGAGTAATTTTACCATTACACATTTATGTTTTCCCTATTTACATATCATGGCGACTTAAGCCAAAATGCTAATTAATAATTGCTAACATCTTCAATGATAATATATTCTAAATAAAATTGTTTGCTACCTTTTCCTCCACACACTAAAAGACTATCATCATGTGTTGACAGAATCTTGAGGCCAGCTGCAATAATACTAGTAACTTTTTAAGAGAAGGAAAGTCATTTTTTTTTAATTGGCACTGCATATGGGAAAATTTACTGTAGGGTCTTAGACTGAAAAGGTTGAAAGCATATTATTGTTACCTAGTTACCATAAAAACACGGCCAATCAAAAAGCCAATCATCACTTGCACATATTCGTATAAGATTAAAATAGAAAAAAGTAATAGAACTTTGAAGGCTTATGCACATTTTTTTTTGCAAATGACTAGTTTTTAGGGTAAAACATAAATATTTAACTTATTTATGAATTTACAACATTTGGTATCTGCTGTAGCTATTTCATTATTATTTTAGATTTTTATTTGCATGGCCTGAGCAATAATAAGCAACTAAACTTGATGAACTTTGTGCATTGCCATTGCTCAGTGCATTTTCCTAGTGAATAAACTCCAATATGTAAGATTTTTTTTTTTGCAACAATAGGACGGACATGTGTAAATACATTTTAGTAGATCAACTGCTTTGTTTTGAATATTTATGATATGTTTTACTAAAGGCATATAGACTATTCACTTTTCAAGGGAATTTGCAAGAGTTTTTCCATAGAAATTTCACTTTGCAAGACCCAAGCTAATTGACACCATTTCTAGTATAAAAAATAAATAAATAAATAAATAATCCATAGGGCCAGATTCTCGTACAATAGTGTTGTAACGGCGTAGCGTAGCGTATCCCATTTACGCTACGCCTCTGCACTTTTTACGGGCAAGTGCTGTATTCTCAAAGCACTTGCTCCGTAATGTGCGGTGGTGTAGCGTAAATGGACCGGCGTAAGGCCGCGTAATTCAAAGTAGGAAGGAGGGGGCGTGCTGTATTTAAATTAAGCGCGCCCCATGTGCTGGCCGTAAACGTAGCCCACTGAGCATGCTCCATAGTACGCCACAAATACATTGGTTTCGACGTGAACGTAATTAACGTACAGTCCGATTTGCGACGAGTTACGTAAACAATGTAAACGACGGAAAAACCCAACGCTGTCCTCGACGTCCATACTTAACATGGCGTACGCCGGACCTACGCAAGGTTACCCTCATATAGCAGGGGTAACCTTACGCTTACGAAAACTACGTAAACTACGATGACGGCACGCAAATACGTTCAGGAATCGGCGTATCACGCTCATTCGCATATTCTAAGCAGAAATCGACGAGAACGCCACCTAGCGGCCAGCGTAACATTACAACTTAGATCCGACAGTGTAAGTGACTTACGAAAGTCGGATCTAAGCAAAATCCATGCGTAACTGATTCTAAGAATTAGTCGCATAGATACCCAGGGCCAGATACAGAGATACGACGGTGTATCTGGAGATACACCGTCGTATCTCAGCTGAGAATCTGGCATCGTTTTTAGATGATATAACTTTCCCAAAAACCAATTAATATGCACTTATTCAGATTTTTCCCCCAAACATATGTGGCAGAATACATGTTGGCCTAAAAGTATGATTTTTTTTTATTGGATATAAGAAAGTAAAAAATATTGTTTTTTTGTTTTGTTTATAGCCCAAAACATAGTGGTGTTCACCGATCACATACCACCAAAGAAAAGCCCTATTTGTGTGAAAAAAATATATATACATTTCATTTGGATACAGGGTTCTGTGCAATTACCAGTAAAAGCAGCACAGTGCTAAATAGAAAATAATGGTTTGGTCATGAAGGGGGTAAAATCTTCTTAAGCTGAAGTGGTTAATAAAGCGCTATCCTCTTCTTGCTTACTATTGCGTCATTGCATGGTTCTAGTTATGTCAATGAATTATACAGAGAGAAGATTTATTGAGTGCACGTATGAACTGCCTTCCAGTTGTTGAAAGTTAATCTTGGAGCATAGACAGGCGAATATTTTTTACATGGTGTTTTTTCACAGATTTTAGTGGACCAATGGCAGTACCAGCAATCAACATTGTTTCTAGTAACTGAAGTAACTAGCTTTAGGTAATACACAGACACGAAACATAAGTACCTGTTTATTGCAGCCATTTCTTCTCTACAGCTTTCTAAGACACATTTTATACCTAATTTCTCAGCTTCAGCAGACAGAGTGGGGATCTGATATTACACACTTACACACGCATAGAGCAGGGAGCTAAGTGTAATCTGAGATCTGAGTGGGAGGGATGGGGCCAACCCCCCTCTACATAGTCTCATAGGGAAGTAGGGAAGCATGCACAGCTGAGGCTGTCAATCACCTAGTGTGTGCCTTGGGTGGGGCAGTGCCATCCCCCAGGATTCTGTGGTGTTAGCATAGATTATTAGAAATGACTCATACAAATAGCAGAGGGAAGAAAGAGCAGACAGAAATCACACTTTGTTATTTGGGTTGAGGCAAGTACCCCACTATGGAAGGATATGCTCTTTTTATTTTTCATTTCAGGGGTTTACAACCACTTTACTGGCAAAAATCTATCCCAATTTCAGCTATAAAAAGATCTATATTGGTTAAATACCGCTGTTGTATGTTGAAAAAGATATACCAACAACATGATCTTCAGTCAATCGAATTCCAAATAATTTGATTGGAGCCTTTAGGCCATGTACACACGATTAGACCGGTCCGATAAGACTGGTCCGACGGACCGTTTTCATCGGACCACGCTGAAGTGGTCTGATGTGCGTACACACCATCAGTCCAAAATTCCATCGGGCCAGAACGCAGTGACGTAGAACACAACGACGTGCTGAAAAAACGAAGTTCAATGCTTCCAAGCATGCGTCGACTTGATTCTGAGCATGCGCAGGTTTTTGGTGCGATGCTTTTGTGTACTAACCATCGTTTTTGTCCGACGGACAGGCGTCCATCGGACAGATTTTAAAGCAAGTTTTAAAACTTTGGTCCGACTGACAACGGCCCGATGGGCCGTACACACGATCAATTTGGTCCGACCAGTTTCATCGGACCGGTCTGATCGTGTGTACGTGGCCTTACAGGAAATCAAACATAATGAATTTACCACAAAGAAAACAGAAAACTGCGCTAAACCAAAAATTAAATTAAAATAAATTAAAATTAAAATAAAATAAAGATAGAAAGCTGCGGCAATCGTGTAGAAACACAAAGTAATACAAAATAGCAAAGCCGCACTCATCAGGATAAAAAATATATATATGAATGAGGACTGCTGAGCAGTAATCTCCTGTGTTGTAGCCAATGGTGTAGCTTAAAACATCACATAGTAGTATATATTAGTATACAGGTTTACATAGAAATAAAACCTCAAAAAAAGAAAAATGCAAAAAAAAAAAAAAAAAAAACACGGATCCTGAATAACATAAATGTTCATAAAGTCCTTGTTACAGGAATAAAACTTGAAAAACCGAGTATCAGGAGGCAAAGCAGCAACAGATCATAATGTTCACTCCACCACAGTGACGAGATGTTAACGATAAAGTGATCCCTTCACCAAAATAAGGGGGAGCTGCTTACCAGAGGGCAAGCTCAATGAAGCAATTGGCTTTAGCCCAGCCGCGGCCTTTAATCCTGTATGGTTCCTGGGTACAACTTCCAGCAAATACCAAGGTATAGCGGTGCTCACGGAATATGGGTGGAGAGAGAAGGATGGACCAATAGTGTAATTCCGTTTACAGAAAAGGTTTATTAAACATAAAAATGATACTCACATTTAGTCAAAGCATCACAAGCATTTAAAACAAATCGCCGGCCGGCAAACAAAGCGGAGCCCTTCCTCCGTGCGTGCGTGGTGACGTCACTGCGTGTCTTTCCCAGACGCGTTTCGTCATCAAAGGGACGTTCTCGATGCGTTCCCATCGAGAACGTCCCTTTGATGACGAAACGCGTCTGGGAAAGACACGCAGTGACGTCACCACGCACGCACGGAGGAAGGGCTCCGCTTTGTTTGCCGGCCGGCGATTTGTTTTAAATGCTTGTGATGCTTTGACTAAATGTGAGTATCATTTTTATGTTTAATAAACCTTTTCTGTAAACGGAATTACACTATTGGTCCATCCTTCTCTCTCCACCCATATTCCGTGAGCACCGCTATACCTTGGTATTTGCTGGAAGTTGTACCCAGGAACCATACAGGATTAAAGGCCGCGGCTGGGCTAAAGCCAATTGCTTCATTGAGCTTGCCCTCTGGTAAGCAGCTCCCCCTTATTTTGGTGAAGGGATCACTTTATCGTTAACATCTCGTCACTGTGGTGGAGTGAACCATTATGATCTGTTGCTGCTTTGCCTCCTGATACTCGGTTTTTCAAGTTTTATTCCTGTAACAAGGACTTTATGAACATTTATGTTATTCAGGATCCGTGTTTTTTTTTTTTTTTTTTGCATTTTTCTTTTTTTTGAGGTTTTATTTCTATGTAAACCTGTATACTAATATATACTACTATGTGATGTTTTAAGCTACACCATTGGCTACAACACAGGAGATTACTGCTCAGCAGTCCTCATTCATATATATATTTTTTATCCTGATGAGCGCGGCTTTGCTATTTTGTATAATGAATTTACCCTTTTTTAACAATTCTAAGCATTGTGTTTAGCCCTTGCACCTACTTTGGAATAATTTTGATGCCTAACCCATATGGTTTTAATCATTACACAGTAAAAAGCTATAGTTATATATCAAACCCTTATGTGATGTAATAAGATGTAATTAGTCGGATTCCTGGCTGTATATTTTCCATTATACAACAGCTTAAGATACTTGAGGCCTATTAAGAAGTCCTGAAAGTATATTTTCATTATTTTTTTTATTGTAAATCACATTGCTCTTGTTCTAATTGGAGGTGTGTCACTTTCTGAAAACTAGGGTTGTCCCGATACCGATACCAGTATCGGTATCGGGACCGATACCGAGTATTTGTGGGAGTACTTGTACTCCCGCAAATACCCCCGATACCAGAATAGAATACTTTTGACGCCCCCCCCGCCGCCGGCCGCCGCCGCTGCATGGGTTAAACATCGTGCGGGAACATCACAGCATTCATTTGAATACCTGTAGTGTTCCCACCCGTATAGACACTCCCCCTTGCTCAGGATTGGATGGGTGATCGTGATCTGTCCAATCCTGAGCAAGGGGGAGTGTCTATACGGGTGGGAACACTACAGCTATTCAAATGAATGCTGTGATCCCCGGGCGGCAGTGGCTAGGTAGGGGGGACATGGCTGCATATGTGGTTGACATGGCTGCATATGTGGTTGACATGGCTGCATATGTGGGTGACATGGCTGCATATGTGGGTGACATGGCTGCATATGTGGGTGACATGGCTGCATATGTGGGTGACATTTAAAAAAGTATCGGTATTCGGTATCGGCGACTACTTGAAAAAAAGTATCGGTACTTGTACTCGGTCCTAAAAAAGTGGTATCAGGACAACCCTACTGAAAACCAAAGGATAAAAGAAGGGAACAGTGCATTACAGGAGGAAAATGCCCAGTAATTGTCTGCTTCACAGAGGGAATGTAACAATTTGACTTAAAACGTAACTCTACTTTTGTTGAGAAAAAAACAATCCCCCCTGGGGGATTTATGTACATTGCAAGGATTATAACAAACTTTTTCGCAGATTCCTACCTTTTGTTATTCTGAAGAAATCCCTGTGTGTTTGTCTGTGTCTCTGCACACAGTTGGTCTAATGGGAGTGGTTTCATAATTATCTAACAGCTGTGGCAGCTGCAGGGCACTAATGAGAAACTCTGATGGGCCTGCATCCCTTTAGACGTGTTCCTACTGTAAATATCTCACCAAACATTAACATTTTTTTGCAGGGGTTGCCTGAAATCTGACTTGCATCTAAGGTCCCTTTCACACTTGTACGACTTCAAAGTCTCGCGATTTTACCGCGATTTCGCGGCCCGCAATTTTGCCGCGATTCGCGGCCGCAATTTCAATGAATGCCTGTGTAAGTGGCATTAAAATCGAATAGTGCAGGTACTACTTTGAAATCGGCACTACTTAAAGTCGTGCCAGTATGAATGGTGTTCATTGAAAATAATGGAAAATTGACTTGTCATACGATTTTGCAGTCCAAAATCGTGGGACAAGTCGTGTAAGTGTAAAAGGGCTCTTAGGCAGACGTCTAAGAAAATTAGTGAGTCAATCATACAAGCAGGAATTTATGTTTCTGAGGCGTGGTCAGTACACAAAATGAAAAACTCCATGTAGCCATATTGCATTGCTTTTATAGAAAATTAAATGTAAATATATCATATGCAGTATATCAAAAAACAGGAAGACCAAAAAAAATGTAAAAAAGAAAAGTCCTATTGTGCTACTTTAAATGCAAAGTTGAATGTCACTGCTTTTGATGCATTCCATCCCATCGACCTTGCTTCAATAAAGGTGATTCTATACGTAGAGAAAAATTGCTTCACCACCATTGATGCTATTATTGCACTCACCAGAACCATAAGGCCCCTGGGCCAAACATGCCTTAATTAATTATCCAACCAGATTTCAGAACCAAATAGGCAAGAGGAATGAAAGAATTATGGGGGGTGGTGGGGGCACCTGGGCTTGAGTGTTGATTGAAGGGGCCCCCTGGAACCGAGAAGCGGGGGGGGATCGAAATTGTTGAGCGGGTAGATGGTTCGATCCAAGTTGTTGAGCAGGGGGGAGACGATCAGAGTTGTTGAGCAGGGGGGGGGGCTGCAGCACGATCACAGTAGCTAAGGGCGGAGGGTCCGTTACCGCTGGATGAACTTCTTACCTCTGCATCCACAACTGCATGGCTCTTCCCGCTTCCTCCTCCCGGGGCCCCCTATTGGGCGGGGCCCATGGGCTTGAGCCCAGTCAAGCCCAATGGTAAGTCCAGCCCTGCCTGGGGTTGTCTACTTTCCAAAAATGGCTCATTTAGGGGTTTTCATACTGTCCTGGAGTTTTTATTTGCTATTGCTGTAAGAGAGATACATTTCCAGTCTTTTTTTCTTTATATAATGAAAAAAACTGGGGTTATTGAATGCCACCAGATCTGTGTGACAGTGAATTACAGGCGGAGAAGTGTGGAGGAGCGTTGATGTTCAGTTTTCCTCGAGTTGGCGGAAGTTGAATAAGATTCACAGATTTTACAGAATATTTTTCCACATATGGACATTTGTTGTATTATACACTGCTCAAAAAAAATAAAGGAGCAATTTTGAATCAGAACTCCTGGGATATTGATCTGGTCAATTAAGTAGCAGAGGGGGAGGGGTGAATACAGAGGGGGCTGTTAATTTCAATTAACAACAAAGCAGCTGAAAGTGATTAACAACAGGTGCACTAGATAGCAACAATGAGACGACTTCCAAAACAGGAATGTTTTTTCAGGTGGAGGTGTCTGACATTGTTTTCCCTACTCATCTTTTGTGACTGTTTTTCACTAGTTTTGCATTTGGCTAGGGTCAATGTCACTACTGGTAGCACAAGGCGATACTTGGACCCTATAAAGGTTACACAGGCAGTCCAACTCCTCCAGGATGGCACGTCAATACGTGTCATTGCAAGAAGGTTTGCCTGTGTCTCCCAGCACAATCTCAAGAGCATGGAGGAGATTCCAGGAGACAGACAGTTACTCTAGGAGAGCTGGACAGAGCCGTAGAAGGTCCTTAACCCATCAGCAGGACCGGTATCTGCTCCTTTGTGCAAGGAGGAACAGGACGAGCACTGCCAGAGCCCTACAAAATGACCTCTAGCAGGCCACTGGTGTGAATGTCTCTGACCAAACGATCAGAAACAGACTTCATTGGGGTGACCTGAGGGCCCGATGTCCTCTAGTGTGCTCTGTGCTCACTGCCGAACACTGTGGAGCTTGATTGGCATTTTCCATTGAACACCAGAATTGGCATGTCCGTCACTTGTGCCCCATGCTTTTCACAGATGAGAGCAGGTTCACCCTGAGCATATGTGACAGACGTGAAAGGGTCTGTAGAAGCCGCAGAGAACTTTATGCTGCCTGTAACATCATTCAGCATGACCGGTTTGGTGGTGGGTCAGTGATGGTCTGAGAAGGCATATCCTCTACAGGCTACACAATGGCACCCTGACTGCCATTAAGGTATCGAGATGAAATCCTTGGACCCATTGTCAGAACCTACGCTGGTGCAGTGGGTCCTGGGTTCTTCCTGGTACACGACAATGCCCGGCCTCATGTGGCGAGAGCATGCAGCCAGTTCCTGGAGGATGAAGAAATTGATACCGTTGAATGGCCCCCATGGTCACCTGACCTAAATACAAAGGAACACATCTGGGACATTATGTTTCGGTCCATCGGTAGCTGCCAGGTTGCACCTCAGTCTGTTCAGGAGCTCAGTGATGCTCTAGTCCAGATCTGGGAGGAAATACCCCAGGACACATCAGTCGTCTCATTAGGAGCATGCCCTGATGTTGTCAGGCATGCACACAAGCACTTGGAGGCAATAAAAACTACTGAGGACCATTTTGAGTCGTTGCAATGAAATTACATTTTTTGAGCAGTGTACATGAATTTGAAAATAACTTTTAGACCCCTTTCACACTGTAGACTGCCCCGCGCTAGCGGTAAAGCGCCGCTCGTTTTAGTGACACTTTACTGGTGCTGTGTGGGCAGGAGTGGGGCACTTTTAACCCCAAAGAAGGGGTTAACAAGGGGTTAAAAGTTAAAAGTGCCCGAAAAGCGCTGATGCCAAAGCATTTTGCAGGCGCTTCGGCAGTGCTTTTACATTTTTTGCACTATAAATAAAAAAAGACAGACAATTTAAAAAAAATATATATTTTTTACTTTTTGCTATAATAAACATCCCAAAAAATATATATGTCTTCGTCATTTTAGGCCAACATCTATTCTTTTACATATTTTTGGTACATATACTTATGGGTAGAGCTCCAAAGGGATGACGACAAGTGGAAAATACTGGGAGTATGCTATAGGCCCCCTAACCTGGGGGAGGAGAAGGAGATGGATCTCCTATCACAATTTGGATTAGCAGCAAGGATGGGAAGTGTTATGCAGTAGTGTATTTAGGTTTTGTGCTGCCCTAGGCCTGACTAAACGTCTGCACCTCCTAATTTAAATATGACTCACCCCTTCCTGTCAAGGCCACAATCCGTTTTTTTAAGACCGCCCTGAAATTTTCGGGGGGGGGGGGGGGCGACACTAGTTCTGAGGGTCCTGGGGGTGGCCAATAGATTCTCTTAATTTGCATAGTTTTTCTCTCACTTCCTGTTTGGCTGTGGGGCAGGAAGTGAAGGGAAATCTCCGCAATTGGACAGGGATGGTAAAAAATAAACTGACAGGGGCTATAACCCTCCCTTACTCTATTCAAAGTGAAAAAAAAGTGTTGAATACAGTTCTACTTTAAGCACAAATTTCTGATAATTTTATTGAGAGGACAAAGAAAATATAACCATGCCAATGGTGCAACAGAAACACAGCACAGTGAGGAAGGTTTCTGGTCCAGGATGACCCCCCCCCCCCCCCACACACACACACAGTTGCGGAATTCCGGGCGGAAGCAGAGCGGCCGCTTTATTGGGGCACTAGACTAATTTGCCTAAAAGTGTAGTGCAAGACGGCGGGGACTCTTTTCGTGCTGCGACCCCCCCCCCCCCCCCCCCCGCAAAGTGCTGCCCTAGGCCTGGGCCTTGTTGGCCTAGGCCAGGATACAGCATTGGTGTTATGTATCATAATGGGAGATTTTAATTTTCCAGACATAGACTGGGCAAAGGGAACCACGCATTTGTCTAAGGCTCGCTAGTTCCTAACTGTCTTGAAGGACAATTTCATGGGTCAGATGGTAGACGTATCAACTAGAAATAAAGCATTACTGGATCTACAGAATACCAACAATACAGACCTGATTACGGATGTGGAAATACAGGGAAATTTAGTAAACAGCGATCACAAGTCAATTGGCTTCAGTATAAATCACACAAATATGAAACATAAAGGGAATACAAAGACGCTAAGAGCCAACTTCCCTAAACTACGAACCTTGCTAGAAGGCATAAATTGGTAAGAAATCTTAAGAACAAAGAATACGGAGGCAAGATGGGTTTGCTTTAAGAGCATATTAAAAAGGGCATTAGCCAATGCATCCCAATGGTGAAATAAATTTAAAAGAGCGAACAAAAGTCCTGGATGGCTTAACTTTAATGTAAAAATGCATATAAAAGGAGAAGGCCTTCAAAAAATACAAGGTAGAGGGATTTTCATCAGCATTCAGACTTTGTAAAGAATGCAACAAGAAATGTAAGGGTGCAATTAGAGCGGCTAAGATAGAACACGAAAGACACATAGCGGAGGAGAGCATGGTTACATGGTTTGAAAACTGGCTACAAGGGCGAGTTCAGAGGGTGGTGATAAATGGGGAATACTCGCAAATGGTCAGGGGTGGATAGTGGGGTTCCCCAAGGTTCTGTGTTGGGACCAATCCAACTTAATTTGTTCATAAATGACCTTGAGGCTTGGGTAAACAGTTCAATCTCTGTATTTGTGGATGATACTAAGCTAAGCAGGGCAATAACTTCTCTGCAGGATGTGGATACCTTGCAAAAAGATCTGAACAAATTAATGGGGTGGGTAACTGCATGGCAAATGCGGTTTAATGTAGAAAATTGTAAAATGATTATTAGTATTTGGGTGGCAAAAATATGAATGCAGTCCATACACTGGGGGGAGAAACTCTGGGAGAATCTAGGATGGAAAAGGACTAGGGTGTTCTAGTAGATGATAGGCTCAGCAATGGTGCTGCTAACAAATCAAACTGAATATTGGCATGCATTAAAAAGGTGATTAACTCCAGAGATAAAACCATAATTCTCACGCTCTACATGACTCTGGTCCGGCCGCACCTAGAGTATGTTGTCCAGTTCTGGGCACCAGTCCTCAGGAAGGATGTACTGGAAATAGAGCGAGTACAAAGAAGGGCAACAAAGCTAATAAAGAGTCTGGATGATATTACTTATGAAGAAAGGTTGTGAGCACTGAAATTATTCTCTCGGGAGAAAGGACGCTTGAGAGGGGATATGATTTAAATTAAAAAATACCGTACTGGTGACCCCACACTAGAGATTCACCTTTTTTTGTGGAAGGGAGTTTAACAAGACACATGGCCACTGATTAAAATGAGAAGAAAAGAGGTTCAACTTTAAACTACGTAGAGGGTTCTTTGCTGTAAAAGCGGCAAATATGTGGAATTCCCTTCCACAGGCGGTGGTCTCAGCGGGGAGCATCGATAGTTTCAAAAAACTATTAGATGAGCACCTGAACAACCATACAGGGATATACAATGTAATACTGATAATCACACACATAGGTCAGACTGTCATTTTTCAACTTCTAAGCTCAGGTGCGCGTCTGCTATAGCTGTTAAAGGGACCGACCTACAGCTATGGCGATTCGCACAGTCAAGCCAACCTGCCGCAGTATAACTAACATATCTCGGCAGCAGGTCCCGTAAGTTTTGCAGAAAAATGCTGTGTGTCTTTTAATCTTTTTCAGGTCCGAATTCAGGCCAAAATTAGCCCAAAATCTATCCCCTATTTTGAAGGCGCTATAACTTTTGTGCAAACCAATCAATATACGCATATTGCAATTTTTTTTTTTTAAACAAAAATATGTAGAAGAATACGTCGGCCCCGTAGAAAAAGTTTTGCATTTTCTGGGAATTCTCAACGATGTATCTGATCTCTGTTTTTGGCCCCGGTATCTATCGTATTTTAGAATTACTTACGCATTGATACGGCATAGATTGACAGGTGTAAGACACTTACACCGTCGATTTTAGATGAATTCTACGCTGGCCGCAGGCGTTTACGTTGATTTCTCATTTGAATGCAAATAGCCTAATACCCATTCCCGAACGTTTTTGCACCGCCTCGTCGTCGTTTCCGTAAGCGTAAGGTTACTCCTCTATATGAGGGTTAACCTTACTATCCGCCGTTTGTTAAACTTGCCGACCGCCATTACTAGTAAAAAAAAAATAATAATAAAAATGCCATAACCCCCTTTTTTTAAACGCTATAACTTTTGTGCAAACCAATCAATATACGCTTATTGCAATTTTTTTTTTTTAAACAAAAATATGTAGAAGAATACGTATCGGCCTAAACTGAGGAAAAAAATATAAAAAAATAAAATAAAATTGGGATATTATAACAAAAAGTAGAAAATATTGTGCTTTTTTTGCAAAATTTTCTGGGCCAGAAATGATAAAAATATAATTTGGGTACAGTGTTGTATGACCGCGCAATTGTCATTCAAAATGCGTCAGTGCTGAAAGCTGAAAATTGGTCTGGGCAGGAAGGGGGTTTAAGTGGGTTAAGGGGGTTTAAGAAATATCTCAGAATAAAGAATTATCAAGAAATCAAATGTCATTCTGCATTCCAGTAATGCAAAAGTGTGTGTATTTAAACTCATGAACAAAGGGAAATGTCACATGTTGCAACACTTGATTTACTTTTTTTATTAAGCATCATTTTCTCTTGTGATTATGTAAGGAAATCAGGACTGAAACGACAAACTGTCACTGTTAGAAAAATCCATTTATCAGAAAAAACATATATAAATTCCAAAAACATAATTGCATCTTATTAGATAGATTGCCTTTTAAATAAATATATGGAAATTTCGGCCTGCACTTTTCAGTGCCTTCGCTTTTTTGCTTCTTGTGAGGTTCTCTCAATACTGCTTCCAGTAAGTTATGGAAAATAAAATCACAGAATTAGTCTGCTAGCAAAAAATCTGGCAATAACTCAAGCATTTCCTTCTGCTGTTTACTACAAGCTGTAGGTCCTACCAAATGTCTACTGTCCAAGTGTCAAACACCAGAACAGATAGACCTGATGCATCGGGTTTGTATACATAACAAGTAAGAATTTGCGGAGGATTAAAAGTACAAAGCTGCACACTCTGTTAAGTCCATATATTGCAGAAGTCAATGTGCATTCCTTATGTACTTTTCAACATCCTTACAGGACATTAGCTTGCCAAAAATGGTTAGAAAATAATCTGTGTTCTCAACAAATAACAAGGACAGGCACAAACATTATGAAGGGTGGGTGGTTGTAGTTGAATATATTTAAATACATTTAACCATGAAATAATAAATTGCCCCACAAGCACCATTGCAGTTTTAGGTAAGGTTTAAACCTAATGTATTATATCTCTACAGGACTCCAGGAGCAAGATTGTGTTTTCATGTCTGCATGACTGCGGGCACCTTTTTGAGCCCCACTACTCCTCTCATTTTTTTAAATTGTTTTCTATTACTGCAACAGTAGAAATGTAAAAATCCAAAACTCCATGGTTGGTGAAAACAAAGAAAAGATCTCCCCTTCCTCTGGAGAGATGGACCGTTTTCATCAGACCAAACGGATTGTGTGTGGGCCCCATCGGTTATTTATCCATAGGTTAAAAAAATAGGAACTTGTTTTAAAATGATCTGATGGATAAAAAAACGATAGAAAAAAACGATCGTCTGTGGGTACGTTCATTGGTTAAATATCCATGCATGCTCAGAATCAAGTCGACGCATACTTGGACGCATTGAACTACTTTTTCAGCACGTCGTTGTGTTTTACGTCACTGCGATCATTTTTTTAACTGATGGTGTGTAGGCACGATTGATCATCAGTCAGCTTCATCGGATAACTGATAGACATGTGCATTCGTTTTCGTTAGAATGCATTTTCGTCCGAAAATCTGGTATTTTCGTTATCGTTTTAACGAACGAAAATGAAAGCGCAAGAAACGAAAGCCGAAAGATCCGACATAAAAAAATGCTTTATTTTCGTTTTCGTTCAGATCCGACGATTTTCGATGCTTTGTCGAATTTTCATCGTTCAATTCGACAAAGCATCGAAAATCGTCGTTCTGAATACAGTGAAAAGGTAGAAATTGAACGACGAAAATTAGACGATTTTCGATGCTTTGTCGAATTTTCGTCGTTCAATTTCTACCTATTCACTGTATTCAGAACGACGATTTTCGATACTTTGTCGAATTGAACGACGAAAATTCGGCAAAGCATCGAAAATCTTCGTTTTCGGAAATCTTTCCCGACGAAAACGACAAAAATCAAATCGATTTTCGGGAGTACCTGAATAAATTTATTTTCCAAAGGAAAACGAAAAAACGAAACAAAATATTCCAGTCTGCACATGTCTAATAACTGATGGAAAAATCCATCAGACTGTTTTCATCAGACTAACCTATCGTGTGTACAGGGCATTACTCTTAGGCCGCGTACACACGGACGGACATATCCGATGGAAACGGTCCTCGGACCGTTTTCATCAGATATGTCGGCCGGGTTATTTTGGTCCGATGGCGTGTACACACCATCGGATCAAAATCCCCGCCGGCAGACAGCGCGATGACGTGGCGGTGACGTTGACGCCGCCACGTCACCGCACCAGGAAGTAAACAACTTCCACGCATGCGTCGCATCCATACGACGCTTGTGCGGGAGGATATGTCCGCTGGTGAGTGTACTGACCAGCGGACATATCTGACGGACATGTCCCTGGCGGACAAATTTTAAAGCATGTTTTAAAAGCATGTCCGCTAGCCCATACACACGATCGGATTTGTCCGCTGAACTGGTCTGTCGGACCAGTTTCAGCGGACAAATTCGATCGTGTGTACGCGGCCCTAGCCCTTATCACTAAAAAGGAGTTTATAGTGGTTTTGTACATCATTTCATTTTAGGTTTTTATGTTGAGAACCAATATTTATTTTTTGGTCAGATAAAAAGGAAATATTGATATTTATGTATTGCATTATATTGGTAACAGTATTTTCTACAATGGCTCAATTGATATGGTCCAGAAACATTTACACAAATTAAAGGTGAATAAAGTAACTGGACATGATGACATATACCAACATATCCTCAGCTCTGTTATTTTAAAGTCATTGGGCAAGATTCAGAGAAGGGGGCATAATTATGTGCGGGCGTAGCGTATGCTCTTTACGCTACGCCTCCGCAACCTTTATGGGCAAGTGCCTTATTCAGAAAGCACTTGCTCCATAAGTTGCGGCGGCTTAGCGTAAAGTGTCCGGCGTAAGGGCGCCTAATTCAAATTAGTCATGTGGGGGCGTGATTCATGTAAAAGAATCATGACCCCACTTAATTTACACTTTTTCTGAACGGCGTGAAATCACGTTGCAAGATGTCAATGTAAACGACGTGAACGTAAATTACGTCCAGCCCCATTCCCGAATGATTTACGCAAACGATGTAAACGACGTACAATTCGACGCTGTCCCGACATCCAAACTTAACATTGGCTGCGCCTCATATAGCAGGGGTAACTTTACGCCGGACTAACGCCCGGCCGCAAGTACATTGGTGAATTGGCATATCTCCCTAATTTACATATTTGATGCGTAAATCGACGGAAGCGCCACCTAGCGGCCAGCGTAAATATGCAACTAAGATACGACGGTGTAACAGACTTACGCCACTCGTATCTTAGCTGAATTCCGGCGTATCTTGTTTTCTGAATAGACAGAATAGAATAGATACGCCGACGTAAAGGCTATCTGGATCTGGCCCATTGTGTTTAATTGTTACATACACTTAATGACTGCCTCAGTACCACTGGATTGCACAATTTCAAAAGAAATCTAAGGCCCAGATTCACAGAGCAATTACGCCTGTCTAACTGGTGTTAGACAGGAGTAATTTCAAATTTCGCGCGCCGTATCACTAGTTTGAATCCTCAAACCATGATACGGCGGCTTCCGTCTTCGATCCGAGAGGCTTACGTCTTCGTAAGCCTTCGGATCTACGCTGCGATATTTTTGCGGCCGCTGGGAGGAGTTTGCGTCGTTTTCATGCGTCGGGATATGCAAATGAGTTTTTACGGCGATCCACGAAGATACGAGCGGTCTTCGCAATCGCTTTCGTCTATTTTTTTATACGTACTGTTAGACCAGCTTTTTGCTGGTCTAACGGTGCGTAGCCCATGTTAAGTGTGGCCGTCGTTCCCGCTTCAAATTTAAAAAATTTTTTTTTACGTAACTCGTTCGGGAATAGGAATCTCCGTAAACGACGCTACTCAAGAAAAAATGACGTAACGACGTGATTTCGCACAATGCACGGCGGGAAATTTGCGAACGGAGCATGCGCAGTTCGATCGCCGCGGGAACGCGCCTATTTTAAATGCTTCACGCCCCCTACTCGCGTAGATGGATTGCGACGGGAGAAATACACTACGCCGCCATCGTTTACTGGACAAAATCTACCTGGATTCCACGTAGAGCCAGGTAAAAAACGGCGGCGTAGTGTATTTCTGATACTCTACGATAATCTAATTCTATCTGAATCTGGGCCTAATGCCGCGTACACACGGTCGTTTTTTGCGATGAAAAAAAAACGACGTTTTCTGTGAAGTAAAAAACGACGTTTTTGAAACGTCACTTTTCAAAGACAATTTTGCATACACACCATCGTTTTTTCACAAAAAGCAAGGTTACGTTCACCACTCTTTTCCATTGAAGCTCGCTTCATAACTAGCTTCTGGGCATGCGCGGGTTGAAAAACATCGTTTTGAACGACGTTTTTGCTACACACGGTGACTTTTTGTGAAACAAAAAACGACGTTTTGAAAAACGACACAAAAAATTCAAACATGTTGGAATTTTTTTTTGGTCGTTTTTTTTAAGACAAAAAACAACGTTTTGCCCACACACGATCAATTTAAATGACGTTTTAAAAAACGTCGTTTTTTTTCATCGCAAAAAACGACCGTGTGTACGTGGCATTAGTCTTTACCAAGTAACTACAGAGCAATTTGTTTAACTACTACAGTGAGGAAGATACTAAAGAGATTCACACTATAGTACACTATACACAGACTTTGCAAAAGTGTTTGACACAGTTCCCCACAAATGGCTAATGTGTAAGTTAAAGTCTACAGGCTTAGAAAATTCAGTTTGCATCGAAAATCAATGGGAGTGCCAAATGCGTCCAGGGTAACTATGCGCCCACTATACGCCGGCGTAGGCAAGTTACGTCGGTCGGATGAAGTCAGTTTTTAGGCGTATCTTAGTTCTGTGGGCACGGAGCACAGATACGACAGCGCATATTTACACTTACGCGGCGTATCTCGAGATACGTCGGCGTAAGTGCTTTGTGAATCCGGGCCATAGTGTGTATGGGGGCTTTACTCTGAATGGTGTAAGGTTATTAATAGTGTATCCCAAGGTTCAATGTTGGGATTCTTACTTTTTAACTTGTTTATAAATGATATAACAATGCAAAAGGTAGTGTTGTACCGATATAAGTACTGATACAGATACTTTTTTTCAAAAGGGTGGGGTGTGTATGGTGTCAGTGTTTTTTTTTATTTTTTTTATTATTATTTTTACAATTTAACCTTTAAATATTTATCTATTATAATTATTATTTTTTTTTTTTTGTATTATTTATGTATTTAGCTTTTAGCTCAGCCCTGATGGGGATTGACTTTGGTGAGATATCAGGGGTCTAAACTGTGTTTACAATGCTTAGGTTATGAATGGACACTGACAGTTATGAATGGATCACTGACTCATGTGCATTCAAAAAAGGAAGGGGCCAGTAAGACATATTTACCGTCTCCTTCCTCCGCTTTCCATCCTGACAGACCTGGGATGAGGGGGGGCAGGAGGAGGAACCAGAGAGCTGGAGGTGCACATAGAGGACTCAGGAAGCCGGAGGAGGACCTGCAGGAGGACACGGGGGAGCCAGAGGAGGACCCAGAAGCTGGAGGAGGACCCGGGGAGCCGGAGGAGGATACAGTCGGGGGTGATCAGTGCGGTGGTGGGGGCAGTTACAAGCACCAATCCCCCTGTATAGATTTCAATAAAGAAGCTGACAGCCATGAGAGGGAGAAGCACAGACAGTGGTGTATTAAGGTTTTGTGCTCCCCTAGGCCTGACTAAACTCGTGCAACCCCTAATTTAAATATCACCCAACCCTTCCTGTTAAGGTCACACCCCTTCCTGTTTAAGACCTACCCTGAAATTTTCCAGTGGGGACACTAGTTCTGAGGGCCTTGGAGGGGGGGGGTGATTCCCTTAATCTGCAGAGATTTCCTATCACTTCCTGTTTGGCTATGGGGCAGGAAATAAAAAGAAATGAACGGATGGCAAAACATTTTTAACAGGGGCTATAACCATTCCTTACTCTATCCAAAATGGAAAATAAAGTGTTGCCTATAGTTCTACTTTAAGGCTGCGTACACACGATCGAACATGTCCCCTGAAACTGGTCCGCAGACCAGTTTCAGCAGACATGTTCGATCGTGTGTACGGCCTATCGGACCATTTTCCAGCAGACAAAAATTTCCAAACATGCTTGAAAACATGTCCGCTGGAAACCTGTCCGTCGGACAGGTTCGATGGTTAGTACACAAACCATCGGGCCAAAATCCCCCGCATGCGCAGAATCAAGTCGATGCATGCTTGGAAGCATTGAACTTTGTTTTTTCATCACGTCATTGTGTTCTACGTCACCGCGTTCTGGTCCGAGGGAATTGTGGTCCAATGGTGTGTACGCACATCAGACCAACAGACAATTCAGCCTGGTCCGATGAAAATGGTCCATCAGACATGTTTCCTCGAACATGTCTGATCGTGTGTACAGGGCCTAAGTACAAATTTCTGCTAAATTTATGGAGGACTAAGGCCTTGTACACACGATGGGATTTATCCGATGGAAACGGTCCGACGGACCGTTTCCATCGGATATGTCCGCCGGACTGTTTGATCCGATGGCTGTACACACCATCGGATCAAATTCCCCGCCGGCGGACAGCGCGGTGACGCGGTGGTGACGTTGACGCCGCCTCGTCACCGCCACGTCACCGCACCAGGAAGTAAACACTTCCGCGCGCATGCGTCGGATCCATTCACAGGATACGACGCATGTGCGGGAGGATATGTCCGCTGGTTTCCCGTACTAACCAGCGGACATATCCGACGGACAGGTTTGTAGCGGACAAATTTCAAAGCATGCTTTGAAATTTGTCCGATGGACAAATCTGTCCGCTAGCCCGTACACACGATCGGATTTGTCTGCTGAAACGGTCCATCGGACCGTTTTCAGCGGACAAATTCGATCGTGTGTACGCGGCCTAAGAGGATAGAACCATGCCAATGGTGCAGCAGAAAACATGTAGCACAGCGATGAAGGTATGTGGTCCAGGCACAGGCAGTGAGCAAAGGAAGGATTAAGGGCAGGAAAAAATAAATCCATCTGTTTATTTTTCTCATCAGCAATCAACAGAAATAAAATTAAGATTCCTTAATATGTACAACTGACACAAGCAAAGGATTGCAGGAGTGTCCTACTACCTACCTGGCAGGTATAGGTGACCACGTCAGTGTCCCTTGTGTCTGCGCCATCCCTATCATACCGGCAGCAGTGTGTCTGCTTTATGGGGGGGCCACCAGACTGATTTGTCTTGCGGCCCAGTCCACCTCATAAGACTGGCTCTGCACTAAAAGTGTAGCGCAAGCCGGCGAGGACTCTTTTCATGCTGCCCCCCAGCAAGGTGCTGCCCTAAGCCTGGGCCTTGTTGGCCTAGGCCAAGATACAGCGTTGGGCACAGAAGCAGCTATCAGCTGCTTTATAGAAAGCTATACAGTGAGATTGGTTTTTGTAACTGCCCCCACCACCGCACGATCTTCTGTGAGGCTGGCCGACCCTCCCTGCTATAAACTGGACCTGGTACAACAGGTATCGGATTAAAGTGGTTGTAAGCCCTTTTTAAAAATTTTACCTACAGGTAAGCCTATATTAAGGCTTACCTGTAGGTAAGCAGAATAACTCCTAAACCTGTACGGTTTAGGAGATATTCCCCTCGCAATGTGCCGCTGATTGCAGCGGCGCATGCGCAGGGGGGATTCTTGGCTAAAGGACCGGCAACCGCCGGACCTTGCCGAATTGAAAACGAGTGACGACATCACCGCTCCAGCCAATCACAGTGCTGGAGCGGCGATACCCGGAAGACACGCCAGGCAAGATGACATCTCGCTCAGCGTGGACCAGGTAAGTTCCTCTCACCTCGTTCCAAGGTAAGTATTTCATAATGAGCTAATATGTGTATATTAGCTCATTATGGCTTTTGCCTTGCAGGCAAAAAAATTGTATATGCGGGTTTATAACCGCTTTAAGCATCTGAGCATTAACGCGACTACGAGTACTCGTGCAAATGCTCTGTATCAGCACTAGTATTGGTATCGGTGCAACCCTAATAAAAGGTGGACTGTGCATAGTGCAAATCAATATAAATAAATCACGTGATTAATGACGAAATCTGTGAAAACAGTATCACTCACAGATATCTGAATACCACAATATCTAAAAGTATTGTAAACAAGCAATGTGTTGCTGTTGCGCTATATTAAATAGTTTGGGAATAAAAGTATAATTGCTGTTTTTGCAGTTGATACCAAGCAGAACTTAATGCACCGTTTTCTTGGGCATCTATGTGGTAAACGAGGTTTAATGTTGATAGATAAAAAAACATGCATTTGGGGCTGTAAACATGTGTGCATCATACATACAACGAGGGAAACAGTGGAAACAGTGGAAGGAGTCAATGTTTGAGAAATATCTGTATGTTCTGGTAGATCATAGACCTAATAATGGCATGCAATGCCAAGCTTCCGTTTCTAAAGCTAGCAAAATACTTTCTTGTATTAAAAGAGGTATAGACTCCAGAGAGGTGTCCCTGTCCCATGTCATTAGCAAGACTTAATCTGGAATGTGCTGTTCAGTTTTGGGCACCAGTTCACAAAAAGGATATCGGGGAACTGGAGAAAGTGGAGAAAAGGGAGGAAAGATTAGAGTAACTGAATTTATTCTCTCTTGAGAAGAGGAGATTAAGGGGGGATATGATCACCATGTATAAATATATAAGTGCTCCGTATAGTGAACTTGATGTTGAGTTATCTACTTTGAGGTCATCACAGAAGACAGGGGGACACTTTTTATGTCTGGTGGAAAAGAATTTGAACTTCCACATGCAGAAAATCTTCTTCACACTAAGACCTGTGAAAATGTGGAAAACACTTCCCAGGAAGTAGTTCTGGTCAGCTCAGTAGTTTGTTTTGGGAGCTGAATGCACAAAAATAACTGAATATTAACATTTATAGATTGTTGATCCATGGAATATCCGATTGCCTTTAGGGAATCAGGAAAACATGTTTCTTTTCACTCACTGGAGCAAATTGGACTATGCTTTTTAGGGGGGGTTGCCTTCCATTGGATTAACTGTAGGTATAGGGTTCTGTATATCAAAGTTTTCTGTTTATTTTTTTTATTTTTTTTCTATTGGTTGAACTAGATTTTTTTTTTTAATCTGCTTAATTATTTACCTATATAGCATTTTCCTTTCCAGCATGTGAAGTTTTAGGCCGCGTACGCCTGTCCGACGGACTGTTTCTAGCGGACATGTCTCCTCGGATTTTGGTCCGATGGCGTGTACACACCATCGGACGAAAATCCCCTCGGACTGAGGACGCGGTTATGTGGGGGTGACATTGACACCGCCACGTCACCACTCCAGGAAGTAAAATACTTCCACGCATGCGTCGAATCCATTGGACGCATGCGGGAGATTTATGTCTGCTGGTTAGGCGTAGTAACCAGCGGACATGTCCGATGGACAGGTTTCCAGCGGACAAATTTCAAAGCATGCTTTGAAATTTGTCCGCTGGAAAAACCTGTCCGCTAGGTCGTACACACGATCGGATATGTCCGCTGAAACTGGTCGGCGGACCAGTTTCAGCGGACATGTTCGATCGTGTGTACGCGGCCTTAGACTTATATTCACACTTTTCTTGCTTTTACTTTGCTTCTATGATGTCCTAATCTTGACACTA
Organism: Rana kukunoris; assembly: GCA_029574335.1. NCBI lineage: Eukaryota > Metazoa > Chordata > Amphibia > Anura > Ranidae > Rana > Rana kukunoris. The sequence goes on from CM056049.1 coordinate 289,724,939, forward strand.
ATCCAGTCTTCTGACCAGCCAGAAAAACTGAACCCATTTCCTATGAGCCCCTGCTATCATGGATCTGCATCATCATGCAGTCTTGGCTTACAATAAATTAGGTTTGTTTTTTTATTTTTTAATACTTCTAGAGAGGTCTTCATGGGGTGAGGTGGAGGATTTGTATGAAGTATGAAAGTAGTTGAACTCATGAGCCAAGTTGGGAGGCTATATACATCTTTATTCTGAGAGAAGCATGCTCAACAAAAAAGAAATGTGCTTTAATAGTGATAATGATTGGAAATCATATGGCAGTACAAAAATCATATAACATGCTTTTTTTTTTCTCTCTTCACCTGAAATGTCTTTGACATTGGATCTTACATCTAAACAAAGTCTACTGTAGTGCAGCATTGTACAAAAATTCATCCCAGTATTTTAAAATGTCACCATACCTAAGCACATTCCACTTCAGATTACAAATTATTGAGTTGAACCTTCATTACTGCTTTTATTGATGAGCAAAGCTATAAGTTATGAGTTGCTTTTAGTCTTTGGCTACATTTAATTGTTAATCTATATATTAAGCCTTTATGAATAAAGACAGGTTTGAGAACTGTTCACTTCTTATCAGGCATAAATGCTATATAATTTAAATTCTACATTATGGAGGTAGAGGAATGGATGGCCAAGTGCAAGGATTGTTATAGCAAATTTTATACAGTCTGGTCTACATGGATACATTATATGTCCGGGCACTCTGGGTCACAGTAGCACCCTATTACAGTGCTCCTCATCTGCAAGTGGTGATAATCTGGTGGCTGTCTGAAGCCGCATACACCATGAGATTTATCCGATGAAAACGGTCTGTCAGACCGTTTTCATCGGATATGTCTGCTGGGCTATTTTGGTTTGATCCGTGTACACATGATCAAACCAGAATCCCCGCCAGCAGACAGCGCGGTGACGAGGCGGTGACGTTGACACCGCCACGTCACCAAACCAGGAATTAAAATACTTCCACGCATGCGTCGAATCCATTCGGCGCATGCGGGAGATTTTTGTCCGCTGGTTAGGCGTACTAACCAGCAGACATGTCGGACAGACGGGTTTCCAGCAGACAAGTTTTAAAGCATGCTTTAAAACTTGTCTGCTGGAAAAACCTGTCTGCACGCCCGTACACACGATCGAATTTGTCTGCTGAAACGGTCCGTCGAACCGGTTTCAGCAGATAAATTTGATCGTGTGTACGCGGCCTGAGACTCTGTAGCATGCTCTTCTGCTGTATACTTGACTCTGTGCAACAGTTATGCAATACTTTGCCTGAGGTATGCTCAGACCAGGTTTTTTTTTTTTTCTTTTAGGCCCTTCATGTCATGCCCCCAAGTTGAAAGACCAGCTATTATTTCCTTTATATTTAAAATTGTTTACTTGCTCACTGAGGTTTCTTTTGTTCTCCCCTCCCCGGGCTTACATGCCCCTCCTTTGTTCCCTATCCTTTTGAATGTGCCCCCCCATGTGTGTTATGGTAATAATTGCCACGCATGAGGTGAATGTTTCCTTTTACAGCATGTGACTTGACACCTGGGGAGTAGGGGCACCCTAGTTCACTGGAGTTGCTGTCCTGATGTCCTATGACCAGTTCTCATTGGATGCTACTCTCGGTGGGCCTCTTCTGGTTATTGACCTTGGAGGCTCTGGCTTTTGTAGCCAGTCCCCAGTAATTACTATCTCATTCATGAAGACACATCCACCGACAGCCTGGCCTCAATTTTTAGAGGGTTATATGTTAGTGTTTAGGATAATCTTCATACCGCTGTTGCTATCACCTGAACAGTGGTATACTGTACTACATGATGTAATTCACAAGTGTTGTCCGTGATTAACGTTGCTTCCTTTATTTTATTTTCTTGTATGAAAATTTCTACTTTCCAAACATAATAAAAGAAGGATTACGTAAAAAAAAAAGATACAGTATATATTAATAATTTAAGGATATGTGACAGCTACACATAGTAATTAATTCTGTATACCTCTAAAAGAAAGAAACCAACACTCACAAATGTGAAATGATAACACATAACATGTCTATTAAGAGGAAATCCAGCTTTTCAATCATAACAAAATAATTCCAATTTCTTTGCAAAGGTGCACATTTCCATTTTTGATTTGTCTTAGTGTTACAACAACAGGTAAGCTAAATACAAATTTTATAATTTGGTGACCTGACAAACTGAATGTTTAGTGTAAATAACAGCTTTAGAAACTTCTAACGCTGAAAACACTGAAAGAGACTGTTTGCCTCGCAAAGCCTGTTCAGAACACCTCCAACAGATCAGGAGCTTATTACTCTTAATACATGACTGCTTCATAGCAATGAAGTCATGACAGCTGTGATTACAGGCATGAAAAGTGAAATCAGTGGAAATATTATGTGGAAGACATTTTCCCACTGTAAAGAACCAAAAACAAATTACCAAAATTAAAACGCACACGTTCAAAACACTAACACTGCTGTAATGAACACAAGCAGCGAACATAAATAATCAGACATAATTATGCCTGACAAGCGAGCCAAAGACTCATTTTTTTGTGATATATTCTGTCTAATTACTTTGTAGGATTTTTTATTTTTTTTTGCTCCTTGAAGAAGTTGGCTTTTATATTTCATCTTGGAATATGTGACTCTATTTACCCAAACTGGGTTTCCAAATTTGGATTATTTTTGGGGGGCCTCCAAGCAATTCTAAAAGTTATCTTTCTTCATTTACTGGTGGCAGAAAATGTACAACTGCACAGCACTGCCAGGCAAATGTTGACAGCCATTTTATACTTTTATGAGAACATCCCAGTCAGCTGAATAATTTCATGCCTGGACCCAAATCATGAAAAACCTTATTTTATTTAAAGACACTTTGTTGTGTGTTAAAAGTCCATCAGTAAGAAGAATTAGAATATGTGACTTTCCTGCTGCCCGACCAGCTCAGGGCTTTTCCATTGCAGAGAACTGATCCCCCAAAATCCGCTGAGAAACTGACACTTAGGCCTCGTACACACGATCGGACATATCCGATGAAAACGGTCCGCGGACCATTTCCATCGGATATGTCCGATCGGGAGTTTGATCCGTTGGCGTGTACACACCATCGGATCAAATTCCCCGCCACGTCACTGCCACGTCACCGCACCAGGAAGTTAAACACTTCCGCGCATGCGCCGAATCGCCGAATCCATTCGGCGGCGGCGCGGCGGCGGTGGGGGACGACATGTCTGCTGGTAAGTGTACTAACCAGCAGACATGTCGGGCGGACAGATTCCCACCGGATAGATTTCAAAGCATGCTTTGAAATCTGTCGGGTGGAGAAATCTGTCCGCTAGCCCATACACACGAGCGGAGATGTCTGCTGAAACGGTCCATCGGACCGTTTTCAGCGGACATATCCCCTCGTGTGTACGAGGCCTTACAGGTATGTCAACCTCCATGGTCTTCTGCAGCTCCCACAGGTTGCTCTTTCCTAGGGAAGAAGATTTCTCTAGCCACCAATTTTGCTTGGTAGGATCTTACATCCTGTTTATTGAAGATATCATATAATTTCATAAAGTGGAACTTAACTGTATCTGAGCACCACAAACTAAAAACAATGGCCCAGATTCACAGAGCAAACTGGTGTTAGACAGGAGTAATTTCAAATTTCGCGCGCCGTATCACTAGTTTGAATCCTCAAACCATGATACGGCGGCTTCGGGCTTCGATCCGAGAGGCTTACGTCCTCGTAAGCCTTCGGATCTACACTGCAATATTTTTGCGGCCGCTGGGAGGAGTTCGCGTCGTTTTCATGCGTCGGGATATGCAAATGAGTTTTTACGGCGATCCACAAAGGTACGAGTGTCCCTCGCAATCGCCTACGTCATTTTTTGGCTACTTAATGTTAGAGGAGCTTTTTGCTGGTCTAACAGTGCGTAACCCATGTAAAGTATGGCCGTCGTTCCCGCGTCGATTTGAAAATATATATTTTTTTTTAACGTAACTCGTTCGGGAATAGGAATGTACGTAAATGACGCTACTACGACGTGACGACGTGTTTTCGCGCAATGCACGGCGGGAAATTTGCGAACGGAGCATGCGCAGTTCGATCGCTGCGGGAACGCGCCTATTTTAAATGCTTCACGCCCCCTACTCGCGCAGATGGATTGCGACGGGAGAAATACACTACGCCGCCGTCGTTTACTGGACAAAATCTACCTGGATTCCACATAGAGCCAGGTAAAAAACGGCGGCGTAGTGTATTTCTGATACTCTACGAGAATCTAATTCTCTGTGAATCTGCCCCAATGTTTAACTCATATTTAAAATTCAAAGCAAACGCACCAATCCAGCCAGGTCTCCATGCTATATTTTTTTGAAAAATGACTTTGAAGAACCAACATTGCGTCTTGACAATTCTCTTTATTGCAGCAATACTCCAACAGACTCTGGCCTAGACTTGGTGGTCCTCTACCCCGACGATAGCACACATTTAACATAAAATGTCATTGTTTTTATCTAAATAAAATGGAAGCCATCCTGAACAATAGGACTTTTTTTTAATCTATAGGTACTGAGAAGGACCCCTTGGATAGACTATGATTTTGACAGATCATTGTTACTAGCATGATTTGATACATTGCACCCACCCTCTGACCCACTGATATATGACCAGGCGGAGCTCTACCCTGACACCTTCCTCCCTTTTCTCGCCTACCTTCCCTCCCTGCCTTTTCTTCTTTACTTTCTTTTTTTTAAATGTCCTTGTTTCCTTTTTATTTGAAAGCGAAAACATAGTAAGAGTGATGCTTAGCGAGACCTTTTTCTTTTGGAGCTGTATATAATGTATGATTATTTTGTAACTCCTGTATACCAGTCAACTGGGGTGTCATAAATGAGTCTTACCTTGTGGATTGTAAACTTACATCATCATATATTGAAATAAAATAGTGCACGCTATGTTACATTGCAAGACTTTTGACTGATACTGCCATATATATTGTGATTTATACAATGTACACTTGTTGCATAATTTCAATGCAAATTTATTGAAATAGACAAAATACCAGTGGCTGTGCATCCATAGTGGGTGCAAGAGCGCCACCCCCTTTCTCTCCTGCACCGTCACCGATGTCAACAATGCATAGATTCATGCATTGCATGAATCTATGTATTGTCACCGGCGCCGCAGCTGCTCACTATTCAGATGGCCGGCCCCCTGGTGAGCATCGGCCATCTGAATAACAGTAGTTGATTGGTTTTTGGAAGTGTCTATCAGAGCCAGCGGCTCACAGGGTGTGATTTCCCTGGGTATCACTGACACGCGTCTCAGCCGATCAGGTTCACCGGGTCTGGTTACCGTTAACCTGATTGGTTGAAGCGACATTGAGGGCGGGAGAAGACATCGAGGCATTGTGGAGAGAGGGTGGTTGACCCAAGAAAGGTAAGTGCCGGGTGGCGGGGCAATCTGGTGGTATTTGAGGGGCCAATCTGGCAGCATTTTACGGGACAAACTGGTGTTTTTTGAGGGGGCAAACTGGCGGCAATAGATGGGCACAGTGGCGACAATTGATGGCATGGCACATATGCGACAATTGATGGGCACAGTGGCGACAATTGATGGCACAGTGGCTGCGTTTGATGGCATGGCACAGTAGCGACAATTGATAGGCACAGTGGCTGCATTTGATGGCATGGCACAGTGGCCACAATCGATGGGCACAGTGGCGACAATTGATGGCACAGTGGCAACAATTGATGGCACAGTGGCTGCGTTTGATGGCAGGGCACAGTGGCTGCGTTTGATGGCATGGCACAGTGGCAACAATTGATGGCACAGTTGCGACAATCGATGGCATAGCACAGTGGCGACAATTGATGGGCACAGTGGCTGCGTTTGATGGGCACAGTAGCTGCATTTGATGGGCACAGTGAGGCTGTTTGGGCCCCCCCCCCCGAAAATTTTGAGCACTAGCTGCCACTGAAAAATACCCTCTAGCATTTCTAGTTGCAATCATCTTGACTAAGGGCTGATGATTTATGTAGCATTTTCTGAGCTTAAGCATGCAAGCAGAAGGATGTGTTTAGCTCAGAAAGAACCTTCTCCTCTCCTTCAGATGAAAGAACAAAACATGCCCATAAGTCTTGTGGGAGGTGTGACAGGATTTTAGCCTGGACCAGATACCAGGAAGCAACTGAAGAAATGTAAGAAAAAGTTTAAAAACAAGTAAATATACACTGAGCAAAATTTTAAACGCAACACTTATGTTTGCCCCTATTTATCATGTGCTGAATGCAAAGATCTATGGCTTTTTCTATGTACATAAAAGGCCTATTTCTCTTAAATATTGTTCACAAATCTATGTAAATCTGTATTACGGCTTATGGTAGAGAAATGAACATTCAGTTCAAGGGCAACAGCTCTGGTGGACATTCCTGTAGTCAGCATGCCAATTCCTTCAGAAATGACTCTTTGTGAAGGGACAGTTCTAAGTACAGGAAACAGGCGCTACTTCACAGGCATACTATACACCCCCCTAGGTACGAAATTTAAAGGAATATTTATTGTTTCACTTTAAGCATTATTAAAATCACTGCTCCAAAAAAAACATCCGTTTTAAAACTTTGTTTGCATTGATACATGTCCCTTGGGGCAGGACCCGGGTCCCCAAACACTTTTTATGACAATAACTTGCATATAAGCCTTTAAAATTTACACTTTAGATTTCTCCCATAGACAGATATAACAGGCAATGTTCGAGTCGAACATGAGTTCGACTTGAACTCGAAGCTCATCCCTTACCAAGAATGACTTCTCTAGCTGGCTGTTTGAAAAAGCCATCTTAGTGCGCATGCATGCGGCTCCGGGAGAGGTCTTGAACTAATTGGGATCCGCATGCTCAGCTAAAACTAGCCTTATGGGGCACCGGGATCGGTAGACAAATTACACCTCCAACTGTGGGAACCCACAATGCAGCAGGCGGTGGTGGGATCAACTAAGAAAAAGCCTCCTCAGCCCCCACAACAGCTCCGATCAGCGTGCCCTGCACTCCAGCCTTGTTCTGCTATGCGGCGGCCCACAGACATGGTTGCCAGCCTCACAGGTTAGTGCAGCCGGGACCCCTTCTCATCTCAGTCCCAAGAAGAGTTCTTGGTTTCCACCCATGGTGACCATTTACAGCCTTTCCCATCTCCTGTCTCCCCTGAAATGGAGCTGGAATATGCAGTGTCCCCTGCCACTTCTATGGAAAGAAACTTGGCAGAGCTTGCTGAAACAGCATTGAGACAGTCTAGCCTGTCACAAACAAGATCAGCCACCTGTGCAGCCAGCTACATACTGTGCAGTGCTTCTTGCTAGGTTTTCTCCTCTTCCACAGCAGGAACTAGACATGTGCTGTTTGGTAAGTTCCAAATAAAAATTGGACGAATTTTATTTTTTTGGAAATTCGGATGTATCTGAATTTCTGAATTACAATAGTACCGAAAATTCAAATTGTTTTCGAATTCTAATTGTTTTCAAATTACATTTCTTTCGAATTGGAAACGTTTTTCAACTTCCAAAGAGAATAGAATAAAATAAAAAATAAAGGAATAGAATAGAAAAAATAGACTAGAAAAGAATATAACAGAAAATTAAATAATAGAATATAAAAGAGGAAAACAGAACAAAGTAGCCGTGAGTAGTTTTACATTACTTTTTTCTTTTCAAAATGTCATTTTGTGCAGAGACTGTTATTAACACGGGAAACATGCGCTACTTTACAGGCATACTATAGACACCCCCAGGTACGAAATTTAAAGGAATATTTCACTTTTGTTTCACTTTAAGCATTATTAAAATCACTGCTCCTGAAAAAACTGCAGTTTTTAAAACTTTTTTTTGCATTGATACATGTCCCCTGGGGCAGGACCCGGGTCCCCAAACACTTTTTATGACAATAACTTGCATATTAACCTTTAAAATTAGCACTTTAGATTTCTCCCATAGACTTTTAAAGGGTGTTCCTCAGCTTTTCGAATTTGCAGCGAACACCCCAAATTGTTCGCTGTTCGGTGAACGGGCGAACAGCCAATGTTTGAGTCAAACTCATGTTCGACTCGAACATAGAGCTCATCCCTACTTGAGAGTAGGGACTGAAATCGGTAAAACTGGAAACACATGGCTTATGTATCCACCCTGCTCATCATTTTAAGAGCAAAAAGGTAATTTTAGGTAATGAAATAGTATAGTGTACTACTGCTGCTTTCAAATGTAAACCAAAAAATTACTGATTGTGCCATGTCATTGAATTTCATACAACTGGAAGCATTATGTTAGTCAACAGAGTCACTAAAAGTTATTCTTTTGTTTAAAGCTACGGAAAAAAAAATGTGTCTATGTGAAGTAACATGCAAACATGATCCTTTTTTCTTAACAAGCTCTGAATTGAAGTACATTTCTTGAAATATTTGAGCCGCTTGTTACTACAGTAAGTTTTAGTCTTTTCCTGTTTTAGCTTGATCTTAGCTTTCTTAACAACACTCACAAGTGCAGTACTGCACAGCTGCCAAAGATCGTGACTTGCTGCTGACATAAATAATACAGCTGGCTTGCATGGCTTTTTGTATGTGAAGCTTTTCCTGAAGATTTTTGTTCAGCCAGCTGGTTTTAATTGCCAGCACAAATGGCAGAAGAAACATAGAAGAAGCTTGTATTTCCCGTTTCCTTCTCTTTTGTTCATAATAAGTAAAATTTGTGACACTATTGATATTTTTGATCCATGTGATATTTAACTTGGATATTATGGAATGATAATTGCTTATATGCTTTTCATGGCAGGATGAGGAGCACATGGTTGTCTCTTGGAGTATTATTTTCAAGGCATTGAACTGTAATTTCTGTTTAATGAAATGATTTAACATAAAAAAAAAAATGGGCCTACAATGTCATTATGGCAGCACTTCACATACACAAACATGCACAAAATAAAAAATCCAAATGACTCAAATCTGAAAAATGTTTGGAAGAAAAATGTTCACTTTAGCAATCCATCACATTCTAGCTGTCATTTTAATAAAAAAAAAAAAATAAGAAGGAAAATAGGAGAATCTGGGGTATGTTGATGGGTGGTGTTGCTTGGAATTGTCCAATTGTCCATTCAAACGTATTCAATGAGAGTAATATTAAAGTATTCTTTATGTGATCATTGGGAGAACACTATCATAAGCTGAAAGGATATTGTGCCATAAATAAATTGATTCAAAAGCTACCAATTGTGTAAAATGCAATGTAATATGGCTACCTGGAGGTGTTCTGTACACAGATAGTGTAATCTCATTTCCTGCTTGTGTGATTGGCTCCCTAATTTTCCCAGAAGTCTACACTTAGATACAAATCAGATTTTGAGCATCCATCTGCAACAAAAAGGTGCTTTTTGATGGGTTTCTCCCAAAGTGAAATCATGTCTAAAGGGATGCAGACCTTGCCTTTTTTCTCAACACAAGAGAAAGGTTACTTTTTCATTGAAACTAAAATCCAGACAAAGAGCTCAATACACATAAGAAATAAGAGAGTGTTTTAAATGGCCAAAAAATTTGTATTTCTGTCCATCCAGTCCTGACATTTATCAGGTCTCCTGCCCTGTATGGGGGCACAGTGGTGACAATTGGGGGCACAGTGGCAACAATTGGGGGCACAGTGGCTACAATTGGGGGCACAGTGGCTACAATTGGGGGCACAGTGGCAACAATTGGGTGCACAGTGGCGACAATTGGGTGCACAGTGGCGACAATTGGGGGCACAGTGGCGACAATTGGGGGCACAGTGGCGACAATTGGGGGCACAGTGGCGACAATTGGGGGCACAGTGGCAACAATTGGGGGCACAGTGGCAACATTTGGGGGCACAGTGGCGACAATTGGGGGCACAGTGGCGACAATTGGGGGCACAGTGACAACAATTGGGGGCACAGTGGCTGTGTTTGATGACATAGTGGTGACAATTGATGGCACAGTAGCTGCGTTTGATGGCATGGCACAGTAGCTGTGTTTTGATGGCATGGCACGGTGGCTGCGTTTGGATGACATGGCACGGTGGCTGCGTTTTGATGGCACGGTGGCTGCGTTTTGATGGCATGGCACAGTGGCTGCGTTTTGATGGCACAGTGGTTGCATTTTGAAGGCACATTGACTGCATTTGATGGCATGGCACAGTGGTGACAATTGATAGGTACAGTGAGGCTGCAATTGATTTTTTTTTTTTTTTTCGTTTGCGCCCCCCAAAAAAATTTTGAGCACCAGCCGCCACTGTCTCTGGTACTGTTAAGGAAGGCCCCTTTCACTTTGATAGTTTTTTCCTGTGTTTTTACCTAGCAAGAAAAACGCAAGAAAAATGTTTGGGACTTTCACACCACTGCGCTGAGGGTCTAATGCATTTTGAAATGTCCTGCATGCTGCATCTTTGATGCGGTTTTGAAAAACACATGAAAAAAAAAGCTTCCCATTAAAATAAATGAATGCGTAAAATTGCAGTTAAAATGCACCGCAATTTGCATTTTTGGTGCATTTTTGAGTTATGTGTCCATTTTTCACAGGTGCAGGCAAACCAAAACGCACCAAAAATGCACAGGAAAAGCATCTGAAACACAAGGATTCTGCTAAAGGGACCTAATACTTACAAGGCATATCCCTCCATAGCCTGAGACTGGATAAATGAAATCATCATTTTGTTCTCTCAACATCAGTATGCTTGTCAGCACATGGGCACTTCACTCCTTATACTGTTTCTCCCTCTCCCAATCTGAGCTCTTCTATACAGAGGACTGCAAATTGTTGATAACAAGTCAAATCCAGGTACTTTGCTGCTTGCATTATCTTGGGATTACCATGATTAGCTTTTATGTTGTGGAGATTGTGTAAGTATGAATAGTTTGGCAAGAGAAAACTGGGCAAGGCTGAGATAATTTAGTCTACAAAAAATGCTGAGTGTTGTTATCTTTAAACAAGACTTGGAACACTGGCTTCCCCTTGTCTTGACTGAAACACACAACTTCTGTGTTTACAGTGTTCCACTCTGTTGCAAGTGACCAAAGGCCTACTCCTGTCTTGTGACTCATGTAACACACTTTCAACACAGGCACGGTCACTAGAGAGGAACTCCTTCCGCAGGACAAGCCTACACATTTCATAGGTTGGCTTTCTCTAGTTCACTCTGATAACAATACAGGGACCCCTTCGCCCAAAATGACCCAGACAGAGATCACAAGTGTATTCAGCACTCACCAACTTTTCGTGGGACAGAGCAGACACCAGGCATGCCAACCCTTGCTTCATGAACAGAGCCTAGTTTCATGCTAAGCATAATTCTTTCTCTTCATTTCCCAGCCCAAATCAGAAGCATCCAGTAGAATTTGGTAAAGGAAAATTTTAAATTTACCACAGACTAGAATACAACATAAAACAGTCCTTATAATATTATACAGAAACGTCCTCATCCTAGTAATTTATTTACATAGTTACATAGTTAGTCAGGTTGAAAAAAGACACAAGTCCATCTAGTTCAACCAATAATAATAAAAAAAATCATACAATCCCATATACACAATCCTATACCAACAGTTGATCCAGAGGAAGGTGAAAAACCCCAGCAAAGCATGGTCCAATATGCTTACAACAGGATAAAAAAATATTTCCTGATTCCTCAAGAGGCAATCGAATGTTCATCAACTTTACCTGGTACATTTAGGAAAGAATCCAGGCCTTTTTTAAAGCAATCTACTGAGCTGGCCAGAACCACCTCTGCAGGGAGTCTATTCCACATTTTCACAGCTCTTACTGTGAAGAAATCTTTCCATATTTGGAGAAATCTCTTTTCCTCTAGACGTAAAGAGAGCCCCCTTGTCCTCTGTGATGACCTTAACCACTTGTCTACCAGCCGCCGTCAAATGACGGATGCAAGGTAGCTCAGTTGTTCTGACAGGACGTCATATGACGTCCTGTCTTTTAAAGCTGCTAGGGGGAACCCACCGCTTTGCTGGGATCACGATGCGTGTGCCCGGCGGCAACGATCGCCGCTGGGCACCCGCGATTGCCCAGTAGCTGAGCAGGGACGTGGAGCTCTGTGTGTAAACACAGAGTTCCACATCCTGTCAGGCCTCGTACACACGAGGCAATCTATTTGTTCAAATCGGTCGGACCGACCGATTTGAACAAATCTGTCTGATAGGATTTTGGTTTGCTCGCGTGTACACACGAGCAAACCAAAATCCCCGCCAGCAGACGGTGCGCTGACATGTCGGTGACGTGGCGGTGACGTTGACGCCGCCACGTCACCGCACTAGGAAGTAAAACACTTCCGCGCATGCGCCGAATCCATTCGGCGGCGGTGCGGGACGACATGTCTGCTGGTAAGTGTACTAACCAGCAGACATGTCGGGCGGACGGATTCCCACCCGATAGATTTCAAAGCATGCTTTGAAATCTGTCGGGTGGCCAAATCCGTCGGCTCGGCCGTACACACGATCGAATCTGTCTGCTGGGACGGTCTAGCAGACCGTTTCCAGCAGACAGATTTAATCGTGTGTACGAGGCCTCAGGGAGAGAGGAGTCTGTGTCACATTTATACAGTTATCAGTGCATAACAAAAGTGTCCGATGTGTCTGCTATAATGTCGCAGCCCCAATAAAAAAATCGCAGATCGCCGCCATTACTAGTAAAAAAAATAATAATAATGCCATAAAACTATCTCCTATTTTGTAAACGATATTAGTTTTGCGCAAACCAATTGATAAACGCTTATTGCGATTTTTTCTTTTACCAAAAATAGGTAGAAGAATACGTATCGGCCTAAACTGAGGGAAAAAATGTTATATATATTATGGGGAATATTTATTACAGCAAAAAGTAAAAAAATATTGATTTTTTTTCAAAATTGACGCTCTATTTTTGTTTATAGCGCAAAAAATAAAAACCACAGAGGTTATCAAATACCACCAAAATAAAGCTCTATCTGTGGGGAACAAAGGACGCCAATTTTGTTTGGGAGTCAAGTCGCGCGCCCGCACAATTGTCAGTTAAAGCGACGCAGTGCCGGAAGCTGAAATTTTGCTTGGGCAGGAAGGAGGTAAAACCTTCTGGGGCTGAAGTGGTTAAAGTGAGTTACTGAACACTAAGTTCACTATATGGACCCCTTATGTATTTGTACGTGTTAATCATATCCCCCCCCCCCTTAACCACCGCTTCACAAGAAATAATAGATTCAGTTCCTATAATCTTTCCTCCAAATGCTTTTTAAGAACTGGTGTCTAAAACTGAACTGCATATTCCAGATGAGGTCTTACTAATGATTTGTACAGGGGCAACATGATATCTCTCTCTCTGGAGTCCATACCTCTCTTAATACAAGAAAGGACTTTGCTCGCTTTGGAAACCGCAGCTTGGCATTGCATGCCATTATTGAGCTTATGATCTATCAAAACCCCCAGATCCTTCTCCACTATGGATCCGGCCAGTTGTACTCCCCCTAGTATGTATGATGCATGCATATTCTTAGCCCCCAAGTGCATAATTTTACATTTGTCAACAATAAACCTCATTTGCCACATAGTCGCCCAATTAAAGAGAGCATTAAGATTGGCTTGTAAGTTGGAGACATCTTGTAAGAACTTTATTTCACTGCATAGCTTGGTGTCATCTGGAAAGACAGAAATGGTAGGTTTAATCCCAGACCCAATATCATTTATAAATATATTAAAAAGTAGGGGTCCCAACCCTGAACCTTGGGGTACACCACTAATAATCTCAGACCATTAAGAGTAAGAATCATTAACCATGACTCTCTGAATTCTGTCTTTTTAGCCAGTTTTCTATCCATTTACAAACTGATCTTTCCAATCCTATAGACTTTACCTTACACATTAACTTAACAAGATTCATCCAACAAAACTAGCATTTTCCTTCTATCAGAGTTACTCAGATGCTCACTTAGCATCTCTTAGGTTACGCATATACTATCTTCCCCAGGTAATTCTAGCTTCCAATTGGAAGATATTTCTCCCAAAAAGGGTATTCACAGAGCCTGTCACAGTTCACAGTTTGTCACAGTATAATAAGGTTCCACGTGAGTATAAACAAGGACCCAACCCGAGGGACAAGACTTTTAATATGTTCCCCTCCTCTTTAACAGGACGGGAGACAAATCCCGCCAAAGAGGCCGGGGAAAATCCAAATGGAATCGTAATAACAGGGATTCTGTTGAACAGGATTCTAAAAAACGTACAGTCAACAGTGACAACATTGATGACAATGATACAGGTACGTACGCTAACACCTCGCCTATTATAAATGACACCAATACCAATCATGAATACCCAGGCCCCACTGACACACAGGGCAACATGATAGATCTGCCCTGTGCCCCTGAACCGGCACTACGCAAAACTTTAAACCCCATCAGGGGTCCCGACTCCCCTCTACCAAAAAGGACGGGAAAGGGCCTGGATCCTTTTGTGATTCGTCTCCCGACCGGCAACTAAGCGCCATTAACCTTTCGGCTCACTCCCTTACCCCTGACGAGGCCTCGGTCCTTTCACGTGGACTAACCTTTTGTCCTGAACGTAATTTTGATTTATTCGAAACTATTACAGATCTCCATTTATTTGCACGAAAATTGACCTTAAAATATCTATATTCTCAGCAATCCTCTGCCGATACCACGGATTGGTCAAGTTTTAGCATGAGGGAATTTAAAGCCCTAAGGGATCTCACCCTTCTACATCAAGAAAACAATACGTTAGACTTAATTGACCTTATAGATCTTGATACTCTCCTCGAAGAACCATTGAAAACCTTTGACGATCCCATTCACATGTTCAAACTTCCCTCCAAAAGATTTCCCCCACTGGTGACCAATCCTAGTGTATCAATATTCGTACGACAGACTATGCGAGATCTTATTAAACTGACTACTTGTCAAAAACACCCTGGCAACTTAAGCCGTAAGGAAAACGAGGCTTTGACCTCTTTATGCAAAAATACCCAAATTATTATTAAACAGTCTGACAAGGGGGGCAACGTTGTCCTGATGGACAGCCAAACCTACCTCAATATGTGTCAGAATATTTTAGATAATCATGAATGGTACCAGAAACTACCCATTCATTGTATTTCTCAATTCTATACTGTCTTTTACAACTTTATTGATCAGGCCTATGCTGAAGGGGTTATTCCAGGTGACTTTGTCAGGACCAAACATCCCAAAATTGCAACCTTCTACAGCTTGCCCAAAATTCACAAAAACAAGATACCCATTCCCGGACGGCCCATCATATCTGGTAATGGGTCAATAACGGAAAATCTCAGCCAGGTAATTGACGCTTACTTACAACCTATTGTAGTATCTCTCCCGTCATTTACTAAAGATACTATCCATTTTCTACAAACCATTGAGGATTTAACTCTTCTGAATGATGTCATTCTCATCACAATTGATGTAGAGGCACTCTATAGCAACTTTTTGATTGGTGGCCTGGACTATATACTGCATCACAATTTTTTTTTGTTTAACCGCTCCCACTACCTCCTGGTGCAGGGCGTTGCGATGGGGACTTGCTGTGCCCCATCGTACGCAAACCTGTACCTGGGGGAGTGGGAGCGGTCCCTCCCGGACGACGAGGACCTCGTCGAGTACCTTCGCCACATCAAGGTGTGGCGTCGGTACATCGATGACGTCTTCGTCGTCTGGGACGGCTCAGAAGTAGATCTTCTGGCTTTTTTTGATGCACTCAACTTAACGTTCACCATGATCCATGATAAAATGACTGTTACGTTTCTTGATGTGCAATTATTCATTGACACCGATGGCAGTCTCTGCAGCACTTTGTACCGCAAGAGCACATCTGGCAACACCATCCTACACTTCGATAGCCACCATCCCATCCCACTAAAAAATTCCATTCCATATGGGCAATATTTGCGCTTGAGGCGCAATTGCTCCACTGATGAGCTCTTCAGGGAGGAGGCAGGGAAACTCCAGATTAGGCTGTTGGCCAGGGGCTACAGTAGGTCCTGCCTACGCAAGGCTTTCAACCGAACCCTTATCCAATTCAGGCCTGATCTTCTGTCCAAGAAAAATGTCACAAACCCCAAGTCCGCAACCACAAGATTGATTGTTCGCTATTCCCTACAATACGAGGCCATCAACAAAATAATACAAAACCACTGGACTATTCTTACAGACGATCCCAGAATCAATCCTTTTGTTTCAGATCACCCCTCGGTTGTTCATAAACGAGCAATGTCACTGAGGGATCTTCTGGTGTCAAGCGAATATAGAGCAGCCACCCCCACCAACCTTGGTGGTCGGCTTGTGGGCACATTTCAATGTGGACATTGTTCCATGTGTTCCCTGATGAGACGTGATAAGACTTTTGGTCTCCCCAACGGGGACATTTTTAAACCTGTATACTTTGCCAACTGTCGTACACGGGGCGTGGTGTACTTTATGGAGTGTGAATGCGGCGCATACTACATAGGTAAAACCAAACAAGAATTTTGGAAACGCATAAGCAAACATAAATACAGTATGGATATCGGGAACATCTATCTGCCTGTTGGCAGACATGTTGCCCTGGTCCACAATTATCATGTTCCACATGTCTCATTCGCCGTCCTCGACCGGGTAACAATTCCCGATCGGGGAGGCGATTGGAATAAAATTCTTTTACAGAAAGAACAGAAATGGATCTTCAGACTCGGGGCCACCAGATCCCCGGGCCTGAACGGCTCCATATCCTTTGCGCCATTCCTTAAGGGCTTCTTTTCAGGAAAAAATCAATAATTCATTTTTTCATCACTCCTAGTCACCACGTCCACCAATCTATGTATACATTTCAATATCCAAGCAATTTATCATCTATTAACATATTAATTAATATTTCCCGTCTCGAACACGATTTACTGCCCAGCTATATTACAGGCCCCATGACTTTTCATTCCTTCAGTATTATCACCTCTTAGATATACATATAGCTTTAACCATAGTTGATATTCATTTCCTTATTAGAACCTTGTTCTTTGCTTGACTTTTTGTTTGATAGTATGCTACACATGTATAGGAGCTCTAGTCCCATAAAATATCTGGATTACATTATCATTTTGTCGTTGTATTATGACATTCCATTACATTCCTTTACATTGTTGTATTTGTATATAGATCTAATTTCATTTGTTGTATATTTATATTTCAGTTCCGCATCTCGTTCCTGTCATTTGGTTTCCACCCACTGGGGGGCGTCCAGTCTCACTCACCACTTCCCCCTCAGCTAGCGGCGGCCTTTCAGTGAGGAGGGGGAGACACCTAGAGTGATCTCTATATTCCCCACTAGAGGGCGGGCGGGTCCCGTCCTATGTGGGCGATTCCCTCCTCACTGACGGCATCAATGGCCATCCCAATGCTGGGTGCGTCCCACGCGCGCACACGTGCACGGCGCGCGCGTGTGACGTCACCGACGCGACTCGTAATGCGCGGCGAACGCCGAGGATCTCCTCCATTGATGCCGAGGGACCCACGGATGTTTGGCTTTTGTGGGGTCCCTACCCCCAGCCACCCCCACTACATCTGCTGGGACGGGAAACACAGGGGGGAGGAGGACGGGGGCGTGCTGTCACCGATTGAAGCAATCACCACAACTAGGTACACCTGTCATGCTCTTATTTAGTCTGCATCACAGGCTTCATTCCTGGCAGACTTGACTCCCTCCCACCCATGTAGGAAATGATTCCGTATTGACTGGGTAAGATTACTTCTAATCCCTATACCTCACACCGCTTTAATCCCACTTATACCTCTATGTTACCAATTTACTCTCTATTCCTCTTTTGCTCCTTAGATTGAGGCGCCACGATTTTATTACTTGGGATCTTGGTTATCCCCATATGTTTTATTCATTTCAGGTACTAATTCACTTTAGTTTCTCACTGTCACTCATTATTTCCCCACACATCTCCCCTTCCCCCACATACTATCACCATATTCGATCGACCTCTTCACTAGCTGTTCACACTTCATAGGTTTACCATTCGGTACTGTTCACCCTCTCACTTTCTTCCTTTTACCTACCATGTCATTCACTTGTCCACCCACCCACACCTCTCATATCATTCATTCCACATTCCTGTATGTCACCTACCTTAATATACTACTATACTATGACTCTCCTACCTATTGTGGAGTTCGGGGATGTTATCTGCATGCCTGCTGTTTCCTATTTTAGTTATACTCTATATTCTATTATTATTTAAACCAACTGACCAATCCATATATATATTGTCTTATTAGGTGTTGAGTTGGTGACCGCCCTCTACCTCGGTCCCCTTCTGCCTCCCTTCCAGGGGGCCTTCCTCTCCCCCCCCCTTCTCCCCACATTTGGAATCCATCTGGTTCCACCAGCATCGCTGAGCCCTTGTAGGCCCCCCCTACCATACTTTGGAGGGTATTGGTGGTGAGCTGGCCCCCCCAGTCTCGGTGGTATCGATCCAGGAATCTGTCTATGGACTGACTCTGGCCTTGTACATAATCCAAACCGCACATTGTGAATGGGTAACTATACTTAGACAAAGATATGTATGTGTTAATATTCAAATGTGAAAGATATTTTATTTCTTACTGTTATGTATGTTGTTACAGTTGCACCTATTTCTCTGAAGAAGACCCATCGAAGGGTTGAAACGCGTCAGTAAATACTTGACTTACTAGTTAACCATTCATGTTAATTGTCTGTCATGTTCATTTGGTGCATACCCCATGTGCAGTTGCTTCTAATGTACACAATACCAGAGCCAATTTGTATTTTATGTATTTTTATCCATTAAAATATACCTTTTCTACTCATAATCTTGTATGACGTTTCCATCACTCACCCTTACCCTAATTATTTGATCATTTGATTGCTGCCTAAAAACCCCAATGGGGTACTCCCTCCTTTTTCTTTTACTTCAGGGGTGAGCAGCACTTTCCCTACCCTCATTGTGTCTTATTCATTTTTTCAGTTCCCTTCTGCTAGCCCATTCTTATGGGAACCCCACTAGGCTCACTTCAGAGACCATAGCCTCCTGCTTTAACACCCCCACCTGATTATTTATATTCTGTCTTCAGGAATTGAAAATTTTAACTGGCAACCAACAGACGGGACCTCTCCTTATGGGATCCTAACATTCTGTTACAAACTTAAAAACTTAGAGAAAATGTACCAGGATATATCCTAGGATAAAGGCTGGTCCTAGCGCTCAGTGGACAAATCTTCTAATTTAATAGATTATATAAGTTTATATGCAGAAAAAGCAGCTATTATAATGAGAAAAAAGTGTATGGAAGAAATATGTCTCTATGAGGCATTAACAGCGCTATATGAATTTATATCAATTGAACTCAAAAGTTCAAAATCTGCTTTTTGTGAGGTGCAAACATCTATCAGGATCTCCTATCCTTAAAATGGTAGCTAGCCTCAGATACTGAGAACAATATGACAACAGCTATTATGCACTAAAATAAAATAATATAATACAATATTAAGTGTATATGACACACGTATGTCAATGGGGTGCTTTCTTTTTTAAAAATACAAACAAAAATAAAAATAAAAATAAAACACATAGTCTGTATATCTATAATGTTCTTTGTGGGAAATAATCTTGAAATTGGTTGAAAAAACACAAATCCAGGCTTTCCTTCACTTGTAGTCCCCCTCACGGTTTTGTACTCACCAGATAGACATGGTGTTAATTGCCTTCAGATATTGGGATCTCCCTCCTGTGGAGTTCAGCCCAGCCCAGCAGCAGTGTTTCTCCTCCAAATAGATATGGATGGGGTTGAGTGCGTGTGTGCAGCATGAGCGATCATGTGGACAAAAACATAGGGAGAGAGGACATAGCGTAATACTGTCTTTATTATATGAAAAAAACCCTGTTTAAAAGTTATGCTTACAAAAGTAATAACAAAGGTGTGCACATCGGTTGCAATGTTACTGCTCACTCTGCTAGCCTGGCGTCTCCGCTCCGTCTCCAGCTGATGTGTCCCGGGTGTAACTTGCTCCGTCTGTACGATACGTCGTGTAGCCACGCCCTGACGCGTTTCGTGATTGGCTCACGTCTTCAGAGGGCGAATGCCTCATAGAGACATAATGCCGTTAATGCCTCATAGAGACATATTTCTTCCATAAACTTAAAAACTGTATGCATTTTTGGCACAACCACAGTCCTTTTTCTGTACTTGCAGGGTTTTTAAATTAATAAAGCACAGGGAAAGGTGCATATATTGCAAATATGCACTGCATATATTCATTTTTATTTTTCCTTGACTTATATTTCAAGCAAAAATACATGTAAGGTGAAGGGGTGCAGGGTAGAGGGAGGATACATGAGTAACAGAGGGGGAAGGCCATAGTTGAGTTTTAATCACTCAAGAGCTAACTTCATAAAAGAAGCACTTCATGTACTAGCCCAACATTTTTTATTATTTTTTTTGCTTAAACTTCAATTGTTTGCAAATAAAAAACAATATACTTTATTGGCTGTGTAAATTAAATACAATTTAACAAATTATCCTCACATAAAAAAAGTATTTAACATAATTATTTTAAAGTGAATATATATGACTAAAAAGCACATAATAATCAGTTTATATTTGAGAAATACTGTATTTATTGGCGTATAACACTCACTTGCCTGCATGTTATACGCAGGGGGCTGTGGAAAGTTGTATTCCTGAAACATCCCTCTTAAAGTTAGGATGTGAGTTATACGCCAGTGCGTGTTATACGCCGATAAATACGGTACATTTATATAAAATATAATCAAGGCAACATATACTGTATATGAAACAAGTGAGATTTTCGAAAATGAAAATAGCATGTAAGTTAGAGAGCAAACACAAAATGAAGTATAATATTACATTTTCCTATTATTGCCTAGCTCCAGATACAACCAGCCCACTTGACAGTTGCAAAAGTTTGTTGACAGTTAGCCCTCATAAAAGTGGTATCCCTTGATCTCTTATACAAAGCGTAATGTTTTAGTTTCCTGACTTGAAAAAAATGTTCAAATTTGACAGGTCTGCACTAGCATGTTGTTGTCGCACAAGAGATTATTTATCATTGGCCCTGATGTGTACAACACTATGAGCTTTATCTAAGTTGTTCATTTAGAAAATCTATGTACTGGTGTTTATGGCATGTTCTTTCCAATATTTTCTATAGAAAGTTAAACTTGCACTTTTAAGATCTCTGCTATTTAACTTACAAGCCCATTTTTTTTTTTTTTTTTTTACACCAAGTGAATAGAAATATTATGAATGTGATTTTAGCAATTTACCATGCCTAGTGGTATGGCTTCCATAAAACTCAGGCTAAAGATACATGTAGAACAACTGCTTAAAAGATCCTAATTATTAATACAAATAACTGAATGGATTGAAAATAAACTTCAGGAAACGTTATCTTTTCTTTTACCTTTGGCCCTTGGATGCCAAATATCATACAATTATAACTCAAGGCAGGTAGCATCTGCTCTGACATCCCTTATTACCCATAGTATTCTGGGAATCCTGTGCCATGCTTTTAATATTTGAAAAACAGATTATACATACTGTATATAATATATAAAATATGCAGGAGGCAGTAGGCGCACTCAACAGGACATACAACAGGAATCATTTTCCACAGCCCATCTGTATACAATATACAGTATACTATGTGTGTATATACTGTGTATATACACACATATTATTTTGTGATATACATACACTGTATATCACAAAAGTGAGTACACCCCTCACATTTTTGTAAATATTTTATTATATCTTTTCATGTGACAACACTGAAGAAATTACACTTTGCTACAATGTAAAGTAGTGAGTGTACAGCTTGTATAACAGTGTAAATTTGCTGTCCCCTCAAAATAACTCAACACACAGCCATTAACGTCTAAACCACTGGCAACAAAATGGAGTATACCCCTAAGTGAAAATGTCCAAATTGGGTCCGAATTGTCAATATTTTGTGTGGCCACAATTATTTTCCAGCACTGCCTTAACCCTCTTGGGCATTGAGTTCACCAGAGCTTCACAGGTTGCCATTGGAGTCCTCTACCACTCCTCCATGATGACATCACAAAGCTGGTGGATGTTAGAGACATTGCGTTCCTCCACCTTCCACTTTAGGATGCCCCACAGATGGTCAATAGGGTTTAGGTCTGAATACATGCTTGGCCAGTCCATCACCTTTACCCTCAGCTTTTTTAGCAAGGCAGTGGTATTCATGGAGGTGTGTTTGGGGTTGTTATCATGTTGGAATACTGCCTTGTGGCACAGTCTCCGAAGAGAGGGCATCATGCTCGGCTTCAGTATGTCACAGTATATGTTGGCATTCAAGGTTCCCTCAATGAACTTTAGCTCCCCAGTGTGGGCAGCACTCATGCAGCTCCAGACTCTCCCACCACCATACTTGACTGTATGCAGGACACACTTATCTTTGTATTCCTCACCTGGTTGCCACCACACATGTTTGACACCATCTGAGCCTAATCATTTTTATCTTGGTCTCATCAGACCACAGGACAGGGTTCCAGCAATCCATGTCCTTAGTTTGCTTGTCTTAAGCAAACTGTTTTCGGGCTTTCTTGTGCATTATCTTTAGAAGAGGCTTCCTTTTAGGACGACAGCAATGCAGACCAATTTGATGCTGTGTGCGGCATATGGTCTGAGCACTGACAGACTGACCCCCTACCCCTTCAACCTCTGCAGCAATGCTGGCAGCACTCATATACCTATTTCCCAAAGACTTCCTCTGGATATGACTCTGAGCATGTGCGCTCAATCTCTTTGGTCGATCATGGCGAGGCCTGTTCTGAGTGGAACCTGTCCTGTTAAACCGCTGTATGGTATTGGCCACTGTGCTGCAGCTCAGTTTCAGGGTCTTGGCAATCTTCTTATATAGAGTTCTCTCTCAGAAAGTTCTTTACCATGAGGTGCCAAGTTGAACTTCCAGTGACCCGTATGAGAGAGTGAGAGTGACAACACAAAATTTACCACACCTGTTTTCCATTTCCACCGGAGAGTTTGTAACACATGACACCGTGGAGGGAAAATGGCTAATTGGGCCCAATTTGGACATTTTCACTTAGGGGTGTACTCACTTTTGTTTCCAGCGGTTTAGACATTAATGGCTGCATGTTGAGTTATTTTGAGGGGACAACAGGGATACAAACTGTACACTCACTACTTTACATTGTAGCAAAGTGTAATTTCTTCAGTGTTGTCACAGGAAAAGATATAATAAAATATTTACAAAAATGTGAGGGATGTACTCACTTTTGTGAGATACGGTATACTTTATATATAAAAATAGTGACTGCCTACTAATTCTCACTCACACTTTAAATATCAATTTTGAGCAATAGTTTCCTAACTTTAAACTCAACATTACAATGGTGATGGGAGTTGCTTTCAGAAGAGTAAAACAAGTAGAACAGTGTAAATTTTTAGCAAAAACACAGAAGCCATACAAAAAATGTGGAAGGGAAGCTGTGCAAGTAGACAGAGGTTAAATCAAATGGCATATATTAGAGCCATATATATATATGCTTTTTAGAAAGTCAGTTAGGAGAGCATTGTAAACTTGGAAGAATCTGGACAACTGCAAACATTTGGTACAAGCATAGCATGAAATTTTTTCCAAACCAAAGGAAGGGTCATCATTTCTTTTTCCCACACTGATATTTTAATTATACTTTATTTTCATATCTAAAATTATATTTCTGTTTTATAACCTGAGTATTACAGAATGACATTAACATTATCAGATATATGTGATTTACCACCCAATATAAACTAAAGAAACCATATTGCTAAATAATGATTTTAAAGTATTTGACATGTAACATTTCATACTGTATATTTCTTTATGCTTTCAAGGGATGGTGTGAGCGCAAGTCTGAGCAAAGTAGAAATTGACTTTATCATTCAGCCAAACCAAAACCACAAATATTCTACTTGGTTTAGAAGGAATTCAGCTAAAATAATAGTAGCCACCAGAGGATTAAGCCACCAAGCCACTTTGGGTACAAATGTATATATAATTAACATAATAATTTAAGAGCAAGCTATACACTTTGTGGATTTCACATTTTTGATCATTTATAATACATAGCTATTGAAATGTTTTAATATACTGTATGTTAGACACATAGGTATGAAATAAAGTGAAACATAGAGATTTACAAGTTATGTATGTTTATTGTTATATATACACAGTGTGGCTATATCGGGATGATATAAAAATAAAAATAATTCTGCGCTGGGGAAGATTTTAACACATAAAAGCAGCCTACACCAGAATCTATGATACCAAATTAGTGCATAAATAAATCAATAAATGTGCATAGAACACTAATATAGATTAGTAATAAAAATCTCAATTCATAAAGTACAAACATGTGAAATAAATCCAAATTTACATTTCATAAAAGATACATCAACATGATAAATTAGTCTGTTGAAAAACGAATATTCAGATCCTATAAACAAATAATAAGTCCCAATTCATGAATTTAAGGTAAGGTGTATAGTCCCATATCCAAGTGCATGTGAATATCGCTTTTATTCAATAAGAATCAGCAATCCAAGAAATAAAGAGTTGTTACATCCAATGCTGACCACCACAGTGATATCACCTGTGATATAGAGTAAGGTTGGCTCCTTACCAGATAGTGTGGACCATATTAAATGTTATATATTATACCGGGATGATGCCTAAAGCCGTAGGGGAACCATTCCGCTACCAATTTTTAAAAGCTCTCTTGTAAAAGCAATCCTAGCAGCTAACTAGCCAGTGGATTGCTTTTACAAACAGCAGAATAGAACGTCTTCCTGTCTCCCATCCCCTTCTGTGGCTTGCTTGGGCTCTCCCATCCAACCAGGAGATCAAATAGACTAGCCGGCACGTTCACCAGCTGGTCGGACAGCCGCTATAGTAATTCAGAAGTCATGACCTGACAAGAGATGTAAACAATTCCATTTTTGAAAAATCAAAAGCATTGAAAAACACTGATCTCTGTGTTTTCAATGCTTTTAAGGGCAGAGAAGGGCAGAGAAGGGATCTCTCCATAAAGCACACCTGTTGCATGCACAAATGCAAACTTATGCAAATAGCAAACAGCGTCCTACACATTAGAGGTATCATCGCGTATGTCAGATCATAAATAATAATTCTAGCACTGGAGCTCCTCTGTAAATCGATTGTGGAAACCTCTAAAGGATGTTAAAGCATCGCCTATGAATAGTAAAATTGACGTTGTTTATCATCGCTGCACAGGCATGCACAATTGTAAAGGGCACCATGTTTGGTATTTATTTACTCAGTGTAACATCATATTTTATATTTTACAAAAATTTATGGTATGTATTGTGTTTTTTTGCATTAAAATCTACAATATCCAATGAAAATATATATTCTTACTTATAACTGTTTAAAAGATTATTATAATTATTACAAACCCAAAAAATACAATTCCAACCAAAAGAGAGAAAAAATATTTCTCATTGATAGTTGTAACTATTATCCAACGGAATCTAAAATGTCACACAATAAAGTGGTTGTAAAGGATTTTTTTTTAAATAACAAACATGTCTATACTTACCTGTTCTGTGCAAAAATTGCACAGAGCAGCCCTGATCCTCCTCTTCGCAGGTCCCTTGATGGAGATCCTGGCTGCTCCTCTCTTGCTGGTGCCCCAATAGGAAACCGATTCCCATGGGGGCGGGCTTGCTTCTGAGCCCTGGTGCTGCGTGACACAGACAGCGGAACTTGACCCCTGCCTTCTCGTCACTGGAGGTGTAAAGTATAGCTTATTAGGTTAAATATATGTTGGTGGATTTAGATCATATATTTGCATTTAAGTGCTGAATCACTCAATACTTCTGAAGAAATAAAGTTTTGTATAGTGTTGATCCAGTGTTTGCAGTATACAAGTGCACTTACCTCTATAGAAGGATAACTGCATTACAATTCTATCTCCGTGAATTGAAATAGGGACACAGAGTTTCCAGATGTGATTCTAATGTGTCTAAGTTACAATTTGTTCCAAGTATGTGCAAACATGGATGTATGAGAATATTGTTTGTCAAAATAATAGGTTCTATGAAAACTGAGTATATGCCCATATTTATTCACCAAACTTCAAAGGTATTTCTACAGAGAATACATGAAAGATGTATAGAATGTAGCTGTAATGCCTCCACTTTGTTTGGGTGTTTGTCCTGGTGTCTAATTATAATGTGGCCAGCTTTCTATACAGAAAAAGAAGGAATGTTTTAAAGTGTGATATTTTAGATTACAGTAAGTTTTTAATGGTAGATTTTGTACAATAAATAAATTCTGCAATGTTTGATGATGTATACAATACAACTATCAATGGGAGGCAGTGTATAATAACACTAATAATAAACTTTTTTTTATATAGTGCCTTTAAAGGTGGCTTCTCAAAGCGCTTTACAAGGAGAACAGAAGAAATAGACAGGATAACATAAAGGAAAAACGTGAGTGAAAGCCTGTCTAAAGCAAAACATATTTAGATTTGATTTGCACGAGTTTAGAGATAACAACTGTCATGGAATCGCTTCCCACACTCTTGAGTGCTTCCGTCGGTAAAATGTCTGCTCTAATCTGGAACTTCAGATATCAGATATTACAGCCAAATATTGTAACCAAGAACCAGGCAAGACTAGCTCAGTACAAAACTGCAACAAGGAATGTTTTATTGGACAAGGATACAGGCTTTTTAAACACTTTAAAAGTATGTTCCTCCCTCCTGAACACATTACCCTAACAATACAAACTATAACCAGAAATATAAGTTAATATGAGCTAATTAACTAGTCATTTAACCATCCTATGTGACTCAGAGGTTGTCTCCTAGCTTACAAATTACAATACACATTATCATAAGTATAAACACAGGACACCTTTACACAATAGCAGGGGACCACTAGTAGCAGGCTATCTGTCTCCTACATTGTACAGAGGCCAATGTGATCAACTCTATCAATTAACATGTATAGTTCAGAATCAAATAAACCTGGAAGAGTCTTTGTATATTTCCTGGGAGATATTGTGGATACATATTACAGTCCCATCTGAAGTAATCTAAACCACATTCTCAATGTCCATTAGTAACTGTCCATAATTTTCTCAGTCACTCTTTCCCCCTAATAGACACAGGGTAACTTTTACATACGAGGGGTCTGGGAGCTGAAACAAGGGTTTCAAAACTTCTCCAAGTGATTCTGGGTTCCACGGGCCTCCCATCCAAAGCGTCTCCCATCACAACGACTCTCTGATGTTCTTAGGAAGTAAATGCCATTGTTTTAAAGCATTGCAAGAGAATGCTCTGTCCCCCATTGAGTGTTGTTTATTTTTTTGGGGTTGAGTTTTGTTTTTTGGGGCATTTTGTAAAAGACAAAATAGAAGGGAGGCTCGGGAAGTTTCTTGTCTCTTAGACCATGAAGATAAAAGTATAACTGGGTTGTAAAGATTAGTGGTGAATATGGTAGTTTATATGGGCAGTTGTAAAAATAATAGAGGGGACACACAGTGAACCAGAATTTGAGGAGCAGGGGGGAGAGTAAATTGAAAAAAGTACAGATGGATAATAGGGTGCCAAGCCATGAAGAGCCTTGTAGGTAAATAATAGTATTTTAAAGTATATGCAAAACCTGAGGGGTAGCCAGTGCAAGGACTCCATGAGAGAAGTAATATGATCACTTGTACCAGACCTAGTCAGGATTCTGGCTGCAGAATTTTGAACATATTGAAGTCGATTTACAGTGGATTTAGGTATACCACTGGCATTACAATAGTCAAATCGGGAGAACACAAATGTATGGATTAGCTTTTCAGCTACAGTGTATAATAGCAGCTGAACAATGTTTTTCAAATGGGAAAAAGATGTTCTTATAACATTTTGTACATGTGGCTTAACCACTTCCCGCCCGGCCAATAGCCGATTTACGGCCGGGAAGTGGTTATGAAATCGTGACTGGACGTTCTCAAACGTCTAGCACGATTTCATGCCGCGCGCGCGCCCGTGCGGGCGCGCAGCGCGGCGATCGGTGATGCGGGGTGTCAGTCTGACACCCTGCACCTCCGATCTCGGTAACGAGTCTCCGGCGGAGCCTCGTTACCACGTGATCAGCCGTGTCCAATCACGGCTGATCACGATGTAAACAGGAAGAGCCGCCGCCGGCTCTTCCTCACTCGCGTCTGACAGACGCGAGTACAGGAGAGCCGATCAGCGGCTCTCCTGACAGGGGGGGTTCGCGCTGATTGTTTATCAGCGCAGCCCCCCCTCGGATCGCCACACGGACCACCAGGGAGTGCCCACACTAGACCACCAGGGAACTTAAAAAAAAGGAAAAAAAAAAGGACAAAAAAAAAAAAGGACAAAAAAAAAAAAAAAGTCAGCAAGAAAAAAAAAGGGGCAGTAAAAAAAAATTATGCCAATCAGTGTCCACACATGGGCACTGATTGGCAACATTGATCCATCAGTGCCATACCTCAGTGATCATCAGTGCCACCCCAGTGTCTGTCAGTGCCACCCCACAGTGCCAATCCATGCCCAGTGCCCACCTATCAGTGCCCACCTGTGCCACCTATCAGTGCCCATCTGTGCCACCTATCAGTGCCCACCTGTGCCACCTATGAGTGCCCACCTGTGCCGCCTATGAGTGCCCACCTGTGCCGCCTATGAGTGCCCACCTGTGCCGCCTATGAGTGCCCATCAGTGCCGCCCATGAGTGCCCATCAGTGCCGCCCATAAGTGCCCATCAGTGCCGCCCATGAGTGCCCATCAGTGCCCCATACCAGCGCCGCCTATCAGTGCCCATCAGTGCTACCTAATCGGTGCCCATCAGAACTACCTCATCGGTGCCCATCAGTGCCACCTCATCGGTGCCCATCAGTGCCACCATATCAGTGCCCGTAATTGAAAGAGAAAACATACTCATTTACAAAAAAAATAACAGAAAAAAATAAAAACGTTATTTTTTTTTCAAAATCTTCGCTCTATTTTTAGTTGTTGCGCAAAAAAAATAAAATCGCAGAGGTGATCAAATACCACCAAAAGAAAGCTCTATTTGTGAGGAAAAAAGGACGCCAATTTTGTTTGGGCGCAGTGTAGCATGACCGCGCAATTGTCATTCAAATTGCGACAGTGCTGAAAGCTGAAAATTGGCTTGGGCGGGAAGGTGCGTAAGTGCCTGGTATGGAAGTGGTTAAAGATTAAACTAACATCAAATACACCCCTAGATTTTTCAATTTAGATTGAAGCTCAAGTACAGTGCCGTCTAAAAAAATAAGCTATTAGGACTGGCCTTACTTAATTGATGGGGGTGCTAAAAAAAAAGCATGATTCAATATTGTCACAGTTTAATTAAAGGAAATGATGGCCCATCCAAGTTTTTATATCACAAATACAGTTCGATAGGTGAGAGTATGTTAAAACAGTTAATAGTGTGAGTATTAATGAGGGTTGATTTACCAAAGAGTAAAACATTGAGTTGATTTACTACACTTACACTTAGTGTCAATTTTTGTGTAGCTAAGTTAATGATTTGAAACTGTTCTTACTTTAATAATCCAAGCAAAAATCCTGTTTTTTATGTAAACATTATTTTTTTTAAAGTGACCATGCTCTAATCTTTTAGTATACCAACATAAAGGTCCCCATAGTCTTGTCAATATGTCAACGCTTTGTTAATTAATTCATGTCATGTCAAATGGAAACATTAAAAAAAAACCATTGATTTTCATTGCATGCAATTGAATGAAATCAATCACTGAGATTTGTGTAAGTGACGTGTCATTACTGATTTTTAGGAATGACCTTACAGGTGTCACCAAATACCACAAATTGAGCTGTAGCAAAATTAAGCCACAGCACATACAGGGCCAGATTCAGGTAGAGTTAGGCTGGAGTATCTGTGATACTCCAGCCTAACTGTCACTTTAAGCTGGCGTTTCTGTTTTCTGTAACCAGAAAACAAGAAACGCCGGGTTGGTGTTCCGATGCGATCGGCGCAATTGAATTCCGCCATCGTATCACAAATTTAATTTAAAAATGGCGCTGGGGGCGTTCCCGCTGATTAACGCTGAAAAAATATGTTAATCAGCGGGAATCGGAAATTCACGATCGTTTTCGGGCGCGACGCAGTGACTTTCCGACGTTTCCGTAAGCGATACGCGACGTAAAGATAAAGCAGCCCCCTAGTGGAGTATCCTATGTTAAGTATAGCCGTCGTCATCGCATTGGGAAAAAAAATTGCGTCGTTTGCGTAAAACGTTCATGAATGGGGATGTGACGTCATTGACGTTCACTGACAGAACTTGGAGCATGCGCACTGGGATGTATTGACACTCGACGCATGCGCAGTACGTTCGCTGTGGGATCGCGCTTAGTTTAAAAAATACACGCCCCGTACCCGCCCAATTTGAATTCCGCCGGCTCATTTGCGATGCGCTGCCGCAACTTTAGGAGCAAGTGCTTCATGAATAACAGCACTTGCTCCTAAAATTTCGGCAGAGTAACGTAAATGAGAAGCGTTACTCCAGAGCAAAGATGCTCCAATCTACCTGAATCTGGCCCACAGTACTCATGTGCTTATGTGTAAAAACAAAGGGGGCGTATGTTAAAAAAAAAAAAATTAACACACTATTTGTGGCTAATAGCAACCAAACAGATTCCAAATGTAATTTATGCAGTGCAGAGTTAAAATGAATAAAGAATTCCAATAAACGATTTGGTCTGCATATTTTTACGTAATTCCTTAATTTTCACAGTAGTAACACTTTTTTTTAAAGCGGAGCTCCACCCGCATTTTTTTTTTCAAAGTCGGCAGCTACTAACAGTGTAGCTGCAGACTTTGAATAAGGACACTTACCTGTCCTAGGCGCCCGCGCTGACGTCCCCCGCCGATGCCGATCCTCGATCCCGGCACCGCCATCCACAGTCAGGGAAACAGGCAGTGAAGCCGTGCGGCTTCACTGCCCGTTTCCTACTGCGCATGTGCGAGCAGCGCGGCGCTTTGTGAATGGTCCGGCTGCTTTCTGGGATACACACAGTTCCCAGAATGCAGCGCGGTCCATTCACAAGAAGACACCGAGAAGAGGAGGAGGAAGAAAACCACACCGCGGATCATGAGGGCAGATTCGGGACTTCCGCATAGCAACAGACTATTTAGGGTGAGTATTTTTTTTTTTTTTACATTTTTTTTTATTTTTTTTTACATTTTTGAAAAAAAAAAAATCAGGGTGAAGCTCCGCTTTAAGGGATACTAAGCATGGGCAGTTGTGCTCTTTCTACCCTGGGTACAGTGAGTAAATGGTTGCACTAGAATCTTTGTGTGAAGGGTGTTCAGGCAAATTAATCTCTCGCAAATGGCGCCTGTATAGACCCAGCACACTCATCCCTTGACAGAGCCAACTGCCTCAGACAAGTGGATGCCTCTTCTTGCTTCCGTCAAGTAACCACTGAGAGCAACAATCTTTTAGAAATACCTGTATTCTCCCTATGTAA
The DNA here is from genome assembly GCA_029574335.1 of Rana kukunoris. Classification (NCBI taxonomy): domain Eukaryota; kingdom Metazoa; phylum Chordata; class Amphibia; order Anura; family Ranidae; genus Rana; species Rana kukunoris. The sequence goes on from CM056049.1 coordinate 289,756,539, forward strand.
GGGGCATTCATCCTTCCACTTAATATAAAGGTTGAGACATTCATTATACATTTTTCTCCCACTGACTACCAATTGTAATGCATTCTTGACACTAACTAGCAAAGTTTGGGCATTCTCTGCATTAACCTATAATTTAAGGGCCATTATTCCTCCTGCTAATAACCATTCTTCCCTCTGTCCCGTGTAAGGATTTTCTTTCCATTGACCACCAATGTAAGGTGCATGTGTCCCAGTGACCACTAGTGCTAAGAGCATTCATCCTCCCAATTATCGCCAATGTAAGGAGCACTCTTCACTTTGAACAGCAATGTAAAAGGCATTGTTTTCAATGATCGCCAATGTAAGGGGTGTTCTTTCCACTGACCACCAATTTAACAGGGCAAGGGCATTCTTTCTACTGACAACCAACAAAAGAAGAATTCTTCCCACAATAAGGGGTTTCCATCTCATTGGTCGTCAATGTAAGGGCCACGAACCTTACAGATGTAAGGGGCATTTGTTTTTCCCAGTGGCTGCCAATGTAAGTGGAATTCTTTCCACTGATCAGCAATTTAAGGGTAGTTTTTCCCACTTACTACCAATGTAAATGACATTATTTCCACTGGGTACCAGTGTAAGATCATACTGTACATCCCACATCCCACTACCCACTAGTGTTAGCAGCATTCTTACCCTCATTAACCACTAGTATAAGGCAACATTCATTCTGCATCTAATCACCAATGTAAGGGGGTTCTTATGTACTTATGTAGGGGACACTTTTTGACCACAATATAATAATTGTAGGGGAGCATAACACTCTCCACCAATAGTAGGGAAGCTTTGCATTGACCATCCGTGGTGACCCCAATTTACAGGGGCACTACATTTATCACTTAGGTATAGGAGCACGTCTCTATTGACTGCCAATGTAGGAGGGCACTTTTCCACTGATCAACAATAAAAAGGGGCATTACAATTTTCAGTGGCTTTGTTTCCTTTCTGGCCATTGTTAATAATTATTTCATTTCATGATTATTACTGAAAAAAACTCTATCATACAGAGAATTGTATGCCACCATCAAAGCAATAAACTTGAAGGGTAAAGCTTTTATGGACTGTCCTCTTTTTGTTTGCACACTGTAAATACATTTATAAAGTTCGAAATAAATTGAGTCTAAAACCTAGGTATAGATTAATTCTTGAAAATATTTCTCAATTCATTTTTCCTTATTTTAAGTGCATGGAAAAATCTGTTTAATGTAATAAAACTAAGTGATCCAACTCCAACAGCAATATATGCCAAAGCAATTCATCAGCAAAAATGAATGCCAGGTTCATTACAGCAAATTTAGTCTGGATTGTGCAACTTTGTGTTGCCGGGCAGCTTACCCATGCTCTCTACTCCCATGCCTGCTGACCTTCTTTTTCCGAAATGTACATGATTCAGAGTACACCCTGTACCACGCCTTATTTATTCCATAACGAAAAGGCAGAAGAGAAGAAAAGGGATATTGCAATATTTTTTTTCTGAGTCTGTTGCTAAGTCTGTGTATTAAAACCTGCCAACTCAAATAACTTATGTCTGAGATCACCTAACACTAGGACATTTGTTAAATAAATTAAATTGTACATTAAGTAAAATAATGTGCAACTTACATGTAATCATTCTCAAATAGAAAGATGTATTTTTTTATCTGCTTTTATCACTATACTGAATTATAGCCCCTGTCCTTGAGTACCCTAAAAAAAAGTATAGCATTTTAGCACACGACTAAAGCTAGTACAATTAGTCAAAAGAGAAACATTAATTTTTCATAACACAACTGAAGCACACTGGTTACACAGTACTCCGTTGGCTCTAAAACAGTGTTTACAATGTCCAAAACAGTCACAAATCCAATCTTTCACTGCAGAAGTCAACTATAATTTATGGACTGAGTTAAATTGTTTTAAAATGTACTGTAAGTCTAAACAAACCAAGAAAGCCCTAGTGCCATATATAGCTGTGTTTATTTCATTGTGTTCAATTGTTGCATTTACAGTGGTTTATGGAGATAAAACTCGTCCATAAAAAAAAGATATATTGAAGTAGTTAGTAAAATGCCACAAGCTTTGTAATATAAAGTATCTATTAATCCACTTTGGCCATTGAAGAGTAAGGCCCCTTTCACATGGGGCAGATTCCATTTCGATCAGCAGGGGATCAGCTCACAGAACTGAAAGGCAGACCTGATCGGATCACCCATGTGAAAGGGGCCTTACGATAAGTTGTGGTAATATGAACCAGCTACAGTTAATGTCATTGACCTATACACATAAAGTTAAAGTGTATCTAAAGCCAAAAGGCTTTTCCTTATTTTTCAAATGAGTTATGAGGTGTTAGGACCTTTGTATATGTTTTATTGTTAAAGAAAATACTCAAATAAAGCAAATCACAAAATCAGAGTAACCAAAACAAAAAAATAAATAAAAAAAGTGCCTCAACTGGCACTCAATATAACCAGCCACATTGTAGGCGTAAGCAAAGAACACAGCCGCTCCGCCAACTCCTGGAGCCAGGGTGCTTCTAATTACCAGATATGATGCAACCGGACGTGGTATGTCGGAAGTCCCATCCTTATAAGTTTCCTTGATTGATGTCTTTAGGAAGATTCAGGAAAAAGAAATGCATAGAGGTGGGACTTCTGGTATGTCACATTTACGGTTACAATTTCAGCTGGTTATATCGAGTGCCACTTTAGGCACTTTTAAATGTGTGTTTTGTTGCTATTGTGGTGCTGGTGAGAGGAGAATTAAAATAGTATCCTAGGCATCCTGGATAGTGGAGATTGAGGAGGAGTTCTGTTTTGGTGAAAAGCATACTTTGGGGGAGATTTACTAAAACTGGAGCACTCAGAGTCTGGGGCAGATCTGCATGGTAGCCAATAAGCTTCTAACTTGTTCAATTAGGCTTTGACCACAAAACCTGGAAGTTGATTGGTTTCTATACAGAGCTGCACCAGATTTTGCAGTCTCCAATTTTAGTAAATCAACCCCATTTGACCTTCTTATTTTCTATAAGGGGTCATGGTTATCTGGTCAGTACGTACTTCAGTGTCACTTGTTATGTCACAATGGTACTGGATTTTGGGTTGGCACTTCTGAGATGGCATATGATGGAGGATGAAGTGATTCAATGAGAGAAGAAGAAACATTTGTTTATGGACAGCACCAATTATATGGGACTTTTGGTGTCACACGAGCACATGGATTTATGTACTCTTGTATGTTATGATGCATTTCTTGAATATCTTATATACTTACAGTCGAACCTTGGTTTACAAGTAACGCGGTTAACAAACGTTTTGAAAGACAAGCAACTATTTTGTTTTTAAATCCTGACTCGGTGTTGTCTCGCGAAACAAGCAGAATTCAAGCTAATGGGGTGTGCAGTACCTCATTTGGCCAGTGGTGCTAGAGTGCTGATGACACTCGGAATGGTTTGGAGCCATTCGGAAATACTCCGAATCACTCGGAAACACTTGGAAATACTCAGTTTGCAGGTATTTCCAAGCCTTTCCGAGGATTTCCAAGATCAGCCGAGCTGTTCCCGAGGATTTCCGAGGCTCTTCGGTGCCCCCCCACCTCTGGCCACATGTGGAATTGCATGCCATAGAAGTCAATGCGTAACTAATTATCTTTGTGTCTTTGTATCTTTTATGGAAACTCGCTTTGATATGCAAGAACTTTGGATTACAAGCATTCTCCTGGAATTGATTATGCTCGTAATCCAAGGTTTCACTGTATATGTTAAATGTAGTGCTGCGTCTTTCTTCATTTATGGTAATTTTTATTGCTGTCTGTGTCCCTCTCTGGAAATGTGACCACTATTATCAAGACTGAAAGTGAAGAAAAATCCCAATTTTTTAGTTGTCTCCATAACACAAGTAGAAAGGAAACTTCCAAAGGAGATGCTTGTGACAACTGTTTAAAAGAGGATTTATGGACATGAAATTAACTAGAAATTAAAGGAAATTTCATCAATTGGACACTGAAGGCAACAAAAATATAACAGAGCTTATAACTATTCCCTGCTTTGTAAAAAAAAAAAAAAAAAAATGGTTTCACCTATACCTCATAACTTGTGATGCTAATCTAATGTCTTCAGTTCTTTATGATTTACTGACCTGGAACAAGCATGCAGATCAGGAATTTTGACTTCAGACTATCTTTGCTGCATGCTGGTAAAATATTTTTTTAACTAGACCTAGGTTCTGACAATCACATAATATATATTTTGAACTGTACAACTTTATCTAAAGTGTGCATGCACAAAGAAAGAAAGCAACACTGACCAGCCTTACAGAAACTCAACAGTGACACATAGTGGAGGATGTATAGCAAGATCCGTTTAGTATACAAACCCTCACAAAGTTCTGGTGAATAAAAGGTGACTAAAGGTAGGTCAAACAATGCCATGATAACAATGAAGGTCACTAATAGAAATGCACGTTTATTACACATTAATGACCTTCAGGGAATATAAAGTGTATACAAATTAAAAAGTTAAAATAGAAATAAAAAATGGACAAAAATTAACAAAGCTAATTGAACATTCTCCACCTTCTATTAAATCAACACAAAAACAGTAGTTTTCCATACAGCATTTATCCTATTGCAATTTATTGTACCCATTTATATACAAATATTGTGTCTAAAGCTAGCCAAATGTGGCAATTTGATAAAGAGATTATACATTTTTATATTTTTTTTAATTTTTATTATATATTTTTGGGGATTTACTGTAAAGCAATCGTAAAATGGTGGCTACGATCAACCGCAAGGAGATTAAATAAAAATTGGCCCAATCAAACATGGCAGAAAAATGTGACTAAGTTGCTACAATTCTTTTCAGCTTCACAAGTGACTGAATTCTGGGGGTCGATCGAACTAATGGTTGGTAGATTGCTTCATTTCTGGTAATTGCATTTTGCATGTGCAATTCCCGGTGGATTGAAAGTGGTTAAAATTTCCCTGTCTACAGCTATTTGAAGAAAATAAAATTGATTCTGAGGCCCTGTACACACGATCAGACATGTCCGAGGAAACATGTCCGACGGACCGTTTTCATCGGACTGAATTGTCTGTTGGTCTGATGTGCGTACACACCATCGGACCAAAATCCCCTCGGACCAGAACGCGGTGACATAGAACACAACGACGTGATGAAAAAACAAAGTTCAATGCTTCCAAGCATGCGTCGACTTGATTCTGCGCATGCGGGGGATTTTGGTCCGATGGTTTGTGTACTAACGTGTACGCGGCCTGAATGTTTTTTTTTTTTTTACAGTAGTTAAATCTTTAGCCTGTCATATCATGATTTAACTTCCAGCATCTGTAACTTATAAAGTAAATGTGCTAATAGACCAAACACTGTAGATGGCATGGTTTGAATTCTATAAATAAATATGTCATATAAAACCGTATATACTCGAGTATAAGCCAGGTTATCCTGCCCTTTTTTAGGGCTGAAAATACACCCCTCAGCTTATACTCGAGTCAGTGTACCTGAAGGGCTGCAAGCGTCCATTGTTTAAAAGTCACGGCTTCCTCTGGTCCCTTCCGTGATAGGCGTTTCCAAGCACTGTGTTCAGTGTTCTGCCTATCACGGACGTTCTCTTGTCTGAGGATGAAAAGACGTTCATGATTGGCGGAACACTGAACACAGTGGCCCAGATTCACAGAGCGATTACGCCTGCGCAACAGGAGATGCGCGTGCGTAAGTCGAAATGTGCGCGTGCGTTTCGATGCACGGCATCCCCAGAACGAGATACGCAAAAAATCTACTTTTTTATGTCCCGCGTAATTTCGTTAGACTGGCGCATCCGTCCGCGCAAAAGGATCCACAAAAGAAAGTTGGGGCAGCGCAGGCAACGCAGTGTGCGCAACAGCAAAATGTCCTGTCTAAAATTAGACCATATAAAAGCTGGTCTAAAAAGAGAAAAAAAGTCTACTTGTTAGATAAAGCAACACTGTTAGTGAGGAGCTCAGCAGTCACACGTGTTGCACAACAATCTGTATGCCAACATGCCAGGGGCATCGTCGCGCATAGCTATACTACTGACTTTAGATGAACAAAGAAGGATGAGGGCATGGAGGATGGCCTGGAGGATGGCATGGGAGAGGATATACCGCACCCGCATAGACCTGTTTGGCATGAGTGATTCTGAGGTGTTTCGCATCTTCAGATTCACCCCTCATGTCATCCTGGAATTAACCACAACCCTGCAGGAGGACATCACCAGCCCAACACACCGCTCACATGCAGTGCAACCACTGGTCAAGGTGAGTGAGTGAGTGAGTGAAAAACTTATAGAGCGCAACACTAGCGAACTGAATCGCCTCTGGGCGCTATTTTCATTCCTTCGATAAGGAAACGCTTTTCCCTCAGAAGAGATGAGTTTTAATGGTGATTTGGTATTTGGGGAGTCCTAAATAGAGGGCATTTGCATAGTCGAGTCTGGAATTGATGATTGTACCCACCACGACTGCAATGTCCTCTTTAGGGATGAAGGGGGTGAGTCGGCGTAACTGGCGTAGCAGATGATGGGATCCGCTGACTACCGCCCCTATTTGTGCATCCATTGTCATGTGGGAGTCAAAAATGACTCCGAGACTTTTGACTTTGGCGCTCGGGGCGATAATTTTTCCCAAGATGGGCGGTGGGGCCCAAGTTGAGGTGGGGAGACTTTTCCTGTTTGCGTTAAACAGGAGAAGCTCTGTTTTTGATCCATTGAGTTTTAGATAACTGGATGTCATCCAGCTATCTATTAGGGTGAGGGATCTCTCTAATCCGGGCGAGTGATCCTTTCCATTGCTAAGGCGGAGATACAGTTGAGTGTCGTCTGCGTAGGAATGGTAAAGTAGCTTCTGGTTGCTGATGATCTCAAAGAGAGGACGGAGATAGATATTGAACAGTACCGGTGACAAGGGAGATCCCTGAGGGACTCTGCATGATACCGTACGCATTTCTGACGTGAAAGATCCCAATTTCACTGTTTGTGATCTGTTTTTCAAGAAGGAAGAGAACCAAAGTATATCCTCTTCCGCGACTTTGGCCACTTCAGCTAGCCTGATAAGTAGTAGTCCGTGATCTACCGTGTCAAAGGCCGCACTTAGGTCCAACAGGATCAGGAGAGAAGATTCATGTCCATGTCCTTGCCAGTGGCTCTTTTCAAAGAACAAGTGGAGTGGTGGCTGGGATGTCACAATCCTCCATGAGCAGATGTGTGCACCAGGTTGTCCCTGCAATCCTCAGACGCATGGCCAACCAAATCATCAAACCCACCACTGAGGACCTGCGACTGAAGGCAATGACAGATTTCTACAGAATTGCCAGATTCCCACACACTGTGGGGGCCATTGATTGCACACATGTGGCACTCCAGCCCCCCCATGAGACAGAGCACATGTACCGCAATCGGAAGCATTGGCATTCCATCAATGTACAGGTGATAGTCGATGCCCAAGGCCTCATATGGCACGTCCGTGCCAAACACCCAGGGTCCAGCCATGACAGCTACATATACAATCAATGCCACATCCGAATGGAATTCGAACAGAACGTGTATGGGGACACCTGGCTGGTTGGTGAGTGACATGGGAGTCAGGCATGACTATCCCCTCCCATGATGCACACATCACAAGGGCCACATGCATGACTAACATCCTCCTGTCTTTTCCCTTACAGGTGACTCTGCATATCCACTGGGACCCCATCTCATGACTCCTATCCGGAACCCCCAAACTCCAGGAGAGGAAAGATACAATGAAGCACATGCCCAAACACGAGCAGTGGTGGAGCGCACCTTTGGCCTACTAAAGTCACGTTTCCGATGCCTGGATAAGTCTGGGGGTACCCTCTTGTATTCCCCAAACTTTGTGTGCCAGATCATCGGTGCATGTTGCATGCTGAACAACTTCGCAGTAAGAAAGGACCTGCAGATTGCCCTACGTGATGACCTGACCCCTGAACCAGACAATCCCCCCCTAACCGAGGCTACCCCGTCTTCTGAGGGAAGAGCAGCCAGGAGACAACTCACATTGGGCATCTTTGCACGTTAAACACACACATTAATCATGGCACAATGAGAATGCATGCATGCACACCACTGTGGTCCCTAGCACACACACCCCACATCCACATCAAATTGGATTGGCACCAGTCCACCATGCAGGACTTGTGAGCAGCAACGCCACGCCAAGGCTCCAATTATGTCACTGTACATTCATACACCATTCACACGGACCTGGGGATCACTTCTCCCTGGTCCTGGGGAACCCTACTCCACCAAAATTGAGGGTGACACCCCTTTTCCGGCAGGAATGTCACCCCCACATTCAAACAGCATTCACAACCCAAAAAAAAAAAATTACCTGCAAAAGCAAAAATTTTCCAGCAAAAAAAAAAAGGGGAAAAAACAAATTAATGCCCTTTGCGTGAGCCACGCCTGGGGCGCCCCCGGCCACGGCCCGGCTTCTCAGGGGAGACTCATGGGGAGGGGTTAAACCGGGGAAGGAGGAGCAGCCCCTGATCATTGCCCACCTGGCGGCCTGCCCTCCAAGGCCACGGCTATTCTGTCCAGGGCAGCACCAAGTGTTGCCGTGTTGGCCTGGATAGCCAGGGTAAGGGCCCTCACATCCTGCCTAACGCCTGCTGATGTCGTCTGCAGTTCGTTTAGGCAGGTTGTGAAAGCCCGGGAGTGGGAGTCCAGGTTCCCCAGCGTATCCTTGATGGAGGACAGGCTCTCCTCCATCCGCACCAATGTCTGGCTGACCTGTCCCAGATGGCGGGTCTGGAGGAACTGGTCCCTTCTCAGAGTGGTGGGCAGGAGATCGGCCACCCCCCTGGTGTTCTGGGATGAAATCCTGCCTCCAGCTGATGCTTGTGGCCGGGGAGAAGGGGAGGCCCTTGTGAGGGGAGCCATGTTGGGGGAGGAGGAGGGGAAGAGTCCTCAAAAACCAAACATCCAGTGCCTGACATGGACTCCTCCTCCTCATGATTCTCCTCCTCCTCATGATTCTCCTCCTCCTCTTGAACCTCCTCCGCGGACTCCGGCCTTGTTGGGGGGGCCTCATTAGGCTGCTGTCCTGGGGTTGGTGCGGTCAGGCCAGATGGCCCTGCACCCTCCTGCACATCTGTGGATGACACGAAACATTCACAGGTTGGAGGATCCACACACTTGCCACATATTCCCTTTCACCCTCTCCCCCACACATGCTTCACACCTGATATTAAAAAAAAAACTTACCTGGCACCACGGGCTCCGGACTTGAGTCAAAGCCGGGCAGGCCCTCAACTTCATGCCGATGAAAGGTCAGGGCCACCGCACGCTCCTCCGCTGTCAGCCTAATACGGCATGGTGGGCCCCCTCCTGTGCCCCTGGCATGGGCATGCATTCTGGGCAGCTTCTGTTTGACCAGACGCCGGAGGTCATTGATTTTTTTTGTCAATCCCAGACCGGGTCCATGTCTCCCCCTGCCCCGCTGAATTGACCTGCTCAGTGATCCCATCCAAAATCTCCCTCCTCCTGGCCGGGGTGGTGTTGGCACTGTCTGGGCCGTGGAGGAAACGCCCATACTCGCTAATGGCCCGGGCAAGAATTTGTTTTTCCCCAACTGTAAAATTGAGCTTTCTCTTTCTCTCTGTCATACTTCCCAAAAAACTCACTCCCAGTCATCAAAATTCACTCACACAAACAAGCACAACCAATCAAGCAAGAACACACACAAAGAGAAAACTACTCAGCAAGAAACAGTCACAAAAAAACAAAACAAAAAAACAGCAGGAAAACAAACGAACAGAAATATATCAATCAAACAAACAGTCTCTCAAACACTTATCAAAAAACACTTTCAAAGATCTACTAACAAACACTTGATCACACAGAACACTAATCTGACAACTACAAAACACACCGCAACGAACAACAGGACAAAAGCACTAGGTTAAATGGGAAGGGACAAAGGGATGTACTTTTGCAATGCAAGTGCGTTTGTGTGTGTCTATTTATGCTGTTTGCGTAGTTCACAACGTTGCCCTAGTCCATTTCCTATTTCACTGATTGCGCCGCTCCCGAGTTGTGAGCATGCGCACAGCGGAGCTGACATGGTCTCCTTCAAGCGCGCATGCGCGAGCCGGCCGGCCCTTCATTTGCATGGGGTCACGGCTCATTTCAATGTAACACGCCCACGTCCTTCCCAATTTGTATTACTCCTCCTTACGCCTCGGAAAAAACGTTACGCAAAAGCTACGAGAATAGGGGGATTACGCGGCAAAATTGCGCAAGTCTAACGTAAAGGTGGTGCGCTACGCCGGTCCAATAATGCGCAGATGTACCTGAATCTGGGCCAGTGTCTGCTGGGAAACTGAGTCCGAGGATGAGAAGACGTCCGCGATAGGCTGCTGAAAATTGCCTATCACAGAACGGACCAGGAGGAGACCGCGACTTTTAAACAATGAATGGACGCCCGCAGCCTGTCAAGAATTTTAGGTACATTGACTCGGGCACAGGGAGGCTGCAATGGGCACAGTGAGGCCTGGCACAGTGAGATGGCAATGGGCACAGTGAGGTAGCAATGGGCACAGTGATGTTGGGCACAGTGAGGTGGCAAGGGGCACAGTGAGGTGACAATGGGCACAGTAAGGTTGGGCACGGTGACGTGGCAATGGGCACAGTAAGGTTGGGCACAGTGAGGCGGCAATGGGCACAGCAAAGTTGAAATGGGAACAGTGAGGTTGGGTACAGTGAGGTTGCAATGGGCACAGTAAGGCGTGCAAATGGGCATTGTTAAACCCTCTTTTCCGCTTACAGTATCCTAGGCTTAAACTCGAGTCAATAGAATCTCCCTGTTTTTTGGGGTAAAATTAGGTACCTCGGCTTATACAATGCAACACAATACAGAGTATGGTGCACTGCAATGCCTTCATTCCTAACTGCCGCTCACAAGTGAGAACCATCTGTGTGTTGCAGTGCAAGTTGGTGAAAGAAAAGCCACAAGTCCATTGTGATGCAAGGACTTCCACTTCAAAATGAAAGGGCTGCTTTACCACAGTGCATATTAACGCATGTGCCATGATGCAACACAGAGCAATCAACCAGTATAAATGGACTATAAAGAAAAACTGTCTATACAGATAAAAGTAGGCACTTGTTATTATCCTTGTGGTCTACCTGTCTTTGGCATAAGTGCTTTTTGTGTGAGAAGCCCAAAACAAGCATGCATCCACTTCATACTTTTGCATTTTCAAAAGCATTTAACCCAACTAAATTGGTTTATTTTAAATTAAGTTATAAAAGTTAGACAACAAAGTAAACTTTGTCATTTGAAATGAATCTGGCCATTCTGACTTAAATTTAATTTGGACATCTTCTGCTGCAGGTAACACATATCCATTTTTTTCTGTCAAAGTTTTAGACTAATGATATTGCCAACAACCAGGGCTTTTTTTCAGGGGGAACTTGGTGGAACTGAGTTCCACCACCTCTGGCTCAGACCCTTTGGTGCCTGCTCACCACAATCACTTGTAAACACAGAAGTCTAGTTTCTGTGTTTACACGTGACAGCTCTGCGTCCTGTATGTAATGCAATCCTGGTGTTTAATGCCCCTTTAAGACCCACCTACTGTTTTTGTGAAATTTGACTGACCACACCCACTAGTTGATGTGATTTAGAGGGTGTGTGTAGGGGGAAGGGTTTTGGGGGGTCGTGGTTGAGTTCCAGCACCTCTTGTTTGAGAAAAAAAGCCCTGCCTACAACTATGAAAAGAAGGGAAAGTGACAAAATGATACTGAAACTTGCGTTCCCCAATTTCTCCTATGGTAGTAAATGTAGAACATGTATCTAAACAATTAAAACAATACTGCCTTTAGCAGATGGACCTTTTCCATTTGACAGTTTAAATGACTAAATGGGGCATATCATATGTAAATAGTTTTAATATATAGAAGATTTCCTGAAACCGGTTTTCCTGGTAATAAACACTGCTACAGAACTGTACACCATTGTCAGGCTGACTTACATTCTTTTTTTTGATCGTTTCCAGGACAGTGCCAGTTTAAAGAATGTACTTTAAACAACACCCGCTGTATCTCGCTCAGCACTTCTTCACTGAGAATAGCTGTCAGCGCTCACCTCATTAATTTTACTTCAAACTTACAGTACAGTATTTTACTTTTAAGTATTTTACTTAAAACTAGGTACTGTAAAGATCCACTCAAAGCACTGGCTTTGCCAAGCTGATAGCAAAAAGTTATGCATGTCAGCACTACAACCTGTTAGATCTTCAATAACTAGCATGCTCTTTTTTTTAATAAACACCTTTTTTTGAATATTTTTATGTTAAATTAACACCATTTGATTTGTGTGTTAGATAGACATGGATTCCTTTTCAAAAAAGTTATTTTTTGGCAAGGAAAAAGCGATACTGAGAGGTGGGTATGGTGATGCACACACCCGATTGTAGTAGATGAAGAAAAGGAAAGTTACCCCAGGGGGCTTTGTGTTGCAGCAGAAAATAAATAAATAGATATTGATAAGTAAGTATAAAAGTTTTAACGTAGTTTAATATGTCTCACAAGGAAACGTATCTGATATATTTTATGGCATTGAAAAACATGTACATACAAATTTAACCGCATATAGATTGGGCCGTAAGGGCAAACCTGCAAAAGCATGGCATAAAGTATAACAATTGTACACATGATGAACATGGTGAGTATGATAAACCCCGACGTGTTTCGACCTTGTGGAGAGCGGTCATCTTCAGGGGGTAGGAGGAGATGCTCTAAAATTAAATACATCATATAGGTGAGATTATTCAAAAAACAAACAAAAACACTCTCAGCAGAGAAACATCTACCATATTAACAATGTTGTAAATAATGAATGTATTTACCCTTTAACGGTTTACCCTGCATTCACATCTGAGCGACAAATCGCCTGTCGCCCGACGCTCATGCCGCTGGAGGGGCGAATCCCCATTCATGTCTATAGAGACGGTTCACATCTCTGAAACGCCGAACGCCTGTCGCCTGAAAAAAAGTCCCGGACCCTTTATTTCAGGCGACATTGGCGTTCGGCCATAGACATCAATGGGGATGATTTGAAAAAATAAATAAATTAATGTAATCGCGGCAAGTTAAGCCGCGTATGCGGCTTTACTTGTCGCTCAGATGTGAATGCAGCCTTAGAGAAAGGACAAGAGCGCCTTCCCAACTGCAACTGTGGACTGACCAGGAACCATGTAGCTGCCACCAATATGACACACGACCCCCGTAGAGGCAGGGGAGCTGAGATGAAAAAGGCTCGACTTAGTGGACAGCCCAAAAAGGGCTCTGAGCCTGCAGGGGGCCGCACTGATACCCTGCAGCGTGGGGGAGGTGAGGGGGAATCCAGAGGGGGAGACCCAAAGGACCAACATGGTGGCCATCACAGACTGGAACCAAAAAGAGGGGCACCCCAAGCTGTAAAAGTAATAAAGTAAAAAATAGTATACAAAAATGGTTGGAAAAAAGTCATGCTAATATATTGGTGATGGATGGATATATTGGTGATGCATTTATTTTTTGAATTCTTTATTTATAATTACACAAGAGCATGTACATACAAGTAGAGGAGGTCACATCTACAGAATTTAGATAAATGCATATATTTTAGTATTAGGTATCAGATAAAATCGCTTCCTGAACATTTCAGAGAAATAAACATGCTAAACCAAGGGTCTCAAACTGGTGGCCCTCCAGCTGTTGCGGAACTAAAAGTCTCATCATGCCTTTGCCAATGAGAGTCATGCTTATAACTGTCAGCCTTGCAATGCCTCATGGGAATTGTAGTTCTGCAACAGCTGTTTGGCCACCAGTTTGAGAACCAAGTATCCATCAAGTAAAGTCTTATCTAAGGCCTCGTACAGTACACGACCGTTTTCCTCGATAGAATCCTTCAAAAAACGTTTGCCAAGGAAAACGGTCGTGTGTATGTTTTTCATCGAGAAAACTGTTGTGGTTTCCTCGGTCGTGTGTACGAGGCCTAATGCAAGTGGACACTTTTCAGCATGTTTTTCAAAAACAAACAACGACAAAAAAAATAATTCGAACATGCTGCATTTTTTAACGTCGTTTTAAACTATGTCGTTTTTCGGGTTGTAAAAAAATGATCGTGTGTGGGCTAAAATGATGTAAAAAGGACGCGCATGCTCAGAAGCAAGTTATGAGATGGGAGCGCTCATTCTGGTAAAACTACCGCTCATAATGGAGTAAGCACATTCGTCACACTGTAACAGACAGAAAAGCGCAAATCGTATTTTACTAACACAGAATCAGCTAAAGTAGCTCAAAGGCGAATGGAACTTCCCCTTTATAGTGCCGTCGTACGTGTTGTACGTCACCACGCTTTGCTAGATCATTTATTAAAAACGATGGTGTGTGGGCAACGTCGTTTTTAATGATGAAGTTGGGAAAATGACGTTTTTTTGGACATGTTGAAAAACTTTTTTTTTTTTCATGCTGAAAAATGATCATGTGTACACGGCATAAGTCTTCAAACAGTAGAGGTCTCATGATTTCCTTTTAAAAGAGTGTTGATTAACCACTTTAGCCCCGGACCATATTGCTGTCCAAAGACCAGAGCACTTTTTGCGATTCGGCACTGCGTCGCTTTAACTGACAATTGCGCGGTCATGCGACGTGGCTCCCAAACAAAATTGGCGTCCTTTTTTTCCCACAAATAGAGCTTTCTTTTGGTGGTATTTGATCATCTCTGCGGTTTTTGATCAACAGAGCGACTATTTTGAAAAAAAATCAATATTTTTTACTTTTTTCTGTAATAAATATCCCCCAAAAATATATAAAAAAAAAAATTTCCTCAGTTTAGGCGATACGTATTCTTCTACATATTTTTCGTAAAAAAAATCGCAATTAGCGTTTATTGATTGGTTTGCGCAAAAGTTATAGCGTTTACAAAATAGGGGGTAGTTTTATGGCATTTTTATTATTATTTTTTTTTTTACTAGTAATGGCGGCGATCAGCGGTTTTTTTCAGTACTGCGACCTTATGGCGGACATTTCGGACACTTTTGACACATTTTTGGGGCCATTGGCAGTTTTTTTAGCGATCAATGCTATAAAAATGCATTGGATTACTATAAAAATGCCATTGGCAGTGAAGGGGTTAACACTAGGGGGCGGGGAAGGGGTTAAGTGTGTTCCTATTTGTTTTCTAACTGTATGGGGGGGGTGGACTTACTAGGGGGAATCACTGATCTTCCGTTCATACATTGTATGAACAGAAAATCAGCGTTTCCCCCGCTGACAGGAACGAGCGCTGTGTGTTTACACTCACAGCTCCCGTTCCCCGCTCTGTAACGAGCGATCGCGTGTGCCCGGCGGCGATCGTGCCCGCCGGGCACACGCACGGGACTCGGGGGCGAGCAGGGGGCGCGCGGGCCGCCGGCAGCGCGCACGCGCCCCCTAGTGGCCGTCGAAAGTGGCGACGTAGAGCTACGGGCTCTCACGCAGCAGTGCCGACCTGCCGCCGTATTACTGCGGCGGCTGGTCGGCATGCGGTTAAACATCAGCAGCTGTCGTATTTGTAGCTGCTGGCTTTTAATTTTTTTTTTTTAGGTGGACCTCTGCTTTAAAATGTGATATGTTGACAACTGTTTTGTATATAATATAAAATCAATACATTTTATATTATAATAATAATGAAAAAATTTTTTTATAGCATTTGCAGCTTACCAAATCCTTAAGTGTGCTGCTGCATTCGTTTTTATTTCACACATTTTATTTTTTTTACCTAGAAATCCTGCCATTAACTCCCTTTCTGTAATAGGGTGACAACCGCACTGAACAGCATTGTCACCCTAGCCACTTGCTGACCAAGCCTTTTTCTGACATTTGTTGGTTACAAGTAAAAGTGAAGTAAAAATCTGTATTTTTTGCTAGAAAATTACTTAGAATTACTTAGAACCCCCAAAATGCGATATTTTTTACTTTTTGCTATAATAAATATCCCCCAAAAATACATTAAAAAAAAATATTTTTTCTTCAGTTTAGGCCCCTACGTATTCTACATATTTTTGGTAAAAAAAATCGCAATAAGTGTTTATTGATTGGTTTCCCCAAAAGTTATAGCTTCTTCAAAATAGAGGATAGTTTTATGCCATTTTTATTAATATATTTTTTTTACTAGTAATGGCGGCGATCAGCGATTTTTATCGTGACTGCGACATTATGGCGGACACATCGGACACTTTTGACACCGTTTTGGGACCATTGTCATTTTTACAGCGATCAGTGGTACACTGGCAGTGAAGGGGTTAACCTGTAGGGGGTGCTGAAGGGGTTAAGTGTGTCCTAGGGAGTGCTTGTAACTGGTAGGGGATGTGGCTCCTAATGACAGGGAACACGATCAATGACAGTGTCACCTAGGCAGAGCGCTCTGTGACCCGATTGCGAGACACCGGCAGCGATCGGGTCTGCGGGTCCCACGGGCGCGATCATGGAGCTCACGACAGGGTCACAAGTGCACGGGCTGCGGCGCGCACGAACACGCGGCTCGCAAATTAAAGGGGACGTATCTGTAAGCTCATTTGCGCAGCCATGCCATTCTGTCGACGTACATCGTCGTGTGCCTGTCAGGAACCGGTTAAACACATTTTAGAGTGTTGCTTTCTCTGAGAGTCATCATTCTTTTTACTGTGTCATTTAATAGTTAGTCACCAAGTGCAGAAGTTTTTTACACAATCGACAAAGACAGTGAGGCTCTGGATCGAGCACGCACACGTGCCCTATAGCAGGCAAGGGGAGGAGCCAGGAGCGCTGACAAGGGGGACCTGAGGAGGATCAGGGCTGCTCTGTGCAAAAACCATTACACAGAGCAGATAAGTACAATGTGTTTATTATTTTAATGAACATTTTTTAAATCTTTACAGTCACTTTAACCACTTAACCACCAGCCGCTGTCAAATAACGACGGCAAGGTGGTTGCTTAACTCTGGGAGGACGTTATATAACGTCCTCCGAGAGTCGCGCTCCCGTGCGCCCCCTGGGGCGTGCACACGGGAATGTCCGTGATCGCCGGAGTCCGGAGGACCCATTTGGATCACGAATCACGGTAAATTGCCGCTGAGAGCGGCCGTTTACCACGTGATCGCTCCGTCCAATGACGGAGCGATCACATGTAAACAAACCGGCATCATTTGATGACGCCGGTTCCTCCCTCCTCTCTCTGTACCGATCGGTACAGTGTGAGAGGGGGAGCACGGGTGTCAGCAGCGCTGTGGCTGGATCTGTGACTATTGCAGTCACAGATCCAGCCATCCCTGCTCAGCCATGCCTGCATTAACCCCTGCAATACTCTTCCTCCCCTGCGCAATACTCTGAAATACCCCCTGAGCAATACTCTGCAATACCCCCGCGCAATACTCTGCAATACCCCCTGCGCAATACTCTGAAATACCCCCTGAGCAATACTCTGCAATACCCCCGCGCAATACTCTGCAATACCCCCGCGCAATACTCTGCAATACCCCTGCGCAATACTCTGCAGTACCCCCTGCCAGTACTCTGCAGTACCCCCTGCCAGTACTCTGCAGTACCCCCTGCGCAATACTCTGCAGTACCCCCTGCACAATACTCTGCAGTACCCCCTGCGCGGTACTCTGCAGTACCCCCTGCGCAGTACTCTGCACAATACTCTGCAATACCCCCGCACAATACTCTGCAATACCCCCACACAATACTCTGCAATACTCCCCGCACAATACTCTGCAATACCCCCACACAATACTCTGCAATACCCCCACACAATACTCTGCAATAACCCCTGCACAATACTCTGCAATACCCCCTGCACAATACTCTGCAATACCCCCCGCACAAGACTCTGCAATACCCGACCAATACTTTGCAATACCCAGAAAATACTCTGGGGAAAAAAAATTGTCTTAACCACTTCCCGCCCACGTTATATGACGTCCTTGACTTTGTGCAGGGATATCTAAATGATGCCTGCAGCTACAGGCATCATTCTGATATGATTTTTTTCAGCCGGTGATTCTCTACACCATAAGAACGATCATGGCGGCTGTTCCACCTCTTGATCATTCTTACGGGAGGCAAAAGGGGACGTCCCCACTCCTTTCACCCTCCGGTGCTTCTTCCGACTCACCGCTACGATTGAAGCCAGGATCGTTTTTTTCCAGGATTCCCAGCCTAGAGGTGAGATGTGGGGTCTTATTGACCCCATATCTCACTGTAAAGAGGACCTGTCATGCTATATTCCTATTACAAGGGATGTTTACATTCCTTGTAATAGGAATAAAAGTAATAAAAACATTTATTTTGGGGGAAAAAATGTGTCAAAGTAAAAATAAATAAAGTAAAATGAAAATAAAAATAAAATTATTTTGAAAGCGCCCCTGTTCCCGCGTGCTCGTATACAGAAGCGAACATGCACATAAGTCCCGACCACATATGAAAACGGTGTTCAAACCACACATGTGAGGTACCGCTGCGAACGTTAGAGCGAGAGCAATCATTTTGGCCCTAGACCTCCTCTCCAACTAAAAAGATGTAACCAGTAAAAACATTTAAAGCGTCGCCTATGGAGATTTTTAAGTAGCGAAGTGTGACGCCATTCCACAAGCATGTGCAATATTGAAGGCGTAACTTCATCTTTCATACTATGCAAAAACATTGGGCTAACTTTAATGTTTTTTTTTAAAGCACAAAACTGTTTTATTTCCAAAAAAAATGCATTTGAAAAATTGCTGTGCAAATACCATGCGCGATAAAAAGTTACAACGACCACCATTGTATTCTCTAGGGTATTTGCTAAAAAAGCATATATAATGTTTTGGGGTTCTATGTAATTTTCTAGCAAATAAATGATGATTTTTACATGTAGGAGAGAAATGTCAGAATTGGCCTGGCTGCTCCAGAACGCCTGATGGTGCTCCCTGCATGTTGGGCCTCTGTATGTGGCCACGCTGTGTAAAAGTCTCACACATGTGCTATCGCCATACTCGGGAGGAATAGCAGAATGTGTTTTGGGGTGTAATTTGTCTTATGCATATGCTGTGTGTGAGAAATAACCCGCTAATATGAAACTTTTGTGGGAAAAAAAAATTAAAATAAAAAAAATCGTGGGAAAAAATTACAACTTCAAAAAACTCACAATGCCTCTTTCTAAATACCTTGGAATGTCTTCTTTCTGGGATGTTAGGGTCTCAAGAAATGAGAGAGGCTGTTAGTACATCAGGTATAATCAAATTGATCAATTTTCAGTAATTGGTACCATAGCTTGTAGACCCTATAACTTTAACCCAGACTAAATAATATACACTTTTTTTGTTTTGTTATCAAAGATATGTAGCAGTTTACATTTAAGGCCAAATTTATGAAGAAAAATTATTTTTTGCAAAATTTTATAATATAAATGAAGAAAAATTCATTTTTTTTACCAAATTTTCGTTATTTTTTCATTTATAGCGAAAAAAATAAAAACCGCAGAGGTGATCAAATACCACCAAAAGAAAGCTCTATTTGTGGGGAAAAAAAGGACAAAAATTTCATTTGGTTACAGTGTTGTATGACTGAGTTATTGTCATTCAAAATGTAAGAGCACCGAAAGCTGAAAATTGGTCTGGTTATTAAGGGTATTTATGTGCCCAGTGGTCAAGTGGTTAAGAAGCAAGAGATTTTAAAATTGAGAATTGTACAATTATAATGGAGCCTGGATAAAGGCTTAATACTAAAGTATAGGTTGTGAGGGCAGAAAAAATAGGTTGTGAAAGCAGATTCTAGCCCTGGATAACAGGAACGAATTCCCTATATATTTTGTTAAAACGAAAGTAAACCCATCCATAAAACAGTTTCATTTCTGGCACATGCCGGAAATGTAACACTCCCATTGGTTGTGCTCTCAACCAAACTGCGAAACCATCCAATGGATGGTGTCTTAACTGATCACATGGCAGCATCATGGCAGTTGTAGATTAAACAGAGGCAAAGATGGCAGCTTCCTTGGCTGAAAACGATAGGAGGGTTTACTTACACTTTAAGGGGAAAATAAAATTAATTAAACATTTATATAAAATTCTCTGAGAACGTGATATATTTTCCTAGTTAGGGGAATGTTTCAATGTGGGATTTAACCCTATATCATGTTCTTGGGGTGAAGCTAGAAGACCTCTGATGTCTCTATTGAGAGGACCTTGTCACTACTGTCACATAAGGGGCTTGTCAGTACATAGATATACTGTATAAAGTACATGGTTAGGACACATGCTAATACAGCCACACCTATTACACATCCCTACACACACCAGAAATGGAAGAAGTAGCCATAGAGCCCCTTCCAGCCTTGCAAATGTGGCCTGTGCATCCAAGTGGTAATGACCCCCTCCCCCCTCTGTCATGAAAGGATTCAATAAAAGAGGAAGTAATTCAAATTTATATATACCACATTTTTATTGTGTTTTTATGAAAATATAATTATGGACCTATACACATTTTTCCTTTTCCAACTATATATATTCTGATTAAACCAAGAGTCCTTTGGTAAAATCAATTGGCCAGAAGTGAAGATCTAGTGATCCTCTCACCCATTTGCTGACACACTTTTGACCAAGAGATTCCAAGCCTGCCCACCACGGCAAGGTAGACTCTTCTAGGGCAGGACCTACACTAACTACACTAAGCTACCCTACTGGATGCTAGTCATCGTTTTTTCTGATGTTGGTTGTATGTTTGTAGTACGGCCCCATCCTCTAATCTGTGTGTGTGATCTACTCTCTTCTAAATTGGTTGTCTGTCTGTGTGCATCTATCTAAAGCATGGAGCGGTCAGTTTATGTACATCTTGACATCCTCTGTTAGTGTAGGTCAGTGCATGCCAGTAAATAAATGTTAGTCAGATTCCTCCATTCACATTGATCGATGTGAAATCGAAAAAGTGTGTATTAAGCCCACCATTAGAATACTACCCTGCATCCACCCACTTCTAATGATGGGCATGCATGCACGCAGATTCCTCCATTCACATTAATCAATGTGGATGAAGAAATCTCTGCCAAGAAAAGTGAAAAAATAAAAAATATGCCTAGCAACATGACAAAGATCTACTGCT
Source organism: Rana kukunoris (assembly GCA_029574335.1). NCBI lineage: Eukaryota > Metazoa > Chordata > Amphibia > Anura > Ranidae > Rana > Rana kukunoris. Next base: position 289,777,691 of record CM056049.1, read on the forward strand.
CCAAAATGTTTGCCCTTTTTTTTGTTTATAGCACAAAAAATAAAAACTGCAGAGGTGATAAAATACCACCAAAGGACAGCTCTGATTGTGTGAAAAAAGGACATTGATTTTGTTTGGGTGCTTTTCATACAGCCTGTGGGCTGCATGAAAAAAGAGAACCTATCAGATTCCTCCTTTCACATCGATCGATGTGAAATCGAAAAAGTGCGTGGTATGCCCACCATTAGAATACCGCCCTGCATCCACCCACTTCTAATGATGGGCACGCATGCACTGTTCTTTTTTCATTCAGTCTATTGGGTGAGTGAAAAAAAAAGAATCAAACAGATTCGTCCTTTCACATTGATCAATGTGGATGAAGAAATCTCTGCCAAGAAAAGTGAAAAAAATATATGCCGAAGCATAGAGGTGATCTGCCCTCTGTCCACCCCAGCCCCTATGCTTCAGGCCCCTCCCTCCTATCGAGTGCCCCCTCAGCCAGCAGCTCTCTATAGGGGTGCCCATGCCGAGTCAGAGATCAGTGTATCCATTCAGACACGGAGCTCTGACCTGGTGCCACCCCCTCTCTCCCGTGATTGGCGAACTGACTGATTGACAGCACTGGGAGCCAATGGCAAAGCTGCTGTGTCTCAGCCTATCAGGAGGAGTGTCCCGGATTGCTTAGACACTCGTGGACATCTCTGGAGAGAGATAGGGTTTGCGTAAGTAATTGGGGGGGGTGCTGAGGAGGCTGCTAAACACAGAAGGATTTTTATCTTAATGCATAGAATGCATTAGGATAAAAAAACCTTCTGTCTTTACAACTCGTTTAACCACTTTTGGACAAGTACATGACGCAAAAAGCAAAAATTTAAATAATATATATATTTTTTTTTAATTTCGCTCTTTTTTTTTTATAGCACAAAAATAAAAACTGTAGAGGTTATAAAATACCACCAAATGAAACCTCTATTTGTGGGGAAAAAAGGACATCAAAATTGTTTGGGTGCAACCAGTACGTTGCCGGTCCTCGTTGGGCATATATTGTAATTAGGGTTGTCCCGATACCACTTTTTTAGGACCGAGTACAAGTACCGATACTTTTTTTTTAAATGTGTCCCCAAATGCAGCCATGTCCCCCACGAATGCAGCCATGTCCCCCACAGATGCAGCCATGTCCCCCACATATGCAGCCATGTTCCCCATATATGCAGCCATGTCCCTCACATATGCATCCATGTCCCCCACATATGCAGCCATGTCCCCCACATATGCAGCCGTGTCCCCCACATATGCAGCCGTGTCCCCCACATATGCAACCATGTCTCCCACATATGCAGCCATGTCCCCCATATATACAGCCACGTCCCCCACATATGCAGCCATGTCCCCCATATATGCAGCCACGTCCCCCATATATGCAGCCTTGTCCCCCATATATGCAGCCATGTCCCCCACATATGCAGCCATGTCCCCCATACATACAGCCACGTCCCCCACATATGCAGCCATGTCCCCCACATATGCAGCCATGTCCCCCACATATGTAGCCACGTCCCCCACATATGCAGCCACGTCCCCCACATATGCAGCCATGTCCCCCACATATGCAGCCATGTCCCCCACATATGCAGCCATGTCCCCCATATATGCAGCCATGTCCCCCACATATGCAGCCATGTCCCCCACATATGCAGCCATGTCCCCCACATATGCAGCCATGTCCCCCCACATATGCAGCCATGTTCCCCATATATGCAGCCATGTCCCTCACATATGCATCCATGTCCCCCACATATGCAGCCATGTCCCCCACATATGCAGCCGTGTCCCCCACATATGCAGCAGTGTCCCCCACATATGCAACCATGTCTCCCACATATGCAGCCATGTCCCCCACATATGCAGCCATGTCCCCCATATATGCAGCCACGTCCCCCATATATGCAGCCATGTCCCCCACATATGCAGCCATGTCCCCCATATATGCAGCCACGTCCCCCATATATGCAGCCATGTCCCCCACATATGCAGCAATGTCCCCCACATATGCAGCCATGTCCCCCACATATGCAGCCATGTCCCCCACATATGCAACCATGTCTCCCACATATGCAGCCATGTCCCCCACATATGCAGCCACGTCCCCCATATATACAGCCACATCCCCCACATATGCAGCCATGTCCCCCACATATGCAGCCATGTCCCCCACATATGCAGCCACGTCCCCCACATATGCAGCCATGTCCCCCACATATGCAGCCATGTCCCCCACATATGCAGCCGTGTCCCTCACATATGCAGCCGTGTCCCCCACATATGCAACCATGTCCCCCACATATGCAGCCATGTCCCCCACATATGCAGCCATGTCCCCCACATATGCAGCCATGTCCCCCATATATGCAGCCATGTCCCCCATATATGCAGCCACGTCCCGCATATATGCAGCCATGTCCCCCACATATGCAGCCATGTCCCCCATATATGCAGCCACGTCCCCCATATATGCAGCCATGTCCCCCACATATGCAGCCATGTCCCCAACATATGCAGCCATGTCCCCCACATATGCAGCCATGTCCCCCCACATATGCAGCCATGTTCCCCCACATATGCAGCCATATTCCCCATACCGTAGATGCCGTCGCCGCCGTTGCCTAGTTAATCAGCGCGGGGAACATTACAGCTTTTATTTGAATAGCTGTGTGTTCCCCGCCGTGCCCCGTATAGACACTCCCCCTTGCTCGGGCACTTTGATAGACAGATCACCCGTTCAGTCCTGTGCCCGAGCAAGGGGGAGTGTCTATACGCGGCGCGGCAGGAAACACACAGCTATTCAAATGAAAGCTGTAATGTTCCCCGCGCTGATTAACTAGGCGGCGTTGCGGTATGCGTCGGCATTTCGGCGGTGGGGGGGTAGTATCGGATCTGGCATCGGGGGCATTTGCGGGAGTACAAGTACTCCCGCAAATGCTCAGTATCGGTCCCGATACCGATACTGGTATCGGTATCGGGACAACCCTAATTGTAATGTTCTTTTATTTCATGCAGCCTACGGGCTGCATGAAAAAAGGGAGCCTATCAGATTTCTTCATTCACATCGATCGATGTGAAGTCTAAAAAGTTTGTGGTATGCCCACCATTAGAATACCGCCCTGCATCCACCCACTTCTAATGATGGGCATGCATGCACTGTTCTTTTTTCAGTCAGCCTATTGGGTGAGTGAAAAAAAAGAACCTAACAGATTTCTCCATTCACATTGATCGACGTGGATGAAGAAATCTCTGCCAAGAAAAGTGAAAAAAAAATATATATATGCCGAAGCATAGTGGTCATCTTCCCTCTGTCCACCCCAGCTTCTATGCTTCAGGCCCCTCCCTTCTATCAAGGGCCCCCTCAGCCTGCAGCCAGCACCCAAGCCGAGTCAGAGCTCAGTGTATCCATTCAGACACGGAGCCCCGACCTGGTGCCACCCCCCTCTCCCCTGATTGGCGGACTGACTTTGATTGACAACAGCGGGAGCCAATGGCAAAGCTGCTGTGTCTCGGCCAACCAGGAGTAGTGTCCCGGATTGCTTAGACACTCGTAGACATATCTGGAGAGAGATGGTTTTCATGTAAGTAATTGGGGCGGTGTTGGGTTGGCTTCTACACACAGAAGTTTTTTTTATCTTATTGCATGAAACTTTCTGCCTTTACAACTCCTTTAACTGTTTGCCGACCAGCACATGACGATGTACATCGGCACAATGGCACGGCTGCTCGCCAGTTCACCAAGAACTCCCTCTCTCTCCCCCTTCTCTCTATCCCCTTCTCTCTATCCGTCTTTCTCTTTTCCTTCTCTCTTTCCCTCTCCTCTCTCTCCCTCCCCCTCTCTTACTCCCTCCTCTCTCTCCCTCCCCTCCCCCTTTCTCTCTCCCCCTCTCTCTCACCGCCTCTCTCCCCTCTCACCCTACACCTATCTCCCTCATCCCTCCCCCTATCTCCCTCCTTCCTCCCCCTGCCTCTCCCTCCCACTATCTCCCTCCCCTCTCTCTCCCTTCTTTCTCTCCCTCCCCTCTCTCTCCCCTCTCCCTCCCAGTCTCTCTCTCCCCTTTTCTCCCTTCCCCTTTTTTCCCCCTTCTCTCTATCCCCCTTTCCTTCTCTCTCTCCCTCCCCTCTCTTCCTTCTTTCCCCCCTTTCTCTCTCCCCCATCTCTTCCTCCCCAGTTTCTCCCTACCCTCTCCCTTCCCATCTCTCCCCTCTCTCTTTCCCCCTAGCTCCCTCCTCTCTCCCCCTCTCTTTTTCCCCTCTCACCCCCCCTATCCCTCCCCCTTCCCTATCTCCCTCCTCCCTTCCCCTCTCCCTGCCTCTCCCTCCCTTATTAAAGGTGTGGACTCTCCCACAGCAGTGGTGAGTCTAAACAGTGTAAGAGTAATGCCTACTTCTTCGGACGATCCTCCCAAGGACAGCTGAGAAGTATCTCCAGGTGGTAATCCAGTCGGTGCTTGATATCACAGGTAAGTTTGTGGTGAACAACGTAAAAAAATGGGTGGCCCCTTTGGAGTTGGAGTTGGAGTCCTTCTTCTTCTGTTTGGCAGAGCGTTCCATGGGACTATCATCTTTCCTTGCTTTTCGTTTATTTACACCAGTCCTGGTACTAACTGTTTCTGCTCTGGTGTTGGAGCAAGATTTGGTAGACTTTTCCTTTGTCTCTTGATGTTGGAAAGATGAGTTGGAGACAGAGTCCTTCTTCCTCTGTTTGGCAGAGCGTTCCATAGGATTATCATCTTGCCTTGCTTTTCGTTTATTTACACCAGTCCTGGTACTAACTGATGCTGCTCTGGTGTTGTAGCGAGGTTTGGTAGACTCTTCCTTTGTCTCTTGATGTTGGAAAGTAGAGTTGGAGACAGAGTCCTTCTTCCTCTGTTTGGCAGAGCGTTCCGTGGGACTATCATCTTGCCTTGCTTTTCGTTTATTTACACCAGTCCTGGTACTAACTGTTGCTGCTCTGGTGTTGGAGCGAGGTTTGGTAGACTCTTCCTTTGTCTCTTGATGTTGGAAAGATGAGTTGGAGACAGAGTCCTTCTTCCTCTGTTTGGCAGAGCGTTCCATAGGACTATCATCTTGCCTTGCTTTTCGTTTATTTACACCAGTCCTGGTACTAACTGATGCTGCTCTGGTGTTGTAGCAAGGTTTGGTAGACTCTTCCTTTGTCTCTTGATGTTGGAAAGTAGAGTTGGAGACAGAGTCCTTCTTCCTCTGTTTGGCAGAGCGTTCCGTGGGACTATCATCTTGCCTTGCTTTTCGTTTATTTACACCAGTCCTGGTACTAACTGTTGCTGCTCTGGTGTTGGAGCGAGGTTTGGTAGACTCTTCTTTTGTCTCTTGATGTTGGAAAGTAGAGTTGGAGACAGAGTCCTTCTTCCTCTGTTTGGCAGAGCGTTCCGTGGGACTATCATCTTTCCTTGCTTTCCGTTTATTCACACCAGTCCTGGTACTAACTGATGCTGCTCTGGTGTTGGAGCGAGGTTTGGTAGACTCTTCCTTTGTCTCTTGATGTTGGAAAGATGAGTTGGAGACAGAGTCCTTCTTCCTCTGTTTGGCAGAGCGTTCCATAGGACTATCATCTTGCCTTGCTTTTCGTTTATTTACACCAGTCCTGGTACTAACTGTTGCTGCTCTGGTGTTGGAGCGAGGTTTGGTAGACTCTTCTTTTGTCTCTTGATGTTGGAAAGTAGAGTTGGAGACAGAGTCCTTCTTCCTCTGTTTGGCAGAGCGTTCCATAGGACTATCATCTTGCCTTGCTTTTCGTTTATTTACACCAGTCCTGGTACTAACTGATGCTGCTCTGGTGTTGTAGCAAGGTTTGGTAGACTCTTCCTTTGTCTCTTGATGTTGGAAAGATGAGTTGGAGACAGAGTCCTTCTTCCTCTGTTTGGCAGAGCGTTCCATAGGACTATCATCTTGCCTTGCTTTTCGTTTATTTACACCAGTCCTGGTACTAACTGTTGCTGCTCTGGTGTTGGAGCGAGGTTTGGTAGACTCTTCTTTTGTCTCTTGATGTTGGAAAGTAGAGTTGGAGACAGAGTCCTTCTTCCTCTGTTTGGCAGAGCGTTCCGTGGGACTATCATCTTTCCTTGCTTTCCGTTTATTCACACCAGTCCTGGTACTAACTGATGCTGCTCTGGTGTTGGAGCAAGGTTTTCGTGCTCCGTCTTCACTTACAGATGTCACATTCTGAAAAGAAAGATTTTTTTTAAATGCACCTGAAGGTTTATGTTCCTAGAAATCACATTTTATAATTCAAAATTCGATAATTTTTTATGCTGCAAAACAGCACTCACATTTGACTAAGAACCACAGCTTTTTAACTCCTATAGGTATATTCAGCAATGCTGCAGATAATTTGACTGAGCGTGTTATTGACAATTATTTTTTTATTGGTCATATCTAAAATCTCTGGGGTACATTTTTTATCATAAAATACATCAGCCACTAAACTAACTGAATTGATGTGCTGTAAATGGTTCTGTTCCACCACTAAGAGCCGGTTCACACTGGGGCAGCACGACTTGCCGAGCGACTCGACGAAGGCGATCTGCCCACAAATTCAGAGGCGTTATACAAAATGACTTCTGTATTGAAGTCAATGCAAGTCGCCCTGAAGTCGTCCCAAAGTAATACAGGAACCTTTTTCTAAGTCGGAGTGAATGGAGTGCGACTTGACAGGAGGCCTAATCACCCGACGAGTCGAGCCTGTGTGAACCGGCTCTCAAAGTAAAGTGGTAGTAAATGCTACTTTTTAACTTGTACCTACAGGTAAGCCTATACCTGTATGAACAGTGAATATCTCCTAAACTTGCACCGTTTAGGAGATATTCTCACTGCATGCAGCCAGTGACATCACCGAGCTCCATGCCATAGCCAAGGAAAGACCGAGGAAAGATAAAAGCCCTGACAGCGCGATGTATACTAGCACAATATGCAATTTCCTTTACTGGGGACGTTTTTTTTCTTCAAACTGCGGTTTACTACCGCTTTAAGTTGGAAGTCAAATATTTAACAAAAGGGTGGAAATGGTTCTAAGAGTTTACTGTTGTATGTGCCCCAAAGCATGCTTTAGTATTTCCATACCTTTGTACTGAATTCTACACATGAAATATTGAAAATTCACAGAGACACAATTAGTTGGTGCACAACCCTCTTAGCTGAGTTAAACTGATATATCAGTGAAATAAATTCATAGAAATTGATTTATCAGTGATGCCAGTATCAGTAAGAACCTGTTGTAATTCAGTGTCCTTTTGCATGTATGACAAGGTTTATACAATATTGTGATGACAATTCCTTACCTCCTTCTGTGGTCTCAAGGTTGTTTGATCAGACGAGTTGGCCCTCTGGGAGCAACTGGCCTGTTGCTTTTTGCGCTGCTCAGTAGGTGCCCTAAAACAGATAATTGGTTATGATAATAAGAAACAGTAAAGACGGTAACATGAAATAACAAAAAGTCACAGTAAGCTGTATGACAAATCATATTGTGAAAAAGCATACCTCATGTAAAAGAGCAAATAGGCCTCCTCCTGATTTAGGACCTTATTAACGTCGCATGGAGTTACCTGTTCATCGTTCATCAGGTACCATTGATCATTTCTCGCCTAAAAAAAATAATAATAATAAACTTGATTAGCAAGTACATTAACAAGCAATATATCTGCACAACATTGATTAATCAACATATTTATAATGTTGGGGTGAATTTGGGGTACATTTGTCTACAAGTATTCTACACAAACATATTTGTGAGAATGATAATATGAGAAAATAGACCCATATACCTTTGTGGGGTCGGGGAGTGTTTCTGTTTTATGTGTGGTTGGATCAATCACAATTGCCCAAAGGATTTATGTTGCCTTTCTCTGGACCAAAACTAGAGTTGTGAGAATTAAAATAACACAAGTCTTATTGGAGCCGAGTTAACTTTGTAAGTGTAAATGTAATTTTTAGTGCCATAAAAATCGAATATTTAAAATGATGTTAGTGGGATGTTTTAGTATTGTTGGTTGCATATAAAAATCTGCACATTTCTAGGATATAACAATGGAATGGTGGAACTGTTCTTGAAGTTCCAGATGAGTTAGTAAATATGGCACAAACAAACGTTTACATTGGCTGACTTTGATGATGTGATTGAATAGTACTCCAATTTGTCTGCCATATATTCCTACCCTTTGGCCAACAGCTGTATATACATAGCAAGCTATTAAAGATGATATCTGATATATGCACAAAAGCTTAAAAATGTTTCCATATTATACTTAATACTTACCTTAACATAGGCATAATAGTGTCCACTTTGGCAACTGTAGCCCCTGTGTACCAGCACACCATATAGATTGTAGTTGATGTCCTCCTTACTTGTGGTGTACTGGCTGACGTTAAGAATCTCCGGGTAGCTTATTTTCTGGAAAAAGAACAATGTATTAGTCAACGTGATTAGAATAAAAATTTGGAAAATTTCTAAATTTGACACAACTGGTACGATTACAAGTCTATAATTTACTCTAGGCTTACCTTTGTCAGCTTTGCTCTAGTGAGCACATCAAATCTCTTCAGGCACAGTGGTAAGATGATCGGAACCTCATGGATCATGCTCCTCATTTTGGCTGTCACCAACTGGTTACACCTAAAAAAGCAAGAATTGTACATGAGACTATAGCTACAAACCTTAATACATTAGAACTTAAAACTAAAGATAACAATCCTTAGGGCTCATTCACACCTTGTGCGCTTGACTGCACATTGCTCAACACAGTCCCAGTGGAAATACAGAATAAATAGCATTGCTTCCAATGATATCACTTCACATAACACCCTGTGTTAGAGAGTGCTGGTATATGTACATTTACATTGTATTACAGCATGCTGCAGTGCAGCGCAATACACTGCAGTGCCCAATAAACAAAAAAGTGACTTAAAGGGGTGTTCCAGCCAATATTTTTGTTTATTAAAAGTCAGCAGCTACAAAAAGTGTACCTGCTGGATTTTAATAAACAGTCACTTACCTGCTCCAGCGTTCCAGCAACGCGCCGACCGGGGCTCCGCTCCTCCTCCCCCTTCCCCGGCCGGCGTCTTCATTGCAACTGTGGGCACCCAGCCGTGACAGCCTTCGGCTTCACGGCCGGGCACCCACTGCGCATGCACAAGCAGAACTGCACATGCACAAGCGGCACGGCCTGCCGCTGATTGGACAGGCGATCGCATGGGACCTGTCATGTGTCCCATGCGATTGCCTACAGGGAGGGGCTGCTGTAGGCGATTAAGCTTAATCGCCTAACCAGCCCCTCGGCGGAAGCAGGAAGTGGGACAGAAAGTCCCACTCCTCCTGAAGCCCCCACTCCCCCCCCCCCAAAAAAAATAACATGCCAAATGTGGCATGTAAGGGGGAGGGGAGTGGGTTGAGTGGAAGTTCCAATTTTTAATGAACTTAAAAAAAAAACACATGTTGCATTGAGTTAAATTGAATTTACATGTGAATGCATCCTTATTTAAAAAAAAATACAAACAATATTTACTTGAATGCCCTAAAAAAATCCCCAAAACCTTTCAATGATTAACTTTTTTTTTAGTTTTGGATAGAGCTGGGAACCCATCATAAATGGAGTGGACACTTTCTTCAATCTACAGGATGATGTACATCAGAACTGCATCCTCTACTGCTCTAAACGATAGGTTACTCCTTAGTAACACGTTACATGTTACACCGATATTTACGGTGTGACATATAACATGTTACTTAATAAGCAGCCCCTGCCAAGTTCCCGTTGTGACAGTTGGCTGGGGATCTTCTCCATGCACCCCCTTTCACAATTAAAAAAAAAAACGCTTTGTTCATCCCGCCACGTCATTCATTCGCAGAGCTCTGTGAATGGGAGAACTGCAACTACTGTCACCATTTGCATCTGACGGCTTGTAGTTCTCAATGTACTACAAGGGCGCTGATGAGCGCTCCAGGTAGTTCATTAAATCTTCCTATCTTTCAGTAACTGCCTGCCTGTACAAGCCTGCAGGATGCCTGAGATTGCACCCACAACCTGCTGATGCAATGCTATGTAATCGCTTGGTACGATGCTTTACAAGCTTGTAATAAAAAAAAGAATAAATGCACATGGTTTTACCTGCAAAAAAAGATGTGCATTTATTTTTTATTTATTTTTAAAAGGCGAACTTATCCTTTAACCAAATATCTTCTACAGATCTATAGAATGTATATGACTAAATACCCAGAAAAAAAAAGACTTACTGGCCACATCTGTATGCGTTGTCTCCCTCCAGTGTTTCATCTTTCACAAAGACCTTTAACGCTTCTGGAACAGTATTTGAAGACTGAAAAAAAAAGAAAAATATATCCATAGGTGATATAAATACATAAACATTGTTTCCAATGAGCAGAAGTCATTCATATTTAATATGCATGTCAAAAATGTAAATGTATGATGATTGTTATGCTGTGTCCGATTGTTTTTTTTATTATTCAAACTTACAGAAAGGTTTAAACAAAAACTTGTTGATGAAATAAGTCAATGTAAGTTTTTAGTTGGTCTCTATTTTACGTTATACCTCAGGACCAAAATCTAGTAAGAGTTATTTTAAAGTACCACTTTACCCAAAATATGTTTCACGGTTTCAGGTGGTGCATGCTGGGGCTCAAACAGCTTGTACTGTACATAGTTAGTCTGAAACCTTTCTTTTACTAAAATTCTCCGGGTTGAGTTATGGAACCATTTCATTTTCTATTGAATTGTCTATAATCTGACTGTGTGTTCAATATATATAGAAAAGAATAAAAACAGCCTAAAAAATGGACAGGTAATCCTAGTGTAGCACCATGCAGAGCAATTGTTGGCATATACACTGGTATAGTAAGAGCTATACTTCACAGCTACTGTATAAATTCCATGGTGGTTTACCAAATGCTGCATTTGTCTGGTGCACATTCGTCCTATTTTAAATATGGTGAATGTGACTATGGAATGTTGGAAGAATGCTGCACTATTTAAGTAAATGCCAGGAAAGTATTCACTTTGTAATAGATTCCTGTGTTTTTTAAATAAAAATAAAAATGATTATATCTATTATGGTTTGACCTCTGATGTATAGGAAATGCTAAATTATAACAAAAAATGAAGTCTAATAGTTACATTAATGTCCAGTCCGATGTCCAGGAATTTCTCGTATCTGTCAGATGTGTACTGACAATTCTGGCAATCCACTGCAAAAGAAAAAAACATTTTTTTAATTAGCATTGTTAATATATTTGAACAAAGAAGAATATAAAACATTTAGAGCATCTTCAAAATAAAGAAATGGAACAAGATATGGTAATATGTCAACTTACGTTGTATTCTCAGAGAGCCTGCAAATAGGCTGTCCATCAGATTGGAAGTTCTTCTTTGGCTGGAGCTAAAAGACAAAAATAACAATCAGTTACACTCTGTACCTCTTTTTACACACAAGTCTTATGCCGCGTACACACGATCATTTTTTGTGATGAAAAAAAACGACGTTTTCTGTGAAGTAAAAAACGACGTTTTTGAAACGTCACTTTTCAAAGATGATGTTACATACACACCATCGTTTTTTTCACAAAAAGCGAGGTTACGTTCACCACTCTTTTCCATTGAAGCACGCTTCATAACTAGCTTCTGGGCAAGCGCGGGTTGAAAAACGTCGTTTTAAACTACGTTTTTGCTACACACGGTGACTTTTTGTGAAACAAAAAACGACGTTTTGAAAAACGACACAAAAAATTCAAGCATGTTGGAATTTTTTTTTGGTCGTTTTTTGGAAGACAAAAAACAACGTTTTGCCCACACACAATCAATTTAAATGACGTTTTAAAAAACAACGTTTTTTTTCATCGCAAAAAACGACCGTGTGTACGCGGCATAAGTCAAAATACACAGAACTGAACTTAGCGGGTATTATTTTGAAGTGTGAATGAGATCCTGTTTAGGTCTGGACCTGTAAATCGGCTTTTCCAAAGGTAAAAGAAAATCTTCCTTAAGCCCAGGTTCACACTTAGCTGCGGGAATGAAGCCATGCGAATTCAGCTGAACTCGCACAATTTCACTCCCGCATGTCAGTCGGCCTTGATTTCACAGACATCTGTGCGGGTTTCTGCATAGATGTCAATGGAAATTGCACCCTGAAATCACAAAAAATAGTACAGAAACTACTTTTTGAAATCGGTGCTGCGCCACAAATGCAGCATTGCACAGATTAGGACGGTGTCATTGCTGGCGATTTGACATGCAATTTGAACCAGGGCTTAAAGCCCAAATGGTGACAGAAGCCTAATGTACAGTTATACAAAATTGCTATATTCTAAGCCAGGTTAGGACCAGTAAAAACAGGAAAATGTTAAAAAGGGATTTTAGTAGATGGGTTATGCCTTTGGGAGATTTACTAAAACCGGGGCACTAAGAATCTGGTGCAGTTGTGCATAGTAACCAATCAACTTCTAGCATCAGCTTGTCCAATTAAGCTTTGACAATAAAACCTGGAAACTGATTTCTATGCAGAGCTGCACCAGATTCTGCATCTACCAGTTTTGGTAAATCTCCCCCAATAGGTGTACAGAATTTAGTAATACACATCTGACCTGAACACATCTAGGAATCTTATTGTTTGCTTGGTCAGGTTCACTCCAATTTAGGTATACCCATAACATGTCTCATGGCATTTGTACAGTGTCGATGTTGTTGAATTTACTTATGGACATTTTTTTCCGAATATTTGTACATTATGGCCAACTTAAACTGACCTACTCTATGCAATGGTTTTGCACAGAGCAACCCAGATTATCCTCTTCTCAGGTACCCTGCTGGCGTTCCTGGCTCCCCCTCATACTGACAAGTGCCCCCCATAGCAAGCCACTTGTTATGGGGGGCATTCATGCATGTTCGTTCTTGTGCTGTGCTCTGTGTGTTCATGAGGCACACAGAGCGTGGCTCGGCCCCGCCTCTGCTCCCTCCTCACTGGCTGTGATCGTGAGTGTATGAGCCAGTAAGAAGAGAGATAGCCAAGAGAGCCTCTGTTCTCATGCACATCACTGGATCAAGATCGGTATTTAGGGGGGAGCTGGGGGGGGGGAGCACCCTGAAGGTTTTTTACTTTAATGCAGAGAATGCATTAAAGTGGCAGTCCGCCAACATTTTTTTCCTAAAAGTCAGCAGCTACAAATACTGCAGCTGCTGACTTTTAAAATATGGACACTTACCTGTCCAACGCACCCGCGATGTCGGCACCCGAGGTCGACCCGTCGCTGGGTCCTCGGATGCTGCCAACGCCATCTTTGGTAAGGGAATCAGGAAGTGAAGCCTCGCGGCTTCACTTCCCGGTTCACTACTGCTCATGCGCGGGTCGCGCTGCGCAATCTATATGGTCCCTGCTGTCTTCTGGGACTTGTGTGTCTCCCAGAAGACAGCGGGGGATGGCAAGTGGCGTAACCCCTGTGGGGGCCAATGCCCGGAAGTGGGTGCAAATACCTGTATTATACAGGTATCTGCACCCCCCTCCCCCTTGAAAGGTGCCAAATGTGACACCGGTGGGGGGGAGGGTTCCCAAAAAGTGGAGGTTCCATTTTTGTTTGGACCTCTGCTTTAAGGTAAAAAAAACCTTCAGCTTTCAGAAGCATTTTAAGATTGCAGAACACATGAGCTTTTCTGAGGAGTGATGCTGATCTCAATGGACACCTCCTTAGGTTGGTGGAAACAGTCTAGATGCTAATGTTAAAATGTTTGATTGACAGTCTGATGTGTAACTTCAGTTCAGCAGGAACCAGCTGAGATTCAATCCATCTTAGGGACGGCTGATTGTATCCAAGTTCCATCAATCAACTTATCAACTTGGACATAACAAGCATGTTGGATTTTGCTAGTGGCTATAACTATTACTGTGTTCTCCCAGCAGGGATGGCTCCCCACACCCCTTCTCCCCCCCCCACACCTTCCTCTGTCCCCCCACCAAAAACACAATAGCTCCATGGGAAGGATTCCCCCATTGATCCTCACTGTGCTAATAGGACAATCAAGCTATTTTCTTTCCTGCAACCCATGGGAAAGAAAATCCCATAATCTATAGCTTGCCTAAATGCTTGTATTATCGTTATACATGTGCATCTAGGAAAGAAGATCCTTTGTTCATTATGTACAGTAGTTTTTTATGTCCAAGCACCCTCCAGCTAGCATTATAAAAGTAATTGATACTTACCTTATCTCCAATGGATTATCATAGATACACGAATTCTGCATTTTATCAATAACAAAAAGCAGAAATTCATGAGCATCTTCTTGTTGGCCGAGTTCAAAATGCTCTGCAATATCTGTAAGGAAAAAAGAACAGAACAGTTAACATACAATAGAAATATTAAGACCACCTTATAACATACTAATATACTGATAGATGAGTTGAAGAGAATAGGTAATGAGAATCTGTCACGTGGACTATTCTGGTTAACAGGCTCATTTAATAGCTTCCTCTTTGCTCTCCCCCACACACTTCTGGTGTGATCAGCCGATTACCAGGTCTGTCACGTGCAAGAGGAGGAGTAGGTTGTTAAGCCTGTATAAGCTCCAACACTGTCTGGTAAAAAGTTTACAGGGACTGGGCCCACCAGTCCAATAGAGTGGAAGAAGAACCCGGAGAGGGGATGTCACTTTTTCATTGTAAATCTTTGTTGTTCTTGTGCAATGCATTAGTGAATGTGCAACAAAACTAGTTGTGTCAAGCACATGAGTTGTGTTAAAGCACCCTATTCATTTTGTAAGCACTATAGAGGGCAAGGAAAACTGGCTATGCAGTATTTTTAACTGTGACACACCACAACGCACAGAAGTGTGTCACTATGTATTGCAGTTGCGGCTTTAGCTAAATATTTGGGGGATGGGGGAGCAGCAAACAAACCTGCCCTGCTCACTCACACTAATGCCACATATTAATTTGCTAATGTCACACAACTGGGTGGGCTCAGGGCGCAGTGCTCTGCACCCTCAACCCACCCTTTGTGTAAGCCAATGACTTCCTCAGGCTCTAATTGTGCTTAAAAACAAACAAACATTGAAATCCATGAGTCCGGCTCCCTGCATATACAGTGCAGAAAATAAGTATTTGAACACCCTGCTATTTTGCAAGTTCTCCCACTTGGAAATCATGGAGGGGTCTGAAATTGTTATCGTAGGTGCATGTCCACTGTGAGAGACATAATCAAAAAAAAAATTCCAGAAATCACAATGTATGATTTTTTTAACTATTTATTTGTATGATACAGCTGCAAATAACTATTTGAACACCTGAGAAAATCAATGTTAATATTTGGTACAGTCGCCTTTGTTTGCAATTACAGAGGTCAAACGTTTCTTGTAGTTTTTCACCAGGTTTGCACACACTGGAGGAGGGATTTTGGCCCACTCCTCCACACAGATCTTCTCTAGATCAGTCAGGTTTCTGGGCTGTCGCTGAGAAACACGGAGTTTGAGCTCCCTCCAAAGATTCTCTATTGGGTTTAGGTCTGGAGACTGGCTAGGCCACGCCAGAACCTTGATATGCTTCTTACAGAGCCACTCCTTGGTTATCCTGGCTGTGTGCTTCGGGTCATTGTCATGTTGGAAGACCCAGCCTCGACCCATCTTCAAAGCTCTAACTGAGGGAAGGAGGTTGTTGCCCAAAATCTCGCAATACTTGGCCCCGGTCATCTTCTCCTTAATACAGTGCAGTCGCCCTGTCCCATGTGCAGAAAAACACCCCCAAAGCATGATGCTACCACCCCCATGCTTCACAGTAGGGATGGTGTTCTTGGGATGGTACTCATCATTCTTCTTCCTCCAAACGCGGTTAGTGGAATTATGACCAAAAAGTTCTATTTTGGTCTCATCTGACCACATGACTTTCTCCCATGACTCCTCTGGATCATCCAAATGGTCATTGGCAAACTTAAGACGGGCCTTGACATGTGCTGGTTTAAGCAGGGGAACCTTCCGTGCCATGCATGATTTCAAACCATGACGTCTTAGTGTATTACCAGCAGTAACCTGGGAAACGGTGGTCCCAGCTCTTTTCAGGTCATTGACCAGCTCCTCCCGTGTAGTCCTGGGCTGATTTCTCACCTTTCTTAGGATCATTGAGACCCCACGAGGTGAGATTTTGCATGGAGCCCCAGTCCGAGGGAGATTGACAGTCATGTTTAGCTTCTTCCATTTTCTAATGATTGCTCCAACAGTGGACCTTTTTTCACCAAGCTGCTTGGCAATTTCCCCGTAGCCCTTTCCAGCCTTGTGGAGGTGTACAATTTTGTCTCTAGTGTCTTTGGACAGCTCTTTGGTCTTGGCCATGTTAGTAGTTGGATTCTTACTGATTGTATGGGGTGGACAGGTGTCTTTATGCAGCTAATGACCTCAAACAGGTGCATCTAATTTAGGATAATAAATGGAGTTGAGGTGGACATTTTAAAGGCAGACTAACAGGTCTTTGAGGGTCAGAATTCTAGCTGATAGACAGGTGTTCAAATACTTCTTTGCAGCTGTATCATACAAATAAATAGTTAAAAAATCATACATTGTGATTTCTGGAATTTTTTTTTGGATTATGTCTCTCACAGTGGACATGCACCTACGATGACAATTTCAGACCCCTCCATGATTTCCAAGTGGGAGAACTTGCAAAATAGCAGGGTGTTCAAATACTTATTTTCTGCACTGTAGGTTAGGGGTCGGACGCATGGATTACAGGGGCGGCGCCCTTGCACCCATAATGGAGCGGCCGCCACTGATGTATTGTAATGCAACACACGTGTATCAGCACTGCATAGCCTTATTGTGTTGGGGTGTCCTTCCAAATGAATGACACTGCAGAGCGCTAATGCACATAATGATCGTATGAGCATACAAAGTCTGATGATTTGGCCCGAAGTTGAAAACAATACACTTCAAAGGGGAAGCCTAAAGATATGTGTTCTACATAGAAGATTAGAACATATTAGAAGTGTCTTGTTAGCTCCATCTTCTGTGTCAGTTTGTGATGGCAACCATTAGAACTAGTATGTACCTTAACAAAACACAGGGGTGTCAAACTCAATTTCATTGTGGACCACAAATCGGTAGGATTGCCCTCAAATGGCCAGATGTATCTGAAAGACAATGTATATACTTTTTTATTATTTAGGAGTGCACAGTTCAGGAACATGCTACATACAGGGTGCAGACTTCAGGGTTGCCCTGTGTACAGAGTGTAGGTTTAGGGGCGCGCTATGCACAGTGTGCAACACAAAACCCCCCACTTCCCCAAAGCTTCTCTGAATCTTTACTCTCTCCTATCTCTCCCTGTGTAGGCTGCATTGCTTTGCAGAGAGATCATTCTCCATCCCACATTCTAGTGCGCTGTTCCCGCCATGCTCTGCTGTGAGGGATTTGTTACATCCTGAAGCCACTGAAAGCAAAGCTTTCCCTTGTAAACACTGAAGGCTTCTGTATTTAAAAGTTACAGCGTGAAACAGAGGGTAAGAGCCGAAGGTGTAGGATTAGAGCTCCGTCGCAATCCAACTTCAAAACTGGGTGGGAGGGCGACATGACAAGGCCTAGTAGGCCAGATTCGGCCTATGGGCCTTGTGTTTGACATATGCGTTTTAGAGGAACTGCTGTCTGTAAGACACATTCCTACATGTCAATAGATAATATTAAACTTAGTGCTGCTCCTTTATATTAACCAATCTATAAATAAAGTGCTCATGCAATCAACAAGTAGACATTCCTACATGTGTATTTTACAAGAGGATATGTGCCAACGTCTTACAGGTATACAACAAGTAACTCAAATTTCTGCCAAATCATCAGACCAGTTCTAATGGTGGTAGTTATAAAGTGAGACATTAATAGTGACAGTGTACAGTGAGGAAAGAGTACTTACTTTGCAGATGATTGATGACTATATCCGGACTCATAACATCTGAATCATTGAAAGCCATGTTGATGTGAATCTCCATTGTACACATCATGCAGAACGTATCCAAACGGCCTAGAATCAAACAGATTTAAAAATTCATTAATGACAGGTAAAAAGCACAGAATCGTAGATATTCAGAAAGTCAGCTTCAGGATCGTTGTGCTCTGATATTGTCTAAGTCTGGCTTCACACCATTGCCAATTGGATGCCGATTTCCCCACTTCCAATTCCAGAGCTACAATCACCCAACAGCTATAAGAGGTAGAAAGTTGTGAAGAGGTGTACTTACATTTCTGAGAATGCTCACAAGTGAGCATGTAGTCTGCGATCGGATGAGTATGAGTAAGGCATTGCAATACAGAGTTGGCAAAGCAAGTATTGCCCAGGTTTACAAGACCGGCTCCAACAGTCGGCCCTTGCTGCAATGCAGCTATGAAGTCGGTAAAAGAAATGATTTGAGTCATTCTTTCCGTAGTTTTCTAAAATAAAAAAAGACAATAAATATGGTTAGAATATGAACATCAGTAAATATTAACAATTATTAACTTTCTACAGAGCCTAAGTGCTTTTACTTCTATGCTATACCTAGACTACACCTGGAGGATCTCACAAACAAATCATTCTGTAACTTTCTATAGCGTATGGAAACCCAAGAATAAAAGTTGATAGTATAGTAGCTCAGCATTCCTTAGATCCTTTGCTTGTTTTTTTACACTTTTTTTTTTTATTCTACCCTAGAAATCCTGCCATTAACACACTTTCTGTCCCAGGATGAGAACTGCACTAAGCACCCTAGGACAGAAAGTGTGTTAGAGCTACAGAAACCTGTGTTAGGACTACATAACACCTCCCTCTCTTCTCCGTAACAGGAGAGGTGTTTTGTAGTCCATGGAGATAGCAGGAGCAATACAAAGTAACAGTCCAGAGCCAGAAAGCACAGGAAGATATCAGCTCATAAGAGATGAACAGCTACTTTATTTTTGCACTTGCCAATCATTTATAATAAAACACTTTCCATCGTATATTTACCAGACCAAAATGGAGCAAATAAGATAAATATATTGTTGGAGATTATAGACACTAACTGTCAGGTGAATTAATGTGGGATTACTATAATGAGCTCAGAAGCAGAGTATTCTCTATGGAGTAGGACATGGGGTAATGTTGGAGGGCCTGGGTTAGCCCTGGTTGACACCAGTGTGGCTTTGAAATTGCGCTACTTTAAAGCCGCAGATCAGTGAGATTCGGACTGGCAGTTCCATTGCAGCTCGTGACTTCATGTACCAGAAGTCTATGCAAGTCTCAATGAAAGTAGTGCAGGAAACCTTTTCAAAGTCGCTGCGACTTTAGTCGCCACAATATGAACGGTTCCACTGCCCAAAATTGGGTGCGACTTGCCATGCGAATTTGAACTGTCAAATCTCATTGGTGTGAAAGAGGCTTAGTCAATGAAAAGGAAAGGAAGATTTGAAATGGCCACACTAGGCAATATAGACTGCGGGTAACCCCAGAAAAGCTTTTTTCAGTGAGACACAGGGGGGGGGGGGGGTTCATTTACTAAACCTGGAGAGTGCAAAATCTGCTGCAGCTGCACATGGCAGCCAATCAGCTTCAAACCTCAATTTTTTCAAAAAAGCGTTGACAAAAAACCTGGAAGACGATTGGTTGCTATGCAGGGCTGCACAAGATTTTGCACTCTCCAGTCTTAGTAAATCAACCCCAATGGTGAAAACGATTATCATGTGTGAAATGTAGTAAGTTTAGTCTTCATTCACAAATCTTCAGCATAGGGATAACATAGCTCCCAACTGTCCCTGATTTGGTATCTGTCCCTTTTTCTTCCTCGTTTGTCCCTCATTTTGGTCTGATCTTTATAATTGTATATCAATTGCACTTTTTATCTTTCAAAAAGTATTTTCCAGTGCAAAAAAAAAAATCTATATATATATATATATTTATATGGATACATATAGATATAGATATATATATATATATAGATATATATCTATCTATATAGATATCTATATCTATATCTATATGTATATATATATATATATATATATATATATATATATATAGATATCTTTATCTATATGTGTGTGTATATAATATATGTATATATATATATATATATATATATATATATATAGATATATGTATATATCTATATATATATATAGATATATAGATATATATATATATATAGATATATATATATATAGAGAGAGATATGGGATAAAGTCCTTTATTTTGGACATGTGACTCTCATATTAAAGTCTCATTTAAATCATCTGAATACAATCTTACGTTTTTCAAACCAGCCAATGACCAAGCCAGCTAGCGCTATAAATATCCCATCTGTTTGGCGTTTATAACTGAATTTTTCGAATGAACCAAAAGTACATCACATAGACCAGGGGTCTCAAACTGTCAGCCCTCCAGCTTTTGCGAAACTACAAGTCCCATCATGCCTCCGCCTGTGGGAGTCATGCTTGTAACTGTCAGCCTTGCAATGCCTCATGGGACTTGTAGTTTTGCAACAGCTGGAGGGCCGCTGGTTTGAGACCCCTGACATAGACAATGTAGAAATGTATGGCGTTAGTCCCTTCTCACCATAATCTCTATGGTTATGCTGCCTTGTTGGCTCCCAATCCCTACTCCATAGAAGCCATGGTCTCCATACACGGCACTGATGATGACCAAATAGCCTCAATCAGCTGTATACAGTTTGGAATAAATTGCTATATAATATTAGACTCGATTTGCATTATACAAAAGTGCTTTTGGATGTGGATCTGGCCAATAGGACATAAAGAAATGATTTCCATGGCTTCCCCCATTGTCCTAAAATGAGGAACGATTCTCCTAGTTTTGGGATATGTGAAGGAATGAGACGTGAATAATCTGTTTGTAGCAGATTTTATTGGAAACCAGCAGAGAAAGAAGAGGGTGTTATCACATGGAGGTCAGCAATGGCAGCCCAAATAGTCCTCCTATGATGGCTGTGCTGCTAGGGCTTTATAACTACCTCCTATGATGGCGAACCTTGGCAGCTGGCAGCGCAGATGTTTTGGAACTACATTTCCCATGATGCTCAACTACACTACAGAGTGCATGAGCATCATGGGAAATGTAGTTCCAAAACATCTGGGATGCCAAGGTTCACCATCACTGTTCTAGGGTGTACATGTATCACTAATGGTCACACACACATTTCCTATTACATGTACCTACTAAGTTCAGTTTACAAGTCTTCCCTCAAGGCAAACTATTGTTGTTTTCATTAGGATTATATTCCAGTTTTTTTCCAGTTTGAGAATTCAGCTAAACATATTTATTGACCAAATCATGAAAAAAAATCATCAGCAATTATAATAATAATCTCACCTTTTGTGTAGAATTCGCACACAATATAAAATATAGTAGAATTATTCAGCAAAAAAATGCAGAAATTCAAAATTTTGAGCAGTGGTATCGCACAGGTCTAACCCCTAGCTAAGTCACTAACACTCTGTGCTCAGCACTGGCTCTGCTCCTTATATACTGCAGCCTCTGGTGTTGTCATGGCGACAGTTTGTTTCCAACTGCCAGTTTTTTTGTTAACCCCTTCCTGCCTGGAACAAGTTTAAAATGATTCACATACATGTAAACACCTGCATTTTTTTGTTTTTTGCTAGGAAATTACTTAAGACCATGATATGTTTTCTGAAAGTAGAGGCTCTGGAGAAAAAAATGGTGACTTTTTCAGTCTTTAATGTCCCACAATATTTTCACAGCTGTTTATCAAACGCAAATTTTCAGGAAGAAAATACACTTGCATGAATTTTAGTGCACACCGACACAATGTAATACCCATAAAAGATGAGTGTGATTGGTGGGGTTGTTACCATGTGATATGATGACAACTGTTTTGTATATAATATAAAATCAATAGACTTTATAAAATAAAATAAATAAATACAAATTGATAGTATTGCAGCTTACCAAATCCTTAGGTGTGTTGCTGCATTTGTTTGTTTTTGTTTTTTTCACACTTTTTATTTTATTTTAACATAGAAATCCTGCCATTAACTCCCTTTCTGTAATAGGGTGACAACTGCACTGAACAGCATTGTCACCCTAGCCACTTGCTGACCAAACCCTTTTCTGACATTTGCTGTTTACAAGTAAAAGTAAAGTAAACATCTGTATTTTTTGCTAGAAAATTACTTAGAACCCCAAAACATTTTATATGTATATATATGTGTGTGTATATATATATATATATATATATATGTAGCGCCCATGTACTTCCAAGTACAGGTTCTATTGAAATTTAGTGGGATTTATCAGAGTGTAAGTGACTCTGATCTCAATTCTGATTAATGTAAGGCTCTCTGTTTCGGCCTGGCTGTGCTGTGGGCTCATTCCGTTGTATCTGGGGTTGCAGCGGTGGAGTCGGGACTTGGGTGTTCTCTCCAGGCGACCAATCAGGAGGCTTGGGCCTTGCTGGGCATGCTGGGAGAGGGTACTTGTTATGGCCTACCTGGCCGGGGCGTGGGTGCTACGCGTTGTTCCTGGATCCTGGGCCATCCGGGCCTGGGACACTCACACAGGCAGGGACTCAGTGATCGACTGAGTTCCCACTTCAAAGATCCCAAGCGAGTTTAGCTGTTCTGTGGGGAGGTCCAGTTGAAGAGCGCCATTGAGAGGCTGGTGGTCCAACAGTATTGAGACAAACCTTTGGGGATCGAGGTACTGGACACTGAGGGATTGACTCCTCTCTCAGTCAGTACCTGGCTGACGTTAACGGAAGGATTCAGGCCAAGCGTTACCAAGGAGGAGCTTCTCCGAAACCACAATCAGGGAAGGCCTGTGGCAGAGGCGCTTTTCTGAAGTTCACCCTGAAAGAGTCTGTGAGAGAGACTTCCTTTCAAGTTCCGAGTGATACTCTGGCTGCCAGATCGGTGAGAGAGACCTGTCCAGGTATGCTATACCCACTCAGGCTGGAGTGGCGAAAGAAGCTAATTATTCACGGAGACAGGACTGTTTTCATATTCAAGGCCTGAATCTGCTATTCTCCTTCCAACCTTTATCTATCCATTTCCATCACCTGTTAACTGTTTTTACCCAACGGGGTAATAAAGAGCACATATAAAGAGACTTCCTATTTGTGGACATTCCTTTACTGCTATTGCATTTATCGCTCACCCTAGACACTTCACCAGAGCCACGAGATAACGCGCCATCCCATCATAACCAGCAGCTCATTTGGGGTAGTGCTATATATATATATATATATATATATATATATATATATATATACCAGAGACCCTACAGAATAAAATGGCGGTCGTTGCAATATTTTATGTCACACTGTATTTGCATAACAGTACTTCAATGAACTAATTTCCGGATGCATTCCAGGCGCTTTTTTTTTCACTGTACTGGGGTCCAGTGTGTTTTTGATGCGTTTCAGTGCATTCTTGTGCATTTTTGCTAGGAAATTACTTAAAACTATGATATGTTTTCTGAAAGTAGAGACCCTGGAGAAAAAAATTGTGACTTTTGCAATTTTTTATGTCACACAATATTTTCACAGCTGTTTATAAAATGCAAATTTTTAGGAAGAAAATACACTTGCATGAATTTTAGCGCACACCGACACAATGTAATACCCATTGGGTGGAGCGGCGCACTGATGTCACCTCGAGCTCCAAATGATCCCCCAGCAGGATGGGTGTCTGGATTTTGTGTACCGGCTGGCACACCAGATTTAAGGCCTATTTTTCTGCTATATTTGTAAGTGTAACACTTGTCCTTTTGATAAATTTTTGTATACGTTTAATGTGCTATGTGGAGCCATTGTTTGTCTCTTGCATGTCGTTTATATATGCTGGTGATCCACAACTAATATTGGATGAGATTCATAGCTGTAAGGCTGAATTTGTCTGGATTTCGTCACAGACAGGCCCGGACTGGGACAAAAAATAGGTCCGGGCATTTTAAACTGAGCAGCCCGGGGCGGGGGGGGGGGGGGGGGGGGGCGCGGTGGGGGTTAATGATGGGATGTGGGGTGAGATAAAAAAAATATAGATAGACAGATAGATAAAAGGAAGAAATAAGATTAGTAGATAGATAAATAACGGGAAAGAGAAAGATAGAAAAAGGAGGAAGGGAGGGAGAGAAAGAAAGAAAGAAAGAAAGAAAGTAAGAAAGAAAGAAAGAAAAAAAGAAAGAAAGGTAGGAAGGAAGATAGATAAAGAAAGATAGATAGATAAATAAGAAGGAAGATAGTTAAATAAAGATAGATAGATAAGAAGATAGATAAAGAAAGAAAGATAGATAAAGATAGAGAGAAAGAAGGGAAGGAAGATATATAGATATAGATAGATAGATAAAGATGGATAGGGATAGATAGATAGATAGATAGATAGATAGATAGATAGATAGATAGATAGATAGATAGATACTGTAGATAGATAGAGAAAGATAGATAGATAAAGAAAGATATATAAAGAAAGATAGATAGATACTGTAGATAGATAGAGAAAGATAGATAGATAAAGAAAGATAGATAGATAAAGAAAGATAGATAGATAAAGATAGATAGAAAGAAAGAAAGAAAGAAAGAAAGAAAGAAAGAAAGAAAGGTGAAGAGAGTGAGAGAGAGAGAGAGAGAAGGGAATGAAGGGCACCCCTACATCAGTGTACAGTGTACTCACTCGGAGGCAGGAGGGACTGACTGGATGGATGGATATCAGACTCCATCTTTCCTTTCTGTTTGGCTTTAGTTTAAATATTCGGGGCAGATACAGGATGAGAGGAGGGAGAAGAGCAGCTCCTCTCCTCTCACTGGTTGTGCAGGCAGCAAAGGGAGGGGTAAAATGTCAGAGCTGATCTCAAGTTCAACTTTCTCTATCTGGCCCAGCTCATCTCTATCTGACGCTGTGTTGGTGGCGGGTAAACTGGGCTATTAGGTAAACTGGAAGTCCCCTCTTGGCCTGCAATCCCTTGGTACACCCCTGGGGAGACATGACATGCGGACCATTCGCGGGCCGCCGCGGGCCGTTCACCGGCATTTTCCCCCGGTATGCCCTATGGCCAGTCCGGGCCTGCCTGTACTTGGTTTAGCTGTATTATTTAGTTGTACTTGGTTGTAATACTCTTGGTGTGAATGACATAGGACAGACATGCATATTAGAAAGTCATAAAGTACTGAAGCCATTGGATCAATACGAAAGCCAGGCAAAGAACAGTTTCATAAGTAGGTCAACAATGGCAGCCCCTATTTTCTAAGACAGCAGCGTTCAGTACAGATTTGATTTAAAGCAGATTTCCACCCTAATAATGAACTTTATTTTGTCACTTATTCAGTTCTTGTGAATTGAAATATTGAACCATTGTTTTATATGAGTGTAGCAAATATACACAATGCTGGCGCAAACAAGAACCTACTGTCATGTAGACTGTCCTCAGTATAAAGTCCTATAAGCTGTAACAAGCTTGATGGTGAGTCCCAGTTTTTTGATGAAAGGCAGCCTTGTGTGGGGAGCCGAAGCAATGCTCCAATAAACATGTAAAAAGCAAACAAAAGGACAGGCGCCAATAAATAAAACTGCTGAACTTTTAATGATAAATAACACAAAAGCACTCACATGGTAAATGAAGTTCACAGGCATAGAGTGAAGTGAGGGTCTGCATGGATCGTCACACCAGCCGAAGATGAGAAGTGTCCCCCAGAGAAAAAACATCCAGCTGGCATCCGCTGTGCGGGGAAAAGTAATACCAGCAGCGCTGAATCCGGAAATATGCCGTCGCTGGCATGCAAGTAGGAGCTGGAACGCACTCTGGAGCACAAGCTAAGAAGCTATAATTGCGGCTTGGCGAGGGGGGATGACGTCATCACGCAATACCTCATAGATGCGACGCGTTTCCGTGCAATTGCCGTGTGATAAATGTCAGTCACACGGCGCGCAGACAGCCTGAAACAGCGGATGCCAGCTGGATGTTTTTTCTCTGGGACACTTCTCATCTTCGGCTGGTGTGACGATCCATGCAGACCCTCACTTCACTCTATGCCTGTGAACTTCATTTACCATGTGAGTGCTTTTGTGTTATTTATCATTAAAAGTTCAGCAGTTTTATTTATTGGCGCCTGTCCTTTTGTTTGCTTTTTATATGAGTGTAGCGCCTGTGTACTTTATTCCCAGGAGCCAATCAGGAGGGTTTGACCTCGCTGTGCATGCTGCGGAGGGGTATTAATGGGAAAGACGCCATTGGTTCTGGGCCTTTTTCATCCAATGTGGCACCCACCTTTAGGGTGGCCACATCACCGCGCCCTGGCGTTATAGCCTACCTGGCTGGGGCGTGCGTACCACGCAGTGTTCCTGGTTCCCGAGCCATGCTGGTCCAGAGCATCTGAACAGTGACGGGGACCCAGTGAGTGACTGGGTTCCCACCTTTGAGGATTCCAAGCTGTACTGCTGTTCGGTGGGGAGTCAGTCTGAGGAGCGCCATTGAGAGGTTGACGGTCCAAAAGGGCCTGGACAAACCACCAGCTATCGAGGTAGCCAGACACTGAGGGATTGATCACCTGTCAGTCGGGACCTGGGCGACAAGTTAAAGGAGATCCAGGTGTAACTCATCTAAGGAGGGATATCTCCAAGAATTCAATCCAGAGAGGGCCTGTGGCAGAGGTATATTTCTGGGCTCACCTAGGAGGGTCTGTGGCAGAGACGTTTCCTCAAATTCAAGTTCACCAAGGAGGGTCTGTGGCAGAGACTTTATCCTACAATTGTCCGGGTACGCTAAACCCACTCCGGCAGGAGTGGCGCATAGAAGTGTTACGGTTGGAATATAGAGTGGAATATAGTGAGAAACCTCCACCAATGACAGAAATGGCCGCTCACCTCATAGGATAGACCCTCTGTCAGATAGGGTCATAAGCACTTTCCCATGAGGGTATGATCCAGGCAAATGCTCCAACAGGGACCAAGCAAGACAAACTCATAGATGATTCCAATGGGGGATCTCGGATCAAGCAGCAGCTTGTCTTCTTGGAAGCTTGCAATAGGGATCTATAGCTTTGTTTCTTTCTCAGTTGTGGGACCTTTTAAGTATGCAACATCGCAAGACACCCCAGTCGGCTGTGTGCTGGGCGCTCCTCTCTGTCTCTCCCCGAACTTTCCTCCACTTGTTCCTCCTCAGTTCTCTGTTCCTCAGTCACTTGGTAGTCAGTCCTCTGTTCCTCAGTCACTCGGTAGTCAGTTCTCTGTTCCTCAGTACTGTTAGTACTCTGTACTCTGTCACTCGGTGCTCGGTACTCTGTCACTCGGTTCTCGGTATTCTGTCACTCGGTAGTCGGCTCTCTTCCGCAGATGTGCTCCGCTGTGACAGCTCGGCCAGTCCGCTGACATATGCTCCTCATGAGGGAGCAGAATAAGGAAATGCTGGACGGGGCGTGCACACCACCCTAGGCTCCGATCACACTGATGACACTACACCGGGGGAGTTGAGGAGGAAGGAGCCGCTCTCTCTCACACACACAATACAGCGCTCACTCCCTCCAAGTACCGAGCACCGAGTGACAGAGTACAGAGTAGGCATGTGCAGACTGGAATATTTTGTTTAGTTTTTTCATTTTCGTTTGGAAAATAAATTTATTTAGTTACTCTTGAAAATCGTTTTGATTTATGTTGTTTTCGTCAGGAAAGTTTTCGTCCGAAAACGACGATTTTCGATGCTTTGTCGAATTTTCGTCGTTCAATTCGACAAAGCATCGAAAATCGTAGTTCTGAATACAGTGAATAGGTAGAAATTGAACGACGAAAATTCGACGATTTTCGATGCTTTTTCGTTGTTCAATTCCTACCTATATTCATTTATTCACTGTATTCACTGAATACAGTGAATAGGTAGGAATTGAACGACGAATTTTCGTCGTTCAATTTCTACCTATTCACTGTATTCAGAACGACGATTTTCGATGCTTTGTTGAATTGAACGACGAAAATTCGACAAAGCATCCAAAATCGTCGGATCTGAACGAAAACGAAAATAAAGCATTTTTTATGTCGGATATTTCGGTTTTCGTTTCTTGCGCTTTTGTTTTCGTTCGTTAAAACGATAACGAAAATACCCGATTTTCGGACGGAAATGCATTCTAACAAAAACGAATGCACATGTCTAGTACAGAGTACTAACAGTACTGAGGAACAGATAACTGACTACCGAGTGACTGAGGAACAGAGAACTGGGGAGGAACAAGTGGAAGAAGGTTCGGGGAGAGACAGAGAGGAGCGCCAAGCACACAGCCGACTGGGGTGTCTTGCGATTTTGCATACTTAAAAGGTCCCACAACTGAGAAAGAAACACGGCTCTAGATCCCTATTGCAAGCTTCCAAGAAGACAAGCTGCTGCTGTATCCGAGATCCCCCATTGGAATCATCTGTGAGTTTGTCTTGCTTGGTCCCTGCTGGAGCATTTGCCTGGATCATACCCTCAAATGAGCGGCCATTTCTGTCATTGGTGGAGGTTTCTCACTATATTCCATGCTCATCACCCGCATGTTTGGGTGACTTCTATATGGACTTGTGATTAGCGCTGCACTATCTCTTGTACATTTATACAGTAATCAGTGAATTTTTATAGCACTGATCGCTGTATAAATGTGAATGGTCATCAAAAGTGTCCGATGTGTCCGCCATAATGTCGCAGTCACGATAAAAATCATTGATCTCCGCCATTACTAGTAAAAAAAATATTAATAAAAATGCCATAAAACTATCCCCTATTTTGTAGATGCTATAACTTTTGCACAAACCAGTCAATAAACGCTTATTGCTATTTTTTTACCAAAAATATGTAGAAGAATACGTATCAGCATAAACTGAGGAAAACAATTGTTTTTTTTTTAATAGATTCATGGGGTATATTTATTATAGCAAAAAGTAAAACATATTTATTTATTTTCAAAATTGTCGCTTTATTTTTGTTTATAGCGCAAAACAATTAAACTGCAGAGATGATCAAATACCACCAAAAGCTCTATTTTTAGGAAAAAAAAGACGTACATTTTCTTTTCTGAGTCACGTTGCACGACCGTGCAATTGTCAGTTAAAGCGACGCAGTGGCAAATCGCAGTGGCCCAGTCATTTGGCAGCCAAATCCTCCAGGCTGAAGTGGTTAAGGCACTGTCCCGGGTTTTATATATATATATATATAATATATATATATATATATATATACACATGTACTTCCTTCTCCCTTTTCATAACAAAAATACATATTTCTATTTCTTTTGTATCCAGTTAACATGAAATGTTACATTTACAACACATACTTAATATTTATCATCTTCAGCCATCCACCAGTGAGCTCTAAGGCAAGCTGCAGCTTCCTATGGACCAGACACAAGCTGAGTTAAAGTCTAAGTTCATCTTTGTTCATTTTTTTTATTCCAGCTAATTAATGTACATCTTTCGCAAAAATAAAACAGCTTTCCATTTATTCTACACCTCACTGTTCTTATGGCTGTTTAAAACACTTTCCATTGCTTCTGCCTTACTTCCTAGAGAGATTTTAGGTAATGACACAGGAAGGAGTTGACCAGCTGGGGGTAGATGATGCAGGGTGTATGCTAATGAGTGTGCGCAACTCTTTCCTGTGTCATGACCTAAAGTCTGACCAGGAGGAAGTAAGGCAGAAGTAGTGGAGCAGTGTTTTTAAACAGCCATAAGGACAGTGAGATGCATGTGTGGAATAAATGGAAAGCTGGTTTATTTTTGCAAAAGAAGTACAATTATGCTATATTGGTACATAGGGCAACTGGAATTTAGAAAAAAAAGGTGAACAAAGATAAACTTATCCTTTAAGACAGGTGAGCCCATTTGTATTAGTCAGTTTGCATTTAGTCAGTTAGCACTGCTTCCTGCATCTAGTGTTGAGCTTTCTTATTGGGAAGCTACGTGTGTTTTTTAAGCTGTATTTTCTTTTTTTCATTAAAAAAAATATAAAAATAGGAAAAAAACTGAGCCCTTAGAACAGGGGTGGCCAACCAGTGGCCCGGGGGCCACATGTGGCCCGCGGAGCCCTCTGATGTGGCCCACGGAGCACTCTGATGTGGCCTGTGACTTCCTGCTCTGGAATGGTGGGTTGGCAAGCCTAGATCGCAGGTTGCAGACTTGCCATTTCACAGCATCAGTGTTGTGATTAAAGCTGGTGGTAGAGGAAGAAAGCGGCTGCGAAGCAAAGCCTCATAAGCCGATGCTTCCTCTACAGTGCCGGCTTTTGCCACAGGTGAAGTCTATGGCAAAGTTCAGCTAACCAGCAGGATAGACACAGGTGCACTACACTGCACCCCGGTGTGGGTAAACCGCAGCACATCAGTGTGAAAGCAGTCTTAGGCCCCTTTCACATGATTAGCCCGACCAAATAGGACCCTCAATTCACCGCTATAGAGCGACAGATATCCGTTTACGCCCGCCTACTTCCAATCTGAAAAACAGAAGGAAATTCATCCCCTTTCATCTGGGCAGATTGGAGGGCCAATAGAGTAGCTGTGTCATCCGCCCACTCATTGTGGCCCGCGAAGGGTTACCAAGTTGCTTAAGTGGCCCTCGCTCTTCAAAAGGTTGGGCACCCCTGCCTTAGAAAAATGCTTTCTTGACTTGTTTTAATTGTTTTAACATGCATGAGGATAGCTAAACAGAACAAACAGATAGTATTTAACTAGGGCTGCAACTAACGATTATTTTCATAAGACCTTCTCTATCACTCCTACGCGGACGACATGCAACTTTATTTTTGTATCAGCGACAAAAAGAACCAATACACCATATTAGAACAATGCCTCACTCAGATAGACAACTGGATGACGTAGAGTCACTTCAAACTCAATGGAGCAAAAACAGAACTCATTCAACTCCATGCAAACCAAAGGAAACTGGCCAGGACTACCTGGACACCACCACCCATCCTGGGACAAACCATCACCCCAGGCACCAAAGTCAAAAGTCTCTGAGTCATTTTTGACTTGGACATGACAATGGATGCACAAATAGGATCAGTAATTGGCAGTTCCCACTCTCCTTCGAAGAGTTGTTCCCTTCATTCCGAAAGAAGACAGAGCAGTAGTGGTAGGGTCAATCATTAACTCCAGGTTAGATTATGCAAATGCCCTCTACCTCGGACTCCCAAAATACCAGCTTGCCCGTCTCCAAATCGTTCAAAACATGGCGGCACAACTGGTAACAGGGGGAAAAAAACCCTGGGAACCAATCACCCCGTCCCTGAGATCCCTCCATTGGCTGCCCATAAAGGTCCAAGTCACTTTCAAGGCCTTATGCCTGACGCACAAATGTGTACACAGAACCGCGCCCCTATATTTAAGTGAGAAAATAAAACACCAAAACCCCAATCAAGTTCTTCGATCAATTAACCAAAAATTACTACAAATCCTCAAAGCCCGGTATAAGACCAAAGGAGAACGTTGTTTTGCAGTCCAAGGACCTCGACTGTGGAACACATTACCAATTAATATCTGATTTAGTTTGCATTTGAAGCACTATATACAGTAAGTTACTCACTCAGTTGGCCGATTATTGTTTCGATTAATCGGATAATAGCCAATAATTGAGCCAATTTGTTGTTGGGCAGATTACAAAACACAAATTGCCGCAAAACCACATTACATGCTTTTCTGCAGCTTCTCCATTGAAGTATATTTAACCAAAAAAAAATAAAAAATAGCAGCAGCTGGAAAAAAATCATTGATGTGAACGTAACTGAACTGTAGTGTGTTTCTGCAAATAGCACCAAAAAACAGGTGTGACCCCAGGCCTGAGATGTTTAGTAACAAAATGGGGTTAACAAAAAAAAAAAAAGTACAAAAAGAGCAAATAATCACTACTGTAAGGGGTTCATTTTTTTTTACCGTGGGACAGTGAAAGTAATATTGCTTTTTTGTACTATAAAGCGCTAATTTTTTTTTTTTTAAATCCATTATGTTACTTGCCGATTAATCAATTATGAAAATTGTAATCGATTAGTTGTCGATTAATCGATTAGTTGTTTCGGCCCTATATGTAACCTGAAACATGCCTCTGCTAATTGTATAGTTTGGCTGTCCTGTGCAGGGTTTTTTTTAGTGCACAGTTTAGAATCTCTTAAAAGCCTCTTTTTCTCAACCAATGCTTCTATCAGATTGCTTTGATGATTTCGAAAACTAGATATGCCCCCAATGACCAGTAATTATAGGGGGGAAGGGCCCTATCTAAGGTATTAACCCTCAATAATTTACTAAGAATGTAGTCGTGTTTTTCCTACACCATGCCTGTACATCAGACAGTACATACACAAAAAAAGTATTAGACCAGCAGTTAACAAATTTGATATCGTTTTTATCTATAAGGCTTGCCAAGAAGTAAGGAAAATGTTGTTAAAGGTCTGTGTATTTTCAATTGAATTTACCACATGCACTTTATTTCAATAAATGCAATGTGACAGGGCCAAATCCACTTCAGGCTCTTGTCCTGACAGGAATAAGCCAAGTAACAAAGGTTACCAAAACAAGTACTATCATTAGGAATAAAGGTTAAAGGTCATTATAGTGTATGTCTGGCATCCTATAAAAAAAATCTTAAACAAAAGGGTATATAATACAGTTTAAAAAAACAAAACGGCTGTACAGTATCTTGTCAGTATTTATATATATATATATATATATATATATATATATATATATATATATATATATATATATATCAAATAAAATATTACAATAAATTGTAATAAAAGCTCACACCTTCTAATGTTATGTCAGAATTTGGATATGTCATCAAAAGGACACTTTACTGTTTTTTTTAAATCAAAAATCGGGTCTTGATTTTCAAATGGATTACCAAATCACAGGTGAAACAACATGGAATTTGATAATTACCATATGAAATCTTGACGCTCATGACAGGTATGTGTTTTTAGAACCTTATTTAGTTGTCTAAAGACTAGTGAATGATTATTATTTAAAAAGTAACATCTGGAATGTCCTTCTCTAGACAGGGTTAACCAAATGTCAGGGGCAGACAGTGGCAGATAGTAGCCCTAGGATAAACAGCCCGCTTTTATTGCAGGAAATGAGCTTGTTGTTTGAATGTAAGCATTTATTTTGGCTACTAACCCTCTAAAGAAGTTAAATGAAACATACAACTTGGTAGACTATTACAGAATAATCTTAATAACATTACTTATTTTCATAAACCAAAGAATAGTGTACAGTTAAAGCGGTGGTTCACCCTAAAACTACTCTGTCCCATAGCATCCAGCATACTGGCGTCAGCGCCAGTATGCTTTTTTTTTTTTTTTATCGCTGTACTTACTGTTAAATGAAGAATTTTCATTTCTGTCCACCGCGGGTGAATGGCGCGGCTATATCACGTCACGCCTTCCGAAAATAGCCGATTTAGGACTCGGCTCTTTCCGGCGCTATACGGCGCCTGCACACAAACCTAGGAGCTGACTGCGCAGGCGCCGTATATAGCCGAGTGCTATGGCGCATCACGCCCTCCGAAAAAAGCCGAAATAGAACTGGGCTATATACGGCGCCTGCGCAGTCAGCTCCTAGGTCTGTGCGCAGGCGCCGTATAGCGCCGGAAAGAGCCGAGTCCTAAATCGGCTATTTTCGGAAGGCGTGACCTGACATAGCCGCGCCATTCACCCGTGGTGGACAGAAATGAAAATTCTTCATTTAACAGTAAGTACAGCGATAAAAAAAAAACAGCAGTATGCTGGATGCTATGGGACAGAGTAGTTTTAGGGTGAACCACCGCTTTAAGTGTGTTTTCGTATTCATTTTAATCAGGATGTAGCTTGTATGCCCTTTTTTTTGTACCAAAATACATTATTTTTTTTTTTGAACATGCCAAAATTAAAGGTATAGTGTGGGGAATCTCGCGCCAATGAGGGGAAGGGATAAGAAAATGTAATAAAAATATATAATAAAAAAAGCTGCTCCCTAGATAAATCAATAAATTGAATTATAACAGTTGTGTACGTGGGATAGGGGCGCTAAAAGAAAATTGAATAAAATAGGTGAATGAATACAACCTATCCCAATATAGGCATAAATACTATAGCAAACTGCTTTAAACACCTAAAAATAAAAAGTGTATAATTACATATAAATCGATAATTAAAACACCTTCAGTGAAATAGTGTGCAATTGAATAGAATTGAATAATAATAAACAATATACAGTGACCATAAATAATATTAAAGTGCTCCGTGCTCGAATATCCTTGTGATAGGTTCCACCTTCACCAATGGGACACCTCAAGTGAGGATGGATGGCTCCTTACCAGATGATGTTGACCTAAATTAAGGTCAATAGAGCTTGGATAACAACACCTTTCCCATGGGATTCCAATGCGGTTGACAGATATTTGCAGGTATCATAAAGAAAAAGGAAGAACAGCTCCCATAGTGTAAAACTATTAATAAGTTGTAAAATTGCAAATACACAGTGCCAAGTGGCCTCTTACTTGAATAAGTGCCCGTATCCCGGCACTGAGGCTGTGAGCTGGTATGGTATGGAGAGAGAAGCGAAAACCGGCGTGCGTTCCACTGCTGTTAGCGAGGAAACCAGATAACCGGATGTGGATAATCAATGCGTGCCCAGGTACCGCCTCGACGTACGTTTCGATATGATCGTCATCAGGAAGCGTCTTTTTATTTTTAGGTGTTTAAAGCAGTTTGCTATAGTATTTATGCCTATATTGGGATAGGTTGTATTCATTCACCTATTTTATTCAATTTTCTTTTAGCGCCCCTATCCCACGTACACAACATGCCAAAATTGTCCAAATTAAAAATTGCTGGTCTACATATGACTAACAAAATAGACCATCCAATCAAAATCTGGATTACTCAGGACTATACAGATTAATTTATTAAAGGTAAGCACTGATGATGACTGACAGCAAGAAAAGTGTCACCAAATGCATTTTCAACACAAAATTGCAGACAGCTTCTGGCCCACATTAAGTTGTTTCAAGGGATTTTTTAAGGATGAATTTTTGAACTTCTTCCTTGTTTGGGCTCATTTTGTCAGTCTGCAGGAGGATGTGTGTTAGAAGGTGGAGAGGATTTGTCCTGAGGGGATCTGTGCTAGAAAGGCAGGGGATTTGTGCTGGACTGATTAGTGTGAGGGATTGATTATGCTAGGAGAGGGGAGAGGATTTATGCTGATGGGGGGAAGGGGGGCAAAGAGAATTTGAGCAGGAATGGGGGTTTGAGGAGGAGGTCACAGAATTTTTTGCAGGAAGGGAAAGAGAGGAATTGAGGACTTCGAGTGGGAAACAGGATCTGTACAAGAAGGTGGATTTAGGGGTGGAAGGATTTAAGCTTGGGGTGGGTTGGGAAGGGGAGGGGGATTTACACTGGGAGTGGGGAGAGGATTTTTGCAGGAAGGGGGATTTGGAGGGGATGATTTGTACTAGAATGGGGGGGATAAGAATAATGCTGGGAGGGAGGATTGGGGGGGTTAGAGGATTTGTGCTGGGATGAAGAATTTGGGAGGGATTTTTTGTGGTGGGAGGAAGGATTGGAGTGAGAGAGGATTGGTGCTGGGAGTGAGAGGATTTATGATGGGAGGGCGGATTGAAGTGAGCCTGCAGATTAGTGCTGAGTTTTTTGGAGCAGGGGTGATGACTTTTCATTAAAGGGTAAAATCGAGGAGGGTATTGCTTGCAGGGGGAATTTTTCACATGCCTGATTCCTACACTGTGTGTTACCCACCTCTGACTCCTGCACTTTTTTCTTTTTTACTCCTGATTCCTACTATGCATTACACACCCCTGTCCCCTGCATTCTTGTTAATGCACACCCCAGACCATTGCATTCTGTGTTATGTAATCTTAAAGTGGAGTTTCCATCCCACAATTTTTTTTCTTTCATTATTGTGCTCATTAGACCTAAAAAAGGAAAAGAAAAAAAAATGTTTTTTTACTCATCTGGAAATGCCTGTTGCAATGCTGTCCCACAAAATCTGCCTTTGAAATCACCTAGGATTCTGACATCATCTCCCTCTAATGCTCCTGGGAAATGTGTGTCATAATTTCCCAGGATGCAGTGCGGTGTCCAATTATCACTCCCCATGCAAGACTTCTAGGAAGTAAGTGCTTGTTGGCTTCACAATGCCCACAAGCAAAATGACAACTGTGTAGACATAGTTTTATAAACGATCTTTTTTGAATAATTATGCAGAGCGGCGGCGGATTGTAAAATAGTAAGTGACCGGATTTATAGTATAAAAAAACGCATGATGAAAAGATTTACATTTAAAAAATGCTAATTGTGGTTGGAACTCGCTTTAAACCCAGCACTGACTACAGCACTGCACAATGTGTAATTCACTCCTGACCCCTGCGCTCTGCCTTACAGACTCATGCACTATACTAATACTACTATTACATACTTCTCACCAAAGTGTTCATTGCCTCAACAGTTGCTGATTGCTAGACATTTTTAATTAAGTGTTAGCTCTTATTTCAGTGTACACAAAATCATATGTAATGATAGCGTTCATTTTATTTTTTATTTTTTATTGTACTTTGGCTGTGAGATTTTTAATTATGACACCACCATGAAAGCAAAGTTTAAAGGTACAAGGAGGTTTAAAAATGCCCTAAACCACTCTTAATGTTAAAAGGTCACTCTCACTGCTCATCACTGTGCAGTGCAAGCATTGCATTACTACTCTCCTAGAGATGTTTAAAAGGTGCCTCTGTTTTTGTTACAATCCAAGCAATGCCTCTGGCACTGAGGAAGAGTGTCCCCTCCAGGCTAAAGTAACTTACCCTCAGCCTCCTTTTGCTGCGGATTGCATACATATACCACTATCTCCTTCCTGAGAATATCCAATATGACTCTCACTGTAGCAACAATAGAGAGAAATGTTCTGTACTCTGTAACACCAAACTGAGATCAAGAAATGTTCTCCTTCTAATCTCTCACCTCTGATGGAACTAGTGAGGGCAGACCTTTATGCAGTGGCATACGATTGCACAGGTGTAGATAATCAGGGACATTTAGAAGTCCTGGTGGCCAAGGGGGTGGAAAAGACTTGTGAACTGGAACCTGTGGAAAAAGAAAAAAAATGCTAGGTGCAGGATCAGAAGGTGTAAGCCTTTTTAGTAGCAAGGGTAAGTAAATACGCACCACGCCCATTGCAACTTAATGAACTCATCCAGCAAAGAGCTGAAAAGACGTTCCCCCCACAAAGGGTAAGTGTTACAGAGTTTTCTTATACAGATACTCCATTGATCAGCACGTAGCCAGAGTGCCCTGGAGATCTGAATAGCAGGAATGATTACTCAAAAATAAATCCAGCTAGCTTATACCCCTGTGTCACATAGAAGTAAGTGTTCCTTCAGTGTGACCTACACATCTGTCTCCTCTCCACTTCCTCATTCTCTAGTGGCTTCCCAAAGCTCTCTCCGTGGATCCCTTCATCTACACCCCCTCTTGGACATCTAATAATCTCTCAGGGCTTCCAATACCAGCTCTTTGCTGATGACACCCAAAGCTCTGTATACCTCAACTCAACCCTTTGATCCACTCTAGTATCACTAACTTACTAACTGATATAAATATAAATATATAGTGATCAGCGCAACTTCTTAATCATAAACACCAATAATAGGGAAAAAGTTACAAATTTTAAGTAACAGTGACGTACTGAATGTCACAAACAATATAGTGCAGAAATGGTTAAAGTCCAAAAAAAATCTTCCAAGTATCAGTAAAAAAAGTCCTTCTAATAAAATGTTCATGCAATCAAACAATCTTCCCATGACTTCACATAATTGCTTAGTGCTCACAGAATGCTCACCTCTGTGTAATGGTGAATCAACCTTATAGGTAGCCATGGTCATGGTGGGCTTCCCATTTCCAGACTCCCGGTTCCTAGGTTACTCAAAGATGCAGGGTATCCTCTCTGTAATGGTAAATCAACCTTATAGGTAGCCATGGTGATGGTGGGCTTCCACTTCCAGACTCTCGATTCCTAGGTTACTCAAAGATGCAGGGTATCCTCTGTGTAATGGTGAATCAACCTTATAGGTAGCCATGGTGATGGTGGGCTTCCACTTCCACACTCCCGATTCCTAGGTTACTCAAAGATGCAGGGTATCCTCTGTGTAATGGCTACCAGTTGATGGTGCTGGCTTACATGTGATTTTTTAAACAGAAGTGTGATTTTTAAACACAAGTGGGAAGAGTTAAAAAACAGGAGTTAAAAACAGGAGTTAAGACAGGTGTCTTCTAAACTGTAAGTAACATCTTAAACTTCCTACAAGTAATTATATTGTAACTGGGAAATGTGTGCTAGCAGGGTTGAAGGTTTTGCTCAGTGCACAGTGTGTCACGTGTATGCAAAATTGGTGCAACAGCTCCAGGATGGATACCGCTGTGACAGATGTGAGCAGGTTGCCCTTCTGGAAGCTCGCATTAGAGGTCTGGAGGAGCAAGTTGCAACACTGGGCAGAAAGGACAACCTTGAAAGGGGTCCTCTGCTTGCTGAGCAGGTGGTCAGTAGGGTTAATGTCGAGGGTGGAGGGGCAAGTCAGAATTATCAGATAGGAAGATGGGTTAATGTAGTTAGAGGCGGTGGAAGGGGCTTGCAGACAAGGAAGGCCAATCCTGTATTTGTGCATCAAAACAAATTTGCCAAGTTGGGTGAAGATGTGGAGGTGGCTAACACAGAGGTGGCAGCACTAGATGTTACTGCTACCCCTAACAGCCGGGAGAGCAACCCATCTAGTAGAAGTGGTGAGGGGAGTGCAGGTAGGCCTAGACAGTTGGTGGTAATAGGGGATTCTATAATCAGAAGGACTGATAGAATAATTTGTCGCCAGGATCGCCTCAACCGAATGGTTTGCTGTCTCCCTGGTGCCAGGGTTCGGTATGTGGTGGACCGGGTAGATAAATTACTGGGAGGGGCTGGGCATGACCCAGCTGTCTTGGTCCATGTTGGAACCAATGACAGTATACATGGAAGGTGGAGGCTCCTTAAGAATCAATTTAAAGACTACTAAAAATTATATGAAAAACACCAGCGAAAAATGTAACAATACATTTAAGTGTTTGTTCACCAATGCCAGAAGCCTTCCAAGCAAAACAGGTGAGTTGGAAGCTCTGGTGCATGAGGAGAGCTATGATGTAATCGGAATTGCTGAAACTTGGCTTCAATCCTCACATGACTGGGCTATTAATATTCCTGGCTATGCTCTCTTTCAGAAAGACAGGGTAAAAAGGAAAGGTGGAGGCGTCTGTCTCTATGTGAGAAGTGACCTCAAAGCAAGCGTGAAAGAGGACCTGGTTGATGGAGAGTGTGATGAAGTTGAAGCATTATGGGTGGAACTGCATACAGATGTGCGTAGTTCAAAGTTAATCATTGGAGTTTGTTATAGATCACCCAATGGTAATGAGGAGATGGAGACTCGGCTCCTTGCACAGATGGAAAGGGCTGCAAGGGCTGGGACGGTGATAATAATGGGGGATTTTAACTACCCAGAAATTGACTGGAATAATGGAATTTCTGGGACAGTTAAAGGACAAAAATTTAAAAACCTATTGCAGGACAATTTTATGGTCCAGTTTATTGAGGCCCCAACTAGGAATGATGCTCTGTTGGACTTGGTAATCTCAAACCATGCAGAGCTTATTACTAATGTTCAGATAAAGGAACACCTGGGTAGCAGTGATCATAACATGATTTAATTTAATATTAACTATAAGCAAGAAATACATACAGGAAAGATAAAGACACTTAATTTCAAGAGAGCACATTTTCAAAGCATGAGGACTGCTCTCCAGGGCTTGGACTGGGAGGGAATATTGGCACAGATGAACATAGAACGGAAATGGGAATTCTTCAAAAAGACTCTTTGGAACCTTACTGCAAAGTATATTCCCATGGGCAATAAGTTTAAAAGGCTAAAGATAAAACCTATGTGGCTCACGGTCAAAGTTTAAAAAATATAAAAATGAAGGAACACTAGTGTCGTTTAAATGTTACAAAGAATATAATAGAATATGTAAAAAGGAAATCAAGGATGCAAAAATTCAAAATGAATGACAGATTGCAAAAGATAGGACAAACCCCCAAAAAATCTTTAAATATATTAATAGTAAAAAGGTCAAGTCTGAGCATGTAGGCCCTTTACAAAATAATCTAGAGTGGGTGACTGAGGACATAGAGAAGGCAAATTTATTAAATGCTTTCTTCAGCTCTGTTTTTTACAATGGAGAATGGGGGAGCTCATGTCCATAATGGGGGTGGGAGTGACACAGCCCCAAATCCACAATGGCTCAAAAGTGATATGGTCCAGAAATATTTAGACAGAATAAAGGTGGATAAAGCACCTGGACCAGATGGCATCCACCCACGGATCCTAAAAGAATTGAGCTCTGAAATTTCAAAGCCACTGTATCTAGTGTATATTTAGGGACTCATTGATGACAGGAATAGTACCACTGGATTGGCGTAGAGCCAATGTGGTGCCTATATTTAAAAAGGGAACAAAGTCTTTACCTAGTAACTATAGACCTGTTAGTTTAACTTCTATAGTTGGGAAGATACTGGAATGTTTAATAAAAGACCACATGGATGAGTTCTTGCTGGAAACAAACTATTTAAGCAGCAGACAGCATGGATTCATGAAAGACAGAAGTTGTCAGACAAACCTGATTTCCTTTTATGAAGAGGTAAGTAAAACCCTGGACAGAGGCGTGGCAGTGGACGTGGTATACTTGGATTTTGCAAAAGAGTTCGATACAGTTCCCCACACACGGCTCATGTGTAAGGTAAGGTCTACAGGATTAGATATATCAGTTTGTAAATGGATAGAAAACTGGCTGAAAGACAGGATTCAGAGAGTTGTGGTTAATGATTCTTACTCTGAATGGTCCAAGGTTATCAGCGGTGTACCCCAAGGTTCGGTGTTGGGTCCCTTACTTTTCAATATATTTATAAATGATATTGGGTCTGAGATCAAAAGTAACATTTCTGTTTTTGCAGATGACACCAAGCTATGCAGTGGAATAATGTCCTTGCAGGATGTCTCCAATTTACAAGCCGACCTCAATGCTCTGTCTAATTGGGCGACTATGTGGCAGATGAGGTTTAATGTTGATAAATGTAAAGTTATGCACTTGGGGGCTAAGAATATGCATGCATCATACATGCTAGGGGAGTACAACTGGGGGGATCTGTAGTGGAGAAGGATCTGGGGGTTCTAGTTGATCATAAGCTCAATAATGGCATGCAATGCCAAGCTGCGGTTTCCAAAGCAAGCAAAGTCCTTTCTTGTATTAAGAGAGGTATGGACTCCAGAGATAGAGATATCATTTTGCCCCTGTACAAATCATTAGTAAGACCTCATCTGGAATATGCAGTCCAGTTTTGGGCACCAGTTCTCAAAAAGGATATCGGAGAACTGGAAGAAAGTGCAGAGAAGGGCAACTAAACTGATAAGAGGCATGGAGGAGCTCAGCTATGAGGAAAGATTAGAAAAACTAAATTTAGTCACTCTTGAGAAGAGGAGAATAAGGGGGGATATGATCAACATGTACAAATATATAAGAGGTCCATATAGTGAACTTGGTGTTGAGTTATTCACTTTAAGGTCAACGCTGAGGACAAGGGGGCACTCTTTACGTCTAGAGGAAAAGAGATTTCACCTCCAAATACGGAAAGGTTTCTTCACAGTAAGAGCTGTGAAAATGTGGAACAGACTCCCTCCAGAGGTGGTTCTGGCCAGCTCAGTAGATTGCTTTAAGAAGGGCCTGGATTATTTTCTAAATGCACATAATATAACTGAGTACTAAATTTTGTAGGTAAAGTTTATCCGGGGTAAATCCGATTGCCTCTCGGGGATCAGGAAGGAATTTTTTCCCCTCCGGTAGCAAATTGGATCATCGCTCTGCTGGGGTTTTTTGCCTTCCTCTGGATCAACTGTGGGTATGGAGTTGGGTGTAAGAGAAAAAGGTGACACATGTTACAGAGAAGGTAAAGCTGCTCGCCCCGGAAATAATGGATAATGGAAAAGTTTCCCCGTAAGTGGGACTTTTAGGCAGCAATGTCAAAGCAGTAAGATACTGGTATTGGTATAAAAAGAATGTTTATTAGCTCGAAAAGAGGCTAAGTGTGGTACTGAATCTGAATAACAATGTATAAATAAAATAAAATAAATATAATGGCAAAATATCACATTCCATGGTACATACGATAAAATCATTACATATCATAATTCATTACATGTTCATTAAATATTACATATCAATGTACAATGTTGATCCCCGACACGTTTCGACCTGTGGGGTCTCCTCAGGGGATGATTGTCTCTACAAAATATATCACAGAGGTATGAATAAGTAAAAGAGTAAAAAAGCATATCGGTGTATGTCCAAGAGATTATGACAAGGAGTATAATTACCGCTACCCATGGAATGGGAAACTTGGAAAGCCACTAAATGCTCCGAAGGAACCTGGGAGATCCCCCACATACCCGAGAGTGGGAGGTCCAACCGAGAAGGGCCTACAGGGGGCCTCGGACATGACGCCCCATCGGTGGGGGAGGAGCCACCGCCTGAAAAGAACACCCAGTGAAGGCCACAGTTAGATAATTGGGTAGAAAGATATAGGCAAACCAAACAAAGGGATCGCTAATATGTATACGTATGTGGAGGATAAAGGGCAATGGCAAACCGATATGTTGCCAATATATATGAGATGTTGGACAGGGCATTCCTGGGAGAAAGTAGAAGGGTGGGATGATATGAGTGTAATCGAAAATTAGTCAGATGGGGATGAGACCGTGATATGGAGCTTACGAAAGTGCATATGTGTGATATAAGTGAAGTGTGTGATGGTAGTGATAGTGCGACAAGAAAGTAAGTGGCAGACTGCAAGTAAAGAAAGCAGATGATGATTCTATGGTGAAAACAAATATGTGAGTTAAATAAATCAAAGGGGTGAATGTGTGGGAGCAATTAAGTGTTCCCAATTGAAGGTGAATGGAAGTTACATGATATATATATAAAGTATATATATGTGCAAACAATAATAAAGTAAATAATATTAGTAATATGTTGGTAATTATATACTAAAAAGGCAAATGGTTACCTGATGTGCTGGTATGTTTGAAGTAGGTATAAGTAATGGGTCAGTGGAAGCCTGACAGCAAAGATTTGCAGGACAGGCATGAGCGGAATGCCGAGACGGTATGGATGCAATGACATCCAACCAGGTCTGTAGGGGATTAGTGTGTATTCCCCCAAGGCCAACCATATATAGTGCCCTAAGGTGGCAATCAGGGTGAAACAAAGCAGGCTTGCGGCTCCTCCCATCCGCCAGGAGTTGGGTGTATGGGATGTACTGTGTTTTATTTTGTTTGTTTATTTTTTTTTTATGGTTGAACTGGATGGACTTGTGTCTTTTTTCAACCTGACTAACTATGTAACTATGAATCGACCTTATAGGTAGCTATGGTGATGGTGGGCTTCCACTTCCACACTCCCGATTCCTAGGTTACTCAAAGATGCAAGGTATCCTCTGTGTAATGGTGAATCAACCTTATAGGTAGCTATGGTGATGGTGGGCTTCCACTTCCAGACTCCCGATTCCTAGGTTACTCAAAGATGCAGGGTATCTTCTGTGTAATGGTGAATCAACCTTATAGGTAGCTATGGTGATGGTGGGCTTCCACTTCCACACTCCCGATTCCTAGGTTACTCAAAGATGCAAGGTATCCTCTGTGTAATGGTGAATCAACCTTATAGGTAGCCATGGTGATGGTGGGCTTCCACTTCCACACTCCCGATTCCTAGGTTACTCAAAGATGCAAGGTATCCTCTGTGTAATGGTGAATCAACCTTATAGGTAGCCATGGTGATGGTGGGCTTCCACTTCCACACTCCCTCCCAATTCCTAGGTT
The DNA here is from genome assembly GCA_029574335.1 of Rana kukunoris. Taxonomy (NCBI): domain Eukaryota; kingdom Metazoa; phylum Chordata; class Amphibia; order Anura; family Ranidae; genus Rana; species Rana kukunoris. The sequence goes on from CM056049.1 coordinate 289,821,625, forward strand.
ACTCAAAGATGCAGGGTATCCTCTGTGTAATGGTGAATCAACCTTATAGGTAGCCATGGTGATGGTGGGCTTCCACTTCCAGACTCCCGATTCCTAGGTTACTAAAAGATGCAGGGTATCCTCTGTGTAATGGTGAATCAACCTTATAGGTAGCTATGGTGATGGTGGGCTTCCACTTCCACACTCCCGATTCCAAGGTTACTCAAAGATGCAGGGTATCCTCTGTGTAATGGTGAATCAACCTTATAGGTAGCTATGGTGATGGTGGGCTTCCACTTCCACACTCCCGATTCCTAGGTTACTCAAAGATACAGGGTATCCTCTGTGTAATGGCGAATCAACCTTATAGGTAGCTATGGTGATGGTGGGCTTCCACTTCCACACTCCCGATTCCAAGGTTACTCAAAGATGCAGGGTATCCTCTGTGTAATGGTGAATCAACCTTATAGGTATCTGTGATAATGATGAACTTCCGCTTCCAGACGATTAACAGGTCCCTCAAAGGTCCAAAGTGTCATGTAAGAATAAATTAAATTCCCCAACTTCGTGCTTCCCATTCTCTTCCCTATACATCTAGCTATTATGGTGCTAATCCCACTCCCCACAATATAATAGCTAACTTTATCTTCAGGCTCTGTTCTTTTTTTCATTGATATTCCTTCTTTTTTCTAATGTCACTATATATATACACTCATGTAGCATTCATATGTACTACTTGCTTCTCCTTTATTCCTTCCTTATCTTTGCCCAATAGTGTATATATATTTTATATATAATACAATGACTTATATATTTTTGAGGTATATACAATCACTTTATTGAATGTCCTTGCTGTGTGGGATGACTTGCCACTTTGGATGTGGACCCCGTGGGAGCATCGATTTATTTTGTTGGTTGTGAGGCCATTTGAGCAGCATTATGTATTAAAATCTCTGGTTTAAACATTGCTGCGTGTGTGTATTTCTGGCTGGCCACTAGGGGGTGCTCAATGTCCTATATTGTTTCCCATATGCTAATTCTCTGCTTGATAAACATTGTGTTGGTGCACTGCTGGCTTTGGCCACTGGGGGTGCCCCTACATTGGATTCCCCCTCCTTCAGTGTCGTTGTTCTGCTCGCACCTTGTGTACACTCTGTGGCTATCCTGTTGATCGCCATCTTTGCACTTTTGCAGGTGTTCCGAATTGGAACACATATATACAGTCATGTTCAAAAGTTTGCACACCCTTGCAGAAATTGTGAAATTGAGGCATTAATATTAAAAATATGATTGGTCATGCCAAAAATCTGTCTTTTATATAAGGATAGCAATCACATGAAGCCATTTATTATCACATAGTTTTTTGGAGAGAAGCCTGTATTTCTCCAAAGGTTACCCGTGGGTTTTTCTTTGTAGTCTGAGCAATTCTTCCGCCAGCTGTGTCTGAAATCTTTCTTGAGCTACCTGACCTTGGCTTGGTATAAAGAGATCCCCAAATTTTCTACTTCTTATTAACCACTTTGCAACCGCCCTATAGAGAAAGTACGGCTATAGGGCGGTTGCTTAATTCTAAGTGGCCGTTAATTAACGGCCTCTTAGAATCGCGCTCCCGCGTGCCCCCTGAGGCGCGCACACGGGAACATCCGTGACCGCCGGGTCCAGAGGACCCGGCGCATCACGGATCACGGTAAATCGCCGCTGATAGCGGCGGTTTACCACGTGATCGCTCCGTCCAATGACGGAGCGATAACTTGTAAATAAAGCGGCGTCATGTGCTGACGCCGGTTCCTCCCTCCTCTCTCTGTACCGATCGGTACAGTGTGAGAGGAGAGGGGAGGGAGCGGATGGCAGCGCCAGTGCTGCGGGCTGGATCTGTGACAAATGTATTCACAGATCCATCCATCCATCCCTCCCTGCTGCAATACTCTGCAATACTGGGCAATACTCAGCTGGGCAATACTCAGCAATACTCTGGGCAATTCTCTGGCAATACTCTGGCAATACTCTGGCAATACTCTGGGCATACTCTGCAATACTGGGCAATACTCAGCTGGGCAATACTCAGCAATACTCTGGGCAATTCTCTGGCAATACTCTGCAATACTCTGGGCATACTCTGCAATACTCTGGGCATACTCTGAAATACTCTGGGCATACTCTGCAATACTCTGGGCGTACTTCGCAATACTCTGGGCATACTCTGCAATACTCTGGGAATACTCTGCAATACTCTGGGCATACTTCGCAATACTCTGGGCATACTCCGCAATACTCTGGGCATACAGCGCCCCTGTCCCTGTGAGCTCGCATGCAGAAGCGAACGCATACGCAAGTCCCGCCCACATATGAAAACGGTGTTCAAACCACACATGTGAGGTATCTTTATATAATGTTTTGGGGTTTTATGTAATTTTCTAGCAAATAAATGATGATTTTTACATGTAGGAGAGAAATGTCAGAATTGGCCTGGGTGCTCCCTGCATGTTGGGCCTCTGTATGTGGCCACGCTGTGTAAAAGTCTCACACATGTGGTAACGCCATACTCGGGAGGAATAGCAGAATGTGTTTTGGGGTGTAATTTGTGGTATGCATATGCTGTGTGTGAAAAATAACCTAATAATATGAAAATTTGATGAAAAAAAAAAATCTTGATTTTGCAAAGAATTGTGGGAAAAAATTACAACTTTAAAAAACTCACCAGGCCTCTTTCTAAATACCTTGGAATGTCTTCTTTCCAAAAAGGGGTCATTTGGGGGGTATTTGTACTTTTCTGGCATGTTAGGGTCTCAAGAAATGAGAAGCTGTCAGTACATCAGGTGTGATGAAATTGATCAATTTTCAGTAATTGGTACCATAGCTTGTAGACCCTATAACTTTCACCCAGACTAAATAATATCCAACATTTTTTTTTTTTTACCAAAGATATGTAGCAGTATACATTTTAGGCCAAATTTATGAAGAAAAATACTTTTTTTTTGCAAAATTTTATAATAGAAATGAAGAAAAATGATTATTTTTTGCAAAATGTTGTTCTTTTTTCATTTATAGCAAAAAAAATAAAAACCGCCGAGGTGATCAAATACCACCAAAAGAAAGCTCTATTTGTGGGAAAAAAAGGACAAAAATTTAATTTGGTTACAGTGTTGTATGACTGAGTTATTGTCATTCAAACTGTGAGAGCACCGAAAGCTGAAAATTGGTCTGGTTATTAAGGGTGTTTAAAGGGTCACTAAAGTCAGGGATTTTTAAAAAAAAAAATAACAAACATGTGATACTTACCTCCACTGTGCAGTTCGTTTTGCACAGAGTGGCCCGGAAACCTGTCTTCTGGTGTCCCTCGGCGGCTGTCTGGGCTCCTCCTCGCAAAAGCTTTCCTTCTTCATGCGAGGGCGCTCGCATGGAGGAAAGCTTTTGCGAGCGCGCTCCCGTGATACAGCGGCGGCCATAGCCGCCGACTGTATCACTCGGCTCCGCCCCCCAGCGCGCCGCGTCATCCACCCTGATTGACAGCAGCGCTAGCCAATGGCTGCGCTGCTATCAATCCGCCCAGCCTAGCCAATCAACGGCCAGGCTGGGAACCGAAGAGGACGACGTGGACGCGCTCGGGAGATTCGAACGGTCAGGTAAGTACAACGGGGGCTCGGGGGGGGCCGGTGCTGCTAGATGTTTTTTTACCTTCATGCATAGGATGCATGAAGGTAAAAAAACTTGTACCTTAGAACCCCTTTAAGTGCCCAGTGGTCAAGTGGTTAAGTAAATAAACAGTACTAACTGGCATATTCAAGACTTTGGAAAACATTTTTTATATCCTTTTCCATCTTTGTAAAGTTTCATTACCTTGTTACGCAGGTCTTTTGACTGTTCTTTTTTACCTACTGATGGCTCAGTGTCTAGCCATGTGAGAGCTAACAAACTCATTGACTATTTATTGGGGCTGCAACTAACGATTATTTTCATAATCGATTAGTTGGCCGATTATTGTTTCGATTAATCGATAAATCGGTTAATGATCTTACAAAATTTACATTTTGCTTTTTTTTGCCCAATTTGTTGTTGGGCAGATTAAAAACACAAATTGCAGGAAAAACACATTCCACGCTTTCCTGCAGTTTCTCCATTGAAGTATATTGAACCAAAAGAACAATATAACAGTTTTGCATTAAAAAAAGTTCCCCCGCCCCTTTCCAAATACGCAACAGTTGAACAAATCCTGGATGTGAACGTGTCCCATAGGAAAACATGTAAATGAACTGTAGTGTGTTTCTGCAAAAAGCACCAAAAAACAGGTGTGACCCGGCCTGAGATGTTTAGTAACATAATGGGGTTAAAAAAACTAAAATTAGTACAAAAAGAGCAAATAATCTGATTTGCTTTTTTTGTACTATAAAGGGCTCATTTTTTAACCCATTATGTTACTGCCCAATTAATCTATTATGAAAATAGTAATCGATTAATTTCATAATCGATTAGTTGTCAATTAATCGATTAGTTGTTTCGGCTCTACTATTTATACACAGACACTAATTGTGATTTAAAAGCCACAAATGTGGGAAATTAACCTTTAATTGCCATTTTAACCTGTGTGTGCCACCTTCTGTTTTTGTACCAAGGACAAACATTCCAGGGTATGTAAACTTTTTATCAGGGCCATTTTGGTGATTTCTATTATCATTATGATTTAAAAAGCATCCAAATAACAATGTGATAATAAATGGCTTCACTTGATTGTTATCCTTAACCACTTCCTGACGGCCGTACGACTTTGTACGGCCGCAGGGTGGTTCTAATTCTCCGAGTCGCCGTCTTTTTACGGCCTCTGCTCCTCCAGGCCACAAATGTGTCAAAAGTGTTCGATGTGTCTGCCATAATGTCGCAGATCGCCGCCATTACTAGTAAAAAAAAAAATTATAATAATTCTGTCACCTATTTTGTAAGCGCTATAACTTTTTTTTACCAAGAATATGTAGAATACGTATCGGCCTAAACAGAGAAAAAATAAATTTTGGAAAAAAAAAATGGGCTATTTATTATAGCAACAAGTAAAACATATTTTAATTTTTTTCAAAATTGTCGCTCTTTTTTTGTTTATAGCTGAAATTTCACCTGGTCAGGAAGGGGGTATACGTGCCCATTAAGCAAGTGATTAAATAAAAGACAGTTTTTTGGCATGATCGGTCATATTTTCAATATTAATGCCAAAATATCACAATTTCTACTAGGGTATGCAAACTTTTGAGCACAACTATATATATAATACTGACTCTACTGCTGGGCCGCGGGGAGTGACGTCATTGCCGCGCCGGCCAATCACAGCGCCGGACCGGCGTGGAAGTAACCTCCGGGTATCATGGCTGCGGCTGGAGGGGGGGACAAGGACGGCATCGGGGGCTTCGATCTAAGGTAAGTAATGCATGATGAGATAGTATGCTAGTCATACTAGCTCATTATGCCTTTGTCTTGCAGGTTTTTTTTTTTCTCAAATGGGTTTACAACCGCTTTAAGCCTTTGATGTAGAGACACTTGCCTCACATACAGTTATACCTTTAACCACTTCAATACAGGGCATTTTCACCTCTTCCTGACGTGGCTCCCACACATAATTGACATCTTTTTTTTTCCCACAAATAGAGCTTTGGTTTGGTGGTATTTTATCACCTCTGTGGCTTTTATTTTTTGCACTATAAACAAAAGAAGAGCAACAATTATAAGAAAACCACAATATTATTTACTTTTTGATTTAATAAATACAACAATTAAAAAAAAAAAAAAAAAAATTCCTCAGTTTAGGCCAATACAAATTCTTCTACATATTTTTGGTAAAAAAAATTGCAATAAGCGTATATTGATTGGTTTGCGCAAAAGTTATAGCATCTATGAAATAGGGGATTGCATTTGTATTTATTTTTATTTTCTTACTAGAAATGGGGGCGATCTGCGATTTTTATTGTGACCGCAACATTACGACAGACATATCGGACACTTTTGACACACTTTTTTTGGACCAGTCACATTTATACAGCGATCAGTGCTATAAAACTGCACTGTTTACTGTGTAAATGTGACTGGCCGGGAAGGGGTTAATGCAAGGGGGTGCTGAAGGTGTCAATATGTTCCCTAGGGAGTGATTCTAACTGTAGGGGAGGGGACTCACAAGGGGAGGAGACCGATCTGTGTTCTACTGTACTGGGAACACGCAGCGCTCTCTTCACCTCTGACAGGACGTGGATCTGTGTATTTACACACACAGATCCACGGTCCTGTTGTAATCACAGGCAATCGCGGGTGTCCGGCGGACATCGTGGCCCGAGCACGCGCACCAGATCCTGAGCAATGCGCCCCCTAGAACGCCGGGAAGCCCAGGATGTCATATGACATTCACCCATGATGGGAGATACCATCTGTGGACGTCATATGACTATGGGCGGGTAACAAGGGGTTAATGGGTAGGTTCTTTGACTTTTCTGGCTATATTGTCATGTGAGTCACCTGTTTGATGGCCTTTTATGAATATCCTCTATAACCTATATAGTTTTTTGCTTTAGACCTTGGTCTGGGTCTATGTTTGTATTGTCCTGCTGCTACATCTGGGTCTGTGTCCATTAGGGTGTTTTGTCTCCTTGACAGCAAGGATGTTGTTCTAATATGTGTATGTAGTCCCCCTTTAAATATTATTCTATCATGTGTTATTTCAAATCAGTGTAATTGTTATGATCGTTTTTCCCGTTAGTTACCCTGCTCTTCCTAAATCCCTTAGATTGATCTAGCCCCAGTAGGACGCATTTATTGGCGCAAAACTGGTCGAGCAAGCTACGTGTATTTCGAAAAAGCAGTTATGACACCATCAGAGTCGGCTTACATGACCCATTTCTGACTACCTATAGGGAATGACCTGCCTAGGGCACCATTTAGGCTATTACCTTTGGGTTATTTGCTTTACTCAGAATCTCCCTAGGCCCCCCAATGTATCCTTGAAGCCTAGGTTTCTGGATGGATGGTGAACCAGGGAGAAGGTTTTTCAACTTTTGGACTTTTACATGCATTTTACATGTGTGTCTAATGTCTTGTTTTTATAATTCTAATAAAATATTTAGTTATACATTTTTAAGTTTGCCTAAAGTCCATTCTTTCAAAGTCTTGTATATAATATCAGTTATGACATGAAGTCAGGATGCAAGGGGACTCAGTAGGGTGGAACATGTTTTCTCCCCCAGTATTTAAACTTAAAGTGGTTGTATACCCGCAGAAGGTTTTTTTGATTTTTTTACACCTGAAAGGCAAATGGCATAATGAGCTAGTATGCACTGCATACTAGCTCATTATGAAATACTTACCTTGGAACTTACCTGGTCGACGCCAAGGGAGATGTCATCTTGCCTCAGGGTGTTTTCCAGGTATCACCGCTCCAGCCAATCATTACGTCACTCCCACGCATGCGCGCAGGAGACTGCCGGGCCTTAAAGGGTCACTAAAGGAATTTTTTTTTTTGCTGAAATGACTGTTTACAGGGTATAGAGACATAAAAGTTAACTGATTCCTTTTCAAAATGATTAGAAATAGATAAAAATGAATCATTTAATGTGCCTGCAGGTTAGTTTCACTTTTGAACTGGCTTTATGTTTCTGTAAAGTAGAAATAGACACACAGAACAAAAACAAACAAATCCAGGACAGTGTTTTTAAAATTAATCTGATTGGTTCTGGGAAGTTTTAGACACACAGTAATGACAGCTCAGACCACCGTGAGAAAGCTCCCAGCACTGTGGTTATAAGGAAACAGACAAGCAGGAAGTGTGGAGATCAGAGCAGGATTACAGCAACTTCAAAGCAAAAATGAACAATAAGGACATGAAACCAGTACTGCAGTAAGGTAAAGGAAGCTATTTAGCTAAAAAAAAAAAATTCCTTTAGTGGTCCTTTAAGCCGAGGATCCCCGCTGTGCATGCGCCGCTGCAATCAGCGGCGCATTGGGAGGGGAATATCTCCTAAACCGTACAGGTATGGGAGATATTCTTTATACCTACAGGTAAGCCTTATTATAGGCTTACCTGTAGGTAAAAGTGGTAGTACAGAGTTTACTACCACTTTAAAACAGTCCACTGAAAACTCTAAAGGCTTTATATCAACATGGTATAGTATGTTATTGTCTGAACTTAAGACCACTCCACTAGAGCAGCGGTGCAATGGGAAAAACATATACAGTTAGTGCCCTATCTGGAGACCAATGGGATGAAGCATTTCAATCTTCAGTGATAAGCTCACTTAACATATCCCGGAAACTGTTGCAACTAAATATTTTACTGGGAAACTATTACACCCCGCTAGGACAAAATGAGTATGCAATATCTATCAACATAGTGGTTGTCTGAGTAACATTGAAAAACTGTGGGCACCATGGTCCAAGAAGGCTTAAACAAATGAGGCTTGTTCAGTTGGGCAAAGGGGTGGGTTCTAATAGAAAGATGTAAAGCCACTCTCATCCTTTCTAAACTACTGCCATAGTGCTGATCTATAAGGATATACATGTCTCCTGCATGTATCCTTACCTGTCAAATGTCTCCCCTCTGTCTGTAATAAGAACTGAAAAACTGTAGATTCTGTGGGTGGGTCCGGAGCTCTGTGGGTGAAGTTGTGATGTCAGTAGACTCTCCGCTCACCTTTACACTCCCCTTGTCAACATGCATTTTGTCCTGTGTATTACTTATTTACTGCTATGATTACTAATAATCCAGTGAAAATCCAGAAAAGTAACCACATGACTTCAGAAAAGGAGTGGGGGTGGGAATTAAAAAATAATGCCTGTCTACAGGCTAGTGCAAGAGATATGTAAATAACATGTCACTCACAGCAAGGGGCGGAACGGACCAAGTTTTTCTCTGTAAGTCCATTTTGATTTGACTGAACAATAAAAGAGGATTGCTCAGAGCTGGATTAACTCTTTGTGGCAAGACTGGGCACAGATGATAGGAAATCTTTTACTGTCCTAAAAAAAAATAAGAAATACATTTTGGGTTTACATGTAATCCTAGTTCTTCACAGCTTTCTTTTATCTTTCCTTATCATGTCAGAAATGTAACTGAAATTTATTGCACTGAGATCTTACTTATTGTTTGTGTGATTCTAATAACTCTGGAATGCAGCAACTTGTTTAATAAAGTATTTTTCTAATTAAAATAAGAAAAAGATGAGTGTTAGTACCAGCAGGCATCAGATTACTAGATGCAGACCAGTAAGCTAAATCTGGGAAAACAGTGCTCCTGAATCAAGTAGGTATATATTCTGAGACAACTGTTCAGCCGCAACTGGCTGGCTGTCAAACTATTTGCTGTCATGCAGGAAGAGACTAATAAGAGGGCCAAGTCTTTAAAAGTCTGTTTTTAGAGTGAGTGCAAGTGAAAATCTTGTCCTTACTGTATTGCAGACAAATGATGGTGGTGAGCATTAGCCTGGACTCCAGTTGTGTGTGCACCCTATTGCATTAGGGTGTGCACCCCAGAGCACGACACGTGTGTATATCAGTAGAGCAGAGATGGGTGTTTCGTTTTATTATTATTATTTTTTACTATTTAATATTTTCATTATTTTTTACAATATTATAAAAAAAAAAAAAACGTAGGAGCTCCTTTGGAGGGGCTTTGATGAAATATCAAGGGTCTAAACAGACCCCTGATGTCTCACTTTTGAGACAGAGAAATGGACAGAGGGCTTCCCCCGGACCCTTTCTCTGCAGTCTCACTGGACACTGAAATAATGGGAAGTGCTCTGTGCTGAGCGGCTTCCTGTACATTCCCAAACTGAAGCATTGTAAACATAGTTTACTATGCTTCTGTTAAGAATAAACACAGAAGCGACTGGTACAAATCACTCACTGTGTCCATTCAGAAATTAATGAGGCCCATAAATGAAATATTTACCAGCCCTTTCTCCAACTCTCTGTCCTGAATTATCCCTCATGCCTTGTACACACAACCGTTTTCATCGATAGAATCCATCAAGAAACTTGGTGGCAGAGCTTTTTTGCCGAGGAAAACAGTCGCGTGTATGTTTTTCATAGATAAAACTGTCGTGGAACTTGACAAGTTCTCTTTTTCCTCGTCGGGAGTCTCAATTTCCTCGTCGTGTTTCTCGTCGGGCTGGTTTACGACGAGAAACACGTTCATGTGTATGCTTAGAAACCCGCACATGCTCAGAATAAAGTATGGGATGGGAGTGTGCCTTTGGTAAAAGTAGTGTTTGTAATGGAGATTTGTCACGCTGTAACAGACTGAAAAGCACGAATTGTCTCTCACCAATCTTTTACTTAACACGCAGTAACATGAGATTAGCAAAAGCAGCCCCAAGGGTTGTGCCAGTGGAATCAAACTTCCCCTTTATAGTGCCGTCGTACGTGTTGTACGTCACCCGCGTTTGAGAACGAGGAGATTTGGTCTTGACAGTGTGTACGCAAAGACAGCTTGACAAGATTCTCGACAAGCGTGACAAGGAACTCGTCGAGGAAAACAATGTTTCATTTACGACGAGTTTTCCTCGGTCGTGTGTACGAGGCCTTACAACAGCCAGCGGGAAAGGAGGGAAGCTGGCACCACCACTGTTTGGGAAGGCAGAGGATGCAGGGGAAATCAGCACTGCACAGGGGGATTAGGGTGTGCCCTAATCGTCGAGAAAACTGCCCAGAATCTAGGCGAGAAAAATAGAGAACCTGTTCTCTATTTTCTCGTCGTGATTCTCGGCAGTGTTTTCCTGCTGAGAAACCCGAGCGTCTGTATACTTACCTCTCCATGGAAACCCGCGCATGCTCGAATGACTTTGACGCATGCGCGGCAGCTTCCAAGGCCTAGGTAGGGTGAAGCAAAATGGCGGCATTTGAATGTGACGAGCGCATGGTCATCATAGTCGATGACGTCACCCCACGTTTGTGCCATTCAAAATAACGGCGGTCATTTTGAATCGTACGTCTGTACAACACTCGGCCGGCAAGAATATCTTGCCAGGAATCTCGTCAGGAAAAACTTTTTTCCTTTTCCTGACGAGAATCCCGGCCGTGTGTACAGGGCTTTATAAGAAGTAAATGCTTATCTTTTATGATTGTCCGCTCCATCCAGTGGCCATAATGCAGTATTTTCCTGACTCACTCCATACTCTGTATGAAGAATAACATTCAATCCAATGAGAAAATAGCCTTGTAACATGTAGAAGATATACTCCCATAGGATTACTCTTTATCAATTAACTCAATATATACTCTTGCTGGAAACAAGTACTAACTATCAACTTAGCTTTTGTGGTAATTTTTACACGTTGTGATATTTTTTTATATTTCCCTATGTGATTTTAATCATGTTTTTGTACAATAAAATTCTTTAATCATACTGACTGTGTGCTTACCTCAGCGAGAATCTCATATCCTTGAAAGTCATATTTCCTATGGGAGTATATCTCCTTTCTATGTGTGTTGTCCCTATTAGCAGATGTGGATGTGATGGCTGTCCCTAGAACTGGTTAACTACAATTTAAACCTAACAACATGTGTTTGTGACCCTATTTGTACAGAACGAATGTGCACACAGTTTCACAAGATGAATAGCTCTGCATTTTTTTTAATACACCTATAAGTGTTGCATGTAACATTGTTGTCAGAAGGAGCACTACTTGTTAACGTACATTAATTGTGCAAGTGACACGACAGAGAAGGTTCCAGTATGTTCAATGTTTGGTGTAAATTAACCAGTAGCTGCAAAGCTGAAGAATATATGCCCACTATCAAGAGGACACTACGTGTAACTAAGCAGTTGTGAGATGGAAGGGGTTAGAGCATTAAGGGAGGCTGGCCTTCAGTTTTTATGTGCCTAGTGTCCATTTCTCCCATAGGCAGCAGTATAACTCTACGTTACTTAAAGTGATTGTAAACCTTCCTGTTTTATTTTTTAAAATAACAAACATGTTATACTTACCTCCACTGTGCAGCTTGTTTTGCACAGAGTGGCCCCAAACCTCCTTTTCTGGGGTCCCTGGCGGCTCTCGCGGGCTCCTCCTCCCATTAGATAACCCCCTATGCAGGTGCGCTCCCGAGTCTAGCATTTGCGTCCATAGACATGAATGCCGAACTCAGTCCCGCCCCCCGGCACCTACGTCATTGGATTTGATAGACAGCAGAGGGAGCCAATGCTCTGCTATCAATCTATCCAATCAAATGTCAGGACCCCGTGCAGAGAGAGAATTACAGGGCTCAGGTAAGTAAAACAGAGGGGCTGGGGGGCCAGTCACTGCCAGAAGTTTTTTCACCTTAATGCATAAGATGCATTAGGGTGAAAAAACACTAAGGTTTACAACCCCTTTATTTATCATCAATTTGTGTCCCTCAATGGATAAGAGAGAAAAATATATTGCACAATAAAACCTTTTCTAAGCAGCGTTTCAAGGAACATTCCGGAGGATTAACATTGTGATCACTGTTATAAATATAAGGAAAGTGCTGATCACAGCCTATGATTGGATATAAAGTAAATATTTTAATCTCCTGACAAAAAGCAGATGATCTTCTGTGTGAGGTAAAACCTCTTACATTTCTTTTTCTAGGGAAAGCATAAATCATACACTACTGTGTATGTCTTGTAATATTTTATGTGTCTTATTCAGAAGCGCTTTGATTCTTCATTTACACTGAAAAGTATGAATTTATTTTTTATACTTGGCTATGCAGACTAGTCTGAAGTAGTAAAATCTGACATGTGTCTGGCAAGTTGCAAGTATCTCCCATTATACATCTCCCTCTTCATGTGCAGTATCGAATCAGATTTCTAATAGTATGTCACCCTTTGTACTTCGGAGGCGCTTAAATAAATCTGTCCTAAAAATAATATGGCAGCAGCTATTGCTTGTCACTTTATGAAAATTCTAGTCGCCTGGTTGTTACATGTTGGCTTTGATACTTTGGGTGCAAATCTACTTTGCACTAAGTGCAAACTACAGATGCACTTGAAATTGCACTGAATGTTGACTTGGAAGTGCAGTCGCTGTAGATCCGAGGGGGACATGCAAGGAAAATAAAAACAGCATTTTAGCTTGCACATGATGGATGATAAAATCAGCAGAGCTTCCCCTCATTTCAGATCTACCCCTCAGATTTACAGCGACTGCACTTCCAAGTGTACTTTCAGTGCAATTTCAAGTGCACTTTGCACTTGTATTTTGTACTTGTAGTGCAAAATGGATTGCCTTTCATAAATAACTCCCTTTGAGTCACCACCAGCCTAAAACACGTATGCAGATCAGGAATGTCAGCAAAACCCCAAAACTACTATCAGTGCTCGATGTATTGAAGCAAATCAGTATAACAGTCAGACAATTAGCATTTTAAGGAAATGTCAGCACTACTTAGTTCCAAATATTGTCACAGGTTTACTAAAAGTCGTCCTAAAAGTATTCTTATTCTAGGACTGCCAGTCATCCTAACAACCAATCCCCTGCTAGTTAACTTGATTGGTTTAACTGGGGTAGCACCCGCTCCTGCCCTGTGCAGTACTGTTCTTCCTCCCTGCTCTGCAGTGAAGACAAGAGCGGAGGAGGCAGAGCGGGAGGATCAGCAAAACAGAAACATGTTCGCTATCCTGACCCCGAATATATATTATAAAAACTTTCATAGTTAAATTACTTTATGTGGACATATATAAAAACACTGATGCCCTGTACACACAATCGGTTCGTCTGATGAAAACGAACCGATGGATATTTTCATCAGATATCCGATGAAGCTGACTTTCATCAGTCTTGCCTACACACCATCGGTTAAAGATCCGATTGTGTCCAACACGGTGACGTAAAACACAACGACGTGCTGAGAAAAATGAAGTTCAATGCTTCCGAGCATTGCTTCGACTTGATTCTGAACATGCGTGGATTTTTGACCGATGGATTTCCCCACAGACGATCAGTTTTTTAACCATAAGAAAAATCTAAAATAGGTTTCTATTTTTTTTCACCGATGGGAAAAAAACTGATGGGTACCACACATAATCGGTTCGTCCGATGAAAACGGTCCATCGTGTGTACAGGGCATGATGATCAAAAAAACACACAATGTTTTTTTTTTCATTCCATTTAAAACATTACAAAACATAAAAAAAACTCTCTCCACTCCAGAGGTTTCACAACATGTATAGATTCCATACACAGTTCACATGTAAGCTCGACGCATTTCGGGAATCCTTCTTCAGGAGTACATGTGAAGGATTCGATACATTGGAGACCATTCTTGATCATTATAAAGATATCAAAAATATGATTGGCTAGAAAGAACATGTATCCCAAGGAGGTGCATCTGAAGAAGCCAAATAGAGCCACTACCTCTCAGGTAAAAACATCTGAAAGTAACCACAAAGCAACTGTGCGAACCGCTCAAGTATTATCCTTCATATAATGATTAAGCCACCAACAATATAACTCTAATTTTATAATATGAGAAATAGCCAGGAAGTGGAAGTAAACCCTCTTTTTTAAAATAAAAAAACACCCTGCAAGGCAAAGGCATAATGAGCTAGTGTGCATAGTATACTAGCTCATTATGAAGTACTTACCTGAGATCGAAGCCCCCCAGCGGTGCTCGGTCACCTCCTCCATTGGCGCCATCTCTCCACGAGTCACTTCCGCATATCGCGGCTCCGGCGCTGTGACTGTCCGGAGCCACGATGACGTCAATCCTGCGCATGCACGCTGTTGTAGACATTGGTGCCTTTCTTTTGCAAATATGTCCTAAACCATGTAGCTTTAGGAGATATTTGTTGCACCTACAAGTGAAGCCTCGTATACACGCTCGGTTTTCTTGGCAAGAACCAGCAAGAAAACTGCTGATGCCATGATGCAATGATGCAATGCTGCTATCTTGATGAGTAAACTGAGCATGTGTGCAAGGCTTTCAGGTTTCTCGTCTGAAAATCTGGCCTGCTCTCTATTTTCTCATCGAGATTCTTGACAGCCTGTTTCCCGACGAGAAATCCGAGAGTGTGTATACTTACCTGTGGCCGTGGAAACCCGCACATGCTCAAAATGACTTTGACGCATGGGTGGTAGCTTCCACTACATAGGTAGGGTGAAGCAAGATTGCGGTGACGTCACCACGATGACGTCACTGCGTTCTTGCCTTTCAAGAGAACCGCGTTTTTTTTTAAAAGGTCTGTACACTCGGCAACAACGTTTTTTTCCTGACGAGATTCTTGCCCGTTGTGTGAGGCCTTAGCCTTAATCTAGGCTTACCTGTAGGTTAAAGGGGTCTGAAAGGGTTTACAACCACTTTAAGAGTTTGTATATTCAAATAATGGCAAGGGTTCCCCACAGTGTCCATAAACATGGACAAATAGTCGCATCCTCCAAACATAAAAGCTGACAGTAGTTGTAACTCTCCCTTGCTCTATCCAAACTGGAAACAAGTAATTAACTTTTAGTTTTAGTTAAGGGATAAGGAGGATCTTCTGATTTTGCCATAGAAGCCCTGTTTAATACATAGAATTAGTATTTTACAAACTTTATTAGTTTCTATGTATATACATGCAAGTATTCTTGTTATTATTATTACTTAAATTACCTAAATTAAAAATGATACCGTGCATAAATAATACATGCTTTCTACTTAAGCACAGTGTACAACTGTTTTACTATTTTATGTCTCTTAGGTAGACAGTATAACATTTTGCTTTGCAAGACTGAGCTAACTGTCAGCCCTCCACTTTCTTTGTGTCAGCAACCCGACTGGAATTTATATTACTCAGTAAATGACATTGCCTGGAAGCCTTAACAATTACTTAATAACAAAAATGATGAACCCATTTAGTTAATCTCCTGGAAAATGAAACAGTTGTCCCTAAATTATGTCTTGATTACATGGATTTCCTGAGGATGTAATTTACTTGGGGCTGTAATTCTGGAAAGATTTTGAAAAATATTGACAGTTTGGTCCCATCCACAATATGCTAAAGTCACATTGTCTCTCTTATGTTGTATTCAGTAGACTGTGGTATTTAGTATCTCATGCCCAAATAGATTAGGAAAATACAGTTTAAGTGTAAAAAAAAAAATGGTGTTTCTTAGATTAATATCTACTGATACGCATTACAAGAAACAAATCATGCAAATGTAACATTTTATTTAGCCTGCACTATTTTTAATTGGTAATATTATTTTTTTCTGTTTACAATGGCTCTTTTAAATGAGACCATGGTTACTGTAGTCCAAAGCTTTCCTGCTCTCATTGCTTTCCAACCAGGGCGGACTGACCATTTGGGCACTCGGGCACTGGCCAAGGGCCCCATGCCACTAGGGGGCCCCATCAGGGTTGCCAGTCTCAGTAAAACCAGTGACAATATGTAAAATCTGTGTTTTTTTTTTTAAATCTGTCCCTGAAATGTCGCTTACCGACACCCTTTTGGTCTAAAAATCCCAAGACTATAACTGCCCCCGCCTCTCCAGTACCTTTTCAGTGTGTCTATGTATATTCTGTGTGTATGTATACTGTGTGTGTATATTGTGTATGCATACTTTATGTGCGTGTATACTGTGTGGCCCCATAATCTATTGCTTGGCGGCCCCATAATCTCCTTTTGCCTAGGGGGCCCCATAATCTCCTTTTGCCTAGGGGCCCCATAATCTCCTATTGCCCGGGGGCCCAAGGTTTGTCTTCTTCCCTGTTTCCAACTGCTCAGTTTGAACACAGATCATACATTTATTTATTGGATTTTACTTATTACAGGTACTTATATAGTGCCATCAATTTACGCAGTCAATAAAATCTAGAAAGTGGGAAAAAAAGATTGCTGATCAGAATCTTGCTGTCCCAGTGTGGCTTTCACCATCAAGAGGGGAAAGAGACCACCACTTGCGACTAAAAAATACTGCACTCACTGACTCAAAAAGTGCAGTAGATAGGTGTGTTTTTAGACAACACAGCTCAGCATTGCTCTATGGCCATCCATCTATCCACCCTTGGTCTTCTTATTGAATCTGTAACTCCATTAGGGGGAGTGAAAATGCCACACGCCACTGTATAGGGAAAAAGTGCTCCCCACATGGAGTCTTTCACCATAAGGTGCCAGCTATAGTGTACTATTTTATTGTAACAGCTCAAGGCAAACACAAAGTCCATAAAAACACATCCAGATGCTTGTGACATAAAAACAGCAGCAGTGCACCTACTTAGGTAGCTGCCAGATCCGAAACTGGAGGTGGGGCATGACGTCAGCGTATAGCCCCTCCCAACGTGTTTTGCACAAACGCATGTCTTCATGGACTAGCGTCTGGATGAAAATAAGGGCTGTTCATCTGATAAACTCACACATAAAATGTGAGTGGTTTAGTAGTGATAGTAATCACTGTAATCATACATTCTTCAAACTTATGAACATTGCTTATAAACTGTGTTTATACATCATCCTCTTTCATGTGAAGCAGGGTCTATGGAGTTGATTTTACTAAAACAGAAGAGTGCAAACTCTGGCGCAGCCCGGCATATTGACCAATCAGCTTCCAGTTTCGTGAAAGCTTAATTAAACAAGCTGAAATTAGAAACTGATTGGCCACCATGCACAGCTGCACCAGATGTTGCACTTTCCAGTTTTAGTAAATCAATCCCATGTTTCTATTCCACATTTTTCCTGTCAAAAATCCTGAGGCGACTTATTTTTAAACTATTTGGAATAGTTATAAATAAAGAAGTGGCAAAACTATAGGGATTTACTTTCTTTTAACCACTTCAGCACTGAAGAATTTACCCCCCTCCTTACCAGAGCACTTTTTGCGATTCGGCACTGTGTTGTTTTAACTGACAATTGCACGGTCGTGCGACGTGGCTCCCAATCAAAATTGACGTCCTTTTTCCCCCTAGAAATAGAGCTTTCTTTTGGTGGTATTTGATCACCTATGTGGTTTTTTTTTTTGCACTATGAACAAAAATAGACCGACAATTTTGTAGAAAATTCAATATATTTTACTTTTTTGCTATAATAAATATCCCCAAAAAATCTATAAAGAAAAAATGAATATCTTCCTCAGTTTAGACCGATACGTATTCTTCTACATATTTTTTGTAAAAAGAATGCAATAAACATATTTTTGGTTTGCGCTAAAGTTATAGCGTCTACAAAATAAGGGAGTTTTATTGCATTTTTTTTTTTTACTAGTAATGGCGGCGATCTGCGTTTTTTTTTTTTGTGACCGTGACATTGCGACACTTTTGACACATTTTTGGGACCAGTCACATTTATAGAGCGAGTAGTGCTATAAAACTGCACTGATTACTGTGTAAATGTGACTGGCAGGGAAGGGGTTAACACTAGGGGCTAAATATGTTCCCTAATGAGTGATTCTAACTGTAGGGCGGCGCGGACTCACAAGGGGAGGAGACCGATGGGTGTTCCTCTGTGCTGGGAACACACATCGGTCTCCTCACCTCAGACAGGACGTTGATCTGTGTGTTTACATACACAGATCCACGTCCTGCCGTGATTGCGGGCAATCGCGGGTGCCCAGATGGCCGGAGGTCCAGGACGTTATATGACGTCCACCCGGATCGGAGACATCATGTGACTATGGGCGGGTAGGGAAGTGGTTTCTCTGCCCAACAACAAATGTGCACAACAAAAAGCACAAAACGTGGTAAAAACTGTAAAAAGCACTGCAGAAATGCTCCAAAGCCAACTGCATTGGTTGTGAATGGAGCCTAACAAGAACACACGCAGCAAAATAGAACTTGATGGGGTTTTTTAAAGTGACACTAAACAATATCCTTACTTACGCCCAATGGTTTTAAAGGGTACATTTTTTTTATTGAAAAAAAAAAAAAATTTAAATTGCTTTAAGTGTAAATGTAGATCTGAAGGCTTTTTGGCAGTCAGCGGCACATTGCAAGGGGAACATCTCCTAAACCGTACAGGTTTAGAGATATTCCTGTTACCAACAGGTAAGCCTTATTATAGGCTTACCTGTAGGTGAAAGTGGTAGTACAGAGTTTACTACCACTTAAAGCGGAGTTTGGTCATTTTTTTTTAAGTAAGCAGCTACAAATACTGCAGCTGCTGACTTTCAAAATAGGACACTTACCTGTCCAGGGTGCCCGCAATGTCAGCACCCCAGGCCGAGCTATCGTTTTGCTCTCGGGTGCTGCCACCACCATCTTTGGTAAGGAAATCAGGGACTGAAGTCTTGTGGCTTCAGTTCCTGGTTCCCTACTGCGCATGTGTGACTTGCTCTGTGCAATTCCACTGGTCCCTGCTGTCTTCTGGGACCTGTGTGTCTCCCAGAATACAGCGGGGGGGGTGGAGTAGCAGGTCTGGTGCTATGCATACTAGACCTGCTACTTATGCCTTTGTCTTGCAGGTTTTTTTTTCATGTGGCTTTACTTCCTCTTTAAGAGGAAAAAACAGGAGGGTTTGCAACCCCTTTAATACTAAAGTATAGATTGTGACGGCAGAAAAACACTTCTTCTGAATAGAGCAGATCCTTTAGCCCCGGATAACAGGAAAGAATTCCCTATATATTTTGTGAGGGGAATGTGTGGGAATAAAACATTAATATAAAATTCCCTGAGACCTTGATATCTTTTCCTAGTTAAGGGGAATGTTTCAGTATAGGATTTAATCGTATATCCTGTTCTTGGGGTGAAGCTAGAAGACCCCTGATGTCTTCATTGAGAGGACCTTGTCACTACTGTCACATAAGGGGCTTGTCAGTACATACATATATACATGGTTAGGACACATGTTAATACATAAACACCTATTATACATTCCCTACACACACACCAGAAGTGGAAGAAGTAGCCATAGAACCCCTTCCAGCCTTACAAATGTGGCCTGTGCATCCAAGTGGTAATGACCCCCAGTCATGAAAGGATTAAAAAAAAGCGGAAGCAATTCAAATCTAAATATATCAAATTTTTATTGTGTGGTTATAAAAGTATAATTATGGACCTATACACATTTTTTCCTTTTCCAACTATAAATACTCGGATTAAGCAAGAGTCCTTTGGTAAAATCAATTGGCCATAAGTGAAGATCTAGTGATCCTCTCGCCCATACGTCGCTAACACACTTTTGACCAAGAGATTCCAAGCCTGCCCACCACGGCAAGGTAAACTCTTCTAGGGCAGGACCTACTACACTAACTACACTAAGCTACCTTACTAATGCTAGTCATATTTTTTCTAATGTTGGGTGTATGTTTGTAGTAGGCCTCATCCTATAATCTGTGTGTGCAATCTACTCTCTCCTGATTTGGCTGTCTGTCTGTGTGATTCTATCTAAAGCATGGACCGGACAGTTTTATATTCCCCTTCAGCAGCCAATCAGAGGGAGTTGATCGTCCCACTGTGCATGCTGGGGAGGAGTACTTAAGGGACAGACGTCATTAGTTCGGGGTCATCGTTGCCGATCCTGGTCTGTCTTCCCACCACCCCCTGTGTATGGCCCTCCTGGCCGGAGGTGTGTGTTTTAGTGTTTCTGGCTCCGGGACCACATTTGGTCTGGGGGTTGTGATCTATTAAGTAGGCCCTGTAGTCAGACTGGGTCTGCATTTGCAGAGTGGTCCTGTGCTGTCCGTCCAGAGGGAGGAAGCCACTCGATGAAGAACCTATCTTGGAGAGCACTGAGCAAGAGGCTGGTATCTCAGGAGAGGCCCTTCATCGAAGGACACACTATTACTGAGGGGCTAAGTGATGGCTGCCTGTCAGTTCTGAGCTCACAAGTTTATTCAAGAGAGATCCAGGGTGCTTATTCCTGTGCTGAGAGGATTCTGGACCGAATATATCTCCATCTTTGGGAAGGTCTGTGACAGAGACTTTACTAAAGTTTCCGTGTGACATCCTGGCTGCTAGGTTAGTGAGAGAGGCCTATCCAGGTGCACAGTACCCACTCTGGCTAGAATGGTGACGAAAGCTGCGTTGCTGGAAGCAGAGTGTTTTCCGAAGTGTGGACATTGAAGTTTTTTCTCACCTCATCTGATATCCTAGACGGCGAAGGGATAGAGGTAACATGCCGCCCAAAACAATCCAGAAGCTCCTTCGGGGGTAGTGCTACACAGGGTACAAATCTTGAATTCTTCTTGCTCCTACGGAGCTAAAGTATGATGGCATCTGCTGGATGTCCTGCGTGCCTGCAAAATATAAAAAATCAGTGTACGTTTTTTTGTGGAAGGGCAGAGTCTATCAGCAAGATATAGAGACTGTCACATGGTACAAAGCCACAGCTAAACCCAGAATATCAGGGGATCTGCAGACAACACGGCAACATGGTACAGAGGTATGATGTATGCTGGGATTGATAATTCAATTAATTTCTAGTAAAAAAAAGTTCAGCCTTAAAGTCTAACTTCGGGCTTTCCCTCCGGTACTTCCTCCCCTTCTGGCTCCCCCAAAAGCTGTCAGTGTTTTTTTTATTTTAGTATACTTTTTCTGAAGTCATCTGGCATGACATGCAGGCTTTTCTTCTCCAGCATTGGGCAGAACAAATACACTATAAATAAAGGTCATCATGGTGACATCCCTCAACAAACACGGCCATGCCCACTGCCCTAATTTTATAGTATGTTTTCAGTATTCTGAGCAAAAGTGACACTGGGCATCATTCAACCCAGAAGACTGAGGACATGGTTTGGTAAAATTAGAAAGAATTAGCCTGCCTCTGCTATGCCCTTTGTTACCATAAAAGTACAATTGTAATATTAATTAACCACTAATCAATATGAGGATAGGAGTTGCCTATCTGTAAAATATCCAGGACACAAAGTACTACAGGGAAAATGCTTCATGTTAAAGGCAAACATTGCAGCCTTTTGATTTCATTTTACCTGGCTAAGGCCCTTATAAAGAAAATGCCCAAAGCTGACCTTTAAATTTTGATCTGCCTGGTTAAGGAACCAATTGAACTAAGTGAACTGACCAAATTAACTAGGATAGATTCTCTTTAATTGCTGGCATAGTATGATACAATTGTGTAGTTGCCCCAATTCACTCCGTACACACTTATGACTTACCTGTTGGTAATAATTATAATTTGAGAACTTGATTAGAATTAGGCCTGTGGTAGATTCCTAGAAGAGCCTGGCATGGTGTCATATCCCGAAGAGGGGGGTCTTCCATTTCTTAGTTTCAGGTCGATATTCCCAATCTAAACAAAGAGGCAAATGATTATTATCATGTATAATACAGATGGAGAAAAAACTGGTGTGCAAAAGCACAATAATCTATTATCATTCAGACACAATCAGCACACCCTACAGATTGGGTTTGCATTGTACTTTGCACAGAGGATTTGGGATTATCCAATACTCATGACTATGAATACCTATATCTGCAGATGTGAAGATCTATAGATTTGGAATTATTGTACAATGTACAGATAAAAAGCTAACAGCAAATGTTAGTGCTCTTTTAAATGGGTTTTGCACACTGAAATGCAATCCATGGTGGATTACTTTTCAGAGGATGTTTGATAGGAGGTGAGGAGGCATTTAGTTACCTCCCCATAACCTGTTTAAGCCCCTAGAAACTGATACCACCAGATATGTACCACCCCTGTCTGCTGCAACTGCAGAAAGAATTCCGCTCAACTGGATATCTTTTGCCAAAAAAGAAGTACTGTAGGTTAAAGGCAAAACATTTAACATTTTGATTTTCATTAACTGGTTGGGGCATTTTTTTTTCTTTTTTCTTAGTGCCAAAGTATGGCCTTTAACCTCTTATGGACCGCCGCATGTACATTTACGTCGGCAGAATGGCACCGACAGGCACATCAACGTATATATACGTTGGTGCCTTGAGGTGGGTTGGGGCTCCGATCGGGACCCCCCCCCCCCCGGTACATGCGGCGGTCCCCGTGGATGTACGAGCGATCCGGGACAAGGGGGCGGCTATTCGTTTTTGTCTGCCCCATCCGGATCGCTCCCAGCCAAGGGGGAAGTGATGTGATCTCTCATCTCAGCGTTTTTTTCAACCGCCGCTGAGGAAAGATCACATCGCACTGTAAGTCTGTACAACACTACACTGACACACACTACACATAGGCACATTAACCCCTTGCGATTGCCCCCCCCTCCCCCCTGTCACAGTGTCACTGAATGCAATAATCATACATGTATGATTACTGTATTTAGTGTCAGTGTGACAGTCAGTTAGTGTTAGGTTCAGGGTAGCTCCCGTACCCCCCCTAATAAAGTTTTAACCCAGTCTTGAGTTCACTCCCCGCCCCCCCTAGTTAACCCTTTCACCGCCCTCCCTATTGCCAGCATCACTAAGCGATAATTTTTCTGATCGCTGTACTAGTGTCGCTGTTCCCGCTAGGTAACTAATTTTTTTTTATTGCGATTTTTTTTACTAAAGACATGTGGCTAAATAAATTTTGGCCTAAATGTTTGACTAAAATTTAGTTTATTTGATTTTTCTTATAACAAAAAGTAAAAAATATTGTTTTTTTTTTTCAAAAATGTCGCTCTATTTTTGTATATAGCGCAAAAAAAATAAAAATCGCAGAGGCGATCAAATACCACCAAAAGAAAGCTCTATTTGTGGGAAGAAAGGACGCAAATTTTGTTTGGGAGCCACGTTGCACGACCGCGCAATTGTCAGTTAAAGCGACGCAGTGCCGAATCGCAAAAAGGGGCCTGGTCATTTGCCTGCATTTTGGTCTGGGTCTTAAGTGGTTAAAGTGGAATTCCAGTCAATTTCTAACTTAAGCCTGGTAAACATGGGCCATATGTCGGGAGATATCAGCCGTTCAAAAACAAAGGTCCAACATTCGGCGTGTGTGTATGACGGTCTGTCAGACGTGCATGCTGGAAAACCAGCAGCCGACTGGCTCCCAATCAGCGCTCTCAGCCAGAGTGTTCTGGCAGGGGGTGGGGGGATGGGGCTGGAAATGTCCCCCTGTCAGAACACATCAGCACAATTTTTTTAATGTGTACCAGGCTTAAGCCTAAACCTACGTCCACCCCCACTCTAAGACTATTCTATTGAACCTGTAAAAGAAAAGATGTCTGTACTTAGCTATTCTGAAGCCGCTCTGGTCACGTGATTGGGTCCCATTGCTGGCTTCTTTGTAGAGGAGGGACAGGTGACAATAGATGCCCCATAGTAAGCTTATGGGTGACGTCATCATGCAGGCTCTACAGCCATTGTCTCTGCCTCTCTACATTGAAGCCAATGCTGTGTCATGTCATGTGACCGGACTGGGGGGACTTCAGAATAGGTAAGTATAGACCTCTTTTCTTTCACAGGGTAAAAAGAATAATCTTAGAATGGGGATGGAAGTAGGTTTAGGCTTAGTTAAAACTTTGATATAATGTATGGCCAGCTAAAGCTTGGTTAAGGAACCAATTTAAAGATTAACACAACTGCCCGCTATCAAAGATTGTCTGCACTTCAGCATTGTTATCCTAGGCACTTTTGAACTAGGATAGGTTCTCTTTAATTGCTGGCATAGTATGATATAATATGGTATGATTGTGTAGTGTCAGGCTCCATTCACTCAGTACACACTTATGACTTACCTGTTGGTGGGTTGGGTTGAGGAACCATTCCTGAATATGATGGCCAATTTTGTGGCATTAAATAGGCTGAGACCGCTGGTGGATCCCTGGAAGAGCCTGTCATGGTGTCATGTGCCGAATAGGATGACTTTCTTTTCTTGATGTCAGGTCGATATTCCCAATCTAAACAAAGAGGCAAAAGATTATTATCATGTATAATACAGATGGAGAAAAAACTGGCGTGCAAAAGCAGAATCCTCTATTATCAGTCAGACACAATACGCACACCCTACATATTGGTTTGGCATTGTAATTTGCACAGAGGAATTGGGATTATCCAATACTTATAAATATAAATGATCTCGGATAATACCTATATCTGCAGATCTATAGATTTGGCATTATTTTACAATGCACATTAAAATGCAGAATGTACATGTAGGAAGCAATCTGCAGATTGATAGTAAAATGGCTCCATCTACAGCTTTACTTGCTGCATGTATGGACACATTTAAAGTGATGTTAAAGCTTTGGATCTTTTACATTAAAATAAAAAACATGTAATACTTATCTGCTCTGTGTAGTGGTTTTGCACAGAGTAGCCCAGTCCTCTTCTTGCGTGCCCCGCTGGCACTCCTGGCCCCTCCCTCCTGCTGAGTGCCCCCATAGCAAGCAGCTTGCTAGGGGTCACCAGACAAACAGCTTTGCTCCCGAGCCACTGCTCTGTGTTTCTATTCACACACACAGCCAGGGCTCTGCCCCGCCTCTCTCTCCTCATTGGCTCACTGGTTATGATTGAGAGCAACGGGAGCCAATGGCTCCTGCTGATATCTCAGCCAATGAGGAGGCACATAGTCCCCAGAGAGCCAAGGCTTTCATGCAAAGCACTGGAGGAAGATCGGGCTCAGGTAAGTATTGGGGGGCTGCTGCACAGACAAGGTTTTTACCTTCATGCTTAAAATGCATGAAGGTGAAAAATCTTGAGCCTTTACAACCACCTAAGGCGCATCTATGCTAGTAGCAACTGTTGAGGCTTGTTTACATGAGTTTTGCCCTCTGAAAGGTAATTCACAGTGGATCACTTTTCAAGGGATGTTTGACAGGAGGTGAGGCATTTTGTTGCTTCCCCACCACCTGTTTTAGCCCCTAAAAACTGGCACCACCTTCATGTGTACACCCATAGCTGATGCTTTTTCAGCTTTGGTGGAGGAGGGGGTAAGGCGGTTGGAGGAGCAGAAAAAATGCAGCTCAGCTGGGTGTTTTTACTGACCCCAGCCACCAGTGTAAGCAGCCTTATAGCTCTGCCAGTGAAGGGGTGATCACCCTACATGGAACCCCTAAACACCCCTCAGGTGAACAGGCCTGGTCCTGCGATGCTAAAAGTAGTAAAATGTGTTTTAGATGAAGATTTGCTTTATCCACTTCATCCTCAGAAGAGTTCATCCCCTTCAGTTTAGGCCGATATGTATTTTTCTACATATTTTTGTTAAAATAAATCGCAATAGGCGTATATTGATTGGTTTGCGCAAAAGTTATAGGGCTAGATTCAGGAAAGAGATACGACGGCGTATCTCCAGATACGCCGTTGTATCTCTACGTCTGAGCCCTCCTATCTATGCGGCTGATTCATAGAATCAGTTACGCATACATTTCTATTAGATCCGACTGGCGTAAGTCTCTTACGTTTACGTAAAACGTTAGTGAATAGGGCTTTGCATAAGTGACTTTCCCCGTCTTTTTAATTGAGTATTTGCGTCGTGATTTGGAGCATGCGCACTGGGATAAATTCACGGCCGACGCATGCGCAGTACATTCGGCGCGGGATCTCTCGTAATTTAAATAATACACGCCCCATACCTGCCCAATTTGACTTACGACGGGCCATTTACGCTACGCCGCTGCAAATTTATAGGCAAGTGCTTTGTGAATACCCATAGTGTCTACTAAATAGGGGATAGATTTATGGCATTTTTATTATTATGTATTTTTTTTACTAGTAATGGCAGTGATCTGCGATTTTTATCGGGACTGCAACATTGCGACAGATAAATGTCACTGTCAGGGAAGTGGTTAACAATAAGGGGCAATCAAGGGGTTAAATGTGTTCCCTGTGTGTGTTCTAACTGTGTGGGGGGGGGGATTTGGCTGACTAGAGGAGAAGACAGATCGTTGTTCCTACTTGGTAGGAACACAAAATCTGTTTCCTCTCCCCTGATAGAACCAAGATTTGTTTACAGATCCCGGTTCTCGCTCTGTCATGAGTGATCGCGAGTGCCCGGCGGTCATTGCGCCTGCCAGGCACACGTATCGCCTCTGGGGACACGCTGCGGGCCCGCGCGCCTGCTACGGTATCTTAAAGAGCCGACATACAGCTACGACGGCTCGCCCAGGAGAGCCATCCTGCCACAGTATAACTGCAACGGCTGGTCAGGAAGGGTTTAAGATGCCTTTCTTGTTAGTTAATCACAGAGGGAAATGTACAAATTTCATAGGGCGCCATAAAAAATGATTGTACAAATGTGGCAACACTGTACTCTGCTATTATAACAAAGACTTTTCTGTACTAATAGTAAAAGTAGATTTAATCCATACATATGAATCCTGTAATGAGGGACTTAGGGCCCTGAGGACTGAGAATTGTGTCTGGACTACTTACTTGGAAATTCTTCGTTGTGTTGTCTTTGAATCCGCTGCGCCTCATCATAATAGGGCTGTTTCTGCCCCTCGGACATTTTGCTCCATTCCTCACCAAGCATAGAACTTATAACGACAAATTTGGTGTCGGGATTGGCTCTGGTCAGAACTGGACGGTGAATTCGGGCCCAGATCATGTAGGCATTCATTGGGCGTTTTACATTTCCTTTCTTGTTCTTGGAGAAAACCACATCAGGTAGTCCTAGAAAAAAGAAGAATGAGATTATACCCGGGGCAGTCACAACTTACAGACTGTCTATAAAAGCTATTTTTCTGGTTTTAGGTTCCATAGACTTCAATGGAAAAATGCAAAATGCACTTAGACAATGCAAACTGAAACCTGCATAGGTGTGAATCAGGCCTCATGGAAAAAAAAACGTAATTTTTCTCGACGTGATTCTTGTCAAGTCTGCCTTGCATATACACGATTGTTAAAAAAAAAAATGCTTGAGCAAAGCTTGGTGACGTACAACACACGACGGCACTATAAAGGGGAAGTTCCATACGATTGGCACTACCCTTTGGGCTGATTAACTTTTAATTAATCGATTAATCTTTAATTTTTTTTGATCGATCAAATCTGATCAAAATTTTTGATCGATCAAAATCTTTTTGATCAATTCAAAATTTGTTTGATAGGTACTCACCTCTCCGCCGGCTTCTGGGCCTTCAGCGAGTTCCTTCAGAGATCCGGTATTGTCACAGACACCGGCGGGACTTGCCATGTCCATCTGAAGGGCTCCTTTGCTGTGCCTTCATATCTGCATGCCGGCGGGACCTTACTATCTGCCAGACGCAAGGGCTGATACACTTCCCTCTATCATGTACCTGGGATTCTACAGCCATCCACTGGGAGTTGTGATAGTTCCCTTCATGGGACATCTACATGCCGACGGACTGATGTTAACCCCTCCTCATCTGGATTCAGCAGTGGTATCGTTGTACACATTTTTATACCAGTATCATACTTAGCTACATGTTTTTATGACTGCTTTTGCTCCCGTTTGGTATTACTCGCACCATTTTTACAGTTTATGTAGCTACATCGATTTTATCTCCAGTGCAATATTTATTTTGTTACCTACTTGAAGATTATAAAAGTTTTAATGCTATTCCCATTGATCGCTGCCTTTGTGTGTTTTTTCTATCCTGCTATCCATTTTTCCAGTGGTTGGTACCTGCACTGGCAATCAGTCTGCAAGGAGATCAGCTAAAAGTAGTTGGATCTGTATGTGCCTTATAATTAATCGAAATTAGTCGATTAATCGATTAAAAAAATAAACGATTAATCGAACACAAACATTTTGATCAGTAACAGCCCTATTGTAAAGTGCTGCGTAAACTGTTGGCGCTATATAAATCGATGCATGTAAATGCGCCGAAACGGACGTTTTTAAACATCGGTTACTATCTGTCAAGTTAAATCGTTCAGGTGAAGTTGTAAAATGACCCATGTACATTAGGCCTAAATGTCTGAGAGATGGATACCAGGCTGGGCAGGGTGACAGGTAAATCACTACATTCAGCAACCCCTACAAGGGCATAGCTACAATAATAAAAGACTAAGGGCCAGATTCTCAAAAGAGATACGCCGGTGTATCGTAGGAAACACCGTCGTATCTCTGTTTTTTTTACTGGGTATCTATGCGTGTGATTCCTAGAATCACTTACGCATAGATACAGTGAAGATCCGACAGATGTAAAACAATTACACCGTCGGATCGGAGATGTAATGACATCGCTGGCCACTAGGTGGCCTTTACGATGATTTCTCGTTTGCCTATGCAAATGAGCCTAATCCGATGATTCCCGAACGTTTTTACACCGCACCATCGTCGGTTATGTTGTGTAATGGTTAGCATTGCTTCTGAGCGTGTTTGTACTTTAGATTTTTTCCAAAGTACTTCTGTACACACGATCGGATGCCATGCAACCACTTCATCCACATTTGTCAGTGGAAAATTCAACAACAATTGTCCGATGGAGCATACAAACTATCAGATTTTCCGACACAACAGCCTGCCGTCACACAATTCCTGTCGGAAAATCTGATTGTGTGTACGGGCCTTTAAAGGTTGCCTGTGCTTTCAAAAACTAACTGATCACGTGTGCAACTGCAGACCAGACTGAGGCTAAGATGGCAATTTCTTTGGCTGTAAAGGATTTGGAGGGTTTAGGCTTCATTCACACATAGCCGACTCCGTCGCAGTCCGTTCCGACGGAGTCCGCCTGTGTCTGCCAGCTCAGCGGGAGATCAGTCCGCAGATCTCTGCTGAGCCGACAGATGACAAGCTCCTCTCTGCTCACTGAGCGGGGAGGAGCTTGTCGAGTCCCGCTGTCCTCTATGGAGCGATCTGATGAAAACAGACAGCATGTCCGTTTTCATCAGATCTTTCCCGATCCGATCCGCATGGACGGATGGGGACGTGAGCCCCATACGTTTGTTTTTAGCGGATCGGATCAGGTCGGATGTCAGCGGACATGTCTCAGCTGACATCCGACGCTCCATAGGGGTGCATGGAGCGCCCGTTCAGGTCCGCCTGAAAAACTGACAGACGGACCTGAACGGATCCATGTGTGAACGAGGCCTAAGATCTGCTTTAAGCTATAATAAATGTAAGTATACTTTCCATAATGATTGCTATTTTCAGCCAAAACAACCATTTTGAGCAATAAAAAACAAAAACTAACAAGAGTTGATTATAGCAAATATTCCATGCATCATAGATCAGTGAACTGAGCCTATTGGGTGCAGGGGCGGATCCAGAGTCTAGTCTCGGGAGGGTCACCACCAGAAAATATATTTTTTTGGGGGGGAGCAATTTATCAGGGAAATGACTGGTGTTAGCACTTTAATGATCACATTATTATTTTTATTATTACATTGTAATATAAAATGAAATGGTTCAACTCACCATAATGTAGAATCAGTGGGAGCCCCGAGTGTGTCACTTGCCACCAGATGGAGCTTGTCACTTGCCACACGTTGCAGATTGTCACATTACCATGCCACAAGTTGCAGAATGTCATTTGCCTGCCACCAAAATGCAGATTGTCACTTGCCACGTCACCTGCCACTAGATGTAGATTGTCACTTGCCACATCACCTGCCACACGTTGCAGATTGTCACTTGCCACAAGTTGTGGATTGTCTTTTGCCACATCACCTGCCACATGTTGCGGATTGTCACTTGCCACGTCACCTGCCACAAGTTGAGGAATGTCACTTGCCTGCCACCAGATGCAGATTGTCACTTGCCATCTCACCTGCCACATCTTGCGGATTGTAACTTGCTAAGGTGGTGCTTTGCTTGTCACAGTCAGGCAGCAGAGAGATGATGTAATCTCTCTGCTGCCTGCACAGTGAGAGCACAAGTTACTGCAGGGATGCAGGGCGGGTGCAGGCGGT
Source organism: Rana kukunoris (assembly GCA_029574335.1). Classification (NCBI taxonomy): domain Eukaryota; kingdom Metazoa; phylum Chordata; class Amphibia; order Anura; family Ranidae; genus Rana; species Rana kukunoris. The sequence goes on from CM056049.1 coordinate 289,852,204, forward strand.
GAGAGATGATGTAATTTTTCTGCTCTCCCCACTCTCTGACTCTCACTCGCTGCCGGAGCGGCCCATTTAGACACTTGCCTGACGAAGAGGTCCTATGTGGCCTTGAAACGTTGCACCTCTTGTGATGTTTTCTGTGCATTAAAACTTTTTGGACGTTATATACGAATCGTGGTGTGCTGGTGAATATGTTCATGTGGTTGATTGTTCCAGTACCCAGCTGGTGATCGCTTCAGCACCCATTTTTGTATTCATGAGCCGTTTCCCCAGGAAGGTGTGCGATTGGAATATTTATTACACTCAGGCACTCCGGGGCCCGCGAATGCCGCAACTACCGCCTGCTCAGACTCACCCGCGAATTCCGCAATGAATGAATGAATGAAAAACTTATATAGCGCAGCACATGCGAAGTAAATCGCCTCTGGGCGCTTGTTGTTCCTGTCTCCTTTGAGATCAAAAGAGATGAGTCTTAATCTTTCTCCTGAAGACCAAGTAGTTCTCCTCCAGCCGAATACTCGCTGGTAAGGCGTTCCATAGTTTGGGACCTTGGACAGCGAATCTCCTGTCTCCTTTGGACTTGTATCTGGCTTTCGGTATCTGAAGCCGATTTTGATTGGTGGATCGAAGAATACGATTGGGATCGTGAACTTTTAATTTTTCACATAGATAATGGGGAGCATTTCCATGGATACATCTATGCGTTAGACAGAGAGCTTTAAAAGTGATTCTGTCTTTTACTGGTAACCAGTGAAGGGATCTCAGTGAAGGTGAGATGGATTCCCAGGGTTTTTTTCCCAGTCACAAGTCTGGCGGCCGTATTTTGAACGACTTGCAGACGAGCGATTTGGTACTTGGGGAGTCCGAGGTAAAGGGCATTTGCATAGTCCAGTCTGGAGTTTACAATTGCTCCCACCACGACCGCTATGTCTTTCTTGGGAATAAATGGTGTGAGTCTGCGTAGTAGGCGCAGCAGATGGTGAGACCCGCTGACTACTGACCCTATTTGTGCGTTCATAGTCATGTCGGAGTCAAAGATGACCCCAAGACTTTTGACTTTGGCGCTAGGGGTGATGATTTTGCCCAGAATGGGCGGGGGGATCCAGGTTTATTGTCGCTGATTCCTACGCTTGGCGTGAAACAGAATAAGTTCTGTTTTCGCTCCATTGAGTTTGAGATAACTCTTTGTCATCCAGTCCTCTATCAAAGAGAGACATGTCTCTAGGTTGAGGTGGTGATCCTTTTTATTGCAAATGCGGAAGTACAATTGCGTGTCGTCTGCATAAGAGTGATATAGCAGTTTTTGGCTGCTGATGATTTCGAAAAGAGGACGCACATAAATGTTGAATAACATTGGCGACAGGGGAGATCCTTGAGGGACCCCGCACGATAATGTGCAATTATAACTCATTTCTCGGAGGTGGCAATTTTCATGTTGCCTCCCCCCCCCCCTGGTCCACCCCTGATTGGATGTCACTGCTGAAAACAATGGTAACTATGGCAAGAACCAATCGTTATAACTAGGTATTGAATATATCGTGGATTGAGCCTTATGTGTGGAGAGAAATCAAACTTTTTTTTCAAACATTGATGACATTTATAAAACTAGTGCACCCTGGAACTCACTTTCTGTGCTTTGCAAACAATTTCAAATGGGGTTAATAGTTTTATTATGTAAGTGTTAATTATTAATAGATAGATTGATCGCAGCGCAGCCATTCACTCCCCCTCCTGTCAATCAAATCCTATGACGCGGGCGATGGGGGCGGGGTCAAATCTGGCATTTGTGTCCATGCATGCCGAATGCTGGACTCGGGATGGGGCCCGCAAGGTAACCCCCTTGGGAGAGCGTTTCTCCTAGGGGGGTTATCTGATGTGAGGAAGAGCCATAAGAGGCGCCGAGGGACCCCCAGAAGTCGAGGATCCTTTACACAGTAATCAGTGCATTTTTACAGCACTGTATAAATAACAATGGTCCCAAAATAGCATCAAAAGTGTCCGATGTGTCTGCCATAATGTAGCACGCAATGATAGAAATTGCATTTTGCCGCCATAACTAGTAAAAAAAAACAATAATAAAAATGCCATAAGACGTTATATCTTTTGCACAAACCAATCAATATATACTTATTGCAATTTTTTTTTACTGAAAATATGTAGAAGAATACATATTGGCCTAAACTGAGGAAAAAAATATTATATATATTTTTGGGGGATATTTATTAAAGCAAAAAGTAACAGATATTGCTTTTTTTCAAAATTGTCGCTCTATTTTTGTTTATAGCCAAAAAATAAAAACTGCAGGGGTGATCAAATACCACCAAAAGAAAGCTTTTTTGTGGGGAAAAAAGGACATCAAATTTGTTTGGGTGCAACGGTCGCATGACTGCGCAATTGTCAGTTAAAGCAACGCAGTGCCGAATCGTAAAAAATGGCCAGGTCATTGGGCAGCCAAATCCTCTAGGGCTGAAGTGGTTAAAATAATTCCAGTAGCTGCAAGAACTTTCTAGTATTTTTTGACTGTGCTGTGCAATTGGCTTAAAGAGTAAATAACTTTATTTACTATGTTATAAGATACTGTACCAGTATGAAAATATATATAATGTCTGATCGTACAGAGGGTGTTATGTCTTTGGTCTATAATATTTTTTGAGACAAATTCCCTCTGTCATATTAGCTTCTCAGAGAGTAACTTAGTTAATTATTGTTCCCAGGACATACAGGACCCCTTATGTACTGCACAAAGCAGGATTTAGAGATAGTGGCAATTGTTTTGTTGTGGCCAGGCGACTTTATCAATCTTGTTTGGAGGTGCCCCAAGCTGTTAAGGCTGGGTTACACACATATGCGAATTGGATACGGTTTTCCCCTCATCAAATTTTCCATGACTGGCAAGTGTGATCTGCTCTCAATAGAGCCGGTTCACACATGTCCAGGGTGGCCGCAGTACAGATTAAAAAAGGATACAGTGTCCTTTGGTTCGGTTTGTCTTTGGGCCCCGGTTCAGGTGCGAATTCAGGCTAAATTCCAGACCTGAAATTGACCTGAACTGGTGTAGAGGAATGCACCGGACCCCAGGCACGAACGTGCAGCTGCGTGTGTGAACCCAGCCTAAAACATTTGAAGGATGCACTTCAATATATTATAAATATTTAAAAAAAAAAAACATTTTATATAACCCATATTTGTGTATCATGGGCACTTGTATGTTCCAGATTGCTAACCTGAGACTGGGGCTTAGCAGAACTTGCTAGAAAATGTATTGCCAAAAGTAAATCCTGCTATATCAGTCAGTTGGCCGTTGGAGAATGAATATTGACAATTAAAGTGGATGTAAACCCAAAAAATTTGAAAATAACAGCCTTCCAGATAAAAACATGTCTAAATAAAAAGTCTGTTTCTCTCTCCTTGCTTTGAGTGACAGGTTATTTACATATCTAGCTTGGACATGTTTATCTTATGTTATGTTATATTTATCATAACATGAGGTGATCCAAAGTTCATTGTATATTACCAGGATGTGTTATGTGGGGGAGGGGTGTATTTCTCACTTTTTGGATCTCACCTCATATTATGATAAACATAACATATGATAAACATGTCCAAGCTAGATATGTAAATAACCTGTCACTCAAAGCAAGAAGAGAGAAACAGACTTTTTATTTCAACAGGTTTTTATCTGGAAGTCTGTTAATTTTCACTGAACAATAATAGAGGATTTCTCAGAGCTGGATTAACTCTGTGTGGCAAGACTGGCACAGATGATAGGAAATCTTATACTCTACATCAGGGATATGCAATTAGCGGATCTCCAGCTGTCGCAAAACTACAAGTCCCATCATGCTTTTGCCTCTGGGAGTCATGCTTGTGACTGTCAGAGTCTTGCTATGCCTCATGGGAATTGTAGTTCTGAAACAGATGGAGGTCCGCTAATTGCATATCCCTGCTCTACATTGTGACATAAAAAAATAAATAAAAATAGTTGATGCTTTTAACATAAAGGAGATTTAAATACAATTCCAAAAATGTGGCTGGAATGGCACTAAATACCTGGTGTTGTATGCTTTTTCATTGGTGGACATAGAGGCCCAGATTCACAGAGCGATTACGCCTGCGCAACAGGAGATGCGCGTGCGTAAGTCGAAATGTGCGCGTGCGTTTCGATGCACGGCATCCCCAGAAGGAGATACGCAAAAAATCTACTTTTTTTGTCCCGCGTAATTTTCGTTAGACTGGCGCATCCGTACGTCCGCGCAAAAGTGCGCTACAACACGACCATTGATTTTGCTAGTCAAATATGCTAATGAGGGACTTACGGGGATCCACAAAAGAACGTTGGGGCAGTGCAGGCGACGCAGTGTTGCGCAACAGCAAAATGTTCTGTCTAAAAATTAGACCTATAAAAGCTGGTCTAGAAAAGAGAAAAAAAGTCTACTTGTTAGATAAAAGCAACACTGTTAGTGAGGAGCTCAGCAGTCACACGTGTTGCACAACAATCTGTATGCCAACATTCCCAGGAGCATCATCGCGCATAGAGCTATACTACTGACTTTAGATGAACAAAAGAAGGATGAGGGCACGGAGGATGGCACAGAGGATGGCACGGGAGAGGATATACCGCACCATCATAGACCTGTTTGGCATGAGTGATTCTGAGGTGTTTCGCATCTTCAGATTACACCCCTCATGTCATCCTGGAATTAACCACACAACCCTGCAGAGAGACATCACCAGCCGAACACAACGCTCACATGCAGTGCAAGCCACTGGTGAAGGTCATGGCAACACTCCATGTCCTGCCAGTGTCCATGGCTCTTTTCAAAGAACAAGTGGAGTGGTGGCTGGGATGTCACAATCCTCCATGAGCAATAGAGTGCACCACCGGTTTGTCCCTGCAATCCTCAGACCATGGCCAACCAAATCATCAAACCCACACCACTGAGGAGCTGCGACTGAAGGCAATGACAGATTTCTACAGAATTGCCAGATTCCCACGCACTGTGGGGGCCATTGATTGCACACATGTGGCACTCCAGCCCCCCCAGGAGACAGAGCACATGTACCGCAATCGGAAGCATTGGCATTCCATCAATGTACAGGTGATAGTCGATGCCCAATGCCTCATATGGCACGTCCGTGCCAAACACCCAGGGTCCAGCCATGACAGCTTCATATACAATCAAATGCCACATCCGAATGGAATTCGATCAGAACGTGTATGGGGCACCCTGGCTGGTTGGTGAGTGACATGGGAGTCAGGCATGACTATCCCATCCCATGATGCACACATCACAAGGGGCCACATGCATGACTAACATCCTCCTGTTTATTTCCCTTACAGGTGACTCTGCATATCCACTGGGACCCCATCTCATGACTCCTATCCGGACTACCCCAAACTCCAGGAGAGGAAAGATACAATCAAGCACATGCCCCAACACGAGCAGTGGTGGAGCGCACCTTTGGCCTACTAAAGTCACGTTTCCGATGCCTGGATAAGTCTGGGGGTACCCTCTTGTATTCCCCAAACTCCGTGTGCCAGATCATCGGTGCATGTTGCAATGCTGCACAACTTCGCAGTAAGAAAGGGCCTGCAGATTGCCCTAGCGTGATGACCTGACCCCTGAACCAGACAATCCCCCCCTAACCGAGGCTACCCCGTCTTCTGAGGGAAGAGCAACCAGGAGACAACTCACATTGGGCATCTTTGCACGTTAAACACACACATTAATCATGGCACAATGAGAATGCATGCATGCACACCACTGTGGTCCCTAGCACAGGCACATCACATCCACATCAAATTGGATTGGCACCAGTCCACCATGCTGGACTTGTGAGCAGCAACGCCACGCCAAGGCTCCAATTATGTCACTGTACATTCATACACCATTCCACGGACACCTGGGGATCACTTCTCCCTGGTCCTGGGGAACCCTACTCCACCAAAATTGAGGTGACACCCCTTTCCGGCAGGAATGTCACCCCCACATTCAAACAGCATTCACAACCCAAAAAAAAAAAATTACCTGCAAAAGCAAAATTTTCCAGCAAAAAAAAAAAAAAAGGGGGAAAAAACAAATTATTGCCCCTTGCGTGAGCCACGCCTGCGCCCCCGGCCACGGCCCTGGCCCCCGGCTTCTCAGTGGAGACTCATGGGGAGGGGTAAAACGGGGAAGGAGGAGCAGCCCCTGATCTCTGCCCACCTGGCGGCCTGCCCCTCCAAGGCCATGGCTATTCTGTCCAGGGCAGCACCAAGTGTTGCCGTGTTGGCCTGGATAGCCTGGGTAAGGGCCCTCACATCCTGCCCAACGCCTGACTGATGTCGTGTCTGCAGTTCGTTTAGGCAGGTTGTGAAAGCCCCGGGAGTGGGAGTCCAGGTTTCCCAGCGTATCCTTGATGGAGGACAGGCTCTCCTCCATCCGCACCAATGTCTGGCTGACCTGTCCCAGATGGCGTGGTCTGGAGGACTGGTCCCTTCTCAGAGTGGCGGGCAGGAGATCGGCCACCCCCCTGGTGTTCTGGGATGAAATCCTGCCTCCAGCTGATGCTTGTGGCCGGGGAGAAGGGGAGTGCCTTGTGAGGGGAGCATGTTGGGGGAGGAGGGGGGGCTCCCCCTTAGGGAGGGCTGCCTGCTGCCAGCCAGAGGGGAAGAGTCCTCAAAAACAAACGTCCAGTGCCTGACATGGACTCCTCCTCCTCATGATTCTCCTCTTCTCATCGATTCTCCTCCTCCTCTTGAACCTCCCTCGCGACTCCGGCCTTGTTGGGGGGGCCTCATTAGCTGCTGTCCTGGGGTTGGTTGCGGTCAGGCCAGATGGTCCTGCACCCTCCTGCACATCTGTGGATGACACAAAACATTCACAGGTTGGAGGATCCACACACTTGCCACATATTCCCTTTCACCCCCTCCCCCCCACATGCTACACACCTGATATTTAAAAAAAAAACTTACCTGGCACCACAGGCTCCGGACTTGAGTCAAAGCCAGGCAGGCCCTCAACTTCATGCCGATGAAAGGTCAGGGCCACCGCAAGCTCCTCCGCTGTCAGCCCTAATACGGCATGGTGGGCCCCCTCCTGTGCCCCTGGCATTGGCATGCATTCTGGCCAGCTTCTGTTTGACCAGACGCCGGAGGTCATTGATTTTTTTGTCAATCCAGACCGGTCCGTGTCTCCCCCTGCCCCGCAGAATTGACCTGCTCAGTGATCCTATCCAAAATCTCCCTCCTCCTGGCCGGGGTGGTGTTGGCACTCTCTGGGCCGTGGAGGTAACGCCCATACTCGCTAATGGCCCGGGCAAGAATTTGTTTTTCCCCCAACTGTAAAATTGAGCTTTCTTCTTTCTTCTCTGTCATACTTCCCAAAAAACTCACTCCCAGTCAGCACAAAATTCCCACTCACTGACAAACAAGCACAACCAATCAAGCAAGAACACACACAAAGAGAAAACTACTCCCAGCAAGAAACAGTCACAAAAAAACAAAACAAAAATACAGCAGGAAAACAAACGAACAGAAATAGAACAGAAATAGATCAATCAAACAAACAGTCTCTCAAACACTTATCAAAAAACACTTTCAAAGATCTACTAACAAACACTTGATCACACAGAACACTAATCTGACAACTACAAAACACACCGCAACGAACAACAGGACAAAAGCACTAGGTTAAATGGGAAGGGACAAAGGGATGTACTTTTGCAATGCAAGTGCGTTTGTGTGTGTCACAACATTGCCCTAGTCCATTTCCAATTTCACTGATTGCGCTGCTCCCGAGTTGTGAGCATGCGCACAGCGGAGCTGACCATGGTCTCCTTCAAGCGCGCATGCGCGAGCCGGCCGGCCCCTCATTTGCATGGGGTCACGGCTCATTTCAATGTAACACGCCCACGTCCTTCCCAATTTGTATTACTCCTCCTTACGCCTTGGAAAAAACGTTACGAATGCGCAATTTCCTGCGCAAAAGCTACGTGAATAGGGTGATTACGCTGCAAAATTGCGCAAGTCTAACGTAAAGGTGGTGCGCTACGCCGGTCCAATAATGCGCAGATGTACCTGAATCTGGGCCAGAGGATATAAGAGTATGGGGGCTTTTTTTGGTATGTTATGTTCTAAAACTGTGAAATGTTTTTTGTTTGTTTTGTATTGGGGCCTTTTCCTGTTTGCATGTGTTATATAAAAATGTAAAAAAATAATAATAATTCTATGGAATACAAGAAAAAAAAATCTATGGTGAGTAGTAGGCTCGCAGCAACACGATTATATTGCTGATCATTAATGTAAATAATAGATAAAGCCAATGAAATGTGTAATGACAAGTTTAAATGGAGAAACAAAGGTCTTTTATAGCTCTGCTAACTAGGAGTAGCAATCATTCTAATACATTACTAATATACTAGCTATAAAAGAAAGCAGTAGATTTATGTCTGAAGGGCTTTTAAAAAAATGGGGGTTGCATGTTATATTCCTTAGAGTAAATTGGAATGCTAATAGCATAATGAGCTACTCTGGCTGTTATAACTTGACAGAAAGCATTATCACCACACAACTATGCCATTCTTTAACAACATAGTCACTCATCTTAGTGACTAATTCTGTACCAGTAAATTAGTTTCACTAGATAACTGTAAATGAGCAAACATTTACCTCTAAGGTCTCATGTAAACGGACATTTAGGAGCATTTTTTTCAGCGGCTCCTTAACTTTCCTCTATGTTATCTTATTAGTACATGTACACATGGTCGTTTACAGTAGTTTCTAGGAAGTGAGTTTAGAAGAATTTTTTGGAACGCAAAATACATCAGACTGATGTTCAGAGGCATTTGAAATGCCAAATGCCTGTAAACACTGCTAAATGCGGTAACTCGCGCTTAGCAGCGTTTCGTTATGTTTTTCATTTTAACACATTTTTTTTAATTATTTACAAACTCTTCTAGACGCACATGTGGCTAAATGGACATTTTTAGATCTAGTTGTCAAGTTAGGCTCCTTGACAGCTCCTTCCTCTGTTGTAATTGGTAGGGAAGCGATTAGCAATGTGGTCATCACAGCGATCGCAAGGTACTGAGCTGTTCAAATCAGCTCTGCACACTGTGTCTGTGTACTGAGCTGTACAAGCATGGCTCGGTACACAGTGGTTAGAGGGCGCAACAGCTGCCCAAAGACGTTGTTATAAACTGCCCAGTAGTGGTCTGTACGGTGGAGGGTAAGTGGTTAATGACAGCACAGCTCATTTAGTGCAGTCAGTTCATGAAAGATACGACTGTTTTCTGAATTGCATCATGCTGTGCATTGACTGTCCTAGAAAAGTTAGCTTTGTGATTGTTGATCCTTCTGTGGATCAGTAATATTGGGGTATATGGGGGATAATTATCTGAACTGCAGGCCTGACATGTTTTTTTTCTCCACAGGGACATAAAGAATGATAACGTTCTTGTAGACAGCACTGGTCATGTAAAAATCGCTGACTTCAGCTTTGCAGTATTAAACGTGTATGGATACAACATGGTGACAGAATACTTTGGACGTATGTTTAATGGGGCTCCAAAAGTAAGTTAAAAAAAAAATCGACTTTTGTTTTATGCTCATACACACAGAAATTATCTATCATATTAGTCCTAAAGAAACCTGTATAAATCTGGCAAGACCATATTGGGCCTGTCCAGAATTAAAGAGAATCTATGTATGAAGTGCAGCTATCAACCAGATTAGGCCTAGATGATAGAGAACCAATATAAACAGTATAATTATTGACCAGAATAAAAAAAGAACCTGTCAGCTTGGCTTTTACCAGTCTTATCTGAGGGTCCCACCTGGCACTAAAGAAAGGCACTAACTCCCAGCAGCAGTGCTAGTTCCATGGCTGGCATGTCCGTATGTGTGGCCTGCCCTGGAGGTATGGCCTGTCCTGGAACTAGCACCACCTTTGGAAGTTGAATATTCAGAGCTTTCAGCACTGAAAGGAAGTTGGGACAAGTTTAATCCACAGGGATAGGACAGGGATAGGTTCTCATTAATGTGTCAATAACTGGGCAAGAAATAATTGCTTTAACTGGACTATAGAAAGCTCACATTTGATTGTGTTCTTGGATTGGAAGTTTTGCTCAGGAGACATCCAGCCCTGGGGGACCTGTCCTGTTACCATCCAGCCCTGGGGGTCCTGTCCAGTTACCATCCAGCCCTGGGGGTACTTTCCAGTTACCATCCAGTCCTGGGGGTCCTGTCCTGTTACCATCCAGCCCTGGGGGTACTGTCCAGTTACCATCCAGCCCTGGGGGTACTGTCCAGTTACCATCCAGCCCTGGGGGACCTGTCCAGTTACTATCCAGCCCTGGGGGACCTGTCCAGTTACCATCCAGCCCTGGGGGTCCTGTCCAGTTACCATCCAGCCCTGGGGGACCTGTCCAGTTACCATCCAGCCCTGGGGGTCCTGTCCAGTTACCATCCAGCCCTGGGGGTCCTGTCCTGTTACCATCCAGCCCTGGGGGTCCTGTCCTGTTAAAATCCAGCCCTGGGGGTCCTGTCCAGTTAGTATCCAGCCCTGGGGGACCTGTCCAGTTACCCTCCAGCCCTGGGGGACCTGTCCAGTTACCATCCAGCCCTGGGGGTCCTGTCCAGTTACCATCCAGCCCTGGGGGTCCTGTCCAGTTACCATCCAGCCCTGGGTGACCCATCTCTTTGCTCAGGATTATTTAAAATTCATATAGTATGTATCACTAATATCATTATTCTTATAAATCTGTCAGGATAAAAACTCACTCTTGCCAATTTGGCAAGGGTCAGAGAATTGTACTTATATCTCTGTGTGTACAGACAATGAATCTGGACAGTGTTTAATGCCTTGTTTATGTAGGCTCCACATAGAGGTTGGATGATTCTAAATGACCTGAATTATACATTTGAATGAAAACTTCTGGGTGGAGCCTTGTTCAAATGATGCTGCTGCTTTCCAGTCTGATTTGTCCCTCTAATTCTACTCTCTCTCTTTCCCACAGATGTTGTTCAAACTTCATTATGATGGAGCCGTTGATTACTTGGCATTGGGGATCTTACTATTTGACCTTGCATTTAATAGAGTTGCCTTTGAAAGCAGTTTCACTAATCTACAAGCCATAATGTATGGTGTGTCATGCTACCCAGATGGCACTGAATCCCGTCGTCAAGGACTTTCTAGAAAAGGTACGTAGTGGCAGTCCAATTGGGACAGGGAAAGTAGACATATAGGCTCAGCCGAGGAGCCAGTGTGCTTTATAAATACGATTTGAACTTTACTTGCTTTGGGACTCTAAAAAAAGTGAAGCCCCATTTATCTAATGATCGTAAAAAAAAAAGTGTCATGTGACAGCACTCTCATCCCATGATCACGCATTCTTTGCAGCTTTATGCAGAGAAAACACCGCAGACTCCACATTGCACTCAGCATTTTATCAATATCATGTACATTACCAGCGCCACATGGAGTATTTCCTGCGATGTGCGGAGAGCGAAGGCCACAGACCTGTATAAATAGACTTCTTAGCAATGTTATGCCATAGCTGTCATCTCATGTTTTTAGTTTCCTGCTCGGATTGGCTTTGAGAGTCAGAGAGGTGTGGGCTGATGATGTTACAGCAATCCAAGCAGACTTTGTATTCATTATTAAGAATACATTGCTTGCCGTGATTTACTCCAGCAAGAAGGAAGAAGAATATGGCACCAGCTCCAGCAAGAATGAAGAAGGATATGGCTCCAGAAGGAAGAAATATGAAGCGTCGGAAGCCTCGGAAAGGGGGTCGTCTTATACACCCGGTCGCCTTATACAACGGTAAATATGGTATATACTTGCATATCAGGCTTCTCCAATCTGGTCATGTAACCCAACTTCCTTGAGTCAGCCAGCATCAGCTGCAAGGGAGAGGAAAGAGTGCCGGCAGTGGCTGGAATGCCTGGGAGTGGTGACATCACTCATGGACTCATATGATCCAACAGTTGTTGGTGCTCCCTGCTCTCCCCTGCAGCTGCTGCTGGCTGTCACAGTGAAGCAGGGTCACCTAAAACAGGTAAGTATATACATCTTTCTATCACAGGGAAGTCAGTATAAGTGTTAGGAGAGGAGAATCTGAATATCCAGACTTCATTTATTCTAATTGTGCAACATTTTCATCTACCATCTTAGCTTTACCTTGAATCTGACTCATCAGTTTGAAAGTCTGCTACAGGGTTCCTTATTTAATGCTGTTATGCACTCAGGAACTGGGAGACACTGGGGTTGATTTACTAAAGGCACATATACTGTGTACTGCAAGTGCAGTTGTTCTAGTTCTGAGGGAAAGTTCTGCTGATTTATATTGTTCAATCATGTGCAAGCAAGCTGTGAATGTGAGAGGATAGCAACTGGCAGATCTCGGGTGAGCTCTGAGCTCTGACTTAATCTGAAGACTCAGGAGAAGTGAGATTAGGGGACAAATATAAACTATTCAGAAGTGAGTTTGCACAATTCTAATAGTGACAATCCCCCTATATTTGCTTATGCACAGTGGTGAGTGGTATCTGACATCTCAATCATATGGACTTGACTGATGGTCCCCAAAGGTCAAAGAGGCATTTCTTCTAATAAGTGGTGGATCTCTCTCTCTCTCTCTTTTTTAGGGCTTCAGAAACTTCACAAGAGAAAGGATAAAACCGGAAGAACTGATGAACAACATAGATTGTGATGGAGACCCTATTGAACCTTTAATTTAATCTGAGGAACAAAAGCTGTTTAATGGCTTTTCATTTGTCAGTGACAATGGAAAGCTATGCAGAACCTGAAATTAGGCCAAACACACCAGGTTGTTGGGATCTGGTTAGAGGTGAGGGGGTTGTGCTAGGAGGAGGTATTAGGGGGGTCTTGCTAGGAGGGTTATTTTAGGGGGGTGCAAGGAGATAGGGTTAGGAAGGGTTTGTGCTAGGAGGGGGGCATAGCGCTCTTTATAAATCATCTATAACCATGTGCCAGAAGGGGAATTTGAGTAGAGGTGGGTGGGTTGTGCTAGGAGGAGGTATTAGGGGTGTTGTGCTAGGAGGGTTATTTTGTGGGGGGGTGAAAGGAGGAGGGATAGGGTGGGCTGTGCTAGAACATAGGATTAGGGGGTTGTGCTAAACAAACATTTTATATTGAACAGCCAAAATGAGTACTGCCTAGTTATTGGTTGTCAGCGGTTGGAAGATCTGATATCAATATTCAGACTAGTGTTGCTCACGAATATTCGCATTGCGAATATTCGTAACGAATATTGCATATTTGAGTATTCGCGAATAAATCGAAAATCGAATATCGCGGTGAATATTCGATATTGCGAATATTCGTATTTTTTCAAATTTCTTTTTAAAACAGATCACATCCTAGTGATCTCCATCGACTTCTAAAAGCATTGCTGGTATGATTAGAGACCCTGGGCCGAGTAGCTGAGGCGATCCTTTTATGTTGCCGAATATTCGCAATGCGAATATTCGTATTACGAATATTCGCGAATACTTTCTCTGCCCTTCTGTGTTTTGTGTATAAAAATAAAAAAAAACACAAAAAAAATTAGCTTTAGTTTAGTCATATAAGTTTGTGTAAGTAGAGTTAGTGTTTAGTGCATAAGAAAAACAGAAAACTGCGCTAAACCAAAAATTAAGATAAATAAACTAAAAAGCTGCGGCAATCGTGTGGAAACACAAAGTAATACAAAATAGCAAAGCCGCGCTCATCAAAACAAAAGATTAGTGGATAAATGAATGAGGACTGCTGAGCAGTACGCTCCTGTGTTACAGCCAATGATATAATCTAGAACATCACCCACTGGCATAAAGTAACATATAGAGGCTCTCCTAGGAATGAAACCACAGAAAAAGATTACATAAATGACTTGTATCTCATAGTGGAATAGCATAAACGTTCATATAGTCCTTGTATTTGAATTTAGACTTGGAGAACCCAGTAACAGGAGGCAAAACAGCAATAGATCATAATGGTTCACTCCACCACAGTGACGAGATGTTAACAACAAAGTGATCCCTTCACCAGAATAAGGGGGGGCTGCTTACCAGAGGGCAAGCTCAATGAAGCGATTGGCTATAACCCAGCCGCGGCCTTTACAATCTTGTATGGTTCCTGAATACAGCTTCCAACGGATAGCAAGGTTAGCGGTGCTCACGGATGGTGAGATATAGGTGGAGAGAGAAGGATGGACCAATAGTGTGATTCCGTATACCAAAAAGGTTTATTTAAAACATAAAATGATACTCACAATTTGTCAAAGCATCACAGGCATATATAAAAACAAATCGCCGGCCGGCAAACAAAGCGGAGCCCTTCCTCCGTGCGTGCGTGGTGACGTCACTGCGTGTCTTCCCAGACGCGTTTCGTCATCAAACGGACGTTCTCAATGGGTTGAGAACGTCCCTTTGATGACGAAACGCGTCTGGGAAGACACGCAGTGACGTCACCACGCACGCACGGAGGAAGGGCTCCGCTTTGTTTGCCGGCCGGCGATTTGTTTTTATATATGCCTGTGATGCTTTGACAAATTGTGAGTATCATTTTATGTTTTAAATAAACCTTTTTGGTATACGGAATCACACTATTAGTCCATCCTTCTCTCTCCACCTATATCTCACCATCCGTGAGCACCGCTAACCTTGCTATCCGCTGGAAGCTGTATTCAGGAACCATACAAGATTGTAAAGGCCGCGGCTGGGTTATAGCCAATCGCTTCATTGAGCTTGCCCTCTGGTAAGCAGCCCCCCCTTATTCTGGTGAAGGGATCACTTTGTTGTTAACATCTCGTCACTGTGGTGGAGTGAACCATTATGATCTATTGCTGTTTTGCCTCCTGTTACTGGGTTCTCCAAGTCTAAATTCAAATACAAGGACTATATGAACGTTTATGCTATTCCACTATGAGATACAAGTCATTTATGTAATCTTTTTCTGTGGTTTCATTCCTAGGAGAGCCTCTATATGTTACTTTATGCCAGTGGGTGATGTTCTAGATTATATCATTGGCTGTAACACAGGAGCGTACTGCTCAGCAGTCCTCATTCATTTATCCACTAATCTTTTGTTTTGATGAGCGCGGCTTTGCTATTTTGTAGTGTTTAGTGCATATTAGTTTAGTAATCCAGGAAATGATCTCCGTTTTCAACACTAATTCAGACTGGGAGGAAGCGGTATATGATGAAAGCACTCAAGCAGAGTGTGGGAAGTTGTGTCAAAGGATGGTTTTAAGGGGGAAATTTGTGATAGAAGGGGGATTTGGGGGGTGAGTTACAACCTGCTTTTTACGGCTTCTCCACACCAGTGCGGTAACAGGTGGGAAATTGCACATTTTCCCATGCAAAAATGAACCGCCTTTTGCAGACACACATGGGTGCCATTTATTAAGTTTGTACAATCACTAAAGAAAAAACACCAAGTGAAATAAAGACAGAAAAACAAAAATGGAAGGAGGAGGGAGGAGGAAGAGGAGGGAGGAGGGGTAAAAGGCCAAAGCAGTAAAAAAACATCCACTTAAAGCTGAGCTCCACCCTAAAGTGAAGTTCCGCTGATCGGAACCCTCCCCCCTCCGGTGTCACATTTGACACCTTTCAGGGGGAGGGGGGTGCAGATACCTGTCTAAAGACTGGTATTTTCACCCACTCCCGGCCCAGTATTCTCGGTCAAAAGATGGCTTTTCCTTCACTCCCCCCCCCCCCCCCCGTTGTGTGCTGGGAACACTCGGCTCCCAGCACACAGAGGTAGCCAATCGGCGCCGTAGGGAACTGGGCAGTGAAGCCGGAGTGCTTCACTTCCTGGTTCCCTCACCGTGGATGGAGGGGGGAGCAGCAGAGAGATGAGCGAACGCTCGTCCTCTGCTGCGGACGCCGCTGGACTCCAGGACAGGTGGGTGTCCTAATATTAAAAGTAAGCAGCTGCAGTATTTGTAGCTGCTGGCTTTTAATATTTTTTTTTTTGATGGGCCATCCGCTTTAAAGCTAGGTCTAACGGTCATAGTATTTACTGGATGTTGCCAGCGGCCCTCTATGAGTATATCCTAATGAGGTAACCCAAAGGAACTACATTGCAAGTTAACTTTTCATTGTAGTGGTGTTTCACAGACCCCAATGTGCTAGTCCAGATCCAAGTTTCTTAGAGAAATATTCCAGGACCCCTTGAGTAACTTCAGGCCAAGCTTTAAGCAAAGTAAACAACTTTACTGATATTAGGCAGAACATGCAACAATGTCCTTTCCCTAACTAAACATAAGTGTGGCTGCCTCAGGTTACCTGCGTGGGTGTACATCTTGCGAAAATAAAAACAGGGAATAGCTCAAACAAAGGAGTTCATGTCCTAGGAGTACTCAGAGGAATCAGTGTTCCAATGAGCTTCTTAGGACATACTTCAGGGTCTACTCTCCATACATGCATTCTGAGCCTGTCCCCCACATTTTCTAGATATTCCCCTGTTCTTGTTCCCCCCTCAGGATCCGGACTTCTTTCCTTTATATCACACAGGAGGGAGGCTGGACCTCAGAAGAAAACACAAAAAAACACACAAGAAAAGGCGGAACAAATATTAACCCTTCCTCCCAACCTGGGGAGCTGGTAGACTAACTAGCCAAAATTAGGCAACCTGCCTACAAATAGATAAGAATGTGTATGACATTTATGTGTTTTAAACTTTCTTTTTCACTTCAGTTACTTCCTGGGTTTTCAGGCCTAGGCAAATTATGTTATACATCCCAGGAGTCTTTAGGTGGGGAGGAGGGGTTTTCTCAGCTAAGCACGCCCTCCATGCCTGATCTAAGGTTAGATGGATTCCAGAAAGTAGATGCTACATGTATCATCTGCACTTACTCAGGAGAAATGCTCAGAGGTCTTTTTCAAAGTGATTTCTCAGCAAAAATAAAGCATAGAGACATAGATGGGTCAGTAAGTTTACTTTGAATATTATAAAATGAATTAAATTGTGTTTTTGGTTTGTGTTTAGATGCAGTGTAGTTCTGCTTTAAATTGTTACAACTGCACAGTGTTACAACATAAGGAGAGATAAGTACCAATAGCATCCAAAAGAGTAACTATAATACCATAACATTTGGTTGCTAGGCTGAACGGACTTTGAACAAAATCATTGCAATTTGTAATACCATAAAAAAAAAAAAAATCCAGCATGTTTCCTAATATCCCTTATGAGTTAACACATCTACAGACATACTCAAGAACAATATATTTAGAAGTCACTCAATTGCATTTTCAAATGATTTCAATCTTATATGCTTTGTTTCATTATTTATAGATATAACAAATTCAAAAAGTGTAGCAATCCCATCAAAACTTTCACTTTCAGAAGTTATTTTACTATGTAACTACCTGAAACCTGAAGCAGCAGATGTTATTGGATCTAGCCCTATATATTACAATTACTGTGTGCCACACATAGAATGAATTCCAGATGTGGCTGCTGGGGATTTAGAGGCTTTAACCAGAAAACATTTGGATGGACTTCCTGTATCCAGATTCTTTATCAATCACAGTGGACAATTCTGGCAGCGGGGAGACAGCTAATGAGGGACCCTGTAATATCAGAGATTTTAGGATAATGCTGCAGAAACATAGCTCTTCAGGGACAGCAGCTTGAGTTGATATCCTGTTTCAGTGCATGAGATATTATTCAGCACTATACATCACAGAAAAGTAAGGAGACAGAAAAAAAAATATTCTTGAGTTGAAACAAGGAAAATCCTAATGACATCAACAGTATTCATGTCTGAAGCCATATATCTGATTCTTTTGTAGACATTAAAATTATAGTTATTGTAACGGAATTGTTTTACTACAGCCACAAATTTGGTAAGTTAGTATTCTTTTTGAATTCCAATTAGGACTACTGTATGTATCATGTTTACTTTATATGATGTGTGAAATACAAAGCTTTGTCGTTTGTTCAACTTAAAGCGGTTGTAACGGCAGAACATTACCTTAAAGTGGTTGTTGGAAGGCAACATGCCACCTTTCAGAAGAATAGTTATATGGTTTATATTGATTGTATATTATTGTATATTTACATATGTAGAAGTTTTTTTTATCTTAATGCATTCTATGCATTAAGATAAAAAGCCTTCTGTGTGCATCAGCCCCCCCCTAATACTTACCTGAGCCCCATCTCAATCCAGCGATGTTGCACGAGAGAATCGGCTAGTCAGAACTTTCCCTCCTTATTGGCGCCATTGGCTCCTGCTGCTGTCAACCAAAGTCAGTGAGCCAATGTGAAGAGAGAGGGCGGGTCTTGGCCACAGCTCTGTGCCTCAATGGACACACAGAGCAGAGGCTTAGCTCAGGTGCCCTCATAGCAAGCTGCTTGCTGTGGGGGCTCTCAACAGGCGTGAGGGGCCAGGAGCACTGGTAAGGGATCCGAGAAGAGGAGGATCTGGGCTGCTTTGTGCATTTCATGTCAATAATAGCACCTTTAGAAATATATTTACCTAGAAAAATGGTGATGTGATCAATACTTATTGTATCTGCTGTATATAGGGGGATATACAGCATATTGGGGGAATATAGAGAAACTTTTTGTCAACTTTGAATGGCAGCTGATGACTGCTGTCCATGGTGATGCCCTGCTCCCCTATTCAATACATTGCTGCTCTCCCAGTTCTGCCTCTTCTTCGGGGATGTCCTCCTTTCTCTTCCTTGGTCCTACTTTCTCTTCATTATCTTACTGCTCAGTGAGGTACAGCTCACAGAAAGCACCAGGTGTTGGCCCTCGAAGGATAGTGCTGTTGCATGGCTGTTGTCCTCTAACTGGAGCATGGCATGCTTTAAAGCAATTACAAGCCTCCTACTGAGAAGAAACCATGCAGAAATTGGGCACTCAAACAATTCCATTAAAGCTGGCCATAGATGGATCAAAATTCCGTCAGTTCAACAGGGACAGGCTAAATTTAGATCCATCTATACCTGGTCCTGTTCAAGAGCAGTCAATCTATTGATCAACTGCTCAGAAATGGACTTGATGGGAAACTTTAGTTCGATCAGCGCTGCAGCCTGCTGGCTGAATGAAAAAAAACTGAACTAGGTATGGCCAGCTTAGGAGTTAAGACCGTTAAGTTTGGATGGATACGAAAAGATCTATGGAAAGAGTTACAGACAACAGACAATAATATGCTTCTAGTCATTATGCATGTTAGTTGACACTTTTTGCCAAGCACCAACTTGGCAACTAGATGAAGAATATATTTGCATAAAATAGAGCCTCCTAGTTTATGCCTCCAGGGACACTAAAGGAATATTAAAAACATTTGTGGACACATCTGCATTTCTGTATTTACACCCTAGTTCCAGTTGACTGTCCTCCAGGTCAGTCCGAATTCATTTGAATGTGAAATCAGATTTTTAGAAAAACTACAACAGGCTCACTATATGCAGGAAAGAATCTTGTATGTCGTTGTGGAGATCCAAAATGATGAGTATTATCTAAAACTACTCCCAACATCAACTCACAACAACCCCTACTACTTAACATATAACCTGCAATAAAATTTAAAGCTCACTTTTAGATCTGTTCTCTTGACTAGGGATGAGCTTCGAGTTTGAGTCAAACTCATGTTCGACTCGAACATTGCCTCTTCGCCGAACAGCGAACAATTTGGGGTGTTCGCGGCAAATTCGAAAAGCCTCAGATCACCCTGGAAAAGTCTATGGCAGAAATCTAAAGTGCTAATTTTAAAGGATTATATGCAAGTTATTGTCATAAAAAGTGTTTGGGGACCTGGGTCCTGCCCCAGGGGACATTTATCAATCAAAAAAAAGTTTAAAAAAAATTGCAGTTTTTTCAGGAGCAGTGATTTTAATAATGCTTAAAGTGAAACAATAAAAGTGAAATATTCCTTTAACTTTCGTACCTAGGGGGTGTGTAAATTATGCCTGTAAAGCAGCGCTTGTTTCCCGTGCTTAGAACTGTCCCTGCACAAAGTGTAATTTCTGAAAGATAAAAAGTCATTTCAAATCACTGCTCCCAAAAAAAACTGCAGTTTTTTAAACTTTTTATTGCATTGATACATGTCCCCAGGGGCAGGACCCAGGTCCCCAAACACTTTTTAGGACAATAACTTGCATATTAGCCTTTAAAATTAGCACTTTAGATTTCAAACGTTCGAGTCCCATAGACTTTAACGGGGTTCTAAAGTTCACACAAACTTTTGGTCTGTTCGCAGGTTCTGGTGCAAACTGAACAGGGGGTGTTCGGCTCATCCCTACTCCTGACCTCCCAGTAAAAATGACTACCTAAAGGTAGTTTAGAATTGTACTGGTAAAGAAAAGGGTTAAATTATATACTTACCTCATCCTTGTCTTTCAAATTGCAGGACTGGACATCACTATTCTTCCTGTTAGATCCCTGTAGAATGATGAGTACCCCAAACTCCGTCAGAAGACACTCCAGTTTGGCGAGAGTATCTTCTTGGAAGAGTTGAGTTGCTCTGCATTGCCCAGTGTAAAGTGTGACCTCACCATTGTCTAGGTACACTGACTGCTATAAATTATTTAATAATGTCTCTGACATATCTATAATTTTAAATTTTAATATTTTACAGCTAATTTTCCAAATAAACAAACACAGAAAAATAGTCACTAGATGTAGAAATTGGGAAGAAAACAATGAATTGCATTTTATTACTAGATACAATTAAAGCAACTTTAGGTCAACCATAATGGAATGTCATGGCAAAATGCAAACCATGAACATTAACATGTTTTCTCTAGCCAATCACTATCATATTAATTACAGCACTGTGATATTTCAGACAAAGAACTGGCTTTTCTTGAGTATCTAATTGTGCTTATCTGACATTTCCTTGGTTTACTTGCCATTTGCAGACTATTTAGTACTGGTCACACAATTATAACTCCTCAAGGGAGATAGTTTTGAGAATAACCCAAACAAGTTAAACCTTAAACTGTATTTTCATTTCATCAATTGTTCAGTGGTTTACATGGCTGACAACACAGAAATGGTCTACTGTTATCTGGGAAAATGGCTTAAGAATGAAGAGAGTAATTAGGTTCGTAAATTACAAACATAATCAAAGTCTAATTACTTATCTCCGCTTTTCTTGGCCTGTAATATAACAGATTTCCCTCTAGGCTTCTAGTGTTGGTTATAAATAAATGAGAGCAGAAAAAATATGATATTGGCCCCAGCATTAGAATCTTTAAAATGTAAGAGACAAAACATCTCCACTGTTTTCCTTATTTGTATATGTCAAACAGCCAACATAAAATATTGTCTACTTCTTATATTTTACTCCTTGTCTCTGCAATGTTTGTATCGTAATTGCAGTTTGAGGCTGTTGTTAAAACAATATTGGCTGTTTGGCAAGATGTCGTATAGCTATGTGCTCTCGCCCGTATAACGGCGGCTGGTCAGCAAGCAGTTAAAGAAAGCCTTTAACCGCTTCAGCCCTGGAAGATTTTACCCCCTTCCTGACCAGAGCACTTTTTACAATTTGGCACTGCATCACTTTAACTGACAATTGCGCATTAATGTGACGCTGTACCTAAACAAAATTGACGTTCTTTTTTCACACAAATAGAGCTTTCTTTTGGTGGTATTTGATCACCTCTGAGGATTTTATTTTTTGCGCTGTAAACAAAAAAGGAGCAACAATTTGAAAAAAAAAATATCCCCAGAAATGTTTAAAAAAAATAATAACTTCTTCATCAGTTTAGGCCAATATATATTCTTCTACGTATTTTTGGTAAAATAATATTGCAATAAGCGTATATTGATTGTTTGCGCAAAAGTTAGAGCATCCACAAACTATGGGAATGATTTATGGCATTTTATTTATTTATTTATTTTTTACTAGTAATGGCGGTGAGCTGCAATTTTTAGCGGTACTGCGACATTGCAGCTGACCGATCGACCGCTTTTGACACATTTTTAGGACCATTGACATCTATATTATAAAAAATCACTGATTACTGTGCAAATTTCACTGGCAGGGAAATGGTTAACACTAGGGGGCAATCAAGGGGTTAAATGTGTTCCCTAGTTAGAGTTTTTAACTGTATGGGGATGGGACTGACTGGGGGAGGAGACATATCATTGTTCCTACTTACTAGGAACACACAATGGGCCAGATTATCATAGAATTTCGCTTGCGTATCGTAAGCCATTTGCACTACGCCGCCGCATCGTACTAGAGCAGGTGCCGTATTCTCTAACCATTTGCTCAGTCGTTTGCGTTGGCGTAGCGAAAATGGCCCAGCGTAAGCCCGTGTAATTCAAATGAGGCGGCTTGTATTTAAATTAAGCGCTCCCCCGCGTCGAACGAACTGCGCATGCGCCGGCCGGGGAAAAAGCCTAGTGCGCATGCTCCAAAGGACGTCACATTTACTCAATGTAAACGACGTAATCGCAGCGTACGCCAGCCCCATTGAGAATCGACGTACGCAAACGACGTAAACGACGCACAACACGACGCGGTCCCGAGGCCATACTTAACATGGCATCCGACGGCACCCGACGGCATCTGACGGAACTTCGTAAGGTTACTCCACATCAAAGCTGGGGTAACCTTACGCGGACAAAAACGACGTACGCGACGACGGGGCGGAGTAAAAGCAATCGTGAATCGGCATACTAGCCTCATTTGCATATGCAAATGAGAAAAAAACGTAAAGGCCACCTAGTGGCCGGAGTTGTCATTACAACTACGATCCGCAAGTGTAATGGTTTTACGCTTGTCGGATGTAGAAGCGTATCTATGCAAAAGTGATGCTAGGCATCACGCGCATAGATACGAGGCAAAAAAAACGGCGGTACGACGGGGTATCTGAGATACTCCGTCGTAATGCCGCTGAGAATCTGGCCCAATATGTCTCCTCTCCTCTGACAGAACAGGGATTTGTGTGAGATCGCCGCCAGCCATGGGATTTCGCCCTGTAGAGCCATTCTGCCGACGTATATTGCCGTAAACCAGTCGGCAAGTGGTTAATATCATTTTAAGGTGACCATACTAATCATTGTATTCTGCTGGCAGGGAAGACTCCCCATATTCCCCTCCAGAAGAACACAATAGCACTGTGGGAGGAATCCCCTATTAACACTGTCTGTGTAGGTGGGGAATCAAGCTATTTTCCTTCCTTCCTTCCGCCCCGGTAGAAGGAAAGAAAATTGCATAATCTATGGCCTTCCTTACCAGACACAATTTTCTCTATGGCTTGGCAAACAAACACATGAGTATTGTGTAGGCAGGTATAGGTGTAGCTTCTGTAAATCTGCTGCAGGTCTAGGAGGTGATACAGCTATTGCAGGATCGCTAAATTACATCCTACTTCTGAGGTTAACAAAGCAATCACATGACTGTTTATCAGGAATATTAAATTCTTGGCCTTCACATGTGCCCTAAGATCTGCACATGTGCATAATGCAACTCGCGTCCAGTGCATAGAATCAAGGTTGTGCGTCCATTCATGTGTGTTTACTAAAATATAGCAGAACTAAAGAGAATTGTTGAATTGTCATCAGCTTATGTGCTTTATGACAAGACCTGCATCCTGATTATCCTGTGTTTTACCTGGCTTGCCTCTTGACTTCGCTTTATCTTGATCTTCTATTGCTGACCTTGGCTTGTGCTCTGACTCCAAAACGCCTGCTGTTTTTGTAATTTTATCGTCCATCTTATATTAACCTCGGCTTGGCTTGGCTTCTAACCCTGCTCCTACCTTTGAGAATAAAATTGTTACCTCTGGTTGTTGCTGACTTTGGCTCTTCTTGACTTGGGCTTTGATTTCTGCATCTGCAAGTTCCTGTGCTTTATCTGTGTGCCAGCGTTCTGCACAAATTCAAGTCTAAGTATCCACAGCATCCAAGCAGTATCCTGACTGTTATCTGACCACCCAAACAGGCACCCATGGCATTTCTTGTTCTGCCACCAACTTCGGAGGCTATTGGACATAATGTGGAAGGTAATCCCACTTGTCAGTTCAAGCTCTACCAGGTACATGACACTGCTGCTGCTCATTACAGGAAACAAGAGCTGAGCCTGGCAGAGAATCAATGTGTACTTTACCATGGATTCCAGGCCTCATCTTTGGAGAGCCTACGTCTCAGTGGACACAGAGCGAACTTAAGATCTTGAACTTATATGGTGTTAAATAAAGTCCCTACTGGTTCACTTGGGTAGAACCTGCAGTGTAGAAAATTACAGAAAGGTCTAGAGACCCTCTTGTGAGGGAAAGTTAAGCCTGGCATTAATGAGAGGTTCCTAATGAGTAGTAACACTCACAGATGCCTTTGGAGACAGCTCTACATTTGAGGATGGTCTCATTTATTCTTGTGCACACACCTATTATTTTAGCACTATGCTAATGCATAATGGGGAAGAGTATATAATGAATAATAACACATGCATATCCCACAAGGTAATGAAAGCAAATTATTTTCACAGGCAGATACATCTGTACAGTATAATTTGCTTTGCAGTAATACTGAATTACACTTGTCCTTCATGTATGTTATTGCACAACTAAGACATGGCTTACAGCCCAATTACAGTTTACTCTCCTTCATCTTACACCCCACGCATTAGAAGCACCCCTTCACTTTTTTGGGTTTGAAAACATCTGTATACACATCCTTTATCTTTAGTCCATTCATATGATCTCACAGGTCCTCTTCCTTTTCTTATATCCTTGGGGGTGAGTCCTAAATGCTGCTGACTGTGTGAGCACAGAGCAGCTTGATTATGCACACCCTTTGGGTGAGTTCTTGACATCCCTGGGCACACAGGAAATGTTTTTTATATTGAACTATTCTGGAGTTGGGCTTAATGGGTGCCTAATCACTTATTTTAAATATTCTGTGTGGCATAGCTCCACTAAGGTAGCTCATAGGTGTCTTAGAGGCGCTTGCACATGAAGGAAGTGTCCTGCAAAACTTCACAAGCTTGTAGTGTCAAGGTTTCTTAAAATGATGACAAGACCAGATACTTTCTTATATCAGAGTAATTATTATCGTTATTTAGTTTTATCAGCATTCATCATGATAGTATCATATGTCTCAAATGTTTACTGTGAAAATACATCTTCCACCATAGCTATTTGGATATAAATCAGTCTACCCTTGCTCCTAAACGAATCACTTGTTTTCAGAGCTCACCTGCATGACAGAAAGCTCTTTATTTTACATTTCAAATATTTTTTTTTTAGTTTAGTGTACAAAACTAGTCATGCCTATTATTTATGCAGGCTACTCATACCTCAAATGCAAAAACAGAGGATATCAGTTGGAACACTAAACAAAAAACGTTCTTACTTGTTCCACACATAAATCTCAACTGGAAAACACATTCCCAAAATTCCAGGATATAATTCTTATCTGTATTTAATGAATATACTCATTTCATTTTTAACAGATAAAACCAAACTTAATTCATCAGTAAGAAGAGAACTTACAACCACCATTCCCAGCCAGGGTTCCATGGAGCCCTAGCATTATTTCTGAGATTGCTTGAGAAGTTAGAAAAGGGTAGGAGCATCCTTACTACCCCATCTACTAAATGCGGCCAAAAGACTTATACCAAAAAAATGGCAAGAAATGGAAGGTCCACAGATTTGGGAGTGGATTGACGCAGTGGAGGACACCCACAGATCAGAAGAGTTGAGAAGCAGTGTATGGGAAACCAGTATGGACTTTCAGGAAAAATGGGGAAAGTGGAAAGAATACAAAAAAACATGGAGCTATGCGGAAGGCCTGAGGCCCCCCTAGGGGAAAGGGGAAAAAAAAACCAAGGTGTCGATAACTCAACAGGGAAGATCCCAGATTATCTAGAAAATCCGCCGAGTCCTGAGAGCCATGAGGGGGTGGGGGGGGGGTAAATGGGAGGGGGGGCAGAGCCCAAGGCTCAAAAAAAAAAAGAGGAATGCTACACTTACAAAAAGACACCACAGATGATGCAACATTTAAAAGGTGACGGAAGTAGTACCGACTCTTGAGCTGGTCTCAAACGTCAATTATTAAAAGGCTGAAGTGGTGCTAAGAAAAAAAAAAAAAAGAAAAGGGTAGGAGCAGCAAGGGTAGGATGTATTTATTGTGTGGAAGAGGCTCTAAGAAATTCTGTGATTGTGCCAAAGATCCTGCCAGTGACCTTGCCAACATCCATGCTTTGCATACAAAGTCCTGCAAGTGATGATTACAGTCATTTACAACGTGTACACTAACCCTAGCATTCATCCAGAGTCCTTGTTGGGACCTGCAAGGCAAGAGTTAGAGCCTGTGCATTGGGGTTCAGAACAGCTCAGAAGCAGAAGGTGGGAGTGTTTTCAGCATGGACCAGGGCAAACAATCATTTGGACCTGTCGACACAGATGAAGGAGCCAATGCACCAATTGGAGCAGAGAAGAAAGCTAGCAAACCCTAGACAGATGACCGCGCACATGCATGTTTCTGAACAGGAGCAATGTTGGCTTATGTCGGGTCAGAGCCTTGGAGAGATACCTGGCAAGCAGTAGTGATGGAGGATCACACTTTTTGACACAAAGGAATGGAATCATCTTGTCAGTATTTCAATTCACTGGCACACTCTCAATGTTCCTGAAGCAGATGAGCTTGAACCTTAAAGGAATACTAAAGATTTGTTTTTTATTAGATCAATTGATTGCTGTAAGCCAGAGCATTTAAATATCACTTACCTAATTTTTCCTTTTGACCTCCAAAATACAGTAATCCAGGTTTGAAAATGCCATTTCCTGTCTCTCCTCTTCTTGCTTTCCACCAGCATCTGCATGGTGGAAAGCAGACATGCTCACCCCCTCCCTATGACTACAGCCCTGCGTGAAGATGCTCTCTTAACCCTCATAGGCATGGAGGCTAAGCCTAATAGGAACTGTAGTTCCCATTGGGCCATGATGTAGCAAGAATGAATGCGCACCGCAAACCAGGAAGTCAGTCAGAATAACAATTCAGGAGTGCTGGAGGTGAATAAAACAGCTCGATTTCAACAGGTATCAAACTAGTTATAATGCAAAACATTACTTTTTAATTTATCAGCTACTGTCAGACTTTAATTTAAGAGGAAAATATTTTTGTCTTTACAACCCCTTTAATAATTTTTGGCTTGGATCAGTCACCACCTAGGTGGCTAAAGGAAAGCCAATAAAATAAATGAAGGCTTCTCGGAAATAGAAATCCAGGACATACACGGTCTATATTTGTGGGAATGTTGGTGCATGAATTGTATTCAATTAAGTGGGTTTATCTATTGGTGGGTTCAAAAGTTGTTTTTGGGCTGGAAGTACTAACCATTTTCTGATTTCAGACTTATGTTTTCTGGGCCACTCCATCTACTGGACACACCTCACAAGGAAGATTTTGGCACTCTCTCATGGCTGCCAGTAAGTATGAGGTCTAATCTTATGGTGGAATTCTAATACTGCAGGCAAAAAAAGGGGAAGGGAGGCAGAGAGGTCACAGGTACGACACAGTGAGGATCACACAGAGGTATGAGGAGTCTGTAGCCAGGTGCATATGGGCCTCAATGAAGTTTCAAAGCAAGGTATCCTCAGTTAAAGAAAGAAAGTTACCGCTTCAGCTATGATTAAGCACTAATTTATAGTGCGAAACACGTCAGCTGTTTTACTCCCGTGTAGTGTGCTGTGATTTGTAGTGCATTTTTCCTTTTTTTTAAAAAAGACAACCATCAAGGTTTTTTGGAGTGCGGCTATCCATATTTTCTTTTTTCATAGGGTGTCCTCAGTTATTGGGCACTGGGTAGTGCTCTGTTATTTTTTTCAAATGTTAGAAATGATCTAATAAACATGGGTTCCACCAGAGTTTTGCCATAAAGTCATTGCTATGTCTTTATTTGGGTTAGGGCTTTAAGAAAGAGGCCTAATTAATACAGAAGAGTTGATTATTGTAAATGTCGCAACTACTTTAATTCCTCCTTTTACTCCTTGTTCACAGTAGCCTCTTAGAACACCATCAACATTGAGACTTTTTCACAGGTTTTCATTCGCTAAAATTTTGGATCATACTGCAATCACTTACATTTTTATTTGGTGCATCTAGGTCGTATAACATAATTGTTGAGACCCAGGGCTTAAAGTGTATCTAAAGGCAAAACGTTTTATTTTTGGATAGAGTGGAGATGGGATTAAAACACCTGTCAGTTTCAGTTGCTGTCTGTGCCCCCGTTAGGGATATTTACCTTCTGTATTTGTCTTGTTTACTGCTATTATCAATAGTAAAAGTAAAAGAAAATCCCACATTTTGGGTTGTGACCAGAACAGTAATGGAGAGGAAAACTTCCAACTGGAACCCTGGTGACACTGGTGGTGACACTCCAGGTTTCTCTCCCTTTGGAGGGATTTCCACTTGTCTCCTGTTTTGACTATGGGACAGGAAGTGAAGGGAAATCTCCCCTATGGGACACAGATTGCAAAAAAAAAAAGCTGCCTGAAGTTATGACCCTACTTTACTCTATTCAAAATGAAAGAAAAAAGTTTTGCCTTTAGTTATACCTTAAAATAGGAATGGAATATCTGTATTTATTTACCGTATTTATCGGCGCATAACGCGCACTTTTTCACCCTTAAAAACAGGGTAAAATCGTGGGTGCGCGTTATACGTATATGTATATTAATTTATGTATGTATTTGATTATTTATTCTTCTATTTTCTACACTTTATTTTACTTTATTTTTCCATTTGGGATCAGAAACTGGTCAGTGGATACCAAAAAAAACACCTGCCTAAGCAGCTTTTCAACAACAGATCACTTCTAATGGTGATCTATTGCTAACTGCAATCAGCAAGAAATAGATTTCTATAGTAACTACAATGGTTATTAGGGATGGGCTCAGGTGTGTTGGGATTGTAGTTCCAACCCACCTGAGAAATCCCGCCAGGAAGCCGTCACTGCACACCGCCAATCATAGGCAGTGTGTGTATGTGC
This sequence comes from Rana kukunoris, assembly GCA_029574335.1. Taxonomy (NCBI): domain Eukaryota; kingdom Metazoa; phylum Chordata; class Amphibia; order Anura; family Ranidae; genus Rana; species Rana kukunoris. The sequence goes on from CM056049.1 coordinate 289,881,142, forward strand.
AGCTGCGGGCCGGGAATGCCTCACTGCTTATGATTGGCAGTGTGCAGTGAGGACTTCCTGGTGAAATTGCTCAGGTGGGTTGGGACTACGATTCGAACATGCCTGAACCCATCTCTAATGGTGATCTATGCCTGCAGTAAGAGAGATCTGCCCCAGGCCCCATACTGAATTGGAGTGGCCGGACATCACTTGTATGGAAACATTCATTTACTTCTCCTTTAAAATCCACTCTTATGGAGGCATCTGTGAAAGCATTGTTTTATTGGCTGTCACAGACAGCTGGCTGTACTAGAAGGAACCTGCATTGGCAGAGATCAGGCACCATTTTGAAATAGCACTGGGACAAATAGCCGCTATCCCAGTGTCCATTTAAAATGCCACTGGTGACTCAAGTGATTAACAGGTTATCCATGTGGAGGTCTCACATAGAAGGTTAAAAGTGTTTTTCTTTCCTATAGCTCCTATAGATGTGTTATGTTTAGGAGTAAAATAAAGTATTCATGCATTTCCTTTTAGCTAGGTATCTCAAGTTAAAAACAATCACATAACTGAATGCCCTGTTCTTCTCTCCAAGCAAAGTTGAGTAATATCTAGATGTTCAGTCTGCAGTAGGGATGAGCAAATTTGCCTGGGTTCAATTTGTGAACAATTTCCTGACCCTTGCTCGAAGTTTGCAAGCTTTGCGGTTAACCCCAGTCTACAGGGGAAGACATTATTTATTCAATGCTGGACATTTGTAGGGCTAATAAGAAATCAATTATCAAACAAAAGATATGTGAAACAATGCACTGCCATGAAGAAAATGTACCAAAGCCAAAATGTTACCATTAAAAAAAAAAAAATTCCCTCTCCCTACACAGCATTGTGATCCCTCCCTAACATTGCAAACACACACTGACAATAAGGCTTCTGTATGCCCACCATTTTTATAGAAAGGGAGATGGGTCATACATTCCATCAAATGATTGGCTCTTGTGACCCTCCTAAGAAGGGCAAACCCTATACACTGCATTATAGTTGCAGTTACTTATTATTGACTGTGAGCCTGCAAATCTTTCAGCCTAAAGTCTGCGATTCAAGAACTTTGCAAATCCCAGGGATTCTACGTGAACTTGAACCTCATCCCGAGTCTGCAAGAGCAGTCAACAAGTTCAGAGCTAGTGCTGGGCTCTTTTATTATGCTCTTGCTCTGGACACATTGAAAATTAAAGGCTAAGCTTACCTTTTGGGAAAAAATGAATGAATGCACATCATTTTTTGCAGACATTTTTTTTTTTTTGCATTTTTTATATTTTTTCAAAGAAGCCTGCAAAGCATTTCACCCATGATCAGTGCATCACAAGTGCAATGTCAGGATCCTGCATACAAGTCCTGCAGCTTTCAGCCTGTAACTGTTTACAAGCTTTAGGGCTTGTGAATGAACCATTGCAGCTGCCAGCTTTTAGCTTTTAGCTTTAAATGATGCAGACATGTGGGCGGAGTTCAAATTGTTACACTGGGTGTGGGAAGAAGATTCCCTGCCCGCAGTCACAGGGAGAGAAGTGATCAGGGGTGCAGGGGCAGGTCACGAGGATGTTGCAGGTTACACCCAAATTATAGGCGTAACCTGTAACATGCTCTGAAAAGTGAACTTATCAAGTATGTTAAAGGTATGTTAACATGACACGCATTATAACAGTACAAATAATGTTATAAAATATCAGTTTATATACCTCTAAACTTTCGAAAACTGTTTAAAAATTATGTCAAATCACTTTAGCTTCCATAAACCTAGGAACGTTTGTTTAAAATACCTAGTTTGCAGAGAAGATTTGGTGTATTTTAACTATGTAATGGATCTATTGAATTTTTGTAATTTACAGAATTCATCAGGTAACTGCTATTATAGTCAGGCTCTTATAAATACTATTAATCTGAAACAGCCACTTCTTTACATACCTTTAATTTGTACAGACCACCATCATGATAATAACCCTACCAATAAAATATTAGAAAATACCTCTCCTGACAACTGTTTGCTTTTATGAAAGATTAATAATCCTATTAGCTCAGTAATATCCATCTGCTGCTGTCGGATTTCTGGCTTCATCATCTCAAAAACAATTCCTTTCTAGTACAAAATGCATTAGGACCCCCAGAGAAAAGGTGTACTATTACAAGAGAAAAAAGGTCTCTTTGTTTAGATGGAGGACTTAAATCCCAAATGAAGTACTGGGATAGTGTTAGTGCTGCAAATAATCAATGTTTTCACATTCTCTGCATGTTTTTAACCCTATTTTAAAAAGACACAAAGTGGACAAAGACTCTTATTTTAGTTCAGCTGCCATGAAATTCAAAGTGAACTCAGTCCTGAAACAGCCAAGATCAGATTGCCTAAAGCTGCCATTTATTCAACCAACTAGTTAAACTTAGAAATTAACAGCATGGGTCAATATTGAGTGATTATACTTAATTACTGACTTTCGTAAAAATGTAACTCAAGCTAAAAAATTTTTTTTTTACTTTAGAGTGGAGTAAGGAAAAACTAGGACTCATTGTGGAAGTGAGTGCCCATTTCCTTTCTCACTGACCATTCACCAAGACAGAAAGTGAAGGGAATCTCCCCAATGTAACAACACTTTAGAATAAAAACAACGTTTTTGGTACATACAATTGCAAATGCATGTAAAGCCAACAAGGCACCTCTGCAAAGTGCAACCTCTAAATTTACATTGAGAATGCAACCTGGGATGTATATCTAGAAATTAATAAATTGAGAGTAGACATATCTTCGAGATAACCTCATTCTGTGGATAGAAGAAGATCCTGGACTGTCGCACTCCTTAAAACAATGGGGTAGATTCACGTACCTTGGCGCATCTTTATGCAAGCGTAGCATATCCTCTTTATGCTACGCCGGCGCAACGTTGAGAGGCAAGCATGGTATTCACAAAGAAAATGCTCTGAAGATTGCGCCGGCGTAGCGTATAGTCGTTGGCATAAGCCGACGTAAGTCAAAGTAGGTGGAAGTGGGCTGGAAGTGGGCGTGTAACATTTAAATGAAGCGTGACCCCATGCAAATGATGAGCTGAGCTTCAAACAAGTACTAAAAACAAACGGCGCATGCGTCATATCTTGGACACACCCCAGTGCGCATGCTCACAGTCACATCAAAATAACTGCCTAAGATACGTCAAAACACTGCCTACAACGTGAACGTAACCTACGCACAGCCCTATTCACGTACTACGTAAACGGCGTAAAAATCAACGGCGTTTGTTCCCTGGTCCAGATGTAGATTGTAGATGTAATGACAACGCCGGCCGCTAGGTGGCCTTTACGTTGTTTTCTCATTTGCCTATGCCGATTCCCGAACGTTTGTACGCCGCCCCGTCGTCTTTTATGTCGTTTCCGTAAGGTTTTTCCGGCGTAAAGATAAAGCAGCCCAAAGATGGCGCATCCTATGTTAAGTATGGACGCCGTGACCGCGGGAAATTTAAAAGTTTTTACATCGTTTGCGTAACTCGTCCGTGAATGGGGATTTACGTTGATTACGTTCACGTCGAAAACACCGTCATAATTTGGAGCATGCGCACTGCGATTTTACTATGGCCGGCGCATGCGCAGTACGTTCGGTGCGTGGACGCGCCTAATTTAAATAGGAAACGCTCCCTACCCTCTTATTTTGAATTAGGCCACCCAATTTACGATACGCCGCCGCAACTGAACACGCAAGTGCTTTGTGAATACAGCACTGGCATGTTAAGTTGTGGCGGCGTAACGTAAATAAGAAAAGTTACGCCGACGCAACTTAACCACTTAAGGACCGCCTACTGAACATTTTCGTCAGCAGAATGGCACGGCTGGGCACATAAACGTATATATACGTTGGAAAAATTTGTTGGAAAATAACTGCGCTAATAAATTCAAAACAAAATAACAAACCCAAAATTAAAATTGAATCAGAGATCATGAATGATCATAATAGAAGGCAAAATACAATAAAGCTGCATCTTACTGTGAGTAACTAAACAGTGTAAACATAAGGAAAAAAACAAGATGCGCTAGCAATGTGAAAACCATTAAAGGTGCACACAAAAAGTTATTACATAAACAATAGTCCATGCAGAAAAAAACGGGAAGAAAAGTGATCAGAAGTCCTTTGAGAAGCAACGTAGATCCAATTCACCAGTGCAATAAATTCATGAATGAAGTGGTATTCTAAATAAAGCAGGTCCTCCACCATAAGGCCTCGTACACACTATCAAATCTGTCTGTTCAAATCGGTCGGACCGACCGATTTGAACAGATCTGTCTGCTGGCATTTTGGTTTGCTCGCGTGTACACACGAGCAAACCAAAATCCCCGCCAGCAGACAGCGCGCTGACGTGTCGGTGACGTGGCGGTGACGTTGACGCCGCCACGTCACCGCACCAGGAAGTAAAACACTTCCGCTCATGCGTCGAAACCATTCGGCGCGTGTGCGAGAAGACATGTCTGCTGGTTAGCATACTAACCAGCAGACATGTCGGGCGGACGGGTTCCCAGCCGACAGATTTCAAAGCATGCTTTGAAATCTGTCTGGTGGCCAAATCCGTCTGTTAGCCGTACACATGATCGAATCTGTCTGCTGAAACGGTCTAGCAGACCGTTTCCAGCAGACAGATTTGATCGTGTGTACGAGGCCTTAGAGCAGGGATCCTCAAACTACGGCCCTCCAGCTGTTGTAGAACTACACATCCCATGAGGCATTGCAAAACTCTGACATTCACAGACATGACTAAGCATGATGGGAATTGTAGTTCCTGAACAGCTGGAGGGCCGTAGTTTGAGGACCCCTGCCTTAGAGTAATGTATCCACTTACCAGATATCCGGCGTTCCCTTATGTAACCACTTCAGCTCCGGAAGGATTTACCCCCTTCCTGACCAGAGCACTTTTTGTGATTCGGCACTGCGTTGCTTTAACTGACAATTGCGCGGTCGTGCGACGTGGCTCCCAAACAAAATTGGCGTCCTTTTTTTCCCATAAATAGAGCTTTCTTTTGGTGGTATTTGATCATCTCTGCGGTTTTTATTTTTTGCGCTATAAACAAAAATAAAGCGACTATTTTGAAAAAAATGCAATATTTTTTACATTTTGCTATAATAAATATCCCCAAAAAATATCTAAAAAAAAATTTTTTTCCCTCAGTTTAGGCCGATACGTATTCTTCTACATATTTTTCGTTAAAAAAAATCGAAATTAGCGTTTATTGATTGATTTGCGCAAAATTTATAGCGTTTACAAAAAAGGGAGTAGTTTTATGGCATTTTTATTAATATTTTTTTTTTTACTAGTAATGGCGGCGATCAGTGTTTTTTTTCAGCACCAAGACATTATGGCGGACTCATCGGACAATTTTGACACATTTTTGGGACCATTGGCATTTTTATAGCGATCAATGCTATAAAAATGCATTGGATTACTATAAAAATGCCATTGGCAGTGAAGGGGTTAACACTAGGGGGCAGGGAAGGGGTTAAGTGTGTTCCTGGTGTGTTCTAACTGTATGGGGGGGTGGCCTCACTAGGGGGAATCACTGATCTTCTGTTCATACATTGTATGAACAGAAGATCAGCGTTTCCCCCGCTGACAGGAACGAGAGCTATGTGTTTACACACATAGCTCTCGTTCCCCGCTCTGTAACGAACGAGCACGCGTGCCCGGCGGCGATCGCGCCCGATGGGCACGCGCGCGGGACTCGGGGTGCGCGCGCGCGGGCCGCCGGCGGCGTGAACGCCCCCTAGCGGCCGAAAAAGATAGGACGTAGAGCTACGTAGTCTCGCCCAGCAGTGCCACCGTCCCGCCGTATAACTGCGGTGGGCGCGGTTGGCAAGCAGTTAAAAGAGGACCCCAGAAAGCATGTGGGTATTAGTGAGGTAGTTGACAATGGACCAAGCCTGGTAACGATCAAGAGGTCCCACCGCATGATGTGTCTTCTGGCTGTGCAGGGTACAGCACAGCCAGAAGACACATCATGCGGTGGGACCTCTTGGCCAATGGAAAGGCAAAGTAACTTACTATTGTGTGTTTTTTTGTCAGTTTCTGTATTTACTGGCTGGAGACGGGGATCGTTACCAGGCTTGGTCCATTGTCAACTACCTCACTAATACCCACATGCTTTCTGGGGTCCTCTTTTAAATAAGGGACCGCCGGATATCTGGTAAGCGGATACATTACTCTTATGGTGGAGGATCTGCTTTATTTAGAATATCACTTCATTCATGAATTAATTGCACTGGTGAATTGGATCTACGTGCTTCTCAAAGGACTTCTGATCACTTTTCTTCCCGTTTTTTTCTGCATGGACTATTGTTTATGTAATAACTTTTTGTGTGCACCTTTAATGGTTTTCACATTGCTAGCGCATCTTGTTTTTTTCCGTATATATACGTTGGTTTCTAGTACCCAGCCGTGGGTCACGGGCGCGCGCCCGCGGCACGCTCCCGTGACCCGATCCGAAGCTCCGGGACCGGGACCGCGGGACTCGCGGACCCGATCGCTGCTGGAGTGCGGCGATCGGTCCCCGGAGCTGAAGAATGGGGAGAGCCGTGTGTAAACACAGCTTCCCCGTGCTTCACTGTGGCTGCAGCATCGATCACGTCATCCCTGTTATAGGGGGACGTTATAGGGGGACGTGATCGATGACGTCACACCTACAGCCACACCCCCCTACAGTTGTAAACACACGCAGGGAACACACAAATCATACAGCGCCCCTTTGTGGTTAATTCCCAAACTGCAACTGTCATTTTCACAGTAAACAATGCATTTTTTGCTGTGAAAATGCCAATTGTCCCAAAAATGTGTCAAAATTGTCCGAAGTGTCCGCCATAATGTCGCAGTCATGAAAAAAAAACGCTGATCGCCGCTATTAGTAGAAAAAAAAATAATTAAGAAAAATGCAATAAAACTATCCCTTATTTTGTAAACGCTATAAATTTTGCGAAAACCAACCGATAAACGCTTATTGCGATTTTTTTTACCAAACATAGGTAGAAGAATACGTATCGGCCTAAACTGAGGAAAAAAAATTATATATATTTTGGGGGGATATTTATTATAGCACAAAGTTAAAAATATTGAATTTTTTTCAAAATTGTCGCTCTATTTTTGTTTATAGCGCAAAAAATAAAAACCGCAGAGGTGATAAAATACCACCAAAAGAAAGCTCTATTTGTGGGGAAAAAAGGACGCCAATTTTGTTTGGGAGCCACGTCGCACGACCGCGCAATTGTCAGTTAAAACAACGCAGTGCTGATTCGCAAAAAGGGGCAAGGTCCTTTAGCAGCATTTTGGTCCGGGTCTTAAGTGGTTGAAGCGCGGCTACGAGAATCTGGCCCATAATTTTAAAGAGTGCGGCAGTCCAGGATCTTCTTCTATCCAATGCACCTGTGCATAGCCAGCACCCTTTTGGTTTAGTGGTACGGAAGCAAAGCCAAGGGATCAGCAGTTTTTAGAGCGGTATCATCTCTCACTTCAATTACCTGGCCATAACCTCATTCTGCTTATAGGAGAAGTTCAGGAAGTAAAAATAAAAAAAAAACATACATACTCCCCTATGTGGCTGCAGCATCGGTGTGATGCTGCAGCTGTCCCCTACAAGCTCTAAGCCCAAGAACTGAGCTCACTGGATTGTCAGTTGTGGAGGGGGTGGAAATGGCTGCCTGAAGGCACTGACAGACTGAACCATCTGGGTGAATCCTGATATTATTCTCAAGATACATCCAGAGACTGGTGCGGCTCTGTGATGTCAGCCAACAGCAAACTTTAGCCCCCCATCAGCTTTTTCCTGACGCATTCATGGCAGCACACATTGGTTGTGACTCCGCCCCCACAACCTGACAGGATTGGTTAGCTATAAATTTGAAGGGGAGACGCCCCGCACCATTCTCTTTTTTTATCCTCACCTGACAGATTGGATGAACAAGCAAGAAGCATGCCTCTTACCGCAAATCGCCCCAGCAGGTTCAGCCTCTCCTGTTTGGAAGTCCCTCCTGTACAGTCTCTAAATGAGCTTTATGGTGGGAACCCCATTCTGGTGGTCTCAGGGGCTCTGGAATTATACTGGCATCTGTAACAAGCTTTAAAGAAGCTTCAAATCTCGCAGTGGCCCCCACTTTCGCTCTGTCTTTCCTTCCAGTGCAGTGTATGCTTCCACAAAGGTATTTGTATCATTACATTTACCACCTAAGGTTAGTCCGTTTTGTACCTTTGTCTGCCTGTTGTTTTTTTCTCAGCTCTGCTGAGCCCTGTGGTTCCTCTGACACCCCATACACTCGGGGTCACCGCTGCGTACCCCTTGGCGCTCTGCACATGCGCGCAGCTCAGTGATGACGCCGCCTGTCTCCTCTGCCCTCTTCCAAAATGGCGCCGGGCGAGCGGGGCGCTTCTCAGCATGCGCGCGTCATAAAAAAAAAAAAAAAGAAACAGTCCTATTGCTCTGTAGTTCTGGCTGCCGCCCTGCTGCTCTGCTCTACTCAGAGTGAAGATTGCACCAGGTGTGTGCAGGCATGTCCCAGATCAGCCTGGGCTAATTGATTACACACACAAAAAAAAAAAAAAAAAGGAACATATAGGATAGAAGATCTAATACATTTATATATTAATTTATAACATACCATAGGAGAAAGTATATCCATAATTAAACAATTAATATAATCCAAAAAAAAAAGGATAGATATATGTATATAAAATTATTATATTAATTTAATAAATAGAAATGTTGGGGGGGAACATATGGTAATGTTTTCCCTTCTCTCTTTTTTTCCCACCTTTTCGGGCTGTCTCTCTGCTATCCTCATGGGGGCCACTGCCCTCGCAGACCACCGTCAGCTGACCAGGTATAGAGGCCGTCCAGAAGGTGGTAAGTAGAGGGGAGACAAAAAAGAGAGCCTGGCCACTGACGCTACAGTTTTGGTAGCCCTATCGGGTCAAGAGACGCAAGTTTGCGGCACAGAGGGAGATTCCAGCCATGCTTCCGGCAGAAGGCGCAAGAAGTTGCTCAAGGTTACCCTCTTGATTTCTTCAATCAAGGCATAGCCGCTCGCGTCACAGCCACTCCCGTCATAGTCAGTCCCACTGCAGACGATTACCTTCATCCCAGACAGAGCTATCTTACCCGCACCACGGCAAATGTTTGCAAAATATGCGGGGCGCCAGCCTTGCCAGAGGAATTGGCCTGCCGCTCGTGCTTCATTGAAGTAACAAAGGATTCAGAGGCCAGAGTAGATACTGAACTCCTAGGAGAATCGCCACAGGGATCATATGTGGGCGATCCTTCCCCAAGCACATCGCCCGGCCGTTACACCAGGCTGCAGTAACCCTCTCTAAGAATGAGGAGTGTGAGCAGGCGTCGGACTGTATCTTTTTAGTTGAACCATTTGCCCATTCAGTCAAGGAAGCGATCGGCTGGGAGGAGGTTATGGCAGAACTTCTGAAGGTTCAGAAATATTTCCTGGTGCTGAAAAGGGGGTCCTGAATCATTTCCCTTCATCAAAGAGCTGGAAAACCTCATAAAGGATAAGTGGGGGGATCGCATAAGCGGCCCAGTATGAGCAACAAGTTTGCAGATTGTACCCCTTGTGGGATTCTAAGATCAATTCTTTTGATCAATGCAACTACGGTGGATTCATCTTTAATGCGACTCGCTAGAGACGTTTCTCTACCGATTGAAGACGCAGTTACCTTCCTGGACGCTCTTGATTGTAAAATCAATATAGAACTGAAGAAAGCCTGCTCCACGACAGGAGACGCTTGTAGGCCGGCTATCACCATGGCGGCAGTCGCTAAAACTATCGCTGCATGGGCGGCTAATGTTGAGAATTCCATTCTAGAAGGAGCCAACCAGGGGAAGATATTCTCCTCCCTGCAGGAAAATTAAGTTGGCTTACGGCTCCTGAGGGGGCGACTTCATGGCTGGGAAGAGCCTTATGGCTGAGACCCTGGATAGCGAAGGCAGCGTCAAAATCAACTGGTGCAAAATTCCATATGGCGGCTCAAGTGTATTCGGCACAAAGATGGACTCGGCCATCTCCAAGGTTACCGGGGGAAAGTCCGGGCTGATTCCCTCCGATAGGAAACCAGAGCCCCAGAAGGGCCCCGCTTACAGGCGTGATCTTCCTGTCAAATACAGGGATGTTAGATCCTACCGCCCCGGCAGGGAATTTAGGAGGGACTGGAAGACTCGACCCTCCTTCATGTAGATACAGTAAGCCAATCACAGCTGGGGAACAGCAGAAGTCCTTTTTGAGGGTCCGTCTGCCCACCCAGCTCAGGTGAGCACCAGACTCAAGAGATTCGCTCGGATGTGGGCAACTCGTATAACAGATCCATGGACACTATCCTCTATCAAGACCGGTCACAATTGAAATTCATCGGCACATTGCCAGGGAACACATTCCAGCCTACCAAGTACTTCCGCACCAGAAAGGGAGGGGGTTTTATCCTCCTTTATTTCTGGTATAAAAAAAATAAAAAAAAATAAACAGGGATCTACGTCCAGTCTTGGACCTAAAGAAGTTCAACAGACGATCAAAATAGAGGCCCTCAGATTGGAAAAGCCTTCAGTCCATTTTGTTGTCAGTGGACGTGGGAGACTGGATGCTATCTCTAGATTTTTCGGACGTTTACCTTCACATCCCAGTTCATCTTAACTTCCAGAGGTCCCTTCGGTTCTCAATCGATCAATCCCATTTCCAATTTTGGTGCCCTCCATTCGGCATCGCCTCAGCACCCAGAGCATTCGGCAAGTTAGGGTGTTCCTAGGGGCAGAATAAAATACCAGGTTGTACCGGGTGCAACTCCCTCAAGAGAGGCTGAAGCCCTTGCTCCAGAAGATACAGAATCTGCTATCATCCAGACGTCTAACTGTCAGAGCCTGCCTCAGTACCCTGGGGTCCATGTCAGCATCCATACCCTTGATACAGTGGCCCCTGTGGCACATGCGAGTCTTACAGAACTCCTTTCTCAGGCAGTGGAATAGAACATCAATACTCCAAACCATTCACATCCCGAACTTTGGTAAAGCAATTAGTATGGTGGTAGACACACCCGTCCAACCTCAGGGAGTCCATTCCAAAAGTTCCCCCAAGTACAGAAGTAGTAACATCGGACGCCAGCCAGGGGTGATGGGGTCCACACTATCTAGACTGAGTAGCCCAAGGACAGTGGCACTTTCGGGCTCAGGGCATAGTGTCAAATATTTTAGAGCTCAGAGCAGCCTTTCAGGCCCTTGCGCCTCTTCTAGAGAGGAAGAGTGTCCTGATCAGGATGGACAACAAGTAGCGGTGTCATGTATCCAGAGATAGGGGGGCATCAGGAGTCGCACGCTTCAGGAGGAAGTTCGCCCATAATGGAAGGGGCACAAGTGCACCTGTTAGATCCGTGGGGAGTATGCGTCCCAGCAACACTGAATTCGTTGGCCAACTACCTAAGCCGAGAGACACTTTCAAACAACGAATGGTCCCTGAACCAACAGGTATTCTCCATTCTTACGAAAACTTGTGGAGTACCAGAAGTCGACCTAGCGGCCACTCCAAAGAACTCCAAGTGTCAGAGGTTCCTGTCCAGAGCCCACTTTCCATTACCTGAAGGGACAAACTGCCTAGTTCTTCCATGGAGCTGCGAGCTAGGGTACATTTTTCTTCCAACTTCTCGGATTACAAGATTCCTGTCCCAACTTCGGAAGTCCTCAGCCACGGTTATTGTACTAATACCGTTCTGGCTGAGGAGGCCATGGTTTACGACCCCGCTACAGCTAGGTACGCGGCCTCCAATACATCTTCCAGTAACCTGGGATCTCATACATCAGAGGCAATTCTTCCATCCAGCCCAGAGAAGCTGCATTTGCCAGCTTTGAAGCGGAGAGGGCTAGGTTAGGGGAACTAGGATACTCTCAGGAGGTAATATCAACCTTAGTACAAGCTCTAAGGAGCTCCACTGATGTCACCTATACTAGGATCTGGGAGAGGTTCATGTCATCGCAGCAAAGAGATTGGAATCCCATCTCAAATTCTTGAATTTCTTCAGTCAGGGCTTAACAAGGGCCCAGGCTCGGGTACCCTGAAGGTGCAAGCATCTACCCTTTCAGCCATGACGGGTACTAGATGGGCTCTTCATCATCCGGTCACTCTGTTCCTCAGGGCCTACGTAAGATCAGACCACCTAGGAGGCCAGCCTTTCCAACAGGGGATCTCTGTGTAGTACTCGGGGCCCTGTCCAATCCACCTTTTTCTCCATTCAACTTAGTCTCACCGGTCACCGTGGAACCTAGCTCTGAAGATGGCTTCCCGTATTGCTATCACCTCAGTTAAGAGGGAGCCGGAGATACAGCACTTATGGCTACGGAAACCCCTATTTAGTGTTCTTCCCTGACAGAGTGGTTCTGAAGCCCTCAGACCATTTTTATCCAAGGGTAACTTCCTCCTTTCATTATAACCAGGACATCGTCCTTCCGTCTTTTACTAATGAGAGGGGCGAGTCCCATGACTAGGATGTCAAGTCTACCATCTCAAGTTACGTCACAGCTACATCTCAGGAAGACGGATTCTCTCTTGATTATCCCACACGGGAGCAGACGAGGTCAGCCAGCTACCTCCCGTACCATTAACTCTTGGTTGTTAAAGCTATCAAAGAGACCTATTCCATCCAGCAACTTACGACTCCTATAGGGCATTAGGGCTCATTCGACAGGGGCAGAGGCCACTTCTTGGGCAGCATATTGCGGGACTTCACCGGAAACCATAGGCAGAACAGCAACTTGGTCTACCCAACACATCTTCATTTCTCACTACAGAGTGAATTCTGCTCTCCTGGCTACCGTCGACTTCGGCAGATCTGTTCTTAGAGCCAATTCCTCAGCACTATAAAGAATAAATATTACTGTTTTCTTGCACCCTCCCGACTGGCGAGTTATTTCCCAGTGTGTGCTGCCATGAATGCGTCAGGAAAATGGAAAATTGTATACTCACCTTTCCGTAATTTTCCTTTCCTGACGCATCTTCATGGCAGCACACAGATGCCCACCCTGCTGTTTTATGATGATATATACAGAGAATGGTGCGGGGCGTCTCCCCTTCAAATTTATAGCTAACCAATCCTGTCAGGTTGTGGGGGCGGAGTCACAACCAGTGTGTGCTGCCATGAAGATGCGTCAGGAAAGGAAAATTACGGAAAGGTGAGTATACAATTTTCCATTTTCTAGGTAACAGACATGCAAAGGTAAATGCACTCCTGTGACCCACATAAGAGGCATGACAAAACAAGCTTTGGCCATACTTCTCTTTAAAAAAAGTTTAGCAACATGCCAGAATTCCAGAATCCCTTAAGGCAGCTGATGACCCAGCACATGCTTGTACTAAATCTTCCCAATGAGGGCACAAAAATCAATAATTTAATTTATCAAAGTAAATTTCTCCCTACACTAAATTTGGTGTGCCTACCTGTTTTTGACAACCTGGACTGATTATTTTTTAATATCTTCCCTACTCTATGTAGCACCCTTTAAGTTAGGCTGATAGGTACATTTCGTTTTTAGCTTCTGCAGTAATCACAGGGGCAGTTTTTTTGGTTTGGTTTGGTCTGCTCAGCGCTTCACAGGCTGAGAGTTAAATTACTTCACCCTGTCTCTAGAAGACGTTTCTAGAGTTTAGGGCAGGAGAATTCAAAATTTTAGTCTGAATATTCAGAAGGGCCTAGCCAATCCCTGGGAAGGTGTGCCCAGATGGAGCTAGGTTGCTGTTAAATAGTCTGGAGCCCTGAGGAGTTGGTCTGTTTCCCCCTGTGGGGATGGATCGGTGAGCTGATAGGAGAGGTGCTGTGTGCCCCTGGAAACCTTTGAATTGAAAGCTGGACTTTTTTGCAAGAGGCTGCATCTATGAACTGTTTGTGTACCAGGATCCAGTGAGTAAAACCTATACTAATGCTCATACTACTTCATGGTCCCCAGCCATGAACTGTGGACTTTTCTAGTTGGCTTTTGTTTGTGATCATACTACTTCATGGTCCCCAGCCGTGAATTTGAAGACTGTTTCAGTCGTACTGCTTTGGATTACTAAATATTTCACTATCGCTAGCTGTAAGTAAGAATCAATTCTGCTGCTGTTGTTTAAAGAACTGTCTTTTGACATCTTTGTCCCAGTGTTTAGGAGTATCCTGCATCACCCCAAATCCCCTTGAAAGTTTATACTTGCAAATAAACTTCCAAAAGACACCTGCCTAGACAGATTAATGAGCAGGACTGAATTGACTGTTGTTGCTGTATGCATGGCTGCCTCTGCACTGTGTTCTGGAAAGAACTTGTTTAATTACCAGTGGCTCCTTGGGCTACATCTATTTTTCAAAAATTACATTCATTAATGATCATTAAGTTGAAAGAAATTAATAACTTGCAGAAAATATATGGATAGAATAAAAAAAAATACACGTCCAAGGTCAAGCCCCAATAAACTAGTAAAAATTCCTCCCCAACCCCAGTGAAATTAGTCCTCCTCCTGCCCCCTCCTGAAATTTCCCCCTATCCAGAAATGATCCCCCCAACATACAAAAAGCTCACCAGACCTTAAAAGCAGAACAGCTCCCTGTGCAGAATGAGAAGATGTCCTCCCAGGCTTACCCTCAGCTGGGGGCCTGGGAGCCATTTCCTCTACTCTGCACTGTTCTGCATCTGAGGTCCCCACTCTATCACAATACAAGGACTCCTGGTGGGCTGCAGATTGCAGAAACTACTGCTGAATAATAATAAATGGTGCAGACATATCAGACCCAGGACAAGTGCCACCCAACCTTGCAGCTAGCTGTACCTAGAGCAGACTGCTCCCTTCTCCTGCCCAACACTAAGCACACCACTACCTAGTGGAGAGATATCCCCTCACTTACCTAATTCTGGGACATGCAATTGAAAAATTCTCCCCCAACTGGAACACAGAATGCAAAAAAAAAAATTTGGGCTTAATATTTGCATTTGTGTATTTAAAGTAGAACTGAATGGAACATACTTCAGACCAAATAAGTTACTATTTTCTGTTGCTCACTCCTACCATTTAATCTAGTTTAGTGTAGTAAGTAGCATTATCTTGCTATAACTGAAATAAAAACTCCAATAACCTAATACCTAATTTGTATTTAATCACTTTTGGTGGTATTTAATCACCACTGTTTTTTTTTTTCTTGCTAAACAAAAAAAAAAAAGCCTGAAAATGTTGAATAAAAAAATGTTTTTCTTAGTTTCTGTTATAAAATTTTGTAAATATGTTATTTTTCTCCTTCGCTGATGTGTGCTGATGAGGCTGCACTGACAAGCACTGACAGGATGCACTGATGGGCACCGATGAGGCTGCACTGATGGGCACTGATTGGATAGCACTGATGGGCACTGATTAGGAGGCACTAATAAGCAGCACTGATGGGCACTGATAGATGACACTGATATGCAGCACTGATTCCCTCCTATGTGCTTGTATAAAGATGGCCATACACTATACAATCTGTTTGTTTATTGTGTAATTAGTGAGAAGGGTGATCATTTCATTTAAAAAAAATTGCAGCTGGAAATGGGAGGGTGGATGATGCAGGGTGTGTGCTAATGACATCAGCTAGTCAACTCCTTCCTGTGTCATGACCTACAGTCTGTAAGAACATAAGACAGAAGCAATAGATACGTTTGGAATCATGGATGGAGGACAAAGGTACGTGTCTGTAGATTTTATGGAATTTAGAAAAAAAAAGAGTGAACTTTAAATCAGAATACACTTACACTTCTTAAAATAGGGACAGGCTGCTCTTTGACTGGTGCATACAGATGCAATCAAACAAAAATACTTTCCTCCTTACATGATTGCTGTCAACCAATCACAAAACAGGAGAGAGTGGTTTTGACACATCTTAGAAACTGTGGTCAACAAACAACTTCTGCATCAATTTAAAATACCACGCTGAACACAAGAATCTTGTCATGGATATGCAATAAAGTCTGGCAGCTTACCTGTCTCCATGTGTTCATTAGAAGCCTGACTCTGTTCTGGCTGCCTTTTTATCATCTCTCCTTCCTGTATGGCCCCACCCCAGGCCATCCCAGGAAGTCTATTAACTGTTGCACTGCAGGCCTGCAGTGCTGTTCAACCTTTGTTTGTAGCTTGAGTTCCTGTCTGCTGTGTGCTACATTTACCTTCCTGTGTACCGATTTTGGCTTGTATCTGACTACTCCTGCTTGCGGTTTCCCTGACCTTTTGCCTGCCCCTCGGTTACCCTTGTCTGCCTGTTGCCCTGACCTCGGTTTAGCCATCGCTATCGCTTGTCCTGGTTTCTGCTTCCCCTCTCTCCCTGCGGAGCGTGACCCAGGGAACACAGGGGTGGCAACCTCGATCCAGCTGCAGCGAAGGCCATTCTCACCACCAGAGGCTCTGGTGAACACCAAGCTGGGTCTTAGACTCTGCGCCCTGGGGAATCTTGGGCTCAGGCTTCCTCTCTGTTCGCAGCAGTCGGCTATAGGGTTCACTACCCTGTGGTGCATCCCTGACCCTAACGGGGTGCACTTGTCACCTGGCCACAGATGACCTGACAAATCTACAGCTTCAGAAACCTTTTAAAAAGTGAAATTCACAGAAACCAGAGTGGTAAGGGTTGTGGTAATCTATACTATAAAAGTTTGCCTAGAGCTCAGTACTGTATATTTGTAGCAAGTTTCCATTTTAGCATACAATGGCTTTTCCAAACTGTTACAAATAAATGCCCAATGGTAAAAGATGTAATGAATTAGCTAAGGATAACATACACAAAAAAAACATGTTTCTTCCTTATGTAAGTCAGCTGCTGAAATGTGAAACTAGTGCTGAGAGGTTTTAATTGATGTTTATTTGATTTTCTAATTTGAAGGAGCTTCTATTTAAAATACAGCTGTAGTTTGCAATAATGTGAACTCTAAATGACACATTCCCTTGGGTAGTATCTATATGTAGCACAACCACATGGTATCATTTCTCTCCCAGTATAGTTTATCCTAACTGCAGTTGAGCCATTGCATACACTATAATACATGTACTGTGAATACTAGCATAAATAACTGTGAGCTATATTTTAGCAGGCAGTGATAATTGATGTAATTACTTTATTTTGTTTTGATGTCATGAAGTGGAAAGCATAACGGGAATACAATGCACCCTTGATGAAGAAAACATCAGAAGTCACATATAATGCATTCTATTACTATATAGGCCATGATCTCAAAAGTTCACATCCACTTACCTTCGAGTCCACCCAGATCTGAAAAAATAATAGAAAGGGACTGCATCCTTTTTCTTTTCCCTGGACCTAAACATTACAGATCAGAGGTAGCCTGATGTAAATGGGCGCAAGTTCATTTTCAACCAGCAGCCCATAAATCTGTTCACTGATTCCCAGTGGAAATTAGTGGACAAAGCCTGCGTGAAGGGACCATTATAATGATACAGTACTGGATATATAGTATCGTCACATGCACATAGATTTTCTAAAATTGCCCACCTTATCGTGCCCCCTTCTATCCCAGATATAATGCCACTGGGTATAATGAATACTCATAGCAGAATCAGTGCATTAAACTGGATGTAAACTCAAACGTAGTTTGATGTCACGATATAGATAATAAGATTTCCTATCATCTGTGCCCAGTCTTGTCACATAGAGTAAATCCAGCTCTGAGCAATCCTCTTTTTATTGTTCAGTAAAAAAAAAAGACTTGCCGAGAAAAACTGAAGTCCTTTCCGTCCCCAAGCTTGGAGTGACAGGTTATTTAGATATCTCGTGCACTAGCTTGGAGACATGCACAGCCTGTGTAAAAAGCATACATTTCCTCATCACACTGAACTGTGGATCACACCCCATATTATGAAAACATCTAGTCAAAACACAGGAAAGGCAGCAAATCCTAGGAGAGCTGGTGGGGAGAGAAGGGGAGGGGAGGAGGATGTGAATTGTGAACTGTGAATCGTGAACTTTTTACACAGGCTGTGCCTCTGTCTCCAAGCTAGTGCTTGGTTTACATCCACTTTAACTAGCAAAAGTTCCCATTATTCCCAGAAAGGAGCAGCAACTAAAATTGTTCATAAAACATGTGATAGTCATATGAATAATTGAAACAACTAATAATGGACTTTAAAGGCACGTATCATAAAAAAAAACTATTTATTTATAAACAAAGAATATAATGCCACAAGTGCAAAAATAGAAAATACACAAGACATTTAAAATAACATAGGACTATGGGGGTTATTTACAAAAGGCAAATCCACTTTGCACTGCAGGTGCAAACTACAAGTGCAAAGTGCCCTTGAAATTGCACTGAAAGTGCGCTTGGAAGTGCAGTCTCTTTAGGAGGACATGCAAGGAAAATAAAAAATAGTATTTTAGCTTGCACATGATTGGATAATAAAATCAGCCGAGCTTCCCATCATTTCAGATCTAACCCTCAGATTTACGACTGCATTTCCAAGTGCACTTTCAGTGCAATTTCAAGTGCACTTGTAGTTTGCACTTGTAGTGCAAAGTGAATTTGCCTTTTGGAAATAGCCCCCCTTGTATAACAGTGTAAATTTGCTGTCCCCTCAAAATAACTCAACACACCATTAATGTCTAAACCTGCTGGCAACAAATGTGAGTACATACCTAAGTGAAAATGTTCGAATTGGGTCCAATTAGCCATTTTCCCTTCCCGCTGTCATGTGACTCGTTAATGTTACAAGGTCTCAGGTGTGAATGGGGAGGAGGTGTGGTTAATTTGGTGTTATATCACTCTCTCATAATGGTGACTAGAAGTTCAACATGGCACCTTATGGCAAAGATCTCTCTGATGATCTGCAAAAAAGAATTGTTGCTCTACGTAAAGATGGCCTAGGCTATAAGAAGATTGGCAAGACCCTGAAACTGAGCTGCAGCACAGTGGCCAAGACCATACATCGGTGTAACAGGGCAGGTTCCACTCAGAACAGGCCTCGCCATGGTCGACCAAGAAGTTCAGTGCATGTGCTCAGTGTCATATCCGGAGGCTGTCTGTTATACAAGGTGTACACTCACTACTTTACATTGTAGCAAAGTGTCATTTCTTCAGTGTTGTCACATGAAAAGATATAATAAAATATATAAATATATAATAAAATATTTACAAAGATGTGAGGGGTGTATTTACTTTTGTAAGATACTGTGTATGCTGTATATAAATATATAATAGTTTTGTTGATGCCAATATCGTTTTCTGCTGTCACAATCCTTCTCAATATCCTAACTGTATTTAGATTTACTTCTGTGTTTTCCATCATCATTTGTAAAAGTAACTTTGTAGAAAACACATACTGGCCTGAAATTGCTTAATAATTTGTCTTTTTAAAATAAACAGTGTGCTTTTTTTCCCTCTAAAATACTGGGAGGTATGTAAATGAAATGCCGAGCACAGAAATTTATAAATGCTGGTTTTAATATATAAACTGGTATTTGTTTACTTTCTATTACTGACCCCTGCCTACATTCCTACATTCCACCACCTGCTGGGATGTTTGCCAGGACGTGTATCATTACAGAAACACCATCATTCTGATCTCCATAGACACCGTTTTCTTCATCGGATTTAGCCCAGGTTCACACTGGGTACGATTTAGTTTGATTTGAGATGCGATTTCACATGTGAAATCGCATCTCAAATCGGCAGCATTTGCCGGCAATGACACCGTCCTAATCAGTGCGACGCCACATCTGATTTCAAAAAGTAGTTCCTGTACTACTTTTTGCGATTTCAGGCGGCGATTTACATTGACATCTGTGCAGAAACCCGCACAGATGTCTATTAAATCGCGGCCGAAATCGGGACTGCCAGCGGTAGTGAAATCGTGCGAGTTCAGCTGAACTCGCACGGCTTCACTCCCGCAGCCCAGTGTGAACCAGGGCTAAAGGACCCTTTCGCTGTTGTCATGTACACTTCTTTGCAGGTAAAAACTGCTATTGTGGTTCCAGCTAATGAAGTAGTGGGGAGAAGACATATCAGGGGATTAACTTCCTTGTGTGGCAACAGAGGTGTATCTAGTGAAAATGGCACCTATGGCAAGCACTGAAACTGCGTCCCTGTCAAAACATTTGAAACCTTTCAGATAACCAGGGACAGAGAGGGACACAGTGCGACGAGGACAGAGAGGCACACTGGGGACCACTGGCAGCTGGTGCTGAAAATTTAGGGGGGGGGGGGCGCAAACAAACTAAAAAAAAATCAATTGCAGCCACTGTGCCCATCAAAGCAGTCACTGTGCCCATCAAAGCAGTCACTGTGCCAATCAAACGCAGCCACTGTGCCATCAATGGCCAGTCTTCGGCCGTCATGGGGGCACCTGTCACTCCCCAGGCCAAGTATCAATATTAGCAATTGCTGTGCCGGCACCGCGCCTCAGCAGGCCAGCTGCAATGCCAGGAGCTACATTAGTGCGGGAGGCGGCCACAGGAGGACGGGTGTTTTTTTCCGTACGGGGGTAGCTTTTTGCCGCCCTCCTCCCCATGGCGCCCATGGCACTTGCCATGACTGCCATACCCTAGATACGCCACTGTGTGGCAAGGGGCTCAGATTAGTTAATATCTTTAGTTTCCTATAGTTCCGGTACTTACCGGTATTTACATTTTAATCTACCATTTCGATATTTGATATTGTGGCCTTGTGATCTTCTAATGCCCTGTACACACGATCGGAAATTCCGACAAGAAAACCATGGATTTTTTCTGACGGAATGTTGGAACTTGTGTTGCATACACACGGTCACACAAATCTTGTCTGAAATTTGGACCGCCTAGAACGCAGTGATGTACAAGACGCACGACAAGCCGAGATCAATGAAGTTCAATAGGCAGTTTGGCTCTTCTGCTTGATTCTGAGCGTGTGTGGTTTTTTTTGCGCGTTGGAATTGCATACAGAGGAGCGTATTTTCCGACAAGAATTTTTTCTGTCGGAAAAATAGAGAACCTGCTCTCAGTCTTTCGCTAGCGGAAATTTGGAAAGAAATTTTGGATGGAGCATACACACGGTCGGAACTTCATACCAAAAGCTCACATCCAACTTTTTTTGACAGAAAATCTGATCGTGTGTACATTATCCGATCGTGCATTAGACTTTTTCACATTTATTCTACACAATCCTGACCCAGAGAAAAGTAATGTATGAAATGGAACAAAACTGATTACTTAAAGAGCTGTTGATTTTAGCTGTTCTGAAATGTCAAAAAAGTAATAGTAGACTGTTTCCACCACCCTACCTTATTATGTACTCCAGAGCCAGCAAATCTCACCCAACTGAAAGTATCTTAACATATTTGGTCTGTGTAAAACAGTACAATGTATTAGATGTGTTTTGTGAGATCGGGTCTCTCCACTCTTGTAATAAATGTTTTCGTTGTTTTCTCACCTGCCTTTTACAATCTATGAACCATTTATTGGTCTGGAAACTGTGTGCACAATTTCCTTTCACCTTTGTTCCATATAGTCACATGTTACCAGATTTGTTTTAGATCTGCTAGAATGTGATGGGCTTGAACCACATTTGATTTCTTCATCACAAACAGCGCAAGTTAATCTATGTTTGAAAAAAGGAACAGATGTCCATAGCAAACAGTTAGAATATTATTTTCTTTTTTTATACCTGTGCTGCAGTAACAGTTGGAAGCTGAATGGTTGATCAATACAGACAGTTTATACACAGAAAATGGCATGAGGCCAATAAAAATCCTACTAAATGTTTTATAAACTCATATTAGCTAGCTGCTTTATCTATCTCTGGTTTGTGGGCCACATAGATGGGACCACGCTGTTATGTTTGGGTACAACTTTGCTTTGATAATGTAAAGGCTATTTTGTTCTCAGGAAGGCGAGGCTGTGGCTTCGAAACACGTTCTGATTGGCCATACAGTGTGTGGGCGGCACCCCAGTTTGCAGCCCTGGACCACTCCCACCCAGAGACACACAACCAACGTCTCCATGAGGCTTATCGAGGCTCCAGCTGCGGCTAACACACGGCGCTCGTGGATCCCTCAATGGAGACTTTCCAGTGGCCCTCCTGTGCTCCTATGTCACTGCATGTAGAAATTCCCACCTGCTCTAGCACTCTGCAAGTGCGCGCGTTTTTAGTGTTGTTTTATACTTATATACTAAATAAATTCCTAAGCTGTTTATAGGATTGGCTTGACACTTCTCTCTCCTCCTTTTGCTTTCCTTTTGTTCACAGTGATCAGGTTCCCCAGCCCGTGCCTGAAGCAGCATCACTCCCTTTACAGCCTCCATTTAGGGGGTTCATCCCCCAGAACTTTCAATCCACTCACCAGTGACATAGTTGCACCTTCATGTATCAGCATGCAGGTGCATGGCTTTTCATTTCAATTTTAAACTTTAATCTTTTTCATAGGATGGTTATACCAATATTGTGTATCTGTTTCCTCCTAAAGCTCAGATAATAGCCTAAATTATGGTAAATGTATTTGTTCAAATGCAAAGGTCTGCACAAGTTTGTTATTCTGGAAACTACATTTTAATTATTACATGCATTTTCTATTATGAAACAATGCAATACTGAGCTTCATCTAAGCATTTAGGGCCAAATTCTCAAAAGAGATACGACGGTGTATCGCAGGAAACACCGTCGTATCTCTGTTTTTTTTTACTGGGTATCTATGCGTCTGATTCATAGAATCATTTACGCATAGATACAGTGAAGATCCGACAGGTGTAAAACACTTACACCGTCGGATCGTAGATGTAATGACTTCACTGGCCGCTAGGTGGCCTTTACGTTGATTTCTCATTTGCCTATGCAAATGAGCCTAATACGCCGATTCCCGAACGTTTTTACGCCGCCCCGTCGTCGTTTACGTTGTTTCCGTAAGCGTAAGGTTACCCCTGCTATATGAGGGGTAACCTTACGAAGTTCCGTCGTATGCCATGTTAAGTATGACGTCGAGACAGCGTCGTCTTTTTCTGTCGTTTACGTTGTTTTAAGTCGTTCGCGAATAGGGATTTATCTAAACGGCGCTCACGGTGTTTTCATTCACGTTTTCCGACGTGAGCTGGAGCATGCGCACTGGGCTATTTTTGCGGCCGGTGCATGCGCAGCTTGATCGACGCGGGGGCGCGCTTAATTTAAATACAAGCCGTCCCTTTTGAATTACGCGGCCTTACGTCAGGCCATTTACACTACGCAGCCGCAACTTACGGAGCAAGTGCTTTGTGAATACGGCACTTGCTCTGTTAAGTTGCGGCGGCGTAGTATAAATGGCTTACGCTACGCCGTCGGCCAATCTATGTGAATCTGGCCCTTAGTGTCCATTGGCTCGTAACAGGAAAAGGAAAAGTTCCCCCTTACAGTACTTTTAAGGTCCTAGTGATTGTAAGTACAGTCACCATGGATACCACATAATTATAGTAAGGAGTAGAAAAGTAGAAAAAAGTATGAAAAAATATAATTTTATTATACAAGAATAAAAAATATTTTCAAAATACACGTCAAAATGCCACAAGGCCGTATACTACTAAAGGGTTCCTGACCACCGTGAAGATGAGAAACTGAGTCCTTGAACCACACCCTGTTGTGGTTCAAGGTGGTTTTGATAATATTTATTATTCTTGTATAATAAAATTATATTTTGTCGTACTTTTTTCTACTTTTCTACTCCTTACTATGATTATGTAGTATGCATGGTGACTGTACTTACAATCACCAGGGCCTTAAAGTCCCATAAGGGGGAACTCTTCCTTTTACTACTACTTTTACTACTACTGTTGGCCCACCTATAGTTCGACCTATCTCAGCCATTCTTTGCCACATTTAGGACCTACCCACTGCTACAGGAGGAAAAGGACCTGTGACATCATGTGACTGGAACAAAGACTCAGAAAAAAAGTACATGCAGTGCCGGGGGGGGGGGGGGGTGCTTTAGATCATATGGCTTGCACCAGAACCCATCCAATCTACAGACTGAGAAAAGTAGTTGTACAACAAAATGAGGTCATCAATTTGACATCCTCTCCTATAAGCATGTGTAGGCAGCACTATGCAAGCATTCCTGCTCCACCTGGCTGTCAAGTAGACTGCATAGAGCAGGCATGTCCAAAGTCCGGCCTGTGGGCCAAATGCGGCCCCCATGTTGATTTAATATGACCCCCTGGGGATTTGGATAGATATATATTGTTTGTGGCCCCCAGGGTCACAAAAGATATATACCATATTTATCGGTGATGCCTTGGAGGGGAAAGGGAGGGGGCAGGACAAGTGCTGTCAGATTATATGAAGAGAATCTCCTGTTTACTCAGTAGCGTCTGTATTGGAAGTCCCGTCTCCTGGGATGCCATTGGACGACTGTTCTGTCTATCATAGGAGGTGGGACTTTGTATTAATGAGGCCACAGAGTAAACAAGAGATTCTCCTCTTTGTAATGTGTCGGCACTCATCCCGCCCCCCTCCATCTGCCCTCTGAGGCTACAGTTTCCTCGGCAAAATCCATCAAGAAAATTGCTGGCATAGCATTTTTCCTGAGAAAAACCGCTGTGTGTATGTTTTTCTTCGAGAAAACTGTTGTGGATCTTGACGAGAAAAAAAGAGAACATGGGCTGGTTTATGGCGAGAAACACGTTTGTGTGTATGCTTAGAAACCCTGCGCATGCTCAGAATAAAGTATGAGACAGGAGCGCACCATCGGTAAAAGTAGCGTTCGTAATGGAGATAGCACATTTGTCTCGCTGTAACAGACTGAAAAGCGCAAATCGTCTCTCACAAAACTTTTACTAACATGCGGTAACACGAGATTAGCAAAAGCAGGCCCAAGGATGGCGCCAATGGAATGGAACTTCCCCTTTATAGTGCCATCGTACATGTTGTACATCACCGCGTTTGAGAACGACGAGATTTTGTCTTGACAGTGTGTATGCAAGGAAAGCTTGACAAGATTCTCGACAAGCCTGTCAAGAAACTCGTGGAGGAAAACAAGGTTTCTTTTACGACGAGATTCTCGGTCGTGTACGAGGCCTTAGACCCCTTTCACACTGGGGCGTTTTTCAGGTGCTTTAGCGCAAAAAAAAAAAGAGCCTGTAGAGCGCCTGAAAGAAGCCTCATCTGCAAACCCAATGTAAAAGCCTGAGTGAGCCCTTTCACACTGCCAGTGCTCAAAAAACGCTGTTAAAGTGCTGCTAAAGCTAGTAGCGCTTTAGCAGCGTTTTTAGAGTGCTAGCGGGGTGCTTTTAACCCCAGTTAGTGGCCGAATAAAGGGTTAAAAGCACCCACAAAGCGCCACTGCCAAGGCACTTTGCAAGTGCTTTTTAGGCGCTTCATATCGATTTCAATGGGAAGGGGTGTTTTTAGGAGCGGTCTATTTACCGCTCCTAAAGCGCTGCAAAGAGCTGCTTGCAGGACTTTATTTGATGCCCTGCCAGTGCAGTGCCTAAGTGTGAAAGCACTCTGGCTTTCACATTGGGATTGCAGATGCGGCTTCTTTCAGGCGCTTTACAGGTGCATTTTTTAACGCTAAAGAGCCTGAAAAACACCCCAGTGTGAAAGGAGTCTTAATCATAGCTTTATCGTAATTAAAGTGGAACAGTATGCGAGTCTCATAAACTTACCCATCCATCCATGGCTCCATCTTTTATTTTGTTGAGAAATTACTTTAAAACTTCCCATTCACCCAGCAATTCTAGCCATGGCTATCTTAAGTAATGCCTGGTTAATATTATTGCTGGTCTGCGTGCCACGTTTTTGTGGGCACAGCAGCCCATTTATTTGAATGGGCTGCTGTGCCTGTGCTTCATGCAGGAAATGGGTTCCTGCACCATTATAAAAATGCAGCGGTCAGGTAATTGAGTGGTGCTTTTGCACCATGCGATTTCCCCCGTTCCCACACCCATATACATGCTGCATTTTTTGATGCATTAGGAATGAATGACAGCCCCACGTGTTTTTTAACAGCAGTGCGGTTTGGCTGCAGGTGGTTGCGGGATCAGATGTTTTTATTTTCTTACTGAAAATTTGTCCTGAGGTCAGGCATGCAGACAGAAGAGTGTGCTTAGCAGAGAAAGCCCTTCCTACCCTCCTCCAGATGAAAAAAAAAAAAGAAATGCCCATGAAGACTCCTGGGATGTATGACATCATTTTTGACTAGGCCAGAAAGCAAAAAGCAACTGAGAAAATGTAAAAAAAAAAAAAAAGTTAACACAAGGAAATATCCTATCTGTCTACTAAGAATAGTAGTAAACGGATTTAAAACAGGTAATATTGATTGAGAGAGTTTAGTCGTGCTTTAACACTTCAATACCGCTTCACGTCCAAAGACGTGAACAGCGCAGACCTGAGGCGCCGGGTTGACGTCTTTGGACGTGATTTGCTTGTAATTCCCCGCGCGCGCCACAGGGGTGCGCGCGGCGGGAAAAAAACAGTCCCGACGCATCACCGAGGATCCGATGCGTGTACCCGGCGGCCGCGATGTCCGTCAGGTACACGCGATCGTCGGTGAGACAGCAGGGACGTGGAGCTCTGAGTGTAAACACAGAGCTTCACGTCCTGTCAGTGAGGTGACAGATGCTGTTTCTCTTGTACATAGGGAGACAGCATCGGTCACCTCCCCCAGTCACCCCCCTCCCCCCATACAGTTAGAACACAGGCAATACATTTAACCCCTTCCTCACCCCCTAGTGTTAACCCCTTCAATGCCAGTCACATTTATACAGTAATTAGTGCATTTTTATAGCACTGGTCGCTGTATAAATGTGAATGGCGCCAAAAATGTGTCAAAAGTGTCCGATGTGTCCGTCGCAATATCGCAGTCCCAATAAAAATCGCAGATCGCCGCCATTACTAGTAAAAAAAAAATATAAAAAAAAAAAATCATAATTATGTCCCCTATTTTGTAGGTGCTATAACTTTTGCGCAAAGCAGTCACTTATTGTGATTTTTTTTTTTTTTTTTTTACAAAAATACGTAGAAGAATACGTATCGGCCTTAACTGAGAAAAAAAAAAAAAAAATGGGATATTTATTATAGCAACAAGTAAAAAATATATATATATTTTTAAATTGTCGCTCTTTTTTTCATTATAACGCAAAAAATAAAAATACCACCAAAAGAAAGCTCTATTTGTGGGGAAAAAAGGGACGCCAATTTTGTTTGGGTGCCACGTCGCACGACCGCGCAATTGTCAGTTAAAGCGACGCAGTGCCGGAAGCTGAAATTTCGCCTGGGCACGAAGGGGGTTTATGTGCCCAGTAAGCAAGTGGTTAATGCTAATTCAATCAAGCAGACAAAGGTAGGTAAAGCTCGTAAGTTGGGGGAAATTCTGGCAAAAAAGGTCAATGTAAGCCACCCAGGATTTCCACTTATGGTTTACATAAGAAGTAATAAAAAATGTATATCATACATTAGCGATGGCAAAGAAAAACATAATCTATGCCAGGATTGTATCAATACTTACTTAAAACCCCATTTGTTTTTCCTAATCTAGAAGAATTTCTAGTTAAATGAGAGTCATGGTGTAAAAATTCATAAATTCACTGCAAATCCTAAATGTTACCTTAAGCACAGTTCATTTACAATGAGTGCCAACTGCTGTCTATTCCCGTGGTTTGAACTTACATTATTTTCCTCAGTGCATTAATGCATTTAGTTATTAATGAAGCCGCACAGTTCTTTTAAGCAGATCAAATGCATTTATCAAGGAAATAGAAAGAATAATTGATATTACATTATTCACTGTACATTAAAAGCAATTTTGGACCTGTCAAGATGTGTGGAGGACATAGACGAAATGGCTTAGGAAAAAGATCCCTCTGCTTGCTGTAAAAGAGGAAGTAGAGCCCGGCGGGGATAAAATCAGAAATGCTACCTCAGACAAAGGATATTAGTTTTGCAGACATAGACTGAGAAATAAGACGCCAAATACATACAAATCTATGTTCCATAGCTGGCCCAGTTAAAGGCTACCAGGAGGAAATGAAATCTTGCGCACTGGACAAGGAACAGACAGTCAGATATTTATTTCATTCTTTTATTCACATAAAATAATGTAGAAAACAGTCTGCCAGGCTGAGATGGTTTATGATGTTATGCAATGACTAAGTGTACTTTGTCTGCACATGTCATTTTTAATGATTCCAGGATTTGTCTGATAGTATATTTTAGTGAAATGCAAGTTTTCACAGCTCTGTCAGTCACGGACAGTTTGCGCATCTGCACACTCTGTGCAACTTAGACTAATTTAACAATGTATTATGCATAGGCATTTACAAGTAGATAAAAAAAATGCATTTCTATTTTTATAGCTAGGGCTAAAAATTATATACCGTATATACTCGAGTATAAGCCAAGTTTTTCAGCACATCTTTTTTTGGTGCTGAAAATGCCCCCCTCGGCTTATACTCAAGTCACCTTTTTGCGCCTCATCTCCCGGACTTTGGGGACCGGCCCGCCGGTACCGGCCAGCCGTAGGTCCCCTGTACCCCAAACTTAGCACACATATAGCCCTACTCTTCCTCTTCCTACGGTCAGGGAGCACCGATTTTCAAAGTTGGGCTCCCCTTTCATAGACTCCCATGTTAAATGGTAATTTCTCTGGTAACTTTGGGGACCCAGTACCAGCCGACTATAGGTCCCCTGGACCTACGGTCGGAGAGCACTGGTTTTTCAAAGTCGGGCTCCCCTTCTATATACTCCCATGTTAACGTAAGTCTAGTCATGGACACAGTGTGGCATGGGCACAGTAGGCATGGACACAGTGAGGCACAGTAAGGCTAGGGCACAGTGAGGCATGAACACAGTGAGGCACAGTGAGGCATGGACACAGTGAGGCACAGTGGGGCTAGGGCACAGTGAGGCATGGACACAGTGAGACATGCACATGGACACATGGAGGCAAAGTGAGGCACAGTGAGGCATGCAGATGGACACCCTAGGCTTATACACGAGTCAATACGTTTTCCCATTTTTTTGTGGTAAAATTAGGTACCTCAGCTTATATTTGGGTCGGCTTATACTCAAGTATATACAGTATTTTATCTGTTTCTTCTCTTTAGTCAAGTAAATATAAAAACACAGCATGCTAAATTTTTGAATTTCTTCTTTCGAGACAACAGGTAGAGCTTTAGTGTCGGTTCACACTACAGCGACATGGGATCCGAATTGTCACACCTCAAGTTGCCCCAAGTTGCCGGACATAAGAAATTCCATTGTAGTGAATGAGAGCAATGCTGTCTTCTATGGCAACAGTCTTTAACAGTTCCTAACACAAGGTGTAACAGTTCTTTCACCTCCACTACAGTCACTCATTGTAGTTTTTCAGCCACTGAGTCCCTGGTCTCTCACTAGATCCACTGATTCACTGCCACTGAATTCCTTGACCTCCTACAATCTTCACGGTGGTATCTTCCACAAGCATCACCCCCGCTTCTCTGCTGGGTCCCTAGCTTGGCACTCAAGATACCTCTCAAGCTTCACCCCACTGGCCTGCTTGGTCCCTGGCTTGACACACAAGGCTGCTCTGCAAGCGTCACCTTCGCTGGCAGGGTCCCTGGCTTGATACCCACTGAAGTTTTCCAAATTCTTCACTATCCCCAGTTGGTGGGAATGTTGCTCTGGTACTCGCTTCAGTTACTCACTGTGGTCCCTGGTAAAAAGGTGGTTGGTTTATTGAGATAACAAACGTCATAAAAAATAACGTTGTATATTTATATAACATATCTACATACTATGGCCCGGATTCACGTAGAGCGGCATATATTCATGCCGGCGTAGCGTCGGGCTGCTGAAGCCTTGTTTTACAGCGTATCTAGCTTTGCGAATCGGCGTAACAATACGACGGCGCACATTTGTACTTATAGATACACCGGCCTAAAACGTTTGTTAAACGGGCCAATATATATATATATTATATATGTAGTGCCCCCTTACTTTTAGTATGGGCACTATGCTAAAGTTAGTGGGTATATGGGAGAGTTATTTGGCTCCCATTCATAATTTGTCAAATTTCAGGCTGCTGCCTTCCAGAACTATCCTGTGGGTCAGACTGCATTCCAGGGATCCCATCCCTGGGCGGCAGGTGGCGCAAGAGGGGTTCTGGCAAAGCCAATTAGAG
Organism: Rana kukunoris; assembly: GCA_029574335.1. Taxonomy (NCBI): domain Eukaryota; kingdom Metazoa; phylum Chordata; class Amphibia; order Anura; family Ranidae; genus Rana; species Rana kukunoris. The sequence goes on from CM056049.1 coordinate 289,911,260, forward strand.
GAGTTGGACCTCGCAGGGCATGCTGGGGAGGGGTATATTTGTGACTGACACCATGATTCGAGGTGGGCGTGGGCGCTCTTCTTCGCGGGGTCCAGGCTCGGGGTGCGGCATCCACCATCCGGCTGGAATCGCATGCTGCGCGGAGTTCCATCCTGATGTTGAGAGGGACCCCAGTGACTTACCGGGTCCACAACTTTATTGAGAGGATCCTAAGCTGAGGGCTGAACGGTGGGGGATCGGCTCAGGGAGAACCCAAAAGCAGGTTGTCCAGGAGACTTGAACGAACCATCGGGGATCCGGTCACCAAGGCCTTGACAGGTACATGGCAGCTGTCAACCGGTAACCCTTTAATTGCATTTACTGGGAGGAGTTGCTCAATTCCCTCTTGTTCATTTGAGTACTGAAATACAACACAAGTAAAAAATGCGCAATAAAACAATGCCTCAGGTATCAAATTAGCACCATAAATATGTTGAAAAAAGAGGGCAGAGTCAACATGTGATGAGGTAGTAGTCTGTAAGTTTTTTGATGAGAGTATACACTTTCAGGGCTGCCATCAGAGGGGAACAGAAACCATGTTCCAAATTTTATAGACAAACCTTGTCATTCGCTGCCTGTCCACTCGGAAACGCGCCGCATACCCGGTGACACCATCATCCCTCGCCTTCTGTTCATCTGTGCTCCACATCTCGGTTTGAGGATACTCCATCACAGCCGGCTACCTTCCATCAGCGGTGGAAATGAAACCTCCCCATACAGCGCTCCAGCAGAACACGGATGAAAGTGACGGCCGGATGACATCCCTCCATCCTTGAGAATTGTTGTTACGCGCTTACCAGTCACCTCAAAAATGTGAGTGACCATTACCTATGTTCTGTCATTAAATTGTTTTAAACTATTACACCCAGAGGCGCCTCTTCCTTTGTTGTTTGAGTACTGAAGTACTAGGCCTGTGGCAGAGGCCCGAGCCAGGCCTGTGGCAGGGGTTTGTTCCTCCCAGCAACCTAAAAGTGACATTTCGGCTGCCAGGCTTGTGGCAGAGGTCTGTCCGGAGGCACTTCACCCACTCTGGCTAGAGTGGCGACGTTTGTTACATTGCTACTGAAAGCAGGCTTGCTTTCATCATCATCCAGGGCCTGATACCGCACTTGTTCTTCTGCTTTATCAACCTTTCCTATCCTACTACATGTTGATGTTGGCCGTGTTGTGCCTTGGAATAAAGCATTTAAAAAACCCATTGGATGACTGGACATTCGCTCACTACTACTCACTGATACTACCCCTAGACATACTACAAGGTAACTTAATACGCCGGTCCCAAAAACAACCAGCGGCTCCTTAATGGGGTAGCGCTACATATATATATATTTTTTTATATATATATATATATATATTTTTTTTTTTTGTGAACTAATTTATATAAGACTATGCCAGCCCCTCTATTAGAGCCAGGTATGCTTACTATGTAAGTAGTATAAAAACAAGTGTTGTAAATACAGAGCTGTCTTTAAGCTGGTCACATTACTCGCGGCTACTTTACAGCTCCGATGGATGGATTCTGTGGGAGGGGCCGTGATCTCCCTCCGAAGTCAGCTAGGGAGATCACGTCTCCTCTCGCAGAAGCTCTGTCTCGTAGCTGTAAAGCCGCCACGAGTCACGTGACAGCCTGAAGAAAGCTCAAAATCTGTATTTAGAACGCTTGTTTTTTAAAGCAACTTACTTAGTGTGCTATGCCAGCCTCTGATAGAGGGGCTGGCAGTGACAAAAAAAAAAAAATATTTCCAAGAATAGAAGCGGGGGGAGTGGGCGGAGACAGACACAGAGAGGGAACTGACAGGCAGGAAGAGGAAGAAGGGGTGAGGGGGAAAGAGGAGAGCAGAGGGAACAGCAGCATATGATGCAGGGACCTACTCTCACCACAGTGGTCAGGGCCACACAGATCCACATCCTGTCAGGGGAGAGGAGACCGATTGTGTGTTCCTTGTATATAGGAACACCAATCGTCACCTCCCCCAGTCAGTCCCCTCCCCCCACAGTTAGAATCACTCCTAGGCATACATTTAACCCCTTGATCGCCCTCTAGTGTTAACCCCTTCCCTGCCAGTAACATTTATACAGTAATCAGTGCATATTTATAGCACTGTTCGCTGTATAATTGTCAATGGCCCCAAAATAGTGTCAAAAGTGTCATCCGCAATATCGTAGTCCTGATAAAAATCACAGATCGGGGGGCGTGGCCTGGACATGGATGAGTGAAGCTGCTTGCTTTTAGAGCTCCCGGCCCTAAACCCCCTTTAGCCGGCCAAACTTGACTAAAAAAACCTGACGGACAGAGTCTCGACGGGCGAGACATCGTTGGCGGAGCTGGAGCGGCGGGTGTCGGGCCTGGAACGGGACAGGGACCAGCAGCGAGACACGGCGGTGGCCTTACAGCTACACCTGGAAAAGGTAGAAGATCGTAGCCGCCACAACAACCTGCGGATAAGGGGAGTACCGGAATCGGTGGGAGCGGAGACGTTGGATGGCAGTTGCAGGGCCTGTTCCGTGACGTCCTGGAGGAACCGGCGGAGGAAGTCGAGGTGGACAGGGCTCATAGAGCCCTAGGCCCCAGGGTCGCGGATCAGGACAGGCCCAGGGACATCATCTGCAGGCTGCTGAGATACACGCAGAAGGAACGGATACTCCGGATGGCGTGGGATAGAGGAGAGATGGAGATAGACGGCTCCCAAATTAAAATCTTGCCGGACCTCTCAAGGGCAACATTGCGCCGTAGAGCGTTGCTGCGGCCTGTACTGGAGCTGGCGAAGGAACATGGCTACACGTACAGATGGGGCTACCCACTATCTGTCACCTTCAGAAAAGATGGAAGAGCCTACACCTGCAGACCCGGCGGACCTGCCCGGCCTCTTTCAATTCCTGGGAACCGACCAGATACCAGTACCTGACTGGCTACAGCTACTACCACGCTCCGTCGGAAGATCAGGCCCATCGAACTTCAGAGTGCCTGCACAGCCGCGCCAAAGGAGACGCCGGAGAGCTCCCTCAGGAGGAGGGGAGTTGCGTGACTGAACTGTGAGTAGGCCGTAGGCCGCAATCCACTACTGACTGTTACTCCCCCCTCACCTTTGTCTCTGTGGCATCGTTGAGCGACCCCGGTGCCGCCCTGAACGCCCCCTTCTTCTTAACACACTCTGAGGTTGAATCCTCCTTATATCAGACGGCCTCCCCCATGGTTTGCCTATCTAATGTGCTAATCCCTCCTTCCCTTCACTTCTTCCCTTCCTTTCCCGCGAGGCGTGATGCGGTGGGTTCCCCGACCAACCTGGGCCACAGTCTGGGTCCCCAGTTCTGCACTGAATGCCTGGGGGTGGAGGGAGGGGGATATTAACCCGTCCAAGCCATTTGTTAGGGCCCGCACCCGTTTCCAAAGGCCCAGGAACACCTCTGGACGCTCCCTACCGTCCTGGAGGGGTCCGGGGTGGCATACACGGTCTTCGTGGCTGTATGCCCTTATATGCACCCATTCGAACCTGACCTGCCTGTTTGCCCCCCTGGTTCCGCCCGTTGCTCGCCCGCGGTGGGATGCCCTCCCCTAGATGACCAACAGTGTCACATCACCCCCTGAGTAGGTCTTGGGATCACTGTAAATGGGATGTTTCATACAGCATAATAGGGACTTTGGACCCCCGCCGTGGGTGGAGGGAGGGGGATGGCAACCAACCCCGGTCACGAGGTGTTGTATACTGTGGAGGCGCTGACCCACGGCCATATCGGGCTTAGATACTTTATGCAGGCGACTGGATCTCCCCCGATGGAGGGGCCCCCCCCCCCTTGTGCCACGCCCCATGATCGGCCCCTTCCCGAGGCTAGACTGACCCCATGTACCGCCATCCCAGGAAGCACGGAGGAGGAACCCCCCTCACGAGATGTTGCCCGGAGACATTGGGATAAGCCTTACTTATTGGTCCCTCAGAGACCCGGGATGTTACTGGGAACCTGGGAGATGGAGGGGTGATGCTTTGTGCTCTTTTTGGTTTTGTTCTTGTTTTATGTATCAGAGGTTGTGACATACAGTGGAGCAGCTGTGGGACACACGGGGGATCTTGTGGATGGGGAGGCTGGGTGGAATGGGGTCGCTCTGCACAATATCTTAGAGGGGGTCAAAGGGTACGCTGTGCAGATGTCTACTAGGTAGACGGTGGATTGCTTACACAGAAGAGGGGGAGGAGGGGAGGAAAGGTGAGGCAGGAGAAACAAAACCTTTAGCATAATTATGCCCAACAGTTACTCCTGTATATATACAGGGCTGATCCCTTGTCTCCCTCTGTTAATATGCACTTGCAGCAACAGCCTGTCTCTTTGCGTATTCCAGTTGTTGGGGGGACATAGAACCTGCCTCTGCTTGGCTTACTTCCCCTCTGTTTAGTTATCTGTTCTCCTTCTCCTCTCTTTATTTTGTTGCCGGGAACGAGCCATGCAGACGCCTCGCTGGGTCTCAGGACTCTCTGTAGGATTTGAGCTAGAACACTCTGCAGGCCTGTATTCCCATAACTAATGTTGTGTTATTACGGTTACCTTAATGTATTAATGCATATTCCTTGTCTCCCTTGCGCCGCTATAGTTAAACTTAGATGACCTCTTTTTATTATGGTTGTAGTGCCGATTTGAACCAAATCAACAGCCGGGGGGGGGGGGTCCCGGGAGCTCGCTCCACTGGCTCTGTCTACCCACCCGCCCACCTAGGTCTGCGCTCGATTCCCGGATTAAAACCGGAGAGCGCCATAGCCGCTTCGGCTAATTTAGCTATTTCTTTTTGAGCCGCACGCTCTTGTGCTGGCTTCCTAACCTAATTTCGTCCCCTCTTCCTCTCCCACTCCTTCTCCCCCCGTACGCCCTTGCTCTCTCCCCCAAGAGGCTGGCCCTCTCCCCACATACCCCGCCCCTCTACGGATTCTAGAGGTCCGTCTTTCGATACATACGGGCATGGACCGCCTGACTGTTGTTTCGCTGAACGCCAAAGGGCTGAACATCCCGGAAAAAAGGAGGATGCTCTTACATGATATGCGACGCCTGGGCGCCGATGTAGTATTACTACAGGAGACACACTTTAAAGACAAAAACTTGCCTATGCTAAAAAAACAGGTACTACCCTACGGTATACCATTCCAATTACACAGCTGCAAAATCTAGGGGAGTTTCCATACTGATCTCTGCTAAGGTCCCTTGGACACATGAGGAAACTAAAATAGACACGGAAGGCCGGTTCCTGTTCCTGAGGGGTCGGATAGGCCAATCTCAAATTACCTTTGCAAATCTCTATGCCCCAAACGAACATCAAGACAGCTTTCTGTCCAGGCAATTGGGTCAGCTGTCACGTTTTGCAAAAGGACACCTAGTGGTGGGAGGTGAACTTAATGTCCCACTAGTTCCTTCAGAGGACACCTCGGCGGGCTTGTCATCCACGTCGAGAGATTCGCGCAAACGCATTCATAAGGCATTACACTCGGCCCAGTTGATTGACATCTGGCGCCTCTTACACCCTGGAGAGAAAGACTACACCTTTTACTCCAAACCCCACTCATCCTATTCAAGGATAGATTATTTCCTGATACCCCATGGGCACCTCTCGGCGGTCGTGGACGCCTCGATTGGGTCGATTACGTGGTCTGACCACGCCCCGGTCACTCTGATCTACGCACTGACGGAAACCCGTTCGGATCAGAGGAAACCTTGGCGACTTAATGAGAGCCTGCTGCAGGACTCAGACACCATGTCAGAATTAGTGCGAGAATTAGGCCACTATTTCGACACCAACAACACCCAGGGTAGTGACGTGGGGGTGGTGTGGGAGGCTCACAAGGCGGTGGTGAGAGGGATTCTCATTAAACATGGTTCCCGCCTAAAGAAGCTGAGGACTGAGCACCTTACTACGTTACTCGTGAAGTTGCAGACATTAGAGACACAACATAAACAAACCCAGACGCTACAGATAGGCTCTGACCTGAACACCACTCGAAAACAGATCACGGACTTGCTACAATACAAAGCTAAAGCGGCAATGCAAATATGCAGACGAATCGGGTAGCAAATGCGGGAAGCTGCTGGCTCAAACGATACGCGCACAGACTTTAGCTACGTACATACCACACATAATATCTCGGGAGGGACGCAAGGTATCCATCCCCCAGCAGATCTCTCAGGAATTCAAACACTTCTACGCTGCCCTATACAATCTTCCCCCCCCAGTCCCCGATCCCTGACCCGAGCCACACATACCAGTACCTTAATGATTCGCATATGCCGACCTTGTCGACGGAAGCGAGAGAGCTCATGGAGGAGCCGATCACTGTATCGGAGCTCCAGGCGGCACTGAAATCCTCTAAACCTGGCAAAGCACCAGGCCCAGATGGCCTTACCACCATTTACTACAAGACTCTGCTCCCGTCTCTGGGGAGCCACCTAGTAGGCCTTCTTTCTCTTACCCACTTTAACTTTGAAAACGGAAAGTAAGGGAGGCTAGGCCCGCGGGCCCAAGGAACCTCGGCGAAGGTCGAGACGTGCATGCAGGGGATAGACCCGGGGTTGGTGCGTGGTGGGGACGGGGGCATGGTATAGACGAGGGCATACCCTTCGGCGCCTGTGCCCTCGCCTCCGACTGCGGACTGCCCACACTGTGTTGCTTCACGGCTGCGGCCGCCAACCGAATGTAATACCCCGATATGTATGTACTTTGGATGACTACGCCTATTATATTGTACCTGTTGTATTGTTATTGATGCGGTCCATGTGGACTGGCCTTCTGTTTTGAATAAATAAACAATTTAAAAAAATAAATAAATCACAGATCACCACCATTACTTGTAAAAATAATAATAATAATAATGCCATAAATCTATCTATCCCCGAATATGGATAATGGTGGTTTTGGTGCTGCTCTGAGATGTGTAATAAACCTTCAATAAACCAGTGTAACATGTGGTAATCAATATGGCTTGGTGGGTAATGTGATATATACCTTATCCAATATAAAGTGACGCATGCAAGTTATTAAGCCTTGATAAATATAAAAGTGACAAAGTGGAGGTTGTTATAAATATATGGTACATTGAAAATAACTGAATAAATGGTTACACTTAGTGCTAAATATAGTTGAACTGAAATAAATAAATGAAAGTGTTCAAGTAGATAGGCAGTCCATATAGAAAAACCTCATAAACGTTCTTCAAAAACAGGTAACTGGTAAATTAATCCTCTCAGTGTAGCTCCCCAGTG